>OZ017753.1:0-1200000 GCA_963969365.1 Asterochloris sp. CNOR1 | reverse complement strand
GCCTTGAGGGATGGCTACAGCTGAGCAGCCATGCACAGGAGAGTTGGAGAAGGGCAAAAGTTGTCAGTGGCTGACGGGGCCACATTTGTGCCTGCAGAGTCATTTTACCAGCCTCAGCAGCTGATCTCATGGGGAACACAGCAGGCTTTCAAAGGGCGTGCTGCTGCTGACAATAGAGATCTGGACGCTCTTGCAGGTATCAGGCAGTCTACCGGATCATCAACACAATGTCAGCCCTGGATGGCGGCCAGGAGCTAGCCCGCACCTACCAAGCCAACCAATTTCCCAGCGGGAGTTGACTCAGAGACAGGACTGCACGGCATGTGTGACTGTGGATAATGCTGCAGCCTTTTCTTCTGGACCATGCGCCTGTGCCTGTTGCCTCCCTTGCCTCCTGATTGCTCATGAACAACAGTTGCTTGTACAGACTGCTCAGGCAGTGTGAAGGCTTTTGGACAGCTCACCAGCATCACCATGGGTGGGAGGCCCCTGTTGCTCCGCAAACGCAAGGTGGACAGCCCACCATGTCACAACAGGAGCTTGATGACTCCTCCTCAGAATGACACGCAACAGAGCACAATGCCCATGCTGGGGGGCGGTCTGATGATGAGAACCCTTCAAGAGGGCAGCACCCATTGTGGGAAGCTGCGCAATCATTTGTTTACTGCTGAGCTGGCAAGTGCAGTGGCAAACCTGGTGCATATGCATTGCGTCTGTCATGTTGCAGGTGCATGAGATAAAAGCAGTCTGAACGGCCCTACTTGAACACACCAGCCTGGCAGCATGTTTATAGCGGTCTCAAGTTAGTGCCTAACCCAGATATTGTCTTGGCTGACATCAGGAGCAGGTGCTTGTGTCTGCTTTGCAATAGCCTGCCAGGGAGCTCCTGCAGCAAATTTGTTGGTGCCTGCAGCATCTCAGGCACCGAGGCAGCCATCAGGATCAAGGATGGCAATGAGCAGTCCCTTATAGTGAAGACTAAGTGCTTTGTGAATGGCTGCCGGCAAGGTCAAGCTGTTGCTGAGAACCCTCAGTACAGTGACGACCTCAGCCAGTCAGCATCAGTGTGCTTGCTTGATGCAACTTCTCAAATGAACCCAGCCTAATAGCTATGCACATAGCACAAGTTGTCAATGAGCACATGAGTTTGTACAAGCATCTGAGCACCGAAGCATGAACAGCTGTTATGTTATGACAACTTCTTCACCTCCCACTTATCTGGTCAGACTCTGCAATGAAGCCAGGCTACCAGCTGGCTGTGCCATACCAGCAGCAACTTATTACATTTGGGTTGCACTCAGCAGGGCAGCTGGCACTGTCCCCTGACAGTGCACGGAGAAAACCAGTTGAGCTCCGCATTTTGTATGAGTAGGACTGACAGCATTAGGTAGCTACATAGCTAGACAGGCGAAATAAGAAAGTTGGTGTCTTTGCCTGAGCGCCATCTGTATAAGCATCATCACGATGCCTGGCTGCCCGGGCCATCGCTGACCTTCATCAGAAGGATGTGGCCACATGTTGTACATTGAGTGCTGTGCTTACGCCTTCAGGTATGAAGGTGCCTACAGAGGGTCGTGTGCCAAGGCAGTCGCACCTGGGTGCATAGATAAGACACAGCAATTGTTACAAGACTTGAAGGTGAGGATGCATGAAGTTGTGCAATGACATCGTGATGTCATGGCCCATCACTCTTTGATTGTGCTGTGCGCTGCTCTTTCAAGAGTGGCCCAAAACTGTCAGAGGTACATATGAGTCTTATCAGCATTTGAAAAATAATGAAGTTGATGCCTCACCTGACTGCCGATCGAGCCTGAATGTTGTGAGCCTGCCAGCTAGCCCTGTCTGCCTCCTGGCTGGCCCTGTCGGATGATCCACTGGCATGTTGCCCCTGCAGCCCAGATGAGTAAGCCTGACCTAGGGCAGTCAGCGCTTCGGACGCTCCCAGCGCCACCTTCAGGGCCTTAGAGGCCACCCGTGAGGCCCAGATGGCTTCAAATCCCTTGAATCTCAGCAGCCCATCCGGCTCCACGGATCATGAGACTTTACGCATAATCGATGCACTCATCACTGCAGCGGCCGAGAGGAGCATCCAGGCAGCGGAGGGAGCCATCAGGTACCCTGGGGCTGCCCTGCAAGGCTGCTTTGCTCTGTCACGCTCCCTGCAGTCTTGCCACAGAGCCAACCCAACCATATAAGTTGACGCTCCCTCAGTCCATCAGTCACCAAGTGACATGAAACGCCAACAGCATGTCCCCTCCCACCTGCAGCTCCATGAACTGCTGCAGACTATTCTTGCTGACATCACCCTGCAGGACTGATGTGACGATGAGATCCCTTGTTGTTGCAGGAATGGCCTGCAGCCCCCAAGCAGCAGTACTGCAGGGTCAACAATAAGTAAAAGCCCCCCTTGCTGTGCTGCAGGAAAAAGCTGCAGGACTCTGAGATGCTGCAGTGCGTTGCATACAGTACTTTGATAGATAATTGCCCTGCATCTTGTTTGCTGGAGCGGCTTGCAGGCATGGCCTGCACTCCTCGCAGTGGCAGCAGCTTCGTGCCAACAAATTGCCTCCCTCCCTGCTGCCTGGAGGAATGACCTACCAGCCTCTGAGCAGCAGCAGGCAACAGCACAACGTCTATTGCTCTTCCAGACGCTGAAAGAACATATCAGCAGCACCAATGGCAAACTGAAACCCCTGCCTGCCTGTAGGAGTGGGCTGCAGGCCTCCGAGCAGCACCAGCACACCGCCAGCAGGGAGGTAAAGGCCGCCCTCGTGGCTGCTGTCAGGACTTGCTTTGAGGAGAAGGTGGATGGAGCGCTGGCACTGCTGCAGCAGCAGCTGGAGCAGCAGCGCGAGGAGCACGGCCGAGCAGAGGCTGCGCTGCAGAGGCAGCTGGACGGTACACAGGCTGGACTTTGAGCTGCAGAAATTGCAGGCCACGTCTGAGCATGAGCCATACCAAGCTCTGCCCCCATGCCTGGCAAAACATGTGTGCCGTGTCTGGGCCAAAGACATGTCTAGTTGTCGCCCCCGCCACAACCTCATGCTCAGCAAAGTGTCTCCGTCTAGGCAGGCCAAGTGCTAAGAACATGCCTAGCATCTGCTGGGCAGTGCCACCACAGCTATCAATGTGCACACATAAGGCGCTCTCCTGTGCCACAGGCAACGAGAAGATCATCGCCATCCTGCAGCAGCAGCTGGTGGCGCAGCAGGAGAGCAGCGCGAAGGTCATTGAGGTGCTGCACCAGCAGCTGCAGCAGGGCAGCAGCAAGACATTTGAGGTCCTGCACCATGAGCTGGGGCAGCAGAGGGAGACGGATCTAATGGTGAGCACCTGCAAGTCACTGGGCTGGTGCACAAGGTGTTCCTCACATGACATGTAGCTCCAGCAAGGGCAGCAGCAAACCACTGCTGTGAGGGCAGCAGGCAGCAGCAACGCCTGACGTCCTGCACACAAGGCTGTGGCAGCCAAGGGGACGCACCTCTAGCATGCACACACTTTGTGGAGAGGACCGACAAAGGGTAAAAGGGAATAGTGGGTTGCCCTGCAAGCATGGGATGACTTGCAGCGTCAACGGGTCAGCAGACTTGCCTGCGATATGCTGCACTAGGAGCGCTGATGAGAGCATAAGGCAGTATGATACCAGCCAGCAGCGTCCCACAGTACGGATCCCGATGTTGTTGCCAGCAGCGTCTTGGACGGCTGACCCCTTAGCAGGGCAGCAGCCAAAGCTGACCTGTGTTGCACTGGAGCTGACCAGCAGAGTGGGGTGGATTGACCTGCACATGGTGAGTGGACGCTCTGAGGTTTGCGTGAAACACCACGAGACCTATTTGAGCTCGAGCTTCAGAATGATTGTTCTTGAGCCCCAGAATGATTGGTTGCTGCTCTGGAATCTGATGCTGTGCCCAGTTTTAGGGGACCGTTTTATAATGTTATACTTAGAGTATGAGAAGTGTTCATGGTCAAGCCTTGAGCTGTGCTTAACTTGTGCGGCTGCCGAGGTAGGCAACTTCCTCCAATATGGGCTTGAGTACATCAGTTATCAATTCGCCGGGCTAGAGCTGTGCAGCCAAACAGTGGCCAGCCTTCTGCAGCGGTGGTCCTTGTCATCATTGCAGTGATGGCTTGTGAGGGGCTCAGAGTTTGCAGTGGCCACGAGAGCTGACCTTGGTGCCAGCCATGATGTGGGGAGCTCTTGCCTGCTGGTGGCCTGCTGCCTCTGGCTTGGGGGTGGCTCATTTGCACCTGCAGGCTGGTGCTTTCCTGCCCACCCTGCAGTAGAGATGACTCTTGGAAGCGCCAAGCTCAACGATTTGCTGTGTTCTCTGGCATTGTGCTGTGCTCTGCCTGCCCTGTCACAGAGGTTGCTTATTTGGCAGTGGGGAACCTCGACCCATGCAAGCACAGTTCAGCTGCTACAATAGTTGACCTTGCACTGCTGCAGAGGTGGAAGCTCATGAGGGAGACCTCCTGGGACAAGCCTTCAATCCCCTCAGCCTCTCGCCAGGTGAGCAGGCACCCCCTGCATGCAAGTGCTTTTTACACCTTGGGCCAGCCTCCAGTAATGGGTCCTCTGGCCTTTGACCAGGCGAGGTTGCTTGCAGAGCAGGCCAATACCATGCCTTACGCTGTGCTGTGCCTGCCCGTCGCGCTTGGCAGGTGTGGGGGTGGAGCGCAGTCCTGCAGTCGCTGCAGTCAGGTGCGATGGAACAGACAGCAATGCCACCAGGCCTGTGCTCTGCATTTTACCTCCACCACACAGTGGGGCCTGTCTCGTGCAGCGCTGACAAACCAAGCTCTGTCACCCCAGCCATCTGCACTGCTTTCAGTAGACACTGCAGCCCACCCAGCCGCACGCACCACCTGCCCTGTTTTGCAGGCGCAGCCTGCCCAGCCGGCGGCGGCCCATCAAACCCCCGCATCTATGGTGACGCCTGCTCAGCTGCGTCCTGGGCGCACGCCTGCGCACAGGGCCCACCCCGTGCAGCGTGGGCGCACCCAGCAGGCTGCCCAGCAGCACGGGCCTCACAAGGCCACCGCCGCCAGCGTGGGGGGCACAGCCACAGCACCCACATCTGTGGCTGCCCCCTCAGAGGGCGACGAGCTGCGCCAGAAGTATGGAATTGTGCAGCTGCCCAATTCGAAGCCGCAGTGCTTTGTGGCGGGATGCCAGCGCGGGGTGGCCAAATTTGTGACCAAGAAGCTGCCCTCCGCACGGGAGCCACTGGCGTGCTCAGTGCACTTCCAGGAGATTGCGCAGTGCATGCAGGTGCCCGTGGCGCGCATCAAAAGCATGCTGTGGTGCCTGTGCTCTGCAGCATGTGCATAGCCCTTGCAAAGGCTGCTGCACCTTGAAAGAGACTTGCATGCCTTGCTGCCGTCTTCCCAAACCCTGCTGATGCATGCGTCGCATGGCTCATGTGTGCAGACTGCATGCCAGCAGTCAACCCTGCTTGCTAGGTCCACTGATGCATTGTTTGTGTTTGCAGGAGCGCAAACCCATCCCACTCAAATTCAACTGCCCTTGGGAGACATGCAGTGCACAAGCCCTGACTCTGGAAGAGGCAAAGGCCCACTTCAATTTCATGCCGGTGAGCAAGCAGGATCTATTGGCGTGTTCTCAGTCGCTGCCTCTTTGAGCCAGAATTTTGTGCGCACTCTTGCACCTCTGCACTCATGTGCCTCCACAGCCCTTTCAACTGAGCCTGCGTGTTGCCATGCAGGTTAAGAACAATCCCCACCAGTTCTTTGTGAAACGGTCTACACGGGAGGTGGGATGCCTGTCCCTGCACAATTGCATGTCTACTCCTGTATCTCCTGTCCACATACATAAGAAGGCACAGTGCAGATTTCATGAACAGTAGAACATTCAGTCATCACTTTTGCCTCATTGTTGCAGGTCATTGCCACACACTGCTTGCATGCATTACCACTTCAATGAGTGATGTGCAGGGGTCATGCCAGCAGAAGCAAGATGGGCGCAGGAAGAGAGAAACTCCAGAGGATTTGGAGGACGAAGTACATGAGGATGCAGAGTCAGTCAAGGATGCAGATTTCGTGGTTGGGCCTGCGTCGAGGTCCAAAAAGCAGAGGGGAGTGGATGAGGTGCACACCGTGCCAGTCACCTCCACTGACGCACCCACAGAGGGCTGAGCTGGACATGTCTCCTTGCCGCACGTTGGAACCACATAATGCAGATGCCATATTGTTACAGCTCCATTTTGCCCATGCAAGCAGCTCTTCACAGATCAGTAGAGATGTCATGCACCTTATGGTGAGTCCCAAGTGTGTATAAAGACGCATCAATGCTTGCCATCGTTGCCATATTTTCAATTTCAAAGTCAGCAAATTTACAGGCTGCAGAGCTTGATCACTGACGTGGGGAATATTAAAAACCCTTTGTTTGCAGCCAGGTGTTGGTGTGGCATGCGTCACAGGGCGTCTCAAGGGCATAACTCATTTACTTGCATTTCGAGGCCTTAAAGTAGGTTTCAGCAAGCTCTTGCTGGCCCATTGCTGACAATGCCATTCTCAGATAGTAGACCCTTCCAGTTATGGTTTTGGGATTAGCGCGACACAGCTTTTGCAGCTTGGCTTGCACAAGCGCGGGCTGGAGCATGAAACTAAGATCCATTAAAGTGCCGTCGACAGGGTGGCCCAGTGCTTTGACTAGCTTTGCCACCTGTGCAAAGGCGTCACGCGGCATCTTGGGCTTGGTTGGATGTTTGGTGGTCAGCAGCCGTGTCAGAGCCTCTTTCTCTACAATGAGTTGCTGCTCTCCCTGTGCTGAACCGCTCGACTGCTGAGCATGATGTGCATCAGACATGGCAAACCCTACAGAACAAAGTTGTTGATCAGAAGTGGATTGTGAAAATGATTGCATGTCAAAGTCCTTCCTGACGCCACCATGACACCACCAACACCCAGGATGGATGGTGCTGCGGCCTTCACCTTTAAGGTCCGCCAATGAGAACCTCTGCCAGAATCCTTGCGCCCCATACTTCTCTGTGGCCCTGCATGGCCGATTTGCCAAGCGCCCACCTGCTCGCATCGTGCGGTCAGTCCGCGTATGAGGGCTGCGTGCTGCACTTGCCCGTGGTGCCCTGGCGCTTCCCAGTCTGGTGTGCCGCGATGGCCTTACTTGCTGGGGTGACACAAAGACCTCCTCAGATTCAGAATCGGAGGCTGGCTGGTGAACAGTGGACGATGCCATCTCTGTGAGTGTGGCAGCGGCTTCAGCCACCTCCAGTTCCTCCTGAGCTGAATGGTCCATGTCAAGCGCGGTCCCAGCCGTGCTGGTTGCATCAGCCTCATGCTTCCCCTCAGAGATGCTGACATGGGAGATGTCGCCCTCTTCGAGCTCTGCCTCCCCACATTGTTCCTGCCTGTCGCTGCCAAGCTGTTGCTGTGCAGCTGACATTGCGAGCTCGATGCGGCGAGCGCTCTGCTGGCCTTGCAGCCATGCCCGCCTGCGCTGCTCCTGGCTGACTACACCGGAGAGGTATGCTCGCAGCGCCACCTGCTCCTCGTTCATGACCTGGATAGAAAGGGGACCAGGCAGCTGTTGGCCAAACAAGGCGGGATCTGGATGGAGTGGTTGGTCATAGGCGCCAGGACCCCAAAGTACCTGCAGAACCCTGGCAAAGCAGCACATTCCATAGTTCCAAGGCAGCTTGGCTTCTCATGCTGTTGTCATCTCTCCAGGCAGGCTATACCTGGGCCTCGTGCTGCTCTCCTGGGAGGCAAGCGCGGTAGCGCTTCCACAGGGCTTCCATCTGCTGTCTGCATTCTTGCGGGGCTTTGTCCGGGTGCAGGCTGAGGCGGCAAGCCCTTTGCACCGGCTTTGCAGCCAGCAGTGCCTGCAGCTGCTCAGTGTTCGGCGCTATGTTTTCAGGCAGCTGCAGGAGGCCTCTGCACAACAGCTGGACGAGTGCTGATGTGCTTGTGGGCTGCTGCTGCAGGGGGCAGGGCCAGTGTTGTAAGGCCTCTGCCTCCAGAGCCTGCGCCATTGAGGACAGCAGAGGTGCCTCGGAACCGACTGATGTGCACAGCGGGCTTCCTGCGACACCTGGCAGGTTGCGAAGGGTGATTCCTCCAGCACTTCACGGACCACTGGTGATGCTATGATGAACCTGACCTAAAGCAAGTAACACAGCGTGGAGCTTAGAGGCCTGCTCCGCGGCAGAAGCTAGTTATGGTGCTCATGCCCACCACCGGAAGACTTCTTGATGGATGCTTTGTCTGAAGACTTTGATCGAAAGGCCGGCTCGAGCCCAGGTGTGTGCCCAACTCAGCTCTCTTATCGAGTGGATATGAAAAGCAGAGCAAGGCAGCGGCACGAGGCTGAACGTAAGTGTGACAAGGTGACATGCTGCTGCAGCATTTAGCCTGGTGTTGCAGACCCATCTGTCTAGCCTTTGCAAGCATGTCATCTGCCACGCAGGACTGCATCCATGGCTGCACTGAGAGCTGCGCAACCCCTGTTCACTGCTGCCCTAGGCAGACAAGATGGACTCGCTTGCAAGTATTGCAAGTATCCTCGTGTTTGCATGGTTGCAGGCAGCATCCATGACACTCGTGAAAGTTTGGTGCCAATATGTTAGCTCAAAACCCAGCAGAGCAGGACTGGTACCGCATTGCTGACGCCACCATTGCAAGCACTGATGAGCTGGCTCGGCTGGTGCTGGCTAAAGCCGACCTACCGTCAGCAACACTTCGGCTACGGAGGAGCTCAACAGATGGGTGGGACGAGCTCAGCAGCTTTGCTGAGGTGCCTCGCGGTGACCTGGTGGTCAAGGCTGTGGTGGGCCAGTCAGGTGGGCATTCTTGATGCTAAGGGGTCAGCCAGGCTGGTTTGAGGGATATCTGACTGTTCTGGCCATCCTGATGTCAACAGGCCAAAGTTTTGCAAGTCTTAAGGACTGTTTAGAGCTGATCGATATCCGATGTTGCCATGTGCGCTGCGGGTATGTTGCAGCAGCTGCTGCCAGATTGCCATTGCCACAGTAGCATGATAAGCTGGGCCCAGGTAGCTTGTTAAGCACCACCGAGGTCAGCAGCGTCATGCAAAAGGCAGAAGGGGGCGCTCTGAAGGGTAAGGACCTTTCAAGGTTGACCTGGAGGTAATGTCTGCGCATTCACTTGCTGAGTCTCCTTGCACCAGCAGAGTAGAGAGTGATTGTCTGCCTTCTTTATGGCTGGGAAGGTCGCCGCATGCTGGGCCAGGGGACATTTGCAAAAAAGGAAGACTGTTCAAGGCTGCAAGTGTTGTTCTGCATAGGGTGCGGCAGCAGGCAGTGAGCCTTGGGGGGGAGGGGGGGGGGGGTGGGGGGCACCCTTCAGGGTGGCCAAGCTTCCTGAATGCTCTCTTCAAACTGAGGGTTGTGGTGGGAGAGTGTGGTGGGTAAGAGCAGCATCGCCTTCGCGATAGCAAAGGTGAGGAGGATGGGCTCCATACTGTGCTGGGCGTCACTTGAAGGGCCAGCATGTCCGCCAGGGCTGCAGGGATTGTCCTGTATATGTGTGGCAGCCAGGCTCTGTGTCTCTTGCGAGGCGCTGTCCAGGGTCCTGCAACCTATGCCAACGGGTGTCTGAGCCTTCAGGTGAGGTCGGTGGGTGTCGTGGACCACCTCTGCGTCTGTCGTGCTGTTGCAGCGGGTGTTGGTCCAGGCAGATGTCTTGGGCAAGCATGGCTGTCAAAGTTGCAAGAGGTTGGATCTGAGGGGTTTCAAACAACATGTGCCGCATCAGATCAAGGGCAGCCTGGGGAGGTTGGCATGTTCTGACAGGGCTCCAGGGATTTGGGGTGCCTCATGGGAGTTGCTGTTCAGGGTACTGCCATGTGAATGCTCTTGAGCTTGACCGCATAGGTGTAAACTGCATGTGCTCTTGTGCACCTGCTGAGCTCCTTTGCAGCAGCAAGCAGGATATGTGTGGCGTTTCAGCCTTTGGGTCTGGCAACACCTGGAGGTGAATGAATCTGAGTGGGCTAAAAGGGCTGGTCTACTACTGCTCATAGCATGCCTTGAGCAGGATAGTTTGCACCTTCCTTGCCGGGCTCGTGACTGTTTTGGATTATAGGCCACAGTAGGGGCGGTCTGCAGTCACTCTGATGGTTTGTCAGTGTCTTCAACCTTCTTGTCTAAGTGGCTTCCAACACCTGACTTCGGCGTCATTAAGACACTAACATGCTGATATTTTGCTGTGCAGGCAAGTGGCCTTGTGAGACCAACAGTGACGAGGACCCCGGAGCAGGCCCCAGCAAGAAGCGTCGCACAGGTGCCTGTATACCCTTGCCTCTGCCATGTGGTTGATAGTGCAGATCGTGTGGTGACCCTCCTATGGGAGGCAACCCTTGCCTGCACCTGATAGAACCGCTTAGATTGTGGCATTGTCCCTGCTGCGCTGAGTGCAGTGCTGCAACCTGCTGCTCAGTCCGAGGCTGAAAGCATATTTCAGGTAATGATGTGCAGCAGGTGTTGGCAGCCTCATGGGAGGCGCTCCTCTGGCTCCTGCTGCCAGGCTGTGTGAGTGCTCCAAAGCCTGTGCCTCTTGGTAAGATTGGTGAGTCTTTGATGCGCTGTGGCCACAGCAATAAAGTCGAGGGCGGGATCTGCAGGACATTTTAACTGCGCAGGGCTACCTGTAAAGGCGCCTGTCCTGCATTCAACGTGCCTCGTTGGCGGACCTGTGCATGGGCAATCCCATTTGGGCCTGTTGATGCTTTGAAGGGTGAGTCTTCAGGTGAGATATGCTGATGATGTAGCTGTCTGTTGCAGAAGCTAGGCTGCAGATATGGTTTGCACAGCACAGGACAGCAGACCTGCACTACACAAGCATTGCAAGATGCAGGGCCAGGCAACAGCTGAAGGTGGGCATGGTTAGCAAGGCTGCAGAAGTGGTTTGTGTAATGCATGCGAGCAGGCAGCACTGCTTAGGTGGGGCACTGTTTGAGGTGGCCATGTGATCACTCCAGGCCATCAAGGTGGCTTCCTTCAGGCGGCATACATGGAACACAAGTACAGCTGCAGATCAACACCTCTTTACGCAGCTGATAAGAGGTTGCTATTCTGCACCTCACAAGAGGCCTTGTCCATGGCTGGCCACCAGGGCTGGTGGGGCCCTGAAGCTTAGGCATACAGGAGGAATCTGAAACTCTGGATTGTCCATAACACCTGGACTGTGCAACTGAGCTGCATGCTGTGGCATCGTCAACACGGAGGTCCTGCCACTTGCCTCACGGAAGCTGGTCTGGTGCGGCAAGCCTGCATTTTGTTGCAAGCTGAGGCTTTTGGGAGGCTGATGTTGGCATGACCTGAATCCTGATGAGCAAGTCTCATCAGTCTTCACAAGCCTTCGCTCCTCACTTTGCTGGTCTCTGCAAATGCAGAGCAAGTAGCAGTTGCCCTGGAGTCCACACAATCAGAGAGCGAGCAGGGAGAAGCCCTCCTGGACACCACTGATGTGATCGGTGCTTCCCTTCTGGGCGAGCTGGACCCAGCAGCAGACGCCACTCTGGTGAGCAGCGCTGCGGCTGCTCTTGGAGCGCAGCTGCAGGAGCTGCCTGCCAAGGGTGACGCAGAGGCCCCTGTCCAGCAGTTCCTGATGAAGGTGCTAGAAAGCATGAGAGTCAGCCATACAGAGCTGCTTAAGCCGCGGCTTGGGGACCGGCAGGCTCTTGTGCTATGGGACACGCACAAGAAGGGGCTGGCGGTCGGCAGCAGGGCCTTCTCTGCCAAGCCAATGTGCTGTTGTGTGATTGCTATCGGGCAGCCCCAAACGTGGTCTCCGTCTTTGAGGCCAAGCCCAACCTGGCAGCAGGACATATCAGAAGCAGGGAGCTTTCCAAATTGTCCAGCGCATCACCCAGGAGTTAGCCCCAACAGCACTCCCGGGGGTCATGGTGGGCAGGGCTCGTTGGTGCAGGCCTTGTGGACATCTGGCACATCCAGGCAAGCTTGAACAGTGTTGTGGTGAGCTGGCTTAGATGGCTGTGTGCAAAGAGTGGCTGTGCAACAAGGTGCCCTGTGCTCCATCATTGTCAGGATCCCTTTTCTCTGCGCCCATGATTGTAGTCCATTCCCTGTGCAGGGCAATCACAGGAGACGCACAGGGCCCTTGGCCTTGGCATCAGAGCCTCACTCTGAGGGGCTGCAAGCCCTGGCTCGCCTGTATTGCAGCAGCAAGCAGCGCCTGGGCTATGTGCCCTCCAGAACGCCTGGCCCTTTGGAGCTGGGTGCATCAGATTTATTCTCAACATCTCAGGCCAACTTCCTGGAACAAGTGACCCTCAAGCAGAGGATCTGCAGCACAACCAATTCCGCTGCAGACGTCTTACGTGGCACTGTCGTTGGCTCAGCAGGCTCATTCATTATGCTCAAGAGCAGCAACAGGATCGACGAGGAGTTCAGTGCGCCATGGCCAGATGTTACTGGTGCAGCCTCACGCCATACACGTCCAGCTTGCAGCTCAGCTGGGCTGAGCGCCAACCTAAACACCACCTGTTACCTTCATCTTGAGCTTTTATGACCATCTGGCAAAACATGACCTGTGTCACCTGTGCTTCTGCAGATTACTGCCTTCAACATCGTGGGAGGGTTTGCCCCAGCCATCCCTCACATGCCAGCCATTTTGGGCACGAATCTTGCAGATGGTTGGCTGTGGCTGGCAATGCCAGACTATGGAAACCCCTTTGCTGGCCTGAGGGACCCCAACAAAATTGTGGCTGCAACAAAGCAGGCAAGTAGCTCTGGGCTGCTGTGGCATTGCAGCGGTATCAGCGGGCCTGGTTCTCTCATGTGCTGAGCTGCCTTCTGCGCGACAAAACACACCCTGTAACAAGTCTGAGGCTGGTCTGCATGCCTGGCACTGTGGGATGAGGCTCTCTCTGCAGTTCATGTCTACATGTACTTGTGCAGGCAGAAACAGGACTGGAGAAACTGCATGGCAAGGGCTATATGCATGGCGACATCTCGCCCTACAACATTGCAGTTACAATTGCTGAGGATGGCACGACAAATGCCACCGTTATTGACCTCGTCAGTATGCATCGCCCGACTGACCCAGAGGTGTGCTGAAGACCAGAGTTCGGATTGCGTGCTTTAAAAGCTGTTGCCATGGGTCACATGCCCAAGCCTTGCCTGTCGTGTGTGGTTCTTGTTAAAGCTACCTGTTTCCAGTGTTGCTTTGCCATGTGCAGCACACATGGGCACCGTGATCCACTATTGACATCGCCACTGGCACCTGCAGATGATGCCAGTGCAGACCAACACAGGCACACCAGCATTCATGGCCACAAATGTGCTCGAGGGTAAAGCGCAGACAAAACATCATCAGATCTGGAGAGCCTCATGTACTGCTTTCTGTTTGTGGCCACAGGGGGGCCCTTCATGTGGAAAACCTTGTCGCACATCAATTCCAGGGAAAGATCTGCCTTGCACACCAGATACAGTTGCACGTCAAGAGCAGGGGAGTTTGATTCACACATTTTGGGTCGTATGGAGTCTAGCCTTAAGGCACAAGCTTGTGCCCATTGCAAAATCCTTGCGTGCCTTGTTCCTCAAAGACGCAAAGTGTGAGCCCACGGTCAGTGCAAGTGAGTTCATTGCAGCAATTGCAATTAGTTGATGAGGACCTTTAGCCACTTCAGTGCTCAACTTGTAACTTATAAGCTGGCCAGTGATGCCTACCTTTAGCACACAAAAAACAAAGTGACCACAAAACACCATCGAGTATGGGGTGCTGGCATGAAGACTTCACATCCTGTTTTTTTTTAACTTTGGCTTGTCGCCAGGATAGTGCTGAATCTCCTTGGGCAGATCTGGCCTGGCTGAAGTGTGACAAGGGCACTGATGTGCTCTTGCAGAGCATGTGCTGTAGCACTGAACAGGTTGTTGACTGTTCCGCATCATGCTGCTTCAGGTTCAGGATGACCCACAGTTCTGCACCACCGGGTGGTCAGCATCTGATGCAGACCGGTTCAGCCTTTACTGAATGGCTTGTCTGCAATGAAAGGCCTGTACAGGAGTGGGGATGTGAGAGGCCCCTCTAGGGCTTACAGGGCTTAGTCATAAGCTCCCTTAGCCCATCCAACGTTTTACACAGCGTCTGCAACGCAGTGATCTGTACAAGCGGTCTTCAAAGACTATCCTGTGTCTTTGCCTGACAAATTTGACTGACAGAGTCAATTAAGCCCAACCAGAACTCAAACCTCAGGGACAGCCTGGCATTGGCCAGGTGTTGGTCTGGTCCCTTAAACAGCTTGGGTGAAGCACAACAACATCCACGCAATGCATTCGATGCCTGGCAGCTCTGCCTCCTGTGAGCATCTCCAAGCAGCTCTGATCAGCCTCCAGCGCCGATGCAAGGATGCTGAGCACAGACACCACAGCCTGCAGCATGAGCGAGATCAGCTGGCAGAGCAGGCACGTCCCCTCACCTCTTTGATTCAGGCCCTTGCTTACTCAGCAGCAGCCCTGTGCTCACAGCAGGACTGAGAAATTGGCGTTATGAGTTGACTCTCTGTCCCTTCAAGGAGCTCACTCAGAAGTTGAGCCTGCAGGCCATCAACAACACCAAAAAGATCTCCAAGCTCCAGGGCAAGGTTTCTGCGGGTCAGCAGGCCATTGTGACTGCTCAGACCCAGCTGGAGGAGAGGGGGGTGGACACAGCCAGCCTGCAGCAGCGCATGGAGGCGATGCGCTGCCAAATGAGTGGGGAGGTGCACAGCCTGCAGCAAGAGCTGTGTGAGGCGTGGCGCAAGCACAAGGTTTTCCCTGCACAGTAGCACACGTCGATGCATGCGGATGCCTCACCCTGCTTTGACTGTGGAACCTCTCATCTGGACTGCCTTGCGCGTGCTGGGGAGGTGCAGCAGGAGCTGTTGGGGGCACAGGTTCTCCCGTACATATCAGCTGGCCATGCAAATGTCCCTGCATGTGGGGGGAGCTACACAGGATCCAGCAGAGGCGGTCGTAGGTATAGCGCAAGCCAGGTCCATGCATGGCCTGCTTTGCTCAAACTTGACCATCATGTGGGCGGCACTGCACTCACCTCATGCAGCAGTGCATGTGGCTACACGACATTGCTTCACCCAGGCCCCACCGTGATTTGCCAAGCTGAGTGCACGGCTTTGATTTGTCAGATGGTGGACTGGCTTCGTGTCCAGCAAGCTGCACAGAGATGCATCCAGCATCATATGCTGAATGATGAGGTGTCCTTCATTGTGCACTTGATTCCCACATGCAGGCAGATCAGGAGGAGTGGGCTGCGGAGAGGCAGAAGGCAGCTGCAGAGGCAGCCACAGTGCAGACCGAGCTGTGTTATGTGCAGGCGGGATTAGCGGCCTCAAGGCGCAGCCAGGTCAGCGCGCGGCTTGGCGGCCACACATGCCAGGGCCTGCACTGAAAGTCCTTGTGGATGCACCTGCCTGGCATCGCTGCATGCCTGGAGGTGGCCGGATGTATGGTGGCCTGCATCATCAGACCAGATGTCAGCTGCACAGCTTTTTGATAGAGTCATCATTGAACGCCACCTCGTACTGCAACCACCTTGCGTCCACACCTGCCAGGACTGTGCAAGATCTGCACTGCACAGCCTTGAGGCAGATGCACAATCTGTCCTGACCCCTGCAGGAAGGTCTGGAGAGGCAGCTGGCGCAGGCAGAGAGTGACCGCATCGTTGCAGTTGCTGCCCTGCACCAGCAGGAGGCCAACAGCCAGGCTCTGGAAGGGCGACTGGAGCAGGTTCAGGGCGGCACGCAGCAGCAAGAGCAGGTGTTGGCGGCTGTGAGGAAGGAGCGAGACCTGGCCCTAAAGGTGCATTGTTGCATTGTGCTATGTGCTGGCTGCCCCACAGCGCCTGGGGGACCGGCACGAGCACATCAGCTGCAAGGAAGCCTTGGCTGCTGTTTGAAAGGGACACCGGCTGAGGCTGCAAAAGGGTGCGCAGCAGCAATGTTTTGTATGGCAGGCTGCCCCTGTTTTGCTTAAGAGCTGCATGAGGAGGTGGCTGCTGTGAGGAAGCAGCAAGACCTGGCCCCACAGGTGCACGAAGAATGGTTCTGACAGGCTGCCCCGGTGTTCCTTGGGAATGGAGCAGGTACACTGGCGCAATAAGGCATGTCAGGCTGTGCGGCTTGGAAGGACGTGGCCCTACAGGTGTGCAGCGGCAGCGTCGTGTATGGTCAGCTGCTGCCTTGCTCCTTGAGAGTGGGCAGGTGCGAGGCGGGGTGCACCGGCGCGACTAGGCCTTGACTGCTGAGATGCAGGAGTTGCACCTGGCCCAGAAGATGCAGAGCCTGTCTCTCAGGGCCTTGGCAGTCATCAGAGCCTGCAGGGGCCTGAACACGTGGTGCCTTACATGAGGCATCCCCTCTGACAGTGCACCTCTTTCACACTGCTTGAGATGTGGGCATGGTGAGGATCGTCCAGACTTTAGCTGCATGCAAGGCTCCTCTCAAGAGCAGCACATGCATCATATGCAGATGTCAGGGCCTGACATGCCACCAGTTTTCGTATCTGCACGAGCACCCAGTGCTGTGCAGGATGCTCGGGCGCTGCACGTGCGGGCCGATGAGCTGCAGGCCCACCTGGCTGACAAGGCTGCACAGGTCACAGATCTGCAGCAGAGCCTGGCAGACTGCCAGCAGGAGCTGGGCGATGTGCAGCGCCAACACTCGAGGGCTCTGCGCCACCAGGGGGACCAGAGCCAGCAACTCGTGGAGCTGCAGCGTGGGTGGCAGCAGCAGATGCTGGAAGCCTCTACCAGGCAGGAGCAGGGGGCTCACCAGGTTTGCAGTTGACTGATTGTGCAGGGCGTTCTCTGGCCTATGCAGCTGCAGCACAAAGCAGGATGCTGTCTGGTGCTGGTTGAAGCCACAGCAGCTGCAGAACATGTCTGCCACGCGGAAGCAGGACCACAAATGAGTAAGTGCATGATAAGTGAGCAGCGCCTTGGACATGTGCAGTGCCACACTTGCTGCTGCTTGTCTGTGGCTGCAGACTTGCTGCTGCCTGCTGCACAGGCTGAGCTGGCTGCACCTGCAGGCGCAGCAGCAGATTGAACGTCTGGGGCAGCGAGTGGACAACCTGCAGGCCAGCACAGCCGCCGTCAAGCAGAGGCTGGCTAGGGCCGAGGCTGCCAGGCACAGGGCAGAGGAGGGTGTCCAGGTCTGCTGTGCATATCTTAAGCAGTGACCAAAGGACAGGGGTCGTCATTGCATTAGTCCATATGCAGGTGCTTGAGATAGGCTTGGTGAGCCGGCGCGCCAATTTCTGCACTGCAGCTGCATGCCCCTGAGTGCAGGTGCTGCTGGGCGCCAATCAGCGGCTGCAGGCTGCTCTGCTCGATTCTGTGCAGCAAGCCTGTGCAGCGCCCCGCGAGACTGGTGTCAGGCAGCAGGCAGCCAAGAAGAGGAATGTCCAGCGGCAGTCCTGGGCACCCCTGGCACAGCATGCAGGTCATGAGGGGACAGGGGTGCCGGCTCAGCACGACAGCAGGGCATCACCAGGCAGGCAGGCACCTGCCCATGCCTCGCAAAGGGTTGCAGCTGTGCAGCCAGTGAAACAAATGGCCAGACAGCAGGCACGGGTTGTGCACGAGTGCCAGCCAGCAGCAAGGCCGTCACCCGGGAGGTGAGAGCAGCTTGTGGTGAGGCACTTTGCCACAGCTCTCTCAGAATCTGCACAGTTGCAAAGCCTCTCATGGCGCTGTGTCTAGGGTGAAGGTGAGATGGGCTGCGCAGCATCAACCCCAGCTGGGCCAGTGATGTCCAGCTCTCGCAGGCATGGGGCCTCAGGCACCCCACCAAGCAAATGCAGCTTCACACGCAACATCAGAGCCCACATGCTGCAGGGCTGCGATGCGTGTCATGTCCCGCAACCAGCAGGCGCTGCAGCAGCATCTGGTGCGCCAGCACAAGCATGCCAGCAGGGGAGTGTTTTGGGGAGGGCCCATGCCCACCTCAGCTGAGGAACTGCACAGCGGCATGAAGCACCTCGCCCTCTGGTGAGCATTGCTGGCACCTTGACGCAACCTGCAACCTGCATATCCTCTCTTCACCATCTGTGCGGCGTGCAAGGGCAGGAGTCATGAAGGTTGCCGGTCTGCGGCCCTGTAGTGCAGGCTTGGACCAAAGCTAAAGGCTGAAGTTCCCCTGATTTGCATGAAGCTGGCAGCAAGGCATTGGTGCAAGGCTTGGCCATCTTGGCAGGCACAAGCCATCTCCATGTGCTGCCGTTGCAGGGAGGGTGGCAGTGATGCTGGGTCCTTGTCAACCTCAACGGTGCAGTCCTTAGATCTTGAGTGGGCAGAGCAGGGGGCAGTGGATGCACTACAGACCATGCAGCAGGAATATGCAGAGCTGTACCTGGAGTACGAGCAGAAGGCAGCAGCTGTCAAGGATGGCCAGCAGAATGCAGTTGATGAGCTACAAGACATTGTGCAGGCCTTAGATGCAAAAGCTCAACAATTGCAGACACTGCACCAGTACTGCCTCCAACCATGGTAACGTCTGCAGCCAAATCCTTTTTCCCAGCACAGCGCTGCTGTCCAGATAAACACTGATAACTGTTATAAAAATGGCTGTCAACCCCACTCTCAGCACTTTGCATTGCTGAAGCAACACCCCTACAACTGCATTAGCCTGTTGCACCACAGAAACATAGAACAAGCCTAAAAGACCAGATGCAGAAGCATCAAGTATCCTGACTGGACGGGTTTCAGAAGCAGGCAGGCCTCCATTACGCGAGAATTTTGACATGCCGTCTGTGCCTGAGCCTGACAGGCTTCCTAGGCTCGACAATCCCCCGCTTCTGCAGGCTCTTGTAGCGCTCCAGCAAATTGGCAGGGGTGGCCTTCAGCTTGCGCAGGCTGCCGTCAGCCTCCTCAGTCAGCAGCACCTGCAAAGGCAGACTCAGCTTTGCACCAGCAGGGCTGGCATGCTGTGTTTGGAATAGGCATGCCCCCATATGTGCTGCAGCAGACGCAGCTGTAAGGCAACACCTTTGAGCTGTGATGCGACGTCGTACGCGACTGTCGCTGCTAAGCCCATACCTGCACTGCGTCTGCTGTGAACTTGAGCTTGCCCAGGCGTGGGGGCTGGTCCAGTGCTTTCTCAGCCTTGTCAGCCTCTCTGCGCAGCCGCAGGGCCTCCCTGCACGCAGCAGCAACAGTTTAGCACAGGCTACCTGCTGTCAGTACACCCATGCCTCTTCCAGCCAGTTGCAAACCTGGAGATTTCCTGACATGCCACCAAGCCTCTACATGCATGGCCTGCTCCTATATGCTGCAACAGGTGCCCGGTACACCTCACAGAGTGCAGCCACATACAACATCAAGCACACACAGCAGCGTTCCGGTACTGTGGTGTGGCGGCACGGAAGCCAGACACTCACAGCTCACTCTCCTGCTGCAGCACTGCAGACCTGATCTGGTGCAGCCACAAGCCCTAAAGGCACATTTCTGCTCACAGTTCAGCCTCGCGCTGCAGCACTGCAGCCCTGATCTGGTCCAAGTTCTGCAAGTCGCGGCGGTGCCGCTTCTGCTCCCGCCGGGCAGCTGCCTCGCGCTCGGCCGCAACCCGCCGCAGCTGGCGGTTCCGGTCGGATCTTGTGCGCCTCTCCGCCACAGCACCTGCAGGCAACAGGCAGTTGCCACCACTTCTGCTGTAACGCAGGCTGCCCATATATCCCATGCGACATGATGCGCCTCTTGGCCAGGGCACCTGCGGCAACAGCACCTTCTCTGCAAGCATGTTGTGGTTGCATGCCTGTGCTCTGAAGACCCTGCCCTGTGTCAAAATCATGAGCCTCTCAGCCACTGCAGGTCAGCAGCGTCGCAGGACGCTGTCGGCTGCTGTGCAGCATGGTGGTGTCTTGGGCAGGGTCCTGCCTCTCAGACGAAAGGTGCCGAAGCCCCCACCTCTCTCGCTGTGCCTGCAAGCCACAGACATCAGATGTGCTGGGTGCTGTGCTGACTGCACTCTGCACGCGCTTCGTGCTCTGCTGCCTTCAGGCTCTGCCATGATTGTATTGTCGTGGTGAATTGACTGGCGCGCTTGATGGGCTGACCACCTGTTGATGTATGGACTGAGATGCACTTGCACGACTGCTGCTAAAGCCGGCAGCAGGCAGCTGACTTGCACACCTGAATCCAGTGTCCTGCTCTAGGCTACCCTGCAGATTCACCCAGAAGGTGTGGGCTGTGTTGATTGCTTCACAGCGCCTATGACGAGCTGTGAAGCCTGTTCTCCTTCTTCCCGACTGAGGTCTCCTCACCCTCAAATGCCAACCCCACAATGAGCAGCTGAGCAGCGCAGACCGGACCTCATCCCTTGCTTTGCCTGGAGTGGCCAGTGCTTAGCCTCAGGACTGTTCTGAAGTTTTTACACCATCCCCATACGACCAGCTGAGTTCCAGGCCTCACCTGGAGTGGTGGGCTGGTCAGGCTGACCCCCTTCTCCCTCATCTGACGTCTGCTCATCCTCAAAGGCCACCCCCTCGTCCAGCAGCTGCGCCAGGGGGTCGGCGGGAGCCTCCAGCCGCCGCTGGGGCTGCGCCTTGCTTGCCTCCTGCTGCGTCTGCTTCCACAGCTTGGCGGCCACTGCAGCTGCCAGGGCGTCCTGGTGCTGCTCGGGATCGGGGTTATAGGAGCAGCCGGGCAGGGGGACCTCCACAGGCTGCACTGGCGACCTGCAGATCAGCGTGGGCTGAGATGAGCATGAGCTGAGCCTTTAAAATCATGGATATGTAGTGGGCAGCCGCCAGCCTTGGCCTGATCCAGCTCTCTTGGTGCAGGACTGCTGGAGAGCCTGCCTTTGGCAGCTTGCATCAGCTGGGACAGGTCGAAGCTCATGCTGGCATGTGTGCAGCAAGCTAGATGAGCGGCAGCTGCCACATTGAAGCACCATCCAAGGCAGTCTGGGTGCATGAGGTCTCGCCCTTAAGACCCAAGCAGCACCTGGCTGCTAGCACCTGATGGAGACCTTTCGCCGCTTCGTCGAGTGGGGGTGTGAGATGGGGTCATGCGCCTGCTTGAGCGGGGCATCCTCCAGTATTGTCCCGCCCCCCCAGATGTCATACACCTTGGGCTGCTTGCGCTTCAGACCTTGGCCTGCTGCCCTGCTGCCTTGCTCTGGCGCAACAACCTGCAGCACAGAACGCGCCACATTGGCAGGTGGTTAGCTGCACACACAAGTGGAGGAAAAGCACATTGCCGGCACGACGCAGACCAAAGTCAGCAAGGCCTGGCAGAAGGTCTGGGAGCTTGCTGCAGGACACTGCAGGACTCAAAATGTCGCAAAGGTATCTGCTGACTGACAACAGGCACCAGATGTGATCGATGCCGCACTGCAGCTGTTGCCACCACTGACCTGGAGCTGCCGGTTGAGCTTGTGGCTGCCCTTCTGCCGTGGGACTCCCGGCCCACCCTTGGGCTGCGTGATCACCTCACAGCGGAGAGGCTTGGGAATTCGCTGAGCCCTGCGCCGGTGCTGCGGCCCCTGCACGGCTTCTTTCTCATTGCCAGCCTGCAGATCAAGACACACGCTGTGATGGAGCAGCGCAGATGCTTGAGAGTTTGCTGGGCCCTGTGTGACTGTCTGCTTGTGGCCACCTGCAGACCCAGGCATGTCCTGTCATGAAGCAGGGCAGATGCTTGCCTCCAAGACTCAGGTACAACACTGTCAAAACCAGAGTGCCGCGTAACGATGCTCCTGAGGGACCCTGGACTGCTGCGGGACGTCCTGCATTGCTGCTTGCGGAGCTGAGACATGTGGCAATGGACTCAAGCTGCAGCCGCATAGTGTCTGTGGCAGCTGGCTGAAGAGACAAGCCCAAACAGGCATGAGCAGCTGCGGCAATTTCAAGACTCTCAGCTTGAAGCTGACGTTGCTGGTAGCATGGCGCCTGGCCTTTGCTGACCTTGTCCTCAAAAAAGAGCTGCTCATCTGGCATGTGGCGCACTGCCACTCCACGTTGAGCCTCATGCTGTTGCCGGGCAATTTCCTCCTCAATCTGCATGCAAGGGGCCATCGCTGGTAGAGGGACAGCAGAGGCATGCTAGCTGCAGGAGACAACCTACGTCCTGAGTGTCTGTTTTGCGCAGCAAGGCTTTCTTACGGGTCCCCTTTCGCTTTACCATGGCTGCCTGCTGCTTGGGCTGCTTGATCTGGCGCCTGGCAGTGACCTACAAGGCAGATCCCCCTATCTGACGTTGCTGTTCTCAGGCAGCTGAAGTCTTCAGGGCACTTAATACATCTGCTGGGGGCCAGCTGAGCGTCCAACATCACTGTAAGATATCTGGAGGGCTGAAGTGTGACACTGCAGGCTGCTTTGACCAGCTCGAATGGCGAAGAAGCAAGTGGCCACGGGGCAGGAAGCACAGGCAAATCTGCCACCTTTGCCAAAGATGACAGCACCCAAGCTCCTCCCTTGGTGGAAGGCATGGGGCCTTGCTTTGCTGCTGCCAATGTGCCTGGCATCGTTTGTGGCAAGCATCATTGGGCTCTATGTGCTGACAGGCAAGCCTGCTGGTGCCCATGTTGCCTCAATGCCTTTGCTGCCTCTGAGTGCTGAGCCCCTGTTTGCAGATGAGCAGAACGACAACTGGATCTCTCGGTCATTCTTTGGCCAGCACTATAAGATCTTAGTATCCACCAACGCGGCCTGGAGCCCCTTCTTCTTCAATGGCGGCCTGGTCGGCTTTGTGTACTGCTGCATTCAGCTGCACAGGCACAGGAAGGCACTCCAGGTGTGTCAGTTTGCCTCCTGGCAGCATTGGGGCCAAAGACTCCCCACAGGCTGGCACAGGCACTTGAGCAGATGTCATGATGCCGTGCAGATACATCGCTTTCTACAACGGGTTCGGATAGAGCGAGCCCCACAGAGCACAGGCAATGGGACTAAAAAGCTAAGATAGCAGGGTTGGTGCTCCTTCTTGTAGGTTAGAAGGTGCTTTTGGCTGAATGAACCTGAGAGAGTCTGAAGCAGGGCCATTAGACACTGTTGACTGCCAACCTCAAGCTATTTGAGCTTTGGCTTGTGCGCATTAGCCTCTGATGGCTTGCTTCTGTCCAAAATGTAGTAGAGGAAGCCAGCCACCGAGACACAGTATCCAAGGAACTGGCCTTGGGGCACCTTCTCATTGTAAATGAAGACACCAAGGAACACTACCAGCGTGTTTTTAATGGAGCCCAGGACCTTGAAAGTCAGGCTGGAGGTTGCCTTGATGGCCCAGTACGTCGTGATGTTCACTGCAAAGCCCATGAAGGCAGCAGCTGCGTAGAGGTGGGGCCGGCCAGCGATGCGCTGCCACCCGTGGTCCAGCAGGCCCTCCCGCTCCCAGATTGCAGCGCCCGCGCACAGCACAACCGTGATGGCCGGGCTGAGGTACACCAGAGCCTCGACTGCATTGTACTGCAGCTTGCCGACCAGCAGCTGAATGAGCACCACTCGGCAGGCCTCCAGGATGACCGACATCAGGAAGGCTGTGCAGCCGACGGCACTGAAGGTGCCCCCGTGAAACTCGGCCAGGGCTGCCAGGAGGGTGCCCACTGTGATGAGGGCGATGGAGGTCAGCAGGCTGAGAGTCAGGCGTTCCAAGCGCATGAGCAAGCAGAGCCCCAGCGTGAAGGCGGGGGTGGCCACCTGCATATGCAGGGTGGGGAAAAGGGTGGGAGACTGCATGAGTGAGGGCTTTCACAGCTGACAAGCTGAGGGTCAAGCACTTCAGGTGCAGGAGCAGGCAGAGCCCCAGAGTGCATGCCGGGGCGGCCATCTTGACTCTGCAAGAATGGTACATCGAGTACAAGTGTGAGGCAGGCCAAGGTGTACTGCTTGCAGAAAGGGACCAATGGCATGTGGGTGGCAGCGCAGGCAGACTAATGCTGGATGGCGTGATTGCACAAGGACAGGCAGCCATACTGCTTTGCATCAGGGGCCCCTTGCAGCAAGATCAAGACCTGGGTTTGGGCCGCATATTTCAGCTTCATAGGAGCTGCTGGCTGACAAAAAGCGCTGCGGATGCTCATAACCCACCCCAGCACGAGCAGCATAGACACTTGTTGAAAGCGGAGATGAAGGCCACCCACAGGTGGCAAGCAGGCTCAGGCGCCCTTGTGCACTGCTGGCTGAGAAGCAGCACCCTGTGCAGCATTCTTGGTGACATCCCAGCCCACTTGCCTTAAGGATGGAGATGAACGCCACAGACAGGTGCAGGTAGGCATAGTTGCCAAATGTCATGCTGCCTGCTGAGCAGAGCACCACTGGCAACAGCGAGTGGAGGAAGAAGGCCCGCGGGGGCGGCTTGTGGCAGGGCATCCATCCTGTGTGCGCCAGCAGCAGGCCTGCAGGCGCAGCAATGCTCTTGGGTCAGCAGCCATGGACTCATGCTCTGAGCTGAACAAGGGCCAGCATGACAGGCTCTGTGTGGGCAGGTGCAGCAGGGCACTGAAGTCGACGACCATGGACAAGCGCTCTCTGCATGTCTGGGAGCAAGCACCGATCAGTGGCCAGGACTGGCAACCCTGCACCCGCACTCTTGTGCCCCCAAGCAGCAAGACTGCAGGTGCAGCAGTGCACTGGGTTCAGCGGGGCCATGCAGCCACACACTATGCACACTGGCAGTACGCCAGCACGACCCTGAGGTCCGTGTCAATGCCCTGCACCTCTGTGGTGGCAGCGGCGTCACCAGGCTCAGAATGTTTTGCGGCATCAGCTCATGCCAGGCTGCACTGCCCCACCCTGCAGAAAGAAGCACTCAAGGCGTCAAGCAGGGAGCCTGCCCACAGCAGGCTGCGCCTTGCTCACCTCCCAGGTACGAGGCGCCCTGCCCCATGGCTGTCAGGGTCATGGGGAACCTGAACTTGTCCTCCACCAAGAGCTGCCTGTTCAGGATGATGACCATGGAGCTGCAGGTCACCCAGACCAGCAGGGCGAGCGGGGGCGCAGCAGCTTCCCACCATTGCTGCAGGCCACTGTGCTTGTGGTGGGTGCTGGCCTCGTTGCCGCTCAGCACGTCGCGCCCTGCTGCCTGTAGGCAGGGACACATCAACTTTGGCGATTGCTGCTGCAAGGTGAGCTGGACTGCTATCTGACAGGCCACAAGCAGGGCACAGGTGTGCAGTCAAAGCTCCTGACAATGCTGCCCTGCAGGCTCTCAGTGCTCACCTTGGCGTGTGTGGGGGCCCATCTGGCTCTGAGGTCCTGCGCCATACCGTCTCACAACTGTCGCCTCTGTTTGGGGTCTGCGTAATGGGAGCGGCTGGATTCACCTGCCTGCCTGGCAAGCTCCTGTTGGATCAATGCTTTTCGGGCTTGTTGTACTGCAGCAAGCGGTGAGAGAGTTTCCTTTAAAGCAAGTTTAGTAGCGCAGGCCATAGACACGAAACTAGAGGCCTGGTGCCTGCAGTCTCCAGGCACAGCCTGGCCTCGTCCTGACCAAGTGTCTGTTTATGCAGCAGGAAAGAGGCATGGCAAGGCAGCAATCCAGTCATCACCAGACTCACCTTCTGCAGGACCCAGTTTGCGTCCTGGCGCGCCTTCTGGTACATTGTTTGCAGCCGGCCGGTGTCTGTCTCCTCAGCAAAGGATACAAAACACCTGTAATAGATGCTGTGTTGTGTGAAGGAGTAAATAGGCAGCATCATATCATCAGTTACCCATGGAGATCCAGGTCAAACCCACTCTCTAAGGTGCCTCTGATAGTATGGCTGTGTCTTCCTGCAGCACCAGTCTCGGCATCTTAGTTGCCATCCGATGACACTGTAGCAAGAGAGCAGGCTTGCTACCTGGGCAATGTCAGAGTCTGCTTCAGCAGCTCCCGGTAAAGATGAAGGCCAGGGGTTGGCATTCGAAAATCTCAGGCCATGTGACCTAAAATAATGTCTTTAACAAAATGAATGGAAGGGGCATGAAGGATGAATCCGAGAGGGGAATAATGACAGAAAGATCTTGAACCGATGCTGGTGTTGGATGAAGCTTCAAAGGGCCCGCCGTTGACCTAGGCGCCTATATAAGCTTTACGCCCTCCAGCAACTCAAACTCCACCTCGCAGTGAAAGCCTCGCACCTACAAGCAAGCAGAGTCACTGCTCAAAGTCTTGAGCCCAGCCAGATCTCCAATGGCAACCATTCTTGGGGCGGCCTTTGCTGGCCTTCTGCTTGCAGCAGCCCCTGGTGCTGTTCAGGGCAACCAGGTGTTCATTGGTGAGCAGCGCTAGGCAAAGCACTGATCCCGCCAGCTGCCTGTACTGCTGCCCTATTCACACCAGCTGTCTGTACTGCTGCCACGTAAACTGTGGTTGCTGCAATTGAGCATCGCGGTGCGCGCAGAGTGAGGTTCACGCTTCATGCCCCTCTGCCGGCGATGACTGCAGATGCTGATGTCATGCGCAATCAATGCAGGCACCCCGGGCACAGCCAACTCAATCTCCGGCACGCCAGTGCCAACCGGGCCCAACCCCTATGTGAGTGTGTTTCACTTGGGGGCGCCTGCTTAACCGCACAAAGCGTTGCTGCCTCTCTCCTGGCCTTCAACAATGCACCCTGGCCTTCAATGCTCTGGTGGTCCCAAGCACAGCACAGCTCCATGCAAAGAACGCACAACCTCTGCCCCCCCTTCTCTTGCCCCCCGGCGGTGGATCCAGCTCCATTGACCCTTGCTGCTGGCAGCCCAGTTCCTGCCGATACAGCCTGCTGGCAGGCAACGGATCTACCTGGTAACCAGTGTTGGTCATGCGACGATCTTGCCCCTGGCCATGTGACTTACAAAAATCTGCTGTGTGCCTGCAGGGTCTTGTGGTCATCCCCAAGGTGCGCAGTGAGAGGCAGTGCTGGCTGCTTGAGCGCAATGCAAAGTCTTGATCTGTGACGACGTTTCGTGGTAAGGTCTTCACTGCCGCACCTGCGCCTGCAGAACATGGGCCCCTTGCAAGCAGGAGACGTCTGCAGCTCCAACTGGAATGATGCCAACGGCAATGCAGGTGAGTCCCCCCCTCACTTCGTGGTCAATGAGATCTAAGTGCCCTGCAGGACCTCAGTCACCCATTGCTGGCTGTGCCGTGCCCTGCAGGCCAGGGTAACACGATCAACTGCTTCCGTGGCCCCCAGCTCAACAATATCTTCAAGAAGACCATCCCTGCAACAGGCGCCTGCAACGTCCTGCAGAACTTCCTGCCCAGCGGCCAGGCTAAAGGCACAGGTGTTGGCCTGACCATGGCCTTCAGCTACATCGGCAATGGTTACTTCCTGCAGGCCAGGTGCGCCGTCACAGTGGGTATGCCTTGTGCGTACAAGGCCGTGCATTTTGGCCACCAGGCCGTCAGGCACAGGGCACCAGCGCCCTGCTGGGCGCCTCCCCGGGCGAGATGGCAGCTTGACTGCTGGTGGCTTTCTGTCCCTTGCTGTCACAGCACACCTGTGCTGCCCTTGTACGCGGCCACATCTGCTGCTGCATCGCCCCATTGTGAAGTTTGCCACGACGCCACCGCTTCAAAGCGGATGCCTCCTTCTATGAGGCTGGTGGATGTCCCACCTGCCACATCACATGGCCACATTCCTGCTGCAGCTTGCCCATCCCCATCTCGACTGTCGGCGGCACACAAAACACTAACAACACGATCTTCAAGCCCAACCCTGGCTGCTTGATGGTGCTGAACAGCAACTTTGACATCATGGACACTGCAGCTGGTTCAGGCGTGAATGGTGTCTGGGGGTCGGCATGTGATGTTGACAACGGTGAGGTTCAACCGACCCCAACCCACCTCATGTTTGACCACCAGATGCCATGGATGTGACATGTGCGCTTTTGCATGGCGTGTGGTAAAGGCTGCTGTTTATCCTGAACTGTCCTTACCTCATGTTGACCAACAGACGCCATGGGTGTGACATGTGCGCTTGTGGATGGCAGAGGCTGCTGTTTGTCCTGGACTGTCTTTGCCTGCCCGGCGCTGAGGCTCATAAACCTCCTCCTGCAGATCACAATGACGCCACCACCACCTGCTACTTCTCCAACGTGCTGGGCCCAAATGGAAATGTGAGCGTCTTTCTTCCCTGACTCCCCTTCTTTTCTTGGGCATGCATCTGACTCAGTGGGGCTGGATACAGCAAGGCTTCAGACGTGTAGGCATGCTCTGCCCCTCTTCCTGCAGGTGCTTGGCACCAACAACGGCCAGGTGGCCACCCTTCAGTTCAAGCCAAGCTCAAGGGACCAGGACTGGGACAGCAACAACTGGTTCACCAACCTCAAAGTGGTGAGTGCACCTCGCATTGCCTCCACCTGTCTCTGGCCCGTCACCCTTGCTGCTTGCCACTCGCCTAGCCCTGCTGCAACTCAGCCGGCACCCTCTACAGATCGCAAACGGATTTGTGAGCACGCCGTCTGGCATTTCTGGTGGCACAGTCGGCCCGTCTGGCATTGCCAGCTCCAACAATGGCCAGAAGCGTATCTATGTGGCAGGTGAGGGCGTGTCACCTCCAACCACTCGATGCTCCCTGGTGCTTGTTGACTTTTGCTGGGAGGGCCCTATGCCTGGTGCAGCTGCCTGCTGGATGCCGCCATTGAGTCTTGTCCAGCCACAGCCTGCACGCTTGTACCCTGCACTCTGCAGCCGGCCTGTGGGGTGCTCTTCAGCATGATGCACATCATGTATGCACTACTTGCCCTCTCCCTGCAGGCACCCAGGATGGCCAGCAGGGCATCATTTACACAATCCCGAAGGGCGGCTCAGGCCGCCAGACATTCGTTACCTGCCCCGCTTCGGGCGGCTGCAACAAGCCAATCGGCCTCAACATCATCGCCGGCCACCTGGGAGGCGCCAATGGCGGCAATGGGTTTCTGTTTGCCAATCGCCGTGAGTCTTCGTCCTTGCTCGTGCCTCACAGCCTCAGCTATGAGCTGCCTGCATGAATACGTGCAGCCAATATCTCTGCATCTTGTCAAATTAATCGCTCCTAGACCTTGTGCCCTCCTCCTCTCCTACAGAGGACAATGGCCAGTTCATCGAGACCCTGCTGGTCGATGGGTCAACGGCAAACGGCGTTCCTGGGGCGGGCAACCTCTTCAACACAGTTCAGGTGTGTTGCAGCGCGAGGCAAACAGGGGCGACCTTGCCTGCTCCACTGTGCAATCTGGATTGAGCAGTCGCCTCTAGCACAGCAGCGCATTGACAATGCCTGTGGAATTGGAGCCTGGGTTCTGGCCTGCTGGGGAGTGCTTGGATCCTAGATCTTTCAGGCTCCCAAGCCCTTCACTGGCATTCCAACCTGCACAGCACGCAACAGCCAGTCACTCTACTCCTGCAGGTTGGCAACCGGGTCCTCTACAATGATGACGGGACCAACCAGGTGTCTCTTCTGGGGACCTTTCCCTCTGCTGCACCGCCAGTGGCAGCTGCTGGCGTCATGGTGAACGCCACTGCCACAGCCTCTGCCTCTCGCCGCCTGCTGATGGCATGAGTGCCATCATCATGCGCCGCACGCAGCCCCCGTAGCTAGATGGGAGCCTCTTCCCACAGAAGTTGCAATTTTGACCCCTTGAGCCAATCTTGCAAAATGCTCAGCTGACAGTCGTTACTGCGTACCCTATGTGCCTGTTTTAACCTTGCTTGCCTCCCCCTGAAAATTTGCCCCCACCCCCTGCTGCTGGTAACTGACTATGCGACAACAACAAGGGCTCTGGGCAAGGGATGATGTGGCATGTTCCCTGACTGTTGCAGGCAGGCTCCTTTCAACAGCTAGCAGTGCTTTTAGATTGCATTACATGCACTGCATGAGCGCCTGTCTGCTAAGCTTGCTGACCCAGCTCCTCCTCCTGAGAGTGCCAATGCTCAGCAGCAGCCTGCTGCATTGCCATGCAGCGCTTGCTGCTGGATGACATACACTGCTTTTGATGTCTGCGACGCCCAACTCCTGATTTGGCATGTCACTTGCAAAGCATGGGTGCTGTGCTGCGCCACAAGAGCCAGCAGGCAGGCAGAGCGAGCAACATAACTCAAGCTCCTTTGATTCTGCACAAGCGGATGACATGCTGCGTCCTGAGCCTGCTGTGTACAATGGCATGCTTCAGGCAGGGCTCCACAACTTTCAAACACAGTGCACTGTGCCAGTGCTCCAGCCTGCTCCCTGCAGCTAGCCAAATGGATCAGCAGTGGACCCCCTTGGCTCTGCTGTGGCAAGTAGCTGTCCTCCTTTGCTGCTGGCCCCTTCATGAAAAAGATGATGTTGCTTGCTGCACCTGTGTGTGCATAAGCAAGGCCATATTGCATCTGCAGGCCTGCCTCTGCATCAGCAACCGACTGCTATGTGTAGCTTGCCTGTGCATCAGCAAGGGGTTCAGTGCACTGGGCACTAAATATTTACTGGCAGAGCGTGTGTCTCTCCACAGCATGCCTGTGCATTGCATCTGCAACGGCAAGGCAGTGCTGCCCTCTGCTTGAGCCAACGCATCTGCAGTGCCGTAAAAGACAGGTGTCTGGGTTCAATGGCATTAGCAGCGCCCATGCCTGGATCTTTGCAATTGGCCCTGACAGACCAACAGCCAGGGCAGCTGAATGCCTTCTGGCTAAAGCGCCACCAGGCAGCCACATCTTGCAGCCAGCTGGCCTTTGCACAGAAGTGTTGACTGCCAGGCAGGTTTCCAGAAGGCAGCACAGCAGCCTGGGCCAGCAGTGCCCGCAGGTGTGCTGGACCAGCTGCAGCAGGGCGGCAGATGCCAGCATGCATCATGGCAGTAGGGCCATCCCAGCGGCTGCTGGCAGCTTGATGGCAAGCTCCATTGCCACACACATTTGGTGTGTGCAGCTGGCACTCTGCACAGTCTGCCTTTGTTTGCAGACCACCGCCCATTGGTTAAAAATGCTGCGGAAGAGCAGGCTATTTTTGATGTGCACAGCTGCCAGCTTATGCATGCATGCGCAGCAGCACCGCGCCTGCAGAGAGCTTCTCCTGACCTCAAGCTGATGTCAGGGTGGCTGCAGAAGCTGTTGAGTGCCAGGAGGCCCCCAATGGGAGCAGTTTCCAACCTGTGCTCATTACATGCCTCTCAGCCCCACACAACTTCTGTTGCGTTGCTTACACAATGTCTGAGATCAAGTTCAGTGGTACTACAAGGCTGCCGTGAGCCAGATGCAGAACGTGGAAATACAGCAGGATCATGAGGAGCAAACTCATGTAGGGGCTGTTCATCCTGCTGAGCCTTCCAACCAGTCACAGAAAACTTCAGGATTTGAGTCACTGCAGAAGGGCCTCTAGACCATAGCAGCCTTGCCATTGCCTGGCTGGTGGACCTCAAAAGGTGAAGCAAAGCTGCTGCCAGCTCTGTCAATGTGTGCCTGAACCTTCGGGTCCTCCTCATCTGCAGCGCCGAGGGGCACGATATTTAAGTTATGCACCCCTCTCAGGCATGCAACTCAGAGCCTGTTAGATACCAGCAGATGGTGCACTGCAGCGCAACTGCCTCCTACATTGGGCCAGGTCATTGCATGCTGCAGCAAGCTGGGCTGACTTCAAGCAGTGTTGCGCACAGAGGGATGATCCTCGAACACAAAGCGCACACATTGGACGTGGTGTACAGCAGCATATGCTGTGCCTGCTGATAGTGCTTTCATGCAGGTGATGACTTCGTATGCTCACCCCCGGGCATCCCCTGCAATTGAACTGGCTGAGTCATGGCCTTCATCATGGCCAGGTCAGGGCTGGAACGCCCACTGCCGCCGCCACTGCTGCTGCAGGCCTCGGCCCCCTTGGGGTTTGGCACCGGAGGAGAGATCTTGTTCTTGTTGACGGCCTCCTCTATGCGCAGGGTCTTGGAGGTCAGCAGCTCGCCACGTGCGCCGCGGATGCTCAGCGCAAAAGCCACCTCCAGCCAGTAGCCGAAGTAAGCAAACAGGAAGATGGCTGTGCCAGAGTCCTGCAAAGCAGGTGGGAGCCTCAAGTTTCGTGAAGGGCGCAGCAAGATGTTGTCAAGATCAGCCAGCGTCACGACATGGGCCAGAGGCCTGCCGGAATGTCTGCATAGTTGCTGCAGAGCCACATAGGCAAGCAGGGAGGGCATGGCAATGTGCTGCAGCAAGGGCAAGGTGGCCCTTAGTGTGTTGCAGTGAGCAGCTGTGCATACAAGGCAGTGCCAGCCACCAGGTGCCCAGCTGCACAGGTGAGCAGCTTGTCTGCACTGTGGTAGGCATGCCAAAATAAAATGCCGGTATACAATATGGGTGCTCAATATACTGCCCGGGTGCAGGCTGTTACAGCCTGGTCTGATGCAAGACCAAAACCCACAATCACATGCAGATGGAAGCCTGCATCCCTCAAGAGATTCTTGCAGCACGAAGCTGCTTTCAGGAGCAGCCCAGGCTCACCGTGTACCCAAAGATGGCGTACAGGATGCCAAAGAAAACATTCTTGGAGATGTCCTCGCTGCAGCAGGCTGACCAGTTCCAAAGTTGCTGGTTCTGCCACGGCTGGGCAGACGTGGGCTGTCCGTAGTACCCGAACCAGCCAATGGTCTGGAAAGACACGATTGCACGCCCGGTGAGACCTGCACCAGAGCAGCTTGGGGTACAGACTCTGCTTGGGGAGCTGCTGCCATCAGATAGCAAGGCATGTGTTCATGCAAAAGGGTGAGCACAGCAGGTGCAAGCACCTTGGTGTGCATGCACAAAGAAGCAGCAGCCAGGACTGCCAGCACATCACTGGTGCAGCCTCACTGCTCACCTGCCCCAAGGATGAATAGAAGGCCAACCATGCAGAACATGAACCAGGAGATGTCGCTGATGGTCTTGCCCCTGCAGCAGCAGAACACGCAGAGTCAGGAACAGTGGTCTGATGAACAGGGCTCTGCAGCGCACATGCTTGATGGGGCCAGAGGCAGGCAACTGCCGCGAAGTGATCAGACGTGTCAGCGCCTGCTAGACATGCGCCCCGGTGCATGATGACACAAATGGGGTGGCACCCAGTTCTAGACAGCCAAGTGCCAGCCAAGGCAGGAGGCCATGCTCAAACCCTCTCAAAGCCTGCTGGACACGCTTGCAGATGGCTAGGCGCCTGTGCAGAAAGTGCATGTCTGGCGTTGACCATGCCATGCCTGAGCCAGGTGGCATCCACCATACTCAACTTCAGCTGCATGTGGGCAAGCAGCACTCACGTCCAGTAGAGCGCCAGCCCGACAGAAACGCCCATGATGATGCCGATCACTCCAGGGATAGGAATGGAGCTGGCAGGGGTGCCGGCGCTAACTCCTGCCAGGAAGACCACTGCCTCAATGCCCTCGCGAATGGTGGTGGTGAAGGCCAGCAAGAAGATGCCCGAGATGGCATCCCGGGAAGTGGCCTGCACAGCACCATGTCTACTGAGTTGGAGCAGTTGCTGGTGTGTGCTGCTGGTGTTGCTCAGCGAGCTGGAGGGCTATTGAGGTGGCCTGCATTGATTGAAAGCAGCAGACAGCCACTGCAGCAGACTGCCTCAGATACAGGTCTTGGTCACGGGTTATGCAGGCTGGGCGTCGCCCATGCAATCAAGACTGCAGGCCCTGAGGCTGTCATTCAGGGTGCATGCTTAGCAGACGAACCCACATGGATGACTGTGGCAAAAGATGCAGGTGCTGCTTAGCGAGCAGGGCACCTGAGGCTCTGTGACACCGGCCGGCTGGCAGGCATGTGCTTGTTCAGATCAAACAGCCACGCGGGGAGGGATTCTTCGCATCAGGGACTTTGCAGGGCAGACCATCATAGCTGGTGCACAGGGTTGATGGCTGCTCATGCACAGGGGGCCCACCTGGGTGGCCGTGGCCCCAGCCAGCTTCATCTCCCACTTCTTCTCATAGTTCTTGAACTTGAGCATGGCAAAGGCCAATAGGGTGATCAGGTAGGAGGCCAGGAGGGTGACAAAGCCTGTGAAGATAGCCTTGCCCTGCACAAAAGGTGTGAAGTAGGCTTGAAGTTCGTTTAGGTGAAGGTGCAGATTGATGCTGTCAGTGTTGCACTGTGGTGCAAAGCAATGATATCCAATAGAAGGGGTGGCATATGCTAGTTTCTGCATGCATGTTGTGCCATGTGGGAGTGGTCAGCATACAGCTGCAGTTTCTGCTGCCAACTGGTTCCTGCAGTATCTGGTGCGTGCCCCTCACCTGTCCAGAAAAGACGGCGTTCTGGGCAATGTAGAAGATGCAGATAAAGATGATCCCGATGACAACAGCCACTGCGCAGCCTGACAGCGCGCCGACCCACACTGCAGCAGGAGAGTGGGTCAGTGGCGGCCACCCTCAGCCATGCTGGTACGTAAGAGACGCCAGCATACTTGCATCTGTGTGTCCCTTCAAGATTCGACACATAGGTCATGCTGAACCCTATCCGGCGTGGGCGCAGCAGAAGCAACCACTCAGACTAGATCATGTGCCACTGGCATGTGCGCTGCCCACCAGACGAACAGCGTGCTGTGCTGCTTCAGCACGATGGACTCACTCACCCCATTTCTTGAGTTTGTTGAGTTTCAGTCTGGTGCAGAGCTGGAGCATGATACTGATAATAATTGCAGCCTCCAGAGCCTCGCGGAACATAATGAACAGCGCCGCAACGCTGCATTGCAGAGCCACAGGTGAGTGATGGGCCACATGACGTGCATGCATGCAGAGCGGGCAGCAATGGCAGACCTGAAAAGATTTGATGCCATGGTGGCTGCACTGCCTCAGATCTGCTGCTGGGGCCTCACTGCAGAGGAAGTGGCCCTGCAAAAATGATTGGGTGTGAGAAGATATCCTGTGTGACCCTCAGGGAGCGCAGAGATGTTCCTCATTGTGCTCCGGCTGCTCTGAGAGTGAGCCTTCAGCAGCAAACTGACCTGCCCCAATCAGAGAAGCACGAAGCACCAGTGTAGAAGAAGGGTTAGAACACTAAGTGGTGCAGCAGCCAGATTGCGATCCTTGAGAAGGAACACACTCTGACCGCCCTGCCTGTGGAAAGGCCCCAGTGGTGTATCTTTCGGAGCCCTAAGCCCCTAACAACGTTGGGTTGGGCCGGAGTCTGCTAGGCAGACGCCCAAGAAGGGAAGTACGGAGTGACCTCTCATCACAGTTTCTGACATGCCAAGCTGCTCTGTGCCCATACAACTGGCAGCAGTATGAAGCAGCCGCTAGGGCTGTCTTGGTGACAGCTGCGGAATGGCATCATGACGGCACAGCTGCAGCTGAAGATCCATTAGACTGGACGCTGGCCTCAACATCACATCTTATATGAGGCGACCTCTTCCTGGGAGCCATCAATAACTAACATGGGGTGGGCCCACCCAGCAATGGCTGCCTCAGTTGGCTGCCTCTGCAGTCTACCATGGCAGCCACAGCTTCAGCCTTACCTGCCTGATGGGCAGGACCACTGCGCCTATGCTGTCAAGCAACCTGTGGTCTGCCAAACAGTAGCTGTGCACGCCATGACAAGGTGTCTGCAGCATGCATGTTGAGCCTTGCTGGAGCAGCTGCTCTCTGTGCCACAGATACAGCCAACCTGGGCAGGCTCACAGCATCTGCAGCATGAGGCATGAGCGGCAGCGAACCTCAGCAGTGTTGCATTGGAACTTTGTCTTTGGAGCAGCCTGCAGCGTGCAGATTCCAGACGCTGCAGCATGCACTGTGACACAACTCATTCCAGCCGCTACAGCGCTGATGCATAAGCAATCCCCAGTCAATACATATAGCTCACTCTCTTGGTATGCTTGATGCACTCACCTGGGAAGCTGGTGCTTGAGGATCAGCAGGTGCCTGGCTGCACAAATTTTTTCTTGCAAAGGGTCTGATCTTGCTTTGCTGTGCTACCTTCGGTTAGAAGCACGCAAGAAGGTAGAAGACCCTTTGCACGAAAAAAAATAACAACCATTGGTTGTGCGAACCAAAGACATGTTGCCGTGGCAGCAGGCGCTGCATTGGACAGCAGTGCAGCACTTCTGGCTGTGCTGGCAGGCATTGCCCTCCACTGACACATACCAGGCAGGAGGCTGATGGCAGCACAATGGCCAGGCAGTGCAGGTGCCCACGCGCTTCAAGGCCACCCAGAGGACTGCTGCTAGGTACTTTGTGTATCAAATCAGTTAAGACTGCCTGCTGCTGGGCATGAACAGTAGCTCTCTATCAAGCAGGCTGGCTAATCTGAACTGCAACTGCCAAACTGCAATTGCCCAAGACAACTCCGACCAGCACCTTGTGGGTGACTTCAGCTAGGGCAGCAAAGTTTCCTGAGGATTTGACCAGCCTGAGGGAAAGCTGAGATGTTTGGTGTGTCATGTAGGCAGAAGATTGCAGTCAATGGTTACATCAGTCGTCAGACCAACACAACACGTGTCCACCAAGTCATGTGCTGTGCAGCGCTCGTGCCGTTCAAGGAGTCTGAGACATCTGCTGCACCTAAACAGTCAGACATGGGCATGGCCTGCGGCGGCATCCTCATCGTCATGTTCAATGGTTACTAGAGCTGCCTTTGTGCGCCAGAGGGCAGCCTTGCGGCGCCTCTTCAGTACAACCAGAGAGGCAATGGCAGCCACAATCACCACCGTGACAACCAGCGTGACTGCTGCAGAGCTGCCCTTGGTCAGACCACTTTGAGGGGTCATGGTATACCTGCAGACAGGCAGGCAATGAGCATAAAGAGGCGCAGCTTGAAGTGCAGGGAGGAGTTGCGCCATACGCTGCAGGAAGAACCAAACTGTGCGAGCACAACGGCACGCAGGAAGGGGCCTGGGAAGTCTCAAAGTAGCTTCTGCACAGCTCAAAGGCTGCTCGCTGACCTAGACATCAGCAGATGGGTTTTCATCATGCACCCCTCATCCTCATGGGGCAGAATGTGGCAGTGCAGCACAGCGTAGCCGGTGCCTGCAGAACAAAAGTGGGGTTGCTTAGTCCTGCTGGGGCAGGTTCCCTCTGCTGGCATTGTGTAACACAAGCCTGCCCACTGAACACCAGGCCACCATGAAGGGCATCCAAACTTGTGCCAGCTGTGGGTGTGGGCTGGCAGGCGTGCACAAGAGGCGTGCCTGCATCTGGACTGACCTGTCACATTCAGGGGCCCAGGTACCCAGCGCACCCTGGCCTCTGAAGCCAGCTCAGGGAGCAGCAGAGTGTCCACATAGTCGCCTATCTGCCAGCTGCCATTGTCGGCTGTGGCCCCTGCCTGGGGGCTGTCTGGCAGGGCAACAATCTGGAACCTGCAGCAGCAGTGGTGGTACAAGCATCAGGCGCTGCCAAGGGTCAAACAGCTGGTATGCATGTGCTGAAGGGCTTCACGGACAGCATGGTACAGCCCCACAGCAGGCCCTTGCTTTGTACTGAGAAGCAGGACCACTGCACATCATGGCAGGTCAACAGAACACAGCAGTGCTCAGCACAATACTCATGTCTGCATGTGGTGATGGCAGGCCACCTCGGCCAGCCAAGCACCATACAGACCAGAACCAGTGCAGCACATCACCAAGCACTCACGGCTGGGTGTGGTGGTGGTAGGGGTGGAGATTGATGTTCTCTAGGCTGATCTCCATAAGGTCACCAATGACTTCTTGCATCGGAGCCGAATCCTGGTACAGCAGGCCATTGATGGCGCAGCCAACCGAGTTGGGGGTGTCAGAGGGGTTTGTGAAGTTGAGCATGCCAGTGTGGGTCTGGGGGTAGGCCTTCAGACTGTTGCCATCCCTGCAGGGCAGACGCAACAACTGCCCGGAGGAGATTTCATATCGCGCTTCTGCAGGCACACAGTGGTGCAATGATTTTCTCAGAGGGCAGCGCCTGGGCGTTTGCAAGGCCATGGCCCACTGCAGACAAGGGACTGTGCAGAGCATGTAGCTGCACAGCAAGGGCTCTGCCAGCGTAGGTGAAAGCAGATAGTGCTGACTCCAGCCGAAACTTGTGCTGACCTCAGGTCGGCCAGGCCAGCTGGGTAGACGGGCTTGCAGGTCGGCAGCGCAGACACCGAATCGCTGGCGCCTGCTGCAGCTGGGGCCTGCATGACACACAGGGAGCTACGTCAGCCAGCTGGCAGAATCAGCTGTCAGATGGGCACCCAGCATGTTACAGGGGCAGTGCCTCTGAGCAAGTCAGCAGGCCGCGGCGCCCCAGCATTGCATCAGGGGAGCATGTACAAGACCATGCCAGGAACCTCTGGACTGTTGCGTGCTCAGGACTTGCACAAGGCAAGTGCTCACCACATTGATGGTGGCCAGGACATCCTGCACCACCAGCTCGCAGTGGGTGGACTCACAAGACTCCTGCTGCTGCAGGGGCCCCTTGCCAGTGCGCAGCTGGTAGGTCCCAGGCTCACAGCTCACAAACAGCTCAGCCCTGCAGCCAGGTTGGACAGCTCTGCTGACCAAGGGATATGAGCTCTGCTGAGGCAGGCAGGCAGCCCATGGACAGGCACAGGGCTGCACAGCTGGACCACATAGCTTGGCTAGCCAAGCTCCCCTGCAGCACGCCGGCAGCTAGGCAGGGGCAGAGATGGCACAGCACCAGGAGGGATGGGCCGCAGGAATGCACACGGCCCACGCGCCTGTTGGCAGGGCCCAGCATGAGGTGGTCTGCCATGCGGGGGAAGCTGTGCAGGAAGACGGCGTCGCGGCTGTAGATGCCCCAGGTGCAGCCGGGCAGGTCCATGGACAGGTCGAACCACTTCATGGTGCTTGCCTGCACCATCTTCCAGCGGTAGATCTTGCCAGCCTGCAGGGTATGGTGCTGATCAGCCTGCTTGGAACACATGTGGGGAATGTGGCGCTGCACCACCTCTGAATGCAACACAGTTCTCAGCACTGGCTGGCCATGGCAGCAGGGAGTCTTTGCTTTGCAGTCTGCCTGTGGCCTGGTTCGGCAAGATCACTGCCTTTGCCGCTTTGGCACAAGCAAGTGGCCCAGTACAAGCACAGCAGAGGCAGGAAATTGCGGCCATGCCCCCACCCCATCCCGTGAACTGTAGAGCCTAGAGAGTGCCACATATTCACCTCCATCATAATGTTGGGCTGGTAGGCGCCATTGACCAGCACAAATTGCCCATTGAGGCCGCTGGTGTAGAAGGGGAACAGGGAAATGGAGGACACCTCCCCAGCCTCTGTAGGCAGGTCAGGGTTTGCTTTGAGGAGGAAATGATATAGCTGCACATCTGACCACAAGGGAGTACTGGGCTTTCAGCAAAGGGTTGCCACGGCATGGTCAACAAGAGAGTGTTACATCCTGACTGGCAGGCAAGACAAAGAGGACATCAGGTGGAGAGACTTGTGCTACCCACACGCAGCAGCCATATGACTATGGAGTGGCCCCAGGCGGGGCCCAAGGCACAGCAGCCTCCTTGTCCAGCAAGTGCTCACTGTTTTGAGCACTGTCGTCATTGCAGCAGTAGGGGTCGCCGGGCAGGATCTTTTGGGAGAGGTGGATCATGGCATCGTCTGTGGGCCCCTCTGGGTCGCTGGGACCGCCGCCGTCCACGCCCACAGCTGCCATCACAGTCTGCAGGCAGCATGATGGGTTGCAGTGCACTGCTGCAAATCTGTATGGCCAAGACCGCACCAGGGTTCAGACGCAGATCTTTGTGCACAAGTTCCAGCAGGCCAAACCAGCATTATTAGATGCTCTGCATGGAGACCTCATTGAAGAGCAGGTGTCTGGCAGAGCTGAAGCGCTGCGGGGTGCAGACCTGCCACTGGTTGTCAGCCAGCCAGGCTCTCACCAAAATGCGCCAGGCACATTTGAGGCTGGCTGCGGGCAGCATGCCATGCAGTGAAAGGCAGCCAGGCTCACCTGGAGGTGCATGATGATTTCAGTGGTGTCATCGGCAAAGATGGGCTGCACTGGGGCGCAGGAGGGATCACTCAGGAAATCATGGCCCTTGCCTAAGGCGTGCTCAATGACAACTGGCAGGCTGGACAGCTGGGTCTGGACGGAGGAGGAGCCATGGTGGTGGGGGTGTACCCTGCAGGGGTGGGCAGCAAGTGGATCCACAGGGCGTGCGCACTGCTGGGCATTGACGGCTGGCTCACCAGAGCATGCCCACAGGATGGTCCAGGGGGACGTCGTACTGCCAGTCCTTGCACTGCCCGGGGAAGACATCTGCAAAGACATTGTCGCCGCGGTAGCAGATCAGGCTGGGGTCTACCAGGTTGGAGTCACAGGGCACATTGTCTGTGCCAGGGTTCCTGCAGCAGGTCGGAGTTCTGGTCCCTCCTGTTGCAGTTATGGCTTTGCCCGCTTTGAAGCCCTGGTCACTACTCCGCCACATGCTTGGCTGTAGAGTTGACCCACCCGAAAAAGCCATGCATGTGGTGAGCCAAGATGTTGGGGTCCTTGAAGCCATTAGTGCCCTCTGCCTGCAAAGACAGTGCCACCGCAGAAGTGAGCAATGTCCCAGCCGCAGAGCCTGGGGCGTGCAACGGTGGATAAAAATGCCAGAGGCAGGCAGAGGTGCCGCAGCATTGTGCACTACATGCACCTCTCTGGGCTGCTGCAGGAGCCCATATGCATCACTGAAGCCCTCTTGAGTGTTTACTGAGGCTGCAAGTTCGTTGCACACTCTCATGACAAGGCCCGAGCCTGCAGGCATTGAGATTGCCGTCTATCACAACTACTTTGAGCATGGAGGGTGATTGCACATGCTCCCAGGGGCAGGGGAGCAGGCAGTGCAACTCAATTGCTGACCTTGCGCGGCTCGTGCAATGCCGGGCACAAGCTTGTTGTTGTAAACTCGCCCTGCAGAGAGGCCAAATCATTGCTTGAGCCCTGGTGGGTGGCTGTGCTGCAGCACCATGCCACATGGTGAGCATGCGCAGGCAGGACTGACCTGTGAATTTCACATAGGGCTCCGCTGAACTTGAGCTGTTGTCGCCAGGGCCCTGCAGGCCAGTCAATCACCTCAGGTCTGTGAGAGGGCCTGTCTGCATCATGACATTGGCCAGATCAGCAGTAGTTAGACCTTTCCACCCACCTCAATCTCTGTGGCGGTCATTGAGATGTTCACAAAGGCCCTGAACAAATCTAGCTGCGGCAGGCCCCCTCCAGAGGCTGGAATTCTAGTCCTCTGGGGGGTGGGGACTCCCAGATCGATCTGAGCCATTGCAGCAACCACAAAGAGGGCAGCAGCCAGCATCCAGGACGCCATGCAGGATGCCATCGTAATCTATGCCTGTATGGCTTAGGTTATGCAAGCATGGGAATATAGCAAGAGATTGACATCTGCCAGACACGCGCTCCAACAGGTGCTCACCTAGATTTTCAGCATTCGCCCAGCCAGACTGCAGCCCAGCCAGCGGCAGCCTTATTCGATCCCGCTCCCCGGCAGAGCCTTGATCTGGCAGGCATTTGACCTCAGCCGGTACGCCATGTCAGTCCTTCAAGCCCTGTTGGGGGCCTGCCTGGTTGCTGTGGCCCATGGCTTTGAGTACGGACAGGTGAATGCCTGCACAGGCCAACTGCACCCTCGACACTGGTGCAAGATGGCTACATCTTTTGTGTCCACCCCCCCCCCCCCACCCCACCCCCCACGTCAGCCAGTTCCCCTCCTGCAGGTGTCCACAATGACCATGGACTGCCAGCAGCAGTTTGACAGCATCATAGCCACTTATGCGGGCATGCCGCTGTATCTGCCAGAGGTCACCACCGAGCAGAACTGCTCCGAGGTCATCCCTGCAGCCCTGGACGACACGACTGGCGCCAACTGCCCAGTCCAGCAGGTGCTGCTGGGTTGCTTCCAGGTGAGCCCGCGCAGCAATCATGCATGTGTGTACCACACGCCCGACGATAGCAACTTGCTGCAAGGTGATCCCATGCCAGTACTGGTGCTTTCAGGCTGGTTCATGACCTCTGTCAGGCACCAACAGGGGACTCGCCAAAAGTGTTGATATGCCTCCATCTCAATCTGCAGGTCCAGCAAGATGCCTGGATTGACCTGGTGGGAAAGTGCGACCTGTTCAGCGATGGCCCCAACTGCTATGCAACGGGCGTGACCGGCAGCGCCTGCCAGCGCCCTGCTGTGGGGTCCCAGACCTGGCTGACCTCCGGCACCCAGAAGTGGAGGCCCACTCAGTATCTGTATGGCACCGGCTTTGTGCCCAACAATGGCGAGCTCTGGAGAAATACCCTGGTGGGTCTCTGGGCGTGCACCAGGGTCTATGTTTGTTCCTTCCTAGCAAGGCAGTTCCAACTGTCAGTTCTCTCTTGGATGCAATGCTGTACGGATGGCAGTGAGCAAGTTCTGTTTTCTGCCAGAGCGTCATCTCCTCATGCACTGCCTGCAGCCTCAGGTCGATCGCAGGCATCGCCGTTCCCTCCTGGGCGAGGGAGAGGGTTCTGCAGCGCTGGCAGGCGGCAACGGCGGCTGCTTCCCTGACCTTTACACTGTTGAGGACTTTAAGCAGTGGCTGGATGGCAGCTACCAGGAGCCTCTGTTTGGCGGCAACTCCATCAACCCGCTAGGAGTGATTTTCTGGGTGCTGCACGCAGTAGGCATTATTGCCATGTCAGCCCTGTGAAGTCTAGCTTGGTTGGCTGCACAAGCCTGGCCAACTGCTGTCATGAAGTGGGTGATGAGGCTTGACAAGCAGCATCATGAAATGAATCTCTTAGGCAGGGCATGTACAATTTTGTTTAATAAAGTTTATCAAAAGTCAAGATCATCGTCCACATCTTCATCACTGTCTGGGGGTTCAGAGTCCGAATCTCTGACATACTGAATGTGACCCATCTTGCCATTGCCCTGGCCTGCAGCTTTGCCTCCAGCTGCTGGCGGCAGGTAGCTTGTGAAGTCATCTGAGCTGTACTGCTGGCTCTTGCCTTGGTGTTCAAAGGGGAGCACTACCGCATCCCTGCTCTGCCGTTCCTGTGGCAGGTCCAGGTCGTGTCAGACAGTCAGCACAAAATGCGACAAGCAGATTGTTTAGATTGTACAGAAACCCATACCTGTTCAGTCAGTTTGATATTCATGCCACCAGGCAAGTCCTGGGAGGGTGGTGCAGCCATGTCTGGAGGTGGCACTGCCTTCTGACCTGCACACCAGCCAGGTGCACTTCACTGCTGGTGTGTTGTCTATCTGGGAACTGCGGAGTGGTCTCGGCTTGCCAAGACAGCTGAGCAGCGAGGTGAACCGCAATATAAGCTGGCACACCACAGACACACTTCTTCTCAAGCAACAAATGCTGTGCAGCAGCCCAGATGCTCCTGTCTGGCTCACCTGCTGCTTGCTGAGCATCTGCATTCTGCTGCAGTGCAGCAGCTTGCTCAGCAGTCAGCATCTCCACCACTCCTGGGGCAGTCAACCTGAAAGCCTGCTCCTCCACCCTTGCTCGGCCGCTGCGGCGGCGCACCTGCACCTGCAGGCTGGAGAGCGGCCTGAGTGCCATGCTGAGGGGCAGCAGCATGACACAACTTGAGCAGCATGCAGGCCAGCAAGATATTTATATATATATGGTATCATGACAAAGTTGATCGGGGACAAGGTTGAGGAGAACCTAGGCCCAGCACCGAAGAGCTTCCTGACCGGCAGGCGCACCTACAGGCAGCTGAGCAGCACACATAACAGCATCAATGCGAACTGACGCACATCTCGAGCCAGCTTTGGTACACGGCCACCTTGCATTGCAGACAAAGCTGAGGAGCAGACAGGCCAGCAGTGCTGAGTGCTCTGGCAGACTCAATCCATCGCTTGATGAGATTTCGCGTTACCTGCAGATTGCCGAGGAGGCGGCTAGGCACTGCAACGCTGCGCTGGTCTGTCACCCGCCACACGTGCTGGGGGTACAGGTGCACCGTGCCATGGCTCAGTTGGTGCAGCTGCTGCAGGGTGTGGCCGTCCACTGCCTCCTGCAGGAGTGTGAAGGCTTTGCGGAAGTCGGCAAGCCTGCAAAATGATGCCATCCACTGGAAAGTCTGCACAATAAGTTAGCAGTAACAGAGGCTGGCAGCATGCAGGACTAGAAAGACATGCAACTCCTGAGTAGCTGATGCTCTGGCTGAGCCAACCGTAATGTCCCAGTCCACTCAGTCCCTGCTGCCATCGCACCTTGCCGATTCCAGCCAGGATAGAACGCAAGCCACCCTGCTGTAGCCTGTACAGCCAGCAGCACACCTGCAGGCCACAAGGGCGCATGGTTGTGCACAGGATGGACCCTGCAAAGGTGCTGGTGCAGAGCATTGCTAGCCTTGCAGCAAGTAGCTGACGCCACGCATGTCTGCAGCTGGCAGCGTGCAGCAAGGATGCATGAAGATCTCCAAACGCAGGGTACAGCCCAGCGCCCGTCCAGCTCTCAGGCTAGTTGTCTGCGTTTGGGTCTTGCAAAATGTCTCACCACATGACTGGAGCTGGCAGCCTGCACTAGCATGGTCAAGTCATCGATGACAAGGACCTGCTGCTGTGCAGCTGTGCCCGACTCGCTGACAGATCCGGCACATGCATGGTCCAGCAGGGCAAAATCTGGGCCATCATCTGCAGTGGAGCACAGCATATGTGAAGCCCCACATGGCTCTGCACAGCAGCTGGCTATGCAGCTGTGAATGCATTCTGTACCTGGGAGCCAGCTCAATGAGACTGCTTCCTCAGTGTCTGACCTCCTGCGCTACACCCAAGCAGGCTCAACCGCCTGCCGTGTCAAGATCAGCAGATGAGAGAACTTCTCTGATGGATGAGACACAACACATCATCACTAACCTGAGCCAGCCATGGGGATTTGAGAAGCCATCTTGGCCCTGAATGACAGCCCTGGCCTCTGGCCCACAGTGCGCCTGCAGAGCCTGTAGGGACTGCCCCAGCGCCAGCAGCCGGATGGAGGCCTGAGCCTGCAATGCTACAGCATGGCCCAGCTGGGCAATCAACTGCAAGCAGGTATCATCTGTGATAAACGTGGCCTGGTGATTGGTGTGTTCAGAGGGCAGATGGCCCTGCCTTACAGGCTTACCTGCTGCAGAATAGCTTGACCTGCAGCCAGCTGCAGGCTGTCATGAAAGAGCACCAGAGATGCCCCATCCTCCCTGCTGGCTGGATCTGTCAGTGCTCGCACAATCACGTCCATCCTGACGTTTCAAGTGCTCAATCTCCTGGTCGCTACTGATTGATTAATTATATGCATGGACAGTCAAACTTGCAGAAGTCGGCAGCTTAAAGCGGAAGGCTCACTTTGGAGCCATGCCCCCTCAGTGAGCCTCCTTCCCTGAGAGCTCAGGTTCAAGAAACCTCTCCCCCTTGGTCAGCTGACAGGTTATGCAAGTCTGCAGGCACTTTGATGCTATCGTGGTGGGCATTGGAGGCCATGGCTCCGCAGCTTTGTGCCAGCTGGCCAAGCGAGGCAGCAAGGTGGGGGCCCATTCATGATCAGCACGTCATGCAACCTGGAGCTACTCTCATATTCCTCTCATGCTGCAGGTGCTGGGCATTGAGCAGTTTGACATTGCTCATGGGAATGGCAGCTCCCATGGCTTGTCCCGCATCATCCGCCTTGCCTATCATGAGGAGTGTGCCTACGTTCCCCTGCTGCGGCGCAGCTACGAGCTGTGGAGGCAGTTGCAGGAGGATGCAGGCCGCCAGGTCAGCATCTGAAGCAGCTTCCAAGATGCTTGAGGGCAGCGCAGGCTGCAAGGGCAGTAATCTAGGCAGTCAGCAAGGATGCGCACAGCACTCAATGAAGCTAGCTGCAACGCAGCATGGGAGCAGCCAGCATCTGCACAGGCACGGCCAGACGTTGCCTCCCATTATCAAGGGGCAGCCAGCAGCAGACCTCTCTGGCAACTCTCAAGACCAGCTCCTGCTGCCCCCTGCCTTGCAGGATCTGCTGCTGCTCACGGGTGGGATAGATGCAGCGCGGCCCTCAGCGGACGGGTACAATGGCTTTGAGAGGGCGCTCGAGTCCTGCCGCCAACACGGGCTGGAGCACGAGGTGCTTAGTGCAGAGGAGGTCAATAGGCGCTTCCCTGGCTACCAGCTGCCCCCTGATATGCAGGTGCGTGACAAGCCATCAGCAGAACTCGTCACACAAGGCTGCAGCTGCCTTTACCGTGCAGTCAGGGCCCATGCTCCGTGCAGAGGAGGTCAGCAGACGCTTTTCAGTTCACCAGCTGCCCCCTGACATGCATTTGCTGACGTGACATTCACATGCACATGCACATGATAGGTGCGGCCACAGCCCAGGGTGGCCGTGGGGCTCCCTGGACACAAGTTGCCCCAGGAATTGTAGATGGTGCCAAATGCAACACGTGGCTGACTGAAGCATTGGCTGCTGTTGTGCTATATGTACAGTGCCCAAGTCAGCCAGAGGCTTCGCTCTGACCCCGAGCGCTGTGCTGAGGTCCTGTCAGGATGCTTACTAGTTGGGACACTGCTGTGCTGTGCACACAGATGTCAGCCACTACATGATTCAGGCAAGAGATGAGCCATCTTGTGCCATGCCTGCAGTGCCTACACCATGCAGAGTGCACCCGATTGGCCCCCAAGCACTGCAGTGCAGCTCTCTCAGGACCCAGCCCCCTTTCTACAGGCTGGACTGCCAGACCCACATGTAGTGCACACCCACACGTAAGCTACCTGAGGCCGGCCCACCCCCTCCTTGGCTGCAGTGCCTGTACCAGCCACAGGGCGGCATCCTGGCCCCCGAGCGCTGCATTCAGGCCCATGTGGCTGTGGCTCAGCAGCATGGCGCCCAGGTGCACGCTCAGGAAAAGGTGCTGCACTGGCGGGTGGATCAGCAGTTAGGGGAGGTCCACGTGACCACTGACAGAGGGCAGTACACAGCTGGCAGCCTGGTGCTGACTGCGGGGGCCTGGATGGCGGACATGCTGCCGCTCCAGGTGGGGCCTCATGCAGCTCGCCCCCCCTGCATGGCTGGCCACATGTGGTCGTCCAGGGCATGCCTGCCCAGCGTGTCACAGGCAGTGCTTGCCAGCTGATGGCCCCAGGCAGATGGTCAGCGCTGCACTCTGCATTGCACTGGCAGATGTGGCCTGTGCTGACTGGCGTGTGTCAGTGTCTGCAGACCGCCCTACAGGTGGAACGGCAGGTGAGGCCTGCAGCTGCGTGCAGTTGTGGTCACTACAGTGCTGCTGCCGCACATGGCTGTGCCTCTTGGACCAGTGGTGTTCAGATCAGGCAGTATGCAGAACGTCTTTCAGCCATCCTGTGCCATGTGTCGACAATCTGGTCTGCCTGCAGGTCATTGGCTGGTTTGAAATACTGGAAGAAGGCCACTGCCAGCCTGACAACTTCCCCATCTTTGTGAGTCCAGCACAGTGACCCTCCTGAGAACGAATGGGTACTGCAGAGTGTGTCACAACACAGCCACCTCAGACATCGGCTTGCCTAGCTGCTTTGTGCCAGCGCTGCGTGGCACAGTGGCCCCCTCTTCTGCTGGGCAGCCTGGAAGGCATGGCAGCCTGCCACTGCCCAACCCAGGTTGCAGGCAGTGAGTGTTGCCTGTGTCATGTGTAGCAGCAAGGCCTGGCTGCATGTAAACCACCATGGCTGCCCTGCCTGCTACAGGTGCTGCAAAACAAGGAGGAGTACTGGTATGGTTTCCCGGCTTTTGACCACAAGGGCATGAAGATTGGCAAGTTCAACCACCTGCGGCAAGTCATAGACCCTGATAAGCAGGACAAGCAGGTCACTGCTGCAGATGAGGAGGTGAGACGTGAGCTACCATCTTGTTTCTGCCTGCGAATGTTGTGTGACCTCTCACCACTGCATGCTCAGGATGGCAACAACTGCTTGTTGAGTCCACCTGCAGCGCTGCGGTGTGCCCATGCCACACTGCATGCTGTGCTCAAACGTATGCATGCGTTGGTGTAAGCTTGAGGCAAGCCGTGCCCTCAGGCAGGACTTGGGGATGCAAGGTGCGCATACTGTGGCCGTGATGGATCCTGCACTAGCTGATGGCTCTTCACTGCTGCCTGCAGTGCCTGCGATCCTGCCTCAAAGATTTCTTCCCGACAGCAAATGGGAAGATGCTCCACGCAGCCACCTGCATGTTCACTAACACAGAAGGTAAGTTGCAGCAGCCCCATGGGTGTGCATCCTCTGTTGCTTCGCTCATGCCACCCCATGCTTCTCACATGTTGGTCACTGCCTGCCTGCTGCACCCAGCCATGCCAGAGCATCAGGGATCTGAGGAGCTCCCACATGGTTTTACTTGCCATGTGGGCAGCTACATGGCCTGGCTTGAAGCCTGTCCCTCACCATCGTGGCCGCTGCCCTGCAGACCACCACTTCATTGTGGACACCCACCCCCAGCACAAACAGGTGGGGAGCTTCAGGATCTGTAGTACACATCAATCCATGTACTAAGCTTGCCTCTGCCGCAGAGGGCTTCGCCCGCCAGCCTGACAGCAGCATAGTACCTCTAATCAGGACTCTGTGTGGCCCTGTAAAATCTTGTGCCTTGCTGCAGATAGTGATTTGCTCTGCCTGCTCTGGCCATGGCTACAAGTTCTGCTCTGTCATGGGGGAAGTTCTGGCAGACTTGGCCACCACAGGCAGCACCCGGCACGACATTGAGTTTCTGCGTATCAACTCCCGCCGCCCAGGCATGAAGGAATTGACAGAGGCCTTACATGGCGAGAGCACACGTATGAAGCCACCATCGGCAGCCTACAAGACCAGCAAGCTCTGACAGCATGCAGACTCTTAGTTTCTTTGCTCATTCTTGCTTAGCTCTGCTCGCACTTGCAACACCAATCACGTGCAGCAGCTGCTCACACAAGCAATGACTGCCTCAATCCCTTGCATTTTGTATAAAGTGTGCTGCTTGGCAAACTTATTGAACTCACGATGTAAGCTTTAATATCATGCAAGCAGAGGTGTGGGCAGGGCACGCATTATGACGGCAGTCAGGTGCAGTTTGCCTATGTTTTCTGGGGCACAGCTGGCAGCCCAAACTCATCTGTTTCTTGTGCGTGGGCTGCACTTGCACCACCATGTCCAGGAGCGGGCAGGGAGGCAAGCTCTGGATCCTCCTGCAGCACAACATTGTCACAAACAGTCAAGAGCTTGACATACAATTGATAACTGAAGCCAAAGCAAGAGCAATGGCTGCTAGCTGCCTTGCACACCCTGTCACCAGCACTCAGTCCCTAAAAGCCACCGAGGTCATGCTGAGATGAAAACAGACAGAAGCAGCAGCCCACAGCGGCAGGACCTACATCAGACCCAGAAACTGCTTGCTGCGAGGCTAGGGGCACACACAGATCAGACTGGCATGTACAAGGGCAGCCGGCCAGATTCTGCATCAAGCTCTGTGACCCCCAACAGCCAAAGGTTCCCTGATGCCGGCAACCACCTCCCCACCAGAGCAAACAGTGCCACCTGCATGGAGGAGGACACCCTCCCCTGGCCCTGCATCCACCTCTGTGGCCCCGACCACCCTAGGCTCAGAAATGCAGGGACAGAAGTGGTCGCGGCACCCACCTGCATGTAAGAGGGCACCCCGCCAGGCCCTGCGTCCAGCTCTGTGGCCATGTCATCCTCCAGAGCATCCAGCTCCCCCATGAGCTCATCCTCGTCGATGTCGTCTGGCACTCCAAAGTTCTGGCCCAACACATCTTGAATCTCCTGGTTGCGATCCTGCAGGCAGCGCAAGTGACCAACTACGCGCTCAGCTGCAGCCCATTGCTTTGGCCCACATCGGCATCATGCAGCCTCAGTATCAACCTCAGGCCTTCACCACACCTCACCAGGGGCTTTAAGGTGCAGCTGCAGGTGTGCAGCCACAGGTTGGTAAGAGAGTCTTTGACAGCGGGACCTTCTGGAGCGCAAAAGGCAGCACCTAACGTGCAGAGACAGGTCAAAATGCTGCCCTTGAGCAGTGCTATCCCGAGCCATTGCCATCCATGTTTGGAAGTCTCACCATGAGGTCTGCCATGTCGTCCTGCATATTCTCGATCTTGTTGATGTTGAGCTCGGGCTGCTTGAAATTCTGCTTGAGCTGCTTGCCGGCAGCCTGCATGGCCCGCACAGTCTGTACATTGTCCTGCATGGACTGCAGCGCAAAGTTCGTCTGCTCCACGTTGAACTGCTGGTTGGTCAGGGCGCCCAACTGATTCTCGTACATGCGCTTGGACTTTAACACCTGCAGGCAGGGTGCAGTGTATGTCAGGCAGGCATGTGCAGACGCTGGACCCCAGCAGATATCTCTAAAAGCCTGCTTTGTGGCGTGCTAGGCTTGCACATGGTCTAAGGAGAACGAGACGCCGATCGGCTCGCCAGCCAGACAGTGTAGCAGGGATTGTCCAAGCTGCTTGCTGGCCCCAGGAGGCAGTGAGCTGCCAGCAGGCAAATGCCAAGGCATCCAGTCACATCTTTGCCGGCAAACGACTGCCCTGAACCCATTTCGCTATTTCGCCTGGTGACCCCTGGGCACTGCCTGCCAAGTCAATCACAGGATGACTGGCAAAGCCCACCTGCAGCGCTCGCCGCTTTGCTGCCTCCTGTGCGGGCCCTGGCCGACACCTCTTTATCTGCTCGCGGTGCCCCTTGAGCTGCTCGTCCAGCTTCCTGATCTTCTCCTGGAGCCTGCATGGGGCGCGGGACATCAGACATGTGATTGACACCGCAGCGTTCTCATGTGTTGCCAAAGCCTGCATGCACTGCCAATGCACATGAGCATATCAGCAACTCAGGGGCTGCACACAAATCCCTGAGTGGCCTAACAAGCAGAGGAGCAAGCATGGCTGCCGAGGAGGGATGTGAAGCGGGAAGTGGCCTCCACTCCAGGCACTCCTGGAAGCAGGCTCCAGATGGCACTCGGCTCACACTGTGCCCCTCTTGTCCATGCGGTCATTGGCCTCATCCAGAGTTGGGTCTGGGGCCTTCTCCTTGCGCTTGCCAAAAATGCGATTCATGCTGCCTGCCTCAACTTGGCAGGTGGGCCAAAATGCGCTGAGATGAGTTGTGCACTCTGGCTCTCACTCCAGGCAATGCACAGCTGGCTGAAGCTGTGTGAAGGTGACTTGCTTTGTGACGGATGTCTGGCCAGGTCAGATGATAGCTAGTGGTGGTAATGACTCTGAAGATATGAGCTGCTCTGGTCCTCCAGATGTAGCAGTCTGGACAGAGCGTTGAGGGTTCCGGCTAGAACCCCCACCAGATTAGGTCAGGCCAGATCTTGTTGCTTCCAGGCGTGACCAAGCTGCAGCAATGCACAAGGACTTGTGGGATAGCAGCAGGATGCCTCTGCTGCTGCATCAGCAGTAAAACTTGGTGCCATATTCCCCTCAAACCCTAACCCAGGAGTCAACACGTTTCGAATTAGAAGTTCCCCATCTTGCAGCGGTGTGCCTCTGTCGCAATGGAGCTTTCACCGAAGGTGCGTGTACGTGCACCTCTCTGCCAGCGAGTAGTCTCAGTGATGCCTATCCTATGATTCCTGTTCTGGCACGCAGGTGGTGATTTTTTCATCCTGGGTCCTCCTGCTGGCTGTGCTGACAGCGACCATGGCTCCCGCCTATGCGCAAAACTTCGCGGTGGAATTCGCGCCTGGTCAGCAATGCCAGGGCATCGCGGACATCTGTCCTGAGACTGCGGATCCTGCGGGGTGCGTCGCCTGCGTGAAGCCACTCAAAGGAAACTGCGCTTCGTACCTTGCCATCTGTGGCGATGCCAAAAATTACGCTGACCCCAGCACTCAGTGTATCGATAAGAAGCAGAAGTTGAATGATGATGTTGCACCTTGCGGCTTCAAATTTAATTGAGGTGCACACCACCTTCGCCCATTCACCAACTCCATGTGGTACCACTAGCCTGTATCAGGGCGTCTGCTGCTGAGCTGTTGCTGAGCTCTGCCAGACAAGCTGGGTAATGAGACTGCTGATGCACCACTTTGATGCGGCTCAGAACAGCAAGGCAGGAATGGCCAGAATCAGGCTGAAGGCACAGAAAAAGAGCATAAATTGCTTTTGAGAAAGGAGGCAGCAGGGAGGATAAAGCAGAAGAAAAATCAGGAGCCCAGCTGTTCTCCAGCAAAGTTGCGAGTCTTGGGGCGTTTGCGCTGATTGGGGCCCCTTTCCCCCTTGCCATCCGTAGCATGGCCTTTGTCCAGCTTCCTGGCCCTTTTCGGCAACCTCAGTGCCTGCTCAGCAGCAACATCATCGTCGTCGCTGCTTTGCGCTGCCTGCCCCTCTCCCTCAGCAGCAGGCTCCCCCTGGCCATCCTGCTGCTGGCTGCTGGCTGCCGCTTCTGCCGCAGCGTCAGGCACTGGCACAGGGGCCCAGGCCAGGCCTGTCAGCTGCTGCTTGAGGTAGGCCTTGCCCAGCAGCTTGTGGGTGTGGACATGGAACAGGAGCGCGTGCCTATCCAGGCCGCCAGCTGCCAGCAGGGGGAGCTCTGGGTGCATCGCCAGTGCGCGGAGGCTGCCGTGGGCCCCCTTCAGTCCAGCATGCAGCCTGCCAGTCTTCAGGTTCAGTGCCAGGCAGGTGCCCAGCCCATTGGCAACCCAGCACGTGCCCCCTGCAGCAGGGGTAGTGCCACTATGAGCAGCTGCCTTGCAGTGGATGAAGGGGTGCACCTCCACTAGGGCCAAGCGCAGCACAGCATCAGATCAGGGAGCTGTGCAGCCTCATGCTCAGGACAGTGTGCTGCAAAACACATTGCTGTGTAGGAAGAATACTGCAAAGCTTGGGCGAGCACTGCCAGAGCAACAGCGGGCGCCAGCACTTCGATCTTGCGCTCCCACTGAACCTCAGCAAGCACCCACCTGTGCTGCAGGCAGCTGATGCTCACTGTCTGCATTGGGGCCCAGTGCCATGATCCTGCCTTCCTTGAAATTTGGTGCAGTGCAGACGTACACAGCCGCAGGCACACGTCAAGCCAATCACGACTGAGAGCTGGCACTCCCACTAAGCTGCAGGAGCCAGCACTGGGGGCCCCCGCTCTCTTCAGTCTGGTGCATTGCTGCCCAGCAGCTGACATGCCAGTAGTCTTGCTCAGCGTGTGCTAGAGATGTGAGCACTGGGCCCTGCTCGGATGGGCGTCTGCTGTAGGGCTTGCTGTGCAGCAGCAGGAGCGCTGCTTGTGACCCACCAGCACCTCAGCATCTGCAGTAGGAGCCAGCGCAGGGACCCCACGCTGCCTGCATCCTGGTACAGTGCACATCAGCACCGATGACGCCCAGTGCATTGCTCACCGTCTGCAGTGGGAGCCAGCGCAGTAATTCTGCTCTCCTCAGACACCACCTCCCTCGTTGCGCGTTTGTGGCTGGTGACAAAAGTCCGCAGCTTGCCAAACGCGGTGCCAGCAATTAGCCTCTGTCCCTGGCTGCCTGGCAGGAAGGCCACAGCTGTGTCCCAGGGCTTGTCAACCAGCCCAATGCGATTACGCTTGGGCCCCTTGGCCTGCCAGACCTTGGCGTGGGTGCCCAGCTGCCAGAGGGAGAGGCTGGTGCCGCAGCAGCCCAGCGCAATGTGTGTGCCAGCCTCATTGATGGCCTGCGACAGACAAATGCACATGTGGGCCGGCATTGCCAGCTGAGAGCCAGGTGCAGCAGCAGCCTTAAAGGCTGTGCATGTCAGCCTTTCGAGACCCTGCCAGGAAACATGTTGCTGCCCTGTCACAAGGTCAAGCGTGCAGCAAGACCAGCAAGACCAGCAAGGCCAGCACGCCGAGGCTCCATTGCCCACATGTGGCCCATGTGGTGACAAGGCTACAATGACAGTGCAGCTCCCGTTGCTAGCTGCGCTCACCATGCACTCCACATTTTTGTCAGCCTGCCAGCAGTGAGTTGCAGCCCAGCCTGCAGGTGAACCTTCTGCAGGGGCTGCCCTTTGATAGATGCTCACAGTCCCTCCTTTGCTGCATGAAATAATGGTTGGCTCCCTGCAGAAGGCAGGCCACAGCAGATGAACACACCCAGCATCAAGCATCTGCTGCCATTGGGTGCTTATTGCTGTGCAACCTCTGCTTTGGCCACTGGGACCAAAGGCTGGAAGTTGGCCAACAAGATGGCAAAGACTGTGAGCTACCTACCATGTGAAGCCGGGAAAGCAACAAGGGCTAGCACCTCTTCGCGCTCTGGGATTGCCAGCGAGGGCCACTGGAAAAGGCCATGAAGCACGCTTGCCTTGAGGAATACCAACAGATAGCCAGTCCCCTCAGAGTCCTGCCCTCTTCCTGCTCTGCAGAGGAGGCCTGGGGTGCCGCAATGCTGCCCAGGGAGGCTCCAGTGCAGGGCTGCCAGAGCTCGATGCTCCCATCTGATCGGCCTGCTGCCAACATTGCATGCTCTGCATGACGCAGGCACACAGGACTGAGCGCTTGAAAGTCATGCACAGCTCTCTCATGGCATGGGCATAGGCAGTACCTGTGTCATATGGGTCCCCTGCCTGGGAGAGTGCACAGCAGTCAATCCCTCTCTGACGGTCTGGGCTACCCCTGCAGAGATGGAAGACCTGTCAGCCATCAGCAAACTGGTCGTCCAAATAGTTCAGGCCCATTGAGCACTAACCATGTCGATTGTGCTTGGGGGCTGTCCAGGCGGTCAGCACTGAGATAGTCAAGGACTGCATTGCAGCAAAGGTGCAATGTCAGTCAGCTATTGTTGCAGCAAGCAGTGTGTGCTCCGCTAGGTCTTTGCCTTTCGTCTGCCCAAGTTCATCCGTACAGACAAGGCGCAGGGCTGCCGCCATCTTGCAGTTGAACTTCCACACTGCCCTCCAGGGAGGAAACCCTTTCAATAAAGTAAGTGGAGCCTTGTCATGCAGCAAATTATGCGCCACCCTGTGCAGTGCTTGCCTGATCCAAAGCACAGGCTGGTGGCCCCACACTGTCCTACTGCAGCCAGGGTGCTGCTCATGCACACCTCTGCCTGCATGGCAGCCCTGGCTGTCCTGTTGCACCCCAGCCCCTGCCAAGCAATGCCCAGCATAGACATGGAGACTGTGCAGCAGAGACAGGCCCGCCGCCAGCAGCTGCATCCGCAAATGCCAACACAAACTATGGGCGTCAGGGAGCAAGTGGCTGCCTTACAACAGCTGACAAAGGAGGCAGCAGCGTCTGAGGACATAGGGGACTTCAGCAAGGTCAGAGTGCCATTTGACAACGCTGCCTGCTCATCATGCATGCCATGTGTTCTTTGCACATGCAAACTGAGCACTATGTTGCTGCTGTGCCAGCTCACCCTGCATGTGGCTTGAGCTGCGTCCTTTAGTAAGCATGCAGGCTGAGCACCATGCCACAGCATTGCTGCCTCGTGTTCAGCTGGCTGCATTTGCTAAACCCTCCTCAGGTGCAGGCTCTACAGCTGACCACCCGCATTGTGGATGACTTCCCAGACCTGGCAATCACAAACTATGCCAGAATAAGACGTGCGCTCTTGTTACACCAGACCGGGCAGACAAGGGAAGCAATACTGGAGCTAGAAGGGCTGGAGTCCTCACTCAGGGGCTCCGCAGAAGTCCACACAGCCCTGGCAGCAGTACTGTATGCAGACGACCACAGCAAGCTCCTAAGGGCTGAGACGCAATTTGACTTGGGGGCAGACTTTGACAGAAGATATGCAGATTTGAAGTGGGTGGACCGCGAAAAGCACTGGCCACCCAGGATGCTTGAAGCGCTGCAGCACTTCCTTAAGCTTGACTAACATGCTTTCATCAGATCTGATGAGTTTCTTTCAAGTGAATTGATGAAGGCTTGGTGATTTGGAGCTTGGCTTGCTTAGACTTGGAAGAGGACGAGCAGCCTCAAGCCAGTTCGCCCTCTCCCATCTCCTGATCCTCGCTGCAAGCCAGGTTGGCAACAATGATATGCAGAGCACTGTGCCAGAGTGACAGTGATAGCAGAGCAACATGGCAGAGGTAGCATCTCAACATGAGGCACTCTGCAGAACACTTAGCACAGCCTCTTGGACGCTAACTCCCAATATGTCACGTCATCATCAGCAGGCGCACTGTGCCATGTTCAGCATCACATGGGCGGAGCACGCTGCAAGACAGGCAGCATCAGAACAGGAGGCACAAGCACCTGTCAGGTATCACGAACATATCGCCACCCTGGACTTCGGCAGTCGCCCCAGCAGGACCTGCAGCTGTGCCTGCTGGCCATGCTGATGGTCCACAGGCTGGCACAGATGCGCTTTGGAGGGCAGGTCCCCCCTGCAAGCCTGGCTGGGCAGGCTGCGCTGCGACCATGCCCGTGGCTGCCGTTGCAGTTTCCCCACCCTCCAAGCTTGCCTGGGCAGGGTCGGCAGGATCGACATTCATAGCTGCTGCTGCAGGTCCTTTGCATGTCTGCTGAGCTGGCAGCGCTGGTGGGCCGCTCAGCTGCTGTGGCCAGGGGCTGGCGCCTGCAGGAGGTCGGGGTGCCTGCTGGGAGTCCTGGGGAGCAGCCTCTGATTGCAGAGCCCCAGGTGACTGCTCCAGCCAGGTCAAGACTTGGGCAGGCACCTCCTGTTGCCTGCTGGCTGCCTCGGCCGACTGTGCCACAAATGGTGTCAGCCAGGTCCCACTGCTGACACCTCCTGCCGCAGCATCAGTCTGCTGCACAGCTGACAGGACGGCCACAGGTGGGCAGCTGTCACGAGCTGGCTGCACGACGCAGGAGGCCTGCATGCTGGCACCTGCGCCACCAAGGGGATTCTGACCAGTGCCACCAAGGGCATTTTGACCTGTGCCACCAAGGGGACTCTGGCTGCAAAGCCCAACCTGCCCTCCAGCCAGTCTGCTCTGCTGGGTGCCCTCCCCAGGTGCAGGCATGCTGTCAGACCTGACTGCAGCTCCTGTGACAGCAGACTGGGCTGGCTGGGCAACATCCCCAGCACCAGCCGAAGGCTGCGCTTCAGCAGCTGCAGCAGACACAGGTGCTGTGGGCCCCTTCTGCCATGCAGCTGATTTTGCTGCAGCAGCAGGCACAGGGGCAAGCGTTGCACTGGGTATTGTCTCGACATGGACTGTTGACCCTGCTGCAGCAGGCGCTCTCTGCATGGCAACAGGGCCACTGGCTGGAGCAGCACCTGGCGCTGCCCCAGCAGAACGGCTCTGCAGGGGAGCTGCTGCTGCAGGCGCCCTCTGTATGGGAGTAGGGCCAGTGGCTGCAGCAGCAGCCACAGAGCCAGGCGCTGCACAGGGCACAGTCCCCATCTGCAGAGCAGCTGCCTCCGCTGCAGCAGGCTCTGTCTGCATGGCAGCAGCTCTGCTTGACAGGGCAGCCGACCCTGCTACAGCAAGGCCTCTCTGTATGGCAGCAAAGGGGCCACTGGCTGCAGCAAGGCCTCCGTGTATGGCAGAAGGGCCACTGGCTGCAGCAGCTCCCAGCGCTGTCCCACCAGACTGGCTCAGCAGGGCAGCTTCCCCTGCTGCAGCAGGTACAGCAGGGCGGCCTGCCGAGCCCGGCTCATCGTCATCAGAGTCCGAGATAGTGGGGTGGCCCCTGCGCTTCACGAGCTGCTGCCCAGGGGAGCCTTCAATGGCGCCTGGGCTGCGTGTCTCGGCGGCAGCCTGGGCCAGGCTGCTGCGCTGATCATGCACATCACCAGACTTGGACCCTGGGCCACCTCTGCGCTTCTGGCTACCAGACAGGGTGCCCGCTTCTCTTCTGCTGGAGAGGATGGCACGACGAGGGCTGGCACTACCTGAACACAGAGCACCGCGCCTTTCTTGTGCAGGCCCAGCTCTATGCACTCGTGATCAGGTACCTGGAAACTTTCAGAAAGTGCAGTTGGCACCACCATTGTCAAGCAACTCATAGCAGCGAAGTCAAAGCCAAGCACTGCCACCCCAGTGCAGTGGTGAGCAGCCCACGCCCCTGCATGTGCCGTTTTGCAGCAGAAAGAGAGCAACATGTCCTGCTGCTTAACTCAACAACATAGTGCCACCACGATGCTCACCCTGGCCGTCCTCCATGGTACTGCTTCCTGCGGGGCTGCCTGCTCCTTGCCCTGCTGAAGTGCCTTCGGCAGCAGCGTTCTGCCAGTCATCACTGCCGGCAGGGCCGCTGGGACTGATGGCGCTGTAGTCCCGCGCGGCAGGCTGGGGTCCTTGCGCCAGCAGTCCATTCTGGCGCCTTGTTCTGCCCACATATACCTGATCTCTGAAGTGCCGCCCCGCAGGGTGCTCCACCCTTCGCCTGTGTGCAGCACAGCGCCTCGCTGTCAGAAAAGCATGGCAGAAACACAACGCAGTGTGATACTTTGCACAAGAGGCAGGCAGAAACAAGCCTTCATGGGGTGTATTTACATGCAGGATCTCCAGGTACATCTGCAAAAACCTCACGGGTCATAGTGGAAGCTCTCGAGCTGTTTGCGTTCCCGAGCTGCTGCTGCTTGCTGCTTATCCCAGCGGCGTCTCCTGCCAGGAGACATCTCCTCCAACTCCTCCTGCTCAGGAGCAAGCTGGTCTGCCTGCCTGGGCGTCCCTGCAGCCTCACGCCCCGACCCAGCAGCCGCCTGCCTATGGCCCTGTGCATGTGTCTCCTGCTGACTGGACCTGGGGTGGCCAGCAGCAGCAGGGGAACCTGCGCTGGTGAGGCGCTGTGCAGGTGACCCCTGCGGCGTCCAGATCAGACCTGCCTCCTGCTGGCCGGGCACAGGGGCACCAGCAGGGGCACCAGCAGGTGCTGCTGCGCTGGTAAGCCCATATGCAGCTGCTTTGTGCTGCGTGTGAGGCAAGTCTGCCACCTGATGGCTGACACAGAGGGCAGCAGGAGCGCCTGCGCTGGCAGGGCGCTGCGCAGGTGCCTTCTGCTGGCTGAGCGTGGCAGCAGCAGCCACAGCAGGGGTACCTATGCTTGCGAGGCGCTGTGCAGGTGCTCTTTGCTGCATGCAGCTCTGCCCTGCTGCTTCAGGCACCCTGGCCGTCAGGGCAGCAGCTGAGCGGTCCTGCCGCTGCCCACTGCGAGTGCCCTGCTGAACAGGGGGTGAGCTGCCCCCATCGCTGCTGCTGCTGCAGGCATCCCCTGTCTGCACTGCTGCCCCCCTGTGTGCTGCAGTGTCTTTGCAAGCTAGCCTGCTGGGCTGGGACCCTGCCTGCCGCCCCGGGCTGACTGAGCCTGTGTCAACCTGAGCGCTGGGGGTACCTGCCTTGTTTGCTTGTGCCTCACGGGCAGCACGCAGGCAAGCAAAAACATCATCATTGTGGGCCGCAGCACGTCTGCGCTTCCCAGCAGGTGCTTCCCATGCCCCTTTGGGCTTGTGCTTCTCCCTGATCCTGCAGGAGGCAATGACCTTCCATGAGCAGGCGACATGCCCTAGTGGTATGGGGTCTCAGCAAAGCATCTGAACCTGTTGCTGTCCTGCAGCTGCCAAAGGAGGACGAACAGCATAGCCGTGGGTCAATGGGTCAGCCTACTCCCTTCCTGCCTGGATGTGACCAGACGCGACAACCATGCAGAAACATCTAAGCATCAGCCAACCCTACTCAGGTGCCTCCCCCCTCCATGCTTGCAGATCGTCAACTTCGTTCCGTGGCTTTGAGTCATCAATACGGTCGCCCTCCACACCCGACTTCAGCTGCACACAAGTAGCGTGCATGGCTCAGGAAGAGTGCTGAGCCACATTGCTCTGAGATCAGCACATGGCTGCATGCCTGAGGCTGGGACTGGGAATGTCCCCCAGCAGCCCTGCTTGCTGGCTGCATTGCGCGCTGTTCAGTGCATGCGTCTACAACATGGGCTGCAACATGAGCAAAAGGCTGCAAGCTTCTGGTTGCAAGCTGGCCCCCCAGTGCCAGGACACACAAACGCCTGGAGGCTGCCAACTGTTGCATGTGCATGATGCCAAGAAGCCTTTACAGCATGCAGCTCAACTGGTGCAGGCTCGCTGTGCACGCAGCCTGAGTGCTGCGACACACAAGATGACCTGCATGCACTCCATCAGTGCAGGCTCGCTGCGCACTCAGGGCAGCTCTTGACGTTGGCCCCCCTTCGACTCACCTCTCTGCTGCATCCAATCTGTTAGCAAGGGACGCTACACAGGCAGGGCTTGTCTGCAGGTAACTGCACAGCCTGTGACTGCACATGGTTGGAGCAGGGTTGCTGTACTGTGCATACAGGGGCCTGGAAGCCGCTCCCATCCCCTCTTTGCTGCCCCCTCTCTGGTGCAAGCAGCCTCATACAGGCTGCCGCACCTGATCTTCGGGCAGGTTGTCATCTGCCAACCAGTTGGACTCATCTGCAGCTGCCTCCTCTCCCTCACTCCTCCCCTCACTCTGACTGCTGTCAGGGAGCTCAGGGTATTCAGGCACAGGGTACCCAGCATCTGGGCTACTGGGACTGCCTGGCTGCGCCATGGGCGCTTCGACCTACAGGCAGTAGGGCAGAGAGAGCAGGATGAGCTGACATACCCTGGCAGCATTGGGGATGTCCATGGGTGTGCAATGCAAGTCTGCAGCTCAATTTGATTGAGCAAACTGTTCTTCTCGGGGCAGACAAGCTGCAGTAAGAGCCAATGCTGCCTACTCTCAGCTAACAGCGGCGCTGACCGAGCTCAAGAGGATGTACACAGTTTCTGCAAATGACTGTGCTGGCTGCTTGGCATGCTGTGCATCTGCCCACGGAAAGCAATACCAAGAATGGCCTCCCACAGGTGGCATCAAGAGCACATGGACATCGCTGAGTGGAGCGCCTCACCTGGTCTACCCGCCACTGCCTGGCATGTACAGCTGGCCTCTCACTGAAGCTGGCCAGGCCCTCAGCTCGCACGCGCTTTCGCCGACGCGGAGGTGACTGCTGAGGAAGACCAGCTGCTGCCGGGTCCTCTGGTAGGGGCTCATCGCCAGTCGACTCCTCCACACCAAAAGCGACGTTGTTGCTGACATAGGGGACATGGCAATACCTGCCCCCTCGGATGGGCTGCTGTAGATGCACAGGGGCCCTTTGACCCTGGCGGCCTACATGAAGGCTGCTCTGCTGAATCAGGCGAGCCTGCATGGCCTGCGGGTGCACAGAGCCCCAGTTCTCATCCCCAAGCCGAGGCTCCTGAGCCTGGACCCCTTGATTGCTCTGCTGAAGCGGGCCAGAGCCCCACTGAGGCTCCCTCATCTGAGCCTGCGGAGCCAGACAGGCTGTGTGGCTGCCCAGCTGTTGCGGCCCAGCATGTGTCGCCAGCGGTAGCCCGGAGGCCCTATGCTGGCGCAATGTATGGGTGGTGCCCTTGCCGCTGTGGCATTTTGGCCCGCCTGTGGCCAGTTGCCTGCCACTGTCATAGCCTGGCAATGTGCCACCAGGCGCAGCCCTGCAGGCAGGACAGGCAGCCTGAGGCGTGCTGCCATTCAAGTCAGGGCTGATGAGGGTATAGTGTGTCAGGCTCCCTGCCTGCAGCATTGACCAGGACATCAGCATGGCCAGCCTCCTGACAGGACCCTGAGCCAGCACCCCTTTCAGTAAGCTGACATCGCCTCACTGCTCAGCAGATCCGTCCTACGCCGTTACCACCTCCTTGGGATACTGATCTGCCCTGTAGCAGCCTGAGGCTGTCCGTCGCTGCCCTGAAGCAAGACCCTTGGGACCTCACCACAGCTGTGGAGCACCATGCTGCCCTGCACCCCCCTCCAAGGGCATGTCTCGGTCGGTGAAGCTCCTAAAGGTGTTGAGGACTGCTTGGCAAGCCTGCCTCTGCGCCTGACCAGCAGGGTGTGCTGCAGAGCCTCCATGCTGGCGGGGTCCATGAATGCCACCTGCAGACCGCATCAGCACCTCTGCAGGCTCCGCCTCAGGCTGCAACCATCCCAGAGTCCCAGCCCACCTGCCAGGGTGCTGCAGAGGGTAACACACAGGCTGAGCTCATCTTAAGAGACCCTGATCCACAGCCTGTCCAGATGCATGTAGACCACAAATTGTTCTTCTACATATGCATAGACGGCTGCCCATATGCATAGATGGTGGCCTTGCCTCCAGGTCCGAGGTGCTGACCTTGCGGTTAGGGAGATGTCTTCTGAGAGCAGCTTGGCGCATTCAGTGCAGTGGCATGACATGAGCAGCTGTTTGCAAGCAAGCATCATGAGCTTGCAGTCAGAGCTCCCGGGCAGATTTAGCGAGACACTGTCAGACGAGAAATTGTCTGCAGGCGGACTCACCTCCGGTGCCAGCACTCTCCCGGCCATGCCCTCTTCGCCAAGCTTGACCATACATGTCCCTGGGACTGCTGGCCAGCTGCATGCAGGGCAGGTTGTTCCGAGCTGTTCAGGCGCTGAAGGCCTCTGCTGCTATGCTGTTGTGACTGGCATGAGGCAGATGAAGAGCATCCAGCTTAAGCCAATTCAGGCTGATAAGGGCAAGCACAGGTTCATGCAACTTCACCAGTGACACACCCGATCTAGCAACAGCACACACCACCAACAGCAAAGAAAGGTGTTGGGTGCCTATGCCTGCCAAGGACCTTCCCTCGCGGATGAAGTTTGGGCCATGCACCATGCAAGGTCGTGCACGCACCCCAGCATATTCGTGAGCACTGTCCTCTATTGGCTCTGGGGTGGCGGGGGATGGCGGCGCAGGCTGAGGCAGGATGTGGTTTGTGGGCCACACTTCATAGGCACAGGCATCGCCCCTGCAGAGAGACAGCCCAGCAGCGCCGCCTGACACCTGCTGCAGGAACAAGCTGCTTGGCATCGACACCCTGCTTCACTTGATGCAGCTTTGCACAGTTGAGCGCAGGAAGCCTCTGGAGGCTGCTGCATGTTCAGCATCATGATAGATTCAATATGTGTGCTGCTCATTGCTGGCCTTTGGGCAACAAGAGGATGGCAAGCAGACTGCAGCGTCGCACTTGCTCCTGCAGGCAGAAGACAAAATTCACCAAGCGACATGCAGACCTATCCTGGCAGCCTTTACGGCGTTCTGGTCATCTGCTTAGTTAAGAGCTTCTTTTTCAGATGGACCAAAGACTCACCCTGCCAGCACGCACAGCCTCACGCCGCCCCCATCCAGCCTGCTGCTGTGCACAGCTGTGCCCCTACGGTCGCTCCAGGAGCCCTGCACCGCCGCCTCCTGCTGCTCGCTCAACCCCCAGAGCTGCAGCACTTGCAGCTGCTGCTTGTGCAACTGGGCCACCAGCCCTTGTAGGGCCCAGACCACAGGGTTCTGCTGTGGCAGGCTGGCCTCCTGCAATGGCGGCTGTATACAGCCAGGAGGCCCATCCGCTGCCGGGCCAAGCTGAAGCACACGCAAGCTGTCTGAGGCAGCCAGGTGGCGGCAGCAGAGGGCCATGTTGCTGGAGGTCAGCCCTGTATGCTGCAGGCACAACTGCTGCAGTGGAGCATACAGCAGCAGGAGCCTGAAGGCTGCCTGGCCTGCACAGCAGGGCGGAATTGTTCGAAGAAGCCAAGAGGTGCTGTCTGCAACTCCCTGCCTGCACACAGGCGTCACTCTACCCAGCTTCAGTCTGCATGCCACTGAAGCTACCAAGAGCTATTGAGTGGCTTACAGGCAGATCAGGTTAGCCTCTCAATGCCCCAACTCCATGAGTGCTCAACAGATGCTCACCTGGAGGCAGTGTGAGCTCAGGGTTGCAGCTCACATCCAGGCGCTGCAGCTGCTGGCACACCTGGCGTGCACGGCAGAGTTCCTGGAAGGACTCTGCAAGAACCAAGTGCAGGCCCCATGAGCCCACCCAATGAGGCTGCTAAAGGTTGACTTGAAACACCAGTACAGGCCCTCAGTGCACTGTCATCAGGCATTCTTCTGCCTACTTGAGTCCGGGCGGCTTGCAGACAAAAAAGACAAGAGAGGCCACAATCAGGCTGGCCATTGACTGTTTCGCAGGCAAGCTGCTCAAGAGACTCAGATGCAATGGCATGTTGGCGGGGCACTCACCCACTGTCAGACCGCAGCCACTGAGTCTCAAGCAAGCGACACCACACCAGCGACCCATCTCATCACAGGGCTTCCTCAGAAGAGCAGCCATGGCGCTCTTGGTGGCCACCTGCAGACACTATGCGTTTCATGCACTGCTGGCAGGTGGCTGTACAAAAGAGAACCTGTTCCACACCAGGCTTACTTGGCATCCTGCAAGGGTCAAAGAGCGCACTGGCAACCAGGCTCCATTGCTGCAGCGCAGCAGGCATGGAGTCAGCCTCTGCTCATCAGTCTGGCAATGCTGTGTGCAATTTATTGATTGCTAGGCCTTTGACCCAGAGCAAGGTTGGCCGCATGCCACTGCTGGGGTGCTTTGCTTACCTGGGGTGACTAAATACAATGCTGGACAGCATCTGCAGCTGCTTTATACTCAGGCTGTCTGGTGGCCTCAGATCCAGGACCACCATGCCTGTGATGCAATGTGAAGTGAGCCCAATGCTGCATGTTCAGCAAGCAAGCAAGCTTGCCCTTGTGCTCAAAATGAAACAGCTGTCAGCATGGTCCTGCAGACACTGAGCAGACGGCAAGGAGCGCACCATGCCGTCCATTGATAACATCCTCTCTTGGCCTTGCACAGCCCTTAAAGTCGCTGGGCACATCAGCAAGCAACTGTTCCACCCAACTGTTCACAACTTCTCGCTCCTCAAAGCACTGCCTTTGATAGTGCTTCACGAGCCAATGCACCTGCCCTGCATGATCAGGGCTGTTGGCATCAATCTGAGTCTCAGATCCAGCTGCTGCGGCCAGCTGACTGAGAAGGCCAGGTTCAGGCTCCATCTGGAAAGCTGCTCCTCTATTGCTGGCTAGCATGGAGAACATTCAGGCCAGTTCTCTTGGGCTAAGCTGCTGCCACCTGTGAAAAGTAGACCGGCTTCTAAATGCTGAAGAAGGCAGCACCAGCTTCCTGTGTTGCATCCGATTGGCACAGCAGCCCATTGGTACCTACCGCTCATTGCACCCGCCCATCAAGGGTTGAGCGCCAGTTTGCTGGTAAGGTAAGAGGTGGGCATGACCTTCAGTGGCCTGCACCGTCCTGGTCCATCCGCCAGCAATCACGTGCTGCCACAATTAAGGCTGCCACACCTTATGCTGAGGCCAGTTTGCTCCATGCAGGCCTGCACACGGCGTTGCCCCTCTCAACCTAAATTGCTGCAGAGGCAGAGGCCTACAGCTGACCCCTTGCCTGGCCAGCTAGGAGTGGAGGCGCTGCGTCAGGAGCAGCAGGCACACCATGACGTCCATGGACAATGTGCTGCAGCTGGTCAATCGTCTGCAGAGCGCCTGCACGCTGCTCGGGGACACAGCAGGCGGGAAGGACAGTGACCTGCCCACACTATGGAACATGCTCCCCTCCATCGTGGTCATTGGAGGCCAGGTGACCATGCCTGAGCTCACTGTGCATCTCACAGAGGGAGAGATGAGAGATGAGGTCTGCAGTGGCTTCAGCACAAGCTATGCGGAGGGTCTGCGGCGCGCTGCGCATGCCATTGCCTGGATGCCGCAGTCACCCAGGCATGGAGGTTGTGCTGCTGAGTCTGCCACTGGCATGCATCTCTCTGGGCACAAGACTGATGCTGCTGAGGTCTGCTGCAAGGCCCTGAGACCGGGTGAACCTCAAGCCACCCCCTTCCTGGCCAGTGTTGAAGCTTGGCTTGCCCCCAGCCAGCCTCACCCTGCCTGTGTTTTTTCTGGGCATTGTGTCAGCGTTGCAAGCTGTCTGCAAGTTGGTCGTGCGCCCTCAGCACCAAGCAGCGCCATCTCCTGTGTTGTTCATGTATACTGCTGAGGTTGCCAAGTCACATCTGCTGTCACGTCTGGGCAGCCAACGTCCCTGCATCTGTCCACGTGCGGCTGCCAGCGGTGACATACATAGCTCTGGCAGCTTGTCGTACTTGAGCCACGGTCCTCGTCTGATCAACAGGTCAGCTCACAAGTCTGCTGCAGCACCCAGTATCACTTGCCCCATGCATCTGCTGACCCTGAACCCTGCTGCTGCCGCAGAGTTCGGGCAAGAGTTCCGTGCTGGAGGCTGTAGTAGGCAGGGATTTCCTGCCGCGTGGCACAGGCATTGTCACGCGCCGCCCGCTGGTGCTACAACTGACGCATCTGGATGACCCCGATGCCCGTGAATTCGGCGTCTTCCTGCACAAGCAGGGCGAGAAGATGTATGACTTCAGTGAGTGTAGACTGGTGGCTGGCTGGCTGGCTGGCTGCAGCTTTAGTTCAGGCAGAGCTGTGGTGCAGGCTGCCTGCAGCATTGATGAGGGTTAGGGCTGTGCTGCAGGCTGCCCGCAGTCAGAGCAGGCTACAGGCAGTTGGCAATGCCGTGTAGCTCTGCTCACTGGCAGTGCATGCTAGCTATGGCCAGCACGGTTGCGGCCTCCATGGAAGGTGTCTTGAACTGGCTGCACAGCACAGGGAATCAGCAGGTTGCCCCACCCCTGCACACTATGGCTGCCCACCAGCTGATGCCCCTGTGCCCTATGCCTGCTGCAGGCAACATAGCTCAAGGATATGTGATCCTGCTGCAGACACAGCTTGACCCTGTGTGACTGCTGCGAGGTAGCTTTCTGCAGAGCAGCTGCAGGCGGCTGCCTGGCAACTCAAGCAGCCCCCTTTCCTTCCCCTGCTGCAGACAACTCACAGCAGGAGCTGAAATGCATGTGGTCGCTGGGAGTGTGCTGCAGAGCAGCTGCAGGCTGCTGCATGGTAACTACAAGCGTCTGCCTCCCTTGCTGCAGACCAGATCCGGCAGGAGATTGAGGATGAGACAATGCGGTATCTCAAGGGCAGGGGCAAGGTGGTGTCAGCCGACCCGATCCAGCTGACAGTATCCTCGCCCAATGTGCCCAACCTCACCCTGGTCGACATGCCTGGTGAGTCAGCCTGTCTACCATTTTGAGGTCTGGACTGACATAGCAGGTAGCTGCAGGCAATTCTGCTCATGTCCGCCTGACACAATCAACCTGATCTGGTGGGATGCCTGATGAGTCAATGCCTTTGCCTCAGATTAAGCCTGTGACCTGCCACTGCCACTATGTACATTGAGTGCAGAGATGCTGTCGTTGCCACGTGGGCACTGCTGGTGCATCTTAAGCAGCCCATGCATCAGCCTGGCCACAGCTTGCTGGTTGCAAAGCTGGCGCTGCTTGGCAGGACTCTGGCTGGCAGGTTTGCCTCTTTACCTGTTTGCCAGACGTCTTCTTGGCAGCCGCTGGGCGTCCTGCTGAGATGTGCTGATTCTGCGTAGGGCTGACCAAGGTGCCCATTGACGGCCAGCCCAAGAGCATTGTGAGGGATCTGGAGGACATGGCGCGTACCTATATCAAGGTTGGCTGTGCTCCAATGCACCTCTGGTTCTGCACTCACACAGGAGATGCCAAATCTAACAGCTTGAGAAGCGCTCTGGCATGGGCGCTGTACCTAGGGAGGTGCAGCCAGAGTGGGCTTGTGCCAAAGCTTTCTGCTGGCCTGGAGCCTACACCTGGGCAATGCTGTCCCTCATGTGTGGGCACTGTTGCAGCCGCAATCTGGTCCTTGCAGAGCTACCGAGAAGTCTGCAAGAGTGAGGTCTCCTTCTGCACCTGCAGGGTGACAACGCCATTATCCTGGCTGTGACGCCAGCCAACGCAGATCTGGCAACCTCAGACGCTCTGCATCTGGCTCGGGAGGTGGACCCTGCAGGTGAGCGGCCTCCAACAGGATGTGCTGGCTGCCAAGGTGTCCTGTCAAGTGCATTGGCCGCCCATTGAGAGGCCCTGCTGCAGCTGCTGTTTCCAGGTGTGGCAGCTGGTGGCTGTCAGCAGTTGCATTGGCTGCTGGCTTGTGTGTCAAGCCATACATCTCTCCCAAACCCCACAGACGTGACCTTTTTATACCACCGCAACAGGTGACAGGACCATTGGCGTGCTTACAAAGTTGGACATCATGGACCCTGGCACAGATGCGCGAGAGGTGCTGGATGGGACCGCAGTCAGGCTCAAGCATGGCTGGATTGGCGTGGTCAACAGGGGGCAGGCTGACATCAACAAGGCGGTGAGTGTTTCAGCTTACTGGGCTGAGGTGCAGTGCTGGACAGCTCAGGGCTGAAGAAGTGCACCCTCAGATTGAGCAGTGTCAGTGTGCTCCTGTTGAGGCTGCATGATGCTCGGCCTGTCAACCAACATCAAGCATCAGCCGCAGGCCTCACCACCACTCTGCAGCCTGAACCTGCCCCTGCTGCAGGTGGACATGAACAGTGCGCGAGCCAAGGAGCTGGCCTTCTTCAAGGCCAACCCGCGGTATGCTGACCTCAAGAATGTGGGCATGGGCCACCTGGCTGGCCACCTCTCAGGCCATCTGATCACAGCCATCAGGAAGCAGCTGCCCCAGATCAGCCATTCCATCAACACAGGTGGGCTGTTGGTCTGCTCGGGCTGTCAGTCTCACCCCATGCTGTACAAGCACCTGCGCTTGGCCCCCTATGCTTGGCTGTCGAAGACCTGCCACTGGAAAGCAACAGATGCTCAATTTACACATAGCATGCGAGGTGGGCCTGCTGCACGTCTTGTTTCATAGCCCAGCTGCTGCTACGGCAGCGCTACCCTGTGCCAGTACTGCCTGCCTCTGCTGCATGCTCTTCTGCGTCAGTAGGCCAACCACGGACTCGTCAAGCATTTTGCCTTTTATCTACTAAATGCATGCCAGCACAGCATGAGCTTCTTGTCTGCCTACAAGGCAGAGGCCGACCAGAAGTGCCATTCCCCGGACCAGCTGAGGCTGCTAGCGACATCAAGCACAGGCACCCAGGAGCAGTAAGCGCAGGCTGCCTCCATGGGCTGGGGAGGCAATGGGCTCGACCAGGACTTTGGGATTGCTGCAGGCATCATCGGCCTTGAAAAGGAGCTGGCCAGTCTGGGAGGCGCGCCCATCAGCAGCCGGGGAGGCATGGTGCACCTTATCCTGACCCTGTGCCGAAACTTTGAGGATGCCTTCGCCAAAGCCGTGGATGGGGGCAAGGGTGGCGGCGAGCAGATTTTGCGAGTCTTTGAGGAGAGGCTCACGCAGAACATCAAGGCATTGCAGGTGGGACCCTTGGCATGATTGCTGAGCAGGCTGAACGGGTGCCTGAAATGCGCTGCAGTGACGGCGGCAGGCAGTTCCCGCTGGTCTCTGCATGGTAGAGGTTGTTAGCCTGTAAACAGAACATCCAGGTACTGCATGTGCATCCAGCAATCTTGTGCATGCCGCAATCTACAGTGTAGGCAGCACACATCTAGGAGCGCTCCTACAGCCCTATGGCAGTGCCTGCATCTCGTGGGCTCCACGTGCTTGCTGCGGCTGCTGCATCCTGCACAGAGGAGCATCAAGGCACTGCAGGTGACACCTGCAGGCTGCAGCCTGCAATCAGAGCAACACTGCACCTGGAAACGCAAGGGCCGCCTGTGTGCTGGTGGTGCCACAGTCCCCATGTTCTGTGCAGCCTGCAGGCCTGCCAGAGTGGCTGTCAAGGCTGCAACCCGGGCTCTGTGGGAGGCACTGCTATCTGCAGGGCGTCAGCCGCACTTGGATGCCTACTGGGCGTGAGTCTGTCTTCTCCCCTGCCCTGCAGTTCAACAAGATCCTGGACCCGGCAAACGTGAAGCGCATTGTGGAGGAGGCTGACGGTTACCAGCCTCACTTGATTGCCCCTGAGATGGGGTACAGGCGGCTGCTGCAGGAGTGCCTGGTGAGCTTACCACCCTTCTCAGGTCTGCAGGCCTGCGCTGATCATGAGGAGTGCACGCCAGTGCCATATCAGGACCCTTGCTCTGGCCAGTCCAGGCTCTAAGAGCATGGAATCTGACGATGAGGCGCCCCTGACCGTGGATCTGAATGGGGCAGGTCAATGGTGCTGACCAGGCCAAACTTGGTTGGTACTGAACTGAATGCAAACCAGATCGGGTGTGCAAACATATTGCATATGTGCAGCCTGCTGCAATGGGTGAGGTGTCTGACAGGCTGGCGGCCACAGATAATGGCTCTGCTGGCTCAAGCAGTTCCTGGGCCCCTTCTGGCCCTAAGCACTGCATTCACCCCTGTGCTGCAGGTTCTTTTTAAGGGGCCAGCAGATGTGGCAGTGGAGGAGGTGCACGCTGTGCTGCGCTCCATAGTGGCCAGCTCCATCAACAGCGAGGACTGCAAGTCCCTGGTGCAGTACACTGGACTCAAGCGGGACATTGTGCAGACTGCTGGCACTGCGCTAGGTAGGGATGCTTGGGCATGCATGGACCTCACTGTCGTGCACAGCCAGGGCCGCCCTGGGTCAGCTGATGTGCATGGATGCAGACAGCAGGGGCTGGCCTGCTTTGGGTCAACTGAGTGCAGGGCCGGCCGCAGTGCCTGTGCAGGGAGCAAGTTCTGCACTGTTGTGCACTGATCCGATTGCAGCCCTCTCCGAGTTTCAGGCTGCTGTTCAAGCAGCAACCCATGCTATTTGAGGTCCCCTGTTGCACACCAGCTGTGAAGCTTCCCCCCCTCAAGATCTCAGTTTGCAAGGACTGAGAAAGTGGCTGCGGAGACATCAGCAGATGGCCGCTCAGTCAAGGTCAGCAGATGATGATGATGAGGAAGAGGGCAACAACTTGGCCACACTGCAGTTCCTGCGGCTGGCGCCTGCTGCAGCGCAGGGAAGTACTGCAATCCTGCAAGGGCTGAGCGCATGGTCGTGCTGCAGAGCAAATGAAGGAGGAGGCGCGGCAGATGGTGCTGACCATGGTGGACATGGAGCGGTCCTACCTGACAGCTGATGTCTTCAGGGAAATCATCCAGCAGGGTGGCGATCATGAGAATGAGCTGATTCGCACACTGTCAGGTGAGGCTCTTTCTGCAAAATCCAGTTTGTATTCTGAGTTCTTGACAAGCAGTCGTCGAGAGCATTCTGCATTGAGGTGAGGGTGCTGGCTTCAAGGGCAGTCTGCAGCAGCTGCAACACGGATACTGCTGCCCGTCCAGATGAGGCCAGGCTGACAGCCTCAACCCTGTGTGCAAGTCCCTGAATGTTGTCAGGTGAAGATACTCTGCAGCAAACGGCAATGCCAGGACGAGTCACATAACGCCCTGCAAGGCCGGGGATGGGCAGGCCGCATCGATGGCATGCCATGCCACTAGTGTCCCGGCCCCTGTCAGGTGTGGCAGTCGCCCCCTGGTCTGGCATGGTGGGCTGCAGTGCTTGTCGCGGCGCAGGGGTCAGCCGCACAGCGCTACTCTCCCCTTGCAGATGGGCCGCCATGAGAACAGGGCCACCCCTGCTGGCAGACCCCACCAGCACCTGCGCAGGTGCTGCCTTGCCCAGCAGCTTGCATGGCAGTGCTGGCACAGTGGCTTACAAGCCGGCAGTCCTGGCCAGCGTCATCTGCAAGTTTCACTGCTGTAGGCGAGCCTGCTTCCCAGCGCTTGAGCGTGCACTGTTCTGTGCCCGGCTTTGGCAGGCCAGGCTCCCAGTGCATGAGCATGCTTCCTGCTGCAGGCCGAAAGATCTCCGATGTGCCAGAGGTGGGTGGTGACCCAGGGCAGCAGCATATGCGGAAGATCGCTGTGCACGTCTCAGCTTACATCACCCATGTCCGGACGCAGCTGAAGCAGACGATCCCTAAGGCCATCGTCCACTGTCTGGTGAGCCTGGCTGCAGTGCCTCAACCCCCTAGAGCCGTTGATCTGTAGCCATAAGTCTGCCCTGGCAGCTGTGGGGGTGCAGTATGTACGCTAAGGGGTGGTGTTCAATGTCTGGCTTGCCGTCTGGCCCTGCAGGAGCTCCTGGCATTGGCAGTATGCCAAGGTCACCCCCTGCCAGTCTCTCACTCATGCCATGCTGAAAATGTGGCAGCTTTTGGCGGCTTGCAGCAGAAGGTTTGACTGCTGTTGGGCATCTCCCAGGCACCAAGGGCATCCTATGCCTGCCTGTTGGTGACACGCCCTGCGTGAGTTGTTGCTCTCGCCAGCGCAGACCATGGCCTGCCTGCTCTCAAGCATTGCTAAAGCCCTTAGCTATCTGCTTGTGCAGGTGCAGCAAGCAAAGAAGAAGCTACTGGCAAAGCTCCAGGAGGAGGTCGCTTCCAAGGAGGACATGGCGCTCAAGCGCATGCTCTCTGAGGATGAGGGCACAATCAAGCGCCGCACGCAGATTGCAGACCGCCTCAAATTGCTCAAGAATGCCAGCCAAGAGGTCGCACAAGTCCAGTTCTAAACCCTGTCCCGTTGCCTCCATTGCTTGATTCATAATCGTTGCCATGGCTTCAGCAGGTGCTCAGGCATCGACATACATGAGTGAGGCTCGCTATAGTGACATACAAATCTGTCATATTGAGAAGTCAGATGAGCTTTATACAGACTGGCGACATAACGTGCAAAGTCAATCAGATTGACTCTGAACTGTAGGCCCCCTGTGAACTGCAACACATCTCCCAAAATCATCATCATGGGGGCTGTAGCAGGCCAGCGCTGCAGTGCAAGTTGTGATCAGGTCAGATCGAGTCAGCTGCAGCGATTGCATCCATCGGCTCAGGTCTTGAAGGGGAAACTTGGCAGATTCTGCCAACATGGTGGCAGCAGACTTCAACAGAAAAGGGAGAGGCACCAGCTTCATTCGCCATGCAGGTCAGTCTGATTGCTATGCCAGACCACAAGTGGCTGGCATTCTGTTGTTTCGACCTGTTACACAATTCTTGCAGTGCAGAATCATCAGCTGCCGGCATGGCACAAACATCCCCAGAGCAGGAGCAAGCTCCAGGTGCAAATTGCAGCTGGGGATTGCGGTCAATGCTCTACAGCCTGAGGTGTGCCCAAGGGCTTCAGTGCTCTCCTGATGGCAAGCCCCTGCGACTCTACTGACATGGATGCAGGCAATGTCTTTGCCAGAGTGGTGGGCCCAACAGCCCTGGCCCTGCTGGTCTGCAACATGGACCGCATTTGTATGAGCATTGCCATCCTGCCCATGTCCCAGGAGTTTGGCTGGCCTCAGGGGGTTCAGGTGGGCCTGTTGTGCGCTCAGTCTCACTTTACAACTATGTTGGCGGGCTGCTGCGCCGGCAGTTGCTCTGGCTGCCATACTGGGGCTGGGCAGTTGCAGAGCCCAAGTGTTGGCATGCACAGGCAGCATGCCAAACCACTGACCTACAGCTGCTTGCGGCGACCAGACTGCGCCTGAGGCGCCCTGTCAGCAGGCCCCAGAGGCTGGCCGCAGAGGCTGGCCGCCCACAGACAAGACTGAGCTGCACTTGCTGCATCTCTTCCGCCGCTCACCTCGCATAAGTTCCGGCATGCAGACATCAAATCTCCCCCTGTACTGCAGGGACTGGTGCAGTCAGGCTTCCTATGGGGGTATATGGCCACTCAGATGATTGGGGGTGCCCTGGCAGACAAGCATGGCGGTGAGCTTTGCCCGAGGAATCTGCCCACAGCCCTGCCCATGCATCTGCCAGCGAACATTGCCTGACTCACCACCACTGTGGCCACACTCCCCCTCCTCTGGTGCAGTACCCTGCACCCTTGCTGCGCACTGCCTGCATGGCAATGCATGAACCTCTGCTCGGCACCACATGTCGTGCTGATGGTCGGGGACCCTGCATGAGCAGTGACACGCAGGCTCCTGCTGCTTGAAGGCAAGAGGCCAGGAACCGCACATCTCGTGACGACGACCAGCATCTTCTGCAGATCCTCCTCATCCTCCTTTCGTCATGATCACAGTCCTGGGATAAGGCAACATGTCTCCCTGAGCATTCTCTCACAGGCATCCTGCTGCAGGGCGTCTCGTCATGGCCAACAGCATCTTCTGGTTCAGCCTGGCCTCGCTGCTCATGCCTGCAGCCCTGTCCTCCCCTGTGAGTGCCCCTCTGCCTGTCGACAAAGAGCTTTCTTGTGCTGCTGATGCATGCTTGCAATACTGCGTCAAGGTGTTGGTGGTGACCCATGCTGCTGCGCTGCATTATGTGGCAACCCCGCCGGCATCACCCTGCCAGTGCACTGCCTGCTCTCCTGACAAAGCAAGTGCCTGACACCTCTCAGTGGCTATGGCTGCTATCGCTCGGTATGGCTGCTGCCTGCTAGCAGCCTGTGCTTGCTCTGCTGCAGGTGCGGGCAGCCAGGCTGACAGTGCCTGCAGTCATGCTGGCGCGAGGGCTGGTGGGGCTGGCAGAGGGTGTGGCCCTGCCCAGCATGAGCAACCTGGTGGCGACCGCCATCCCCAAGGCGCGGCGGTCCTCTGCATTGGGAGGCTCATTCTCTGGTTTTCACTCAGGTCAGCCCAGCTCCTTCACCTCGTCTTGCACCGCTTGGCTCTGCTCCTGAGCATTGTGCTGGGCATGAAAGACGCCCATGGCGGCTCACTTTCCTCGCATCACCTCAGGATGAGATCCCTCCTGCCGGCTGCATGTGGCTGCAGCAGATGGCTTGTGCAGCAGCCACACTTGCCACACCATGCCTTCCAGGCTGGCAGACCTGGCCCACGCCTGTGCTCAGTGGCGGCCCTCAACTCCCTGAGCAGGCGTCCTCCCGGATTCAACTTGTTGTCAGCCCCCTACTCCCTCAGCTGGTGTCTTTCTGGTGTCTTGGTGGCAGCCCCAAGGTCTGCAAGCTGACAGACTCATGCAGGCAGCTTGCTGGTGGCGGCCTCTTATACGCTCAGCTGGTGCCCACCTGCAGGCAACCTGGTGGGCCTCGCATTGTCCCCCTTCCTGCTGGCCCGCCTCGGCTGGCGGGGTCTGTTCGTGATCTTTGGCGCAGTGGGCTTCCCCCTGCTGGCGCTGTGGCTGGCAGTGGTGCCCAAGCCAGCAGGGGTGCCAGGGCTGCCACAGTTGTCCCCACAGCCAGGCCGGGAGCAGGTCAGGCGGCAGCTGACGGCAGAGCCTAGGCCCCTGGACACTCCCCAGCCCCTGCCCAAGCAGGCGGCGCCAGCGCCAGCTGACCCCTCTCATGCGCTGCCCAAGCAAAATTTGCCGACCCCTGCACTGGACGCGACCAGCCTGGTGGGTGCTGTGCAGCACCAGACTGCAGCAGGCAGGTGCACAGCCGTCTGCCTGGACATCGCAGCATCTTCACAATAATGATGAACACACACTAATCATCCCTGCACTGACCAAGGGCGCATGCTTGTCCAGTGCGCAGGGTCAAGACCACAGGCACCCCCTGCCACACTGCAGCAGGAGGGTGCCCGGTGCTTGCCTGTATGCATGCCACACCTCCGCAAGCTTCACGGTGCACTGTTGCAGTCAGTTTGATGGATGCTATGCTGTAGCAGGAGGGTGCATGGTTCAGGACTGATGAGTCACACATCCTGCAGCCATCAAGAGAGCCTGATCTTGAATGCAGAGTCACGTTGCTGCATCCCCTTGCTGCATTGCAGCAGGTCTTTGAAAGTCAATGAGCAAGCAATATAAAAGCTTGTGGTGTACTGTGCTGCCAGTGCTCATCTGTCCTGCTGCAGGAGGCGCCCAAGGTGACCACTCTGTCGCTGCTGAAGTGCAAGGCGGTCTGGGCTATCATCATTGTAAACTTTGTCAACCACTGGGGGTGAGTCAGCTGTGCTCATTGCCTGGCTGAGATTCCCTGTGTAGACGGCAGCATCTGTTCTGCATTGCCTTTCTTCAACACATTATTGCTGCACCAGGCGGGGCAGCAGAGCAGCCAATGCGAGGGGTCCCTCTCCTGCTCTGTCCAGCCGTAAGTGTGTCTGGGCATGCAGGCCTCAGCCTTCCTGCTTGCTCCTGGCAGGCAGGCGGGCGGAGCGCCCTGCCTGCCATTGCCTGCATCCCCAGCTGCTGTCTCCTCTGCAGGTGCTGCACCGCCCTGGCGTGGATGGGTCCCCATGATCTTTGTTCTTCACGTCCTGCAGCCCACACGGCCTGCCTTCCTCTATGTCTTCGCAACACTTCTCAGGCCAGCCTGCCAATGTCTTTGATGCCCTTGGAAACCAATCTGACATGCCCTGATGATGCCTTCCCCATGCAGTCATACCACTTTCTTCCTGGGAGCTCCAAACCCAAACTGCACGCCTTTTGCTTGACTGAGTTGTCATGCAGGTACTTCATCTACCTGGCTTGGATCCCCACCTTCTTTGTGCGCACTTTGGGCGTGAACCTGCGCTCCTCCAGCTTCCTTTCCTTCCTCCCCTGGACCGTCATGGCAGTGGGCAGCAGCGTGGCCGGCGTGCTGGCTGATGGGCTCATACAGCGCGGCTGGAGCGTGACCCATGTGCGCAAAGCGCTGCAGACTGTGGCCTTTCTGGGTCCCGCAGCGGCGCTAATGGTGCTGTCGGGCACCAAGGACCCCCGCATTGCTGTGGCCAGTATGACGTGCGCCCTGGGCATCACCTCTCTAGGTAAAAGGCTTGGTTGCCGCCTGCTTGCTGATTGTGCAGGCAGTTTTGTGTGGCTGGGCACTGATGCTGCCCGCTGGTGCCGGCTGGCCCCAACTGGAAACCCAGCAGCGTGTTGCCAGCATGACCTGCACCCTGGGCATCATCTTGTCAGGCAAGTATAGCTTGACCGTCTGTGCACTTGATGCAAGCATGGTGCATGGAGGCCCCTGTCTGAGGTTGCTGGCTGGCATCTGGGACCCCCGCAGCCATGTTGCCAGCTCAAACAGTAATCTGAGCATACTGAGGGCCTGCTGCGTGCCTGCTTGCACCCTAGCAAGGGGCTTTTGGCAGCTGCGTCTAGTGTGGCAGTCAGACTGCTTGATGGACAGTTGAATGGAGAGATTTTCATGCTGAGCCTCTGTCCCGCCTGGGCAGTCGTGCAAATTAGTGCGAGAGGGCTCTGCAAGGCGCCATAGGGCATGGTGAGTGCCTGCCTCTGCCCTGCTTGCAGGTCAAGCTGCATTTGTGGCCAACATGTCAGACATTGCCCCACGGCGTGCTGGGCAGCTTTTTGGCCTGGCAAACACCTTTGGCTCTGCAGCAGGCATCATTGGAACCTCAGCAGTTGGCTTTGTGGTAGAGAAGACAGGCTCTTTCAACCCAATATTCAAATTAACAGCTGTCATGTATGTGTTTGCTGTCATCATCTGGAACCTGCTTTGTTCCGGCGAGCAGCAATTTGACTAAAGCAGCAGCTTTGTGCACCCACGGTCTTGTTCACCTGTAGAGGCGTGGAGCTGTTATGATTTGCCTTGTGCTGGAGGGGCAGTGCGCCTCTCCCACCCCCCCCTCTCAGAGATCAGCGTGTACTTCTCAAGGCATGCAATAACAGATGCCATACAAGTGTGGAATTGAAAGGGGCCACTGCTGATGCATGGGAGAAGTGCACTTATAGGCAAACATGGAGGCAGACTTGGTGAGCCAACAGCAGCTGATACTGGATTCACTCTGGCGACATCATTTAGCTCACAGTCACGCTGACTCTAAGAAGGTGTTTCCAGCACGTTGCTGCAGCGCAGTGGCGTCCTGGGGGCTGTAGCTTTCATGCATCTCCATGACTGTGGGCGCTGCGCCTGCCTGGGCGTACTGCAGTTCCAGGAGGCCCACGAAGCGGGCCATGACTGATGTGCAGTGCTGCAGGAGGGGCCCCACTGCAGACCTCCCCTGCCTGGCAGTGAGCTGCTGGAGGTCATGCGTGCTGTTGCCACCTGCAGCGCAAGGCACTGCCCAAAATCGTGCACTGCACCTGCAGGGGTGGGGAGCGCGCAGCCCCTTCACCCCACTGTCACGCCGCTGTACCACTGCCACACCCAGAAGGCTTGTAAGACAATGCACAGCTTAGCAGCTGTCTTCCTGCACACGCTGCCTGTGCACAGTTCATTGCTGCCTCACCCAGCAGGCGCCGCATGACTTGATCCCCCATCCAGGCCTGGCAGGCCTCAGTGCCGTCTTCAATCTGCACCTCCAGCCGCCACTCTGGCAGCACCTACAACAAGCAAACAGAATGTGATGCTGAAGGCATGTGCATTCCTGAGCTCTGGTGCAGGGTTGATGCCTGCGCCAGTCTCATCAGCCCCAGTCGGTACCTGACATGCTCTGGACAGCCCACTGGAGCGCATGTGCAGTGCTGACTTGCTCACAGCACCTGCAGGCAGGGCTGCAACTTAGCATAGCCTGAACCTGGCAGGTGTTCACTGCTGTCTGTCTGCAGCTACAGGCGCATCGAGCCAACTGGCAGACTGCCCGCTCAGGCCTATGGCTAGGCGTGTCTGCAGTCTAACACCGATGGAAGCCTGAGCGCAGGGGTCCTTGCCGGAGTGCATCTGCACCTGCCCACTCTGCGGGTCCTTGAACTGCAGCTTCCCCAGGGTGCGCACGATGCTGCCATAGACCCTGACTTGCAGCGGGTAGGCGCTGGCGGGCAGCGTGGCCCCCCTCACGAGGCGCAGGTAGGTCCATGGCTGGCTGTCCAGAGGCGGCTGCACTTGCTCTGAGGGCAGCTGCGCCTCTGCAGCCGCTAGCTGCCTAGGCAGCTGTGCGGCATGTGCAGCAGCTGTCGTGTCCTGCCGGGCAGAGGCGGGGTTGAGGGCAGCAGAGCTGCGCCCCAAGGCAGTCTGGTGGGCCGGCAGTGCAGCCGGCTGCTGCTGTGCCCTGGCAGCCTGGCGTGGCGCACTCAGGGGCTCCACAAAGTCATCGTCATCCGAGCTGCTCCCAATCACGGCATGTCGGCGCACAGGCACTGCTGGCAAGCATTCACTGCCAGCGGCCGCAGCAAACATGGCAGCAGCAGGAAGTGCCAGCTGGACAGGCTGTGGCGGCCGCTGCTGCTGCTGCAGGTGCCTGGTCTGCGCAGCAGTGGCAGCAGCAGGAGGTGCTGGCTGGACACGCCTTGGCAGCTGCTGAAGGCGCTGATGATGGGCAGCAGGACCTGCCGCCTGCAGCGGGGACACCATGTCGACATCAGCACTGACCCCTGCTGCTGCCGCAGCCTCGGCTTCGTAGGCCATGGCTGCCTCCATGTCCATCTCGTCAGGGTCTGAGAACATCTGCTCATCGTCGTCGAGCAGCTCGATGACCTCAGCCTGTGTTGCCTGTTGCTGTACATGGCGTGCAGCCGGTCCCTGGAGCTGCCTGCAGCGCATGTGGAGGCGTCTGAACCGGCCGACAGGTGTCACAGGGCCGCCTTGCCAGCGCACGAGATGCCAAGCAGTGTAGCATGGGTCCAACCAGCTGGGGGACAGGGCCATGCAGACTCTCAAACCGGCATTGGCTGCACGCATGCATTTCTGTGCACTTTACTGCATGATGCATGCGTTTAGAGGCAGCATAAGCTACCTGGCAAGCGCTGTGGCCTGCATGGTCCGGGAGGGCGCATGGTATGGCATCGTCAGTTGCTGGCTCTCTGCTGCGCTGTTGGGCAGCCTGGCGCTGCTGCGTGCCTGGCTACTGTCACCCTGCTGGTGACTGATCTGCAGGCAGAGAGTGGAATGCTGTGCAGCAACATCAGGCACAGAATGCCAGGGTCAGCATGTCGTTGCAGCACCGAAGGCCTCCCTAATGCACATCTAGCGCTTTGTTGAGGCAGCTAAGGGACCCCATCAGTTCCCTGCTGCACCTGCTGGCTTTGAGTTTGCATGTTGTGCATGAGCCGTGGCTGAGTCCGCACAGCAGCCAGCGCCAGCTGGCTGGCATTGGGGTCTGCGTTCTCATCTGACCAGGCTGCTGCAGCTGCCTGAGCCAGGAGATTGCCCTCTGAAGCCTGCTGCTCATTCCTTCCGGCTGCAGTGCAGCAGTTGGGGTGAGCACAGATGCAGGGAGCAAGGGGGATCCATCGAACAGCAGTTGGCCCAGAGGTCTTTGAGATGACAGAGCAAGCATGGCTGCCCAATGAAGCTCCTCGGGGTGCAGGCAATGGACACTGCTCACTTGCTGGCTTGGCAAGGTGCTTCAGCATGCGCTGCCGTGCCTGTTCCAGCGCTTCCACCTGCACTCATGATATGAGCTCATGCAGGGTTGTTTTCCATGTTGCAACCGAATTCAGCAGACAGCAGAGGCGTTCCAGTCATAATAGCTGGAGACAAGCAGGCTTCAAGTGCAGCAGAGTGGAGCTTCAGAGGTCACCCTGCCCCCCAGCACTGTCAGCGTCTCTGGAGTGAGCATGGCCATGCCGTGCCTGACCTCTGCGCCGCTGACTGCCACCTGCACAAGTCAGCGAAAAAGGCGTGGCATCGAGGGCTCGCCAGAATGGCTGCCAGCCGCAATGCTTGCTGCATCTGAGGCCCACCTTGGCCCCAGCAGGGAGGTCTGGTGAAAGGCCAGGGACCTCCCTGTACTCAAAAGCGGGCAGCTGCTGCAACCCTGCAGCGCACAGAGAGGCCAGCAGGCTTTCAGGTCACCTGTTGGACCTGGGCAGCAGCTGTCACCCGCGCCAGCCACCAACAGGCTGGAGCCTGCACCAGTCCCACTTCACAAGCAGTAGATGCTCAGCAATATCAGCACTGCAAGCTCAGGCTGGAATTGGACATGGCACACAAGATTGTGCATGCTGCAAGCAGCCCTGTGAGCAGTGCAGAGAGAGGCTGCCTCTGCGACAATGGCGCTCAGCCATACTGTCAGACCCTTGAACAGCCCAATCGGCCAGGCCCGCACCATCTGTGAGCTGCAGCTTGAGACAGCGACCCTTTAGTTGTGGTTCATACCTGCAGCCAGCGCAGGCTCAGTTCTTGACTGGCAAGGGGATGGAACCGGCAGAGGAGCGAATGCTGGCATGCACAACTGCTGAATTTGCACCTCTGCTTGACTGCTGCAGCAATGTTGACAACCTCGTCGACCTGCAGTATGAAATTGCCCACCAGCTGGCGCCTGTTCCAGCTCTGCAACGGCAAGAGCTAATGCTGTGTTGCAGCAAGCTTGAGGTGTCACAGGTCGCAGTCAGGCATGTACAGCTAGCATCAGCAGCCTGGCACACCTTCACATCGACAGGGAGGCAGCCTGCACCTGTGGTGTTCATGTCTGCGACAAGAAACATCTGCCATGCAAGAAGTCGTTGCTGCTGCTGGGACATTGTGTCAAAGTCATGGTTCCGCCAACGCAGGTGATCCAGGCATTGCTGCATCCAATCATGCCTGCAGGCAGAGTGAGCGTTGCTAGGAGACCTGTGTGGGGTGAGGGGCCACCAGATCTCTCAAGCTTGCGCACCTGACTGCAGGCTCGAAACCAGGCAGAAGGGACTGCATTGCTCCTGAGTCAGGAAGCACCGTGCTATGATTTGACTCGGACTTGGTTTTGAAGACACGATGATTGATTGCATTTGTGAGGCTGACTGTCCTGCACTTCGCAACCGGTTCACTGCCAGGCCCCAGACTCACGGCAGACCTTTGCCATAGCTGAGCCTGTCGATAATCTGAAACAATAGCAATCTTTGGGATTTGTCAGACAAGCAGCACATGTTTGCACAGTATGATTGGGGGAAGGAAGGGGGGGAAAGGGGGCGGAAGAGGAGGCTTTCCTTCATCGGTGTGTCCACTGACAGCCGCATTAGTGTACTTGTGCAGTTGGTTTCTCTATACTGTTGAAACCAAGGACTGAGCTGGCAAAGTCTGCTGCCGTCAAACCAGACTGGAAGCTCTGGAATGGCTCTGACTGCTGCACATCGCCAGTCAGTGCCTTGGTGCAATCCTGTAGCTCCTGGAAGGACATGGCATCACCAAGCGTCAACAGAGCCTCCACCAAGCGCTGCCTGTCCAGACTGCAGCCAACAAGCAGAAGCTGCTGAGATGTTCAGAGTTGGCGGCCACAATGATGCTGCTGGCTTCCAGAAGTCAAGAGCTGGCACCCCTTGAGATTGTCAAAGTGACTGCCGCCAAGAGGCTCCTGGCACTCTTGCCAAAGCATGGCAGGCAGGCCAGGGAATGAAGCGGTGTCTCAGGACATGTCCTGCAGTGTGATGAACAACACCAGCCATGACCCTGTGCGGCACAGAGCAGACATATCTGGCTGTACCCCCCAGGGTCCTGAAGCTTCAGTACAATGCACAGCAACACATGCCGAGCATCAAGATGGCAGCCACAAGCCGGTGCTTGAGTGTCCTCCACAGGAGCCTGAAGACCTCAGTGTGATGCACAGCAACAGTGCTGGCCAGTGTAGTATGTTTGGCCCTGCCCCCCCTCCGCCCATTGGCATCTGAGAACCTCAATGTGATGCACAGCGGCAGGGACTCAATCGACCTACACGCCAGTGCTTGGCTGCGCCCCCAGCGTCCTGAAGGCCTCCTCCAGCTGGCTCATGTCTGTTCCGCCCACAGGCTTGTAGTTGGCATACAGTGCAATGAATTGCTCTAAAGGCACATGTGTCAGCTGCGGCTGGTGGGCCAGGGCTGCCTGGTACTGCAGCTGACGCTGCATGTCTGCAACCTCCCCGGCTGAAGGGTAGAAGCCTAGGGCGTGGCACAACTGGGGGATGGAGGCCAGAGGAACTTGCCCCCTCAGGCTGCGCTGCACTGCGCTGCCCTCTCCCTGCACATCGAGCATTGGGGCGCTGCTTAGCGCAGAATGGCGTCAGGTGGGGGGTGAAGGTCACAGGGATCTGGTGCCCTGAGGCTGCACTGCACTGTGGTGCCCTGTTCCTGCACAGCATGCTGGCATTGTGGCACAGGCAGGGCATGTAGAGGTGATAAGTTATGGCCCCCTCAAGCTGCAATGGACTCAGTTGTTGTTTGTCTGCATGAGACCTTGGGCAGATTCAGGCCGTGTGGGTGGGTTTGTGGCCACAACGGTAAAGCCCCATTGGGCTACTCTTCACTCTGCTGTCTTCTCCCTGCACAGCATACCTGCAGACGATTCAGGCAGGGTGGTTGCAAAGGTGGCAACCCCTTGAGGTTCCCATATTGCAGTGAGCAGGATAGCTGTGCGAGTCAGAATGCTGTCTGACACAAGAGCAGCTGCTTACCTTGCGCGTTCACATCATCTGCCCTCACAATACCACGCAGGTCCCTGAGCGCAAGGAAGCATGCAGTGCAGATGCTCACCTGGCTGTGTATCTGGGCATAGCAGAAGTAGTCGCGGATATCGTCCAGGCTAAAGTCCTCAGCTGACCCCTCCAGCAGGCTGCTGAAAGGTGTCTGCTGACCTGCTGCACTGGCTGCTACGGCCGCATCGAGAGCTGCTGTGTGGACCTGCAGAGCAGCAACAAGCTTATGCAGCAGGCAGGTTGTCCTCTGCCGCACCACTCACACATCCCCGTCAGGGGGATGATGGAACAAACAGCTGCATTCTCAGCAGCAGCAGCCACCTCTTCACATCTTCACCATAAGGCCATCAACAACGCAGAGTGGGGACTTGTAACTCGCATGTGCCACTGTTGTGAGGGACAGGAGCCCAGCATACTGCCCACCTGCCACACATTCACAACTCCGTCCTGCACCCCTGCACTCAGCAGCTTGCGCCCATCATGCGTCAACGCGGCCGTCAGCACAGGCCCGGGGTGTGCAATCACGCCCACAGACTTAGCTGGGTCCCCATCCAGCGGCCAGCTCATGAGACCCACCACCCGGTCAGCTGCACGAAAGGCCATGTAGCTCTTGTCAGAGGCGCCAGACCTGCAGCACAAGGCAATATAATGCTGAGAGTACCAAGTATCAGCCAAGTGAAGGCCATGCAGCTCTTGTCCAAGTTTGCCAGGCTTGCAGGTCAAGGCATCGTCAACATGAGGGCTGATGGAGACGGGCAGGCAGGTCGTGTAGGTCTTGTCCAAGGTGCCCAACCTGGGGGCCAGGCACACATGCTGTGGTCAAATTCAAGCCAATGCCAGGCTTGGCTGGCCTGACAAGCGCTCAGAGGGTGCCCACATGCTGGCAGCAGGACATCCTGCAGGCTGGGTCATACAGCCACTTTGAGGTTGGCGCACTTGACACCAGGCCCTGCTGAAGGGGCCCACAGAGGGCCAGGCCAGCAAAGGTGCGCACACGCTGGCAGCGCAACATCCAGCAGGCTTGCGAAACCCACAGCAGCCGCTCACCGAAACACCAGGCTCTGCTGCAGGGGGCCACAGAAGACTGGCCCCGCAAAGGTGCCCACGCGCTGGCGTGAGTCGCTGTTGTACAGCCGCAGCTTGTGTGCGCTGTCAGGCGCGACCAGCAGGGTGTCGGTGCTGCCCTCTGCATAGTAGGGCAGCGGCGGGGCAAAGCTGAGGGCACAGGGAGCCGCCCCGGCAGGAGTGCAGCACTCCAGGGAGACTGTGCGCAGGCCAGCGCCCACTGAGGAGCCCTCCAGGTCAAACTCTGCCAGCATGCCGTCCAAGCCTGCAGGGATGAGGGGGCTCTGCGTGCAAGGCAGCTCGCTTGTCGTTCTGAGGAGGGCAGGTGCGGGCAGGGATGCAGTGGGGTGGGGGCCAGCAGCTGATCAGGCGCAGTCATGCAGGCCTCTGTGAAAGCACAATGTGCACTGCCAAGCCAGTGCTTCTGCAGAACAGCTTGGTCAACCTTGACAAAGAGAGAGGGGCCCCGAAAGGACGGCGCAGTGCCTGCTAACAGTCAAGACTGCAAGCTGCTCGCCCTCACGGTCTGCCCCTCAGGGCCTGGTGTGTGCCCACTCACCCACTGCCAAGCCCTACACCTCTGCAGAATAGCCTGGGCTGGCCTGAGAGGGCCTCGCCCCAGACCCAGCCCCACAACACCTCCCACAAGGAAGCACAACTGGGAGTGCTGAGCCTCTCACCGATGGAGAACAGCCTGGTCTGGCCAGAGGGCGCTTCCCCAAACACCAGCCCTGTAATGTCCCCATGATGGGCTGCATGGCGCCCAATGTACTCCCAGCGCGTCTGCGTCCCCCGCCAGGGCACCAGCGACAGCAGCAGCACGTGGTGGTCGGCGGTGGCGGCTGCCAGCTGGCGCCCACTAGATGAAAAGGTCAGCCGAGTCACCGCCTGCACCAAGACACGCAACGATTTCCCCAGTGGGAGTGGCGTTGTCACACGAGGTATTTGGGCTGGAGGAGCCAGCTGGACATCCAGCCCGTACAAGAGGCAGTGGCGTTGTGCGGGGCCATGCGGCATGCGCCCCGGGCCAGGGTGAATAGGGGTCGCGTGGGGCAGCTGGGAGCATCACCACAGAGGTATTGCGGTCTTAGCCAAGAGCATCAGCAGTGAGCATCAGGTCAGCATGAGGGGGCAGTGCACATTGCATGCCTGATCTGACCCAGAAGCCAGCTTGTGGCCAGGGGCAGCAGTCTCTGGGCTGGGTGGCCGCATGTTGCCAAGCAGGCATCGGCCTGCAGGATCTGCCACCCACCCGCTTGGCATGCCGCATCTCCGCCACCACCTCCCAGGTCTGGCCTGACAAGATGCGCAGGCCCCCATTGCCCAAGCCCAGCGCCAGCAGCCCCCCATCCCTACTGAAGGTCATGCTGCTGATGTCTGGGGCACCCTCAATGCGCCTTGCGTCTGCAGGCAGCAGGAGGCAGCTTCACCGCTCTGCAGCAGGAGGCAGCTTCACCGCTCTGCAGCAGGAGGCAGCTTCACCGCTCTGCAGCAGGGGTGGCTGGAGCCATGGTGTGCAGGGAAAGGGGTGCCTGGGGGCTATGCCAGCAAAAGTGGTGATTTGGGCTGTGCTCGGCGGGCAGGAGGCTGCTTGATGCATCTGATGCCAGGGGCGCCTTCGATGCGCCCAGAGTCTGAAGCAGCAGCAGGAGGTGGCTTGGGCGCTTGGCATCAGTGGACTGCTTGAGTTCCGGTGTGCAGAGGGCGGGTTGCTTTCTGCCGGGGCAGCCTGGGCACCCCTGAGGGGGAAGTGCCCTCAGACTGCCTCCAGACAGGCTACAGCTGTGCCGTGAGATTGTTGCTGGGCATGTTTGCAGGGCAATGGAGGTGCCCTCAGGGCATGCAGAGGTGGCTTTGCTGCAACCACAGTGTGCCAGTGCTCGGAAGCACCCACCTTTGAGTTCATGGGAAGTCAAGTCCCAGGTCTGCAGGACACCATCTGCGCCGGCAGCCAGAAACTCTGGCCTCACAGGGTTTGCCACCAGCACCTTGATGTCAGCCACCAGACCCTGCAGGACACTGCTGGTCAGACAAATCCTCCAGCAACTCTCGAAGGAAGACCCTTGCATGGGTGAGGACAACTTGTCAAGGACTCTGGTTTGTGCACACAGAACCGTCAATGAGTAAAAACTATGTCCAAAGCAGAATGCATCTTATCATTTCACGACCCCAACGCTGCAGGTTCTGGCACAGCTGCAAGGGCAGGCACAGACCAAGAAGGGACGGAACCCCCAGTGACTGACCTGCAGGACAACAGAGTGGGCCACTGGGGCTTGAACTGGGTCGTCAAAGGAGACTGAGCGCACAGACTGGATGGAGCCCCCAGCTGTGGAGACCATGAAGTCTGGGGCCACAAACAGGTTGGTGTCGCCGGTCTCTGCGCCGGCGGGGATGGAGGCAGGGGCAGCAGAGAAGGAGACTGCCCTGACTTCCCCAGCATTGATGTCCTGCAGGGGACAGGGAGTGGGTTGCTCAAGGTGATACAGGCCTCAGCTGCTTGCTGGCTCCTCAAGTGGCTGATCAGCCTGTGCTCATGATGAGGCTGCCTGTCAGTTCATGCATGCGGGTGTCCAGCATGTATCCCAGCACAGGGAGAAAGGGTTGAAAAGTCCTGTTGGTTGTGGACCATCCTCAGGACCACCAGCCATGCAGGCAGCCAGCCTCCCATGGATGCTGGGCCTCAGCCAGACTGCAGCCCAAAGCAGATTGACCCACCTCAAACCAGGCCGCCAGGCGCAGCTTGGCATCGAAGAAGCGCACGCAGCCGTCAGCAGCACCTGAAACCAGGAACTTGTCCACGATGGACAAGTGAGTGATGCAGCTGCTGTGGATGCGAATGACCTTGGCTGCCCGCTTGTTCAGGGCAGGAGCTGCTTCTGGGCCTGTGCCTGCGCTGCCCTTGTCCCACAGGATGATGTCGCCGTCCCTGGTGCCTGTCACTGCCTGCAGCAGAGGGCAGCATCCAAGGTGGCACCAGAACATAACGACTGCAGGCAAGGCCAGTCCTGAGAAGGTGGCCTAATCTATGAGCCCCCCGGGAGATGTGCTGACAACTGAGAAGCAGCCTGATGCAAGCTGCACCACCCGCAACTGCCACCATTGATGACTTGGAGCAAGGCCCCACGGATGCATGCCCCTGACAGACAGGTTACTACTCTGAGCATAACAAACGTGCAGTGCAGAGCTGACCTTATGAAAGCCAGCTGGTGACAATCCTTGGCACCACCAGCCTCTGGCCAGCCCATGCTTCATGCAGCAGCAGGGCCCCTGAATAGCATTAATGGTTGCAGAGCCTCTACTTGCCTGGTGGCTGCGTGGCAGAAAGGTGGAGACGGTGAAGTCAGCAATGCTCTGCTTGAAGTCTGCAGCTACCAGGGGCGGCGAGTAGAAGCGCAGACTGGACACCTGGGCATCTGTGGCCTCCCAGAAGTACACACGCAGCCTCCCATTGCTTACAATCTGCAGCAGCACAGGTAAGCATTTGGTTGATGTTGAAGTGCAAACAAATTGCTGCAACGGGTGGAGCAGATAGACAGATGTAGCCTCAGCAGACCAAACACGCCATCGTCAGGCAGCTGCAGCACGCAGCATATCACAGGCCAGACCTGCTGGCGTTGATGGCCCCTCATTGGCTGCCGTACAGCTCCCTCTGCTGCAGGGACCTGTCACAGGGGGCAGGCCAGGGGATGCACACAACGCAGAATGGGGTGGCTGCAAGCTGGGCGCACCTCTGCTGAATCCCTGGGGTCGAAGCGCACTGTGGTCTGCTCATCACCTGAAGGGATCCTCATGCAGGCTGTGGGCACCTGCAAGGGAGACGACAGCGTGGTGTGAGAAGTTCATGGCCCACGGCGGCGCCTGACACAGAAGTGCTGGGGCACAGCATGCGGCGCACCACCACAGCCCATGGCTTTGCGATGGAACTGCAGAACGGCACTTTCGTGCACACCCACATAGCCTGAATGTCACCAATCTGCACAGCACAGACCCTGATGGGCCTGCTGTGGCTGCAGCACTTGCACAGCCTGCCAGCTTGCTGAAGTGGCGCTGCCTTTACAGGGGCGCCGAGGTTGCAGACCTTGAGCGCCCGCAGGCTCCTGCGCCGCCTTGGCAGGGCTGCTGATGGTCGACGCCTTTGCTTTCAGAAGTGCCAGCTGCCAGCTGCACGGCTGTCCTAAGCAATGGACAACACTGCCCCAACCTTGCAGGGGCTGATGAGGTCTCAGTGCGGCAAGCCCTCTCATCAGTAGGGGCACTGACTGTGATCAGCTAATGCAAGTCGGCTGTCAGGTGCATGGCCTGCGGACCTCGGCTAGAAGCAGTGGCAGCTGCCAGCTCTGCCTCAACTGCAGGAATCCACAGACCAGCACCGCCTTTACCTTGGCAGGGCTGCTGAGGTCCCAGCGTGCCAGCTCCTGCACACCTTCGCAGGGGGCGCTGACAGTGACCAGCTGGCGCCCGTCTGCAGTCAGGTCCATGGCCTGCACACCAGCAGCATGCGGCCGTGGCAGGGTCCTGATGGGGTTGCCTGTCTCTGCGTCCCACAGCACGATGAGGGAGTCAGGCCCCTGGTCTGCTGAGGCGATGACTGTCCTGTCGTCTGTGGTGGCCAGGCAGGTGATTGCGTTGCAGTGGCCCTGCAGCAGGGCCTGCTGCCGCTCCTGGCAATCATAGATGACCAGGGTGTGGGCTGCCGCATAGCACATGCGCTCCCGCCGCGTCGTCTGCAGAGTCGAGCGAGGGATGAGACCTCCCCATTCTCAGACACCAGGGCTGTACAAGCTGGCAAGCAGCACAGTGAGGAACACACTACATGCCATTTGCAAGGCAGTCTCAGAGGCATGGCAGCGCAAAACTGACTCGCTGCAGGAGCCGACACTGGTGGACAATGGCCACCCTGCAGGCATGCTTCCAGGCGGAAGACTCACCGAGATGTTGAGCAGGCCTGCTGACACACACAAGCCATATGTCCAGCTCAGCTCCTGCAGCAGCAGACATGGTGAGTAGCAACCAACGCAATGCCTGCTTGTACAATAGTTTTGATGCTACACAATATGAGGGCAGTCACCAAAGCTTTCTTCTGACTCTGCTGTTTGGTCGCCATGTGCGGGTCTCGCAGGGTCGCAATTTACATTTTAGGTTTGACTGCGCCAGATGGAGCGCAAATACATCATTTGCTGGCCTGCAATTCTGGGCGAACTCACTGATGGAGAAAGGGCCAGAGGGCTAGCCATGTTTGCTGTTGTGTGCATCACCTGCTGGCATAAGCATGGCCTGGGGAATGTCTGAAGGCTGAGGGCGTCTGTGCTGCTCTGCATGCTGAGAATCTGGGCCCAAAAGATTGCACGTGCCAGATGCTTTCACTGGATTGACCAGGGCCTGTGCCCCTCTCTGTGTCTGGCCAGAGAGGTGGGACATCAAAAGGACTCAGTGCTGCATGGGTGTAGCCGAGTCTGGAAGGCTACAGGGTGGGATTCATGTGGCGTGCTTGGTGGCTGTTGCTGAACTGCAATGTTGTCACTGACACTGCTGGGAGGCTGCAGCTGCCAAGGGTGCGAGCTGCTGTTCGCTGCTAGAGCTCAGCCTCATCTGCACCTGCAGTGCCTGCATTGCTAACACATGAGGTTGCTGTCAGGCAAAAGCTTGTGCAAGCTCAAGTTGTGGGCAGCTTGTCCTGAGTGCATGAAAGGGTTGTGGGCTGACCTCAGTCAGGCAGTGTGAATGGAGGCAGGGCATGTGCGACTGTAAGCAGTCCGACAGGACACGCCATGAAGATGCCCTCATGGTACTGGACATGCTTCAGCAACATGCGCTGCGCCCCCGAAAGCACTGTGCTGACCTCAGAAATAGTCTTCAGCAGCGCAGTCTTGTCCCCCAGCGCCTGGCGCAGCCGTGCATTCTCCATTTGAAGCTGGGCGCCGCCTTGCTCGGATGCTGCCAGCCTCCTCTCTGCATTGTTGGCCTTGGCAACAGCAGTCCCTACAGGCCAGGGGCTGACATTGTCTTTTGTGAATTTTAATTTTTGGTCGAGTCAGGGGCGCAGAGCACTGCAAGTGGACAAGCAGACGTTGAGTGTGCGGGCGTCTTGGTGGCCAGAGGCCTGCTTGCTGCCAGCCCTGTCCACAGACGCTCTGTCCCAAGCCCTGAGCGCCATGTGCAGAGCTCGAACCATTGGCGAGCAGCCGCTGTCCCTCACTGTGGCTCACAGATTCTGGGGAGCCCCTGTCTCGGCAGGCAGCGGCCCTTGCGGGCCAGCCCTGCATTGCTCAGGCCATTCACCCTGCAGTCCACCTTGCAGGAGTAGCGGCTGTGCCCACCTGCATCTCGCAGCGCCTGCTGCAGGCTGCTGTCCAGGCCCCTCAACTTCTGGTGGCAGGCACGCAGCTCCTCTGACACTCCACTCACCTGCAGCGGGAACAGCACATGTTTCAGCAGATTGACAGGCCAGCCTTCTGCTGGCAGGCATGCACCTCCTCGGGCAGACCTGCAGCGAAGCACTGGCAGCTAGACAGCCATGCCTCTCATGCAGCAAGACAACCCACCGGTCTGCAGCAGAGGCCTGCAGAACTATCAGTCACGACAGGCATGCCATTGCAGCGCTGCATTGCGTGCCTGCCACAGCACCAGGTCAACTGCGTTGCATCCTCAGATCTCCCCACCTGCAGCTGCAAATGTCCAGCATGCCGGTGCAGGTAGGCGCCAGGCTGCCGCACCCAAGGCCAGTAGCTTGCAAAGACCCTTGCTCACATCATATGGGGCGCTGTAGGCTGAAGGCTGCCTGTGGCTGTGCAGCCCCAGGAGTCAGGGTGCAGGCAGGTTTTGTGCCGTCGCCACATGTTGGTGCTCATCACCAAATCTCACTGCCTAAGCGCTTTTTGCTTGCAGCAGCCGGAACTGGCTACGATTCCCACATTCACTTGCAAGCAAGAGGCCTCAGCCCTGCTTGGGTGCTGTAGTGTTGCATGCGTGTGCAACATGGCACATAGTGTGAGACCAGCACACATGGCTCACCTGGGTGTGCGCCTGCGACTCTGCCTTCAGCAGCTTTGTGCGCATCTTCTGGTCAGACAAGTTCTTGGCGCTGATGGACTTGTGCACCTCATTCACCAGACGGTCATTGCGCTGAAGCAGATTGTGCACCTCTGCACACACAGAGTGAGACCTGCTTGGCCCCTGACACTGTGTGCAGTGCAGGAGAGCACACCTGGCAGTAATCACTCACAGGCAACAGCGTTTGGGGAGATGTGCTGCTAGCAACCTGACTTCTGCATGCATCAGAGTAACACCCTGTGTCGGAGCTAGTTGTGGCCCAAAGCCATTTGAGGTGGGTAGTGTTCAGTGCTGATGCCCTCCCTGCTGCTGGTGCCCTCTCTGCTGCTGATGCCTTCTCGTCAAACTGCACGGCCAGCACCACTTTCACAGACGGGTGCTGCCAGCATTGATTACAGCTGTGTTTGCAGCTGGGCAGATGCCACCTCTACCTGGCCCAGATGGACATCGCGCACAGCTTGGTGCTGCCAGGCAGGTGGCATCAGATCAACACCCCAGGGCAGAGAAGCCACAGTGTGAACATTATGCAGGAGGGCTGGCAACTGACGACGCACCAATGTCTTTGCCCTGCAGCTGCAGCTCCAGCTGTGCACACCAGCCCTGCAGGTGCTGCGCCTGAGCCACAATGGCTGCCACATTCAGCTGGTCCATGCTGGAAGGCTGGGGCTGGGCGGGATGGAAGAGGTCGCAGGAGTGTTCCCCACTGCTGCTCAGAGTGAAGTCCTGCAGCACTTGCGCTGAAGGTTTGGCCTCATCACCAATGTGTCTGCTCTGTCTGCTGACAGGCAACCATAGACCATAGTGCAGACATGTTGAGATGTTGCGCACCTCCAGATGTCCTGCCAGTTGCAGGGGACGCGCCAGGCCCTGCGCATGCTGGTGCAGCTGGGCAACCTGCATCTTACTTCGCACTGTTCCGTCGGCAGGCTGTGGTCAAACGGCCCTGCTAAAGGTCTAACGGAAATTCATGAACGATTCAGGAATGTTCACGTCGGTTGTTGTCGACTGCAAATCATCTCTGTCTCACACAGGCAGGAAAGAGGAAGTCTTACAGCACAGTTTCAGTCCTGACCGGTCTTACATATCAACACAGTTTCAGTTCAGGCAGTCCTAACCATCAGCGTCCAGTCACCATGTCAATGAGAATCAGCTCTGCACATCCTGGGAAGGCCTGCCAGCAGCACATGTGATGTCCTGGCCCTGCAGCATGGGCCAGCCCTGTCAGGCCGCGCAGAGACAGATGCAGCCGTGCGCGACAAATAGTAGACCATTTTAAAAGGCATATTGGAGGCACAAGGCCTGTGGACTGATGTGTTTGCTGGTGCGCTGCTGGACATGGTGTAGGGTGTGCGGGGTCTGCATGCACAAGAGTTGTTCAAACTGTTAGGCATCCATGTGAACAGGCACATCAACCTGTGGGCTTCCCCTCCCTTTTACATGGCCAAAGCTGCAAAGCAACTGCTCTTGTGGCTCTCTTAGTACCCCTGTTACCAACACATGGTTTCTCCTGCCTCGCCCCTGCAAAGCCAGCCTAGCTTAGACAGGGTGTGGTCAACCACGCTTGCATTTCCCAGTCTGCCAGTGCCATCCACATTTTGAACAGCCAGAGTGCTGGCCCCTTTTGAACAGGAGCAGGCCTCATCTGAATACCTTCACAAGCTTATAGTCTGAAACTCGCACAGGTGTTGATAGAGTATTGCCCCTGCCCAACAGGGGCAGGATGGCTGCAACACCTGACACAGTTCAGATTGGTCTCAGCTGGTGACTAGCATCTTGCTGTGCTGCCGCAATCGGGCCTGCCATCTCTCATCTGCATTAAGCTCCTCGTGGACCGTGACACCACAGCCTGAGCAACAATCAGTATGTCATCAGGTGCTGGCACAGGACACACAAAGAGTGCCATGCCGGCCCTTGGAGAGCTGGTCAACTGCTGCAAGATCTTGCTTGCTTGCCTGGCACGACCCTTTGCTGTTCTGGAGACGAGCCATTGCTGCAGATGAATGGGGACTTCTTCAACAGGAGAGAACTCTGCTGATCAGAGTCCTCAAAGGCAAAGCTTGTGGCAACCAAACATGAAATCTTCAGACAGGCAGAGGGACAGTTCAGAGATCAGCACACACGATTCATAAAAACGCTGCAAGTGGGCTGGATACACTAGTCTAGTAAATGAATAGGTATTCCGCTCAGTCTATTCTGAAGACGCCCTTGAGCTTCACCACCAACCGCCAATCATCCTTGCTCATGTCCTGCTTGAAGTGCTCCTTCAGCAGGTTGATGGACTTGCGGCTGATGCGGCTGACAAGCAGGTCCTGAGGCAGCGCACAGAGCTTTCAGCCGAGGTCATATGCACTGCAAGGCGGCAGGTTGCACCCGAGCCTCTGGCATCTCGGGCAAGCTGCTACAAGCGCAGAGCCACAAGTCATGCACAACAGTCATCTGCAGCAGCTGCAGGCTTCTGAAGCCACTTCACGCCCTGCAAAGCGATCAGCGGGACATGGTCACCTTGTGGTCAAAGTGGCGCCCATACAGCCTGCTGGCCTCGGTGGCATTGCTGGGCTCAATCTTCATAGCCACAGACTTGCCGGCCTTGGCGGAGTCAACAGCCTTGTGGTCCTGCTCAATGCTGGCAATGCGCCCGATGTCCATGCCACCCTTGGACGGTATGCACAGCGGAGTGCCCACCTGCAGGACCCAGGCACAGCGAGTTCCTGTCAGCTGACGTGCCACGCTGCACCTGTCAGCCCTGACAGTCTGCAGTCGAGCATGGGCACAGTGTGCGCCCGCCACTGCTCACTACTACGGCACAAGTGACGTGCACCTCTGGCAGCTTGCAGCCATGCAAACTTCAGCCTTGACCGTGAAAACAAGCAGCAGCCCTGCCCCAGCCCAAGTGAAGCAGTTGAGCTCTGGGATCTTCCACCAGCCTTTTGGACCGCAGGCGCATGCCCCCAGCTTGCCTCATCAACAGCTGCCTTTGCTTGAGTTGTGGAGCCAGCTGGGCACTAGTTCAGAGGGATGGCGTAGGCAATCTCAAAGAATTGATCTCAGTCAGCGCTGCAGCATCAAGCACGCGCTGCATCACCAGGCCGACAGCAAGCGGCAAGAGACCCCTGAGCAGCGATCCTCACCTTGGCAATGCCCTCCTCGATGTCTACCCCCACCACGATGGGGTCCTTGGTGTTGAACACACAGTTGGGCAGGATGCGCAGGATGCAGGGGAAGACAGCGTCAAACTTGGCTGCTGCCTGCTCCTCCACCTTGACCTGTAAAACAGAAGTGGCTTGTGAGGCCATGCATGGCGGCTGCAAGCTCAAGCCAGCCTGCTTCTACATTGTGACCAACGCTTTCAAAGGTCAAAACCCAGGTTCAACGAGTTGCCAGAACAGCGCAGCTGCCTTCAGCAGGGGTGGCCCATCCCAAGCACAGCCTGCAGCGCAGCCCTGACCTGCCATGTTCAACAACAGCTGCCAGTCCTTATCTGAGGCTAGTGGGCACCTGAGCTGTGAAGCAAAGGTCCTGCCCAAAAGAGGTCTGCCGGTCACAGCTCAGCCAGCCCAGGCGCACCAACATCTTCCAGGCAGCAGGCTGCCTGTCATTCACATCCATGCCCTGCTGCACACCCTGCCGCACACCAGCACAGATCTGAGGTAAACTGTCTGCCCTGTTTCTGTGTTGAGGTCACCTCCTCCAGGTAGGCTGTAAATTGGTCAAACAGGTGGTAGATGATATCAGCCGTGAAGATGCGGACGCCCAGGGACTCTGCCATTTCACGCGCCTCCTTTGTGACGGGGACATCAAAGGCCAGCAAGCATGCATACTTCTTGGTGCCCTGCACCGGCACCAGACAGACAGAGCTAGAGATGTGGTGCTCGTGCCGTGCATGCCTGTTGAGGCAACCAGCCTGAGCAGACCTCGTAAGGCAGACAGTGCAGAGGAGCCTGCTGTAGATGTCACAGCACCTGTTCCAGGCTGCAGCAGGCAGCACATAGCAAGGCTGTTGAAGGTCCCTTGTAGACTGACCTTCTCCATCATCACATTGGCGCGCATGATATCGCGCTTGTGGATGGGGCCAATGCTGATGCCCGACACGGGGATCTTCACGGCAGGAGAGCGCAGGAACTCCAGCAGCGCCTCTAGAGAGCCCAAAGTGGATGCTTGCACACACACCCCCTCTCCTGCAGGACACAGATAGGCGACTTAAAGTTGCTGTGCACAGCAGGCATATCAGGTAGTGGTGCCTCATTGTGCACCAGCACAGGGCGCTGTGGAATGAGCACATGTTAGGAGCCCCACAGACGGCTGTGCTTGCAGAGGCAGGGCAAAGGCATGCAGCTGTTGGGAAGCCAAGGGCCCAAGTCCAACACTCTGCAGCAGGCCCTGGCAGGAAGCCCTCTCGGGAGTGCTTGGCAGCCAGGCGTACTGAGCACCAGAACGTTGTAGCGCACATTGTAGCATTGGGGACAGTCTGCCCCACAGCAGCACGCATCCCCAGCATCAACAAGAAAGGCCCTGAGGGGGTCCTGCAGTCCACCACTTAGAGTGGTCACGGGAGCTACAGATGTCCTGCTACGCCTCCACAGCAGACAGGAGTGCAAAGCAGCCTGTTCCAGACACACAGTAGAGAGCAGTTTCCCCAGCTGGTGGACACGCACGCCTCACACTTGCAGGTGCCTGATCCTGGCAAACCCTGCTCACCTCAGCAGTCCACTGAGCTGAAGGCATCCTGCACGTCCTCCGGGTGGACAACGGTGCATCGCACCCAAGAGCTGCCTGACCCCAGCAAAAGAGGAGATACCAAGCCTCACCTCAGTAATCGATTGAGGCTAGGACATCCTGGATGTAAGCCCGTCACACTCATGATCCTGCCTCATCCATGGCAACCCATGCCGTTGCCACCCTCACCCAAGCGGTCCACTGAGCTACTGATGTCCTCCACAGAGCTGCCGCAGTGAGAGCAGCGTGCAGCACCAATAGACAGCACAAGCCCAGATTCCCACCTGAGCGGTCCACTGAGCTGAAGATGTCCTGCATGTCCTCCATGGCTTCATCCTTGAGGGCGTCCACATCATCATCGGGGCCCACGATCAGCATCTGGGTGCCAGCCACAGCATGCTCCAGGCCGGGGGCGGCGATCTTGACGCCCTGCGCCGCCTTGATCTGCTTGTGGTGCAGGTACGAGCCACGCACCCTAAGCTCCTGCAGGAAATTGGATTGGGTGTGAGCAAGTGCTAGCGATTTACCCTGCATGGCTTGTTGATGGGCCTGCCTATCCTGTGCAGTGCTTGTGAATAGTGGTTCGCACCAGTCAAGTCTTTGTGCGTATAGGGCTGCTTCAACACCTCGCTACATTTGCGGATCACAGAGTTCAGCAGCTGGGCTCTCATACAGCTTCACCTCTGAGGAGCACAGGTATGTGCAGGGCAGCAGCCATTTGGTGCAGCACTGCAGTCATAGATTGTGCATATCCTGGGGTGGGGCATGAGCAAGCAGCAAAGATCTGGTGTAAGGTTACGCACAGGGCGCCAGCCTCTAAATGCAGCAGATGCCGCCTGCTCCAAGCCCTACACTGCAGTAGATGAAGCACTGGTAGGCAGATCAACCCCCCTCTGCTGCACAGCACCCTGATCTGAGCACCCGCCCAGCACATCTTAGATGGAGACTCGCACAAGCCATGCCCATGCCCTTGCCTACGCCTACGCACCTTCAAGGGGTTCAGAGTCGACACATCCAGGACACAAGGAACCCCCGTGCAATATCTCAGCATAGCTTGCGACACCTGTCGCTGCCCCAAGCCCACGCACCTTCAGGGGGTGGGGAGTCAGCAGGGAGCGGATCTGGGTCACGATGGACCCTCCCATGCCACACAGCACCACTGTGTCGCCCTCGTGCAGGACGCCGTTGACCAGGACCACATCCACTGTGGTGCCCAGGCCCTCAATGACCTTCACTTCCAGCACAGTGCACTGGGTCTCACTGATGGACATCAGGCGGGACGCCATCATGCTCTGCAGGCAAACAACCCGTAGCTCAGAGGAATGCAAGCAAAAGCAGCTGCAAGCTTGCATCAGGTCCTGCTGGCTGGCAGGCTGTGCAAGGGTGTCCCAGTCCAGGCTTGGAGTCAGGCTCAGGCACGGGTTGGCAGACCCTGGCTGATCAGTGCAGTTGCACCCCATCATCATGCAGGCACCCAGCAGGTTGGCTGCAAGCTAAGCCATGAGCAATTCTCTGCCTGCATGGAGCCTACCGGCAGCATGTTGGAAGTGCCCTTGAGATGCCGGCAGGCTGTATGCAAGCTCAGTCAACCATAGCCCCTCATCAGCATGAGGTCCACCAGCATGCCCTGCCTCTAGACAAACTGCTCTAGCAACGGCTGTGCCCTGCCCTCCTGCTTGAGGATCAAGCAGTGCACTGCCTCACTTGCACAAGGTCCATGAGCAGCTGCAGCATGCCATGTCTCTCAAGAAACTGTTGTGGCCAAGGCTGTGCCATCCCCTGCAGCTTGAGGGTCAAGCCTCACCTGTGTCAGGTCCACCAGCAGCTGCAGCATGTCGGGGATGCCCTCGCCCGTGATGGCGCTGGTTGGCACAATGTTGACATACTTCCTCCGGTCTGAGTTCCTCCAGTACAGCTCCACGTTGAGCCCCTGCTCATTCAAGTTCAGGACTGACTGCTTCAGGCGGCGGTCAAACTCCTGCCTCACGTTCTCTTTCTGGCCGGCCAGAGACACCTGGATGGGCGCATCGGTGTGCACCTTCCAATCAAACAAACGATCGACCTGCAGCGCAAGCTGTACACCTTAGGGCTGCAATTGGAGGAAGCAAATTGATGTGCACCACCCAGTGGTCTACCTGCAGCCCACAAACCCTGAAGTGCAATGGAGCATGCTGGGATGAAGCGAGTGCACCTTCCTGTCAAGGACGAGGCAGGTGAGGATCCTGCGCAGAAGCTGCCCCCCAGCAATGAGGAGACGCAAAGACACAGCTCAGGTGGGCTCTTGACAGGGAAGGTCTGCTGATCGCAAGGACACCTGATAGGCTAGAGCATGTCAGGGAGCTTGCGTGTTAAGAGACAGCAGTGTGCATAGGCAGTCAGGAGCTTGTGAGGGCTACCAGGCTGTTGCTGCCCCATCCTTTAGGCATGCAGCACCTGTGCATGGGTCATGAGAGTGTGTCATAGGCAGCTGTCGGTCCGCACCTTGTTCAGGGCAATAATGAAGGGCGTCTTGCGCATCTTTAGTAGGTTGATGGACTCAATTGTCTGCTGCTCTAGCCCATGCATTAGGTCCACCACCAGGATGGCAATGTCACAGAGGCTGGACCCTCTCGACCTCAGGTTGGTGAACGACTCATGCCCTGCACGCCAGCACTTCAGTGATGGGGCTGTGGCAGTCTCTTGTGCATTTGCCTGCATGTATCCAAGTGTCAATTGTGGGAGTCACCGTGCACTACTGGCAATTTAAGCAAAGAGTCAGCTCCTGGCCAGGCTATGCAATCCTGCAAATGCCGCAGCATCCTCCCACAAGGCAGCTGATCAACCTCCAAATCTGCTGTTAACCAAGACAAAGGGGTGTGTATGCCACACAGGAGCAGCAGGAACACTTCGCTTTGCTTGCAGTGCATGTCGGTATGCATCAACGTGGACCTGGGGTATTGATGAAGAGCAGCACGCACGGGCACAAAGGCAGGCACATCCCCTGCCCCTCAGTTCGTGTTGGAAAAGCGCCCCCTAGTTGTGAAGCCAAAAAATCTGGAGGACACAGATGCTGCACGTATCTTGCCTTTTTGGGGTGGAGTCTCAGCCCCCAGACCCACTACAGTGCTGACCTGGGGTGACAATGAGGAGAAGCCCCAGCAGGCGCATATCCTGCACCCCACCCACCACTAAGTTCAAGCTGACATGAGCCCCCCGGTGGTGCACCAGCGGCAGGCACTCAAGCACCGACCTGGGGTGTCGATGATGAGCAGTCCGGGGAGGCGCAGGTCCTGCATCTCCCCTGCCTGCCTCAGCGGGCTGGTGCGCTTGGTCAGGGCGTCATCAGGAATGTAGGTCGCTCCAATCTGCTGCGTGATGCCGCCTGCCTCCCCGTCCTGGACATTCGTGCGCCGCACGTTGTCCAGGATCTTGGTTTTGCCTGCAGGGGAAGCAGGGGCAGGGTGAATATGTGCCACAAGGGTGTGAACACATAGACAGGGTGCTGTCTGGCGTGCAGCGCTGAGTCCCAGACGCAAAGTGAGCAGCCACGCAGGATCCTGCCCCAAGCAGGTTTATCAGATCTGTTCAGCAGCAGCAGCAGCTGCACTGGCCATGCTCAGGACCTTGCCCACCTGTGTCAACATGCCCCAGGATGCAGCAGATGGGCGACCGCAGGTTGGACTTGTCCCCTGCAGCAATGGCAGCCTTGAGGCGCGCCTCCCTCTTGTCCTTGGCCTCCTGGAGTCTCCGCTCAGCCTCTGCGTCGCTGTCGCTGTCCTCTTCAGAGCTGCTGTACTCGCTGCTTTCCTCCTCACTCTGCAGCAGGACAGGTCAGTGTCAGGTAAGGAGCATCATATACCCTCCTCCTTGTTGTGCAAAACCAGGGGTGAGCAGAGGGCGAGTGTCTTGTGCCTGTGGTTGTATTGTTGCCTCCTCTGACCTGCTATACTGGCTGGTTCTCCTCCGCTCTGTGCAGCAGGTTATGCTGGGGGGTTGTCAGACTGACTCTAGGGTTGTTTGCCAACCTCAGGCTACAGCATGCAGCTAAGCGCTAGCAGCCATGCAGTGACCACCTTGCTTGGATGCAGGCAAGCAGCTGTCTGTAAAGTGCTCATATGTGGTGGGGTAGCAGGCAAGCATTGACCTCCTCATCAGACTCCTCCTCTGATGCCTCATGTGAAGCTGCAGCAGCCTTGGCTGCCGCCTCTGCCCTGGGCTTCTTGGCAGGTGGCCCAGCGCTGGCAGCTGCCTTCTTGGCCGCAGCCTCCTTGGCAGCAGCGTGCTTGGCAGCCTGGGCAGCCGCTGCTGCAGCCTTCTCCTCCTCTGCCTGTAGGGAGCAGGCGCGGGGTGGATTACAGCACAGCTCCCTGATGCAGCATCAAAGGCACTGCATGGCTCTGTGCAGCTTGCACCTTGGCAGCACGTTGTGCAGCATTGTCATTGCAAAAGAGCTGACAGCAAATGCAGAGAGTGGGGCTGGCCATGATTGCGCGTCCATCTTAGGTTACACATCATTCTCTGCAAACAGATTTCAAACACTACAGACGCCAAAGGCCCCTGACATCTGGCACATCAAGCCCAGTCCTTCATTCACCTTGCGCTTCACCTCTTCCTCTGTAGCCTTGCCAAGCTTGGGCACAGAGTCCAGGTCCATCGCCTCCCAGTCATCTGCACCGTCGCTTTCAGACTCCTCAGCTGCAGGTGCAGCAGCAGCCTCCTGCAGGGGCAGCTCAGACAGCTCACTGGTGGATCGGAGGGATGGCTGACACCCACAGTGCAGCCCTGTGGCAGGTGCACCAACAGCTTACTGGAGGGGTGCAGGGACTGCTGACTATCACAGGGCCACCCCGATGTAGGTTCAGGAACATGGCAGCACACCTCATTCAACACAGGGTTTGTCATGGCCCCAGAGTGTACCCCACACAAGGGCAGGGCAACAGGATGGCCGTATAAGGTCTGCTCACAGAGTGTGTGCAGCGCATCACCAGCAGCTGCTAGGGCAAGATAACAGCCTCAACAAATGGACACGGAGCGAGTTCACGACCATCACCTCAGCAGTGGCTGCGAGCTCCTCGTGGGCAGCTGCCTTGGCAGCCTCAGCCTGCTCTTGTGCAGCAGCAATGCTGCTGGCAGCCGCTGCCTGTGCCTCAGCGCCCTGCTGCTCCTCAGGGGTGGCCTCCTCAGCCTGGGTAGCGGCCTCAATTGGGTCCTCCCTTTTAGAAGGCTGGGCCTGCTTCTTCTTGCTGGTGTACACCACCCGCTTCTTAGCAGGAGGCTGCTCTCCATTGATACCTGCAGCAGAGATGCTGTTCACTGTGTGCTGGTTTCTCTTACACAGGGTGCTGACTGTAGGCACCTGCAGCAGGGCAACTGGTCAGCTTGAGTCACCCTCTTCTGGCTGGCTGCTAGCCTTGGCACCCGCGCCAGCAGCTGGCAGGATGTCTGTGAATGAACCGCAGCGTCATGAAGCACATAAGCGGCACTGAAGCAGGCATGCCTCACAGCAGACTCCCGCCCACTGCAGGTGCTGTCTGCACACGAGAGTCCCTTCGTGACACCAGCCAATTGCCGCTTCATCTGTCTGTCCAGGCTAGGCCACCAAGCTTAGCCACTACGCCAGGCGCACCAGCTGTCCAGGACCTTCCTGCCGCCACATCAGCATCCAGCCTCCACCGCTTGAAAAGCAAACAGCACTGGAGAGCCGCATCATTTTCTCTTTCCCAGTAGCGTCCAGCCTACTCAATAAGCCTGAGTACCAACATCACAAAGGCAGACGACAAGGGTGCAAGAGGACCACCTCTGCTGCAAGCTTTAACAAACAGTTTTTGTGGTGCCCTAGCTGCCCCATCAGCGACAGCCATGCATCTTTGAGGAAATGCTTGCGCATGGTCACCAGATGCCCTGCCCCGAAAACCACCCTATAAAGTCATCATTCAGCCAAGCACCACGTTGCACACCTGTTGATCCGCCATCCAGGCCTGCCTGTTTGAGAAACTGTTCCCGCACGGCTGCAAGGCGTTCTGCCTCCTTCTTGGCCTTGCCCGTCAGCAGCTTGCCCTCCTTCTTAAGCTGAGCCCGCCGCTCTGCACGCTCCACCTTGCGTCGCTCTGCTTCGGCCTGCTTGCGAGCCTCCTCCTCAGCAGCCTTGCGTTCAGCCTCCTCCTCCTGCAGCATGCCTGCCATAGGTGAGGGTCTGTAGAGATGAAAGCCTGGAAAACAGCAGCATTGAGCGTCATCCTCCTCTTTCTCTTTCTGCAGCACATGGCGGCTGACTGGCAAGGCATGCACCTGCCTCCACTTCCTGCAGAGTTGAGTATGCAAGTACAAGACCGCCAACCAAATCTTGTGTGCACTGCAAAGCTTAACTCCTGCACACAGGTGAATGTGCAGCCTGTGTGCGCTGCAGCGGCCTGAATTACGCAAGTGTAGAGAAACCTTGCAAGCAAAGCAGCAAATGCCAGATGTGCTCACAGCAGGTGGTGCCATCCAGCACAAGCAGGATTGTGCAAAGTAGGTGGCTGCTCATGCCTGCAATGTGGCAAGCAATGCCCAGGTGTCGGCTGCAGGCCACAAGCAGGCATTGCAGAAGGACTTTATACAGCCCATGGCACCCACCGCTATGCGCTGCTCCTCTGCCAGGCGGGCTGCCTCAGCCTCGGCTGCCTGGCGGGCAGCAACCTCCTCCTGCATTTTCCGCACAGCCGCCGACACCTGCAGCCAGCACACAGCAGATGGTTGGTGTCTGATGTGGTATGACCTCCCAGGAGATGGCTTGACCCCATCACTCCTTGGAGAGGCCTGCTGGCGGCAGCATCATGCTGGCTGCCAGCTTGACAGGCAGTCAAGGCAGGGCCAAGCAAGCGTGAGCACAGAAGGACAATCTGGGCGAAAGGTGCAACTTTGCTCAAGTAATTAAGGATCTGGGTCAAACATGAGCAGGGCCCTTTGTGGCAATCGTGTAGCTTAGGTGCAGGGGTGCAGCTCAAGCAGTGCCCACCTTCTTGGCCCCCTTCTTGCTGGGCGCATGGGCTGTCTCCTCGCCATCTGCAGCCTTCTTGGCCTTATCCTTTGCTTTTTTCTTGGCTTTCTTCTTTTGCGCGGCTGTCATCTCCTGTGAACAGGCAGACGGCATTGTAAGAAGGAGGGTGCATGGGGCAATGCAGCCTGCTCTTGGGGATGCTCAAGCAGGGGAGACTTGCTCCAGAACACAAGCTGCTTCTGGGACCGTTGCCAGGCACGTGCTAAGTAAATCAACAGGCACCTCTCCCTAGCGACTACTGCTGGTACTTCACCATGACAGGCAATTGGAAAGCATGCTAAGAGTGCCAGCCAACTGAGCCGTGATTTGCCATCTTTGAGCTGCGAACAAAAGTGGGCAACACTCTTGTTTTGAGGTTGGTGGGTGCATCAGGCAGGGGACAACATGCCCTCACCGTGCCAGTCTTCAGGCCTTCACCCTCCCCAGCAATTGCCGCAGAGAAGGCCGTCCAGCAGGCCTATCAGGCTCCAGGCAGGTACCACTTCACCCTCACCTTGCCGTCCTCAGGCTCATCACCCTCCCCAGCATCATCATCCTTGTCAGCAGCCTCTTCGGCTGTTGGGGCGGCTGCTGCTGCTGGTGAGGCAGCTGCCAGCTCGGCAGCTGCCTCACCAGCAGGCTGCTCAGTGCTGGGCTGGATGCCCATCTCTGCCAGGAGGGCATCCAAGTCTTCATCCTCGTTGGCACCACCCTTGCCCTTCTTTTTCTTCTTCTTGCCGCCAGCTGCAGGGCATTGTAGATGGTCGATCCTGACGGCAGGTTGTGTGACACAGCTTCGTGCCTGTGAAGCTGAGCTGCAGCAGCTTTGCTGCTGTGGCTGCAGCTTATGCAAGAGAGCAGTTTGACAACAGACTGGATTTCACAGCACTTGACTGGATTTCACAGCACTGTGGGTACGACAAGTACTGTCAAGTCTGACAGGCCTTGTGCAGTAAAGCCCATTTCCGGTACTTGACATGACTTGGTGTTCTATTTGCATGTGAACTGGGAGCCTGTGCGGGGGCTGACCGGAAGGTGCAGCTACCTTGCCAGCAGAGGCGTACTTAGCTGCACTACTTCGCTAAATCATGGCAAGGTCACACTTGTCCAGATGTCTCACCTGCAGGTGCAGCTGCCTCTGCAGCAGCGTCAGGCTGGGGCTCTGGCGCTGCTGCTGATGCAGCTGTAGATGCAGCTGTGGTGCTGCCAGCCAGCTCAGCGAGGAGGGCATCCTCATCCTCTGCTGTTGCCTTCTTGCTCTTCTTCCTCTTGGACTTGGGTGCTGCAGGGAGGCAGTCACCTCAGCAGGAGGACTGCAGCATGGGGCACAAGAGAGACCACAACGTCGTCCTCAGCATCTTGTCCGCCTGTCCAGCACAATACATGTGTTGCAATCCAATCTTCTGCAAAGAGGCCTGAGCAGCATAGGCTGATGCAACAGCTCACCCTCAGCGGACTGCACTGCTCCCTCAGCAGGGGCTGACTCAGCAGAGGCTGCCTCAGCAGCGTCAGCCCCATCCTGCACCCCCAGCTCCTCAAAGGCGCTGCTGAAATCCATCTTGCTGCTTTTCTTCTTGGTGCGCTTCTTCTTGACGCCAAAGTCCTCTATGTCACTCCCCTCAGTGGCTGCAGGCTCGCCCTCGGCTGACGCTGCTGCCTCAGCCTGGCTGCCGTCACCATCCAGGGCTGCAATGAGGGAGTCGACATCCACTGCCTTCTTCTTCTTGGGCTTCTTGATCTTCACTGCAGTGGTGAGGGCAGAATTCATTTCTGCCAGCTGCATGACAGCTGTAATTTCGTTGCTTCCCGTGGTATGCTGCAACCCCATGCAGAAGCCACTGATGCCACCTCATACACGCCAGTCATCATGCACCAAATGCAACAGTCCCCTGACAGGAGCAGACTTTGCCTGTCTGTGCAATGCATATGTCGATGAACCTCCTGCAGGATGCAAAGCTGGCACTTCATGCCCTGACCTATGTAGTTGAAATTTCCTCTCCAGGTGGGCAGCGTGCGCAGCAGCCTTCTCAGGGCACAGTCAGCCACTTCAAGCCCTGCGCCTACCTCCAAAATCAAGGTCCTCAGCCTCAGGCTGAGCAGTAGGCTCAGCAGCCTGGGCGTCCCCATTGTCCTCTACACCCAGGGCAGCAAAGGCGCTGCCCACATTGGGGCTTGCCAACTTCTTTTTCTTCTTCTTCTTCTGTTCATGTGCAGCACCAGGGTCCTCTGCCTCAGACTGCTCCTCAACAGCAGCCGCTGCCTCAGGGTCTGCCTCCTCTATCTCCAGAGAAGCAAAGGCTGCACTGGCATCCACCTGCACAGCATGCAGTCACATCATGAGGTGGAGGTCCCCAATGCCACATCCAATCAGGTCACTGACTGTGTGCATCGTCAAGGTGATCGAGTCCCACAAGATGCGGCCCCCACCATGGCCCCCACCAGCCACTTCAGCATCGAGGGCAATGGGCTGCATGCTCGAGGCAGTCGACTCTGCACAGACGGTCAAGCACGCCTCTTCAATCTGGCAGCGATGTCCAGCCTATATGCTACCCCAGAGGCATACATCACAGCTTCAGCAAGTCTGCATGTTCAGACAGGCAAAATGAGACGTTGGTCAAGCTTTTCACCCGTCATGGGCACTCCTATGACCAAGGTCTCCAGCCGGACACTGCACCTTCTTCTTTTTGCCCTTCTTGGAGGCCCGGGGTTCTGCCTCCCTACTGGCTGTCTCGGCAGCAACTTCAGGGTCTTCGTCCTCAAGCCCCAGGGCAGCAAAGGTGCCATTTGCATCCACCCGCTGCTTTCCGTTCTTGCTCATATCGCCTGTGAGGGCCGTTGCCTGCTCAGCCTTCCAGCCCTGCATGCATGACAACAGGCAGTGTCACCTCTGGCATAACCTTGAGCCATATCAGAATGTGTCTCTCAGGCTGTTTGCCGGCAAGCGCTTGCTGCTTGCACTTCTGGAATGGTACATCATATCTCAAAGGCATGACCAGAAGGCGGCCACCACCAATGCTGACGCTGCACACCCTAAGCTTGTATCAGGATGCTGCTGCACGCTGTCAATTCTGTGACAAGATGCTACACAGTGTGCCGACAGTCAAATACTGCAGGGCTTTCTCCTGGAAGAGGCTCCAACTTGAGAGCATCTTGTGATCACGTCATGAGCTATGAGCAACAAGCATCGACACAGACCATGATGCCAGAGCCATGCCAGCACAATGTCGAAGTGAACAGCAGCCCAGGGGCAACGCATCTACTTGCTGCAAGCAGCCTCGCACCCTCTTGGCCATTCCCCCAGACTTGGTAATGGCTCTGTTGGCCTGCAGATGTGATTGCTGAAGCCCTCAGCAGGCCCTCACCTTCTTGGCCTTGCCACCACCCTTGGCAACCGTGCCATTGGTCTGCACATGAGGCGTGTCAGCCTCCTCAGCCTCGCTGCCATCCTCCAAAGCACCTAAGCCCTGCTGCGCTGTGGCAGCTGACTCATCCCCATCAGAGGCTGCCTCAGCCTCTGGCTCTGAGCCATCTGCTGCCAGCAGGTCAAAGGCAGCGGCCGCAGGCTGCTTGCCCATCCCCTTTCTGACAGGGAGGGGGCCAGGAGCAGCTGCCTCCTCCTCGCTGTCTGCAGCCGCTGCTGCAAGGAGACAGGCTAAACGCTAAGCCAGGCACTAGGTGATAAATTTGATGCTCTTATGTGTGCTGAGCACATTGCCAAGCACAAGCAAAGCATGACCAATGCGCCTTGCCAAGCCACTGGACAGCAGATGCACCAGATGCCTGGAGAGTGACATTACAGGTACAGATAAAGGTCTGCCTTGCAAGCCCGATGAGAGGTGCTGCTGTCAGCAGACCCTGGTGTCGCTAACATCTGCAGGGGTGCTTCCCATGCAATGGCAAGGAGCGACACAGGCGCAGCTGGGGCATGCTGCCCATGGCAGCTCCCTGTGCCTGGTGAGCGATGACGCATTCAGAAGCCCGGTGAGCGACAACTCACCTGCAGCTGCTGCTGGAGCCTGCTCCTCCTCGTCTAACTCCCAGGCTGCTGCCTTGCCCTTGCCCTTCTTCTTGCCTTTTCGCTGCTTGGCAGCGCCAGCTGCTGAGGCAGGCGCCGCATTGTCCCCACCCTCATCCTCCGCGCTAGCAGGTTGGGCTGCAGGTGCCTCAGCATCTGAGGGCCAATCTGCAGCCTTGCCCTTCCCCTTCTTACCCTTCTTCGCCTTGCTCCTGGCAGGCAGGGTTGCCCCTGCCGGCTCCACACTCCCATTGGGCTCTGCCAGGGGATCTGGCAGGTCATCGAGGTCTAGTGCTGCCTGCTTCTTCTTCCCCATGGCAGAGAGGAGAGCTGGGGATCTGGTGGCCTAAACAGCTTGCTAAGTTGCAGCCGAGCAGGCTGCAGTCGGGTGCTCGAGCTGCTATTGCGATTGGTGCTCGCCTGATGCCAAAGTACAATGTTGGGCAGAACGCTGCTGCAGATGGCACTCGATTGCCAGCTGACGACTTAGTCTCGGACCTTTCGTGACTTCCTGTGTTGATCAGCATGTCCAGGCAGGTGGTCAGGGCACTCCGCCTCTTGCCTTATTCAGGTCGGTTCTCATGTTACCCCACTCCATATGGGTACCATAGGCACCCATGCTGAGTTCTCAGCCAGTGTCACTTTGCCCGCAGATGTACCTGCAGCCTGCAGAAGCATTTTGGATCAGAGGGCTGCAGGCGTGTTATACCAGACGCAGTGCATGCACGGTCAACTCATGTCGCCCTGTCAATATCTGTTGCGGCTGGTGGCCCCCTTCTCATCTGATCAGAGCAGCTCTGGGGTCAATAGTGGGGCAAGCGCGATGCCCAAGCCAGTCGCTGTCAGGCAAGCATGCACTGCATGGGACATGTGCCACTTACTCAAGATGCCAGACACATCATCAATGCCTGCAGGGCCTGACTCCAGCAGGTGCAGTATTGCCTGGTGCCTGCTGCAGGCATGGCATTGACCAGGTGCCGGCCCATGCGGTGCGTGAGGCTGCAGCAGACTTGAGGCAGGCTCAGCGAGACGCGGAGCGTATTGCTCAGTGGCTGCCACAGACTGAGGCCTCTGAAGATGTGGTGCTGTCAGCCTCACAGAGCGCAGCCCAAGCCAGACAGCACAACGGGGCAGATGGCAGCCTGGGAGCGGCTGCATCGAGCTTCAAGGCCGGACCCCTAGATCAGGTCAAGCTGCAGCCCCACACAAAATGGCAGTGGACGGCCCTGCCAATCGGCCTTGCTGGGCTGGCGTGGCACAATCCATGCATGTGCACTGCATCTGGGAAAGTGCCGGGCCTGGCGGCAGCAGCTTCGCGGATGTGATGGGCTGGGCAGCAGCACATGGAATGCGTGAAGCTTGGGCAGCACAGTCTCTGCAAGCAGCCAACATGTGTTGTCTCAGCGTGCTCAAGTGGGCACACCCTGGCCTGCTGTGTCGGTTCTGCTGAGAAACACCTTCCTCTGTGTGCAGGTGCCCAGCTCCTCAGCTCAAGCAGCCCCAGACCGGCCCGGGGGCTCCTCCGCAGAGCAGTCCATGCAAGGGGACAGGGCGCGAGCACAGGCTGCAGAGGCTGCTGCCCGACGATTTGAAGCCAGCAGGGCAGCAGAAGAGGAGGAGGAGGATCAACCAGCGCCCAGGAAGCAGCAAGGGTGGCTTCGCAGGCTACTTTTTGGCCACGGCAGCGATGGGAACCCTGCAGCTCAGGCCGCGCTAGCAGCAGGTTCAGGCTGGACGGCAGCTGCAGTGCTATAGGGAACTGCTGTGTGTTCCATAGAACGCAGGGACAATGTGACAGCTGCTTCCAAGAGCCCAAAAGATGCGTCAGATGCATTTCTGTGGCCATTTGATGGCCTCTCAAGTATGGGCAATGCCATGACTGCTTCATCAATACACGTTCTCTCCCTGTCAGAGAGGCTGCCTGCTACTTGTCACACCTGCAACGTGCCTGTACTGCTGCAGAGCAGATGGGGAGTTGGTGCCCCACCTAGAGCTTATGGGTGATGAGGTAGAAATTAATGCTGCTCGTGGCTGCAGGGCAGCTCAGGTCAGGTGCTCAGGCACGCAGGCAGCCCTCACAGAAGGGACAGAGCAGCGAAGAGCCAAACAAGTCCAAAAGTGTTAATCCATCTGCAGCAAACAGGCAGCCTGCATCTCAGCAGAAGGAGGGCAGACACCGGAGACGCTTCATGAGATGGCCGCTGTCTGGGCTTGCTGAGAAGGCACTGCTGAGGGCAGGGGTAGATGAAGATGTCTCCAGGCAAGGTGTCCTTCACACTTGTCCACAATGCAAGCAAGCACCGCTGCCTCATGCTGCCTGCAGTAGAAGAGCTAACCTGCCGCTGGTGGTGCGGCCTGGCAGGGGTCATTGCCACATGCTGCTGAGTCCAGACTCTGTCCTCTGCAGGTTTGCCGGCAGAACAGTCAGCGTCGTTGTCATGTCGCTGCTTGCATCCTCCGCTCTGGGGACAATGGGGGTAGACACCAAACCTATTGTGGCAGGTGTGAGACGGCAGTGCTGCCCACTTCTAGCTCCTGCACAGCCACCTTGTGCTGAGAACACCTTGCCCATTCAGGTCTTGGAATCACTGGCATCACCATCGGCTTTGCACTCAAGGATGTTGCACAGAACTACATCAGCAGTGTGCTGCTTATGGTGAATAAACCATTTGCCCGAGGAGCCACAGTCAGAGTGTTCAATGGCTCTACAATCTTTGAAGGAGAGGTGATGGGCATTGATTTGAGATATGTCCAGCTCAAGTCCAAAGAGGGAGCAGTCATCAAAATTCCAGCCAGCATTGTGTTTGCAGCTCCTGTGGTTGTGGTCCGCAACAGCAATAGCAAAGTCTTGTGAGGAATGAAATCACGATGAAATCTCTGTGGGGCCTTCTGCTTGTTGGTCCTCGCACTGTGACACTGGCACCTGGTGCATGTGAACAACTTGGGCTTAAGTCAACGTTGGGCTACTCTCTGTGTGACATGGTCACTTGGCAGGGTTGTCTGATGGCCCCTCGGGGGCAGGAGTGCCTGCGACTTGCATCACTGAGCCGCCAATCCGGTAGGCAGAAGATCTGACGGCCACAATGGGCAGAACGGAAAAGGTGAGTGGCTGGATAGGGGCGCTCAGCGGCTGCCCAGCTGCATTGGTCAGGGCGCAGTTGACGCTGACTGTGATGGGGCCCAGGTAGGATGGCTGCAGCACAAGGGCAGCAGGGCAGGGGTCAGGCGCTGCGCAGCATCAGTGCAGGAAGCGCATGGGATGACCGGTGAGCATTGCTCAACTCGCGTGCACACGCTTGCAGGGACCAGAGGACAGAACAGCAGGCTCCTAGGTCGGGGCAGGCCAAGGCAGCTGGCAACTGCATGACAGCAGATCAGGTGATGTTGTGCAGTGCACACAAGCTGCCGGCGTGAGAGCAGGTGCTGTCGCAGGTAGTGTTGCACAGCAGCAAGGCACTTACATCCCAGCTAATGAAGGTGTTGTAGAAGCTGCTTGTCCCGTCGACCTGGTTGACATACTGCACAGTGGCATTGCTGGGGCCCGCAACGGTGATGCATGTGTTGACGGCAGGCGCACAGAGCCCAGTCACTGCCTCATTGCAGCTCACTACCAGTAGAGCTGTGTCCCTGCACACAGCAGCGCGCATGTCAGCAGCAGCTGCATCATTGCAGCTGACTGCCAGCAGAGCAGTGCTCCAGGCTGCCTCACAGCGGCGGTCATGAGACCAGTTGCTACCTTGCTGCAGCTGATCGTCAGCAGAGCAGTGCACCTGCCTGCCTCCCAGCAGCACAGATCAGGTGATGGGCTGCTGGAATGAGCCACCTGGCCACACATGTCACAAACCTCAATGGTAGAGTGCTGACTAGTAATCAGCAGGGATCAGAGCTCCCTTCAGCGTGTTTCGACGATGGCAGGTCGTGCAGGGTTCAGACGCCTCAGGGGCTGCCCTGGTGATATTCAAATTGTGAGAGGCAGAACCCACCTGTCAGTGACCAGGCCCTCGCTGCCGCAGTATGCCATGTCGACTGCATATAGGTAGCACTGTGGAGGCCCAGTGCTGCTGACAGGGGGCGCTGCTGCTGACTGAGCCTGGGCTCCAAGCAACCCCTACATGGCAGACATACACGCAAAATTCAAATCAAGACAGCAGCACACTTGATGTGGGCAAAGGCATCCTCTGGCTCCTATGAGGCCCTGATTATCTGTTGGCACCTGTGATTGTTGGCCTGCGCACCCCACCACCAACATGCCATCATGCAGGCTATGGTTACCCATTAGTAGCCTAACAAGCAGCAATGGGCTGTGGTCGGAAAGCCTGACAAGACGGGGACCACGGTGCGGGGCTAGCCCATCTCTTCCCGCTCAGACAGCAGAGAGTCAAGACTGTGCAGGCTGCAGCCTGTGATCCACCTGAAAAGCTAGGAGTGCCGCCAAAGCGATCCTGCCACAGGTGAAGGCGCGTGCTGCCATCCTGACTTGCTCACAGATCCTCTGCACTCTGGCGCCAAGCGATCCTGAGTGATGAGGCTACTGCTTGATCGACTGCCCAAATTGAGTGAGGGCCGAGTCAAACTTGCAGTAACCCTGGTCAAATACCCACTCTGACAGCTCCTAGATGTCTGCTGAGGTGCTGCAGGCTTCCTTGGAGGGTGACCAGGATGTCGAGAGCAAGAGTGCTCCTGGCTGGAAGGCTGCCATGGACCCCACCACCAGCTGTTGGTATTACTACCACCCCCAGAGCCACCAGACAAGCTGGGAGGTGCCTGACAGGTTGGACATAGCAGTCTGAACTCCCCAAAGCGAAGAATGCTGGTCCGTCTTCCATGCAGTGCGTGAACCCACTGGTCTGCATTGCTGCAGATTTTGGGAAAAGACAAAGGTGTCAGGCCCGCCAGCATCTACCAGCACGGCAGCTGCTCACGTGGAGCCTGCACATCAGGACCCTGCAGCAGCCCAGCCGGCTGAGGGTGGTGAGGCTGCCAGTCCTGCAGAAGGTCAGCCTGATGGTAGTGCAGACCAGCAGCAAGCAGAGGAGGCCTTTGAGGATGACGATCCCACTTTTGACCTCAATGAGGTGGGTGGGAGCACATACAGGCCTTTATGTCTGAGTGGGTTTGTCAGCTGCACAGTGCGTGTCATCGTAACTGGCGAGGAGGTGAGCCCATGCGGGGTGTGACTGCTGTGCTGGCTCTAGATGAGCCCCACCTGTGAGGTGCTTCAATTCTTTGTTTTGTTTGATTGTTCATTGTAAGTTGCTGGGGGAGACAGTGCACTGACCTGCAGATGCTGCACAGGCATGCTGCCTGGATGGCACCTTGGTATGGCAGCAGATTCGGAAGTCTTTGCAGGTGATCCAGTTCAGTCTGCAGGTTAGCTGTCAGTTCAAGCGCTTTACACATGTCCTTCCGGTCGCTAAGAGCTCTGGGCTCCGTGAGGTGCCAAGGCTGCCTGCAGGTGTTGCACGAGCAGCCCCAGCTGGACCCTGGGTGGTACTACCAGGACGGCAGCGGCACCAGCCAGGGCCCCTTCACCAAACAGCAGCTCAGCGGCTGGCGCGCCTACCTGCCCATGAACATGCCAGTCTGGTTCGTCGACCAGAGTGGGCACCCTGTGTCCAGCCTAGACTTAGCCAAGGTGCTGGGGGACGGGCAGCTCCTGGAGGCCTGGCGCCAGGAGCAGCAGCAGCAGCGCTACCCGGTGAGACTCAATCTGAGCATTGTCTCGCTGTCCGGGTCGGGCGACGGGCGTTGAGAGAAGTCACAGCAGCATCAAGTGGCGAGCTGAGCTCGGCACGAGGCACCAGCTGCCAGCCCAGGCTGGCTCTGGCAGTGCCAGCCTGGGCTGGCAGTTGCTGGCGGCAACCACCAAGTGATCTTGCAGACTCAATGGCCATTGATAGCTGGCCACGCTGTCCGATGAGTCGGGGTGTGACACAGCCTCCCAGATGCCTGAAAGCCTGTTGTGGCTGCTGCTGTCACAGCCTCCCAGACGCCTGACAGCGCGCTGTGGCTGCTGCTGTCCAGGGCGGACTGGGCCTGGCGGCTCCCCCTGCGCCCGCCTTTGAGGCCCAGCAGGCACAGGCCACCAGCAGCACGAACAAGTATGCAGCTGCGGTGCTGGCAGGGCTGCCAGAGGACGATGAACTGGTGCAGCTGAGCAGGCAGGCCGGGGAGGCGGGCAAGTCACTTGAGGTGAGGCTGTGTGTGCTGGGGTATGGCGTTTGCCGGCACCAACACGCAGCTGGCCAGACGCTTGCTGCTGCTCAGCAGGCAAGCAGAGGAGGCCAGCAGTCACTTGCAGGTGACAAGCCAGATGGTGCAGTTCTGTTGCCTGCACGCAGGCTGTGTGCCTGTGGCAGCCACAGTTGCCGCATTGTCAGGCTGCTGGCTGCTGTGCTGGCTGGGCTGCCCTCTGTCAGATGAGCAGGCAGGCACCCAGGAGCAGCCGACAGGTAACAGTGCAGATGGTGAGGTGCCTGCAGCAGAGGGCAGGCAGAGGTTTGTGACAAGCGGTTCCTCTACACCGACGCATATAAATGTTGCTTACCTCCACTTGTCCTGCACTCTGTATGTGAAGCAGAGGGCCAGCTAGGCCTACTAACCAGAATTCACTGCTGCTTGCTGGCAGAAGCCCCATAGCCAGTCTCTGAAATCAACATGCAGCTGCTGTTAACCTGTGCAGTGACAAAATGAACAATATTGTTCAAGCTGCTCAAAAGAGGCACCGGAGGCAGCATAGATTGTGGTCTGCACAAGTGCATTTATAGGCGTCACCCGCTTCTGCAGGATGTGCTGGAATTCTCCTTTGAGGCTGCTCCCTCCATGAAGAGGAAGCGAAATGCGGACGGGACCTTTGAGTATCAGGTGAGCAGCTGGGCCCTGTAGTGATTAGCAAGCACAGTGTGGCTGCATCTCTGGTGACATGTGCATGCCTGTCCGTGAGCAAGCTGAGTGCCGCTCAGCAGCTGTCATGTGCGGATGGGCAGGCAGGATGCAGGTGCACGCCGGGTGTACCTGGCAGACTTATCTCCTCAGCACGCAGAGGACACCCGGGGTGAAGCTGAAGTGCGTCCATGGTGTCAGCAGCATCCTGTCTGCCTGACAAGCCCCCTGCACAGCCCTGCTGGAGTTCTCCAAAGGAGTTGTGCAACATAGTTGCCAAGTGGTTGAGCCCTGCCTTTCAGCAATCGTGCAGGTCACTGCGCTTTACTGTGCTGTGCAGCAGGTGTCAGGGCTGCCCCTGAAAGCTTGTCAGGGTACCAGAGCAGAGAATTGCAGGTCATTGCAATGCGCATTCAGCCACACCCCCTGCCAGGGACTCTGCCACAAAATCTGATAAGCAGTGCGGGTTCAGCCCAGCCCCTCCGCAATGCGCTGCACGTCACTGCACTGCACAGGTAGCTGCATAGCTGCCTGTGCAGCCGGGCACTTCCAGCGGCTGTGCTGAAACCTCAGTAATCAGCAGGCAGGCCCGGCCCTGACTCTTGGACCTGCTGCAGGTGACTGCACTGCACAGCCGGCTGCGCAGCAGGGTGACGGCAGGGGCTGCCCCTGAGAACATCGGGCCTGACGATGAGCTTCCTCTGGTAGACGAGGCAGAGCATGACCACGAGATCTCTCAGTGGATGAATCCAGCAGAGTACCGCAAATATCTGGAGGATGTGAGATCTCTTGCTCTTGACAGGTTTTTGTGTGCAGTCTGAGCTCAGCTGGGCAGTGCCCCACTCACTGTTGAGCATGGCACCAGCGTACATTTTGCAGACTAAAATCTGACTGTGAGGCTGGAGGCACTCAGCTCTGTCTTTGCTGCTCTGGATCAGGCTCTGCTTGCCACTTTTGAGGACGGCCGCAATTGTACTGCTTGAGCTGACTCCAAGTCAACAACAAGCTGCATATGCTGCTGATTTGCAGAGAAGCGCCGCGGCTCAGCAGCCCAAGCGCCCACCCAAGAACTGGCGGGAACTCAAAGCACGCCATGATGCTGTCAAGCAGAAGATGAGGAAGCAGGTGAGGGGCAAGACTTTCCCGGCACAAGGGCATTGTGTGTGCTCAACAGCTGAGGCACTGACTCATGCTGCAGGCTGATTCCTGGCTTTATACAAACTGACATGGGCTGGCAGTGTGCCACATCGCACTATGCTGTGCTCCAAGTAAGCCTTCATTGTTCCCTACGTACCCAAGCAGAGGACAGCCTGCCTGGCGTCCTGCCATGATGTCAGGTTCAATTTTGCACATTGCAGCTGTCCCACCAAACGTCCTCAAGGTGGCACTCATGATGCCCCTCCCCATTTGATGTCTATGGTCACCTTGAAGTTTTTTGTGATGAGCACCAAACTATCAACACAAACAATGCAAAAGGAAGTAAGCAAAAGTCAGGCTCATGTCTTGAACATTCACAGCAACATAGCACACAGCTGAGGTATCTAAGCAAAAAAGGTGAGTGAGAGCGAGATTGGAGTCTTGTGGGTCCACTTCTTGGGAGCTAGAAGTCCTGAGACCTGCAGCACATGGAGTTTTGTCAGAGGCTTGATCACTCTACAAGCAGAGTCAGGGTCACGAATCAATGGCGCAGTCAGCAGCAAGGCAGAGGCAGTAAACATGTGAGGGTCTGCACTTCCAGAGTGGGAGCAGCAGATCTGCTGAGCGGACCCACCTTGGGGATGAGGTGTTTCCATACTAGTTGCGTGAGCCCAGGCGCATGTTCTCCAGGTTCTTCTTGATGCTGGCTACTCCGTCTTGGGGGCGGGCTGCAGTGCCGCCGAAGGCAGCATGATGTGCCTGGTCGGCAATGCTGGACTCTCCCTGTACACAGCAGACTGTGTCAGCACGAAGGGCCTGGTCATCTATGCTTTTGGTCTCCCCTTGCAGTGGAGACAGCATCAGCACAGCCAGCCCAAGATACGATATGTGGCCTTGGCCAGGGGCGCTGAATGTCTTCTGCCCCAGCATCAGCAGTACTGGCCCAGAGCGAGTCGTCACAAGGACATGCCCCTTCATGCTGGGCAGGCTGACTGCAATGTGGGATGCCCACACACAGAAGCTTGCAGCTAACACTGTCTGAACGCCGTATACGCTGGCCAAGGGTGGGGCGTGATTTTCATGCACGGAAAGCCGTGCAATGAAGATCAGGGCAAAGGAAAGGCTCACCCTGCCACTGCTGCCCCCAGTGCGGGGCATGCCAAAGCCACTGCCAAACCCAGTGCCCCAGTTGAAGCCTCCCTCATCGCCGGTTGTACCGACGTTGGAAGGTGCCATCTGCAATCCGATGGCAAGGATGTGTCAGGCATTTGGGTTGCTCAGCGCTGCTCAGCCTCCTTCCTCAGTGCAGGTGGAGGACAGCCAAAGGGGACAGGGACTGCTGCAGCTTGACAGGGCCCCCTCTACAGTTCAGGCCAAAATGGATTGCAGGGCACAGGGGCAGGGACAGCAACAGCTGTGGCGCCAATGCTGGCAGCCATGGCTCACCTGCTGGCTGGGCGTGCTGACAATGCCCTGCTGCTGCTGAGGCTGGTGGTAGCTGCTGGCGCTGCTGCCGCGCTGCCCAACGACGCCCTGGCCCATGCGGTCTGAGCCCTGCTGGGCCCCCTGCATGCCGGGCAGGCCAGGCATGCCCCGGCCCAGGTGCTGCTGCCCCGGGGGTGCCACCCCCTGGCCCACGCCGGAACCCTGCTGCCCCTGGTGCATGCCAGGCATGCCGGGCATGCCGCCACCCAGCCGCTGCTGCTGCTGCTGCTGGTACTGGCCGCCCTGCTCGGGGCCACCGCCGATCATGCCCCTGCCGCCCTGGGGGTACTGGCCTCCCTGGCCCTGCAGGGCGCCATCATGGTGCTGGCCTGGGTGGTGGCCTGAGTGGTGGCCAGGGGTGTGGCTGCCACCAGGCAGGATGTGGTGGTCAGAGACACCCTCGCCATGCGGGCGTTCCACTGGCTGGACGTAGCTGAAGTCCTGACCCTGGGCGCGGTCGCCAGTCAGGCCGCTGCCCTGCTGGGCCTCAGTCCCTGAGCCAGCACCATAGCCGCGGCCCTGCTGGCCCTCAGTCCCTGACCCAGCACCGTAGCCTGAGCCGGTGTGGCCATGCCCATGGTGCCCGTGGTGGCCAGTCAGGCCGCTGCCCTGCTGGCCCTCAGTCCCCAAGCCAGTACCATAGCCTGAGCTGCGGCCTTGCTGGCCGTCAACTCCTGAGCCAGCACCATGGCCTGAGCCGCTGTGGCCATGGCCGTGGTGCCCATGGTGGCCAGTCAGGCCGCTGCCCTGCTGGCCCTCAGTCCCTGACCCAGCACCATAGCCTGAGCTGCGGCCCTGCTGGCCGTCAATCCCTGAGCCAGCACCATAGCCTGAGCCGGTGTGGCCATGGCTGTGGTGCCCATGGTGGCCACTCAGGCCACTGCCCTGCTGGCCCTCAGTCCCTGAGCTATCACCATAGCCTGAGCCGCTGTGGCCATGGCTGTGGGGCCCATGGTGGCCGCTGATGCCTGGGCCCTGCTGGCTGCCAGCACCATACCCTGAGCCAGCCTGGTGCCCCTGCAACCCCTGGCGGCTGATGCTGTCATAGCCTCCACCCTGGGTGTGGGCCACGTCTGGGGACCTGGAGACGCCGCCCAGGGTGCTGGGGCCTGTGCCCTCGCGGCTGCCATAGCCCTGGTACCCTGGCTCAGACTGCTGGCTCTTGTTGCCTGACCTGTCCTCAGACCCTGAAGATGCATGCCCGCTCAGTGCAGAACATTTGTGGGTTTCCTGCGCCAGAGCTGCAGGATGTGAAGTGAGCAGTCTCTGACGCCATATCAGACTTGAGGAGCTGCACATGCATGTTGTGGGCAGCAGGCAGGCAGCCTCAGGCAAAAAGGTGCAAGGACCCTGACCCTTGTCAAGTGTAAACAGGCACCGTTCCATGATGGTCCAGTGGCAATAGCTTGCAGCAGAGCCGGGATGGATAGAGGGGGAAGTGTGATGCGGTGGAAGCATTCATGCAGCTGGGGACACTCTGTGCCTGCCCACTCATTACTGCAGCACAAGAGCTGACCACCAGCACTCCGCCTCCTGCCCTCCAAGTCAACACCCCATGCGGTCAAACGCTCACCGTAGCCAGAGTTCTCCTGCTTGGCACGGTGGGCATCTGTGCCCGGGATGACTGACTTGATCTTCTCCCCAAGTGTGGGTTGCGCCCTGCCACTGGTCTCATCATACTGCTGGCCTGCAGCATGTATAAAATCGACTGGATCTCTGGCCACACTGCCCAGCATGCCTGCAGACCTAGCCAGCAACACTGATGAGTCCTGCAGTTTGGCCAACAGTCTCCCTGCATGCTAGAAGGCCCCGCAGGCTGCTGCTCTGAGCTGCCAGCCAACGCTCCAAACCACAGTGAGCTGCTTCAGCAAGGCTGCAGCATCCAGAGGTGCAGCAAGGCCTCTCAGAAAGATCGGCGCCCCACCTGTGCCAGAGCCTGTCTGCCTGCCTTGTTCGTACTGCTGGCCTGCTGACACACCTGCAGCACCAATTACAAGTCCTGCATGCTGCTCAGAAGTCTGGGGACTTGCAATGCACAAGCTGCAATGTTCAGCATGCTGCACAAAACGCAGCCGTGCATGACAGCCAGGGCTCATCCCCACCTGTGCCGGACCCAGAGTGCCTGCCGTCGTAGCTTGACTGGGAATCGTAGCCACCAGGGCTGTGGTGATGCCTGCCATGCTCTCCACCTGCAGAGCAGACCAGCAAAGCATAAGCTTTTCAACACCACAAAACATCTGCCCAAAGGTTGCTGAGGCCATCATGAGCTGTGTTGGGGCTAACAGAGCAGAAGCAAGTGGCACAAAGGTGCAGCTTCCCTCAGGGCACAGGGCGGCATCAAAGCCACACAACACTGCGGCTGCAGAGCAAGCCCCTGTCCAGGCAGAAGTCCACAACACCTATGTCCCCAGACCAGCACGCAGCAGCGACTTTGCATGCGACAAGGAGTCAGACTGCGGTACCTGCGCTGGTGTGCCTGGTGTCATAGCCAGCCTGGGAGTCCTGGCCGCCATGGTGCCTGCCATGCTCCACAGCGCCAATGCCTGCACCTGCGCCGGCACCAGCACCTGCAGGGTACAAAAAGGTCAGCGTGCAGATCTGGGCAGCAGAAGCGCAGTGAAGCCAGCACAGGCATGCAGCAGACAGCGCTGCCTCCCTGACAATGCCAGCAACAATGAGCATGTGCAGCAGCCACAGGCTTGCCTGCTGCTGAGGCGCCATGCTGGTGCCTGTCGCTTCCTGTGCCCTGGCTGCCACCATAGCCACCGTGACCGTGAGTGGAGCTGGGCTGCATGGATCTGGTGTCATACTCCTGCCCCTGGCCGCCACTGTGGCCGTGGCTGTGGTGCCCATGGCGGCCAGTGAGGCCGCTGCCCTGCTGGCCCTCAGCCCCCGAGCCAGCACCATAGCCTGAGCCGCTGTAGCCCTGGCTGCTGCTGTACCCCGGGCTGCCGCTGTAGTCTGGGCTGCCACCAAGGCCTGCTGCGCGGCTCCTGTCATGCTCAGCTGTGCCGGGAATGGCCGCCTGCAACTTCTCCCCTGTGGTTCTGCGCTCGCTGCCAGTGCCCCCGTAGCCTGTGCGCTCGCTGCTCATGCCCCCGTAGCCTGTGGGGGAGGTGTGGCCTGAGCTGCCATAGCTGCCCTGGCCGGTGCTCCGCTCGTCGGAGCCAGGCAGTGCAGAGCGGCTCTCGTACCCCTGGCCTGCGCCACGCCCCTGGCTGCTGCCGTAGCCTGTGCGGCTGCTGTCATGCTCAGCCGTGCCAGGGATGGCAGACTTCAGCTGCTCGCCGGTGGTCCTCCCGTCGCTGCCGGAGCCGCTGCTGCCATAGCCACCTACAGCGTCAGGGACAGAGGAGGTTGATGCATGGAGCTGGACCACACATTCGATGACCACTCCACCACAGTCTGCTGCGCCCGGCCCAGAGGCAGGGGCAAAGTCATGCAGGCGCAGCTTCCCATGATTGAACAGCGTGTTATGGCAGTCACCAACGCCCTGCAACATAGAAAGACTTGCCTGTGCCTGAGGTCACACCCTGGCCCTCCTGATTGTATCCTTGGCCACTGGTGCGGCTGCTGCTTTGCCCAGTCCCGGGCAGGGCATCCTTAACCTTCTCCCCCAGGGTCCTGTCGTCACCATAACCCCCAGCACTCCCTGCAGTCCAGGTGTTGAGGTGTTGAGCATGGGCTTGTCTACTTCTCGATTTAGCAGGCCAGTGCTGCAGACCTGGCACTTGGCCAGGCTGAAGCTCAGTACAACACAAATGGGACAAGCATTGGAGGTATGCCAGCCACAGTCAGCTGCACCCTGCCTGGGAACAGCTCCCCACAGCTTGCTGATGCAAATGGCGGCATCTGAGTACCCAACACAAAACTGGAGAGTAGGTGCCAGGAGGGGCATGCCCTTGCCTGTGCCTGAGGTCATGCTGCCCTCCCGGCTGTGCCCGTGGCCACTGCTGTGCCCAGTGGTGCTGCCGCCACGCCCAGTTCCTGGGAGGGCATCCTTTGCCTTCTCCCCCAAGGTCCTGTCGTCACTGTAGCCACCAGTGCCCTCCTGGCCGTACCCCTGGCCGCTGCTGTAGCCGGTGGTGCTGCCGCCACGCCCACTTCCGGGGAGGGCATCCTTTGCCTTCTCCCCCAAGGGCCTGTCGTCACCGTAGCCACCAGTGCTGCCTGCAATCAAGATGATAGGATCATCAATGATTGCATCGTGTATTGAGGCAGCTCTGCTGTGCAGGCCAGGTGGTTGCTGAGTCAAGGTCCACAATGTCAGTGTTCACAGCAGCACAGCCGTGCATGCAGTGCAGAGTCAGCATCTACGCACCTGTGCCTGTGTGCCTGCTGTCATAGCCAGCCTTGGAGTCCTGGCCGCCATGGTGCCTGCCATGCCCCAGGCCTGCAACCGCTGCACCAGCACCTGCGCCAGCACCTGCAGGGGCCAGGGATGTCAGCATCAGCTTTGGCACATAGGTGAGTCTTGCCTGTGCCAGAGCTTTGATGCTCTGCTGGTGCAGACTCAGATGAACAAATCAAGCTATGCACAAGTTTGCTGCAGCAGGCCAGAAGGTCCGACCCAGGGCAGGCCCTCGGCAGAAGCCGCTGCTCACAGACCTGCCACAAACACAATGACTGTGACCAGACAGCTTGCAACATGCTTGCCTGCAGCAGAGGTGCTGTGGTGGTGCCTGCCGTGCTCCCCACTGCTCAGGCCTCCACCTGCAGCCAGTTGAGGTGCTGTCAGGAGGAGAGCTGAGAAACAGTGCAACATCAAGTTCTCAGCTGAAAGGTGCAGGTGCCTGCAGAGGAAGGCAGGATTGCCACACCACTCCACAAGTACAAACTCCTGACTGTTCAAGATTGGATTGGATCACCCGTAAAACCCGCCCGCCCCCCCCTTGAAAACCTCGTACCGAGACTTTGTTCACCTGTGCCCGTCTCGTAACTGCCGCCACCATGCATTGGGCTCCTGCGGTCGTGCTCAGCCATGCCTGACGTTGACGATCCATGATGGTGCCCAATGTTCTGCCCCTGGTTGTGGGGCTCCTGGCCGTAGCGGGCATCATCTGTTCCATACTGGGAACCAGTCTGGTCATGGGTCTCCTTATGCTCGGCAGTCCCTGGGATGACTGACTTGATCTTCTGGAAGGTGGTCATGCCCTCAGTGCTCGTGCCTTCATGCTGGGCTCCAGACAGGCCTGCAATAAACAACAGATATCATAGGGATTCCAGCAAATCCCTGCCTGCTGAGTGTGCTGCATTTAACCAGCCCTGACGCTTCTGGCATGCCACAGGAGCAAGGCATGCCATGCAAGGGCCACTACCCTGCAGCCACAAAGCTAACACAAATCCAACCCAGCCAGCAAGCATGCCCAAGCTGCGCGTTGATGGGGCCCGCGTTGTCAGGCGCCAGCACTGGGTGCTTGGGGGGCAGAATCAGCAGCAAGCCATTCTGCACACCACAGCTCTTCAAGTGCAAGCTGCCCACCTGATCTGACGCTGCTGGATCCTGTGCCAGTGTAGGGGGAGTCATCGCTGCGCCCCTCAATTTTGTTGTATTCCCCACCAGAGCCTGCACAGGGTGTGGCTGCTGTTTGGCACTGGGCAGGATGAGGCAGCCACCGTTGCAGACAAACACCATAAGGTCAAGCACAGAAGGGCAGGCACCATGATCAATGCGTGAAGTGCAGCTCTGATAATTTTTTTTTTACATGCGGTGATAAGGGCAAGACATGGACTCCTTACCACTCAGATATTGTTTCTAAGCAACAAAGAGGTAGTGCTAAGCCAAGTCCAGACAACTTGTGGCCCTTGAGCGAACCAGCCCTGGTCTAGCCTTTCCAGCGCCCACCTGAGCTTCTGAACCCTGCAGCCCTATCAGCCTGGCCAGGACCCGTCTGCAATCCTGACTGGCTGTCGTGATGGCGCCCATGCCCTGCAGAACCCAGACCGACACCTGCAGGCAGCAGCCAATGCGTCATGCTAGTGTGCTGGACGGCTCTCAGCAAATTATGAGAGGTGTAAAAGCAGCTGCTGGGCAAGTGTTCAGCAAAGGTCGAAGCACCTTCAGCTCACCTGTGCCTGAGGTGAGGCCATCCTGGCCATACCTCTGGCCACTGCTGTGCCCAGTGCCGCCGCTACTGTAGGCTGAGGAGCCACGGCTGGTGCCGTGCTCAGCAGTCCCAGGGATGGCAAACTTCAGCTGCTGGCCAGTAGTGCGGCTGTCACTGCCTGTGCCGTCGCTGCCAAAGCCGCCTGCACCAGGCACAGGCAAGGCAGGTCAAAGCCAATTAAAGCAACAGTCTGAGCACTGTGGGTACTCTTCAAGCAGCCTGGCTGAGGAAGCCAACTTTGCACCAGCAGCAATGGTGCAGATGTCCAGATGCAACAGGGGATCAGAGCCACACAGTGCAGCAGCCTGCTGCACAGCATGGTGCCAGGCAGTGCGGGATCTTGCCTGGGCCTGTGCCTGAAGTCAGGCCCCTGCCCTCCTGGGTGTACCCCTGGCCAGCGCTGTGCCCAGTGGTGCTGCCGCTGCGGCCAGTCCCGGGGAGGGCATCCTTTGCCCTCTCCCCTATGCTCCTGTTGTCATCGTACTCTCCAGGGGTGTTTGACCCACTGCCTGCAGCAACAAAGTGACAGGTCGAGATGTTGCATTCCCAGTCTGCTTTTGACAGGGTACCTGCTGCAGGCCCAGCACTTTGCGGGCAAATGCACACAATGCATTCATCCAGAGGCCAGCATGTGCAATGGAGATGTGCATGCACAACACAAAGGGCATTTTCACCTGTACCAGAGCCTGTCTGCCTGCCCTCATAACCTGACTGGGAACCATGAGTTCCGGGCGTGTGGTGCCTGCCATGCTCCAAACCTGCAATGCCAGCTCCCACGCCTGCGCCTGCAGGAAAAGCAACTTTGATGTTCAAGAAGCCCTTGGCAGTGCATTGCTGCAGGTTCAGATGCCCGAATGCTGCGGCGAGATACAGGGCCAGCAGAGGCATCAAGAAGGCAGATAGCAGCTCATCATACATTCTCGGCAGCTGCTGCCCTGGCAAGAGCAGCAGGCCAGTTGTGACCGGCTGCAGAACTCCACCAGCTTGCCTGCTGCAGAGGCGCCATGGTGGTGCCCGTGGCTGCCTGTGCCATGGCTGCCTGGGTAGCCCCTGCCAGTGTTGTCTGTGGCTCCGCCCTGCAGGCTCTGGGTGCCCACCACATTGCTGTGCTCATCCCTGGCAGTGTAGCTGCTGCCATCCTCCCCACGAGAGCGGTCGCGGGTGTTGTAGGGCTCAGGGATGCTGCTGCTGGCAGTTCCAGTTGTGCCGTGGCCGGCGCTGTGCTCGGCGGTCCCAGGGAGGGCAGACTTTGCCTTCTCCCCAGCAGTGCGAGTGTCGCTCCCGCGGTCACTGCTGTCATAGCCACCTTCAACATGGGCAGGTAGAGGGCGCTTCGCCAGAGTCCTTAGCTCAGCTGCGGCCTGTCTGCTGGCAAGGCCTGTGCCATGTGTGCAGCAGCGCATTCAGCAGCAGGCCCCCATGCACCAAAGCAGCTGAATCAAGCAACCAGCATGCAGTTGCGACGCGTGGTGCCAGGGCTCCATTGTTACCTGCGCCTGAAGTCAGGCCCCTGCCCTCCTGGCTGTATCCCTGACCACTGCTGGGGCCAGACGTGCCGCTATGCCCAGTCCCAGGGAGGGCATCCTTGACCTTCTCCCCCAAGGTCCTGTCACTGCCGTAGCCTCCAGAAGTGTTTGACCCACCACCTGCACTCACACAATGTGAATCGCTGAGAACCTAGCATCCTGCTACTTGAGGTTGGCAGGCCAGCTGCACATGGCCAGGCTGAAGCCCTGTATAATTACATTACACGATGACAGACACACTCAAAAGGCCAGCAACAAACGGCAGCAGTCTGCCTAACTGCACTCAATATGCAGCTGCAAGCAGCTTGCGAGGAAGGTGCAGAGGCTTACCCATGCCTGAGGTCACACCCTTGCCCTCCTGGGTGTAGCCCTGGCTGCCGCTGGGCCCTGTGGTGCTGCTGCCACGTCCAGTCCCGGGGAGGGCCTCTTTCACCTTCTCGCCCATGGTCCTGCTGTCGCTGCCTGTGCCAGACGATGCACCTGCAGTCGGTGAGACATATTTTGCAAACCAGATTCACCACCATTGATTCCCTACTGTCTCTACTGATGAAGCCAGTCCCTACTATCGCTAACTGATGAAGCCTGGGCAGCTCAGCTGCCTTCCATGCCTAATCAGATTCACGAACGCCAGCGGATAAGAACTAGGCAGCCCTGCAATTGCATGCCAGCGCTAACGGCCTGGCCCTCACCTGTGCCGTAACCAGACTGGGAGTCATGCGTCCCAGGCGTGTGGTGCCTGCCATGCTCGTGCTCCCCAATGCCTGCACCAGCGCCTGCAGCAGCACCTAACCCTGCAGCAGGCCAGGTATGCTGCATGTCAGCCCCAATGGTGGCGGATTTGTGAACATTAGGGAAAACACAGGGCCTCTTGTTGATGTTCGTGGCGAATGGGTTTGCCCATCAGCAAAGTGACCAGTCGCAACAGGCACAAAGTCAGGAAGGCTGGTGCAAAGTCATGCTGCTGCCGTTGGCAAGCAGCTCGAAGCATTCTTGCCTGCTGCAGAGGCGCCGTGGTGGTGCCCATGGCTGCCTGTGCCCTGGCTGCCAATGCCCTGGCTGCCTGGGTAGCCCCGCCCAGCGTTGTCGCTGGCTCCGCCCTGCAGGCTCTGGGTGCCCACCACGTTGTCATTGTCATCCTGGGCAGTGTAGCCGCTGTCCGTCCCCGTTCTGCTGGTGTTGCCGTGGGTCCTGCTGTGCTCAGGTGTCCCTGGCAGCCCTGAGCTGGCCTTCTGGCCAGCAGTGCTGCTATTTCCACCTGTCCCAAAGGGGCTCTCGCCACCAGTCCTGCTGTCAGCCCCAGTCCCGAAGGGGCTACCAGTGCTGCCGTGCTTGGGGGTGGCGCTGGTTGAGTCGTAGTCAGACCCCGTCTGGGGGTGCGTCTGCTTGTGCTCGGCCGTCCCTGGGATGGCAGATTTCAACTTCTGGAAGGCGGACATGCCAGCAGTGCTGCTGGTGCCCTGCTGACTGCTGGAGGTGGTGGAGGTGCCTGAGAGGCAGGCAGAATGGCTCAGTACGCAAGTTCAAATGCATCTGCCAGCTGACACAGCCAGCACAGGATGAAAATTGCATAGCCAGACAGGTACCTCTTCTTGCAATCATGCATTGTGCAGATGTTGCAGCACACTGCAGTACCAAAATTTAGCTGTCCCTTGCGGGCTCGCTGCTGCAGCGCCATTGCCCAGGCAAAACAAAAGGATGCCTGCAGAGCTGCAAATTTGCATGCAGCCCTGTGTTGCCTAGGGTTCACAGGACAGTGCACCACACTGCGCTGGGTCTGTATTTGCATGCTGGTGCTGCTCCAGCACACATGAAGTTTTCAGCACACCTGTGGCTCCAGTCTCGCGACTGCCTGTGTAACCCCTGCCAGTATCATCCTTGGTTGCGCCCTGCGGGTCCTGAGTCCCTGGAGTGGAGTAGCTGCCGCGCGCTGAGTCGCTCCCTGTGCCTGTCCCATAAGTGCTCTGGCTGCCACCACCTGTCACAGCAAAGCCACAGCTCAGGTCGTCTGAGTGGGTGCAGTTTTGACGCTTTCAATACATTCCAGGTGGGTGCACGCTTCATGCAAAGGCAACACCTGCCTGCCACAGATGCATAAACTGCAGTCAATGGAGCTGGGCTCAGTTGATAATCCTCAAAGGAGCTGCGCAAACCTGATGACACATTGTGCGGATAGCCAGAGGAATGAGCAGCAAGATTATGGCAGCAGCTAGGGCCCATCCAAGTAGGGTTAGCTGCTGCCATTGCAGCAAAGCCCACCTGCAGTGGCCCCCCGCACTAGGTTGCCTGAACCCTGGTGGCCACTGGCAGCGCCTGAGCCTGTGCCACTGGTTGGGCCAGTGTTGAGGCCAGGCTGCCCGCCAGGGCCATATGTGCTGCCCCTACTGGTAGTGCTAGGTGTGGTGGAGCTGCCGCCAAAGCCGCCTGCAGTGAACCAGCTGTAAGGCTAATCGCTTCAATAATGAGCAGCACTTGGACAGATTCAGGTCACAGACAACACTGACTCCAACAAAGGCACAGGCAGGGTGGCTAGCTGAAGTCAACAGCTGGCTATCGGGGCGCAGAATGCACCGCCTGCAGGGCATGCATCCACCGGCTGACCTGTGCCTGAAGTCAGGCCCCTGCCCTCCTGGCCGTACCCCTGGCCAGTGCTGTGCCCAGTGGTGCTGCCGCCACGGCCAGTCCCGGGGAGGGCATCCTTTGCCCTCTCCCCTATGCTCCTGTTGTCGTTGCCTGTGCCAGACGACACACCTGTGATCAGAAGACACTTGCAGTAAATGCTTTTAGCCATTTCTTGCCGCTCGAGTCAACAGTGTATTTGTTGCACCTCAAGATTTCTGCCGCAAAATGCTATCCCGCACCTTAACACACCCACCAACGTCACTCTGACATGGACAAGCAGCTCTGCAGATGCATGGCCAGCCTTTGCCTTCAGCTCACCTGTGCCGTAGCCAGACTGGGAGTCCTGCGTTCCAGGTGTGTGGTGCCTGCCATGCTCCAAAGCCCCAATGCCAGTTCCCATACCTGCCCCTGCACCTGCAGATGATCAAAGCTTTGGTGTCAGCATTGACTGGGGAGGTAAGAAGACTTTCGCTTCACAAATTGAGAGCAGGCCTTCATACCAGCAGGTCTACTGGAACCAGCAGGCCGAGGCATGCAGCAGAACAAGGCCCAGCATGCTTTCACTTTGGTGCACCTGCCATGTTAGTCCTCTCATTGCAGGCAGCTCAAGAGCAGGCTTGCCTGCAGCTGCAGCGCCATGGTGGTGCCCCTGGCTGCCTGTGCCCTGGCTGCCTGGGTAGCCCCGGCCAGTGTTGTCCCTGGCTCCGCCCTGCAGACTCTGGGAGCCCACCACGTTGTCGTTTCCGTCTCGGGAGGTGTATGTCTGTGCTGCATCTGAGCCAAGGCCTGCATGTCAACAAAAGTCGGTCCAGGTCAGATTAAGCATGGGTGAGGCTCTGGCAGTGTGAATCTGGCCTGCATCGCAGCCAAGGCCTCCAGCTATCACAGAGCTGAGCATGCAATGGCTTCAACTACAGCCATCAGCTTTGTTGCAAGGGACAGCAGCTGCAGAGGGAATGTCCCCCCTGAGGGTACTTGAGCTGTATGCAGTCTTGAGCACATGAAGAGACTGGTAGCCAAGACGTGAGATCTCAGGTTGCATGACTTGCTTCATGAAGCAAAGGGACACAGCGGGTAGCTGGCCGAGTATAACTCTTGCCTTGGCATGTCAAACAGCCGTCAACCCACCTGGGGTGCCTTTGCCGCCGTAGCTACCATCCCTCAGGGGAGAGCCGTCACTGCCAGTGCCTGCGGGGGTACCATAGCCACTACCAGATGGGCTGGTGCCTGTGCTGCCAGCAGTCTGGCGACCAGAGTCAGCTGTGCTGCCTGTGTGGCGGCCGCCAACTCCAGCACCCCCCAGGCCACCAGCTGCAGTGGCTGTGGAAGCTGAGCTGCCTGATGTCGCACCTGTGCGCCCGACACCTGCATAGGCGGACAGGGCCACTGTGCAACTGAGACAGCATTGAGCAGATTTGTCTTGAGCCCACACGCAGGTGGTGGGACTCAGGCCTCAGGCAGCTGCTGGCTCTCGCGGTATGCAGGACAGCAGCTGAGCAGCCAGCAAGTAAGCGAACAGCAGCCAGACAGCCCAGCCCAAGAGCGCCTGCTGGCAGTTTAGTGACTGCTAGGCAGCATGTGGGCTCCCAGAAGGCGGAAACATGAGACCTGGGGCAAGGGACAAGAAGCAGTGCTAGGCCCCCAAGGCACTAGGGCCTTCAGCAGCAGTCCAGCATGTGCTCCGCAACAGCGCCCACCTTGCACCTCAAGGGTGAAGCTGATCTCCCCAGCTGAGTTGCCCTTCCTGTCAGTGAGGGGTATGCGCAGGCTCTGTCCGCTGGTCATGTGCGACAGCGGGTACTGCAGGCAGAGAAAAGCATTTGACAAGGCGATGACCATGCATGGTACCATGTCATGGTACCATGTCTGGCAGCCAGAAGATTATCCAGAGGTCGGCAGAGTACAGTCTTGACTTTGGCCAGTCACTGCTCAATGGCAGGCAGCACAGGAGATAATGCACGTGGGGTGAATGCCAGGGCCTGTGGCATGCACATGGTGGCCCATGGTGGCACCCCAGGCATCATTGGGTGCAGCAGGGGTATCTGACCTCGACTCCTCCAACAAAGTGGTCTGGCAGCAGCGCCGCGTGGTTGTAAACCGCCACCTGCAACAGAGAGCAGTGGCATCTGCAGTCAGATTGACCAGCCTCCAGGCAGGCAATGATGCCACCATGCATGGGCTGGAAGCTGCCCCCTTGACTAGGCTTGTGGCAGCCTACGCAGGCAACGTCATGTAGAGCCTGGAGACAAGCAGGCCAGGTCCAATGCACTTGGGCAGGCATTGTGCAGAGGTTAGGAAAGCACCGACACGAAGAGAAATATGCAAGGCAGGAGACGGCAACAACAGCTTGTGCAGGCAGCTGCATGCAGACTTCCCAGGGCAGACGAGGCATGAAGTCCTGTGTCCAGGCGCCGTGCAGATGCCACAGAGCAGACAGGCCTAGAGGGGCTGGGGCAGGGCAAGGCTGCAAAGGCCAGCGGGCACAGTCCTTTGCATGCAGATGCTGTACGCGCAGGCACGGCAGAGTCTTTGGGACTGCCGTGACTAATGATCAGTCTGGCCAAAGCTGTACCTTGATGGATTCCTCCGCAAGGTCTGCTGGCACGTCGTCAAAGGTCACAGTGTCGCTCCAGAAGGGGCTGGCCAGATCCTCCTTGTCCATGCTGGTGGACTTGTTGGCTGTGCCCACCTCAAAGTAGACGTAGCTTTTCTGCAGGGGTCACAAGGACGGTGGGCGGGAGCAGATAAGGGTTGGACGTGCCAAGGGCCACCGCAGTGCTCGGAGGAATCTGGCCATGCTGAGGCGCAGCACAGCCTGCAGGCGCTGTCAGCCACATAACGATGAACCAGGAAACCAGCAGCATGGCTGCAAGCTGCAGGGCTTCGCCGGGGGGGCAGTGACAAGGCGATGATCTTGGCGGCAGCTGAGCGGCAGGTCCTGTCAGCTCGCAGCACAGCAGCGCAACAGTGCCAGAACTACCCCAGAGAGGCTGTGCTGTGGACCAGGAGGCTGTACAGGTCAGTATACCCTGTGAGAGCCCTCATGCAGGGTCTGAACATGCGGCGCCACATCACAATGCGGACAGCACTAGGCTGCAGATCCTGATGGCAGAAGCCTAAGGATGCCATGCTGCTGCTGCCGAAGGCAGCCTGAGGCCAAGATCTTGGACACATGTCTGGTGAACCGCAGCCTGAAGGCCTTCATGCAGATCTGCATCCACACCTTGTGGCTCGGCAGATCGAAGGCGCCAATGTTTTCGATGACCAGCTTGCTATTACTTGAGCTACTGGTGCCGTGCAGGCCGCGACTGGTCTCCATGATGGCTGGCCAGATCAATTCCGGAAGCGCCTCCTGCTGTGCCAACCAGCTCTGGCTAGATCTGTTCAAGTTGTTCTGCTGTGAGTGTTCCGCAATGTGCTGCCCTGGTGTCAAAGCTTGCGAAGACCTCTGTTAGTTGACCTACTTCAGGTAGGTTCCGTGAAGACGTCAGCCTCTGGGCTGACATGTACTTTCAGAACATACAAGCACCCAGGATCACTGCAGTGGGAGGGAGGGGATTCAGCAAATGATGGTGTACAACATACTCCTCTAAGTGTGCTGCTATGATTGTTGACGCAGTGTTATGTGGACACGCCACCGGCGCATTGCTGTGACAGGGACTGAGCATACAGGGCATGGGAAGTCCTCTCTGAGCCTGATGGCTTCTTGCAGCTGAGTGTACAGGCAGTAGTAGTCAAAAATGTGGCCGCAGGGGTCTGCTCTGAAGGGCACTGTGATCTCAGCGCCATTGCAGATGACGCAGCGTCCAGGCATAGCTGGCACGTCTGTGCTGGAGTCTCCTGAAGCTCTGGCAGCCCCACCGCCTGCAACAAAACAGGATGTTAGAGCAGCAATCCATATAATGCAGGACTCCGCTGGCTGCTGACTTCCGCCCAGGCATGTAGTGGCGGCTTGGGCACCGGGCTGGCTCTCAGGCGTAACTAGGGAAGGCAAACACTTCTGCACGAGACTTAGTCTGCACCGTTGGCTTGCAGCCCAAGTGCCTGCCGCATGCATGCCTTCGATGGACAGCTCACCAGCATTAGGCAGAAGGCTGCCTGTCAGCTTGGGCAGCTGGCAGCCAATGGATACACTCAGCAAGGGCTCACCAGCAACAGGCAGGAAGGCCGCCTTCAGTTGTGGGAGCTGGTGCGTGACGAAACGCTTGAGGCGCCCCACATTGATCAGCGGCAGCAGAAAGAGGAGCACTTCTGACAGCTCGTGCCACACCAGCTGCCTGTTGAGGTACTCAAAGCTGATGGCGCGCGCCATGTTGACTCGCTGGTACACCAACCTCATGCGCAATACACGCTCCAGCAGGCTCCTGCACAGCACTTAAGGACTTTGCACAGCGCTCAGAAGCTTTGGTCTTTTCCCCTCCACATACAGGGCATGTCTGCAGCAGTTCAGGGCTGTAGCCATGTGTGTTGGCATGAAAGCTATGCACAGCTGTGCACAATGGCGCCAGGCATGCCAGGCATGGCTCTAGATGCGCCAGCACCTACAAGCATTACACGTTCCTGTGCTCAGTTTGCTTCTGATGTGTGCAAGATGGCTAGTGCTACGCATGCCGGCCCAGATGAACATCGCTCCATTGGAGTGGCATCTAGCGCTCAGCTTCGTCTGTGGGGCCCTGCAAGAGGATGTCACCTACCTGTACTTGCCGTACCGCAAGAACACGATGAAGTTTGCCAGGGAGCCAAGCTTGAAGACTGTCTCGGCCCAGCGCACAGCCACCCAGAGACTGCGCCGCTGGGTGCCAGGTGCCGTGCCGTCCTGCCACTGCTGGGCAGCCGCCATCTGGTCCAAGCGGCCCCAGGCATAGCGCCCCAGCACCATGGCCAGGCCATACAGCGTCTGCTGCCCCTTTTTTGGGCCGGGGCCCTCCATGCCTGACCGCCCAGCCACCTGCTGTCAGCAACGCAAAGGTTACATAGGATGTCAACAGCCATGGATGGCTGGCTCGCAGGTTGGTGGCTGCTGGCAGGGCTGCTGTCTGGATGTCCCACCTGTCTTCCAACGGGTCCAGCAGCCCTCCTGACCCTGCTGTCGTCAGTGCCAGCTGCTGGGTTACTGTGCGCAGCAGCGTGGCTGGGGCCATGCTGTCCAGACGGGTGGACCTCAACCTGCGCTGTGTGGTGGTGCCGGCCAGGCTGTGCCACTGAGCGCTCATCCCTGTATCGCAAATTCATCAAGGCGCTGCCTGGCGTGGGCTTGCCACTCCACACTGAAAACTTGAATACCTGCAGACAAGGGGCAGGCCGCTGGTCCAGCAATTCAGGAGTCTGGCTTGCATGATTGCATCAGCAATGTGTCGTAGACGGGAAGGTAGGGCTAGCGTATACTAGGCTGCTCACCAGGAAGTCCAGCAGCAGCGTCAACTCTGGCTGCAGTGCTGAGATGATGCGCGGCTGAAACAGGCTGAAGATCTTCATGAACTGCTCACGCAGCATGGCAGTGAGCTCTACATCCAAGCGTGCAGCATCGAGCTGACTAGCACGCATCACAGCCACATCTGGCAGCTTCCTGCCCCGCCTGCACCATTGGTTGTGCTTCAGAGAAGCTTGATATAAGGACACAAACGGGTTGGGTGAGGGGGCACCCTTGTACCTGGCCAACTGATCCAGCTCTGGCAGGACATTGGGCCATTCCGTCTGCCAATCATCTGCTGGTGGGGTGGAAGACTGCTGCACCCCACCAGCGACAGCCATTGAATGGGTCCTTTGATTGGTGCAGCAGGCTGCAGATCTGTAGCAGCTGGCCTCAGACGCTGTGCAGAAGGCGAACAGAATACTCAAACGCCCTCCTGACAGCAAGATTGGGCATTTCGATTGCTGCCCAGTCAGGGCTGTCTCCCTTGAAATCATATAAAGGGAGATCCAGCTTGCCGTCCAGTGCGTTTCCAGCATATCTCAACTTAGCAGACAATCAACCCAGAAGTCAGACAAATTGCTGTGAAGGCAGCTGCTCAAGACCTGCATACAGCTTCGCCCACGTTGTTGCCAGCATGAAACGCAGCTTTCCTTACCACACTACTATGGCGCCACTGAACCTGAAGCGTCGCCAGCTAGAAGGCGTGAAGCCTGGCAGGGATTATGAGGAGCCCTCTATCTTTGCACCGCAGCCCCTCTCTGATGCAGTGAAAGGGAGCACATTTCAGGTGTGCTGCCGTGCCGTACGAAGCTGCCTCCTTTGCATTACGATGCCAGCTGCAGGCTGCCATGAGCCTCACTCTCATTAGTTCCAGAAAGAGGTCCCAGCGCTGCCACATGCCCCTCAGCAGGTGCACAAGCACTGGCCCAAGCAGTCTCTCAGGCAGTAAGGACTGTCAATGTCATTTGCAGGGCACCAACTTTGTATCTTGGACTGAGCTGGAGATCAAGGTCAGTCCCTGCTGCTGTGGCCTGATGACACTGCCGCTACGAGGCACACCATGACCCAGAGCAGCCTGTCACAGACCCTCTGCTTGAAGAAGTTCCCGGCAGCTGCTGTGCCATACTTAGCATCACCTTGCCTTGCTGTGTGTGGAAAGTCACTGCCCTGCTGCTCTGCCACACCAAGTCCGGGATGCTTTGTTACGTGCTGCTGCTTCAACAGCGTGTACCAGCAGAGCATCACCTCATGCAGCTGCTCTGCAGAGCTTCCTGGACAATAGAGGCGAGGATTATGATGACTGCCGCGGGCTGCCTGCTTTGGTGAGACAGCTGCAGCTTAGGGCAGTGACTTCCTTCAGAATGACACTGACCTGGCCAAATGAGCAGATGCTTCGGGTCTGGAATGCAGAGTGCTTGGTGCAAGGGCTGCAGAAGGCTCTCTTGAGGGCCGTTGAATGTATCTGTGGCCACTCATTGCTTTGCTTTTCTCAGCTGAACGTCATGCATGTCGCACCTCTGCCATGCAGATTGCGCGAGCTCAGGAGTGCGAAGCCAACTCGGCAGTTCCTGCCGTCAAGCCTGATGCAGGAGCAGGCGCCGAGGAGGTGTGAGCGCCTGCTCCTGACCTGTCTGCGAGTGCTCAGAGCCAGCTTGCTGGCTGCACAAAGCAAGCTTATGCTCCACCCACATCTGCCTTCAGCATGCCTTGGGGGCCTGCATGAGGCAGACTCCCAGGTGCTTTTCCAGGTACTCATCCAACACAGCTCTGACACCTTTGTTCCCTCATGGCAAGCCCCCCATGCATGCCCGCCCCACGCCTTTCTGGCACCTGCTTGCAGGAGGCTGACCCCTGATTGCCTGCATGTGCGCAGGGTGAGCCCCTGCTCAACCAGCCTGCTCCACCAGCCTGCGGAGGTGCCTCTGGTCCTCTCCAGACTGCAGAGCCCCTGGGTGCTTGCAGCTCCACCTGCAGGTGTCTGGGCTACAACCCACCTATCAGCATGCCATTGGTGCCTGCAGGAGGCAGGTTCCCATTTGCTTTCCTGACAGGCACTTTGTAGATCCTTTCTCCGCACACTGAGCCTGTTTGTGGCATATATCTGCAGGAGACGCCTTCATGGCAGAGCTGAAGGACCTTGAGGCTGGCCAGGGTGCCTCACAGCCTCCTCAGGGCCCCACACTGAGCCTGTTTGTGGCATATGTCTGCAGGAGGCAGATCCCCTGGACGCCTTCATGGCAGAGCTGAAGGACCTTGAGGCTGGCCAGGGTGCCCCACAGCCTGCTCAGGGCAAGAAGCAGACGGTGCTGGACGTTGGCCTGGATGAGGAGGCAGACAATGTAGCGGACTTCATGGAGGTGTGAACAGCTAACTTGCTTTGTGTGGTGCACCATTCTGAGGCAGGGAGCACGTCGGCGTGAACATGGAGGGAAGCGAGGTGTGGCAGACTGCATACACGAAGGGACAGCTGCAGTGGGGCGTTGTGCATGTTCTCAACAAATTTCAGGTAGGCCATATTGACATCAGGCTTCATAGGGGACGCGCAGCTGTGGTTGAGCGGGCCTGTGCCATATGGAGCATGTACCAAGCAAGCAACAGAAGGGGGCTGATTGTGGGAGACTTCTGTGGCAGTCTTTGCATGCAAGGCATTGTTGCCTGCTGTTGGACCCTGTCTAGGGTCAGCTGCCCTGCACTGGCTTCAGGCTGTTGTGAGATGCTGCCGTCCCTGCCTACATGGCGCACTTGCCTGCTGTTGAACCGCTGCCCTGCACTGTGGGGGGACACAAAGAGACCCTGTTGAGAAAGCTGCATCTGCTGCCCACCTACAACCCACATGCACGTCGAGGACATATTGATAAATCGTTGCACTTTGTGCAGGCCCGCCGCGAGCATGCTGCAGCAGCTGCTCTGGCCACCCAGATGCAAAATGAGGGGTACGGCTCAGACGATGAGGTCTATGCCACAGCAGATGCTGTAGACGGCGCCAACGTGACAGACTATGATGAGCTCGTCAGCCAGGGGGACAAGAAGACAGTAGAGCCCCTGCCAGCGCTGGACCATAGCAACATTGAGTACGACGACTTCGGCAAAGACTTCTATGAGGAGAAGGCAGAGATTGCAGCCATGACGCCTGCTGAGGTGGGTTCCTTAGTGCCATTCAGAGCACTGGGCACGCCTTGTGGTGATATCATCTACAAACATCACCATGTTTTCCAAAAACGCTCTCTTCGGGATATCATTGCATGATGTTGTTTGAGGTTTGGGCACCTCAGCCCTGGGCATTGTGTGGCGCCTTTTGAGGTGCGGGTGGGCTCCATGACAGGGGCTTCGTTCGTTCATGTCCAGGTGCATTGGCCCTTCTAACGCACCATGCACGGCTGAGGTGCGCGCAGGGTCTGTTCAAGGGGCTCTCAGGCCTTCAGCTGTGCGCTCCAGCTGTGCCCTGCATCATCCCAGTCGTGCTGACGGCCCAAGGTGACCTTTGGTGCAGGTGAACACTACCAGGCGGCAGCTGGGCATCAGGGTCTCTGGCTTTGACGCTCCTAAGCCCATACAATCTTTTGCCCAGTGCAGCTTTGATGCAGCCCTCATGTCTGTCATTGTCAAGGCAGGGTGAGTTCTCAGCGCCTTCTGCAGCTCCTGCTTGCATGTCTGCAGGCAAGCCCAGGGCAAAGCAAGCAGATGTTATTGCTGCAGGTACCAGCAGCCAACTGCAATCCAGGCACAGGCTCTACCGTCAGCGTTGTCTGGGCGGGATGTCCTGGTAAGTGCAGTTGACCGAGTGGCAGACTTGCCTGCCAAAGCATGCAGCTGCCAACCCTGCACAAAGTGGGAGACTATGCACTCAAGCCAGACAGCGCCCAAGGATGGCATTACCAATAACCATTCAGTGTGTGAGGCAAGCTGCAACGTGTGCCTGAGCCCCTCTCAACTTCTTCCCCTGCAGGGCATTGCCAAGACTGGGTCTGGCAAGACAGCTGCGTTTGTGCTGCCCATGGTGGTACACATTATGGACCAGCCTGAGCTGCAGAAAGGGGAGGGTCCCATAGGTGTGATTGTGGCGCCCACTCGGGAGCTGGCAGAGCAGATTCACAGGGAGACGCGGCGGTTCAGCAAGCCGCATGCTCTGCAGATATGTGCGGCCTTTGGAGGGCTGAGTAAGCACCAGCAGTTCAAGGAGCTCAAGGCAGGAGCTGAGGTCAGTTCTGGCTGTGCTTTGCTGTCAAATGAATGGCAGCCTGCACCTTGTGCACAGCGCCTTTCTGTACATCTTGGGGTGCCTCAGAGAAGGTGGGCTCACGCTGCCGCGGCCTGTCTGGTGAGTCTGTGCTCAGCAGGGTTGCATGAGAATGCACAGGCGGTTCAGGAATCCAGGCAGGGCCCAGGTGAGCAGAAGTCTGGCACTGTGATGCATTCTTTGGCAAAGTCGGGAAATCAGCAGTCCATCAAGTTCAAGCCATGGGCTGTGTCATCACTGGACACAGCTTTGCTGCGAAGCGGGGTCAAAGGCTGCCCTGCGTTCTGCAAGCTGGTCTGCCTTTCAGAGGGCAGATGTGGTGATGTTTGTGCTGGTATCTGGGAGCTTGTCCTGGTGAGGTGCTCACCCTGCAGCAGGGCAGGCATAGCTCATGAACACAGTGCAGAGGCATCACGCTCACTGCTGCTATCAACATTGTTGCAATGCTTGAAGGCACAGCTGCAGGGCAGCAGTGTGCCACACAGGCTGCCACACTGCCTTCTCTTTACCTGCAGGTGGCAGTCTGCACCCCTGGGCGCATGATCGACCTGATCAAGATGAAGGCGTGCAACACGCTACGTGTGACCTACCTGGTATTTGATGAGGCAGACCGCATGTTTGACATGGGGTTTGAGCCGCAGGTGAGCCATCTGCTGGCTCGACTTTGACATAGGGTCTGAGGTAGTGATCAACAGTAGCCTGTCAGCACTTCCACTAAAGTATCAATCACTGATTATCAGAGTGTGCTTCCAAGTGAGGTTTCTTGAAGCTGCTGACTGGACCTTGTCCTTTGATTCAACAGTCCTTTATGCTCTGCCTCTTTGCCTGGATCCAAGCTGTGCTGAGTCACTGCCTGGGCTGCAGCTTTCAGTCTGCTGGCCTGATCTTTCGCCTGGTCAATAGGACCTTCTGCTGAGCGGGAGATGCTGTCTGGAGGGGTGCTGCATTCCTCCACAGGTGCACCCCGTCCACAGCAACCAGCAGTGATGCTGCTCTGCGTTCCTCACCAGTGTGCTGGCTGCAGGTGCGCAGCATCATTGGGCAGGTGCGCCCCACCCGTCAGACCCTGCTGTTCAGCGCCACCATGCCGCAGAAGGTGGACCGCCTGGTCAGGGACGCCTTGACCTCCCCCGTGCGCATCACTGTTGGAGAAGTGGGTGCCGCCAACGAGGACATCCGACAGGTGGGCCGTTGTGTCCTTATTGTGTCTTGCAATGACAAGCGCAGAGGCTGTCTAAGTTCTGGTTGACATGGCATACTCTGATGGGGCAGTGGCTTGCCTGCGGCCTGTTCTTCAGCCCACTTAGGGCTTCTATGTTTTTTTAACTGGTTATGGGTGAGGGAGACTCAAGCGACAAGGAATTTCGACAGGTCTGACTTCCTGGAGCTTGCTAGAGATTCTTTATGTAAAAATGCGTTCTGGGGAAGCAAGCTGTGCTCCTGGTGCTGGCTGGCAGCTATGGCAGGGGAATCTCCCCGCCATAATGCGGCAGGCTGCTATCTGGAGCGCCTTTCTGGAGCGCTGCACATCTGGGGTGCTGCACGATGTTGCTGGGTAAGGTGTAGACTCTGTCATTCACGGCCCTAGCCGTCAGTCTGTATCACGTACCCACATTGAGGCAGGCTGGTGCGTCAAACCTGGCAAGCTTACCCAAGCCACTGCAAGCCCAGCACAATGCGCACAGCCTGAGACAGCTGCCCCTACCAGCTGCAGGCAGCTGTTGCTGGTGCAGCACTCCCCCTTGTCAGATGCGCCTGATGCAGGTGCCCCCTTGCAGGTGGTGGATGTTGTGGACAATGACGATGCCAAGAAGGTCTGGCTGATGAGCCGCCTGCAGGCGCTCATCGACCAAGGGGACGTGCTCATCTTTGCCTCCCAGAAGGCGCGGGTAGACCAGCTGTGTGACCAGCTGAAGGCAGCAGGCATCCGGTGAGCAGCGCCTGGTGCTGCTGTGCCTAGCTCTTGTGGCCCTCCTATGCAGCCCTGCAGTCTGTGCTTGACTGCATGTGAAGGCGGCTCTCGGGTGGGGCCATTTTTCAGAGTCCGGTGGAGCAATGTGCCCGGAGTTGATGTGCAGTGCAGGGCTGCCAGCATGCAGCAAGTGTTGGGAGCCCTGCACGCAAGCATCTGGGGCCTGGTGGCAATGCTGCGGGTATCCCTGCAGCTGTAGCGCCTTGTGCCGATTGATAACTGGCAGTTCACGCACCCTGGCTCGCCACCCAGAACACATGCTGAGCATGCCACAATTTTGGAGTGTGGCTCCTGCTTAGCGCTACTGTATAGGCTGCTGGCCATTTACATTGATATGTACCAGCACAGCCAAATGGCTGTCTCCACTTCACATCCCTGCTGCGATCATGCTGACCTGCAAGCTGTGGCAGACGCAGCGTGCATGCTCGCGTGGAGGTCACTGGCCGTGCCTGCTCACCTGCTGCAGTTTCAGCTGCAGGCCTGTGGCCATAATTGGCAACATGGACCAGCACAGCCACATGGCAGGCGCCATCCGTCCTGCTGCAGGTTTCTGCTGGCCTGCAGGGTTGCAGCAAAGGCAGTGTGCATACCCGCCTGTCAGGCACTGGCCATGCCTGCTGCTGTGCTCCCTGCACGCCAACATGCATGCCTCCTGCAGGGCTGTGGCCATCCATGGCGACATGGATCAGCACAGCCGCATGGCCACCCTGGCCGACTTCAAGGCAGGCAAGCAGCATGTGCTGGTGGCCACTGATGTGGCAGCCCGCGGCCTTGACATCAAGAGCATCAAGTCAGTGGTCAACTATGATGCCGGGAAGGACATCGACACGCACGTGCACCGCATTGGGCGCACGGGGCGGGCTGGGGACAAGGAGGGAGTTGCCTACACCCTGGTGACGCCCAGGGAGACGCGCTTTGCAGGTGGGTTGGCCTCGCTGTCGATGTTGGGCTGGGATTTTGCCGCTTGACCCTAGACCCAGTGAGCACGCTGGGGCAGACCATGCAGTTGCCCTGTTTCCCCCAGGCAGGTAGGCTGCGCATGACACCCAGGGGCAAAAGTGCTGCTCTCATTGCTGCACTGCATGCTGCCGCTGTTTTCCTGCTGGGTCTGCCAAGAGGCAGCAAGCATGACAGACAGGCAGCTGTGTAATCGTTGCTGACCCTTGAACCCACACTGCTGCCGTTATCCTGCAGGAGACTTGGTGGAATCTCTGGCAGCCGCCAGCCAGGAGGTGCCTGAGCCACTGCTGGAGGTGGCTGCTCGGGGCGGCTTCAGGCGGGGGCACGGGCGTGGGGGGGGCAGGCGAGGCCGTGGGGGCCGTGGCCGGGGCAGGGGTGGGGCCCCTGTGGGCGGTGCAGGGCTGGGCTTTGCCAGCGGGTGAGTGCGCCTGCCCTGTTAGCTTGTGCTGGGGTCCCGGGAGATTCCGCCGCTGATAGTGAGGCTGTGCACAGCAGCAGCCTGCCTTGTGCAGGACAGCCTAGGCATTGGCAGCAGCGGTGTCAGGCCTCTCGCCACTGCACACACAAAGCCGTTGAGCCTGCGCTGGAAGTCTGATGACTCCCTGTGATGTCTGCACCTCTTTCAGCGGGTGCCTGCTTGCCAGACTTGCCCTGCTCTACCATCCTCTACAACACATGCCGTCACAGTTCCACAGGTGCCTTTCTTCAGAGCTGACAGCTTCATGCCATCATGCCCTGCAGGACATATGCCCCTGCAAACTCAGCACAGGCAGCCCTGGCCTCTGCCAAGCAGGGGCAGGGAGCAGTCCCCAGCGGCTTCAGCAAAGGGGGATTTGAGTCCACAGTGGAGGGCACGCACGCAGAAGTAGGCGCCACATACTGCGACCCACCCGCCGACGGCACAGGCCCCGCAGCCAGCGCCGCTACCGGCGAGGCAGCCGTGCCTCAGCAGCCCCACGCTGCTGCTGCAGCTCCAGGTGGGGAGCTGTCAGAGGCTGCCAGGGTGCAGGCGGAGGTGGTAGCCATGGCACGGGCAGCAGCCGCTGCTGCGGGGGTGGTCCTGCCACCCCAGCCTGCAGCCACTGCTCCTGCTGAAGAGGCAATGCTCCAGGCGCCGGCCCCGCAGCTGTCCCCGGCCCCAGCTGCCGTGCTTGCGACGCCCAAATCGGCGGCCGAGCGTGCCGCTGAGATTGCCGCCCGTCTGGCCGCCGCCGGCACGGGCATAGCGCCTGCTGCGCAGCCTCAGTATGAGCCGCCACCTGAGTGGGCACACCTACACGAGGACCCAGACCAGATGCCACCAGCATCCACCCACCAGCCAGCCCCCACCTACCCCGCTCAGTCCGTGTACCAGCAGCCCCCGCCCCAGCAGCAGACCTACCAGCAGCAGACTCACCAGCAGCCCAGCGGTCAGTACTCGGCTGCCCACCCTGAGCAAGAGCCGCCGACAAAGGCTCAGCTGGCAGCTGGTGGGACCAGCGCACAGGGCGTGCGGGGGGGGCTGAGCAACCGCTTTGGCAGCTCTTTTGTGTCCTCGGGCAGCACAGGCGGGGACCAGAGCATGCGGGCCACGATTGTGGCTCCCAAGCGACAGGCAGCCAAGCCCATTGCGCCCCCGCCCGTGCCCGTGACTCAGAGGCCGCTCTACTCCAGGTGGGGAGCTCGACTGCGTGCTGATCTGCGAGCTCAGCACAAGCAGGATGATGCCAGACAGACCTCAGACTGGCTGGACACGCTCCAGTGTTGCACATGACGGCATTGCTGCACACTTGCACCACATTGTGCATGGCTCAGCCGAAAAGTGCAGGGTGCTGCTGTTGGCATGCCAGCTGCAGACATTGGACTCCTGCTGGAGAGGCCCTTCCTGCTGCACATGCATGGGTGGGCTTCACCTGGACATGTTTGTCTGACCTGCAGGCCAGGGCATGTGGTGAGCAGCTTCCCAGCTCAACACGCTGCCCAGCAACAGCCCAGCAGTGACGTGGCTGCCGCGGTGAGTCCCAGTTCTCAAGAGCATCGTATCGTAGTAGGCCCACTAAGCAAACACTACCAGCCTCACACAATGCTGCATCTGCTCGCACTGCCTCCAGGACTCTCAGCTTATTGCCGGTTGCTGTGCAGGCAAAGGCTGCAGCGGCGGCCATTGCTGCCAGGCTGTCTGCCCAGGCTCCAGGCTCTTACCCTGCGCTGCACCCGGCAGCAGTGCCAGATGGCCTCACTGCGGCCCAGATGGGGGGAGTTACAGCCGACAGCTCTGCATCTGCAGATGCGCTGCCTGGCCCACCAGAGGACAGGCCGCGGCATCGGCGAGTGAAATGGGATCAGCGCTGATGCATGCTGAGGCCAAGAAAATTTACAGTTTTGACAGAGTTGCAGGTTGCTTGACATCAACTACTGCCCCCTTATGAAAATCAGAGCATTTGTATCCCAAGCTCTCCATCCATTGCATTGAGTAGCACAGCTCAGATGGCTATGCCTGCGCTTTCAGTGCAGGCCTTTTGGCACTTTGACTAACACATATTTTGGCACAGCAGCTGGTCTGCATCACAAGCCAACTCACCCCACATACAGTCAACATGGGTCAAAGTGGTACGGCAGTCTGCAGGGCATGTAGATTACAGCACTCCATCACCAACTGCAGCTGGCAGCTGCACAGGCACACAGTCAGCCAGCTCTTCATGCTGGTCTCAAATTGCTGGCAGCACTCAGTGACTGCTGCCTTTAGCCCACTGGTAAGGCTCATCTGGCCTGATGACCCAAGCAATGATATCCCAATGACTTGATTCATTTCCACCTGATTGAGTTCTCACTCGGCAGCATGCATCTCTGGGCGCCCCCCGACTATGGAGTTGTGTGCTGGGGGCAGCAGCCTGGGGCAGACACCAAGCTGCATCTCTAGAAAGGGCACACCATGGATGCCATTTTGATGAGGAACCTTGGGCACAAGCCAAACTGCTGGGTGACTACCTCTTGGCCCCGAATCATGGACAGAATGTCGTCCATCAACTCGTCTGTGCCACCCTGCAGTCAAACGCAGAATGCTCAGTGGTGTGCAGGGCAGTGCACGTGGCTGACGGATCTGAAGGTGGTAGCACAACCCAGATTGTACCCAGTCTAAAGTAGGCATGAGTACAGCAGCTGCCGTAGGTTGTCAAAGTGGGCAGCAGCAGCTGTGCGAGCCTCAAGAGGCTCTGTTGAGTCTCACAACTGCCACGCAGGTTGATGCTGTGCAGTGTGCAGCAGGCAGCTTGTCTAGCCAGGCAGCTGCCCCCATATGGGCCCAATAAGTGTCTGTCAGAAAGCAGGCCCGTCTCCATCACTGCAGCTGACTGACATGCAGGTGCGAGCAAAGCAGGCCATGTGCTGACAGCTGTGGCGGTCGCATTGCCAGCTGCTTACCGCCATGGGGTTCTCAATGAGGGGGCTCGTGTGGGTCTGTCCCTTGTACAGCTTCAGGTTCACCTGTGCAGCAATGACACACAAGACTGAGGCAGCTGAGGTGCAGAGAGCGGTACAGGCTGCCCACAGTGTCACACAAGGAGCGGCTGGTGCCCCATGGCACCACGAGCAGACAGTAAGAGAGACTTATCAGCAGAGCCTGCCCTGAGCAGAGAGCGCTGGCGTCTCATAGATTGTCACCTGTTTTACTAACTAGCTGAAGTGGCGTTTAGCCCACCTGCCTTTGTGCTTGACTTGCGCAGCTGCGCACAAGCACCACATCAAGTGCAGTCCAGTGCATTGCATGCCCGTCCAATGTTCAACAGGTCCTTGATAGTTATGCCTGCCTTTCGCCAGGGCCACAATGCCACAGCAAACTGCCTCACAGGGAACCGCTGAAGAGTAGCAGTTGGAGACCAAGGGCAGATTGACAAACTCTGAGAAGCCACCAAGCCCAGGCTTACCTTGACATCTGCCTGATGCAGGGCCACACAGAAGCTGCCCCTAAAGAGGACAGCTGCGACAACAGCTGGAAACATGGATACCCAGCTGACTTCTGACACCTTGAGCCGCCCACTTGCCTTGACGCCTGCCTTGCGCAGTGCCTCCTCGAATTGCATCACGTTCTTCACCAGAGCGCAGGTGTCATCGGTCCCGTGCAGCAGGAGGACTGGTGGCATCTTGGCAGCGTACTGCGCTTCAGCCTGCATCACAACTGGCTTAGGTGGTGTGTGGCATGGGGAGCTGGTGAGGTGCTCTGGCCTGGATGCTGGGCAGCGGCATGGGCGGCACCCTGCTGCATGCTGGCCACCCCAGATGCAGTCTAGAAACGCACCCGTTCTCACACCTTGGATGAGCGCACAGAACCCCGGCCGGGCTGCAGTGCTGCAAGTGTGCCTCGCTGACAGGCCCTGGCCTGCTGGTGAACCCCTCAAGTTGCTGCAGTGCACCGGAGGCACACTGCCAGAAGGGACAAGCAGCACCCATGCTCAGCAGGTGCAGGCAGCTGTCTGGCACAACAGCAGCTCACCACACAGTACACAGGGGACAGCATCTTCAGCTGGGTCTTGCCGTCGACTGACATGATGCGGTCAAACAGGTTGTGGTACAGGCCTCGCTGCAGCCGGGCAGACACTGAACTGGAGACTTGAACGTCTTGATGCATGGCATGCAGAGGCCAGGCGGGGGCCCATGCTCAATGTGGACGCCCTTCCCCTGCGCTGAGGCCCAAGGGTGCTCATGAAACATGTTTTGTTACCGTGCAGCCCTCACGTCAGTAGGAGACATGGCAGGCAAGCGCTGTGTAGGTGCAGAGTGGTCCAGAGGCATGTTGGACAGCCAGTATGCTACTTGCAGTCAATCCCCCCTCATGCACATTAACGGGCACTGTGCAAGTTGCCCTGCATGGGAACAAGAGGAGAGGTGCAAGGTTGTTGGGCAAGGCTCTACCTCATGGAAATAGTTGGCCAGCCCGGCACAATTGTACACGCCTGACACACCTGCACAGCAGCACTGGTCACGTGCAGGGCCTGCATCTGTGCTGGAGTGGACTGCCAGACGAACATGACTTCTGGCTCATCAGGGCCAGAGTGTTACAGTGGCGCATGCAACAAGCAGCAACTCTGCCTGCGGCAGTGAAGCTTGCAGGTGGCACACGACAGGCTTTCCCCACCAGGACCTTCTTGTAGACATGGCTCCCCCAGGCAGCAAGAGTGAGGGCTCACCAACCAGGCCCTTGATGTGGCTTGGGCTCCATCTAGGCTTCGCGCCTGGCAGGGGCTTGTTGCTGTACTCCACCTCAGCCTGCAGGCACGAGCACGAGGTTGAGGATTGCAGCAGTCAAAAGCCTAGCTCAAGTCTGTAAGAGGGCGGGCTTGTTGCTGTACGCTGCCTTTGCCTGCAGGCACAGGCAGGGGACTTTCTGCAGCAGTTCCAGCATGACTCAGGTTTGTAGAGGGATGGTGGCTGTGTTCCGCCTTGGCCTACAGGCAGGGGAAGGTCTCAAAGGGGCAGCCCCAAAAACAATCAGGTGGGACAGGTGCTTCACCTCGGCCTGCCGGCAGGTGCAGATCTGAAGCTGCAGCCCAAAACCAGTCAAGTCAGACAGGCTTGCTGCTGTGTGCCACTTCAACCTACAGCCAGGGGCGTTGGCTCAATGATGCTGTGCTCCACCCTGGCCTGCAAGCATGATCAGCTCATTGAAGCAGGGACATTGAGCAGCACAGTGCTGATCGCCCGACTATGCGACAGACCCACTCAGGTGTAGATGCTGCGCTGCAGATGCAGGTGCTGGGCTGCACGTGAAGGCAGACATAAAGGCTCTGCCTCCTGCTGTCACCCATCAGTGCCCACCTGCACCAGGGTCGTAAGGGTGGCCAGCTGGGCCCCACAGGACTGCCCCACCAGGTAGATGTCGTCTGGGTCACCTGCGGGTGGTGCACACACATCTGGGGACCTGGGCTCCAGAGATCAGGGAAGCATCGATGCAGATATATGACCCCACTGGACATCCATCTGCTTGGGCACCCCATGACAATCTGACAAGCTTCTGCTGGACCAGTGCTGCTCTGCTGGGGGACACCGCCTGTCAACAGGTGCTGCACTGGCCAGGCAGGCCACTTCAGGCCATCCCAAGCTGTTGGCAGCTTGCACAGGGGGCAGCAATGCTGATGGGCGGGCTGGGATCTTGCTCATTGGGGCAGGTGGTTGGATGACACCACCCACCTCCATACTGCCCTATCTTCTCCATGACCCAGCCGATGCCAGTGTTCACGTCAGTGAGCATGTCCATGATTGTGCCCTGCAGGCACACATCGACCATTGCACCTCCGCTCAGCTCAAGCTGCTGCATGACAGGCAAGCACCAGACAGCGCTTTCAGCATGGCTCTGCAGGCTGCTTGAGACAACCCTCCCATCAAGACCTGCCTATGACAGCTTGACGTGACTGAGGCAGGAGACATAGCGAAGTGGTGCTTGCTTAGGCCTGCTGACCCACTTGCGAGGAGTCGGGGTGGTCTAGGCAGCTTTTCTACAGGGACTCTCTGCTACTGAGGCAGACCTCTCTGTGGGATGTGCAAACGGTTTTAGTGCAGCAGCAGCTTGCTGCACGCGGCATACCCACCTTGCGGTCACCATAGCGGCACACAAATGGCCCGTCCTCATTGAATGTGGCAGACTCACCTGTGGGAAATTGCGGTAGTCTAGGCAGCACACGATGACCCCCTGCTTGCTGAGCCGCCGTCCCAGCAGGGAGCCCCAGGCCTTGTACCCGATGATCCAGGCACCCCCTGCAGTGTAACAAAGCGCCTCAATGCTTGCTGTGGACCCTCAAAGTGTTACTGACAGGCACGCTGTTGTGGGTGCAGTCGAGCCTGTGACACTAGAATGGGCGATAGGCCGCATGCACGCTACATGCTTGTGACCAAGTTCTGGGCTCCTGCGCCTCTGCGGTCCACAGCCGCTGCAGACCCGTGAGTGGTGACCCCCAGCGATGGCACTATATCCCTCCACCATGTGGCTTCCTGCAGGCCCCTCAGGAGTGACCTCAGGCAGCCTACCTGTGACATAGATGACCACAGGGCGTAGCCCTTTCTGCATCCTCCAGTGATTACGAGGCACATACATGTCGAGCCGGTTGCGGGGCTTCTCCCCATACTGCACGCTGCGGATCACGCGGTGGGAGAGGAAGTAAAATAGCACCATCTGCAGTCACCAGAAACCAGTTTGACCAGGGAGGCAGCACATGCAGTGCAGTGCACAGACCACAGCACCATCTGCAGCACTCCAAAACGCTTTGGCAGACACCAGGACGCATGCAGGGCACATCCTCAGCAGCTGTCAGGTTGCGTGTGGCAAGGGTGGATGCTGGCAACATGCAGCCTGCAGGCTGCCACTGCATGCTCCTCTTTGAGGCTTGGTATCACAGGCACCAGTGCAACATAGCCCAGTGCTGGTGGGAATGTGCACATGAGGCAGTCATAGCAGCTTGTTGAGGCTGGGCTGACCTGTGCAAAGCCTGGCATGAGAAGCATGGTGTAGGTAAGAAGCTGGAAGAGCTTCTTCATCCACTCCCCACCTGCACGTGGGACAGTCGCACTGCTCTGTTTGAGTGAACCAGCAGAGCAGCACTGGGCGTGCCCTTGAGCATCAGCCCGCTCTCACTGACGGTTGGCAAGATGGGGCTGCGCAGATACCATCAAAGCAACATGCAAGCTGACTGGCAGCGACTGCTGACCTGCAACCAGATGCTCAACAGCAAGCCCGCAGCGCAGCACTGCGGTGCAGCCCACAAACAAAGTTTCAGAGGCTGCTCACCAACGCCCAGGTAGCTTGCCAGTCTAGTGGACAGCTTGATGACTGTGAAGGTGTCTGCCAGGCCACTGAGGAGGTTGTCCCATGTCCTCCGCATCCTGGTCTGCACCCGAGGGAGGGACCCCACCTCCTCAAGCTGCACAGTGGCAGCATCTCTCAGGGGCTGGCGCAGAGCCTGTGAGTGGAGCTGCCGCCCCCCTCCAGCTGCATGAAGGGCAGGGTAACAACAAGATGCACAGAAGCTGCGACTGGCTTCTGCTTACACACATCGAGGCCACTGAGGGACGTGGGGGACAAGCGAAGAGTCAGCAGGTGCAATCGCCTGCAGCTGGGCTGACAAAAGGCCCCGACTGGAAGACTGGCTGGGCCGTCTCAGCAGTTGTCATTGCCAGCAGCCGTAAGCAGCGCTAGCTATGCAGCACAGGCTTGCTTTCGATCCTGACTTACACCAGAACAGTGGTGCAGCAATGACGGTGACGGTGACACAGACGGCAGCATCCTGCGCTGTCAATGTCCAGGCCCCACCTGTGTCTGTTCAATCCTAAAACACGAGCATTGGCTCATCCATGAGGCAGGGCAGCATGCTGAAGCAGTACAGCAACGCAAACAGGCCCCGTACCTGTATCTGGTCGATCCTGGTAACTCGATCCTGTGCGGCATTGAAATCATAGTCGTCCAGGCTGAAACGGCGGCTGATCTCCCTGCTCACTGCCTGGATGTCAAAGATGCGGGACGGGGAGGCTGGCGGCGCCTTGTGCGGGGCAGCCCCATTCTGCAGAGAGCTGCAGGGGACAACGAGTGTCTGTGCAGATCCTGGCTGCACGGCATGCCCTTTGTCAACACGCTGGGAGCGTGCCTCGATGCCCGGGCAGCTAAGGCTCATGGCTGTCCTTTACCTCGGCTTTGACAGGGTGATGGGCTCATGGCAGAGCTCATGCATCCTGACCATTGACCGGCGGACAGCTTGTCGCTTACTCACCTGGGCCCTGGCATTAGCCTGCTGCCTCGCGCTGTGCCAGTGACCCACACATGCAGGCCATGCAAGGGCATTGGTGCAGACTGCACCAGGCGTGGGTTCAATGCAGGAAAGCACCTGCCACTGGACGACTCCTGAGCTCTGCGACTCTTGTGTTGTCTGCCCGGCTTGTGGGGTGTGCTTTGGCCATTGGTCTGGACGTCTCTGAATCTATAATTGCCCTGCCCTGTGCCTGTGCCGATAGGCCCGATACCGTCTTCTGGTATGGTACTGGGCATGTCTGCCTCAAGTTTCCTGGAGGTACATCAGTTGTCCGATCTGGGCTGCATGTTGCTGATTAGCATTTTACAATTCGAAGAGATACTGAAGTCATGCACTAAGGTCCGCTGGCAACAGGCTCAAGCAACATCTCTTCATGCTGCTCATGTTCCAGCACAAAACATACTCAGAGGACCATAAATCAGGGGCTTATCGCTCACTGCAGAGATGATGCATGGCGCACAAGAGCGGGTAGACTTGGTCAATTCAGCTGGTGAACACGCTGGCTGCCTGGGAGAGGACCTCGGCGCTCACTGCGACTTGTCTTTGGCAGGGCTGGGGGCCCCAAATATGACCAGCTTGGTGGTCCGCAGCAGGGCATAGAGCAGGTAGCCTGAAGGCCCCGCCAGGAAGGTGAGCACCACGCAGGGCACCACCAGTAGGTGCCAGATGCCATTGGACTGGCTGTCTCGCACAATGACCAGCCCAACCAGGATGTCGAAGCAGAAGTAGTGCAGCCAGGCTGGGAGCGTCACATTTTTGTGGCTGAGTAGCTCGTGCACGCCATCCCAGGTGGTCAGCTGCTGGAAGTCCCAGGTGGGGTCTGCCCGTTCCACCTGGATGGCGCACAGCCAGACGTAGACGATGCTGCCTCCCAGCGCTGTCAGGTAGCACAGCACGCGCGTGCCAGTCCACCGTGGGAGGAACACCAGCGCCGCCCAGGCTAGCAGGAAGATATTGAGGAAGGGGAACACATCTGCAGGCGGATGGGCATGGCGGCCTTACAGGCTAGCCCGGGGGCAACTGTTGCATTTGGAGCCAGCAGATCCAGACCTTTGTGCTGCATGGGGAAGTCTGGGACATAAAAATGTTTCTGGTGGCGTTGAAACATGGTGGAAGCCTGCAGCGTGGCGACACACTGTTGTGCTGACAAAACACATGCAGAATCTTGAGCAGGAAATGGGTGGCACAGCAGAACCATCCTATCATGGGGAGCCCGTTCTTACCTGAAAGATCGTGCAGAGAGGAGGGTCAAGTGGATAGCGTTTCAAGCACTCAACAGAACATCGATCATGCGCAGGCTGAGGTAGATGCTGTATGCCAGCAGCAGGAGGACAAAGAAAATGTACGCAGTTTGCTGCATAACCCTTGCTAGGTGAGGCTTCCCCTACCTGACAGCTGAGCTCACATCTGTGATCTGGGCACCATGCTGCGTCTGGCAGGAGCTACTCACATTGTCAGGGGCATAGAGCAGGGTGGCAGGAGTGCACATGTGGCCTGTTGTGCCAGCTTGATCACCTGCCACACAAGGGGCTATGCTGAGGCTGCACTTGATGCCCTTTCAGGTGACGGAGTTGTTGTGGATCAGTCAGCATGTGGGACGGATTTGGTGCTGTGAAGATGCGTGCCGTGCTGCTAGTCTGAGAGCATGCCTCTCAGTGTAGGTGCAGGGGAAGCCAGGGATCCCATGGATGTGCTGCAAGCAGAGGTACGGGTGGACAGTGGCAAGCGAGCAGCAGCCAAGATGCGCAAGGTCAGCCCAGAGCTGACCAGCCATGCTCAGGGTGCCTCTGGCATCACTTGCTCCTTCTCTGAGAGGCCTGTGCCGCTTGAAGTCAGAGGCCAGCCCTGCTTCTGCTGGCAGTGTCCAGTGTATGACAGACAGACCTCTGCAAGGCAGACTACCCTTCGACCACCCCTGCTCCCTGCCTGCTAACAGTTCTGTGTTTTTTTGCTGCAGGCAGGCCGTCTACCCGCCTGCTTGCACGGACTGGCGGGCAACGGCGTCTGGCTGCTGTCTCTGAATCTGAAGGAAGTCGAGAGGGCGGTGAGGGATCTGAGGGCCCTGCCACCCTGCACATGCACCCGTAGATCCGACTTGACTTTGGAGGCTACTCAGCTGCTCAAAGGCCACCAGGGCAGCCAGCAGCCAGAGCTGGCCCACCATGCACCACTGTGCCATGTGGTGTTGCGCTGGCCATGGGCTTCTGCAGCCCGGAAGCAGCTGTGCCTCACCCTGGCACACCCTGGCCTGCAGCAACCTCACACTGCAGCAGCAGCAGGCCAGTGCTCAGGCATGTTTGACGGCTGTCGTGCTCTCAATATCACATCGTGCCAGACCAGTGGTGCAGGTGCGTTTACATGGGCGCAGTGGACTGCAATCGCGCGTGTACAACCTGCAAGTTGGGGAGGACATGTTCCCTGGCCTGGTGCGCGACAACGGCTCAGTGCAAGTGCCACTGCTTGCTCATGCTGTCAGGCTCTAGTGTGATTGGCAGGGAGTAGCCCTCAGACCTCACAATCAGAGGTTGCTTGCTGATGCGTGGTGGATTTTGCACCGTGTGGAGCAGTGAGCACGTGTTAAGGCCTGCTGCCTGCTGCAGCCGCGGCTGGTGCATGTCAACGCTGCCACGAGGGCTGTTGAGAACATCAGCTTCCTTCACTGCCCACCTGATCGGCGGGTGCAGGTGGACGTCCCAGTGCGGGTGAGCTTCAATTTTGCTGCACCGACAACGTCTCAAGGAGGGCATGTGTTGGCAGATTTTCCTGGGTCGCTAGGCACCTGTGACCCCATCATGTGGATGCAGCTGTGTGACGGGCTGTGTGCATCTCTGTTGTTCTTTGAAGCGATGCAGCGCCTGAATTCCTGCTGATGGAATCGGGGGTATACCTGCCTGGCCCCAGATAGCACTGCATCCTGCAGTGCTGATGCCTCAGCCTGTGTGGGGCGCATGAGAGTTTGGTGGCTCTCCCTGCTCCTGCCATGGTGACAGAGCTGCCCCGCTACCTGCAGGTGGTGGGGGAGGACGCCTGCCCAGGCATCAAGCAGGGGGGCTTCCCCTCAATCCTGAGGAAGAAGCTGCCAATCTTTGCACGCGGGGACAGCATCCCTGGCCACATTGAGGTGGACATCACAGGTCTCAAGATCGGCCAGCGCATCACCCTGCCCCAGATGCAGCCCCTAGCTGGCGTTGAGATGGCTTCACAGGTGCAACATGCAGACCTGCATGCGCTCTGCTGCTAGATGCCACTGCACTGTGAGTGTGTGGCAAGCAGGACTGTTGCGTGCTGCCTGTAGGGCCAGCTGCTTGGAGCCAGCAACGTTGCTCCATAGCTCTCAGCAGTGGCATCTGCGTATGCCCTGCATGACAACAAAATGTGTGCCTTGTCTGCTACACTTTGGCTGGCGACACGCACTGTTGTTGTGCAGGATGACATCACTCCTGTGGTCAAGATAACAGGTTCCAGGCGGCTTGAGACTGCCGCTGAATAGAGCAGCTGGTGCTGAGACAAGGGCATTAATTCAGCCTGGCCATGGAGGCTGGCAGATGTTAGCCTCCATGGCCTGGACCATGTGCAGATTATTCATGTGGGGAGACTTTCATGGTGTACTCGTTCCTGTCTATGACACACGGAGTTGTATACACCTCAATTCGAATGTGTGCATGCATATGCACATCTTCAGTCACACAGGGCAGGGTCATGTCAATCAATTGGCAGAGGTTCAGATTGTTGTGTGCTGCGCCTGTCACAAGAGTGAGGGGGTCCAGTAAGGCAATGGAGCGGTGGTGGCAGCTCTGCCTGCTCCCTGATTGACGTGTCCTGCGCAACCTGATGCATTTCTCAGCACTACTTTGCCATCAGGACTATGCTAGAGAAGGGCTGCACATTGTACATTGCGTCCACACCAGCATTGCCCCCGGGAGTGAAATCCTTGCCCTGGTCCCACAAATTGGTGTCCACAACTCTGCTCCACCTCTTGCCACTGGGGGCTTCTGGGAGACAGGCATTCACAGCATAGGTGTGGGCATTGAAAGCCACATAAAGGCTGCCCCCACCCTGCCCATTGTCATGGAGGGTGAAGGCAAGGAAGCGGCTGTCGAGGTTGTCCCAGTTGTCCTCATGCCAGGTGATGTCGCCAGGGCCCAGGAACTCCGCACGCCCCAGCAGAGGATGCTGCCGCCGGAAGTGGATCAGGCCACTACAGGAAAGAGAGCTGACTGTTTACCGAGCAATGCTGTGAGCCCCTGCTGGGGTGCCACTGCCAATGCGGGTGAAAATGGTGAGCACATCTCAGGAGCTGCACAGGTGCTGTGGCTGGAACTGATCAGGCCACAGCAGGAGGGGCTTAAACGAGTCTAGCCACTGCAGAAGGGGTCATCAATGAGTCTAGCCACTGCCTGAGCATGTACAGCAATGCTGGGCCACAGCAGGGGTTCTTCTGCACGAGCATGGGCAAATTGAAAACAGCATGATGCACCTCCAAAGCTTCTGCTTCTGCAGCTATGCTGCCATAAGTGGGTGAGGCCATTGCAGCAGGGACAGATTTGATGACTCCATAACGGAGCACTGCTCAATCAGCAAGTGATGGCGCTTAGTGCGGGGACGACAAGGATTAGCAGGCTATATTGATGCCCGGCAAGGGGTGCCAGGACAAGGGTCAGCAGGCTTTGTTGAGGCTCAGCAGGGGTGCCAGCAAAGTCAGTGAATCATGGCACAGCTGGGGTTGAAGCAGAGCACTTCACTGCAAAAGCAGAAGCAAAACCAGCATTCAGGTCTGCTTTGCCCCCTGACAGATTCATTAATACTTAGCATATGAAGCACACCAAGGCTTCTGTCCCCGCAAGCCCACCTGTAGAACTTGAAGAAGGTGCCCCGCTGCTTTTCCAGCTGGTCCCACTCGAAGCGCGTCATTCGCGTGTCATGGCCGTACCAGTTGTTGTTGCCCCCGCGGGACTGCGCATACTCATCACCTGGAGTGCAAGCATGGCCTGCTGCTCAAACCTGTGCACTGCAAGCTGAGCAGAGTTGACACCAAGCTATTGTTGTCGCCCTCCATGACTGCTCCTTCCCATCCTCTGCACGGCTCGCATCACCCACTTGCGCAGGCGGCCATTCAGCTTCTGACAGGTGCGCGAGCCACATGGCTGCTTTGCAAAGGCTATCTGCTGCTTGGCCACCCTGCCGGCAGCAGGCTGCTCCCCCAGCAAATGGCGCCAGCACAAACGAGGGGTGCCTCATCTGGCATCTGCCTGCTGCTTTGCCACCCCGCCAGCAGCAGGCTGCTCTTCCAGCAAAATGTGCCAGCACAAGCGAGGGGTGCCTCATCTGGCAGCAACTGCAGCAGGCAGATGCCAGCACTCACCATGCTACCATCTGGCCTTCACATTTTTTGGACAGCAGAGGCCATGGACATGACTGTTGGATTATTAGCCTGCTCAGTGCCACCATCAGCAATTCATACTGCTTCCCCTCAGCATGGCTTGGGCCCCAGTCGCCCTGAGATGCACCAGGAGGGACCATGCGCCCTCTGCCTACCTGCTACCACAACAGCTCAAGATCACCTTACAAAGCCTGCCATGACCCCTACACACCATGCACGTCTCCTGGGCTACCATCAGCGCCGATGCTCAAGCAACACCCAGAAGGCTTTGTGCCACTCTTAGTGGTCAGCCCTGGCCCATGGAAGCTCTGAGAAGCTGCCCTTACGCATCCTGCCCAGCCTGACAGACCAGAGCGCCAGGAGGAGGCTCAAGCTGCCTCTGCTCACCCATGAGCACCATTGGCGTCCCCTGGGCCATCATCAGCGCCACCATGAGGTTGCGCATCTGCCTCTGCCTCAGCCCCAGCACCCCCGCGTCCTGCGTGTCTCCCTCAACCCCGCAGTTCCAGCTGAAGTTGTCATTGCTGCCGTCGCGGTTCTGCTCCCCGTTGGCGTCGTTGTGCTTGTCGTTGTAGGCCACCAAGTCATGCAGGGTGAAGCCATCGTGGGCGATCACAAAGTTGGTGCCATGGTAGGGCTTCCTGCAGGGCAGCCAGCAGGTCTTGGGTTGCCAGCCAGTTGTGCCCATTTGGAGGCCATGTTGCAGCTTTCTGTGTGAGCCAGATGGGCAAAGGCAGATGTAATGTCTCACAGGGTGAGGCCGGTGCAGGCAATCAATGCAAAAGTGGAAGCCATGGTGGAACTTCCTGCACAAGGGCAGAGAGGGAGCTGGAGCGTCAGGGCACACCCAGGCCGTGAGTCTGCAGGAAGCTCATGCTCTGTACAGGTACAGCTGCTTGCGAAACTCACAGCTGCTGTGCGAAGTCGCAGCCAGGGCATCTGGCAGCGTGTGCGCAGCTTGCAGGCCAGGCTGCTACAGAGATCAGCTTGTTGACAGGTTTGGAAGTTTCTCCCTGGCCCAAGCTTTGCCATGCAGGTGGCACCCCCATGCCTCACCGGTTGTTGACGTTGTACAGGTCTGCAGAGCCAGCAATGCGGGTGGCAAAGGCTGCTTTGACGCCGGCGTCCCCCTTGATGAAGCGGCGCACATCGTCGCGGAATTTGCCGTTCCACTCCCCCCAGACATCCCAATTGGGGAAGCCGCCCACCTGGTAGAGGCCCCCACAGTCCCAGGGCTCTGCAATCAGCTTGACCTGAAAGGGCAGGAACAAGCAGTCTTCACAGACCCTCGGCAGCCGACAGCATGTCGTGTGCTCCCATCTTCACATCCCAGCCTGCTGCAGGCCAGTACAGTCCATGGAGTCTTTGATCAGCTTGGCCTGGCAGCGCTTGACTGCACAGCGCGTCCAGGTTGCATGAATAAGATGCAGGGACAGGGGCTTCAGTGTGTCAGGCACCCCTGGGGATCCATGATCAGATTGGCTTGGCGGGCAGTGGAACCATGTCAACCTGGACAATCTCAGGGAATTGACGGCCAGGCGGAACACGGCAGGAGCCTTCATCTCAGCCTCAGCATCCTTGAGCAGCTATAGAGCTCCCTATGATCGGCCTGGGCCCACATGTGCTGCATCATGAGCATGGACCCCCAGGTGCAAGGCTGCCACTAAGACTGAGCTACAAGGCATGCAGACTGTACCTGAGCAGCTATGACAAGCATGTAATTGCACCAGAGAGAAATAGCCCTACTGCCTGGCCACAGCATGTGCGAACAGGCAGGTTGCCAACTGAAACACGTCAGCGTCAGGTCTGCCAGAGCCCTACATCAGCGCAGCAGATTGGTGGTTCCCACAGCACCACAGCCCTATTCCTCACCTGCCGTGCAAATCACAAAGCAAGCACTTTCACTCACATTCTGCTGGGCGCTGCACCTGAAAGGAGGGGTCGCTGCAGAGGTAGGACTTGAGTGCGTCCCTACTGCGGCGAGCACAGTGTCCTTTGCCAGCTAAGCACAGCGTGCCCTGGCATTCTGCACAGCTTCCCTGTCACCTGCATGTGTTGACAGTGGCGCAGCAGCGCTGCTGCCAGCCCTCACCTTGGACAGCACAGGGTCCTTGGCAAGCTCCCGGATCAGTGGCGGCGCTGCCAGGGGGTGCCCCTGGGGGTCGCGGCACAGGCAGGAGGCCAGGTCAAAGCGAAAGCCATCCACATGATACTCCTCCACCCAGCTGCGGGTCAGCACAGCTAATGTCCTTGAAGCGCCTGGGATCCGGGGGATCACCAATAGATTTTGTGACAATAGATTTTGTGTGTAAAAGAGGTACAGCCAGGGGCTAAGCAGGCAGAGTGGGATGCCCCCCGCCCCCAGTCGCAGCGGGACCAGCAAGTTGTGTCTGTGCAGTCACAGCTTCAGCGCAAGGCACCTCCATGATGTGTACAGATGCTCAGAAGGCTGCAGAGCTCCAGCAGGGTCTTGATCAGGCGCTGAGACCCTCACAGTACAGCAGAGGACAAGCAGGCAGGCAGAGAGGAAGCAACTTGCGGCCTGCAGGCCCCCATGACCATGTGCCTGGCCTGGGGGGCAACGTCTGCAAAGGGAGAGAGGGATTGCCACCATTTTCACCGCTCGAGAGGCTCGCATGTCAGTAACAGCAGCCTGCGCAGGGCAGCACAGATGGCGATCCCCCAAGCATGCCTCCCAAACTGGTCACTCACTGCTTGCAAGAGTCGATGATCATCTGCTTGACCTGGGGGTGATTCCCGCTGATGGAGTTGCCACACCCGCTGTAGTTGAGCAGCTGCACATACTGCGCCTTGTCCAGCATGTAGTAGGTGCTGTTGTCAATACCCCGGAAGGAGAGCGTGTAGGGGTCATCGTCACCGCCTGTGGGTGCAGGAGTTCCACAACTCAGGACCCAGTCTGTCACTGAGGCGCCGCCAGGTAAAAGGGGCTACTCTAGACATACAGCATGGCCACCAATCAAATGCACAGGCCGAAGGCTGCATGTGAGTGGTACGCTCTTGTGCCCAACAAGCATAGCAGATGCCTCATTGCACAGCATCTGCTTGCTGGAAGTCCAGAGATGCCTCAAGCCTGTCTAAGCAATGCCTGCAACTAGACCTTCAGCTGCATGTCAAGGTTGACCACTCACAACCTCCACCACCAAATGCACTCCAACAACCTGTGAACACACCAGGAAATATCTCTCGTGCTTTCTGTGGACACAAGAGACGCACCCTCCACAGTGTGGTTGTAAACAACATCCAGGATGACCTCGATGCCAGCCTCATGCAGCTGCTTGACCAGCTGCTTGAACTCCCGAGCAGCAGCAGCCGGGCCGCCGCCATCGGCTGCAAAGCGGCTCCTGCAACAAGGCAGGTGCAATTGAGCACAGCCTGCATGTCTGCAGGAGGTGTGCAGCCATGCCTGACGGAGTCTGCATGAGCAGCATGTGCAGAGCTGAGCCAGAGTCATAAGGTGCACAAAACTTAATGGACACCTGCATGTGCACCACCGTCCACATGCGCAGTTGCAGCCAAGCTTGCATGAGGGCAGACACCAACGCCAAATGGGCTGTTCAAGTGCAAGGTGCTGCATGAAGTGCAGGCCAACTCACATGGGGGCAAAGAAGTTGATATGAGAGTAGCCCCAGATATTGACCATGTGGTCCCGCGAGTTGGGGCTGCGCTGAAACTCAAGCTCATCATACTCGAACACAGGCAGAACCTCCACTGCATTGATGCCCAGCTCCTTCAGGTGAGGGATCTGCATGGACAGCATTTACTGACAAGATCCTGTGTGGCAGGAGGCCTGTGCCAGCCTGGTTGTGGTACGGTGGGGCAGCTGTGCAGGACCCACTTCCCACTGGTGCATGGGGACTGAAGCCAGGCGTGCACTTGCACAGTACAGCTTCCATACTTGCCGGGTGTACGCACTGCTGGGGCTGGTAACCAGTCGGGGCAGCTGTGCAGTAGCTGCTTCCTCTGCTGCAGGAGAACATGAGCCATTTCTGCAGATGCGGAGCAAATCAACACCTGCTTGCTGGCCTCCAAACAAGCCCTGCACAGCAAATTTGCTGCCCACTGTGACAGAACTGCCCACCTGTGCAGGCTGCCCCTGCAAAGACACCTTGCCTGGGCCCCTCCCAACAGCAGGGCTGCAACAGATTAGTCTCAAATTTTCTTTTGTTGGGGCAGCCAAGTCAGCATAGCTGCCCTGCAGGCCCTCGCCTGCACCCATTGGATGCACCCACACTGCAGGCTGGCACACTGCTGCGTAAGACACAGGAATGCCTTGTCCAGCCCACTGGAGGCGTGTGCAGGAGATCACCCCAGGCCTCCTTTGTGTGCTCACCTTGGCAGCTGCCCGCACAAAGGTGCTGCCCACCCTGCGGGACACGACACCCCGCTGCGGGAGCATAGGGCTGCCGTCCCCTGCCCAGGCTTCTAGATGCATCTTTAGGGATGGACAACATGCCTCCTTAGCATGCATTGCAGCACCAACATTGGGTTCTGCCCCTGTACCTTGCCTGGGACCCTTCCTTCCCAACAGCAGGGCTGCAACAGGTACTTGACAGGAGCAGTGCCCACCTTGGCAGCAGCGCCAGCAAAGGTGCCCTGCAGGCCCTCTCCCACTCCGCTGGAGGGGTCGGCAGTGAAGGACCGGATGGGCATCTCATACACAATCAGGTCCTGCCAGGGCAGATTGGGGCGGTGGTAGTCCGTCCCCCAGTCAAATGGCTCTGAGGTGAAATCAAATGTTCCCCTGAATACGCTGCCCTCCTGAAGACACCACAACAGCGCTGCATGAAAGGATGCCCATGGTGCCCAGCAAGGAGCGGCAGGGTCAATGGGGAGACAGCGAGTGTGAGCAGCGCCCATCAGGCAATCGCAGCAGGCAGCCGGGGCATGGCCAGCTGTCAGCGGCGCCCACCAGGCATCCTCAACAGGCAGCAGAGCTGTCTGATGCCAGTGAGCATTGCCAGAGGGGCGGATCCCTTACAGGCTTGGGGGTCAGCAGATCAGACGACAGGGAATCAGGCACCAAAAATGTTCCTCATAAGGCAAATCTCCCAAAGGAGGTGTTTGCGGTGCAGGGGCAGCCTCGGCAGCAGAGCTGAGGACAGCAATGTGGTTGACATGCATGCCCACCACTCAGCAGCAGGCAGCGTTGCTGACTTGCGTCGCTGCTTTGACTGTGTCCATGGGGCTGTGCTCAAGAAAACTTCCTGCTAAGAGGCATGCGCTTTGGTCCACCCACCTTCTCGTGGAATTGTTCCACCTGATCACGCTGAGCAAAGCGCTGCCTGCCAGCAATGAGAGGGGCATAGGGGTCCAGCAGCACCTTCTCAGGGTACCATCTGCAGATGAGCGCATGACAGCTGGCTCAGTGAGCAGCAGCATCCTTTTGCTGAGGGGTGAGGGAATACCTGCTATGTTACCAGCGGCGTGCACAACACAGGTGTGCTTGTTCACAGCTGGAATGCCTTTGCAAGCACAAGCACCGTTCAAGTCTTGGGCTCTGAGAGAAGCGCACTGCCATTGGACGCTCTTGAGCAATGCGCTGGGAACAGGAGGGGCTCTGGCTGGTAGCATGCCTGCAGCTGACTCTCAACTCTGCTCATTCTCTTGAAACATTTCCCAAGCAATGGGCAGTGTTGCGCACCTGCTGCACATGGGGCTACAGGTCTGCTGCTGCTCCTGGCTTAGCACATAAATCTGGCCCTGAGCACTCGTTAAGGGCAGCAGCACAGCTGACCTGCTGCTGTCTGCCATCTGCCTAGCTCAACTCCTGGCTGAAGCCATGTTGCACCCCGACCAGGGGTAGCCTGCCATCATCTCTTGCCACGCTGGGCCTCACCTGTTGCCTGTCTCCCACCCGCCTGGGCCATCCACCCTGAATCCATACAGCACCCCAGCCCTGGGCAGCCCCTCCACCAGCGCATGCCATACGTTGCCGGTGCGGTGCTGCTCAGCGGTCAGGGCAAACTCCTGAGGGGGCTCAGATACGGCAGTCTGCAGGACGAGGGTGACGGCTGTTGCGTGCTCCGTGTACAGCGCAAAGTTGATACCAGCCTGGACCGGCGAGGGCCCCAGGGGCGAGGGCGCTCCTGCAGGCGGCAGGCAAGGCTACCAACCAATGTGTGGAGTCAGCAATCACGCTGCACAGGGTGGCTGGGACCCCACAGACGAGGGCGCTCCTACAAGCGGGAGGCAAGGCACACAAGGGCACACAGTGGATGGTGCTCTGCATGGCCAAGGGTCTGATGCAAAGGCTGAGCGCTCCTGTAGGAGAAGGCATCATGGCTGCAGGTTGTGATGCCACTCTGCACTGCTGACAGCATAAAAGACATGACTGCTCATGCAGGTAGGATGCAAGGCTGCATATGCCTGGCTTGCTCAGAAACAGATGCTGAATGCTGTCACCTCGCAGCAGTGCCAAGTCAGCATTGGCCGCTTCCGGCGCCTTCCTGGCTTTGGTTTGCTTGGCAGGAGCAGCCACTGACTTGGCCTGCACCTGCACCTGTTGTGCAGGCCTTGGTGGGCGATTGTTGGCTGTAAGGGCCTGCAGTGCGGCATTCAGAGCCTGCCATGCTGAGATTTCAACCACCTTGTATTGTGTCGCCTTTGTTGTTGGCTGTTCACGAAGTGGCGAACAGAGCATGGGCAAAGCCTGCCTGTGCAATCATGCGATGCTCAATAGCATCTGGTGGCCTACCATCAGATGGAAAGATCGCCTCTGTTGCTGTGCTGTACATCCCAGCTGCGGAACTCCAGATTGATGTTGGACCAGTGTTCCAGGTGATGTCCTCATTGAAGACCTGAACCTGTACGGACACAACTTGTCTCGACTTGATTGCACGACCAATCAGCCACAGATGGCAAAAAGGGTTGACTGGTCGGAGATCAATCTAGGCTGAGATCATGCATGTTGGCCAGTGTCGCCCAGTCCGATCGCTGAGCCAACGTCAGGCTGCCGCCAACTTCCCACAATTGCTGCACAGGGCTGCATGCCAGAGACCTGTGCCACCCAATCGGAAGCGCAGCAGACAGGCCATGGCAGCTTCTGATGCACAGGGTGCAGGCGTTGCAGGTGGGGTCAGATGCTTGAGCTGCCATCTGGGCCTTCTTTGGCGCCTCAAGATGCCTTTGATCTCTGCAGCGCCAAATTTGGAGGCATCTGAGGAGGTTTTGCACATCTGGCACACAGCACAGGTGGCCCGCTGGCCACGATGTCCAAGTGAAGGTCGCCCGTGCATGTTATGATGCAGACCCCTTCACACACTGCATTTGTGCTGCAGGCCGTCTGCTTTGACGTAGACAGCACACTGTGGGTGACAGCCAGCATGCCGCCATGCATGCTCTTTATCGAGCACTTGTTCCTGAGCTGGCAGCTGGCCTCACTGAGGCTGACTGGCCTGCCCTCGGAGGGGCAATGCCTGCTAAATCATCCAGTGCCTGCCCTCAGGTGTGAGGATGAGTCCATTGATGAGCTCGCAGAGTACCTGGGCAAGGGGGCAGAGGTGGCAGCGCTGACAGCTGAGTGAGCCCTCCTTCTATTTATGGCCTGCAGTCGTGTGCCAGATTCACTGCAGCTGGCTATGATGACATCCCCTGCAGCTGGACGACCACCTGTTGTGCAGTGCTATGAGTGGGGGCATGAAGTTTGAAGAGGCCCTGGCCAGCCGACTGACCCTGATGCAAGTCACTTCCGAGAAGATGGAGGAATTTATACAGCAACACCCTCCCAGGCTCAGCCCAGGCGAGCTTGGGACTGCAACGTGTTGCTTGCACGTCAGCCTGAACTGGGCACAAACGCTTGGTTCACTTGCTTGCTTGGGCTTGAGCAGTGCTATTGCCTGCAGTGCAATGTGAGCCGGAGCATCAGGCCCTGTCCCTGCATGCTTGCATGCGCCTGGAATGCCTCCCAGGCTCTGCCCAGAGAAGCTGGCTCGGCAGTGCCTGACTCACATTGCAGCCTAGTGACTACACGGGGCACCATCTCTGCTGACCAAGCGCCGCAGGCGCCCCAGGCCCAGCCAAGCTGGGGCTCGCGCTACCTGGCCGTCTGTTTAAGCTGCACCAGACATGTCACTGCTCTGTTGGGCTGGAGTTGCAACATGCAGGTGCAAATCCCCCCAGACCAGGTTGCCACCAAGCACAGGAACGTTTTCACAGGCATCCTCCAACACAACATGCCTCATCCAGGGCTATCAGTATGTTGCGTTGACAGAAATCTCCCTGTGCTGCAGGCATCAGGGAGCTGACGAAGCGCCTGCAGGAGCGAGGCACGGCCGTTTACCTGGTGTCAGGCGGCTTCCGCTCCATCATCAACCCCATAGCAGACATGCTAAGCATTCCTCGTGACCATGTCTACGCCAACACCATCCTGTACAAGGTGTGCTGCCCGCACAGCTGCCCTTGATACCAATATCAGTTGGCTGCCAGTGACAAGCGGCATCATCTGTGCGCAAAAGGCATCCTGGTGCTCACAGCTGATAGTGAGATGGCAGCGGCAGGCACTGCTTGTTGTCCTCACAGCAGTGCAGGAAGCTCCCAGTGGACAAAGGCTTGTCTCAGTGCAGCACCCTCCAGCTAAGACGCTGCTCTTTCCTGCACACAGGAGGATGGAGCGTACTCTGGCTTTGATGCTCACGAGTTCACCTCCAGAAGTGGGGGCAAGCCAGAGGCCATCAAAGCCATCAAGGTCGGTGTGGTCATGCACCTCCCCCCGCTCATGGTGCCCACTCTTGCTCAGAAGGCCGTGAGCCAGCGTCTGTTGTGGGCACCCTACCTGCTGCCAGCATGGGTCTGCCATCTGCTGGTGCCTTGCCCTGATGTGTGTCTGCCTCCTTCAGGCTCAGCATGGGTACAGCCCAATGGTGATGGTGGGAGATGGCGCCACAGACTCCGAGGCGAGACAGCCTGGAGGTGCAGACCTCTTCATTGGGTGAGACTAGGCGTGCACCAGATGCTCATGCTTCTGCCTCCAGGCAGCCCTGCAGTGACAGCTTCTGGTCTGCAGGTACGGCGGTGTCGTGCACCGCCCCTCTGTGGCAGCCAGAGCAGACTGGTATGTCTTCAAAATACAACAGCTCCTGGACGTGCTGTGACGCCCAGCTGTGAGTCTGGCATTGGCCCTGCTTCATACTGACATCCACGCATTGAGTACAAATCAGGCCTGTCAGTCAGGGTCCGATATCTCCTGCTGCCCATTGTCTTTGTGCATTTGCGCAAGTTCATTGTCCTCCTGTTCGCTCTGCCCATCCTGCCGCACTCGATTTTTCCACAGCCCACCATATCTGTAATAGGGGTGGGCCTTGTCGCCATCAATCGTATTGCCAGACTGCTCCTTCCAGCAGCGTCCGCAGAGCATGTGCCAGTGCTCTGTCTTGTCTATCTGGCACCTGATCAGCAGGTGCCTGTCGCGGCTGCACAGAGTGCACTTCTTGGAGCCATACAGGGGGTCCCCATGGCCCTGCCTCTGGGCTCGCTTTTGTGCTTTCTGATCTTTTTTCTGCTGCTTGCGGTCCAGCCTCTGCTCTGGGGTCTCGTTCCTCAGAGTGCTCATCCAGACCAGTGGGCGGTGTCTCACTAGGTGCTGGCTGCAGCTGCTGGGCAGCAGTGCAACCCTGGCCAAGCTCATGCACTCTGCTCAAGTGTGGACTGGCATGTGGTCCTGCCCTGCAGCCAGACACAGCAATGGCATTGCAGCTGAAGCACTGAAAGCTTTTTGCTGTGCGAGGCATGCCTCATTTGCTCAGCTGCTGGGCACTGAAGGCAATATGCAGCTGGTGCTGTGCGAATGGCATGCATGTGCATGCAGCCTGCATAGAGTGCTGGCAGCTGGCCAACTCACCAGATCAATGTGCATGAGCGATAAGGCTGATCTGGTGCCACTGAAGCTGGCGTGCTGCCACCAGATGTAGGGATGATCGTTCTCGCCTGTGCAGCTTATGTCTCAAGTCAATTGATGCACACTCGATAGGCCCCCAACGTGAAAGTTGATGAGCCTTTCATTCATTCAGAACTTGCAAGACTGCCCAGCTGATCTCCGCTATCCTTGGGGGTGACTGTCCAGAGGCAGACTTCGAGATGCCCTCTTCGACATAGCTATAACGGCCAAATCATGCAGATGTGCTGGGCACCTTGACAAATGGTGAGCAGCTACTCTGCATACTTGAAGGGAATGGCTGCTAAGTTCTTGTCAAGTTCCCATGCAGGGAGGCCCCACCAGGGACATTGTTCCTTCCCAGACCTCCTCAACAGATGTTGGGCGCAGGCTGGGCAACATCGCACCCACCAGGCTCAGCCCAGCATCACCAGCTAAGGGCTGGCTGCAGCAGCCAGAGCCAGCAGTCAGGCAGCAGCCAAGCTTAGCAGTTGCTGCACAGCCTGCAGGCAGCACCAGCACAGACACTTTGCAGCCATTTAGTGCCCCTGAGGATCCTGCGCCCCCCAGCCAACCCCTCCAGGAACCCCATATAGTTGCAGCTCGTGCGGCGCTTGAGCCAACCTCAGAGGCTGACGCTACCCCCACGAGCGCCAGAGATGTTGGGGCAACCCGCAGCATGGTGGGAGGAAGCAGCTCCACCCCCCTACAACGCAGGCACCTGGGTGCTCAATCTGCAGCAGCGTTGGCAGGTGCCGGGCAGAACACCTCAGGCACCAGCCTGACAGCAGCATCTTTGGAGGCCGGGCAGGAGGCCTTACCAGCTGGGCCTGCAGCAGCGCCTCTAAGGGGCAGGCAGGATGCATTGGTTCCTGAGGCAGTTGTCAATCAGGAGGCCTCACCTGCTGGGCTCACAGCAGCGCCGCTGGCAGTGCTTTGGGACTTCCCGAGTGATGGCACACCTGCACCACTGCTGGCAGCCAGGCATGGGGCCTCTGGTGCCACCGCAGCAGCAGCTTCGCCAAGGCTCCCGCAGGCCTCAGTGCTGGTTCCAGGCGCAGGGCTTCGCAGTCTGCAAAAGTCAGCAGGCAGCATGGAGTCAGGCGGCAGCGGCGGGGTGATGCAGCAGCAGGGAGCAGACATTGAGACAGGACTGCTGCCTAGAGGCAGCCCTGGGCCGCCGCCCGTGAGTTCACCTGCCGGCACTGCAGCACCTGCATGTGTGCCGCAGCCTGACTGACCCTAAGGACTGGACAATCGCGGAAGTAGCTCAGCTGCAAGGCATCATGACCACGTCAAACCTGCACTGGGCCAAGGGCTGATTTACTGTGTGCTTGCTTGCACGTGAGTGCCATGACTGCAGGGCACGGTCACAGAGCTGCTGCAGCGCTCAGTCTCAGAAGGGCCCCTTCCCCACATGGCATGGCTGGCCATGCTTCAGAAAGCGTTCAGCATTTCATTCTTGCTGTGCTCCCGCTTGCAGGTGGGCCCAGGCATCATGTCTCCTTTTCCCCGACGTCCCAGTGCCAGACAGGTCCCAGTCCACTGTGCTCCTGACACAGTGTATGGCGCTGCCTGCAGGGCAATTGGCAGCCCTGTCCAGCATTGCAGCCGTGCTGAAATAATCAGGCTCACGGTGGACACTTTGCACAAGCAGCACGAGGCCGTGAGGCTGCTTGTGGGACAGCTCATCCAGCTGGTCAAGGAGTCACATGCACCTCCCCCAGAGGAGCTGGTGTGCCCCTGCCTGCAGGCTGCCCTGGCCAAGGCGCCCAGGACCTCCAGCGTGAGAACCCTGCTGAACCTCTTTGGGCAGCGCACCCCGTCAGGCTCCAGTCAGGCAGCAGCTGTGGGGCCCCTTGCAGACAGCGGCCCCGCCAGCCTGCTGGTCAAGTCCATCGCCAACCTGCGCAGCACCCTGCGCAAGCCGGAGCAGCCTGAGTCCGTGAGTTGGCTGCCGGGGTTTCAGAGGGGGTTGACAGTACCGCTGGCAGACACCCACGTCTGCAGTGCAAGATTTGCAGCATGGAGCCCTGCTTAGTCCTTGCCTCACCAGCAGCATACACCAACCAAAGGATAGCATGCACCACTCCTCATGCTGGTTCCCTACTAATCCCCGCGGCAGGTGGACGGTGGTGGGTGCTAACAGCGGCAGCCTTCTGACTCTGGCCGACCTGCTGCCAAGTGTCACCTGCTGCTGATTGTCACCATACAGCTGCTGAATGTCAGCTGCTGTCAGCACCACCAAATGCTATGACTGGCCCTGTGCAGGTAGCTGACCTGCGGGAGCAGTTCAAGGGTCGGGAGGATCTGGCGGAGGTTGTGCATGTGCTGCACCATGGCAAGCACTTCACAATCTACATTGCAACGGCAAAGAGCACAGGCTTGAAGGTGCTGCTGAAAGCCTATGATATCGGTAAGCTTGTGATCCGCAAAGTGCACAGCTTCTCTCCGCACCTGACACACCTCCTAGCCAGCTGCATGGATGTCAGTGCGCCAGCAGCTTTCTCACTGTCCTGTCTAGGTTTAGGGATCTGCACTGCAGCATCAGGTCTGGCCGTTCTGTTGCCGTTGTGCACCTCAGCGAGACGCGCTTCCAAATCATTGCTGAGCCTAGCTGCAAGGCATCCTTCGCAAATGCACCCCCTGCCTCAGATGAGTTGCACAAACAGCAGAGCGCCTGTGCGACAGGGTACACGAACCTCATAGTGTCCGGATGCAGACTGTCCAGACCTTTGCTTGTAGACGAGGTGTGTAAGAGGCAGTTTGCCTGAGGCCGCCTCAAGCCTGTTTGATCCCTGCTTGGAGCAGAAGAGACAGAGAGCAGCAAACCGCGTGCAAGACCCTGCCATGCCTACCCTGCAGTACACTACGCTCTGGGGCTTCTGCCTGCAGGCAAGAGAGAGGTAGAAGGTGCGCACAGGAGCGGCCTCCCGCAGTCTTGCTGTGCACAGCACACATCTGCCTGCAGGCAAGATGGATGAAGAGCATCGGGCGCGGGTGCAGGGCGCAGTGAACATCCTGATGGGTGTCACCCACGAGTCGGTGGCGCGCTGCCTGGGCGCCTGGACGGAGGCTGATGGGCGCCTGTGCGCGGTGGAGGAGTACGGCATCCGGGGGGACCTGTTCACAGAGATGTATTCCGAGAGGTGGGCACTCTGCACATGTGCCGAGGGAGGGGGGACCACACCAGAGAGGTGGGCGGCCCTCTGCACAGGGCTGTGCCGACGACAGCATTCGCCACAATTGGGAGGTGCTGGGCTGGGCAACTGACCTGTGGAGATGTTTTGTCTGAGGGGACATCCAATGGCAAGATGTGCTGCGGGGAGCAGGCCTCTGCGGGAGAGGTGGCTGTTGTGCTGGTGTGGGGCTCAATGAGGTGGGCTGCCAGGGGAGAGGCGGCTGCCATTGTGGCGGTGGGTCCAGAGAGGCTGCTCAATGGAGTGATACCATGGCTGAGGTGGGCTTAGCGTAGCCTGAACCCATCAGCACCTTTGTTGCACAGACTGGCTCTGCACCCTGCTGGCGCGGCAGGGCAACGCAACGCCATGCGGCCTTGCTGGCTGCTGGATCTGTGCCCCACGTGAGCCTCTCACATGTTTTGGCCATGCTGCAGGGGACGCCTGAGCGAGCGCTTTGTTGCCTGCAAGATTGTGGCTCCCCTCCTGCAGGGCCTGTGCGCCCTGCACAGCCAGCGCATCATCCACAGGTCAGTGCTGCTGCACTCTGCCCAATCGATCCGCCCCTGCAGAGTTGATGCAGCATCACGTCGTGGCATCGTGCAGCACATCCCTGCTACATCCGTGCAAGCTGCTCCCTGTGCAGTCCATGGGGGTCTGACCACAACACTTTGTCACACCTGCTGCACCCCTCATGTTGCAGTCACCTAGTGTGCTCCCTCAAGTTTACAGCACAGTGCAAACGCTGAGCTTGGCGGGCTGCTTGGCCCCCCTCCTTGCTCCAAATGGTATCATTGCACTGTATAGCATGGAGCCTACAATATGCACCCGGTGCTATGCCTGTGCCTTGTCTATCTTGTTTTGGGAGGCAGCCTGGATGTGGCGTCACCACACCTTGAGCTCGTTGCAGCATGCTGGCAATCCTGTGGCTGTGCAGCTTGCCTGCAACAGAGCAAGGGCATGCAGCTCTGGGCCAGAGGTCACCCTGGTCAGCAAGTGTTTGCGCCTTTAGCTTCAGCCACCTCTGCAGGGACATCAAGCCGGAGCACCTGTACTTTGACAAGGACCTCAAGCTCAAGCTGGGCCACTTCCCCCAGGCAGCCAACCTGGCGCTGTACCCCATCCCCCCTCAGAAGGCAGCCCTGCTGGACTACACAGCCCCAGAGGTGACAGCTCTGCCTCTCTGGTGCTGCTGGGACATTGTCAAGCATGCAGCTTCTCTGGCGCTGCCTTGCTGCCTGGCTTCAGGCCCTCTCCAGGTTGTGGAGGGCTGGCCAAGGCAGGGGGCTCGTGGTGGCAGTGCGACCAGCATTGCACAGCCCTGACAGGTCACAGTATCTCCCCTGCCGTACACATGCTTGCTGGCACAGGCAAGGCTGCCACTGAAGCCCAGCAGGGACATGTGGATGCTCAGCTTGTGCCCTGCAGATGCTCATGGCTAAGCAGGAGGCGGCCCAGAGCCCAGCAGACCTAGGCTACGATGGCAAGGTGGATATCTGGGCGGTGGGGTGCCTGGTTCATGAGCTGCTGACAGGTGACCCATCCATGAGGGCTGCATGCTTGTTGACATGCCTGACCCCAGTCATGTGCAAGCAAAATCCAGCCCAGCATGTGAGCCACCAGCATGTTTTTTATGGCATTGGTGTGGCCATGCACATGCTACCGACAGGTGAGCGCTGGCCATGGCCTGGATGCCAACAAGTTTCCCTGAGGCAGCAGGGAGGTCAACCCTGCTGCTGACACCTGACGGGCATGCCTGCAGGGTGCATGCACAGCCACCCTGCAGCCTCACACGCTGGTCTGCCTCTGAGCTTGCTGCAAGCCGCCACAGAGATGCACTCTATGCAGCAGCAGGCCCCAGAGCTGTGGGGCCAGGTTGCCTGCAAGCAGTAAAGTCACCAGCCTCGCAGGTGACGCAGCCAGCAGCAGTGTCCCTCATGGTGGGTAGCACCTGTTGCCGTCAGTGTGTGTGAGGATGCCCAGAAGCAGCGCACTCAGCAGTGGTGGGCAGTGCAGAGGGCCCGCTGCTTTGCAGGTGCACCCCCTTTTGAAGCGCAGGACAAGGAGCTGACCTGGTCCCTGATCATGTGGGGCGAGGTGGAGAGCTGGCCTGAGAAGCTCTCCAAGCAGTGTCGCACCTTTCTAGAGGTCCATCCCCTGTTTTGACAATTCAGAGTCTTGGCACACCCAGTTTGTAGCCCTGACGCCCTCCATGCATGCAACTGCTGCAGCTGGTGCTCTCCTCCGTGACACCTGGCATGAACTGTATAGGGAAGCAGCATGGTGGGGCCTCTGGAGGCTACATGCCCCATTGTTGGGGGACCTTCTTTCGAATAGAGAATTGGGGTTCCAGCTTGTTTGGAGCAGCTTGATGAAGCCTGGTGGCGGGGCATTGCTTGCCTCTGCCTGGTTGGTTAGGCGACAATGGAGAGTGGATGTCGTGCAATGCAGGCCTGCCTGACCAAAGACCCACATGAGCGCCCCAGCGCCGATGCGTTGCTGCAGCATGACTGGATTCGTGTGGAGCAGAGGGCAGACGCCCTGGGCATTCCTGAGGTGTGTTGCCAGTGCCATGCCGGCAGCTGCCTGAGGCTGGCAGACACAAGGCCAAGGGCCAGTGCTGATCATATGCCCGCAGCTGCTCTGGGCTGTCAGACAGAAGGCTAGGGGCCACCGCTGAGCCCGCCTCCGCAGCTGCTTGAGGCTGCCTGACAGCAGGTCAAGGGAAGCGCTTACTGACTGTCCCTCTTGTCCCTGGGTGCACTACTGGCCACCTGCAGCTGCACCTTGAAGGCGGGCATTGAGCAAACGGGCCTGACTGCAGAGGTTGCTCTGTCTGGTGGCATCAGCCCTGCTCTGTTTCACACTAGCTCTGCAAGCTCCCCGTTCAGGCATGTCCAAGCAAAACCCACCATGTCTCTTGTGTCTCCACCCCTGCCGTACAAGTGCCGACAGAAAGAGTTCAGCCAAATTTGACACAATGCTGCCGAGCACCATTGGGTCTCTGTTCATGGCTAGCATCTACAAGGCCTCACCGACATTGTTCTGACAGCCTGCCGCCATGGTTGATGCAGGGCCAGGAGTTTGCGCAGGACTCCCCGCCCAAAAGCTCCAAGCAGTGGATCAGAAACATGCTGCAGCGCAGGGCATCTGGCGGGGTCCCAGGTTCTGCCCGTGCTGCAGCCACTGTGCAGCCGCATGATGTCAATGCCTCCTTCAGCCAGTCTCCCAGCAGCACAGGACCGGTCCCTCACCCCAAGCTGATTGCTGCCTGATTGTACTAAAACTGTTGCCTGTTTTGATTGCTGTCAAGCTGTGTAAAATCAAGTGCTGCAGCCATGTAGCACCCGTCTGCTGCCAGGACCTGGCACAGCACTGACATCAGAGTGACTAGTCATTTAGACAGGTTGCAAAGACTGCTCTGTTGTGGCAATTGCAACTTGGGGGACTTTGGGCTTACACAAGGGGATGCTCCTGAACAAGGCAGCCAAACAGACAAAAGTATTCATCAGCACAAGTCACATCAGTGCTGATGTCACATTGTACATAACTACGTCAGTAAGCCAAGGGAGCAGCGTCAGGTTCCCAGCAATTATTATGAAGAATGTGTATTTGTAACTGCAAGAATGCCAGATGGCAGCCTGACTTTGTCTTCACAAAACCAGCAGCTGCGCAAAATCAATAAATACTAACAGGGCATGTGACAGGGACTCTACTACTTTGATGTGTTGCTGAGTTCAGTGTACAAGCAGTAGCAGCTGGGACTAAAGGTGAGCATGACAGCGAGACAGGTGTGAGAAGAGGCACAGGAGGGCAGCCTGGCAGCTTGCTCTGGTGAAGAGATTACATCAGAGTGGCCTGGGGGCCTGCTATGAGCATTTGGGCTGCAATTGAACATGGCATCAGCTGAGCTGGGGCCCGCTCAGACTCGGAAGGCGTGCGCCGAGTCGTCGTTGACAGCTGGGGTGCCCATCTGTACATCCTTGGAGGCAGGCTTGAAATCATCGACCGGCACCGGGGAAGGTTCCCCGGTGCTGGGGATCTTGCTGCCCTTGCCCACCAGATGGTAGCACATGTTGGTCAACGCTGCGCGAGACTCCCAGATGGGCAGCAGGGTGGCAATCACGGCAGCAATCAGGCCCCACGTCATGGACAGGATGACCCAGAAGGTGAAGTAGCCTGCAGGCAGAGTGGGCGAGATGACATTCAGGTGCTGGTCAACAATGCCATGCAGGGCTGCAGGGGAGGTGACGTTGGCAGCCCAAGGGGCCGCCTTGCGCAAGCAGGCATGGAAAAGGATGGGTGCCCATGTCAGGGCTGGGTGCAGTAGGCTGGCAGACTTAAGTGTTCAAATATGCTGGCATAGGAACTCAACATCCCCAAACAGAACATGTACAAGGAAGACACAGTGCCTGATAGGCATCAGGCTGCCCAGACAAGTCACACAACAGAAGGCACGCTAGTGGCGGCAAAGCACGCCCTGGGAGGCAGGTTACAGCAGGAAATGCAGCCGGAGAGTGGCTTGAGCTGACAGGCAGGCAAGCAGGGCGTCAAACATATTGTAGATATTGGCCCTGACCAGATGGGGACATGAGGACAGCCACAGAGCAGTGGAGTGCGCAAGGCGCACTTTCTGGAGACACGGCAGGCAAGGCCTGGGATGAGACCAGCAGGCCCTCTGCACATGGATCAACGTGGCCCCCAAAATGCCAGCTCTGTGGCCACAGAGCTTGCGCTGACTGAGACTGTGACAGGAAGGGGCTGACCTCCAACAGGAAGTCCCCTAGTGGGCAGCTGGCTGCAGGATACAACTGCAGAACTCACCCTCGTCAAAGACAGTGGCTGGCAGCGCAAGCAGGGGCCAGATGGGGATGAGAATGAAGGCCAGGATGGAGCCCCACTTGAGCACAAAGTGGAGGGCGGCCTTCATGGCCTCCATGCTGTCTTCGCCCTCCTGAAGCACAGGGCAGGCAGTGTCTGTGTGGAGGGTGGGGCCACATAGGAGCAGCCATGTCTGAGCTGCAATCCGGCAGCTTGGGCCATTTTATTGGAGGGTGCATGTGGCATTGCACTGGATCACCCAAAAGCCAACATGACCTGGTTCTGCTGCAGTACAGGGCAGGTAGTGCTGGATTGGAGGGTCCAGGAAGGCGCAGCAAAGCATAGATGTCAGAGCAGCCTGCATGCCATCAAGGCATCGCTGGATGGCAGGGTGCACATGGAGCTGCAAAAGCATAAAGCCTTGGCAGCCTGCTGTGCCGCAGCACAGGGCAGGCATGGCTTGCTTGAGGCTGCATGCAGTGGGCAAACAGACTTGCCTGCAGGCTGCGCCTCACACCAGCTGACCTGCCAGCAAATGGCAGAACTCAAGCAGGCCTGTTGTGGCTTCAACAGCTAGCTGTGAAAGCTCCAAGGGCAAGATGCACTGCTCTTCTCACCTGAGGCACCAGACCCTGTGCTGAAACCACACACCACTAAAGCCACAGGCGCATTCACCACTTTGGCGAGCTCACAGACCACACATCCACCAGCGCATGCCCGACACTGAAAGTCTCACCTTGGTAAAGCCCATGTCGCCGTCTTCCTTCATGTCAACCATCTTGATCTGCCTCATGGAGACAAAGTCGTAGTCCTCGGGGGAGAACAAGGACCACACGACGCAGATGATACCCCCCATCATCAGGGACACGACGTTGCCAGTGAGCATGGTGTAGTCCTCAAAGGTTGTGTTGTACGTAACTTCGCCATACTTGGCCTGCAGAGAGGGGCAACAACACTGCTCACTCCTAGCTAGTCAAGTGCTGATCAATTGCTGGAGATTGAAGACCGGGGAAGGCAGTCAAGAAAGTGAGCTGGTGCTGCAGATGAGCATGAGAGTATGAAGTCTATGTTGCAACACTGCTGCCAAGTCTATAAGTTGGGCAGGCACCCTGCACCTTGCAGCAGGATGCACAGTGTGAAGGCTTGGCGGGGGAGGTAAGTCCTCAATGCAGCACCTCTAGAATCATGATACGCCGGGCTGCCAGTGCAGTGACGCATGTGCAGCAGGTGCAGCAGATGGCAGCAGACATGGCAGCACAGGACTGACAGAGGTGCATGCCAGCCACCTGGGCCGGCCAAGAAGTCGCACAACATGAGCCTTCAAGGTGGCCAGGCACCTAGATGAAAGATGCAGGAGCCACCAAAAAGCCTTCCAGCTGTGCAGGCTTCACTCTGGCTGTCAGCAAGATAGGGCATGGTGGCTGTTCACTTTGGCGAAGACGACCCAGGACATGAGACCCAGCCACTGCCCCAGGACGGCGCCACACATGGCACCATACTTATTGGTCTTCTTCCAGCCCAGGCACAAGGCAATGGGAGCCACAGCGGAGCCAATCAGGACGCCCATGATCTCCTGCAGATTCAGGCTGCTGGTGAGCATCAGTTAGTGTGCCACCAGCTGCCAGAAAAGGGTGAGCACAATGCCTCGGCATCATCGGAGCGGAAACTCAGCACCAAAGTGGTGAGCAAAGTATTGCAAGGCTCACAGCAAAGAAGCCATGCAGGGCAGATGCCCCCAGCAAAGCAGTACAGGCTCCAGCTGACAGTCCCCCAGCATGAGAGGATTGCAGCAAGAAGCAAAACAGCACACTTGCTATGAGAAACACGGCATTACTCACATAAACGTAGCCAAGGGAGCAATTGAGCTGCTGCAGGATGACGGCAAAGACTCCCATCTGCAGCAGAGAAGCGGCTAAGAGCATGAAGAGGCGCCTTGCTGCTTTTGTGGCAACTCATGAGCACGCTGCTATGTGCTGCCAGCTGGGGCTGGTCTCAGGTGGTTCATGATGGTGCAGGCAGAACAAAGCACCTCAACAAGCAACAGCAAGCGCATCTGCTGCTGCTGCTGCCAGGCTGTCCGCCTCTCCTGCGCACTGCAAGCAGACCAGGCTGCCAGATTCTTGCTGCCCTGTTGTTGGGTTTCTAAGCAGTTTTTGAAAGCACCAAACTCACCAATACAGTATACACTAGCACCATGATCTTGGACACAACGAGAAGTTGCTTGCCACCTGCGCGGGGGTTGATGTAGTGCCAGTAGCCATCGTAGGTGAACAGAGATGAGACCGCAATGAGCTCAGCTGAGCCAGCAGAGGTGACAGCCCTGCAGCACATCACATGAGACACATCACATTCACCGTGCTGTGCTTGCCAATTGAGTATAGGGGGTACAGGGGGCACCAGAGTCAACTTGATCAGCAGCCAGCTTGAAGGCCAGCTGGGAGTTCCCTTGGCAGCAGAAGCGGCCAGAGCCCCTTCCCCATGGCTCACATGAGGAGCATGACCGTCATGAGAATGCCCCCGCCCTTGCCCAGCAGGTAGAAGGCGGTGGCAGGGGGTACCAGACCCTCGTTTGCCTCCAGCGCAGTGACGGGCAGGTCCAGTGCAAGCGCGGCCAGGCCAAGGCAGGTGGCCAGAGTGAAGGGGATGCAGAACCTGCACATGGGCACATGCAGACTTGGACTACAACCCAAGTCAGGCGGTTGACTGCATGCATGCATGACAAGCCCCAAGGCTCACCATGGATTGATGCAAAATCAGCAGGTGAGCAGCCACAGGAAAGTGAGGGGATGCATGTAAAGGTTGATCAGGCCAACGAATTGGCACTGGCTGCGTGGCTACATACCTGGCAGCAGGCCAGAACCAGTGCTGTAGCACAGCTGGGCAGTGGAAGTAAGCAGGGCAGCTGTGATGCCTGAAGGGCTCAAACACAGTCGAGCCACATGCGAGCCTGAGTACACTAATAAGCTGCTCTGCTCACCACAACACGCCTCCCAGGACGTAGCCACGGTTTGCAGCTGAGGGGCGGGCAGCAATGGCAGATTGCTGCAGTAAGCAAGGAAATGTGAGTCAGAGGCCGCAGATGCTGAAGCACATTGTCAACACAGGAATGCTGCCATACACACAGGATGCTGGGAAGCTCACCCAGTAGGCCTGGTCACAGAACACTGTGCCAAAGTTTCCTGCAGGGCAGCAGGTGTAGAGCTTAAGAGCTGACCACTGCAGCAAGTGACAGGCCTCAGGGCCCAGGCACCCTGGCCAACTCAAGCAGATATCTGCTGCTGCTTCTACAGGCTGCAAGTAGGGGCTGCCATCCTCCCAACAGGCACCAAGGGAAGCATGCTGCTGCTGCCAGCCAGCCAGCCTGCTTGGCTCCCAGTGGGCACCCACCAATGATGTTGATGATGCCAAAGATGAAGCCCCCCTTGCTGAACATGGTCAGGTACGATCCCCCCATATTCTGAGCCACAGGGCTGGCTGCCGACTTGATTACCAGGTGGTCAAACACCTGCAGCAGTGGGCAGGGCGATGATGGGAATGCCTGCAGCCAGTTGGTGAATGCGTCTGCTATGACAATCTACAAAGCAGCTGGGCAAGCCGGGTGTTCCCCTGGCCTGTCACCAGTGCGGTGATCTGCAGAGTGCAACGCAGGCGTGTGCAGGAGCCTGCAGTGCTGCAGTGGCGTGGCTGCAGGGGACAAACCCGCCTGTGTGGGACAGAACGCTTGCAGGAAGTCTCAACTTGTGGAGCCCAGCAATTGTGCCGTCAGGTGTTGCTTGGCAGTCAGTGTACCTTCCTCCTGCTGGCGGCAAAGCAGCCTGAGCTGCTGCATTGTGCTCAGCCCTTGAGCGACCACCTTGAATGGCGAGTTGAGGGCCACTGATACAGCCTGCAGGCGCACAGCTCAAGGCTGCTGCCAAGATGTTGCACCCCTCACCTTCTTGGGGCTGCCCAGGTCGGGTCCTGTGGCGTACACCGTGAATGCAAAGATGCAGAGGGCGACGTAGATGATGACTGTGTGAATGTAGGAGGACAGGAAGGTGGCCTTGAGGCCTCCCGTCGCAGTGTAGATGCATACGGAGACAGGAATCAAGAAGGCAGCCTGCATGCAGGCAGAAAGGAGCACTGCAGCGCAGCCAGGGGTCCAGCAACAGATACAACACTTTACAGGCTGGAAGTCAGCGCCAAGCTGGGCAGTGGTTGATACACCGCAGACAGTACCAGGGGCTAGACTGTATTGGCAAGCAAGTGCAGCGCTGCTGGATACACTGGAGCTGCAGCAGCAGGCTGTCAAAAGCAGTGCCCTTCACTGCACACGGCAAGCAACCATGGCAGGCCTCATGTGAGTGAAAGAGAAGGCAACATGAGCAAGGATGAGTATTGCTGCAACACCTTGAACGAGCAGACTGCAAAGAACGAGCTTGGGCCAGAGCAGCAGCACTCACTGCCACTGTGTTCATGCCAGTGAGGGCGGTCATCACAGCGGCACCGCCAAGGATGAGCATGGCGCTGACGATGATGTTGGTGAGGAAACAGAAGAAGAAGAACACCAGGTGGCCCGCAGTGCCCCAGCGGGCATGCACAATCTCCAGCACTGTGTGGGCTGAGGGGGCCTTCATCTTGATCTGAACAGCCAAGATGCCGAAGAGGATGATCTGAATGGTGGCACCGGCTGCATACCAGAAGGGCCCAGACACGCCGTGCTGGTAGGCCTGGTTGGAGCTCTGTAGCAGGGTGGCTGCAGGCAGGCATTGGGGCGGCCTGACTGAATGCCCCAGGTGCTCTGAGAGCTGGCCAGCAGCAGCATGGCTGCGGAGGCAGGGGAGACCAGAAGGTAGAGCTCTACACAACCATGGCCGGGGCCTGCTGCAGATGGACTCTGCGACAGTCCTAGCAGATGCAAAGGGGTTGTGGCTTCACACTGTGCAGCAGCATCAGCACACCAAGGGGCAACAGCATGTGAATCATCTGCGAGGAACTTCTGTCGGGCAATCGCCTCCTCAAGCATTGCAGCAGATAAGCTGCCAGCCTCCACCAGGTGCTCACCTGCCCATGTCCAGTGACTCACAATGTCTGCAGCCGGAAGGACAAAGAGGTGAGCAACCCCATGAGTCAACTGAACAGGCCCAGTGTCTAGGCATGGGGATAGACCAGCAAGCTGCATACACACTGCGACTGCGGCATCTCTGATTTGCGATTCTGAACTCACCGACAGCAATGAGCCCAGTCTTGATCGTTCGTCCGCAGGTATTGAAGTCTTCAGAGTTGTTCTTGCCACCCCCAAAGCGGCGATCAACCCTGCAATGCAGCGAGGCACAGCCTGTAGATGTGCCTGCTGCAGAGGGGTTGAAAGGGTGTTCAGCCGCCGAAGAACGCTGTAGGGTGCTGACCATGTGCCCCAGTCTTCCAAGGCATTTTCAGCTCACCACAACATGCTCATGGTGATGGCTGTGAATACTATGCCAAAGCAGCACACCAGGACGTAGCCGATCCATTGCTCCTGCAGGTGGGGCCCATGTGATGTTTTCAGCTTTTGCCACAGGACATGACTCACAGAGCTGCCTCTGGGCTGCTGCGCACTGCAAGCTGCAGCGGCGCAGGCCTAGGCAGGACATTGGCAGCTACATGTCCTGCAGAGGCAGTGCCCGAGGTGCGAGGCCAAAAACCTCTTTTGTGTCTGAAAGCAGGTGCCTCACCAAAGGCGCTACACCACCAAAGAATGATTCGGCAAAATTGTACTGGCAAAGCTTAGAGTTGACCCCACAAAACAGATTTTCTGCGCCTGCATGGAGTGTGGTAGGTTTAATGGGGCCACTTTGGCGCACCAGCAGCTGAGCTTGATCATGAGCTTGAGCATAGCATACTGGCAGAGATTGGTCATTGGTGGCACACGATTTGAGGCATCTGTGCTTGAGAAAAAGCTCACCAGCAGGCATGGTGTTAGAGGGTCAATGCCTAGGGGCCGTTTTGTGGCCTGCAATTGAATGCACTGCTCGATCTCTAAGTGAACAGGCCGCCCAAGCAGTGGGCGACACCAGACAGTTCAGAAAATGACACTGTCAGTGACATAACTTATTTCCTTTCTTAAGGTGTGACAAAGTAAAGGAAGTGGAACATTGGGCTAAGGAAGGGTAGCTTATGGTCCTCAGTGGCTGATAAACCTGTTGGGCAATCTTTTGCACCAAGGATTCATCTGCTTGCAGCAGCTCCGGTGTGCAGCAGCTCAGGGGCAGCATGGCATGGGAACACCAAGCCTGGCAGTGGCTGTTCTAAAGGGATGCTGGGCAAGTTGTGCGGAGTTGAGCCGGGCTGTCAGCTGCGTCCGAAGCAGCGATCATGAGCAGCAATTGTGAGCAATTGAACAGCGACACCCACCAGGAAGGCTGGACACTGCATCAGCACCAGATTGCAGCAGCTCACTTGGGCTAGGACCTCGGTGTGCACTCCAGCGCCCCTTGCAGGCTAAAGCCCAGCCAGGCCTCTTGGGCAGGCCAAGAAGCCGTGCAGTGCTGGCTGGCTACCAGCTGGCTGCATCCCACACCAGACGTACAGGAGCCCAGCACACTTACATACGATCATCAAACATGCAGAGCAAGGCGCGGACGCACACAGATAGATGTGCAGGGCTGCACAGCAATGCTGCTGGTGTTTGCTTCTGGCCTAGACCTGTCTGCCCATCATCAGCTAGTCCCTGTCTCTGCAAGCAGCAAATTTGCGAATGTTGACGCAATGACGGCGCAGCTGCTGCGCTGATGTGGATACTTACAAAGGGCTGTGCACACAAGGCACAATGTAAGAGGCCATTGCTGCTGCACCATCAGCAGGCTAGGTGGCAGTGCTATGGGCCTGTTACCACATGATCAATTTATCAAGGCAATGAGGCACAGCTGTCCCAGGCTGTCAAAGCCTGGCCTCAGCACAACGCAGCCTGCAATGGTGCAGCTCAGACGCAGCCCACAGCAGGCAAGACGCAGCCCCATCTGCAGCAATGCTGGCACCACATGCTTGGGTGCAGCACTACAAGAACACTTAAGCAACCTCGCTGCAAAGCACTTCGCAGGCCAAAGGTGCCGAAGGCAACAGCAACAGCATATTCACTCAACACGGCAAAGCTCAGCAACTTCAAGCCAGGCATGGTGTGGGGCAGGCGCATCTCACCTGCAGGTGGGTCTGAGACAGTATGCTGAAAATGCAGCAGAACCGCTCATAGAGGAACGCTTGTGCCTTCATGGGCAGAAAGTCTCCTCAAAAGGGCCATGTGGCCCTGCACTGTCAACACATGGCACAGGCCTAGGACAACGCTGTCGTCCATTGGCAGATGGTCTGCATGGGAAGGCAACAGGGGCCAGTCAGGATCTGCCAGCAGCTTGACCTAGCTATTGTGCTAGGTGCATTGACAGCCCACAGCATCTGCACATCTCCCCCCTGCCCCTCCACGATGCTTAGGTCAACTTTGGTCATCATGCCTGCAGCACGACCGACATGAGACATGTCATGCTGTAGATGCTGAGGCACAGCGGCTGTTGAGGCCAAGAGACACTCTACCTCAGTGGCGGACAGGCTCATGTGGCTGGCGCTGCAGGCATGATGAGAGCCCACAATGGCAGCTGCCCTCAGCTGCTGCTGCAAGACCAGCCGCATGCAGGCACCCCTCTGCAGGCTTCCTTGAGAGCCTAGTCATGACGCAGCAGGTGTTAGAGCCCCTGCAGCAGCACCAGCCAGCACTAGTCAGGCCAAACAGGCATTCTGCAGGTGTCAAGCAGCAGCCGCAACAGAGCCCAGATGGCAGGCACCTCAGCTTCGGCAGCAGCTCAGCCTGGCTGCAGGTGCCCCTCTGACAAGGGCGCAAATGGCAGGCAACTCAGCGTGTCCAACAGAACCTTCCTGAGTGCAGGTGTTCAGCTGCACCTGCAGCCTCTTAGAGCCCCTCTGGCTGGTGCTTGACCTTGTGCAGTCAGAGTCATAGGCAAGCAGGTCAATGGAACCATATCCTTCGACAGCCAGTTGCAAGCGCTTGACCACGGACTGTGCGTGGCAGAGTCACTGCAGCACCACAGAGCAGGGCCTGTCAGCACACAAGAACATACATGCAGGTGCCCTTCTGCAGCCATGGCAAGAGCCTGACAATGCTCAGGCTGAACTCACTTTTCCAGCTTATCAATCTTGGGCCTCAGGAGGCAGACTTGCTGCATCAGCACCTGCGGGGCAGCAGGCACGGCTGGTGGCTGAGTCCCTGAGCATCTGCTGTGCGTGGCCTGTATCAGGAGGTGCAGTACTTCGCGCTTACATCACCGCATGACATGATCGGATGCTGCCCCAATCACACGGCTTTGCAGCCTGAGCCAGCCTCCCCCAATGCGCCCAGTGCAGTAGTTCTGATGGTGAGCAGCATTGAACTGCAGCTGTAAATTTGGCACCCACCTTGGGGCAGCAAGGCGAGCATCACTCTGCAAGCCAAGGGCACAGCGAGCGTACGGAAGGCTGACTCCTGCTGCTGCTGAGTGGATCTAAATCCCGACTGTTTCATCTGACTGACAAGCGATTGCCCTCAACAGATGTCACTCGGCTGCCAGGGAAAGTGACTCCGTTTGGAGGCACTCCTGATGACACATGTCGGGCGTTTGCTGGGGAAATTTCCTCATTTCAAATGAATTGATTGAATTATATTTGGAGTCCGTGCCTTGAATGGTAAAGAATCGAACAGTCATTCGTGACCTAAGTCACTTGCAAAACTTTGACCTTGTGTAAAGCAGTCGCCATTGAGTTGCAGTTAGCACGCAGGTCCCCAACTTCACGCTGGCTTACCTTCCAACCTCGAAAGGGCTCGAATCATGGATTTTGACGCCTTCTCTGGGAGCAGCGATGAGCCTTATGGGGAGAGCCTCCGGAACTTGTAAGCTCACATGCCACCTCAGATCTCAAGGATGCTGCAAGGTTTGATGTGCCAGAAGATGCTTTGCACCCCTGCAGTGAGCTGCACAACGCAGCAGAGAGGGGAGATGTGGAGCTGCTGAAGATGCTACTCAGCAGGCCAGAGCCTGAGCCAGCAGTAGAGGTAGGGCTTCGCAAAGGGTTTGTTGCTGAGCTCGCGAGGCAGCAGAGCCCACCTGCTGACTGAAACTGCATGCCCTTTTTGGATTGCCCCAGCTGCACATAATTTATCACTCTGACCAGCTTTGAGAACGCTGTGGTACAAGCTACTTCGACTGCTCTTGGCTAACATCTGATGGCTGGCTGCTGCAGGGGGAGGTGACCATGCAGGAGGCAGACCCAGCTTTCAATGAGATGCGCATGGCGCTGGACCTGAAGGACAACCAGTCGTGCACACCGCTGCACCTGGCACTGATGCATGGTGAGGCCTGCGCTGCAGAGGTTTCGCCAGCACTTGCAGCCTGTCAGGAGGAGGCAACTGCCAAGCACCTGCAAACCTCTCAGGCACTGCCAAGCGCTGGGGAGTGTGTTTGTCACTGCCTACTGCTGCACGTCATCAGCTGAATGCTGGCAGCAATGGGTTTCATCTCTTACTGCAGGGCACCTGCAGTGCGTGCAAGTCTTGCTGGAGGCAGGCAGTGATGTAGACCGAGCTTGTGAGGGCTCCCCATCACTGCACATCGCCGTTGCTCAGGGGCAGATGGCACATAGACACACTTTTGCAGCACAGGCCGTGTCTCTGCTGCTGGAGCATGGGGCCTTGGCGTACAGCAGGTGGGCTGGACGCAGGCAGCCAGTGGGCCCACCTCATCAGGTGTCCTTCTGGAGCAGTGACAAGCAAACATGCTGAGTTTGCAGACTGCAGCCCAAGCTGCGTTCACCGCAGCCTGCAGCTGCAGCCTCACATGAGCCTGCATGCCTTCAAGCTTTGCTGACAGCAAGGCCTCCTTCCGACACCCCACAAGTGCGCACTGGCATGCCTCCTGCAAGGGGCGCCATGCAGTGAGCTGCTCAGTCCAGTGAAGAGATCCTGCAGCTTGGTCTGGCAGTGTCTCTGAGCCGCAGCTAACGGCATGCTGCGCCTGCAGGGACGACTCTCTGCGCACTGCCCTGCACTGGGCAGCTGCCCACGGCCTGGCCGACATTGCTCAGCAGCTGCTCAGCAACGCGGAGGCCCAGATGACCTCCATGCAGACGTCTGCGAGCTCTGGGGACCTGGACCAAGTGCATGTGCCGCCACCACTGCTAGAGCTAGAGGTGCGCCGGACTTGCCCAGACTTTATGCTCCAGTGCTCCTTGAGGTGCATATGCCACCACCCTGGAGCTGGAGGTGGAGCGCACAGAGAGGCGTAAGTAGCGGCAGCACTCAGAGCCATGCGGTACAGACACAGGTGCACCACCCCTGCGACCCTATGTGTCCCAGGTGCACATTCCTTGTCTCAGCCTCAGCAGGTTCGAAGTTGTGTCCCACCAAGGCTTGTGCATTGCATGCACATGCCAGCTGCTGATCTGGACTGAGTGGGACCCTTGCAGGTCCCTCCTGCAATGTCTATGTATGTATACAGATGCGGACAGCTGCTCTATGTTCTGCATACCTGCCTGTCGGACTTGCTTTTCTTTCTAACACCCAGGCTGAGTGTCACTGGGTGGCGCAAGTATGGGGTGTGCTTGCATAGCCAGGGGGCACCTGACAGGCAAGGATGCCCGCTGCCATGTTCAGTGATGATGTTCTGCTGTCTGTAGGACAAGCAGGGCAACATGGCCTTGCACCTGGCAGCCAAGGGGGCCCACTGCAAGGTGCTGGCAGCCATGCTGCAGCGGGGAACTCCTGAGCAGCGGGCAGCAGTGGTGCTGGGCACTAACAGGGCTGGGCAGCTCCCTCTGCACCTAGCAGCGCTGAGGGGCTGCGGAGAATGCTGTCGTGTTCTGGCGGCTGCGGCTCCTGCAGCGCTGCAGAGCAGGGATAAGCGCGGGGCCACGCCTTCACAGGCGGCACAGATGAGAGGGCACCATGTGAGAGGCTGCACTGCCCATCTTGCTCGACTTCTACATTGCTGGCCAGTGCTCAGCTTCACTCTTACCCTGCTATCCACTGCCCGACTTGCTCAGCCTTCTCATGCACAGCAGACTTCCAAGAGCATCTGACCCTTGGCCCACAGCCAGAAAAGAAGCCTGCCTTCCCTTTTATGCAGGCCCTGGCAAAGGCAATTGAGCTAGGGAGGGTGGGCGACCTGCCCAGCAACGGGCTGGCCCATGCCCCCACGCTGGTCATTGCACCCCATGTGTGCTTGCAGCACAGGACCTGCCCCGAACCCACGGCGCGGGGCATCGACAGGCCGCCTGAGAACCCTGACCGGCTCAAAGTCCTGACAGATCCCGGTGAGTTCAGCCGCTCAATGGATGCAGCAGCTGTGCTGGACAGGAGAGGAGCCATGAAGTGCAGGTGGCATCCTGGATCGTATTGCCAAGAACAGTCTAGCTTTGAACAACTTCACCGAACTGCAAGTGCACCAGTCCAAGCTCTTCTGCCTTCGTGTCCTTCCTCGAGACAGCCCAGAATGCCTTCTTGCAGACTGTGCCTTCCTGCACTTGAGCAACTCCACGGGCTCGGCCAGGGGTCACCTTGGTACCCTCTCACGTGCTGTATGCCTTCGTCTGCTACAGTGCTTCTTCCCTGCGTGCAGACTGCGGCATCCTGCGGTCCAGCGACTTTGCCAGCCTGGCCTGGGAGCATGAGGCCCCGCCGGCGGAGGCCTCGGACGTGCTGCGCGTGCACGAGTGGACCTATGTACGACACCTGAAGAGCTACTGCGAGCAGCTGCTGGACGACCCTGCAGTTGTGGGGGAGTTGGACCCTGACACGGGACTGGGGCGGGAGAGCTTCGATGTGGCGCTGGTGGCTGCGGGGGCCGCCTGCCAGGCAGTGGACCGGGTTGTGGCTGGCAAGGTGCGGGCTCAGGGCTTGAGTGGGAGCTGGGATGAGGCAACGAGTAGATGATGTCGCAACTGATGACTTGGGCTGCCTGCTGTGCTGTGGACCAGGTTTTGGCTGGCAAGGTTTGAGTAGGGTGACGTGTCGGGCATGTGGCAATGTGGATTGACTTATTTGCCTGCTGATGAGACAGCTGATGCCACAGCTCCTGCCACAGCATTGCCTGCCTCAGTCCCTGCTGTGCCCAATGCTGTGCCCCTGCAGGCTCGCAATGTCTTCTGTGCCGTGCGCCCCCCGGGGCATCACGCAGGTCCCACGGGCAAGGTGCCCAGTCAGCGGGACCCAATCGGCAGCCACGGCTTCTGCCTGCTCAACAACCTGGCCATTGCTGCAGCATATGCAGTAAATGCCCACCGGCATGCAGGCAAGCTGAAGCACTGCGCTTGGCCTTTGGCTACATTTTGGCAGCACGTGCTGCAGATGTCCACCGCCATGCAAGAAGAAGGTTGCCCATGGCTCCTCAGTTGTAAAAGCCTGGCCAGACCTGCAGCATTTGAAAGTAGTGCATTGTTGATTCGACTGCAGGTTGCATGCTCAGGTAGCATGGTGCTTTGGCTTCACAGCCTGGTTCTCCAAGCTGTTTACATGTCGTAGGGCCTCTTCTGGCTGCAGGCATCAAGCGTGTGGCCCTCTTGGATTTTGATGTCCACCATGGTGAGTGCAGCCTGAGTGGATGCATTCAGCATTCAGGATTGCTCCCTACAGGCATGCTTGCTGCGGAAGACCCTCGCATCACCCTGGTCTACATAGGACAGGGTGCCGCATGTGAGCTGAAGCCCTTGCATTCCATAGGCAGGTATGCTGCAGAACACCCCAGCAGCGCTGCCATTGATCCTCACAGGGCATAGCGCTGTTCGCAGGGAATGGCACAGAGGCCTGTGTGAAGGCTACAGTGCCAGAATCCCAGCAGCACCGGTTCAGCACCCCATTCAGCCAGGGCACCCAGATCTTCCATGTCTTCCGGCCTTGGCTGGGCTTTGACGATCCAGATAATATCCTCTTTGCCAGGTGCTTAAGTCTCAAGTAGGGCTGAGCTCTGGGTGCAAGCGTCAGCAGCCATGCCCGCTAGCTCGTCACATACTGCTGAGCGCATGGGGCATGCAATGATGTGGTGGGGCCCAGCCCAGATGTTGCAGCACCTGCCGTGCCCTGTTCACTGTTGTCGTCAATGTTGCACCCACATCACAAGGGGCTTACGTGTTTCGACTGCACAACTGTTCTGGCCTTGGCTGCAGCGTGCAAGGGGTGGGCCCCAAGACGGAGGGCGCCGTGGGCTATGTCTACCCCGGCTCAGGGGACACGAAGGACAACCGCCCACCCCTGCGCAGGGCAACAGTGGAGGCTGCAGCAGGCGCGCCGGCAGCCTCTGCTCCCAGTGGGGCAGCTGACAGCACCACAGCTGCGGCAGTGGCTGGCATGGCGGCAGCTGTGGCCTCTGAGCTCATGGCGACGGAGGCTGGCAGCATCAATGCGCCAGAGGGCGAGGAGAGCCGTCAGCAGCAGGCGGCTGCCCAGGAGGTTGAAGATGAGGTGAGTGCAGCTGCATGCAGCGTGTGCTGGGATTTGGCAGGAGCCTGCAGCAGGCAGCAGTTGCTCAGCAGGTTCAGGAATAGGTGGGTGCAGGTGTGCACATCGATTGTGCTGGCCAGGCCCTTGCATCAGGAACGCTGCTTGTGGTCAGCCTCCACAACGTCAATGACATGGGGCCTGCAACGTCAAATTGCTCGTGGAGCCATGCAGCAGCATGAGATGCCATCAACCTGCACACCTGACAGCAACGGCCGTGCTGGCCATGCCTCCCCCCTGCTTGCTTAGTATGGGCTCCCTGTCTATGCAGGAAACTTTGATGGAATGTGCTGGGGCCAGGACCCTCTCTCTCATATATCATATACAGAGCTGCTGGAAGGGGACGCGCCCAACCATCACTGTTCCCTGCCTGCCCCTGCAGGAGCTCCTGGCAGGGGACCCTGGATGCACAGTGGGGCCCTGCACCCCTCCTGAATCCGCTTCCTGCCCGGCCCTGCGGGAGCTGCTGGCAGGGGCCCCTGAGGGCACCCTCACAGAGCACATGCCCCAGCAAGTGACCAAAACTGTTCCCTGCCTGCTTCTGCAGGAGCTGCTGGCGGAGGACCCTGAGGGGGAGTTCACCCCTGCCCCCGGGCCTTCCCCCGCACAGTACCCACGGGTGATTGACGTGGGCATCCCGGGCCCTGCTGCCAACGTCCCCCTTTGGCGGCGCAGCTGGCGGGACAAGATCCTGCCTGCGCTTGCGCGTTTCAAGTGAGACATCACATTTCTTGGCTGCTGCCTGGCACAAGTGGGTGAGCAGCTCCCCAGCAGAGTGATCAGGGCGTCATGCCTGCACTGGCATCCTTGCAGTGACAGGGGGCCATTTGGAGCCTGGTCTGCAGTCTGTTGGGGAGACGCTGCTCAGATGTGACATCCCTGCAGTCCTGACCTGACCTTGCTCCATGAGACCTCATGCAGGACCCCCTGGTACTGTTGGGTCAGCATGGCTGTCTGACCTCATGGTATCATCTGCTGGGCTTTGCCCCAGCCCCCAGTGGATCTGACTAGCTTCATTTGCTTGGCAGGACCACCTGCAGCCCCACCCTGTCGATCATCCCATACACAGCTGGGATGCTGGGCCTCCTGTCTTGGTGCTGCTCTCTCAGTGTGATGCCAATGCCATTCTTGCCTGCAGCCCTGACCTGATCTTCATCTCTGCTGGGTTTGACGCCCATCGCAAGGACGACATCAACTTCCGCTACATTGGCATCCAGGAGAAGGACTACGAGTGGCTGACTGACCAAATCGTGCAGGTATGTGCTTGCTTTGCATGGAGGGTGCTAGCTCTCCTGGTTGGTTCGATTGCTTGATGCCTGGCTGACCATGTCGTGCAGGTGGGGCAGTGGATGGGGGTGTTGCATGCTGCATGGGGCATTGTGCCACAGCCACACGAGTGGGCCACATCTCCTGCAGCTGGCTTACGGTGTGAGACATGCACAGCAAGCAGCGCTGCCAGAAATCATCCCATCTTCCCACCTCCTGCAACCTGCTTGAGCAGTCACATTGTGATGGCCTGCACTTGTGCGGCACCTGTGTTGGAAGCCTGACCTGATGGCCACATCCTGTGGCCTGCAGGTAGCCAACAAGTGCTGCGCTGGGCGTATTGTGAGTGTGCTGGAGGGCGGGTACCGCACCCAGGGGGGGCTTGTGTCAGCCTTCTCGCGCAGCGTGGCGGCTCATGTGGCTGCGCTGGCCGACCCCCACGGGCAATCCTGGAGTGCTGCAGCAGTGCGGATAGAGCAGCAGCGTGAGGCCCAGCGGCGGCGGGAGCAGGTGGGCTGGCACTCAATGTGACATTGTGACCATGCAGTAACAAAGATGCCCAGGATGGACGTCCCCTTGAGCCTGTCAAGTGATGGCTGAGGTGGTTCTGCAGCCCTGCAGCAGCGTTTGGGCAGCGTGGCTGCAACAGGCAAAGCTGCAGGAGCAGTGGCCTTCTTGTCTTGGTGGTGTGCTGGCTTGGCTGTGGTGTGGACGTGCCCGTCAGCTGCTCATGTGCAGTTGTATGTGCCCGCGCCCCTCTCAAGTAAACCACAGCATACAGGCCTGGTGCTTTGCAGCTATGTGGGCTGCACAGCAGCGCTGCCTGGCACTCAGTGTGAGGGCATTCTCTGAGGCATTTGTTGCAGGGGTGCAGGAGCGTGGGGTCACCTGCTGCTTGCCCAGGCTAGTTGTTGGCAGATCTGCTTCAGTAGCGGACCTGCCTGCCTGGTATGGCTCTTGGACCCTGTTGAGATGCTTTGACATGCGTCCCAAGGTTACACAACCTAGCTTCTCTAATCCTGTGCCGGTGTCTGGGTCCTGCACAAGTTGGTTTGCGCTCCGCTTGAACTGGGCTGTCATGTTGCGTCGGGGGCATGAGGCACACCGCGGCCAGATTGCGCCTCAGCATGGCAGTCAGTCTGCGTGCTGCCTGTGTAGGCTGCGAGTGCAGTAGCCAAGCGCCAGCGGGAGGCAGCAGAGGCAGCAGCTGCGCTGGCAGCTGCTCATGCTGCAGCAGCCGCAGCAGGGGTCGTTGCTGGCGCCGACCCGCTTGCTGAGGGTGAGCCTGCACTCGGCAGATGTGTGCTGTACTGCTGTGCTGGTGCAAAGCACAGCATAGCACATGGTCAAAAACAGCTCTGCTCCCTGGACAGGCAGTTACCTTCATGATGGACAGGCAGCACTTCGGCTCAGCAGATGCTGCTCAATTGTCATGCTGCAAAGCAAAGCATGGCATCCTGCCCAGGACAGCCAAGCACACTCCTTTATAATGCAGGTGAAACGCCTCTGCTCAGCAGCCCCGAGTCTGGGGAACGGAAGCGGCGCCGCACCACAGTGGACTATGTTGCTCTCAATAAGCGTCTTGAAGCTGAGGAGGCACAGGGCGGTAAAGTGTCAGTTTCTGTGGCTGTGGCCAGCACTGTAGATATCCTGCCCACAACGCTTCCTCCCCAGTGACTCGGGACTGGAGGACTGGTTCAAGCTGAACTCAAAAGCAAGCTGGCACAATGCAAGCACTCCAGTCCTGTGGACACATGAGAGTTCTCGACTTCTGGACGAGGGACCAGTCAATGGTGACCTCACAGGGGAATAAAGTCTATTCTGAGCTGATGCCAGCGCCATCCCTTTTCTCACCCTTTTCTTTAGATGTCCAGGCCTGCATGGGCCGGCCTGCTCAGCATTGCTACCCCTCACCCCAGGCAGCACATCTGCTTGAGCCTATTGATATGCCTGTTACTGACTGTGTTTCATGACAACCACCTGGTGAAGAGCCAGGTCAGGCATCAGAGCACAGTCAACCAAGTAGCGATGTGGTTCTGCTGTGGATAAGGCAGGCCAGACCGGGCAGCACAGACAGCAGGCATGTCATGTGTGATGACAGCGGCGACATGAGCAGTCATAGCATGTACGCATGGGGCGCTGTTGGCAGGCGCTTACAATGATCTTGCACTAGGACTATGCAAAGTATTGTCCACATGAAAAAGTAATATTGCTTGACCAGGCTGGGCACTGGCAGGTTTCAGACGGTAGGCGACTTGGTGTCTGGGTGTGCCCCAGCAGCCCTGCACGAGTTCCCAGTGCAAGTGATCCAAGCATCGCACAGCAAGACCTCAGCTGTGGGCACAGCTTGGTCAGGAACACCAGGCCACATTTGCTGCAGGAAAACACGACCCCCTGGGCTTGTGACAATGTTCAATCCGCTAAGCATGTGTCCAAGCGCAAGGATGTCAGATGTCTCAGTGTAGTCGCCATCGCCCTGCAAAATGCCTTCGGGCCAGGTTCTCATGTTGAATGGGGCTTTGCCAGGCTTAGCACACAGCTCCAAGTCCAGCAGAAAGTAGCGATGGTCCTCGCTGCAAGGTCTGTTGTTCCAGCGCAAGTCTCTGTGGGTGTAGCCGGCCTGCAGAAGTAGTTGGTGGTCGCTGTCTTGCCCCTGGTGCGCTGGCAGCATGCTTGCAACAATGACCAGCAAGAAGTCCTCTAGTGTGGCGCACTGACTTCAGGTATCAAAGTGATGCTGTGAACCATATTGCAGCCAGAAGAGTTGTGGGACTGGGCTGCTGCAGAACTGTCATGCACCAGGCATCCTGCAGTTGAGCCAGCAAACAGCACACCCTCGTTGATCTCCAGAAATGAATGACGCACCTTGTGAAGGGCTGCCAGGCCATGCAGCAGGCCATGAGCTGCGCTTGCTGCCTGCTGCTCATTGCAAGGCTGTGCATCGCCGCGCTGCAGACCAATTGGCGCCAAGGAGACAGTGTAGGTGTCCTCCTTTGGGTCCAGCGTTGGACCCCTCACAGCATGCACGAGGCCAGCACAGCGTGCAGTGCGAATGTTGACCTGCTTCAGCTCTGCAAAGTCCACTGTCCATGCGGCACTGAACTTGCTCCACATGGTGATGGTCTTGTGCACGGTCACATCGCTTTTGAAGCACCTGCAGCCAAATCACAAGCATGTGGTTGCAGGGCAGGCAGCACGGTGCTGGAAGGCAGGGCGGGTTGCCTTACCCATGGGCAGGGGATCTGCAGCACTTGGCAGGCTGCTGTAGTGCAACTTCACAGTGCACTCTGCATGCCCTCCTCTGCAGCATCATTACGAGCAGAGCGGGCCCAGGACAGCATCAGCCTCCCTGGGAAATGTTTCAATCGTGGTGTGACCCACTTGGCCGACTACAAATGAGAGCAGGACACTCACAAGGTGCGCGTGTAGCCCTCCTGGTGCGTGACCTTCTGCACCATATCTACAGGAAGCACATAACCTGGCAGCAGCGCTTGTGTGGCGCGCAGCAGGCGGTGCAGGTTGATGACTGCAATGGTGAGCAATGCCCGGGCTTTGGGTGAGTTGAGCCGCAGGCGGGGACCAATTGCAAGGGGCTCAGAGAGGCTGTTGCGCTCCATGGCAAAGAACTGGAACTTAGTACCAGCAACAGCAGCTGTTAGGAGGTAGGGCAGCTCCTGTAGTACAGCCGAGACCAGGACACCATCTTGTCTGCAGTCAGCCAAGGACACAACTGACAACCGAGCGCTCGGCTGACACAGATCAGCTAAGACATGGCAGGCCTGATGCATCAGCAAGGTTCCACAAGCTGCTCTGCAGATTGAAGAGGACACATGATCACAAGAATATACATGCACACACACTGCAAATACACATACTGCAAGTACACAGAGCTTCTGGACACTGCTCGTCCCCATGAGGGAACGTGGATGTTGCTACAGCCGGCACAGTAAAGGGATAGGTTGCAAACATGCGGGTGCTACCTCAGGGCTGCAGGTCCTGACCTTTTAAGTCTTTCATGGCATCCCTTAAAGGCACCCCGGCAGCCATCTCCTCTTACTTGAACAGCAGACGCAGGCCGTCACTGCTGCGTAGCTGGCCATCTGGGCGCAGGCTCTTGCCTTTGGCTGAGGTCTGTGTCATGGTGCTGTCATCATCACCCACATCCCAATGCATTGTCAGCCCCAGCTGCTGCTCATGTGGCAGCAGCGTCTCCAGTCCGCCCAGCAAGAGGTCAAGAAGGTACTTGTTGACGAGGTGACTGGTGAAAGGCTGTGTGCCAGGGTAGCTGCAGGCTGTCATGGCGTCTGTGAGCCGCCGAGCCAGCTGCCTGTGGCTGCCGTTGTCGAGCTCACACATGCTGGTCAGCTGCGTGTCACCCTTGAGGCCAGTCAGCACTTCTGGGTCCACTGGCAGCTTGGCGACAGGAAGCTCAAATAGAACTTCTTTCAGCTCTTTCCATGGCGGCAAGGCCTCAAGTGGCTGTTGCACAAGCTCCTGCACCCGCTGAGCAGACAGGTCTGGCACATTGCCTCTGGAACCTACAAACAAGCAGCCACTATGTCAGGCACAGCTCAGCGTGTGACTGATTGTCGGCGTCCCCATGGCCAGCAGCGCAACTCAACAGGCATGCTGCAGCACATGCTGCTGCACAGCATGGAAAGCAGCCCTTGCATGCTCCCAACAGTTTGTGTTGGTCAGGCGCTTCACAGGTGCGGGGCTTCATGAACAGCGTCTTCTACAGAGCACTCTGCAGCCTATGCAAAGAACCACTTTGCATGTTGCTGATGCTTGAACCAGCAGGCGGTGCCCTGCTGTCTGCCACCACTGACAAGCCACAGGCGGACCAGAGAATATGCCAGCCTTGTTTGCAGGCTCCTCTGAAACTGGTAGTCACCCGGCGCAACTATCTCACAGTAAGATTGAGACTGGCAGTCTTGCACAGCTTATTTCAGGCTTCTGTGTGCTTGAGTGAAGCAGCTGTGCAGCCACTCATCACAGCACATCTGCATTTGTCCCAGCCCACAACATGCTTGCTGAATGCCAGCCATACACAGCCGGCAATGAGGAGCTGTTGCCATTGACATGCACCAGGGCTCATCATGCACTCAGTCCCTCACCCCCAGCCGTCCCCCAGTTGCACCCCACTGAATGCGGAACAATGCACGTTTGCCTGCGGCACTGGCTCCTGCTTCAGGCTAAAAGAGGCGGTGCTCAAAGAGGCGGTAATCGCCTTTGGCGGTGTCCGTGCTGGACTGCATGACGAGGGCGCCATCGCTGTCCTCCAGGCGGCTGGTGTTGCCGGGCGCGACCACAGCCACAGCTCTGACTCTGGGGCGCCAGGCTTGACCCTTGTCAGCACCTCGTCAGAGTTCCCTCTGTATACTTTCAAAAGCGGTGCCATGGGCAGCCTACATGGATGGAATTCAGTCAGCTTGAATGTGGGTCAGCATTTAGCCTGTCAAGTTTCGCCTGATCGACCTGCCCAACCGGCTGCTCTTCTGGCTCAGGCTTGTAAGTAGCCACAGGATCGTGCAAAGAGCTAGGTATAAGATGGCCTCTGCCTGCTGCATCACGGAGTCAATCAGTCAGGTACGACATTTAGGGCAGGCGATCTCCTCAGCAGTCCGCCAGCAACAAGTTTTCAGTGTGCGGCTTGGAGCGAGCAGCTCCTGATGGAGCGTGCTCAGCTGGCGTTGCAACTGCCGGCTGGGGAGAGTTGTTGGCACGAGATCGAATCTGAGAGGTGATGACCAGAACCAGATGTGACGCATTGCATTGGTGCAGTGCTGCTGCGCATCAGGGTCAAGTCAAGCAGGTCGTCGATTTCAGGCCTGCCATGCACAATACTGAAAGGCACTGCTGTGGTAGCATACGTTGATATCGTGACGCAGCATGATATCCTGCGCCTTATAGGGAAAGTTTCAAGGCAGCCGCTCAGCTGCCAGGCGGGCACAGAGACCCTCGACAGGGCGCCTTCAAGCAAATACCGCCCCTGCTGGCATGCTTTGGTTGCGGCCAGCCCAGGGTCTATGAAAATCCCATGTTTGAGGAGCAGCAGCCTGAGCAACAGCCTGTGGAGGTGGCCGACTGCTCCGGAGGCAAGAAGAGCAGCAAGCCTCCTGTGGAGCAGGCTCAGGAAAACCTCAGGAACAGCACTGCACATTGGGCAGGCAACCAGCCTGCTTTGAAACTGGAGCAGCAGCCTGGCCAGGACTGCTCTGAGGGTGGCAGCAATGGCTTCTTGCAGTGCTCCTCAGTGTCTGGAGGCAGTGATGCCAGCGCACAGCAGGCACTGGGTGGTGGTGCAGCACATTCCAGCACTGAGAATGCCCCATCAGACGTGCAGCCAGCTGCTCCGCTGAGCTCGGGAGGTGGTGGGGCTGGTCTGCAGCAGCTGGGTGCTGCTGCAACCTCAGAGAAGCAGCCAGCCGAAGCCGCCGCTGCTGCAGCCGCCAGCCGTAGTACTGGCTTGACGCCACAGCTCAGTGCTGCTGCTGAGCCCCTGGCACAGGCTAAGGCCAGTGGGACTGCTGGCAGCCAGGGCCAGCTGGAGTCTGCTGCTGGTACTGTCAATGTTATTGCCAGCAGCAGCGGTGGAGCGCTGCCACAGCGCAATGCCAGACGGGCTGAGAGAAGTGAGACCAATGGTAGCACAGCCTACTGCAGCTGCTTGCTGTGTCCAGGGAGGATGGCCCATCAGCGCCTCCTGTCAGGGCAGCCTCCTGGGCTCTGCCCACGCTGCTGTCTGACCTGGCCCCTGGCCAACTTCTCGCGCAGACCAGCTCGGCTGCCCTAGAGAGTACACGGCCTGCAGCTGCCACCATGCATGGGGTCGCCAGCTCCAAGCAGCAGCAGCACGGAGACTCAGCCCATGCATACTCTGCGGTGCTCACAGGCAAGACTGCAACTGGCAGCAGTGACGCTGAGAGGGTTGTGCAACCTGTCGATGGGCTCGCTGGAGTGTTGTCAAGAGAGGGGCAGCCAGCCACAGTGTCTAGGCTGAGGGACGCAGCTCTCAGCAGCCTGCCAATGCTGCAGCAGTGCTGCCAGCCGCAGGTGCAGCCATCAGCAGTGTCCAGGCTGAGGCAGGCAGGGCTGAGCAATCTGTTGCTTGCTGCTGTCGGACAGCTTGTCAGCGATGCTCAGCAGCCTGGCAATGGACGTGCTGCTCCTGGGCAGCCTCTCAGCAACTGTCACAGGGCAGCCAGCAATGAGGGAACGGTAACAAGTGCAAAGCATGCAACTCTCTGGCTCGCACCGGGTATTCCCAGCTGGTGCAGCCTCAGATGGCTGCTCATGCTGGGTGCAGTGCTCATGGCCATCCTGAGCGCCCTTGCATGGGTCCCAGCCCCTCAGGCCAGCCCAGTCGCCAGCTCCTCAACAGTGGGATGCTCCAGGGAACAGGTGAGGCACCCTTCGCTTAGTCTCAGAATGTGCTGGCTGCTGTTGTGTTACATTGGGCTTCATGCCACAAGTCAGCAGCATCTGAAGTTGTGTGCGACGTCTCAAGCTGGACCTGCTGCCTGAATGCTTGAATGCCTGCAGCATCCAGCCACTTGGGACCCTGGCGACAACCCTGAGGCAATTGTCACTCCTGCTGACACGGAGATCGACCATGCTCATTTGGCCAATTCTGCACTGGTGCCAGAGGACCAGTCGGACCCAGGGTGAGTCATTGCTGCCTACGTTCTCCTGTGTCTGCCGCATGCTCCTGTGCACAGGCTGGTCAGTGGCAGCAGCTCCCTGCCTCCCAATATGAAGATTGCCGGGAGAGTGCACCGCCTGCATCAACACAGCTGCATGTGTCTACAAATTTGCAGTCCTGCCTGACGCTGCCAGCTGCACTGCAGTGCTCGGGCAAGTTCAAAGGAGCCTGTTGTGACTGCTCCACCAGGACCCCTTCCACTGCCACAGCCCCCTGCAGCGCTCCCCAATCACGAACCCACAACCAGGTGGGCTTTCGATACAGAACCGGTGCACATCAGCGTGGAGATTGATCTTGCTCTGCACTTGCCTTTGGCTTCCTCGGTTGTCATCCGCCAATGACAAGGGGGGGTCTCTCTGCGTGGACGGCATCGGCAGCCATACTGCCAGACACAGCAGAGCCTGCAGGACAGTCAGCCTGTGGCAGCCAGCATTGCCAGCGCAGATGGCACTGTAAAGCACTTTGCTGCGAGTGCAGCCTCGCAGGCTATCACGCGGTGGGCTCGTGTGGCATGGCCCACCCACCACGTAGCTGCTGCGCTGGCCACTGCCTTGCAGCTCTCTGCAACCAGCAGTCTGCTCTCCAGTGACTGTGGTCTCCCTGATGTGTTGCAGTTATGAGAATGTAGCAATAAGCTTTGGAGAGGGCCACAGTCACGGCGTGAGGCAGGAAGTCAGCATCGAGTCACCCTCTACCTCTCAGACAGTACAGGTAGTTGAACAAGAGGCAGGATAAGGCTCGCAAATGTACCAATACATCACCTTGCCTGTGCAGAGCCAGCCAACAGCCCGAGTGAACGTTAACCCAGGGCAAGGGAGCCTGCTCTCCCTGCGAGGGTTGACTGCAGACATGGACTGTAAGTGGTGCTACTTGGGCACAGACTGTGGCAGCAGGGCCTTGAGCAAGGGCCTGGTGGGTTGGTCTGCAGCAAACGCAGCACTAGCAGCTTCACACATGGCGTCAAGCTGGTTTGTCCCGCCATCAGCTTGGCCAGCTATGGCCGTCTCTCCTCTGCAGGTGGGATCAGTTGGCTTGCTTGGGGGCCAGCCCCACCGATCTCTGAAGCAGGAACCTCAGCAGAGCATTGTGGTGATGCTGCAACTTTGAGCGAGAAGGTATGAGCCTGCTTGACCAATTTCAGCGCTGCCTGCAGGCACTTCAGCAGGGGTAGTCTAGACTGGCAGGGCTGTCTGATGCAGCAATGCCAGCCAGGTGACTGCAAAGAGGTCCAATAGACTCCAAATTTCCCCACAAAGATGCCTGTTGCCGGTCTACCCTCGAGCCTGCTGCTTGCCAGCCTGCCTTAATGCCTTGCGCTGCTGCAGGTTTGTGATGTCAGCCTAGTGGCCCGAGTTGGCAGGTCCAGCCATCACCAGCCAGCGACTGGCAGGGAATGACGCCGCAGCTGACAGCGCTCTGATGGAACAGGCTGCAACAGGGTCTGAAGCCTCCAAAGAGACCATAAGTATCAGGTGATCTGATGCTGCAAGTCAAAGCCTTGCCAGCTACTGCCATGCGCCATTCTGCAGAAAGCTGAGCTGGGAGCTGGACCTTGACAGATGCCACTGATTAGCCTGCAAGCACCCCCCTGCACCCAGAAGCTGCACGCTGGGAGTACTGTTTCGTGATCATGCTGCAGTCGTGAGGATGCAGCGTTGAGCACAGAAGAAGAGGTCAGTCAGTACAGGAGTCAACAGGCTGTCAGTGCAGCAGTTCCTCAGCTTTTGAGGTGGGTTTTGAGGTGGCGCTGAGTCTCATATATCTGTCATTGGCAACATGATGAGCAGATCTCAGCACAGCTGGCTATCTGCAGGAGCTAAAAGCACTCGCCACTGGAAATGGATGGAGGGCAAACTGCGTAGTCTTAGTGATGTCATTTGGGATGTGCTCGGCTGTTTGTGTGGCTTTCTGTGTCGGTGATGTTTGGCCCATGTGAGGCGCATTCAGTCCTGTTGCACATGACTCTGCTGAAGGGCGCATTGAAACCATACCTACTGCACAGATTCGACTTGCCAAACATCCTCACCCTGAGCAGACTTCAGCTTGTGGCCTCCTGTTGCGGAGGCTGATCCTCTGCAGGGCAAAAGCCAGAACAACCTGACCTCCTCAACAAATTCAACTTACCATCCAGAAACCTCTCATGATGAGTTGCATGTGCCAGGAAGCGTCAACACTCGGCTATACACCAACCCCATCAGTGCTGGCTGTGGACCTGGGCTTTTCGAGGTCATTAGGCATGTGGCAGCTACATCTAGCTGTGTCACCTCATGGCAGAGGAATACTGGCAGCATTGTACAGATTTGAAAGCAGGTGCTTTTGGCAACAACGCATGGTCAGCTCTGGAGCACGCACCAGCTTGCACCAGCTCCTTCCCGGCATGCAATTCAGACTCCAGGGTGGTCTGGTGAAGGGCAAAGCGCATGTCCAGGACTAGCTGCCTGTGCTTGGCGTCACCTCCTGCATCCAGGTGTTTCCGGAGCCCCCACATCTCTGCTAAGGCATGCAGGCAGGCATCAGCTATGGTGTGCTCCAGCTGAATGCTCATCAGTTCAGGTTCTGCCATGAGCCTTCAGCAATGCCTCATCTGGGGGTGTCAAACTGCCTGCTGAGGCCTGGTGACGCCAGACACATGTGCTTGTCCTTCCTGGGGTCCCCTGTCTTGTTGCTGTGCTGATGTGGGCCGTGTTAACGCAACGTTGGCAAAGCTCCCTGTCCATGGACAGCCTGGAACAATTCTTGGTCGAACAGGAGCTCTGTGAGCCACTGCTGGCTCAACCATCATGGCTGACATGCAGGGCAAAAGCTCAACTAGCAGGATCTACATGTCCTTACAGCAGACAAAGAGACTTAGTCGAACTTCAATTTGTTTTCTTCAGGGATGCAGGCTCAGCCTCACTGAGTCAATCAGTCTTGGCACCAGAATAAAGCAAACTGTCGCGTGACGCATCCATGTTCACAAGACAGTGGATCTGCATGCAAGAGAAGCGCTCAGCTTAGATACCCTACAGTGCACATGCAGAGAATTAACTGGGGCGCAACATGCATGTGGAATGTACAAATAGAGCCTTACCGCTGCATAGATGGAGACCGCCAGGATGATGAAGGTCAGCACGGCGGCTGCCATGTATGACCATGTGACAGAAGAGGCCTCTGCAGCTGTACATACAGGCAGCTCAGTACAGTTGGTGCATTGAGACAGAGGCTCCTAATCAAGCACAGGGAGCACATACCTGACGGGGCTGACTGCAGCAGTGTCCTCCTCTGCATGTGGGTCTGCTTCCAGACTGCCAGCCCTTTCAGGCCTGTGGCTGCCTGGGGCACCCGGCCCAGGAGGATGATCTGGGTGGCCACCCTGCAAGGCGTTACATGACTGCTGAGATATTGGCATGGGCCAACACAGTCCAGCAGGTGCCAGAACGACATTGGATACCGTCAGTAGAGGATCGCCCAAGTAGGCAAGACAGTCGGAAACACAGCAGGACAATGTGAGCCGTGGCTATCTAGCGACAGGCAGGGCATCGAATTAGCACGAGCGCACGCCACGCTGACCTGTTGTCATATGTCCTGGCCAACTGTTGCTGCAGGGAGCGCAGGACGGCCACAGTGGCCTCCAAAGCAACATGGTACTCCGGCGTCCCCTGCAGGGCCTGCAGACTGACCAGGGTGGCTTCCAGCAGAATGGGGTCGTCTGCCCTTGCGTCTCCCTGGGCGACCCTGCAGCCATTAGCGCTCTCCTGCTCAGCATGCAGCCCTGCCAGACAACTGCTACCATTTGCCAGACCGATGCTGCTCGCTGCTTGTCCAGCCAACATCACTTGCATTTCCCCTCTTCAAGCGAGCCTGGAGGACATCTGCTGCCCTTGAATCTCTCTGAAGTGCTTTTGCCTTGGGGAAGGAACTTTTGCAGATGAGTGAGTTTTGAATAGCAGAGAAGAACAGCTGATCCGGTGCTGCCAGGGTCCTGAGCGCAGAGTGACAAAGCAAAAGTTCTGCAAAGCCTGCACAGCAGTACCTGCGCTCATGCTCCTCGGCAGCGTCTGTCCCCGTCTGGTACAGGGCAGCCAGCTCGTTGGCCCACAGCCTGATGGATGCCTCTGTCAGGGAGAGCTGGGCGCTGGTCCCGTCGGCCCTGCGCAGGGAGATGACGCCCTGTAGGCTGCCGCTGCCAGGGGTATAGCCACCTGTTGAGCATTGCTTCAGCGCTGCCTGCATGCCAAGATGTCACCATAGGTGATAGCTCAGGCAGGGGCACACAATGTGGCATTCTTTGACTGGCACAGGTGAGCAGCATCAGCCTTGGACCACCAGCCATTGGTGGGCAGCCATACCTGACAGCAAAGGCCAGTCAGCTCGTCAGCTGTCAATCAGTTCCATCATTGCCTAGGCTGGGCACCATGGAACCCTCTGACTTCTAACCTCAGCTCCTGCTGGGGCAAGCGACGCCACAGAGGCCCCTTGCCCATTCAGCACATGCCAAGCATGACCGCTGTTGCCTGAGGGAGCAGTGCGCACCTTGAGACTCTCCTCCAGACATGCATCACTGCAGTCCAGCAGCCCGCTCTGGTCAAGGGGAACATGAGTGATGCTCTGCTGTGCCTCTGTCACGACTGACTCCACCGCCCTCATCAGCTGGGAGGCTGGCAGGCCATTGCTGGCCGATGACAGCTCAAAACTGGCTGCGGATGCCAGGCTGTTCTTCAGGAGCAACTGGGTGGCAGAGTTGTCTGCAGGGCATACACATGTGGGTCGCGAGTCTTCACACTGCATGGCGGGGCAGGTGGGAGACGTGAGACGAGAGGGTCTGCTCCAGGGGATGCTCGAGAGAAGGACCCTGCTTGTGATCATTTGGCTTGCATCACTGAGTGCCTGGTCATGCAAGAGCCATGGCAGGCCTGCGCACCTGAGCTGACGCCTGCCAGCTGCACTGCCATCACGGCTCGTGGCCGGGAGAATAGGTTGGGCTGCAGCACAGCTGCAAGCTGCAGCAAGGGTCACCAGGGTCAGATGGCGCATGCTGCAGCAGCCTGAAATGGCCCTGCGAGATGCAGGATGGACTGCAAGGATGCCAGCATGCACAATGCTGGGAAGCATGCATGGTCACCTGACTGCCTGTCTCACGTGACAGGCTGTCTGCGGGAATGCTGAGCAGGGAAGACAGCATTGCAGTGACGCCATCAGCACCTATCAGCTTGGGTGACTTGGCTGGCAGGAAGGCCAGACCTTCTGGCTCGCTGTAGAAAATCTGTGGCTGGCCTGCTGCCAAGCTCAGGCACAGTGCCAGCACAAAGCGCAACATGGTGCCCTGATCTCAAGGGCTTTGAAGTCGATCGGGCCTCTCTCAGCCTTGATGAAATGCAGCGTGCTGTGGTCCCGCTGAAGTGAATTCTGCAGCAATGATTTGCTCAGAACACACACTTCAATCTTGCATTCTTTCAGTTCATTTCTCCTTCTCGGGACCTTCATGATGGCCTCGGGACCATCATGATGCCGCATTTCATACCTGATTGTGGCCCAGTGCTGCGAAGGGCTCTCGGAGCCCTTTGCACCTGGAAGTTGTGACAAGTTGGCTAGCTAACATGGCTGACTCCACAACCCATGCAGTGCGACTTGTTGGGGTAGCAGGCCAGGAACAGCCCTGCCTTTTCAGCATCGAGGACACTGGCATCCATTTGCTGACTGAGGCCAAGCAGGTGATTCCCAAAACTACATGTTCATGGCAGACTCGAGCAATACTGAGGTCGTGCCTTCCATCAAAGCATGCAAAACATGCAGTTGCTCTTACTCTGCCATGCCCTACAGCACCTGGAGCGCTTCCAGTATGAGGGCATCATCAAGTGGCTGCCAGCAGACCAACGCACGACCACTAAGGGCACCCCAGACTGCCTGGATGTCCAGATCAAGACGACGCAGGGGCCCCGCGAGCTGCGTCTGCGAGCCTCTGGCCCCGAGTCCGTGCAGCTGATGCTACGGCAGCTCAACTCGGCTGTGCAGCGGGTGGTGGAGTCCAGGCAGCAGGTCAGGGAGGGTGCTGCCGGCAGGAGGCACCCTGGAATACTGTGCCTCCGTCGCCAAGGCCTGCAGAGGTTGCAAGGGTGTAGCTGGTGCTGCGGCACTTTTATGCAGCCGTGCAGACGCCGGTGGAGTCCCTGCAGCAGCAGCAGCAAGGAGAGATGCACAGACAATCAAGGCGGTGCTGAAGATAGTTTACATGAGCAGCACAACCACATGTGCTGTCGGCCTGAAGCAGGACGGCGCTCCGAGGGTTGCCTCCTGTGGCATTGTCCGCAGAGCCCAACTTACGACACGGGTTGCTAAGCGCAGCCTATGTGGCTTTACTGCACTGGGTCAGTGGCCCAATGCTCTGCACTTTTACTATGTGCTTTGCATTGGGCCGGGACAGTGGTGTCATGCTGCACACCCAAAAGACTGTCCTGGATCAGGTCTGCAGCTTCATGCACTGCAGTCCCCGGCGGAGGAGCCGCGCCGCACACGCCAGCGGTCAAGTCTAGACACACCCAGCCGCCTGAGCCTGCAGTCCCCTCGGCAGGGTGTTGAGGCGTCTGGCGCCAGCACCACCAGCACCATGGGCGAGCAGGCAAGTACTGCTGGTGTCGACTTGAATGTATCAGGGGGTTACATCCATTGCCGGTCCCACTAGCACCATTGGCGAGCAAGCAAGCGCCGCCAAGAACCTGCTGTCATGGCAATCTGGTGTCTCAGGGCAGGTGCCTTGCACATATAGTTTCATTTTGTCCATGTATAGGCAGGCGGCTCTTAGCTTTGTACAGCAGCCACAGCAGGGGACATCTCCACTGAGTCGCTGCAAGGTGAAACAAATGTCTGACCAGCCCTGCCCAGTTATTGCCAGTGGTCAGTGTCTAGCCGGCAATGACTGATGGGCTGCAGGGTGCAGTTATTTCTTTTGGTGACGGTCATTACAAAGCGCACATTTCAGCCCTGCTTGCTCCCATGCAACACACTGTGCCAGCCATCATCCACACTCCTGCTGTAGGCAGGCAGTGCCCTGCACTGAGCAGCTGCCCCGCCACCTGCAGGGTGCGCTGGCCTCTCCTGAGCAGGGAGGGTCTCCCATCAAGTGCATGGGCTCAAATCCGCCCACGCTCAGTGTGAGGCAGCTCATATTGAGTGATGCAGTACCATTCCGCAGGGCGTGCAGGCCTCCCCCAAGCGGGGACGGTCTCCCATGAAGCGTATGGGCTCAGCCCTGCTGGCGCCCATCCGCAGCCTGGGGCGCATCAGCATGCGCCGCTCATCCTCCCCCAGCAAGCTGGCCACCGCTGCCTCCACGGCCGAGGGCATGCCAGAGGGCAGTGCAGCCTCAGCGCCAGGCACGCTGCGCGCCAGCACTGGGTCCCAGGTAGGTCAGATGCTTCTTCCGTGCAGCTTCCTGGCCCCAGCATGCTGGGCTGCCTGCACTCCTCTCTGCAGGAAGTAGCAACTTCAGGTGCTTTCTGCTGTTCTCTCACAATGTGTACCCTCTGCTTCCTGCTATTCATCTTGCCTCAAGCAATGTCAGCTGCTTTCTGTGACACTTTGTGCCTTCAGCAGTCCCCTGCAACTCGCCCAAACTTCAACAATGAGGCCGAAGCAGTGAGGTGCACATGCTGTGACAAGAGCAAGCATGCAAGCCATTGAGTCCACTGCTGTGCTGTGAGTGTACAAGGGCTCGCAGGTGGCCTCAATGTTTGACATTTGGAGGAGGCTGCTGAGCCTATCCATGCTCTTCTGCTAAGCCTGGCAGTCGTTGTGCAGGGGCTGGCAGGTGGCTCCAAGAGCAGGCGTCAGCTGCAAGAGGAGGCTGCCAAGCACAAGCGGGAGGCGGCGCAGGAGCAGCGGCGGCTTAAGGATGAGGCTGCTGAGCGCAAGCGCCAGGCTACGCTGGAAGCCGCTAAGCAGAAGCGCTTAGTGACCCTGGAGGCTGCCGAGACCAAACGTCTGGAGAAGCTGAAGGCTGGCGGGTCTCGCCGTGAGCTGCAGGTGCACATCATGACTGTTTGCGAGCTGCATTTTGCAGGGCTGCAGTGCAGCAATGAAAGGGGGCTGCAGGCTGCAGGGTGACCAGTTTTGTCTGCCACAGGCATGCAGCAACATTGGTGCACCTGGCACCTGTGGTCTGGCTGGGCACAATCGCATTGCACAGCCCCTCGACCACTCATACCTGTCACTTCCCGCAATATGTGTCGCAGGCCAGCAGTGCTTGGTTCAAAGCGGCCAGGATGTCTGCTGCAGGTTGACAGCCGATCAGGGTCGCTGACCCTGAAGCCGACACCCAGCAGTGCTGCCAGTGACGCAGCAGCCGATCAGATGCTCAAGAGCCTGCAGACGAGCCAGGAGGCCCGACAAGGCTCCTTCCAGGCAGGCATGCAGTCCACACGTCTTGTCTGCCCACAGGTCTCAGCTGCATGGCTGGCGTGGACTGCATGGCCTTGCACTCACAGCAACTGAGGGGCCACTGCCTGGCTGCTGGCAGGTGTCCAGGGCGGGCACAGTCCAGTGAGTCGGCCTGGAGCTGCCCACAGCCCCGCACGCCTCACATGCAGAGCCCGCTCTCTGCTGCCCTGCAGGTGCCCGATGACACTGCCTCGCCAGGGCCATTGGGTGCCAGGGCAGCCCGCACAGCCTCTGGCGGACCGACCATGCCTGCCACCGCTGGAACCCTCAGGCTGGCATCCAGCAGCGCTGGTCAGGAGGGCAACACATCTGGGCAGCAGGCCTCTGCTTCCCAGGGGGCAAGCAGCAGCAGTGGGGTGCGGGAGCGAGCTGGTCCTGGAGAGGGCAGGGGAGTGCTGGCAGTTGGACCTGCAGGGCCGCAGGCGGTGCTGGTGGCTGAGCGGGGGTCTGCTGAGGGCAGCAGGCACGGCAGATCAGCTGAGGCAGGGAGCATGGCCAGGAGCAACAGCAGGGGGGTCCTGCAGCTAGCTGCTGACGGCAGCCTGGTTGAGGCACCCCGACAGGGCCGCAGCAGCGCAGGCGCTGCGCCAGCCCATGCCCAGGTGAGCATGCATGTCTGCACATGTGCACCTGTCTGACCTTATTCCACCAGCACCTGCGCTGCCAGCCAGAAGCAGATATGAGCCTGCCTCCCTTTATATCCCATACAGTCGCCACAACAGCGATTGAGGTGGATTGTTGTTTGCTGATTGCTGTCTTCCTGCCTCCTGCAGTCAGCCCTGGAGGGTAGCCCACCAAGCTCTCAGCGGCGTACCAGCAAATGGGACCTTACCCTGCAGGTGCAGTCCAGCCGGGACGACCCTGTGCGGCAGGCACCCCTGGCACAGGACTCCCCAGCAAATGGGACAAGTGACTGGTCCCTGCAGCATGCACCAGGCAGCCAGCTGCTGGAGGAGCACAGGGCAGTGTACGCTCCTCTGGAGACTGGGGCTTCGACATCGCCCACCATGCGCAACACCTCGGCTGACTTTGGGGTGAGCATGCTGGGCTGTTGCTGCAAAACTTCTGTGAGGTATACATCTCAAATCAGCCAAGCAGTCTGGTTGGCCAAGTTGCCATGGGGTGCAGTCTTGCCATCACGTATAAGTTGTCAGCAAGCCAAAATGTGTAGTGGATACGCAGATTACTTACTCAGCCATAGCGTCCAGCATGTTGTGTGCCGCCCACGTTTCCTGCCTTGTGCACCTGCACCCTCATAGTTTTGTGCATATGTACCTGGTGCCGACTGCAGGTGGAAGCCAGCCCCTCCGGAAGCCGCACCTGGTCCCAGTTCAGCGCCCAGTCCCAGATGCGCATGCAGCACGATCTTGCTGGGCAGCACGCTGCAGCACAGCGGGCCACATCCCTAAAGTCCCAGCAGCAAACACAAGACGCTGGCATGCAGCTCGACACAGCAGACCAGCAAACTCATTTGGTGGTGCCTGAGGCTGGTGCACTGGATGAGTCAGCTGGGCAGGTGACAGGCAGGCAGCAGCAGCCTGCAGATGCTCGTGATCAAGGGGAGGGGCCGCTGCTGCAGCAACGTCCCGATGCTGTCGAGTCCGTCAGGCTGGTGCACGGGGAGCCAGTGCAGCAGGAGGCGCATCTGCAGACACAGCAGGGCCTTCATGAGGGGCTGCAGGCACCGCATGCACCAGAGGGAGTCAGCAGGTCTGGTGGTGCTGCCCAGGCTGCCAGGCAGCAGTACCTTGCATCCCCTCTCGCCCAGGAGCAGGCCGGGGAACAGAAGGGTGAGGACGCCAGGCAGCGGGCAGGTGCAGATGCTGGGCAGCAGGCGGGTGTGGGTGCTGCACCACATCCTCTGGAGGCTGCCAGGCCTGCCCAAGTCCAGAGGCAGCTGAACATGGAGCCAGGAGCGGCAGCGCCTGCCAGCCAGGGTGGACAGGTGGCAGCTGGGCAGCACACACCTGCTGCCCAGGCTGGCAGGGCAGGGGCAGGCCTTGGCGGATGGGGGGGCAGCAGCCTGCAGGGAAGTGCAGAGAATGCGCGGCCAGCTGTGGGTCAGCTGCCTGAGCCTGCTGCAGCACCCTCACAGCAGCCTGCAGCGGAGCGGCATCTGCCCGCTGCTCTGGCCGGTGCATCAGGAGCAGATCTTGGCGGACAGGGGGCTGATGTGCGTCAGGCAGGGGCAGCCCCTGCTCAGGTGGCAGCGCCGGGAGCAGCTGCAGAAGCATTGCAGAGGGCCAGTCTACTGGCCAGCAGTGCAACCGTGCCCATGCTGGCAACGCTGCAGCCTGGAGTCAGTAGCAGCCCTGCTCCAGCTCAGAGTCAGGTGGGCTGACTAATGATGAAACCATATTGCAGGACCAGAGAGCCTGTTCTGCTCGATGCAGTCAGCTTGGAGTCCATGGCCTTGCATGTCCATGTGAGCTGGTTTTCAGTGGCGTTTTAGGCCTTTGATGCCACTGGCTGATCACTGCAACTCTGTTGCAGCAGATGCCATGCGGCTGCTGCTGCATTGAGCCAAGTATGTCTGTTGGAGTCTGCCACACCAGTAAGCCGCACAGTCTGCACAATCTGGCTTCTGGAAAGGGGAGCCCTCAACTGGAGGACCTAGTTGCCCCTGGTGGTGCAGGTGACGTTCCTGGAGAGTCTGGTCACGCGGCTGTCGCATGAGCTGGCAGCAGCGCAGCTGGCTCAGGGCAGCAGCCCTGCAGCGGTGCAGTCCCCCAGTGCCCAGGGGCAGGCAGTGACCACAGCTGCAGCTGCAACGGTCACCCCTGGCCCGCCAGCGCCCTGGCTGACAGACCAGCAGATGCTGACCCCTCTCCTGAAGGCGTATGATGACCGGGTGGCTGCGCAGGAGGCAGACATGGCCACAGCTGCCAGGGAGGCAGAGGCACTGCACAAGCAGGTGGGCTCTGCTGCCAGCTGGGGAGTTGCTGCGGCCTCGGCCTGTACACAGCTCACATCTGGCCAGCTCCTGACATGGAACGCAGTGGTGACTGCTTCAGCTGGCCTGACCTGATGCCTGGCAGGCACAGCTGCCAACTTCCCAGCTACTGGCTCACCCAAGCTGGGCTCACTCCTTGCTGAAGTCACTGTCTGTGAAGGCCAATAGCTGCCTCTCCTGCAATCAAAACAAGCCCACACCTCATCAAACATGTCGAAGTGCAGCGACACTCCAGTGCCCTCTTCCCGGTGGACCAGGCAGCTGATGAAACTTCTTGCTTGCACATTGCAATCATTGCCCTCCCGTGCCCCATCTGCAGGTGGATCAGGTAGCTGACGAGAATGCTCGTCTGCATGCCCAGCTGGAGGGTGCCCTGCAGCGCCTGGTGGCCGCCACGCAGCAGTCTGCGGAGCCGGGGGCGGGCGCCAGCACAGCCATAGCTGAGCAGATGTCCTTGCTGCGGGAGGAGAACGACCTCCTCCTGGAGCAGCAGCGGCAGGCTGATGGGGAGCTGCAGCAGCTGCGGGAGACAGTGCAGGTGTGGGGGTAGTAACAGCCTTGCGTGCCTGCAGTTCCCCGGGACCCTTGAGCCTGGTGTCAGGTGCCCCTGCTGTGTCCCTGGTTTTGAAGTCAACAGTGCAGGCATGCTGGGAAGTCTATGTGCAGCCACATGCAGCTCATCCTCAGCAGACAAGCTCATGCAGCCCTGGGCCCCACCCTGCACAGGCAGGACCAGGCACTGGACATTCACCTCATCATGTTGCAACCTGGGCATGCCACTCACAGGCCGTGGCTGTTGCTGCACAGCCTCTTGCTGCCGCTGCAGGCTTGTTGCAAAGCCTCCACCACCTGCGCCATGGTTGGAACCATGTCTGAAGCAGCATGCTGAATGCGCGAAGGTCTAGAACCTGTCTGAGTCACCAACTTTGACTGTCACCTTTTCTTGTCACCTCTGCAGGCCCAGGCAGCTGGCAGCAGGGCCATGGCGCGGGACCTCTCGGAGGCAGCAGAGCGCTTGCAGCTGACGGAGGCTGCTGCAGCCAAGTCTGCCAGCAAGTACAGGACAGCCACGCAGGCCTTGGACCTGGCTCAGCAGGAGGCTGCAGCGCTGAGCAGCCAGGTTGCAGAGCTGCAGCAGGCCCTACAGGAGGAGCAGGGGGCGGCGGCTGCAGCTGTGGCGGGGGCGGAGAGGGTGCAGCTGGAGCTTGAGAGGCTGCAGGTGAGCTTAAGGGGCTGTGCGTGGGCTACAGTGGCCTGGTGCAGGTTGCACTTTGTTGAATGCTGAGGCTGTGGCGGGGCTAGCGTGTAGCAGGAGCTTGCAGGGCTGGTAGAGATTGGACGGCTTGCAACTGCCCTTGGTGTTCTTTGAGCTGTACAGAGCAAGCATTGCGCAGTGACTGCATTTCCCTGCATGCAGGACGCTCACAGCAGGTTGCAGCATGAGCACGGCAGCCAGCAGGCAGAGCTGGACAGATGCCGTGCACAGCTGACTAATGCTCAGCGTGCACAGCAGGAGGCCAGCGCTGCAGCTGAAGCTGTCACAGCAGAGGCCAAGGATCTGCAGGAGGCCTTGCAGGCCAGTCAGGCTGCCCTGCTGCATGCTGACCGGCGGCACGAGCAGGCGAGTGGTCTGCTGTTTGCGGCAGAAAAACCCCAGGCAGATTGCCCTGCTGGATGATGCCCTGCAGCGTCGCTCCATAGGTGGAACGTGTAGTGTGTCTCGGCACTAACTTGGCAGAGCTCTGGTATCTGTCAAGCGCTCTGCCAGGCTAATAACCGGCCTTTTTCGCACCCCTAGTGGGCAATGCCTGGTAGCACAGCAGAGCAGCTGGCTGAGCAACCTCACTCTCAGGCCCCAAGAACTGGTGGGCCCATACTTTTCCAGGGAATTTCAGCAGGGCAACTGCAGATATGTTGAGCAGCCATTGGTGGCGTGCAGGTGTACCAGTGCTTGAGAGAGGCAGCAGGGGCAGCTGAGGAGGCTGCCCATGCCAGGGACACCCTGGTGGCCCACGATGCAGATCTGGAGGCAGCTGTGCACCAGCTGCAGGTGGGTGCAGATGCAGTCATGGGCTTGAAAGCAGAGATGAGGTGCAATTCAAGTCCTTCACATGCATCAAGCAATCCGCCCCATGCAGTGTGCAGTCATGCAGCCTTGCAGACATCATAGAGCAGTGCTCAGAGCCTCAGCAGCCAAGCACTTGAGCACAGCTGCAGTCAGAGCCCCTCACAACCTGTAAGACTGGACTTGCAGGCGCGCCTGGACAGCCAGGCAGCTGCTGTGGATGCCGCCAAGGGACATCAGGCCCAGATTCGGGAGGCGCAGGTGGCAGCTGACGAGCTGGTTACTCATGCCCAGCAGGCACAGCTGGAAGCCCAGCGGGAGGCGGCCTCATGGCGGGCACAGGTGCTGCCCGCTGCAAGCTGTACCCATGCTGCTTTGTGGTGGGGCAATCAGACACACGAAAAGCTGTGCTGCCTGCTCACAGGACAAATGTTGGTGCCCCTGTGCTCGCTATGTTGTGGAGCGCTGCGGTACATTGAGATTGCAGCACTCTGCTTCAATACACTGTTCATGAGCTGACTGCTGGACACGTGCAGCTGGCAGATCAGTAGCAGTGCATACTACAGGTTGTTTCTACAAGGATACAGTGGTAGCGCCCTTGCAGGCTGGAAACCTGCAAGCCAGTCAGGACAGGGCTGCTGCAATCTGCAGAACACTCCAGCATGGACGCTCCACAGCGGCGGTGCCCTTCGTGATGAGTGCTGCTGGCCATGCAGGCTGAGGATCTGCAGGCCAGTCTGGATAAGGGCGCTGCCGCTTGCAAGACGCTGCAGCATGAGCTGGATGCACTGCGGCAGCACTATGGGTCCCCAGAGGTGGTCACGGCTCGCACAGAGGCCCATCTGGCCTCGCTCACAGTTGCCCAGAAGGCAGTCGACCAGGTGAGTCAATGAGGAATTTTCAAGCAAAGCTGTGGATGCAAGGCAGGGGGGTTGGCAGGCCAAGCTGAGATCAGTAGCTGTCACTCAGAGTTTATCAGCCATTTCGATAAGGCTAGTAAAAGTGCAGCTTTGCACCATTATGGAAGCAATGCGGTGCTACACTGGCTGGAGGCAAAACACCTTTCTGTTTAACGCTGCCAGAAAACTGTGGGAATTTGCTGACTCAAGCTCGCAGTGAAGCCGATGAGGGGTTGCTGCCTGTGCAGGTGGCCGCTGCGGAGGCGGCCAGGGCTGCTGCTGTGGAGCGCCTGCAGGCTGCTCAGCTGGCTGCTGAGCAGGCAGGGCGGCGCCAGGACCAGCAGCAGCAGCACATGCAGGTGTGGCCCCGCAGAATACTGATGTTTGCTGAGAGGCCATGGCACCAGCTGGTTGCAGCAGAGTGCAGGCGCCATTCAGGCTGCCTGAAGTACTTGTTCTGGTCTGGTCGCGAGCAGCTCCACAGCTGGGCAGCACCCTGATTCCCGCATCATCAATGCCAAACATGGATGAATTCCACTTTGCTGCACCATGTGCGCTCCCCACCCTACCTGCCCGTCTGCCCTCAAGCATAGCAACCACATGCCACCAAACGCAAGGGAACCCACAGGCACTAATACAGACATGAACTCCATGCTAAGTTGCCCCATTCAGGCGACCATTGTGGAGCTGCGGCGGCGCTGCGCAGACGCCCTTGAGGGTTCTGCAGCCCTGCGCAGCGAGGGCGACGATCTGCGAAGGCGCCTGGAGCGGGCGGAGGGGCAGGCGGACGCCCTGCAGCAGCAGCTGCGCCAGGGGCAGCAGCAGGACCAGGGTGTCCACAGCAGGTGCATGATCTTTGCCAGCTGGAAGGTGGCGGGCAGGGGCAGCTGCAGACGCCAGCAGGTTCAGGGGCATCCACTGCTGACCCTAGTGCTTCCATGCAGCAGCCTGCTTCACATCTGAGTCTGCCACCTGCACCCGCAACCGCAGACCCACAGCAGGTGCCTGATGGCGCCCATGCATGCAGCGCGGGCGCCAGCAGCCTACTGCGTCTTTGCACATGTGACAGTCGACGGCGGGTCAAAGAGACTCAGAGCACGCAGCTGCTGTTGCAGCTGCAGCAAACACCGATGTGGACTCAGATGCCAGGCGTCCTCACTGTGGATCAACCACCTGCTTTTGCAGAGCAACTTGCCTGGTCTGCTGGCAGAATCACAAGCTGCTTCCTGTGACCGGCGTTGGCCTTGTGACAAGGGAGACTGTGCTCTGCTACATCTGTGGGTGCCTGTTGGAACATCAGGAACTGTGTTTGGCCCTCTGCATGCAGGGCGCTGCTTGAGGAGGAGGCTGCGAGCTCAGCTGGAGTCAGGACGCAGGCCCTGGAAAGGTCTGTTGTATGTGCTGGAGCAGTCTATGTTTGCAAAGGCAGAAGCAAGCTGCCAACCCAGAGTGCTGACTGTCAGCACAGCAGATGCCGCTCGGCTGTGCATGCTTCCCAGGTGTGCGCCCAGCAATGCTGACAATGCCTGACAGGAACCAGGAGCCCATGCCTCACCACCCCAATCTGCAGGGACCTGGCAGTCAGCGAGGCAGCTGTGGCAGACCTGCGTCAGCAGCTGCAACGGGCAGCCCAGGACCAGGACCGCCTGGCAGCTGAGGCCCGGGCAGCCCAGGAGGCAGCTCAGATGGCAGAGCTGACCGCTGATGATGCCCAGCATGGCTTGGCCCAGGTATTGCTCGGGCTCTCTGAGTGGGCGAATGCAAAAACAATGTCAAAAGCAAGGTTGCTGCCTGTGCATGTTTGAGGGTGTGTGCCGCAGCCTAATCAGGGCCCCTACAAGGGATTGTCCAGGGGTCTGGAGCCCAACTCAGCATTATGCTGCAGAACCATCAGTCTTTCTGCACAGCGAGGTCAACCTCTCACATGCTTTCATGGCATCTCCATTATGACAGAGCATTGTTGAGCAGCGTCCTTCACCCTCTGCCACAGCCTGGACCTGGCTGCCAGCAGGCTGACTGAGGCCCGGTCAAGCAAGACAATCACTGAGTAGTTCACTGAGTAGAGGCCCAGGCACCGCTGTCAGCAAGGCGCAGCAAGAGGAAGACAGGTCTGCACGTAGCCAGGCTGGAGCTACACTGTCATGAATTTTACCTGTCCTTGTGCAGGCTAGAGATGTGCTTGCTCTGCGCTCCACAACATGGCTCCTGACGTGCAGGCTCAGGTGCAGCTGTCAGCAGTACGCAGCGAGAGAGAGGCCCTGCTGACCACCCGGATGGAGCTGCAGTCACTGCTGGAGAGGGCCCAGATGGAGGCATCACGGGCCAGGCGCCAGCAGCAGGCTGCTGAGGTGAGGAACAGGGGGTCAGACACACTCACAAGTGTGGTTGCGCTGAACGTTACTCTGCTGGCAGAAGCGCTAACAGCAAGCTCCCAAGGTGACGGGATGATCTGTACATGGACTGCACGCCCCGCCCATTGACAAGGCGCCTGCAGCAGGTTGCTGAGGTGAGGGGAGGGGCTCGACCAGAACACTGGTATGAGTCCCAGACATATTGCCTCATAGCGTCTAGTGACAGGCGGCTGAGGTGAGGGGTCTGACAGGCTGTTCTGATGATGATGACGCCCCGCCCAACTTGGCTTTTGGCTTCAGACCTCAAAGCAGGTATTGGAGCCCAACAGCAACATGCCAGACCCAGCAGGTCTTGTGCCACAATGTCACCCTGCTTGAGTATGCCTGCAGGTGCAGGCAGCCAGCGCTGAAGAGCAGGCGTCTCTTTTGCGGGAAGCGATGGGCCCTCCTGCAGAGGTGCCTGCAACTGCCATCGGCAGCCTGCTTCTCAGCAGCAGTAAAAAGCTGTACACCCGAAGCAAGCAGAAGCGACGCCGTAAGCGTCATGACATGTTCAGTGACATTGACCTCCCTGTTTGATGACTTCAATGCTGCTGCTGCACTTGATAGAGCCTTCCCTGAACCCAGGCGATGGCAGGACCTAGAAGCCTTCCCAGATTTCCAGCCAAGAGCAAGGTCATCAGCTGAACCCATTCCGCTTCCATTGGCAGAGAGCCAGAGGGGTGTTTTTAGAGCTGCAGCAATATACAGGGCATCGTGAAGGCATTCACCCAATCTGCAAAGCTGCAGGATCGTAAGTCCTCAAAAGGTTCAGTGCTGCTTCTGAGAAGACATCATCATCCATGTTGGGTAAAGACAGGAGATGCATGTTAGGCTGCACAAAACAGTCAGAGTCACTAGGTGTGATTGGTGTAGATGCTTCAGAGACTGACTGGCTCATGTTCATTCCTGCGGACGAGTCTGCATCTGAGTCATCCTCCCGCTTTGGGTGCTTGGCCCGCTGCTGACTTGCCGCCTGCTGATGGCGTCGTTTGGCCTTTTCATAGGCGGCATCATAGTGCTGAAGGAGGAGCTGCTCAACAAAAATATTCCAGTCTTCTGCCTCAGCCAGACCACACAGAGAGTTCACTGCCTGACGCAAGGCAGAGTAAGACTATGTCAGGTTGAGCAGTCTGCAGCAGACTACACAAAGAAGTCTGATCAAGACCTTGACAATGCATATTGGCAGCAATGCAAAGCAGATGTGGCCTTGAGCTGCGCTGCAGTGGTTTGAAGGCAGCCGGCGTGATGCACACACAGCAGGCCGCCAGAGTCTGGAGGAGATGGTAATGCTGGCAAGCTCAATTGGCGCTCTGGACTGTGACAGGTATGGGCCTTCCATCTGCTGGCTCTGCATCTGCAGGTGTGCATCAAGCACCCACAGCAGACAGCCAGTGATGCACCTATGTCTTGCAAGTGCACCATGTAGAAAAGAGATGATGCATACTTGGCAGGGACTGGCATCAAGCTGGCTGCAGTGTCTGGCAGGCCGGGCCCCTCTCCTCACCTTCCCGCCAATGATCTTGCGTAGCTTCTGCAGCTTCCTCAGCAGCTCGCCCTTGCCGGGGTGCTGGTGGAAGTGGGTGTACTGGCAATTCAGCCAGGCCACGCGAGCAGCCATGGGCACTTGCAGCTCAGTCACGTGCTCCGGCTGCTGCATGGCCTGCAGGGCCACAGGCAGTGTTGGTGGCTGGTCAGCAGTCCCAGGATATGGGAGCAACACCAGGAGCCACATCAGTTGGTGCTGCAGCAAAGGAGGCCTGCAATGATGCTGCCAAGGCGCTCTCAAGAGGAAGGGAGTGCACAGACGAGTGACGTCAACCTCTGCAGCTGCTGGCTCTGTTGTGCAAACATGTAGCGTTACATGCACATCACCTTTCGCAGGCACCAGAGCACACAGCTGGGCAAGCAGTCAGGCCCTCACCTTCCACAGACACCTGGGTACGTCCCTCAGGCCCACCATGGCGCTCTCACTCTCAATCCAGACGGGGCGCTGCACGCTGAAGTGCCGCATCTGGGCCAGCAGCAGGGACTCAAACATCTTCTGCGGCGGCTGGGGCTTGTCAGGATTGTCCCCTAGCACACTACCCTTGTGCTCGGCTGCGCCCTCTAGGTCTACCACCTGCAGCAGGCACAGCGTAGCTTGCATACAGCGTAGAGGGCATGCATCAGACAGCTAAATCAGTAACATGACTTTGAATGCAACCATTGCGGGGCAGCAATGCTTGATGTCAAGGTGCTGCACTTAGGGTGTCTGGCAGGTGCTGCACACCTCGGTGACGTGACTGCATGCAGCATGGCAGGCAGCTGCAAGCCACAGGTCTTTCTCGGCAGCACACCTGAGCGCCCTGGTCTCTCAGGGCGTCCAGCAGCTTGCCCTTCCCAGAGCCAGTCTGCCCGGAGATGATGTGATAGTCAAAGCGGCCCAGAGCCTCCATACACATCCGCACCTGGACCACACAGCAGGGGATTGGTGTTGGCCACACTAGCAAGCGTAACCCCTTAGGGTCGACAGCAGCCTAGGCGGTGTTCAGCAGCAGGCCCATCCGTAGCCTCACTTTAGAAGACACCAGCTTGCTCTGGGTGCTGTGCTTGTGCTGGAGGTAGGACTAACATGTGTCACCCTGGGAGACGGCAGTCTGGTGCTGGGGTCTCCACTCTGCCTGAGGAAGCAGTGGCGATCACCTGTTTCCTGTACCCAGTGTAGCCCCTGCTCAGCACAGCCACATCAAAGCCAATTTGGCTTAGCACATGCGCCAGGCTGGCGCTGCGGTTGCCCCCTCGCCAGCAATAGACCTGCAGCAAAGGTCATCCATGGATGGCTGAGGGCTAGCATGCACTCGTTGAGCTGTCAAGAGCCAATATGATAGCTGCAGCAACCTGTGGCATGCTGCCACAGACATGCAGGATTATCCACGTAGGCTTGGATCTCTTCACAGGCATGTGCTGACATGATTTAGCTGTACCAGTGGGGGTCACATGCCCGGGCACACGTCACCTCTGAAGGTCAACACAGAGGTGCTTGACTGCAGCAATGCATTTGTATTCCTTGGATCGTTCGTCGCCTGTCATTTTGCGTGCAGGCAGCGCCATTTTATGCTTTCGCACTGAAAGTGTCGTGCAATCTGACACTTGCAAATGTCCTCCATCTTTGAGATGTCCCCATCCCAGGACAGGTGCTCAACTGCAACACGCAGTGAGCTGTGCAGGCCACGCACCAAGATGCGCGTCTCCTTCTCAGCTGTCTGGAAGTGCTGGTGCAGGATGTCGGCAATGTTGGCTGATATGTAGGCAGCTCCCAGGCGCTTGGCAGCATGTTGGCTGCAGGAGCAAGGCATGCTTGTCAAGTGTGGGCCTGGCTTTCACCATGTCTACAAGCTTGTGGGCAGCCGTCCACTGCTGTGCGGCTTGCTGGCAGGAGCACGATACCGATAATTGTTGACCTGAGCAGCAGACGCATTCTGCTCCTCAACACAATCCTGATGACTGGCAGGCCTGAGGAACAGCAGATCCTCCGTTCGGCAAGTCACCTCTGCTTGTACAGGGTGCCAATCTCTGCATGCTGGGCGTTGTTGAGCACAGGAGTGCTGATGGCTTCGACAACATGATCGCACTCATACTCTGAGGGGCTCCTCACATCACAAATCAGATCCCAATCCCGAGGGTCCAGCAGCTCCTCCTCAGGGTCCAGTACCTGTGCAGGGGCAGCAGGCAAAACCTGTGTCTTGAACACAGTTGTGTAGGCTGGCCAACTATGTACAGGGGCAGGGCAGCCGTGTGCATGCCAGCAGGCCTTTGCAGCAACAGGGGCAGTCCACGCTGGCAAGCCCGTATTGGCAACTTCGACCAGCAGAGGGGGTTAGCACCTGGGGCGCTCTGTGGCCGGATGCATAGTCCAGCCTGCGCCGCTTGCTTCCATGAGCCAAGTGAGCAGCTGTGAATGGCTTCTGGTCTGCTTGAAGGTGCTGGACAAGCTTTTGCCTGCCAGCCTGCTGGATGCTGTCTGAGGCCTGAATGTTGCGAAGGCGCTGCTGCTTGTACATCTGGTCTTCAACAGGCAGGGACTGAGCAGAATGTGTTGCTGTGTGTGATGTGGAGCTGGCAATGACCACTTGCAGATGCCTTGCCTGCATGGGCACTCTCAGGCGTGAGCATGCAAGACCTGTGAGCCCCAAGGCATGCATGCTCGTCAAGCCTGTGACCAGTCAAAAGTGGCAGATGTGTACAGGCCGACAGCCTCATGAACGGCTTGCTTGGCTGCAGGCATGCCATCCCACCTAGATTATCAGCCCGACTATTCCATTCGACAGCCCGAAAGGCAGTTCTTTGCAGACCCAGGGCCTCATCTGCCCAGAAAACAGCACAGGGTATTTCAGGCGATGGAGCTCTGCAGCAAAGAAGCAACGAGCAGCAGGCACTGTATGTCAAGGACTCAGTGCATGCTGGGCAAAAGGTGCATGGCACAGGAACTGTGATCATCTACGGCGATGTGGAAAAGGGTGCAGAGCTGTCGGCCGGCGCAGATGTGATTGTGATTGGGAGGTGCGGTGGTGCATGGAACACTAAGCAGATGCATGCTGGCTGCATGCCTCTTTGCCACAAATGGAAATTGTGCAGGCTGGCAGGGACAGTGCACGCAGGCAGCAATGGCTCTGGATCAGCCTTGGTGCTGGCACTGGGCATGCAGCCTGAGGCATTGCAAATTGGCGATGCAGGTGAGAGTGCTGCATTGATGTCGCAACACCTGCCTGACCTGCCCTGGCTTGCCTTGTACACGCGCACGTGTGCCCTGCATGGCCCCCTCACCCCGCAGGCTGCTGCATTTGTCCGCAGGCACACATGCGGCCGCAATAACTCTGCAAGAGCGAACTCTGGGCTGCACTGAGCATTGCAAAGGGCCATGCACAGTGGAACGGCAGGGGTGGAATTGGAGCCCTGCCTGGTACAATTTGCATGTCCTGCAGGACGGCAAGTTGCGGGCCTCGCCACAGCCCAAATGGCAGTGCTCATGAATGGCAGGCTGATGTTGCAATGCCTGGCAGTTGATACACGTGTGTCCTGTTGCAAATGAGGCATGCAACAGCGGCATGCTGGCGCCCGGCACAGCCCAGGTGGCAGGCTGATGCTTGAGGCCGGTGCTGCCCGTTTGCAGCCTGTCCTCATGAGCAAGCCCTGCTGCAGGCCTGGAGCTCAATAGCAGTGCGCAGTCAGCCGGCACAGCCCAGATGGCAGTGCTCAAGGACGGCAGGCTGGTGCTGCAGCCCCTGCCTGTCCAGACCCAGGCAGGGGAGGAGTCCAAAAGCCTGCAGAGCCGCATCAGGCCATGGGCAGTGGCAGCAGCTTTCCTGCTGGGCACTGCGCTGTTGGTGTCGCCAGCACGAGTCCTGGGCGACCTATTCGATGTCAGGTGCAGTCCTGCAGGGCTGCTGCCCACTGGTTCTGCTGGTGATGTTATGAATCTGTCTTTTGCATAGTTGGGATTTCTATGCTGCAGCACTCTTGCCTGATGGCAGGCCAGGCAGTGAGTGTAAATGCTGCTGCTTACTCTTGCTGGTGGACTTGTCTGACGCCGTTAGCCTTTTAGACAGAATTTGATGGTGTTTATGTCACAGCAGATCCAAGTGGGTCAGGGAATGCAGCAGAGCAGCTGCAGAGATTGCAGCACTGTGTGCCCTGCAGCACAACCAGTCTGTCTGGGGCCGCACTGGAGACCATTACCTATGGCTACCTGCTGCTTCAAGGGGCCAAGCTGCTGTCTGATGGCAGCGAGGGCCTGCTAGAAGTCCTGGACAATCCTGGCCTTATTGGGGGTAGGCAGCACAGCAGGCTGCCTGCAGCACAGCAGGCTGTGTCGCTGCACTCGAGTCGAAAGGCATGCAGCACATCTGGCATCTTGGTCGCATAGACACCTGGCAGTGACTTTGCATTGTTGCCTGGCATACCGCAGACCAGCTGCAGGCGGCGAAGCTTGCTGAGGCCCGGCAAGGGGCCCTGCTGCTGTTGCTGTTTATGCAGCATTGCCACTGATGCACCTGCCCTGCTGTGAAGCAGCGCGATGCAGAGAAGCTTGCTCAGGCCCAACAAGGTGCACCATTGCTGCAGGGCTTGTCCTGCCTCTGCTGGGCGCCCGGGGCAATGCCCAACTCCAGCAGAAGCTCTTGTTGCTGCAGGGCTGGTGCTGCCTCTGCTAGGTGGCCTGCCTGACGCCCTCATTGTTGGGGTGTCAGCCTTTGCCTCCAGCCGGGAGGCAGCTCAGGAGGAGGTGGCTGTGGGCATTGGCGCGCTGGCAGGTCTGGTGTGCTGCAGGCTGCTAAACAATGCACAGCACAGCGCAGGCGTCCTTTGCCTGCCAGCGTCGGTCAGCTTGGCCTGTCGCCTAGATGCCCTGACAGAGTCGAGCAGACAAACACCTGCTGCCAGCGTTTTACAGAACACAGTCAGTGCGCCTTCATGTGCCCTGCTCGCCTGTTGTAGTGGCATGCTGGCTTGCCAGGACTCCATCTGCCAACCAAGCAGTGCCTGGCATGCCCATAGTCATGCCCCTTGTATTGCAGGCAGCAACGTGTTGCTGCTTAGCCTTGGTTGGGGAGGCTCCATCCTGCTGGGGCGCTGCGACTTTGATGACCAGGGAAGGGCCAGAAACAAGACCCTGACGAGGCGGGGGGACTGGTTTTCGACTGGAGTGACCCTGGAAAACGGCACGTCCCAGGGTGCCCTGCTGATGGCCCTGACAGCACTCTTTTATGGCTTTGTCCAGGTGTGCCTCTCACTGTGAGAAGGCTCTCCCTGCCAGCGTCATTGTGAGCTCAGGCTGCCATCCATCAAGCCTCTGCCATCCATCAAGCCTCTGTTCCTTAGCCTGCACAAGGGACGCAGCCACAGTGTGCGGCGGCCCTTTGGATTCTGAGTCTCCCTGCAGGGAAAGGTGTCATCTTGAATCTTCTGGCAGCACCTGCCCTTGCCCTCCGTCTCTGACTGTGCGTTAGTGGTCAGTCTTGACATCCACAACTTGCAGCATCGCATCCTAAAGCGTCGCACCAGCAACAAGTCAAGGATCCTCAATGGCCCTTTCTGAAAGCAAGGTGGGTAAGCTTGCGAGGAGCTGCCTTGCCTTTGATGGCAACATAATTCCTCCACCTCTTCAAGACCCATGCTCGAGTAGGCTGAGCTGCTTTTCGTTGACGCACACCCCGGTGCCCTGCAGGTGCTTATGTTGCTGGCGGCGGTTGCAGCTCTACAGCCAGCCCCTGCTGGGCAGTAGAACCATGAAGTGTCTCGGCAGTGCTCCCCGTGCACTGACTCAACTGCCTCACTGGAACCCTCAGCAGCCTGTCAAATGCACTGGAGAGTTTGTGTTGTTTACCCCCTGGTGAAGCTGCCCTGCAGATACCTGCCATGATGGACACTGGGGATCTCCCAGCAAGTACCTCTGTCTCTACACAAAGGACTCACACACTCAGCGGCCCCCGACCCTGCCGGGTTTCTGCCTCCCTTGGAAGTGGGACAATCCTGTGCACCTCCGGTCAGCCAAGCGCTCACACACTCAGCTCCCCTGCCCTGCAGGTGCCTGCCTTCCTGGGGGACATTGAAGACCCCCAGGCCGCCCTGCTGGGGTGCGCTGTCTGTGAAGTCACCCTGGTGGCCTACTGCGTGGCCCAGGTGCTGTACCCTGAGATGCAAAAGAAGCGTATGGAGAAGGCACGGCGGCACAGGTGGGCAGTGGAAGTGAGGGCTTGGGATGCATGCCGGGGATCTGCCAGGGCATGTGGCAACTGGGGTAGGCTTAGTATTGGCATGGTGGTGAGCACAGACGGGCTTGGGGCGGTCGAGGCCCAGCTGCGTTGCAATGTATGGGTCTGTCTTGAGAATTTGCTTTTGCTCAAGTCTGATTTACAGACAGACATCCAGAAGTAGGGGCCGTGCAGGTGGAGATCCTGATCTGCTCACAGGGCATCTGGTGCCATGCATTGCTGCCCAGCCCCCTACTGGGGCAGCTCACGCAGGTGACCAGATGAGCCTGGGTCTGCACATGTCTGCTGCCGCACAAGCACCAGGCAGCGAATCCCACTGAAGCTGTCCCGGGTGGCACCCTGGGGCTGCAGCCCTTGTGTCTGGCAGCTGCAGCACCTGAGCCCTGAAAGCATACTTGCTAGGTCTGGCCTGGTCACTGGCCACACAGGCTAGGAGCTACTCCACTGCAGGCGTTGCTCTCAGCAGTGTACTACTGCTGCATGGCTTCCGCAGCAAACCTGCCTGTGCAAGCTTCGGTTGCGTGGCCATGGGTGCCTGGAGTCTTGCTGCACCTGCTTGATGCATCCTACTCTCCTCTCCTGCACGCTGTGGTCCCGAGCCCTTGATGCGATGGGGCGCAGCTGCCTTAGCTGCTGTGCTTGCGCAAGTTTAGGGAGCATGCTCAGCAGGCCTGTCAGGTGAGGAGAGTCCTTGCGAGCAACAATTTGCCCTGCTTCAGGCTGCGCTCCCAGGCTGTCAGCGCCATGGCGCGGCAGTCAGAGCCCTATGGATCCCTTATGCGGCAGGGGCGGCTGAACGAGGAAGCGGTCCACTCCCTGTTCACCAACTTCGATGCGGACGGCGATGGAGTCATCAGCAGCAAGGAGCTTGCTGGCCTGCTTCTGGGGCTGGCGCTTACCAGCGAGAATGCGGCAGACAGTGAAACAGACATGGCCTACTGGATGAAGGTGGGCCACAGCATGACTGCTGGCCTTCTGTGGGAAACCTTGCCCTCAGTCCTCTCTCAATGTCTACACTCTGATAGCCAACACACAGCAGTCAGCAACAGGGTGCAAGGCCTACTTAACAATGGTGGCCATGGCCTTGTAGTTTGCAGTGCATGGAATCATGTTGCTGATCAGTCCATGACATCTGTGGGCGACGATTTGCTTTCTGAGGTGGGCTGTCTTCTAAGGTGGGCTAGCTGGCATCTTACTGTCCTGCCTAGGCGTAAAGACGAGCACACTGGGGCCAAGCAGAGGAACCGAAGAATTGCAATGGGTGCCAGCCAGCCAACACAAGGCCGACATACATCTGCTGACTGGTGCAGGAATTTGACCAAAGCAGAGATGACGTTGTGAGCGAGGAGGAGTTTAGTCATACGCTCACCAGGTTGCAGACTGCGTCATCGCTTTGCCCGTCTCCCTGTGTGTTTGACTACGGCCCAGTGCAAGCTACATTTGTCACCCTGCATGTGCTTTTGGCAATTCGCTTGAATCGGAAACGGACCAGAAGTTAGCATTCCCAAGCGCATGCACCTGGTGCTCAATGCCCACACTGTTTTGCTCTTTATGCCACAGGCATCGCTGGAAGCCTGCACTATTCAATGCAAGCCCAAGCTGCATCAACCTGCAGTTGCATTGGCTCACACTTTGCATCAGCCTGCATCCCAAGGGTCCCATGGAAAATAATTTTATTGCTGCAGGTGGGTCGGTGAGAAGCAGAAGCTTTTGAAGCGGCAAGGTCACTCAGCTGCTGGCACATCTGCCGGGCTTCTCTACGACATACCGATGCCAAAGCCGTCCAGGCAAGCACTGCAGCTTCATGGCACTGGCCTATCAATTTCTAAGCTCAGCTTTATGGCACTGGCCTATCACTTTCTGATCGCACGTGTTTGTTGCCCGGACCAGATAGTGCACGTGGCTGGCCACTCTCGCCAATGCCGGGCAGAGACCATTGCTGCAGCTGATCCTTGCAGTGCCATGTGCAGGCAAGAAGAAGATGAAGAAGATGAAGACTCAGATGATGATGAGGAATACAGCGAAACCCAGATATGGATTCGCTCCATTGGAAAACTTGCAGCAGGCAAGCTGGCTGCATCAGTCATTTTCAGAAGCCTGATATTGTGGGCTCTTCATCCAGACCACAGGACATTGCACTGCCCTACAGCTCAACGCTTGCAACGCAATGCTTGTGTGCTAGCTGATCTTAGCCTTGAAAAGCGTTGCTGGCACTCCATTGTGCTGCCCATGTGCACCTTTCAGGATGTCAGCGGCAACAAGCTGCTGCAGCCCGTATTGGTGCTTTCCTCCCCTGCAGGTGTTGCAATCTGTGCTATCTTCAGTGACCCCCTAGTGGATGCCCTCAACAGCCTTTCCAAGGCTTTGAACATCGCTCCCTTCTTTGTGGCTTTTGCTCTAGCCCCCCTTGCTTCCAATGCATCAGAGATGGTTTCGTCCCTGTCCTTTGCGGCGGGGAAAACCAGACGAAATATCAGCCTCACATTCAGTCAGGCAAGTCTCCAAACTGCACCTGTGTGCGGTGATGTGTGACTGTTCTGCTGACCTGACTTCCAGCAGATACTCAGATTCTTTGAGCCACCCTGCTGCATTTGCCTCAGAACAGCATGCTGAGGACCGAGGTGTTTCTGTGTTGCTGAAGATTACAGGCGCAGTCACTGTGAACAACTCCCTTGTCCTGGGGCTGCTGCTGTATTCGGTGTGGCGCAACCAGCTGGACTGGGTGTACAGCAGCGAGGTTACTGTTATCGTGTTGCCAACCATAGCGTTTGGTCTGCTATCATGGAAGAAGCACCAGTTTCCGGCCTATGTTGCTGCCCCTGCCCTCGCCCTCTGGCCAGCCTCCCTGCTGACGGTGTACCTGCTTGACACATACCTTGGATGGCAGTGACCGCCCCTTCAACATCTGCATGAAGTCTTGCTTTGCCAACCCATGAGAATTTCTGTAGCTGTTCATGAAGACTTCTGAAGCTCACTTGCTCAGTGGCGAACAAGCCAACTCCTTGTCGTGGCAGAGGGGCCTGCTGCTGTGAGCTTAGCACAGACTCCTATCCCTGCAGTCTCAGGTTTCCAGCCTCCATTGAGGCATAGCCTGCTTTCTTAGGCCCCTGGACCTCAGCCAGAGCTGGTGCCTCTTCAACAGCTGCTTGAGGGAGAGCAGCAGGTGCTCGTCAACGTCTGCGTCTCCATATACATTACTCCACAAGGCTTGACAACCTTCACAACATCCTGCCTGAGGAAGACCTTATGCTCATCCACCTCCCCCTCTGCCTTCATTGTCAGTCTCCTGCCTTCATTGTCTGCTGCTGTAGTGTGGCAAGATCTGCCTGACCGCTTCTCTCCTGCTGCAGCTCTCTATCATGTCGCTCTTGTCTGCCGATCCCTCCTCCTGCACGCGATTGTGACTTCTGTCGTGCCTGCTTGGCATCAGACATTTACGCCAAAACAGCTGTGGGTTTACACCTGTGGAGCCCCACCGATGGCCCGCAGCCACTCTTAAGTCATTTATCACTGTCCTGTTTTGCACAGAGTACCGGAGGTAGAAATGGCGCTGTCGTGCTGATCTGACAAGCCTCATCTCACCCAGCCTTCCCTTGTAGCTAGACTCGCGCAGTGGCGAGGTGTCCCTTCATGGATTCCTATCAGCAGCTTTCGCGAGACGTGGTGCAGGTGGTGAATGGGGCTTCAAAACTGCTAGGGAACCTCTGCGATGCAAGCAATTCTAGCAGCACTCAGGATGCTCAGCTGGGCCCCTGGTGGCAGAAGCACGCTGCCATTAGGAGCAGGCATGGCAACCAGCGCCTGGAGGTTGCAGTGCTGGCCCTCACCAAATCTGGTGAGCCAAGTATGCCTCGTGCCTAAGAAGCTTGGGGAAGCCGGTTGCAAGACAGTCTTTTTGCACAGCAGACACGCTGCCAGCGCAGGCTGTTGGCCTGCATAGACAAGGGCTTTGACCCAAACTCCAGAATCAGGGACCTTGCCAGAAGCCAGGGGGCCTTAGGCGTGAACCTGCAGCAGGCTCTATGTGGCTGAGCCTGTTGGCCTGAAGGCCATGTCCTGAGTTGCTGATCTCAAGTTTTGGGCTTTTCCTGCAGGCAAAAGCACCCTGCTCGACTCCCTGATTGGTGCCAACCTTCTGCCCGCCAACAATGTGCCAGAGTCTGCTCGTATCGTGCGCATCATTGCGGACGCCTCACAGTCCGAGCCCCAGCTCACAGATCGCTCCACAGGCGCAGTGATCACTGGAGAGCGCGCTGTGAGGGAATACATCAAAATTGTCAACAGTGAGGTGCGGCCTGTCCCCAGATATAGCTCCATGCACAGCTGGCGCCTGGGCTATATGCAAAGCTCTGCAGCCAGGCTGCTGCTAGCCTGAGGAGGGTATGCAGGTCTTGAGCTGCTGACAGGCTGTTGCAGCAGTCCTCCTGCTGCCTCTGCATGGTGCTACCAGTCCACCTCTTGGGTTACAAACTGTGCGGTTGTAACACTGAAATGCACAACTTATGGCTGGTGGCTTCGAGGCACAAAAGATCCTGTGCAGGCTCCAGCCAACATCCAATCATACCACTTGGCATACAGATCAGTGGCATACAGATCTGCATTGTCCCTAACAGCGCCGATGCCCCCAACAGCGATCAGGCATACCCAGCCGATGACGCCTCCTTGCCCTGCAGGCACGTTCACGGGTGGCAGGCAGCGAGCAGGCTCTGGAGCTTCGCACCCCCATAGCTGCACTCAGCAGCTCGGGCAACAGCCCAGAAGGCGTGAATGTGTGCCTGCTGGACACCCCGGGGCCCAACGAGGCTGGAGAGGAGAATCTCAGGGCTCAGGTGCAGTCTTGTCACTTGGTACTGCTATCTGTGCATCCAAAGCCTTTCATTTTGAGGTGTGAGCTGCTAGGCATATGCAGCTGTGCTCAAAGCTGAGCATGGTGTTCTTCAAAGCTGTGATGTGGCCCTTTTCGTGGGTGTTTCATGCCATGTGCAGTGTGCTGCTCCATACAGCCCTGCAATTGTATGCTGGATGACGAAGCCTGGCAAGCTCTCTGCACCTTACAGATTGTTATTATGTGACATGCTGTGCAGCAGTGACATGCTGTGAAGCCACAGCTGCTTGCAGTGAGCTTGGCAGCAGTGTTGGGTCGATCAAGATGTGCTCTATCCCTGCCCAGCGGTGTGTTCCATGCAGTCTTCAGGGCTTTGCAGACCCCTTTGACGTATGCAGTCAGTCCAACAGTGTATAGTGCCCTGCAGACAAAGCGGGCTGTTGTGCATAACGAGCTGCTGCCATGTGGGCTAAGCTGTGAAACTCACAGTGTCAAACATCATGCCATCCTGCAGGTTGAGCGCCTGCTGAGTGAGATCGATGGGATCATCTACCTGCTGGACTACACCAAACTGAAGACCACCGAGGAGGCACAGATCTTTGGCAAGCTGCGACAACTTAACCCCCGCCTCGTCAAGCGCCTTAGCAAGCGCCTCTTCTTTGTGGTAAGCATGTCGTTCCTGAGATCAGACAGCTGATATGGTGCGATGCAACCAGGTCTCCATGGAAGAGCTCGGCAAATTCTCATCATAGCTGAGCTTGTATCGTGCTGCACCATCTGGCTGTCAGGCAAACCTTGGCCAGCATCTCAAGGTTGGGTGAGGTCACTTCATCATGTGCCTGCTGATCACTGCTTGTCTTGCTGGTGTCAGAAGCATATGAGCAAGTGTCTGCTTCTTGTGGTTAGCCACTCATTCCAACGCCCCCAGCCATGTGGATGTCAAGTAAGCACCTCAGCGATATCTTGGTCTGAGCCTCCTCATGTCCACTCTGTGGGCATTGCTGTTGTCACTGAGGCAGCCATTTGTCCTGTGCTGCTGCTGTCCTTGGGCAGACATGCTAGATCGCAGCCAGTACCTCACCAAGTAACCCATCTTTGTGGAGAGTCCTCTGCTAGCACTGTGACCTGGTGTGGTCTTGCAGGTGAACAAGGCTGACCAGATCGAGGCCACCGAAGGGCTGAGCTCTGAGGAGACTAAGCAGTATGTGGCCGACCTGGTGACCCGTCAGCTGGAGGGGGACGGATTTCGTCTGGAGCCTGATCAGGTAGGGTCGGCTGCTCACTCGAGGACTAGTGCCTTTTGGGCAGGGTCGGCCTGGCATGCCATCACTTTCAAGTGCAGTCCAGTGGTGCAGCTTTGCACTCTAGACGAGTTGGCTGTGTGGGCAGGAGGGCTGGCTGTGCGTGCTGTCCTCATCTGCTGGTGCACTGATCTGTGCACTGCTAAGGGCAGTGACGAGGGGCAGGGGTACACCCAAAGGACTGCGGAGAGGCTTTGTGGTTCAAGTGGCAGATTTGTTGTGTGAGTCTGTATCAGGCGCAGCCTCAGGCAGGCTAAGCCTAAAGTTGGCAGTTGCTGCCTGCAGGTGCTGCTGGTGTCTGCTCAGGACGCGCTGCTAGCAAGGCTGGTGCTGTCTGGGAAGGCAGACCAGGAGCAGAAGTGGCGATTTGCCAGGGTGGCTTTTGGCAGCCGCAGCAGGTGAGGCAGCCTGCCGGTCACCACCCTTAGCACTCTGGTGCTCTGCAGTAATTACTTTGGTGCTGGTGCGCAACCAGTCAGATTGACCTCACCCTTTCAGGTGCATGCACAGTCCCTTTGACCTGCCTCAGAACAGGAATCTGTGCTGTGCAGGAATGCCAGCCGATATTCAGGTGCTCAGTTCGCTGCAGCCGCCGAGGAGCTGCTGGAGACCAGCAACATCACTGCTCTGGAGGAGCAGGTGCTCAGCTTCCTCTTCAGCAATGCGGGCAGCCTCAAGCTGCTGGCCCTACTGGATGACCTGATGACAATGCTCAAGGAGGTGGGTGCTGCTGATGTCTGGCAGCAGGTGTGTCTGCCTCTATGGTGACATGGCCAAAAAATAAATAAAACCTTTGGTTCTGCTGGTCCTGCTGCTGATTTTGGGTGATGAGGTGGGAACATCAGTGCAGGCCTGTTTTGCAGGTAGCCGCCTTGTTGAGGTGTTGGCCGATAGAATTCATCTTAGAGCTGCTGGGACCTGCTGCTTGCAGCTGTCTGCCTCAAGATGACAGCAGTCACCCATTGGGGCTGCCTGCTCACGACCCTAGTTAGCAGCTTGGCCGCTATTCTTCCTGCTACTGCAGGTTTGCAGCTGAGACATCGTCACTCAGCACATGTCGACTGCAGGTGCACAACGTGGCAGCTACCAGCCAGGCTGCTCTACGGCAGGATGTGGTACAGCTGCAAGCTGAGACAGCCACCCTGCAGCGCCAGCTGGAGAGCACGCTGGCCGACTTTGATCGCATCCAGGCTGAGGCTCGTTGTGTGGAGCAAGACGTCGTGGAAGAGGTCAGTCCATCTCAATGTTGCCATGGCTCTCGCTTTGGGTATCCACAAAAGTGCTCGTCTCAAGGCATGGCAGTTACAGTTGGACATCTGTGCAATGAACGGGCCGCCCTTTCTGTTCTGCAATGTTGCAATGTGTGTCCTGCTCAAGATGCCCAACAGCTGCTGTGTAGCATGCTGGAGGTATGCTGGGGGTTGCCCTGCTGGTGTGAGCATGCTAGCAAAAGGTTGATGGGTGAGCAGGAGGAAGCTCAAGTGTTTTGAGCCCATCGATGTCCATGCTCTGTGCTGGCAACATGTCGGCAGTGCTGCTGCACTGCTCCTGGCCTGTGCCTATAGGCTGCGGTGACCCTGCACCACCTTGCTGACTGCAGGTGCAAGACCGTATGGCACATCTGAAGACAGACCTCTTTCGCCACATCGATGCAGTCCTGACCCCAGCAGATGAGCTGCCTGCGCGCTACGGGCAGGTGGGCCACAACGCTTCCATTTGTGGCTTGCATAAAGCCTTGCTGCTCCTGGGGTCTTCACTTACCTATGCAGACCTGCGTTGCTTGTCCCACCTTCTGTCAGGCGCCCTGGCTGTGCCACGATTAAAACTTGCCGTTGGCAGTGTTTGCAGCCAACTGCAGGATGCAGCATGCATCATCGCGATTCCCAACGGTGACTTTGAGGGCCTTTGCTACGGGCGGGGGTTGTTGAAGGTACTGCAAATGCAGCTGCTGTCTGACTCTGGTCTTGTGCACATGGCAGGGTCGGTGGAGGCGGGTTTGGGAGAACAGCATGCGATTCCTGCAGCGTCGCAGCGCCGCCGATCAGCAGGTGCCCCTGGAGGAGCTCCAGGCCAAGCTGCGCGACCTGCATGCATCGATCCAGGCCAGCATCTCCGAGGAGGTGGGTGCCAGGACACCCCCGCTGGCAGCTTGTTGTGAATGTGGAGGGTCTCCTTACTGCCTTGTGGGGTGTGATGTCAGGCAGTGGCCGTCATGCAATGCAGAGGCTGCTGAGCAGATGTGCTCAGTTGCTCAGCAGCCTCCTAGATGGGTGGCGCTCAATTGCCTCTGCTGGGCAGCCTGCTCAATCTCTCACTTTCACATGCAACTTCTACCAGCGAGCCTGCCTTGGTGCCCTGGTCCATCTGCTGTACTCCGCCCTGCTTACATTGTTGACTTGCTGTGCATTGCAAGGACTCTTTACAATAGCTGATTGAGGGCTGTACTTTGTGCATTGCAGCTTACTGCTGGCTGGCTGTTAGAAGCACTGATTACAAGCAGTCTTCCTGCTCTGCTGAAATGCTCGGACCTCCCCCCCATGCATGGCAGGTCAATGACTTCTGGCAGCTGCTGGAGGTTGCCACCAACGAGCGCCAGCTGGTCCTGCTGGGCGCCATGAATGCGCACCTGGCTGCCCTCAGCCACACCATTGAGGCCACTGTGGGGGAGTTGCTGGACATCCAGCTGGAGGAGGCCCACATTGGGCTTGAGCAACCCAGCGCTGCGCAGTGGCACGAGACACTAGACGATTTGTTTGCAATAGGTGAGTGCTGCGAATTGTGGGTCAACTGCTGACGACAGAAGGCGGTCCTGCGTTGCACTGGCTGCCTGGCAGACACTGGCAGACATGTGCATGTATGGTAATGCGCATCCAGTCATCCTGTTTGGGCTGTGTAAGTGCTTGAAGTGCAGCTAAGGGCACTTTCGCTGCTTGCTACAGAGGCCTGAGATGCTCGTGATCTAGAAACAGCTGATTGTGAGAGTCATTGCACCCAACAGCACGGCGCTGCTCAAGTCTGACAAGCTCCCTCGCCAGCTGACACCTGCTGCTCCTGCTGGCTGCAGGCATTGAACACCGATCTGAGGCCAAGACTCGCGTGCGCCAGGAGGAGCACACAGTGTGGGAGAAGAGGTGAGCCTGGCGGCCATGTCTGCTGCACCAGCTCTGCATCCCCAGCTTGCCAAGCAGCTTGCTGGTCGGCAGCATGTCCCTCTGCAACCTGACTGTGGCGCCCAAGCGCTCGGTGTGGCGCGTAAATGTTCCTTGACAAGCACAGCGTCCTGGGGTTTGCAAAGCAACACCCTCTGTGCTGTCCAGGTACCGCAACAGCCTGTGCAAGACAGGTGCCCACTTTGTTGGGCGCCCGGTGAAGCGCGAGGTCACGGAGGCTTACACAGAGGACAAGTATGAGGCAAGGCCCGACAACATCAAGGTGAGGGATTGTCATGGTCTCCTGCTGCAATGGCTAGTGACAGCTGGTGACTCATGGCACCTCGGCTTTTTGCACAAAGCTTGGGGAACAGCTCCAGATGAAGGACTGCTTTGACGAAGCAGGCTGCATCCTAAGTATGGGGCAGGGTGAGGGGCCTGAGGCCCTGTGGGGCTTGCACGCATTGGCTTCTTGTTGGGTGGTTCAGCACACATGGAGCCAATGTTGCAGGCATGACCTGCCTGAGCGTGCTGCTGGCAACAGCTCTGCGTTCTAGCCTCAAGGTGGTATGAGGTCACGTCTGTTTTACTCAGCAGACAGCAGTAGCGCTGCTGGATCAGCCAGCAGGTCCCTGCGACACACACACAGCAATTGTGGGCCTCAGGGCTGCATAAAGTGATGCAGCCCCTGGGTACAGCAGCTTCTGTGTGAGAGGCACAAACGAGGCACACCTCTGCCCCGCAGGCCTACTTTCATTCTCTGGTCGAGGAGACGGTGGACACCAGTGTGCGTGCAGTGCGGGGTTATGTCCACGAATACCTGGCACAGCGTGTGACTGAGGCCCGCACCAAGCTGGCTCAGTATGGGGAGCGCTTTGCAGCTGCCATGACTGCTGCTCTGGAGGCCAATCAGCAGGGTGAGGCCTCAGCCTGCGTTCCCTTGTGTCTTCTACTGCCTTTGGGGGCACTGTTGGGCATGGGCAAGCGGACTACACACCAGCAGGGTTGACATCTGGCCTTCTCCCTCTCTGCTATGTGTGCTTGGCCTTATATGATTGCCCACCCACCGTGGCTTGGGGGCCAATCAGCAAAATGAGGGGCCCTGCCAGCATGGTTGCTTCATGTAATGGGGCAGCACCAGGTACCTTTGACCAGAGGGGCCAGCCTGTACTCCCTTTCGGTCATGTTGTCAGCCGCACAGCCGCCTCAACTGCTGGAGGCCGGCAGGCAGCACCCACTGGCCTGCCAGCAAGGCTTTGCCTGTGGGTTGCTTCATTGTCTTGTCCCAGGGCAAATGTCAGCTGCGCGCAGAAAAGCACTTCTGCATGGGTGCTGATGCAGCCCTGCTCAATAGCAGAATGGAATCTGTCTGAGGGTGACTTCCGCTTGCTGCTTGTGCACAGCATCTCTGGTGTGATAGTGCCTGCTACTCAGTGCATCCCCTTTTGGTTTTGCATGCCCTGCAACCATTGCTGACACGTTGCCTGGCCCGTCTGAAGGGGAGGCAGTGCGGCAGCGTGCCCTCGCTGCCACGACAGCCAACCTGGCCATGACTGCCCAGCTGCAGTCTGAGGTGCGGGGCATTGTGCGACGTGCAGAGAGGAGCTTGCCGCGCGACCTGCAGGCGCGCCCTGAGGACTTTGATGCCAGGTGGGCTGCAGTCTGCATGAATTGCACTGGTGGACAGCAGCTGTCACTGAAACTGCCTGCCCTACAGCGCACCTGTGGTTGCGCTCTTGAGGACTTTGATGCCAGGGTGACGCAGATTGCTTGCTCTGTTTGCAGGTGGCAAGCCCTTATCATCGACTTGTGGCTGCTGTGGACAGTAGTTGTCTCAAAGCCTGCCCCATCACCTGTTTGAAAAAGGAATTCTCCTGCAGGCTGCTCACACTGCAACTGGTGGCACTGGACACATGCTTGTATTGTAGACCTTCCTGCTTGATTGTCTCAACAGAGCTGAGGCACAGGCCTGCCATGGCTGTCATTCCAACTTTGAAGCAGCTGTGTGTGCTAGACCTGGTGTGTGCTCCAACAACCGGCACTTACTCACAGTGGGCATCCCTTGCAAGGCAAACATATTGGGGCCAGAGAGTTGCTGTCTTTGCAGCGTCCATGCTGATCTTTGGCATGTGCCTGCAGTGAGGAGCCCCTGGATGAGCCGGGCCTGCTGGTGGGAGCCGCCGATCCCCACTCAGCGCCACCTTCTGAGGGCTCGTCCAACGAGTTCTTTTACGCAGCCGCCCTCCCCTCCCGGCAGGCTTCTGTGCAAGAGGCTGGGGTGGCACCAGGTCGGGAGCTGCCCCTTGCTATCCCTGTGGCTGCTGCCACTGCAGCAGCAGATGAGGCTGAGGCCACTCTGGTCTGGAGCCAGCCCATTGCTGTGGCTGACCCAGAGGCAGCAGAGGCGCCCAGCGCCTCTGCTGCTGCTCAGGAGTGGGCCTGGCCTGCGGGTAATTTTGGGAGTTTGACTGACAGCGCCATGTGGCCCCGCCTGGAGGTGCAGCCGGCTTTGGCTGCAGTCCAGGAGGCTCAGGCAGAGGAGCACCCCGAAGTGGTGACTCCCCCAGCGCCAGCACAGGCACAGCAGCCTGCAGCCGAGGAAGGTGAGCAATGGTCTCTCTCTGGGTGTTGTGTTGCCTTCCTGCTTGCTCAAGCAAAACAGGCTGCAGCTGATGAAGGTGAGCAGTTGCCCTTTCTGTGACCTCTGTTTTGCTGTTGTGAGGGACAACCAGCTGAGGGCAAGGTCACTTCAAAGTGTTGACTCCAGTCTGTACATCACACGGCAGGATGCTGTCTCTGATGCACACATGCACCACACGGTGCTCCTGCCTGGACTGCGGCGCTGCAAGCTCTGCGCAGAGCATGCGCCTGTACTACTCTGCCTGCAGATGGTGCCTGCAGCACCTCTGGGGCGTCAGCTGTTTGGGCTTTTCAGTTGTGGCCCTGACACCTTCTCTACACCAACAGTATTGCTTCCCACCCCTGCCTTGCAGAGTTCTGCCTGCCAGAGGATGTGGACCCCAACAGCGAGCTGGCCCAGGCCATGTTGATCTCCTGGCAGGAGGATGTGGAGCGCAGGCGCAATGGGGAGGCCGCGGCAAGGGCCCCCCAAGCCGAGCCCTCTGCCCCTCTGGCCGCTGACATGGGCGCCACAGGATACGCTCCCTACCCAGATGTGTTCCAGATGGGCACAGGGGCTGGAAGCCTGAGTCCCAGGGCAGCAGGTGAGGAGAACAGTGCAAGTGAGCAGCTGAGCCAAGATGCCAACATGCTCAGCATCGGGGCAGCAGACTGTGTGGGTGTGAAGGAGGGTCCTAGGGGAGGAGTTGAGCCTGGGGCAGCAGATGAATGTGAGTGACATGGTGAGTGCTGGTGTCAGTGAAGGGTTTGGTGCTGGTGAGCAGACAGGGATTGGGACCGGCACTGCGAGCCCTGGGCAGCATCAGGTCCTTTGTCCAGGCTGCAAGCATGCATGCAAGCGCAGATATAGCGCTTTACTGCAGTGGTAATGGTCTGCCACATTCTGCCACACCATGCCAGGAGGCGCAAGTAAAACTGGGGCTAACCAGTTGTTCTTGGGCCAGCATAAGCCTATGGCCACCTCAGATCTCTGGAGGCGTCTGACTCTGCTTGCAGGTGCTTCTGCTGCAGCCACAGCTGCAGACCACGATTCTGCTGCCATCCCCAACCCTGTGGCCAGCCTGGTGGACATTGCTCGCCAGCAGTTCACTGCGGGGCAGCAGCGCCTGCTCCAGGCCATGGAGGGCATGCAGGCCAGCGCCGGCAGCAGCAATGGCACACATGCCCAGGCTGCTGCTGGCACCTTGGGCAGCGCAGCCGCTGGCTCAATGGCAGGCAGCATGCAAGCCGGCACCAGCAGCAGCCCCTCAGCTGCTGCTGCTGCTGAGGGCATGAGCATGGCGGGGCCTGAGACGGACCTGCAGCAGTTGCTGGGCGTGGCAGGGGAGCTGGGAATGGCAGAGAACGACCTGCAGCGCTGCCTCCAGGAGCAGGCAAGGATGCTGAAGGAGGCAAATGCCAGCCTGCGGGGCACAGCCAGGCAGGAGCACGAGGCCAGGTGAGGGGCACCAGGCTGCAATGTTCATATACAAGTGAGGTGACCTCAGCAAGCCTGGGGGAGGGCAGCCAGGCAGGAGCACCAGCTGTATTGGGTTCATGGGGATGCATGCCGTGTGCGTTGTTCACACAAGTCTGAGTCAACACAGTTTGTGTGACCTGGCAGGTTTCACAATGTATATTACCATGATGTGGTGCCTCTGCTGGCGTTGTCCATGTCAGGGGTCCACAGGTGTGAATGAGCCCAGGCCCTGCAACACCCACCAGCTGTGGAAGCTCTGTGCGCAGACTACAGCCAGCGCAGCTTGATGGCTGTGCCCCACCTGGATCAGGCACTTGCCGGTGCAAAGTCTGCATGCCACAGCAGCGCCACACTGTGCTGGGTGGTGCCATGCTGGCAGTCCAGTGGAGGTCAGTGTTGCACGAGTGTCTAGAGATGACAATGTGCTGGCAGCTCACAGCTTCTCATCTCACTGCACTAGGGGAGAAGATTCTCTGCTGCTGTGCCCAGAGCACTTGCTGTGCATGGACACCATTTTCAATGCTTCCCAAGGGGCTCCTGCAGGCGGCCTGAGGCCCTGACAGTGGCGCTGACCACGTGTCATGCATGTCAGGATTGTGACCATGCCTTCTCTGGTCCTGACAGATTGCCAGACATTGCTGCAGGCATTCTGAGGCTCTGGAGGGCCCCAGATCATTGGGTGGTGCAGCCCGCAGGGCCATCAGAAAGGCGCAGCGCGACACTCAGAAGTGGCGCTTCCGCGCAGATGTTGCCCGCAGGCAGGCACTTGGGCATGTGCTGTGGGCCGCATGCTGTGCACTATGCAGGCTTCAGTCAAAGGTTGAGCGGCCTGCCACGCCCGATGGCAGGCACTGGAGCATTCAAACCATGCTGCAAAGGCGTATTGTTCTTCATGCAGGCAGGATCATGTTTGTTGCAAGTATCTAGCTGCCCTGATAGCTCAGATGTCAAGCTTGTCTGATCTTGCACCTGTAGGCAGTCTGAGGCCAGCAGCGTCACAGAGGCCCAAGCAGAAGCTCTTGAGGATGTTGCTCGCAACCGCGAGGCAGTCCTGGCTGTGGCTGCAGAGCAGCGCCGATTGGCATTTGAGGAGGCTGCCTGCCAGCGCAAGGCTGCTCTGTCCAGTGCTGCCCAGCAGCGCAGGCAGGCACTTGCAGATGCTGCTGAGGCCAGGAGCCAGGCGCTTGCGGCGGCTGCTGTGATGCGTGATGGGGCAACCAGTGAGCGTGAGCAGGCCCTCCAGGCACAATTCGAGCATGTGCATCATAAAGAGGTCTCTGAGCGGGCTGCAGCAGAGGAGGCGGCCAAGCAGGAGGTGGTTAAGGCGCACGCAGGACCTGCTCGCCACCATGAGGAGGCTCTGCAGGCGCAGGGCAGTGCTGACAGTGAGACGGCTGCGGCTGAGCTGCAGACAGAGCAGGCGGCAGCGGAGTGGCCAGCACTGGAGGCAGCTGTGGAGGCTCAATGGGCCCAGGCCCTGGCAGCTGAGCACCAGGCTGCGCAGGCAAAGCAGGCGGCAGCAGCCCCCAGCGTGGCGCCATCTCTGGCTGGCCCTGATGCCGATGAGCCCAACTCTGCCAGCAACACCACAGCTGTGTGCCCCGGCGCGAGCGGTGCTCAGCCCATGGGTGCCGGCTGTGCCACGTCTCATTTGTGCTCTGAGCACAGCGGGCCTGACAGCGGCGGCGAGTCTCAGCCCGTTGGCCTCACACAGGTCCTGATCGAGCTGGGGAGCTCCGACAGCGATGAGGAGGCTGTGGCGGTCCCTGTGGCCAGCCAGGAGTTCCGGGACGCCTCTGGCACTGGGCAGGAGGGTGCTGCTGACGGTGAGCAATGCCCTGCATCAATGTTCTCTGTTCGGCTTGCGGCGGGTGTGGGGCTTGCAAGGACAAGCAGGAGGTGGTGCTGACGGTGCCAGGTGGGCTGCAGGTGAGACGGGTGTGCAGTGGGTCCAGGGTGTCAGGCATGGGCTCCATGCCTTGGCCTGCATCAGTCATGAAGCATGGCTGATAAGCAAGAGAGCTTCTGCACTTCAGCTGATTCAGCCAAGCTGCATTGTCTCCTTCTACTGGCCGACTGGCTTTGTGCCCTTGCAAGGCCATGGGTGAGGGCACTCTGTGCCTCGTTCAAGGGGGCTTGCTGAGCCCCCAGAGCATGATTTTTCAGCAAATTGATGTACCATGCAGCAGTGAGCGCATCTGCTCTTTTGCACCCATCTTCCCTGCTGCCAGGTATCGGCATGCATCATGTACCTTCATTGCCAGGTACTGGCACGCATCATGTACTTTCAGGCAGCATGCCGGGCCCACACTGCACAATTCCCTGGGATGGGCACCCCAGCTTCCCTGACACGGAGCAGTCAGCCCCTGCCCCTCCTGCCTGCACATGGCAGGCTGAGCCCTTGCTGCGCAATGCGTACAGCAGCGGTGAAGGTCTGTTGCGGGACTTGGGCTGAACTTTTCGTGTGCACTTAGCCCTGCCTCTCTTGAGCACGCAGGTGGCCTGTTGGTTTCCTGTTGCGCATTGCATGTCTGTAGTGGCTGGTGCAGTTTCATGTGAATGAGAGCGCTCAGCCCCTGCCCCTTCTGCCTGCAGGTGGCCTGCTCAGCCCCCGCAGTGCCATGCACGCCACAGCCATGGGCGCATCTGGCGTGGGCAGCCCCCTGGGAAGTCCCCGCGGCGATCCTGCTGTGGGCAGCCTGGTGCACAACGCGGTGCTGGCAGTTGCTACTACTGCACCAGAGGTCTCTGTGGCTGGCAACGGCAGCAGCAGCGGCCTGAACAGCACTCTGATTGAGGACCTGCTGTGCCATGACCGCGCGGTGGAGGGCGCGGCTGCAGATGACAGCAACCTGCTCTTCTTCAGCGCACATGGTGGGTGATGTTGCGCTCGGTGTGGGATACTTACAAGCCTGCTCAATGACCTGCTGAGCCAGGGGCAAGGGTATGGGGGAAGGGGGGGGGGGGGGGAGGGGGGCAAAATTAACAGCAATCAGCTGATTCATGCATGGTGGGCCTTGGCCTACGCGCAGGGCTGCTCACATAGCGCGCAGCGTCTGTTGTGCAGGGAATGCAACATTGGGTTTTCCTGGCACCAAACAAGCTGCCAGCAGCATCGTGAGCCAGCCAGAGCTCTGCTGAATGGGGCCACAGGGGCAAAGCCGCTCCCCTGGTCATTGTGTTGCCCTTGTTTGGCTGCATTTGGAAAGGCATGAGGCAGCTGGGCGTGTGTCCGTTCACTCCTCGGGCAAGGCACATTGCTGGCTAGCAGCAGTGGCACAGCCCCAGCAGTGCTGGCCTGCGGCCCTGCACAGAGCATTTGGGCACCCTGAGCAGTGATGTCATCCTGCCTGCTGTAAAGGCACTTCCTCGAGCCAGTGTCCCAATGCTGCAGAGGTGTCCAGGGCTCCTTCAGTGCAGTCCAGCATGGGGCGTTCTCTGCATGAGCAGCAGCTGCTGGACAGTCCCCGCCAGTCATCTGTACACCGCCCCTCTGGCTCCGATGTGGCTGGCGCAGTGGCAGATGCCGCTCACTGCGGTGAGTGGCTTGACTCTGCAATAATGGCGCGCTGCTCAGTGGTACCCTTCATTGCACCTTCTGCGTTGCTTTCTGTACTTCTGCTGCCTCTGGCTGATACTTTGGGTGCTGTACAGAGCAAGGTGACACCAGCCACGACGAGGAGGAGTGGCAGATTGTGTCTCCCAAAAGCAGCAACACCTCGTCTCACTGACGGCTGCCTGGCAGCCATGCCATGTGTGGTTCCCAGTAGCTGTCGACTTGGAGCTGTCCACCTGTCAGCCCGCATCGTAGTGCCCACCAGCCTGGCTTTCACTCCTTTCCCAAGACTGTAATATCCAGAGGGATAACCACTCTTGTACTGCTCTGGACTTGCTGGAAAGTGCCATTGTTTTGCATTGTACAGCATGAGATGAGGGCCTCCCTCTTTTGGAGAGCCTTGAAGCTTGTCTGAGTGTCTCTCTGTAAGTTATCCTGGGTACACGCTGTGGATCAGGACCCTGGTGCAAATCTGCAGTAAATGGTGCCATTCTCTGCCATTGTGGGGTAAACCTTCAGGGGAACAGGATTCTGAGCAGTTTTCAGGGTGCCTGCAGGGCGTCATGTTGAGTCTCAGGCCTCCACAACTGAACATGAGATATGTGCATGGGCGATGCCTCATGCAGATGGCTAGCCTACCAAGGATCTTTCGGAGCAAAGTGTCTTTGGGGCACCACTCAAGCACCCCACCAGTCTCGAGACTGTACACTGTCCCATCTAGCTTGCTCTGCACTGCTGGGCCTGAGCCCTTCCAGGATGTGAAAACTGACGCGTCTGCCAGCGGATACTCTGCATGGCAACATTGTGGGCCCCTCAGCTGGACCTGGACAATGCTGCAGCAAAAGGCCGCTCAGGAGCGCACTGTAGGCTGTGCTGTTTGCATCACTGCAGAACCACTCCTCTTCTTGGGTCTCCTTATTCCTGACTTGGTAGATCACAACTGTGGACTTGTCCTGCAACACACACAAGAAAAGCTGAGTCAGCACAGCAGATGCAGCCAAACAGCAACTTCACTAAAGGCTAGCACACACCTTTAGCACAACCGCTTTGCATTCCCTGTCAGTGGGATATTCTGTGACCTTCATGACGCCAATCCAGGTGCTGTCACGCTTCCTCTTCTACATCAGGCTTGGGAGAGAACAGCTGTGAGAAGTGCTGCTTTGCAGACTCAATTGTGGTGTAATGGCTGCTGTGTGCATCGTGGTCTGGGAAGTACGTCTGGTATTCATGGCTTGACAGCACAAAGACGGCAGCTTTTGCCGGCTGACCTGCTTCTTGCTGCGGGCAGGAGTGCCAAAACCTCTGGCCTGGCAAGTCACTGCAGGCTGGTGCTGCCTAACCTTACTCCTTTTGCACTGCATCAATTGCTGCTGGAGGAGGCCGCATTGGCCTGCAGCACTCCTGTGGCGAAGAATAGCTTTGTGACACGAAAGCATGCAGGGTGCTGGCGGCCACCTTGCCAGCCTGGCGGAATGGCTACAGGTAGGCTGCATTTGATGGTCCAAAGTCAGCGCTTTTTGAGGTTGTAGGCTATGCGACATAGGCTGGTCAAAGTCATTCCTCAGATCACTTGAGGAAGATTAGGGCTTCCAAATGGGCTGCTGGCCTGGCTTATGCATTGTGGCCAGGCATGTAAAGGGCACCGCCGGGGATCAAATAGTTTAGCACATTCAGGGCATGAGAGCTCAGAACACACTATCAGAGCTTTCTGAGGGGCCGAGATGCTCCATGTCTGGGGCCTCCCCAACAGAGACATCCCCCAGTGACATTGTGTCATCCACCTCTGGCAGCTCAGCAGGCAGGGGCTCCTCCAGACTGTCAAGGTAGGCGTCATTCATGTACATGCTGGGCAGGTCCAGTGCTGACGGGGACTCGTCTTGCAAGGGCCTGCATGTCACATGTCTGAAGCTGAAAAGCGTCTGAGCCTGAATAGCATGCTCAAAGTAGTAGCACCCTGTGCAACATGGAGCCTGAGCAGAACTGCACATGTGTTGTCCTGATGCTGCACATGCTGCAGGCATGTGGGACCTCCTTGAGCGAAACAGCACCAGCGACTGCGTTTGGAGGGCCGCTCCTGTCCCTGCTCAGGTAGTTTGATCAGCGCAAACTGACTGCAGGGCTGTGGCCTGCAACTCCGTCCAGCTGCCGCCCTCTCCAGAGTCCCAGCAGAAGTGTGCAGCATTTCAAAGCACCCCTCTCACCTGTGGTTGCAGGTCAACAGATCTGGCTGTAATGCAGCCGCATGCATACTACGGGTTCAAATGCACCCGCAGTCAACACCCTCAACCAAAGGACGGGGCAATAGCTGCCCTCGGCATACTCACAAATGCCCAGGGGCCTCCCGCCTCGGCTCAGATGCAGCAGCATGTGCAGGGTCCACTCCCAGCACGCTCAGCCCAGCGCTGGCGCTGACTGCGCTGCCCTCCGCTGCCAGGGCGGCTGCTCGCAGCTCAGCGGAGTCAACTCGCTCCAGCTCGCTGGCCACAGAGTCTGCCTCCGCAGATTCAGCTCGCTCCGCTGGCATTGCGGCGCCGCCTGCAAGCCAGAAACCTTCCCTGACCACAGCGTCTACCATGCCACCAGCAGAGAGGTGGCCCTCAGTCCTGCACCCACAGACCCACGCGATCTGCTGGCAGCGATGTGGCGGTGCCTTTACGGCAGGCAGAGGATTGGCTGCAGCTATATGGCCAAAGAGGTTGCATCACGACTGTTTGATGCTCTACGGGAAGCGCAGCGACTGTGTCTGCAGTGCACACTCCCTTGGTGACCACACAGCCTGCCTCAAAGAATTAGCAGGCTGTTCTGGTGGCGTGCTCGCCAGCCCCCATGCACAACTTGACATTGAGACTCAGCGTGCATAGGCCTGCCTTACTGGCTGGGCCTTGTGAAGTGTTGTCACTTTGCGGTCTGCATTAGTATTGTGAGGCAGACCGTACATTGTGTGTGGCTTGAAGATGACCAAAGGGAGGCAACAGAGGAGTTGCAGAGGCCTGCCTGACAAGCCCAAGTGGCACATGGTGGAGCACAACTGGCAGCCAGACCGCAGAAGAGACTCACAGAATGAGGCTGCTGCACGCAGACATTGCACTCACCCCCATGCCCATCTAGCTGCCAGGGCTGAACCAGTGCGGCCATAGCATCAGATTGCAGGTTTGTGCCGTGTGTGGAAGCCTCAGCTGCCATTCCTGAATGCTGCACCACCTCTGTGACCTGCAACTGCACCAGCACAAGGGCTCTTGGCTGCACGCTTACGCAGATCTTTGTGGTGCAAGATCTTGCATTGTGTGCATGCGCGATGCTGCCTACAACACAATCACCGCAGTTCTGACCTGGTCCACGCCCAGCTGCCTGCTGCCAAGACCACTGCTGCAAGCTGAATGAACAGGGCAGCACTCATCAGTCACGCTGCCGGCAGCCTGTTTGGTGCACAAAGTCAGAAGGTGCAGGCAGCATGGCTGAACGCTCTTGGTCACTCTGGTCTGCTGCATGCGAAGCTTGCGATGCACTCTTACGCACATTGCCACCCAACAAAGGCACCTCACCTGGGCCACTCCCAGCTGCCTGCTGCTGGGAGGAGTGCCACCCTGCTCCTGCACCAGCTGCCCCAACTGCCGGACACCCTGCTGCTCTCGCGCGTGCTGCTCCAGCACAGCAACCAGGTGGGCGCCATCTGGGCTGCCTGGCTGCAGTACTTTCTCGTCCAGAGGCGTGCCTGCCTGCTCTGCCAGGGGGCGTGTAGTCATGGGCTGGGACGCTGGCAGCGAGGCTGGCAACTCGAGGCTCAGCTGCACAGACTTGGGCAGCATGCCAGACCCCTCCATCCTGTGCTGCACAGCCTCAGGTAGGGCTGAGGTGGTTGTAGGGGGATGCCTAGGCTCATGCTGCTGGTCGGACGGCCATGCAGCGCCTGGGGTGGCAGCTGATGCAGGTGACCCCACAGCTGTGCTGACAGGTGCAGCATGGGCAGCAGCAAGGCCTACACTCTGAGGCTCTGCTGCCTCTTTGGGCTGACCAACACGACCTTCAACTGCAGGACTGGCAAGTCGCCCTGACAACAACAGCATGTTCAAGCTGGCTGCAGGTGGCTGACCCTCAGCTGCCGCAAGGGCAGCAGCTGCCACATCAGGTACCACCCCTGCTGCAGTGCTGGCCTCTGATGCGTGCGGTCGTGGCTCAGCCATCGCCCCAGCAGGGGCCTCTGCACCAGGCACCGCCGGCCAGTCCCCAAGATGCCGCCCGGACGTGTCGCCAGCCAGCATGTGTTCAGACAGTGCCCCACTCCCCTCCACAGCTGCAGCCTCGGCTGCTGTCGCTTGAGACTCGCCTGGCAGCTCCAGCTGAGCCTCGCTCCCCTCAGCAGCTGAAGGCACTGCTGCTACTGCCACTGCTGCCTGCTCCTGTGCCACCTCTGAAGCTGGCGGCGCCGTTGCTGTTGGCAGGGCAGCCCCTGCCGACAGGTTAGGTGCTGCTGGTGCACCAACAGGCTGCTGAAACTGCAGCTGCCTGGCTACGCTGGGCACACCTGGGCCAGGCAGCCCCCGCTCCCCTTGGTGCAGCTGGGCCACTGCCGCTGCACGGTCTGCAGCGTGGCCAGGGCTGGCTCCCACCGGGGTCCGCAGCTGAGGCAGTGCAGCCTGGCCGCCATCAGGCCTGGCCTGAGCCTCCACCCCAGGCGCACCTGGTGCCACCCTGATGTCTGCAGTGCTGAGGGAGCTGCCGGAGGCAGGCAGCCGTCCAGGCTCCCACGGCTCAGCAGCAACCGCCCGTGCCTGGATGCTCTGAGCATCGAGATGGTCAGGCTGCAGCACGGCAGTTCCCTGCCGGGAGTCATGGTCCACAGGGGCAGACGAGGCAGCAGCTTCCTCACTCGCTGATGCTCCTAGCACGGTGCCAGGGGTCCCAGCTGGTCCAGCAGCAGGCGTGCGCTCAGGAAGGCTCCTCCCAGCCTGCTCAGAGACGACCTCGTCAGTAATGGGCTCTTTGCTGAACACACCTGCCTCAGCAGGCCGGGCCTGCTGGGAGGTAGTGGTGGGCGCCAGTGCTGCTGGACGCAGGGCAGCCACTGGCGGCCTGGACAGCGGCGACAGGTGCCCCAAGGCCAGAGGTGGTGGCTTTTCTCCAGGAGGCTCTGCTGGCACGCCAGGTTCCTGCAGCATGCCTGGCCCTGCTGCTGTTGGGGCCAGTGTGTGGGCATGCCTGGCATCCTGATCCTCTGGAGGCTCTGCTGGCTCCCTGCCCATTTGGGCCATCCCCTGTTCATGGCCTCCATTGAGGTTGGCTTGGTGGACATCTGCAGCAGAGACCGAGCTGCCGGCCTGCAGAGGGCCAGGCTGCAGGCCAGTGCTGCCTTCAGCCGCAGGGCGCACCTCTGGGCCCAACAACCGCACAACTGTATCTCCACTGGAGTGCCTCCCGCTGCCTGCGGGGCCTTGCAGGGGGCCAGGCTGCAATGCCACAGCCAGCGGGTCGCCATCATCTGATAGCTCGGCAGCATTGTATCTGCTGCCTGCCTGGGACACGACCTGGCTGGCAGGGCCCAACACTGGCTTGGCAGGGGCAGCCTGCAGCAGAGCGTCGATGTTGCTGCGCTCCCGCCCCAGGGTACCCCATGCCTCATGCTCTGAGCAGGCTGCTGGCTCTGTTGGGGGTGCCACCTGCTGCAGCTCTCTGGGCGCCTGGGCGGGGCGAAGGGGTCGAGCTGGAGTTCCCCCTTCCGGCTTACATGCCTGCTGAGTACTGGCTGGCTGCTGCTTGCCCAGACCTCCCATGGGAGGAGTAGGGAAGCCACTATACTGCCCTGCAGCAATGCCATGCGCAGCAGCAGCCCCTTCACCGCCAGGCATGCCGCCAATGTGGGTCTTGCCGGCTGCCTGCTGCAGCCAAGCCTGCTGGGCTGAGCCGCCTGGCATGTGCATTGACTGCCATGCAGGCTCCATGTAGGGTGCAGCTGCAGCATGACTGCCCAGCAGGGGGCCAGATGGATGCATCCCCAGGCCTGGTCCCCCCAGTGGCTGCTTCAGGCGGTGGCTGGCTGCTGTGGGCAGCCTTGCTGCAGGGATGAAGGCCTCGTCCACCTCTATGCTCAGCTCTGATCCCTCTGCAGGCACTGAAAGTCAAATCAACTGGCAGCTAGGCAGTTGCGGCACATCAGCAGTTGATTGTGAACACAGCACAGCATTGCAGGCAGCGGGTGTGTGCCTCAACACCAGTCGGTTTGCAACAGGAAACCTGATGTGCTGGGACATTGCGCAGGCAAGCACATGCACAGACACTTGTATCAAGCAATAAACAAGGATTGCTGTGCGCATGCCCACCTGCAGTGAAGCTGCTGCTGGTGTCTGTGCTGTCCCTCGCACTTGCTTGCAGAGTGCGGACGGCCGCCCTGTAGCGCTCAGCAGCAGCGTTGCAAGCTGCAGCCATGCTCCGACGTGCCTCCACAACTCCCGCAGATAGCTCATCCGCATGGAACCTCAAACTTTGAACCCTGCAGAAGGCTCAGGCACAGGTCAAGCCCAGAGGCAGAAAGCATAGGTGACTACATCTGCAGCTCAGGTGCTGACACCGCAAACATGCACTGGAAAGCTTGGCAGGACTTCTGCTGCATGCACAGAGTGTAGCACCCCACCATTGGGTGCTCGCTGCGTTTCAGCAAGGGCTAGCTGGGCCAGAGCAAGTGCAGAATAGTGCATGGCTGAGAGCCTGCTCACCTCTGCAGCAGGTGGCTGCCTGATGCGGCGCTGCTGGCTGGGAAGTGAGTGTGCAGGAGGCCTGCAAGGCCCACAAGGGCTGAGGAGTTGACTGGTGGCGCCGCCCGGTGACTCCTGGTAGGAGTGGACAGGTGGGAGCCACCTGCACAGAAGCAGCAGCCAAATGTAGTGTGGATGGAGAGGGGGGCGCAACACGGCAACCAAGCAGTATACATCTCTGTTGCAGGTGGCTGGGCAGGTGTACGCAGATACATGTCAGCAGGGCAGGAAGGAGTCGGGACTACTGAAGCACAGTGGACTGGACTTGGTCAGCTGCTGCTAGTACTGGCAACAATAGTTGCGGACTCCAGGCATGCAATCTAGTCACTTGACACGGCAGACATGAGGATGCTCATCATCTCAAATGCAAAGCACAGATCCTCTCCGCGTGGTCATGTCGTTGAGCCACAGCTCAGGCGCCCACCTGGCGTGCCTGCCTCCAGCGCCAGGCCTCGCTGCAGGTCCCGCAGCCCGCCCAACACCTGCTGCTGGGTGCGCTCAGCTGCCTGCAGGAGCAGACCTGCCTCCTCCAGCTGCTGCAGGGCTCCCTCCTGGCCCTTGAGCACCTGCACAGTGGCCCAGCTCAGTCATGTACATCTATCTCTGGGCACGATGACAGACACTTGGCAACAAAATTCACCTTGATGCTGGACCACGCTCTGACCAGGGGTCAGACCTTACCAAAAGGCACAGCAAGGGTGATGAGGCAAGGTCCACAGGTCGTGAGGTCATGAACATGTCATCTTATGGCTGATTCCAGGCAGGACATGTTGAAAGCATTGCAGGCAGCACAGAAACTGCTCAGGGAAGGTGCCGCCTCAGCATCGGCTGCCCCACCTGCCCTGCGCCTGTCTGCCATGCTCATGGCTGGTGGAAGACATAGCTGACAGAGAAGGATGCAGAATGGTCCAGCCAGCCTGCACGCACGGCAGCCCTACCTGCTCTACTCCTGCCTGCCGCGTCACAGCCAGGCTCTTCCAGTACTGCTCTCGGGCAGCACTGGCCTGTAGCTGCAGCCCCTGCCTCCTGCACTTGAGCCCCAATTTGTCAAGGGCAGAGCTCAGCTTGCGCAGCTCCTGCCTCAGCCGCCGGTCAGTGGGGTGGTCTTGCACTCTCCCTGCAGGCACAGCACTGCTGATGGACCAGGCTCGGCCGTGCTGGGAGAAGGAGGCGTGATGTGACACCAAAGCTTGCAGGCATGTGTCAGCTAGGCGAGGCATGCGGGGCACACATATTCTGTCAGGCACACTACCTACCTGCTGCTCCAGTGTGGAAGGCTGTACTGTGCGCCTGCGCTTGCGCTGCCTGCAGCAGACAGAGGACTGTGGCTTCTGAGACCACTTGAACTAAGACAAACCCCTGCGATTCAGTGAGGCACAGAGATGTCATTGCGCAATGGGGCGCTGGAATGGCACTTGCAGCATGACTGGGGGGGTGGAGGGCATAGTATGCAGCAGCTCCCCGCATGCTGTTGATACAGCATGAAGCATCACCCACCTGCGCCGCCACCCGCAGCTGCCTTATCTGCAGGCCCTCTGTCTGAATGGACGACAATCTCTCGGCATATATATGCAACATGAAGCATCGGCCACCTGCACAGCTAGACGCAGCTGCTTCACCTGCAAGTCCTGTTTGTTTGGAAACAGCACATCGGGCGGCCAGGCAGATACTGAGGTAGCACACACCTGCAACGCCACCCGCAACTGCTCCATCTGCAGGCCCTGCGTCTCAATGGTGGCAGCCTGAGCCTGCCCCCGTCGCTGGGCATCCGCCAGGCTGCCTTCCACTGCTCGCAGGCGCTCCTGGGCAATGCGCAGGGCACTGATGTCCCCTGCCGCCTGGCTCCTCAGCTCCAGCACCTGAGACCTGCAGGGATAAGGGACTGGTCTATACATTTGGCGCGGCGACCTGCAGCAAGCTAATATGCCGAGTTGCCTTGGCACATCCTTCTGTGCAAATGACCTGCGGAAGTCCATGCTCAGGTGGCAAAGGGTGGCAACAGATGGCAGGGCACAGCTGTCCTAACTGCCTAGCTCCCCTGAGCGAGTCCCTGGAACTTGCGGCATAGGGCTGGCGCGGTGGTTGCCAAGCTGCTCCATGTCCTATTCTGCGTCTCTGACGTATGTGCAGTATCAGGAGGCACTTGAGCTGCTCGGGCAATGTTGCAAGATGTGGCGGCACAAAAGCACCCTGCACATGGGTTGCCCACCTCAGAAGAGGGCAGCCACTCCCTTCCCGTGGCAGACACTGCTGACAGCTGTCACCAGTCGCAAGGGACTACAGCTGGTAGTTTCTGCGGCTACACGCATACAGCAGCCTCAATCATGCTGCACAACACTGGCCACAATGCCAGCAACAGCCTTGGCAGGCAGGCCGCCCCTCCACAAGGCCCACCTTTCAGACTCCAGAGCCAGCCGGTCCCGCCGCACGGCCTCCTTTTGCACGAAGAGCTCCTGTTCAACCTCATGCCGTACAGTCACCCGCGCCTCAGCCAGCTCGGCACTGGCCTCAGCCACCTTGCGGGCTGCCTGCGCCTCCCGCAGCTGTGCTGCACTCAAGTGCTGCTGCAGCTCCAGCTGCTGGGCGTGAAGGCGCTCCTGCAGCAGGCTGGCACTGACTGATCCCTCTGCATTGCGCTCGCGCACTCCGCTTAGTGAGAGACACTCAATGCAGTGGCAGAAGACGTTGTGCGCACGGCAACCACACGAAGTCCTGGGTACTGCGCCAGCCTCCATCAACTTGGCCTAGTGCCACCCATTTGTATGGGATGGGTTTCTCGACCGGGCCCACAAGTTGACCGGCAGGACAGGCTGGTCATGCTCCCATGAATACGGTGCGGCAAAATTGGCAGCTGCACGCAGGCTCCCAATTAGCACCCTGGGCGGGCACCTGCTGATTGGCGAGGCCCTTGTGCTGCTCCTCTTGGGCTGCCTGCATGTGCTGGCGCTCGAAGTGCAGGCGCTCCCTCTGGTGCTCCAACTCTGCTTCCAGCTCATGCTGCTGCTTTCTCAAAATGTACATGGCCTGCAGCGAAAGCCTTACAGACATAAAGCAGCCTACGCATATCCTGTGGGGGAAGCAGCAGCGTGTAGGGCTGCAATGGGATTTATAATCAGCTGCATGCCAAGCATCACGGCACCACTTTTGTGCAGAGGAGAGCTGTTTGAAGGCTGCTGCACCTGACGATGCAGCTTCTACACCGCCTGGCAGTGCTGCATGCAACAGCTGTTTGCAGACTTGATGTGATGGCTGCCTGACCTATAGGTGCTTGAACTGCACCTGCTCATGCGACTGCTGCACTGCGTGCAGCTCCTGGTGATGCTGCTGAGCTAGCTCTGCGCGCTCTGCAGCAGCCACCCTGCGCTGCACCGCCTCGCCCTCCTGCCTGGCAGCTGTCAGCTGGGCATGCATCACCCGCTGCTCCTACAGCCCACCAAGCTTGTCAGGACATGTTCTGAAAGTCTGCCCATTGAAAAGGCTTACCATACTTGGGCAATCAAGAGCAGGGCTTGCATCACATGCTGCTCCTGCAGGCCACCCAGCCTCAGGCTCCTGAGAAAGGCCAGCGTGGTGGCTGCGGTGTGCCCCATGGTCTCTCCCATCACACTTGCTGGGAGCCCACCCATGGCCTTGAGCTAGCAGGGTGTCCACAGTCAAGTCACTTGCTGATGGCAAAGCCTTCAGGCAGCAGAAGTGCAACAAACCTGGCTCAGGTGCTCGCCTTCGTCCTCCGGGCCCAAATCTAGCACTAAACCTGTCCCTGAACTGACCTCTTCCACAGCCTCCAGCAGGGCCAGCCCAAAGCAGGCAGCACCTGCATGCACAGCGCCCCCTGAACAGTGTAGATCAATGTGAGCCTGCATTGGTGTAGGCACCATGTCTGAGACAGCAAAATGCAACCAGATCTGGCCATCGCCACGTCGGGCGCAGGCCGAGTGTACAGGCAGCACCGCTGACGAGGCACAACACGTCGAGACAGGCTCATGTTGCAGCTCATGTGAACCTTTCGTTCACCTTTGCTGTGACCTCCCTCTGCCATGCCCCGCCGCGCCAGGGCAGAATGCAGCAGCGACCCTGGCTTCAGCCCCAGCACGCGAGCCAGCTCGCTATGAGACAGGTGCACTGTCCCACTCAGCCCGCTCTCCGGCTGGAATACTGACAGGGTGTAATGCATGTGGCAGGCCGACAGGTACTCAGCAATGATGCTGTTGAGTGCCCGCTTGAAGAGGGCATCTGCCCCGGGTTCTGGTGGCGCCACGCTAGGGCTATTATGCTGCAGCTTGGACAACACCTGTGCCCGCAGCTGGGTCTGCCCATGCCAGCATGGGGAGAAGTGTGAGAGAGAGGCCATATGAAATTCAATCAGCAAGGAAGAGGATGTGCAGAGCTTTGCCTGCTGCTGTTCAACATGGATGGCATACACAATGTCAGCGTTCACCTTGATGGAATTCATGACACCTGCAGTCTTCAGCTGGGCATACAGGCTGGCCTTGAAGTCTGCTGCTGACATGCTGCCGTTCTCAGCAGCAGATGTTGGTAGGAGCGCGCTGCTGAGCTGTGCCATGGCCTCGCGGCAGGAATGGCAGTCAGGCTGATGCCTGTCAATGGCAGGCATGACTGCCGTGAAGATCACAATGGCACAAGTGTTGTCAAGCGGGGCGATGCATGCGGTGCCAAAGGCTTGCAGTATCCAGTCTCATGGCCAAGCCGCAGCTGCAGCATATTCATGTGATGTCGTTCAGCGCAGGGGTAGTAGAGGCTTGCAGGCGGGCACTCGAGTGCAACATCTAAGTAGTTTCTGCTGAACGAGTTGCCTGAACGCGATTTGCACCAAGGGGTCAGGCACTGAAGTAGCCACACTATTGTGCCAATGCTCTGAAAGTGGCCGCACTTCCCGTTGTTCAGATGGGCAAGAAAAGAACCCAGACGGGTGCACCCAAGGCAGTGGACGCAGGGGATGCAGAACTGCTACTCCAGCAGGCTGCCCCCACAGAGCAGGATGATGGACAAGCCAGCCCCTCATCTGACCTGACAGCAGACCACGCAGACGTGGGCAGTGAGGTAGACATTGAGGAGGACAGTGAAGGCGGGGGTTCTGATGACGGCTTTGGACCTGAGTCTGCTGAGGAAAAGGATGAGGAGACAGAGGATTCTGATGAGGTAGCCAAACTATCTGTTTTGCACTGCAAAGCAAAGCAGGCCTGCATGAGGGACTCAGCAGATTTGACTGGTGTAGACAGAGCAAGCAGTTCAAGCTGTACCTGTGCAAGAAAAGTGTGTTGCCTCCCCTGCCACATCAATGGCGACGCCCTGGTGCAGGCCACAGATGAGGAGGTGGATGCTGCCATTGTGGACTATGCCCAGGAGGCTGCAGCTCGCTCCGCTCCAGGGGAGACCTCTGGTAGGGAGCAGCCGACGCCGGCCGCCTCCAGGTGATTGGAGGCACAACTGGTTGTGCAAGGCGTGAGTAGGGCCCATGGTGCTGATGCCTGGGCCCCGCGCTCATGCCAGTGTCCACACCATCCTGACCCCAGCAGAGTGCAGTGCTGCGTGGCGGCCAGCCACGTGCGCCACAGAAAGAAGAGGGGCTGCTGCCTGCATCTGGACTGCGCCTGGGTGGAGGTGCGCAAGCTCATGTCATTGCCACCTCCCTGTGCAGTCCCGCAGAGCAGCTGGGTCCCATCATGCAGCTGGACGCGGGCAGTGACAGCTCGGAGGACGAGAGGGAGCCCCGCAACACTGTGGGGGACGTGCCCCTGCGCTGGTACAAGGACGAGGAGCACATTGGGTAGGTGGACTGCTGGCAGCTGACCATGTTTGCTGGTACAGGGACAGAGGCAAACATTCAGTCGATTGGGACAACATGAGTGACTGGCTGAAGACCTGTGGCTGATCTGCGAGCTCACCTGTACAATTTGTGTGCAGCCCCCACTGCACAAGCAGGCATCCCTGTGATGCTGCAGCGATGCAGAGCCGGAGTGGGTGGAGGTTGGGTACCGCTGTTTTTGCGGCTCAGCAGCGTGCTGGTCATTGTTGACCTGCACTGCCACAGCAGCTCCCCAGACCCTAGTGCTGTGAAGCAGGATGCAACACAGCAACCAGGCAGGCAGCCTGCTAGTATTGAAGAATTCACCCCACTACTGCTCAAAGCCCACTGCAGAGGGAGCCAAGTAGCATCCACATTGACGCACCTCCTGCAGGTATTCCCGTGAGGGCGCCAGGCTGCTCAAGCGCGAGCGTCGGGACCAGCTGGACGCCCTGCTGCAGCGCAATGACCTCAAGCTGCCCGTCATCTATGATGAGTACAACGACACCGAGATCCAGCTGTCGAAGGAGGAGCTGCAACTCATCCAGCGCATCAGGCAGGGGCGCTTTCCCCACGTGGAGGTGAGACAACCAGGTTGAGGTTTCGGACGCGCAAGAGCAACCCCCCGGGTGTGGCTGCTGTTTGTCAGGCATGGGCACCATTGCCAGGTGTCAGGATACCCTGTTGACATTGCTTCTCCTGACGTGATGGCCTGCGGCATCCCCATGTGGTGTGCTCAAGGGATTCAGCAGCTGCCAAGGTGCTTCCTCCGGGACAGGCTGCTGGCAATGCGATTCCCAGCTGGAGTCACATCTGTGATGATGGGTCTGCAACAGGGCAGGATGCGCAATTAGGATGTGCACCGCTCTGCTCTCTTGGGGGGACCGTGCTGTTCCATGTCAGTCCCTGCATGCGCTGCAGGTCAACCCCTTTGAGCCTGAGACGCACTGGTACACAAACGACAAGCAGCTCATGCCGCTGTCTGCCAGGCCAGAGCCCAAGCGGCGCTTCAGGCCCTCTCAGTGGGAGGAGAAAAAGTGAGTTATCCCATTTGGCAATGTGCTGGTTGCCAGCTGCAGGCCTGGCCACTGCCAGTCAAAATCAAAGCGGCAGTAAAGCTGAGGCCCTGGGCAAGGACAAGTCCAGCTGACCTTGGCAGGAACCACAGGCGCTTGCACGTGCCGTCCAGGCCTTGTCACTCCGCATCTGGGTTTTGACGTCCTGTTATGTTGGCCAATTGGTGCAGATTGGCACTCCTTCATGCCCAACTCTCTGCCTCCTGCCTGGAACAGCATGCCGTCAGTACAATGGAGTGTGCCTGCTTGTACAGGATTGTCAAGCTCGTACGGGCACTGCGCAAGGGCTGGATCCAGCGGGACAAGCCCGCTGTGGACGAGGACCCCAAGCCCTACCTGCTGTGGGCAGACGACGGGCAGGCCACTGGCAAGACGGCAACAGGGTTGGCGTATGTGCCAGCCCCCAAGCCCAAGCTGCCGGGGCATGAGGAGTCATACAACCCACCCAAGGAGTACTTGCCCACAGAGGTGAGCCCTCGTGGATTGAGTCAGCAGCGGCAAGCATGATGCCCCTGACATGCTTCTCTGCTTACAATTCGCTGTAGAGAGCTGTGGCAGCAGCTGCATGCATCAGCCACCACCCAAGAAGTACCTGCCCAAACAGGTGAGCTAAGTGCGGCAGGGCAGCAGCTGCGTCCAGGGCAGGCCGGGTGACAGGCAGTGTCCAATGTGCCCATCCACTGGCCTGCTCCATCATGCAAGAGCGCACCTGCCTCAGCTGCTGGGGCATGAAGGAGCTGTGCAGCTCTCGTGGGGAATCTGCCGCCAGAGGCGTGCTGCTTGCTGTGGCAAGCAGATGCAGAAGGGCTGCTGAAGTTGCTGCTCTGAGGCCTGCCTGATCCACCTGCTTGGGGGCATGAGGGGTTGTACCAAGACCTCAAGGCGTGTCTGCTGCGCACAGAATGCAGCAGGCTGCTGTGCATCCCCACTGCCGGGGGGGGCGTCAGCCGTCAGGGTCTTGCTGTGCACAGGGATGAGGTGCATGCGGCAGCAGCTGACAGGTGTTGTGGTCTGCATCTTGGTGTCAGGTGCGGTGGCAGCATGGAAGCCCAGGTCACCCTCTGCCGGCACAACTGGCAGAGCTCTTCTGCACATCGACTCTGCTGTACGCAGCTGCCAGCAGTGAGGTCTGCAAGACTCACGAATCTTGTTGATGGGACAGCAAGCCAGTGATCTTTGTCTCACGTCCTGGCTTGAGCACACTGCTTAGCAGCTTTCATGATGCAGCTACTCCCTGCTGCTGCACAGATACACCTCCTACCCTGCAGAGGGGATGCACTGTTGACGGGCTCCTGGTGGCCTGCCTTGTCTGCCCCTGCACCTGGCTTCCCTTCTGGTGCCCACTGCTGCCCACTGAAGGACCCCCTGCCCTGCAGGAGGAGCGTGCAGCCAACGAGCTCCTCGATGGTGACGAGAAGGCGGCCTTCGTCCCCATCTCCTTTGACAGCCTGCGCCGAGTGCCTGCCTATGCGTCCTTCATAAATGAGCGCTTTGAGCGCTGCCTGGACCTGTACCTGTGCCCTCGCACACGCAAGAAGCGGCTGGACATTGATCCGGAGTCCTTGGTGCCTAGGCTGCCCAAGCCAGCCGATCTGCAGCCCTTCCCCACCACGCTGCTGCTCAGATACATTGGCCACACAGGCAGGGTGAGCAGAGACGACATGTTGTGCATGCACGATGTGTTGCTATCGCCTCTGCCTGCTGAGCCAATCCAGCCACAATGCAGCTGCTGACTCAGGCAGGGTCAGTGGTCAGCAGCACTGCTGGGTTCTGTCTCGCTGTGGGATGTAGGGCGCTACCAGAGCCGCTGTGGAGATCCGGGCTGCATAGGCAGGGATGGTGGCCAGACAGGGCTGTGGGTGGCTGGATGCTCTACCCAAATTGTTCTTAGCTGCCTGTTGTGGCCCCCTGCCATGCACTTGTGACTGTTGCTGTGGCTGAGATCAGCAATGGATCTAAGAACCCCTCTGCATGCCTGCCGCCTTTCTTTGGACCCTCCAGCAGCCTCCAGCTGCCCAGGTGTCCCGTGTGGCGCCTGCAGGTGCGCAGCGTGGCCCCAGATGCCTTAGGGCAGCACCTCGCATCAGGCTCAGACGATGGCACGCTGCGCCTATGGGAGGTGCGGACCGGGCGCTGCCTGCGCAGCTGGGACCTGGAGGCCCCCGTGCACAGTGTGGCCTGGTGCCCCAGCAGTGGGGTACAGCTGCTGGCGGTCGTTGTTGGCAGCAGTGTCGTCCTCCTTTCCCCAGGTGAGGCTTGGACAGCTGAAAGCACTGGCTGGAATGCAGCGGGAGTCAGAGCAGGCACCAGATGGGCTGTGGCCTGCAGCTGGTGCGCTGTACTGGGGAGACAGCGTGGCCAGCCTCAAGCCGTGGCTGTGTGAGTTTTGGTGTGTGCCCTGTTGCCTTCCTGCTGCTGTGGACCTGCTGGGGAGCAAGGCAGGGCAATTTGTGTCTGGATCCCGTGCCAAACTTGCAGTCGTCCTCGGCCCAGTGCTGTGCCCATGCCTGCAGCCCTTGCACGTGGACAGTGCCACCGCGCCGCAATGCCTGCTTTACAGCTAGAAGTTGCCTGCCAATTTTCATAGCTGCAATGCAGGCTTGGGCAATGAGGAGGTGCGCGCTGCGACAGCAGAAGCCCTGCAGCTGCCAACAGCCGCTGCAGCCGGCACCGCTGCTGTGGCTGCCTGGAGGCAACGCCCCAATGGGGAGGGCCTGGAGGTTGTGCACCAGCACCCCGTCACTCATGTGGCGTGGCACAGCAGGGGGGATTACTTTGCTTCTGTTGCCCCAACAGGTGGGTCTTGGGTGCTCGAGAGTACTGTCAGCCATTGTCCTGGATGCTGCACTTTTGTTCTGTAGGTGTCACAGCCCTCAGCAACTGTCCCTCTGCTGTGCTTTTGCAGCACAACAAGCATAACGCCTCACCGCACTGCTGACTGGGTCCCCCACCAGCTTACAGTGACTGGCCACGTCGTTCCTCTCCTGCATGCTGAAGCTTGCACATGGCAGGCCTCACCCTGCATGTCCTGCAAGCCGCAGCAAGGTTCTGCAGCAGCCAGTACCTGCATGTCTTTACAACAACGTTGCTTAGGGGCCACATCAGGCAGGGCAGATCCGCCAGCTGCTCAACTACTCTGGCCAGAACCTGCTTTCTCCCTGCAGGCGCAAGACAGCCCCTTACTCATCGATCTTGGACAGCGCGTCCATGCCCCCAGTCCAGGAATCTGCCCTCATGCCTGCTCTCCTGCCTGCAGGCAACACCCAGGCTGTGCAGGTGCACCAGCTGTCCAAGCGCTCCAGCCAGAATCCCTTCAGAAAGAACCGTGGCCGCGTGGTGCACGTCCTGTTCCACCCTCTCAAGCCCTTCCTCTTTGTGGCGACACAGAACCACGTCAGGATCTACAATCTGGCCAAGCAGGAGCTGGCCAAGAAGCTTATGGGGGCCTCAGGCATTGCCAGCATGGCGGTGCACCCCAGCGGGGACCATGTGCTGGTGGGTTGTGAGGTGAGCACCGGGCCGGGGCCGAACATTGACTTCAGCATGTCCTAGCCTGGATTGTCCGAGGCGAGCATTAGCTGTGTGAGTGGAGTTTGGGCGCGTCTCGGTCACTGCCAGCCCGGTAGCGAACCACACTGGGACCACGGGCTGCTGCTTTATGCGCCGTCTACTTGGCCCCATGACGGGGTCTGTTCAGGCTGGCTGATCACAAAGCTTATGGGGGGTCCTCAGGCACTACCAGCGTGCCTGTGCTTTCCAGCGGCTGCTACATCCTGGCCAGCTGCCTGCAAACCGGCCCTGATGGAACCTGCACAATTGCAGTAATGACAAGGCTGCCTGTCCTGGGTAGTGTCTGTGGATACTGCTTGAGGCAAGCTTCCGTGTCCACCACCTTTCCTGGTGGCTGGTCTATAAGTGGTGCACGCCAGCATGACTGCCACCGAGACACTCAGCCTGAATCAGCAGCCCAACATGCACTGCAGCTGCTGAAGGACTTTCACTTTGCCGACTGCAGGACAGGAGGGTGCTGTGGTATGACCTGGACCTGTCCACCAAGCCCTACAAGGCGCTGAAGTACCATCAGCTTGCGCTGCGGGCTGTTGCCTTTCACAGGAGCTACCCGCTGTTTGCCTCTGCTTCAGACGATGGCACCATCCAGGTCTTCCATGGCATGGTCTACCAGGTATGCTCCCCCAGCCGCGGCAGTCATGGGTCACAGGCAGCAGCTGCCCGTCAATGGGCATGTGCATGGAACCCTATAGGGGTATGGTACACTCAGCTGCAGCAGCTGGCGCTGGGCTTGACTTCCAAGGTGTTGCGCCTGCACATGTTGTCCAAGTTCTGCCTGGACAGCCCTGTGCCTTGCCATGCAGGACTTGATGACCAACCCTCTGATTGTCCCCGTGAAAATCCTGCACGGCCATGAGGCAGTTCACAAAATGGAAGGCGTCTTTGACTGCACCTTCCACCCAACTCAGCCCTGGGTGTTCAGCGCAGGAGCTGACAGCACCATCTGCTTGTTCAGCAACTAGCTCCCGTGGACAGCTTGAGGGATCCACCCAATGCATGTGATGAGACAGTTGGAGGCCAAGACAAGCAACAGAGCTGTCAGCTCGTCTCATGACTCACTGTCGGATGTGCTGTAGCTCAAGCTGTCACGCAATCAGAAATGGTTATCCGATTTGACAGCCAAGCTGGATGGCAAGTGCATGGGCCAATGCAGTACTCCTGATGTTGCAGCATCTTGATCAAGTCTATCACAGTGCAATCAAACACTCAGGGTTGCTGACAGCAACACCACCAAGCCTGCCTCAGACGATGCACTTCACAGGTAAGGTCCAGTGCTGCCTGCCTGTATTGGAGCTACAGTCAGCAATCAATTGACTTTGAGTTTACTTGTGACTGTTCTAAAGTCAAAGATCTACTATTTGATTCTCAAAGAAAAACACCTCTAAATGCCCAAATGCCACTTACTTTACCCTTCGGGCATATGCTAAATTCTGACTAGGAAGCGAGACTTGTCACGCCAGCCCCACATGCAAAGCCCCAATGTCCAAAGCTGTTGATACTGCAATCCAAGCAGCAGGGCACAAGGAATCTGACACTCTGCAGCAGGTCATTGGAAGGCTGTCTGCCCTTCCACAGAAGGCAGCAGCCCCAGTCAGCTCAAAGTTAGCAGCTGTGCTTGTGCCGCTATTTCAGGTGAGGCTAATTGCTACTGTCCCCTGAGCTCCAGTGAGCAAGTAGTATTGCTCATGCCACTTTCAGGATGGAGAAGGCCAAGTCCGCTGTGTGCTGACCCAGCGCTCAGCCAATCTCTCCAGTCACCAAGGTCTGCCTGCGAGAAGCACAGGTCATGCATCCCTCCATAATTTGACGCCTGGCAGGAGACGTGCTGCAGCCCTCGCCCATGCTGCAGGGGAGGTCTGCCTGCCAGGAGGCAAGCGTGATCCTGCAGACTCCTCAGACGTGGACACAGCCCTGAGGGAGGCACATGAAGAGCTGGGCATTGGCCCTTCCAGCGTCCAGGTGCTGGCCCAGCTGCCACCCTTCCTGTCCAAGCACAGGCTGTCTGTGACGCCAGTCGTGGGCATCATTCCTCCCCCAGAGGCGCTGCGGCCAAACCCAGACGAGGTGGCCCACGTGTTTGACATGCCTTTGAAATTTTTCCTGGAGGACTGCCCCAGTCACACGTGGAAGGATATCTCTTGGGAGGGCTTCAAATATCGCCTGCACTTTTTTGAGCACCTCGCCAATGGCAGGACATTTCTGGTGTGGGGCCTCACTGCTGCCATGCTCATCGAGGTGGCACAGCAGGCGCTCGGCAGGGAGCCAGCCTTTGAGGCCCACACCCCCGGCTCCATTCCCTACACTGAGCTGCGTGTTCAGCAAGACCGCTTGACGTGGAGAGCACCTGGCCCAACTCCCAGCTGAACTTGTACTGCTATTTAATTTGGACTGCTTTGAGCACTACTGCGATGCATCTTCAATTTCAGGCTGTCCTGTTTCAATATCTGTGGCCACCTGTGGTGTTGCCTTGGGCGAATCTGATTTGCCAGGCTTGTTTGTAGAGGCCTTTTTGAGATTCAGTCTCTCCTCCAGGGCTCTGGCACCGCGCTCTCTGCATGATGCATCAGCCATGCCTCAGAAGCTGTATGCCTGACGATAGCAGGGAGTGTCCAGCAAGGGGTACAGCAACGCACCGTCTTCTGGCAGCCTCAGCTGTGTCTGAGCCTGGGAGGGGCTGACTCCCAGGCTTGAATCCTTGCCTGCTGTGGGGCTGGCCATTGGCTTCCCTAAGGCCAAGTCTGAAGACGCGACTGAACAGATGTGCCACCATGTCAATTGGGCCGCGCAGCACCTCTGGGAAGAAGGTGGCGAACCTAAATTCGTCGCTGGGGTCGCCCCTGAAGCAAGTCAGCAGTTGATGAGCCTTGCAGGCAGCATGTGGGCAGACATGGAGTGCTGCCTTTGCCATGGCCTCGATGTTTTGTGCAGCACCGCCATCAAGCAGGACAAAAGTTCCTGGAAGCTCAGCAAGGACACTAAGCAAGTGCTACCGCAGAGGCTGATCAGCAACAATTCTGGGTAGGCCAGCGCCACAGAGTGCTGCATGGGACAGCTGCAGACCCTGCCCACAGGCCTGGCGCTCACTTGAGGCCCAGCTCTGGCTTCCATTGGAAGAAGCGTAGGTACAGCCAAGAAGTGTAGGTCCCCAACATTATGAAGGGCACATTACCCAGGATGTCTTTGTAAAAGGCGGCAGCAGCTGTGCTGATCAGCACGAATAGAGCGGGCAGGTGCTGCAGGCAGGAGAGTGAGAATGCCAGTGAGGAGTCTCTTGGGCAAATCTTGCTTGCTTCTGAGCAGCCAGGTAGGCATCACCTTTGCTCTGAATTTTAGGAAGCCAACAAGAGTGACCTCACTCTCAGGTAACACCTGCTTGAGCGCGACCAGCAGGCCTGCAAAGATGCCATGGAACCCGCAGACCTGCTTGTATCTGCAGACGGCAGACTGTGACCGGTCACAGCTTTTGAGTGCAGATGGTGTGCCTCCAGCAGTGACAAGCAGCAGTCAGATCGGCATGCCTTCCAGCCAAGCGGCTTACAGTATGGTTCCGTCCATGGTGACGGCGTAGCAGATATACAGCAGCACGAAGGTCGAGAAGCCAGTACACGCATTGACGATGGCCACAAACTTGACAAAGTCTCGCGAGCCCCAGATTGGCTCAATGACCTTTGCCAGCAGTAGCACGCCTACCATGTTGAGCAGGAGCTGCAGGTAGGGGTCATAGCAGTCAGCATCATGACTCAGGTGCAAGCACAGCAAGAACAATGTCTTTTTGTGCTTGCCATGAGGATGTGAACCTCCAGGAGGCCTGCTGTGAAGAAGTTCCAGACACATGGCAGTGTTCTGCCCGGCACCAGAGCAGCGTACTCCCTCACTGATGGTGCCAAAAGCTGTGCAACATATCCTGCAGATCCACTAGATGTTGCTTTTGGGCTTGCTTGTTGGTGCTATGGCAATATGAGGAGCTGCTGAAGGGCGTCAACAAGGAGGCAGGTAGACCTGCCCATCAAGGGGCACATGCCCCAGCAAGCCAGCACACTAAACCTACGCATCCCTCCCAAGCACTGGAATCACCTGCTGCCAGGATCACAGCAATGGCCCTGCTCAGCTTGGTGAACTGGAAGACAGAAGCGATCCCATCCATCTAAAGTGCACCGGCCTCGCTCACTATGACCACAACTGGCCTCAGAGAGGGGCGAGCTCAGCATACAGATCAATTCTCAGGTAGGCTGCTTCACAAATCAAATGAAAATGGCATTGCGCCCTCTGCAGTGCAGAGACCACAACATGCATGGAGGAGAACACTGGAAATGTCCTGCTGATCAAGCCTGCCACATTGCTAGCAGAGTCCAAGGCCAAGTTGGGTGGAACACTACAGGTGGCCACTCTCCAGCTGCGATGGGATCCCATGCACAGCAGCGACCACCAGCCGGTGTCTGTGCAGCTCAGCAGTGTCACAGGTAGATCATGGGACATCTTGTAGATGGCAGTCTGGATGTCGATGATGCCAACTGCAGACGCCCTTACACACCTATGCTGAAGCAGGGGTGCTGCAGCGCTCCAAGAAGAGCCCCATGGTGCGCATTCCTACCAGGGGTGGGGCTGTCACCCTGGAGTTTCAAAGCATGCCAGAGCGAGATGAGGTTGTCGACATCTTGACGCCCCTTGTCAAGAAGGTGAGCAGTGCCCTGCCGCAGCGTGACTGCAGTTTCAGATCTGCCAGGTCCATCTGTCACAGCCAGGAGCCTCACATGTCTGCTATGCGTATTGTGCTCTCCCTGCTTGCAGGTTGCGGACAAGGGCAAGGCGCCAGTTGGCCAACCTGCACAGGCAGCTCCTCAGCAGGCGGCCCCGCAGCTGACTGGCCCGCCTGCTCTTGTGGCGCTGAAGAGCAAGCTGCTGAAGAAGGACAAGTGAGAGGCTTTGCAGTCACCTTTGTAGCCCCTGTATGGCCACAGGGAGCCCTGTTTCCTGAATCTCTCATCTGCTGAGGCCTGCCTCCGCCTCCACAGCACCCTGCCAGCCCACCACCCTCTTTTTGACGACTGCAGATGCAACACCACAACCAGCTTGCTTGCTGCCTCCCCCTGACAACCCTCCCCCTGACAGAAAGTGGGGTGCTACTTGCAGGGGCCTGCAACACCTGCTGACATGTCCACATATTGGGGCCCCAGGGATTGATGATCAGCTACTGGCGACATGTGTTTCTTGTAGCCTGGTGTGGTCTGTAGTTGATGTGGGTGCTGTGCAGGTACCTGCGTCAGCAGCTGAATGTCCACACGCAGAAAACAAACGCTGTGGTGCAGGGACCTGCGCCACCTGTTTGATGAGCTGGTCAGGAATGGCATCATCAGCGAGGGGGAGTTCTGGAAGCAGCGCGTGCACCTCCTGAGGGAGGCGCAGGGCCCCACAGGCTCTGCCAAGCAGCGCACAGGCATCAGCAATGCCCTGCTGTCGCGGGGAACAGATGCCAAGGGCCAGCAGAACAAGGTCAGGTGCCTTCAAGTGCATGTGCAGTGATGCACTGACCAGCAGCAACTGTCCTCAGGACAGCAGTGCTCTACGGCCTTGTGCCGAGCCTTGCAATCTGTGGCCTCCAGTGAACGCTGTCATGTTTGTGGCAAGCAGACCTGCGCTATTTGCATTCTGTAGAGCATTGGGAAGCAGCCTACAGCACATCAGACTTGCTTTGCTGCAGCGCTCCGGCTGCACATCCCTCTGCAGGTCACCTTCAAGCTGAATGCCGAGGGGATCCAGCAGATCTTTGCTGAGCAGCCCCATGTTCACAAAGCCTTCCTGGACAATGTGCCTCACAACCTGACAGAGGCCGCCTTCTGGGATCGCTACTTCAAAAATGAGTTCAGGATGCGGGTGAGCCACAGTGCTGCATTGCAAAACCTGTCTGCATGCTTTGATGCCGCATCCTGCACATCTGGTGCCCTGCGCAACCACAGCAGTGACTCAGTTGGATGCCCAGCAATAAGCCACCTGCTGCATTCTGCAGCAACGTGCATAAGTTGGGTGCTTGGCGCCCTTGCGAGCAGGAAATCAACCCGTGTCTAAGCTTTTCAAGCTCTGCTGCATGGCCCCCTCCCTGATGCTGCTGCTGCTTGCACCTGCAGATCGAGACTCTCAGAACAGCTGTGCAATCTGCTGCACATTTGATGGGGCTGCCTGAAGCAAGCAGAAAGAGTCAGGCTCTTGCATTAGCTGGATAGCCTTGATGTCTGCAGGCTCTGCAGGCAAGGCTATGACAGGCATCCACTTACTGCCAAGTCTGCAGCAGGAACGTCCTCAAGCTGTTTTGACGTGTGCAGGCTGTGCGGCATAAGGCCAAGGCAGGCAAGGAAGTGGCTGCCCAAATCGACTGCACAAGGATCCTCACACTGCCTTCCTGCCTGCAGGCTTTACGGCGCAAGGCCAAGGCAGGTGACAAGACAGCTGCTCTGGAGCTGGCCGATGAAGACGAGCTGTTCAGGAACAGAGGGGATGCTGCAGAGCAGGAGCTGCAGCAGCGCCACAAAGTGCGGCGGGTGGACCCCACGGTCAACCTGGCGGCTGACAGCTTTGACCGATGGTCGCATGGCTTCGGCCTGGAGCACGACCCAGCCAAGGTGACTCACATCTTGTTGGGTGTCTTCCTCTGTACCCAGATGGCCAGCCCGGATAAGATGCGGCAGGCTGAGCTAGTACCACGCCAGGCCTGCACGCACATGCTTGTGTAGCAATGCTGCTTGCGCTTTTGTGGGTATTGACCGCGTCATTTGGACCAGCTGGGCAGCCCCTGCAGCTGCTGCAGCAAATGTGATCCACTCATTTATGTGGCTGTACCTGCAGCCTTGCATGGCAATTGAGCACCCAAAAGTGGAGCCACCCTGTGCGCTGACTCTGCAGGACGTGGACCCGTCTGTGGTCCAGGAGGGTGTAGGGAAACACCTGCTTAGCGAGCTCAATCGCCACGCGGACGTGGTCCTGCAGGGTCTGCCCATCAGTGTGGGTACCAGCGCCAACACTGAGGGCTTGGCACAGGCCATGTGGGAGGCACAACAGGTTAGTGGCATCCTCAGACCTTGGGAAGATACACATGCAGAGCATGCCTGGATGCTGGATTGGCCAGGCTAGCTACAACTTCCTGCTGATCGAAGCAGGCCCATCTTGGGTCGAATGGGCGGTCTGGCATGCTGTGCCTTGCTTGTAGCATCTCTTTCCTCTGGCCATTGTGTCGCATTGTCACGCTCAAGCGGCCACGACAGGCTCAAGGCTCTGCTGAGACTGGTCAGCAGAGATCCACACACAGTCCCCACTGCACCTTGGTCTGTGCAGGTCGAGGCTGCAGCTGAAAGGAATGGGCGAGGCAACACTGATCAGCACCTGACTGCTGAGGAGCAAAGGGCATTCCGCATGAGGGCAGATGGCGCCCTGGGCGACCTGCAGGCAGAGGACCACCAGCAGTTTGTGGAGCTCAACATCAGGGTGCGCTCTGGGGCTGTCTCCTTGGCATGCTGTGTGTAAGGCTCAAGCATTGTCAGGAGTAACTGTGCTGCAGCCGCACTGAAGTAGGCTGCACATGCCATGAGCAGGGGTACTGGACAGATGTGCTTTGGTGGGCCAGCCACCATTGGTCGAGCTCATCGTAAAGCTGCGGTGCGCCTGAATGCTGCGCTGGGGGGTATACCAGACCTCTTTACTGAGCACACATGGGGTGGGCACTTGCGCTGCGCATGTCAGACCTGCGTGTGGTGTGTCTGAGACAGACGACTTGAGCAATAAGCGCTGCTGCAACCCTGTGCACAGGTCACGTGCATCTTCCGGAATGTGTAGCCTGGCCATCACATTGGCAGGTGCTGCGTCCAAGACCGCGAGGGCAGGCAATCTGGCTGTCTGGCAGCCTCTGCTCTGCCCTTGTGCCCTTCCAGCTCCCTATGCCTTTGGCTGCAGGACCCTCGCCGTTTCTTTGAGGGCAAGGTGGCGGCAGATGGCAGTCAGCAAGCTCAGGTACACGGAGCCCCTCCTGCTGTGCTTTGGCAGCAGGCCCTGGTCAGCATCAATCTGGCGCAGCTGCAGCATGGCATGACACCTCAGCTCACCTATCAGGTCAGCAGCCTGCGCTAAACATCCAGTGTCCATGTTGTTGCTGCTTGTTGCATGGCCACCTCACAGCATGACTGTTGTTAATTCAACCTTCTGAGCTGTCAGCTTTTTGTTGAATCTCATCTGCTATCTTCGTGCTAGCAGGTGATGCAGGACCTCTATGCTGAGCAGACCACCATGGGCCTGGATGAGACAGGCCTCACTGTGGGCACCAATCCTGCCACAGACCTGGCTGCGCCGATTCAGGAGGTGAGCTGTGTGGCGAGCAGGCTCCCTCATGGTGCCTAAACCCATCCTGTGCATTGGCCTGGCTCCAACAGGCCCATTGAGCTTACTGTGCAATTTTACCATTTGACATGCAGGCTGCATGGCCTGCAGCCTTTCTGTGTGTGCTTCTGTGTCCAGCACTGTATGGCCTTGCCCTGCAGCCACTGTCTGTCGTTTTGGCAGCGCTGCTGCCGTCTGCGAAATTTTTCTGTTCATCTTTGTGCAGGAGTGCCGCAGGGTGTGCCAGACTGGCAATGAGATGCTCCGCCACTTCTGGGCCAGCTTTCCCTGGACATCCAAGCAGCGTGAAGACAAGGCAGCCAAGCTAGACCGGGCACTTGCCAGCCACTACGACAGGTCTGCCATGCTACCATTGAGCATGGGCTATTCTGCACAGAGATGTTGCAATGCTCTCATAGCACAGACTTGCCCTAGGCTTCCTGCAGTGATAGGGCACAGCGACATTCATTCCCACTGTTGTCGCACAGTCAAGGTCTCACAGTGAGCAATTTCTGCAGGATCATGGCAATGTCTGACAGCTCGACAGGGACAGAGCGATTTTGCATTCGGCAGCTGCTGAAGCCCCTCGAAAACGTGAGCCAATGCGGGTTGGATCTGACCTGCATGCTGTCTGTAATTCCACTGCCTGCCCACTCAGGCTCCACAGTGCTGCAGGCTCTGCATACTGCCAATGATAAGTTTGAGTCTACCAGAAAAGAACAGGCCCAGAAGCAGCTGGCCAACCCCAGCCTCCAAACATAAACTGCTCTGATGCCACACCCCCAAATGCTTGCCCACCTGCTCAGCCCTCTTCAAGATGCCCAGGCTGGCCTTGAGCTTGTTGCCCACCTCCAACTGAGTCAATGACACAACGTAACGTACTGATAGACCGCTGCTGCATCTGTCAGCAGGATCCAACATGTTCAGTTCAGCAATCACATCTTAGAAAAAGGGCCACAGATTAGGTGAAGGCAGTGCACTGATTAGCAGGGGAGTGTGTGAGATCAGCAAGCAGGGTCTATTGCAGGGTGCTCGCGCCTTAAGGTACCAGCTAGCCAGTCCCAGTGGCAGAAGAACAGCCCTCTGTTGCAACGCCCATCCAGATGGTGGATGAAGTGCGTTTTGGAGGAGGCAAAATTTGGGAGCACACTCACGCCGCAGGAGCAGAACATCTCCAACCAGGCCGGCAGGGCATACCCGCAGTGGCCCATGTTATTGAGGCAGATCTCATGGAAGACGCCCAAGCTGATTGCCACAGGGTTCCAACTTCCCCACGTCAGCAGTGCTTGCAGCAGCATGAGGTAGAAGACACCGTAGCACAGCACGCTGTCAGCCACATCATGCATGCCTGTGCCTGCAATGCAATGCCATCAAGATGTTTCAGCAGGCGTGCAGCGAGACCAAGCAGGTTGGGCAATCCAAGACAGCAGCAAGGACTCCTCGGCTCACCCAGGGCAGAAACATTGCCGCCAAGCTTGTGGTGCTTGGCGTGACACATCTGGTACAGCCCGGTACAGCCGTGAAAGGTGGTGTGGACCAGAAAGAACCCTGCATGACCCAGTGGAGCATCATGTCGATTGAGACAGATGGTGCTGCAGCACTACTGCCATTCAGTCAGCTTGGGTGGGTGAGGGAAGGAGGGGGGCTGACTGCACCCTCACATGTGTCGTGGGCGAGGAACATGAGAGCGACAAACAGCCTGCAGCACACTGCATGTCAGAGGAGGTGTCACAGCACGCGTGGTGCAGGGGAGAGACTGGCTGCAGAGCACCCACCAGATGCGCAAGGGGTTGAAGTCCAGCTGGGCTGACTCCTTCAGCTCAGGCCATGCCCAGGCAACTGCAGCAGCATCAAAGCGTGCTCAACCTTGAAATTGTGCAGCAGGCAGGTGTGGCTTGTATTAGCGGCAGGGATGGCACCTACCTCCTGTAAAGCCTAGAGTGCATGGCACTGCATAGGTGAGAAAGTTCCTTCCGTGGCGCTGCTGCAGCATGGGCCTAAGGGGTGCCAGGCGCCTCACAATGCCCTTGGCTTCCAGGCGCTGCCCTGCCGCGAATGCTGCTGACTCTGCTGCCACATTGAGGCCACCAAAGATGGCTCCCAACAGCACCACCAGTAGGGCGCCCTGCACATTGCGGCACCTTATTAGCATTGATGCTGCTCAAGCTGATGAGCAATTGGTGTTCCTGCCAGCACCTGCAAGGTGATCATACACCCATGTGTAAGCTGGAGCTGGGAAGGGCTGGCAAGATCTCAATCACAAACATGGGACGATAGATAGGTCAACCATTGCAATAGATTAAGCAGCTGCCTGTAGCAATGGACGCCCCTTCCAGCACATGGAAGCAGAGACTGCTGGTCCTGCACCAGCACTTGACCCTCAATGAGAATGCCGGCCAAGCTCATGTGCAGCTCATGCGCAGCGACTGCTCAGCAGAGCCCAGCGTGTGGCATGATGTTCCCCAGGTGCTGCGGCTGAGCAAAGCACTTCCGAGATCCAGACTGCAATGCTTATGTGTCCTGCCAGGCTGGCAGCAGCTGACAGTCATGTGCATGCTGCAGCAATGCAGCTGTCTCAAGCGCTACACTGCTCTGCTGTGCAGGCACCTCCAGATGCCATCTTGGGCATCACAGGTGGTTGTGTGTTTGCTCAACTTGAACAACCGGTGGCGCTTCCGCAAGATGCCTGGCCCTGCTCCAAGCTTTTTAATTTGCAACATTGCAGAGGCATTTAAGAGGGACACCAGCCCCCAGAAGCTGAACCTGGGTGTGGGAGCCTACAGGACAGAGGCAAGGACCTGATAACACTGTATGGGCGGCTTTCATGTTGGGAAATTACAATTGAACAAGTAACTGCCGTGCAAGCGCAAGCACCGGCCCTGGTGTGCTGGTGTGCATCTCACCTCTGGCTGCATGGGTGCATGGTGTCATGACCGGCACAGACCGTGTTCCCTTGACACAATGACAAAGAATCTGCTATGCAGGAAGGAAAGCCCCTTGTTCTGGATGTGGTAAAGAAGGCCGAGCAGAGAATCATCAATGATCCACAGCAAAACAAGGTCATCCGTGGGAAGACTGCTTCACAGCCCTCCACCCTGGGGGCTTGAGACTTGGGATTTGGTGCTAGATTGCACATGCATTGCTTACGAGTGTGTCTGCGACCACACTCTGCTCCGCAGCATGCCTATGGGCAGGTGGCACTTCGTGCCAGGCCCAACCCAGCGCAGCATTGCATGTCCAGACTATATTCTCTGATGTGACAGCACAGCTCTGGACCCTTTGGCTGATCAAGCATCCAAAGCGGCGACTCCTGCAGGGCACAGGCAGGGCTGCTCCAGGGGGCAAGCACTGACAGCAACTGTTGCGTCGGTGCCTGCCTCTACCTGGCCATCTGCCCCTGCAGGGGAGCCAGCCTGTGCAGATAATTCATCAATTGTTCGCCGCATTCACTACAAGCAAGAGTGCCCACTGATCAGTGCTGAGAGCCTGCCCACTGCATGTCCGCAAACACCTCAGCTCGTGCAGGAGCATCTGGGCATTGCCGGCCAGCTGGCTGTGCCATCTTCAGCGTGTCTCCAATGCATGCCTGGGCCCTGATCGCTCAGCCTGCCCCTGCAGGGGCTCTGCCTGCCTGCAGGAGTGCTTGAGCATCCCGCCACAGGCAGCCTCATGCGGGCCTCAGTCTGCTCAAGTCACCTGCCCCTGCTAACAGAGCCCACCACCTCCTGCAGGAGTACCTGGGCATTGCTGGGGAGCCCGCCTTTGCCAAGCTGAGCGCTCGGCTGGCCTTTGGCGATGACTCCTTGGTCCTCAAGGAGGGGCGGAATGCCACCATGCAGTGTCTCTCCGGCACCGGCTCTCTGCGCGTGGGAGCGGAGTTCCTGAAACTGCACTACCCAGTGCATCTGGTGTACATCCCCAACCCCACCTGGGCCAATCACCTGAAGATCTTCCCTCTAGCAGGTGCGTGGGCATGTGCTGCGAGACTGGCAGGGGTGGCTGATGCTGCAGCATGCTGGCAGCCAGGTGGGTGCTGTCGATGCCCAGGCATGTGCTGCCTGGCAGCAGGGTGCGACTGTTGCTGAGGGTGGCAGCCAGGCATATGCAGGGTACTCTGCAGGGCTCTGCTGGTGAGCTGCAGAGTGTAAACTATGGTAGTCTGGCAGATGCTGCTGAGCAATGGCAGCCTGCAGCGGGCTCTGCAGGCGCACAAAGATGCCAGTGCTGCTGCACGCTGAGAGCCGGGTGGCAGTGTCTCAAAGCTGCCAGCTGCCAGCCTGCTGCACAGACCTGGTGCCCAGCAAGCTCACGCAGTGGCAGTGCTGTCTGGACAGCTCAAAGTCACACTGCAGCTCAGCGCTGTGCATGCTGATGCAGGCATTCAGGTCCGGCGGTACCGCTACTTCAGCCCAAAGACTGTGGGGCTGGACTACAAGGTGGGCACAGGGTGCGGGCGGCCTTGTTGCACAGGCAGCAACCTGGTGGTGCACCTGTGAGTTCTTTCGAAGCTCAGCGCTTGAGAGCTTGCGATCCTCCCCCATCGTCCAGCCAGCAGAGCTCCACCGTTTTGGCTGGACATGCCCTGTCATGGCATATGTGAAGAGGGCAGGGAAGCCCAAACCTGATCATCTGGATGGCAAACCTGATCATCTGGATGGCGGTGCAGGGCATGCTGGAGGACTTGGGGCAGGCGCCCCGTGGCAGCATCATCCTGCTGCATGCCTGCGCCCACAATCCGGTGAGAAATCAGGCCTCTGCAGAGGTGTGCATGCTCACGCTATCCCCTGCAGAATGTTGACTGTGCTAGGCACTGCCTGTACCTTGCAATTTCAGCAAAGCCCAGCGATTATGCATATTCCTTGGATTCAGCACCTGATGCTCATTGCCTCCCTGCTGCCCTGCAGACAGGCGTGGACCCCACCCCAGAGCAGTGGCAGGGCATCCTAAAGGTGGTCAGAGAGCGGCGGCTGCTGCCGTTCCTGGACTCAGCTTACCAGGTGCCCACTCACGTGCATCAACATCTGGGCATGGCTCTTGCAGTCTGTCAGTACTTCATCTCTTCACATCGCTGCGTCCTGACGTTGCGTCCAGCTGCTGTGCATGCTGTACCCAATGGACCTGCTCATGCTCCCATACGCATCTGTACTTACAAAGTGCAGCCTTCCTGTCTGCTAACTGAATATCTGAGATGAAGCTCCTTCACATGCTTGCACTGCTGCAGGGCTTTGCTAGTGGAGACTTGGACAGGGACGCCCAATCCATCAGGATGTTTGCTGATGCAGGGGTGGAAATGCTGCTGGCTCAGGTATTGCCATGAGGAAATCATGCATCCCTTGCCGCCCTGCAACCTGCCGCTTCTGAGGATTTGCAGTGGCGCTTTTGCCCCACCAGCTGCCATAGTTGCACCCTTTGCATGGCCCAGCAGCTGTCTCACCTTTTGGTGCTGTGCTGCAGAGCTATGCCAAGAACATGGGGCTGTATGGTGGGTAAATTCTCTGCTGCCTTCCCCTGCTGCTAGACACCAGTTGAGCAGCTAATGCTTTTGCAAGTGCTGACGTTGCTTGCTGGCTCCTGCAGGTGAACGTGTTGGTGCCCTGTCGGTGGTGACATCAGACCCTAAGGTTGCCAGGAAGGTCGAGAGTCAACTTAAATCAGTGAGTGTATCAACTCCATGGCTGCAGCTGCCAGCAGAAACAATTTTGGCCTGCCCTCTTGAGCACCTCTACTGACCAGACTGAGCTGCATGTTCACCGAGGGCGCCACATTATGCCGCTGCACAGCTGCCTTCATTGGCCCTACACTCAGTGCCAATGCTAGCCTGCACTGGGCCTTCAATCGCCATGCTTGCTGCAGGTGATCAGGCCCATGTACAGCAACCCTCCCAAGCATGGCTCAGCTATTGTGACCACCATTCTGTCTGACAAAGAGCTATTCAGTCAGTGGAAGGTGAGAGACGTTCTGGCATGCCACCTTCTGGCCGTTCACTCCAGGGTTCCCTAAGGCTGCTGGAAAGCTAATGCAGCCTGTGACTGGTAGCACCAACATGGAAGCCGCTGGCTGGCTATGTTCAGGTTGAGCTGAAGGCCATGGCTGACCGCATCATCACGATGCGGACCAAGCTGCACGACTCCCTGCGGGAAATAAATGCTCCAGGCTCCTGGAAGCACATCGAGGATCAGATCGGGTGAGTGCTGCGGCTGCACAGAAGGCACACAAGCTGCTTCTGCTGAGGGATGAGTGTGCAGCCTGGGCCATGTGGCATGCACCTTCATGCCTCCAGGCCAAGTCCAAGCCACAGTCCCTCTGCCCTTCATGCAGGATGTTTGCCTACACTGGCCTCACCAAGGAGCAGGTACAGCTGCTGACAGACAAGTACCACATCTACATGACCTTTGATGGGCGTATCTCCATGGTTGGCCTGTCAGCCAAGACCTGTCCCTACCTGGCCAAGGCCATGAAGGACGCCGTTGAGAATGTGCATGCTTGACAGTAGCCGCCTCCCCATCAGCCTAGCTTCTGTAGCATTAGTCTGTGCTCGTCAGTCACAGCCTTGTGGCGGGTTCAGAATGCCTGCTTCAGATGCTGTTGATGCTACCTCTCCTGTGAATGCATCCATGACTGATGCGAGCTGCTGCCTCCCACACTCAATCATTGACGTCATTCAGGGGCTCAGCAGGGCACAAATGTCTTGCAACAATGATGCGCTGCAAACCCAACTGCTATCTGTAGGTACATCAACGCAGGGGTATCTGATAGTGTGTACGACATGCAAGGAGCTCCCATGTTACATATTACCGGAGCAGTCATGCAAATAATTTGTCTCTGCTACACTGCTGAGTCTGCCTACGGCGCAGCAGGGCTCTCACAGCTGCTGTTGCAGCAGCCAGCACTGCCGTGGCTGCCAGCACTCCCAGGATGTGCTGTGTCCCATCCCAGAAGGGGGGCAGCGGCCTCACAGATTGCCTCATGTACTCTGCACAGTCTGAGATGGCCTGCTCGCCAGTCTCAAGGGGCAGGAAGGTTGTGACAGCAATGAAGCCATGCGGCATGCTCAAATACTGCTTGAGTTCCACTTTCACACCTGCTGCCTGCAGTTTGTCAGCGAAGGCCTCCCCCTCACCCCTCAGCGGGTCTGCAGGCAGCAAGTTCACAGGGCTGGAGAATGCCCTGGCTCAAGGCAGCAGCAGGCTGAGGATGCGGTCAGCATTGCAGACCTAGCCGCAGCCACCAGCAAGCAGAAGGAGGCAGAGCAAGGCTCCTGAGTATGATGCCGCCAGAGGTCCAGTGCATTACTCACCGAACTCAGCTGTTAAGATCAGCGCCGGTGGCAGGCCCGAGACATCGCGAGCCAGGTTGGGACTGCGCAGGTGCATGAGCTGGGGATCCTCAGCCTCCGGCAGCAGCCACTGCTCAAATATGCGCATGTCATCGTGGTTCAGGAAGGGGGTGTTGGCAAAGTTGGGATTTTTGAGGGCTGCACAGAGCAGCTGCAGTAGGAGCTCAAGCCAGATGTAAGCTGTGCAGCCAGCAGGCACAGTCTATAACATTCCATTGAACACACCCTTTTGGCGCTCTTCGCCACCAGTGGCTGGATAGATGAGCACCTGCAGACAGCGGCACTGTTGTTTGAGACTGCTGCAGTCTGACAAGGAAGCACATGGCTGGCAGCAACCCAGTGCCCCAGTCCATTGCTCTGAAGCTGTCAGGAATCCGCAAACTGAGGCGCAGGCTGCAGTGCACCCTCAGACAGACTGGAGGTGTCTGCGACCACATGCTGCAGTGCGCTGTAAATACTACCTGGCCTGACCTCCAACCACGTGCTACAGGCCAACGATTTCAGGCTCTCCAGAGCCCGGCAGGCTGACCTGGAAGGCAATGTGGGGCCTTCTCATCTCCTGCGCCTGCAGACAGGCGGCAACCGCCAGGTTCCCTCCTGCAGAGTCCCCACCCACAGCCAGGCGGCGGTGGTCACCGCCAAAGTCACTGGCATGGGCTGCGACCCAGCTGACCGCCGCATATGCATCCCGGTGGGCAGCTGGGAACTTGTGCTCGGGCGCAAGCCTGCAGGCAGGGCCAGCAAGAGGCTGGCAGCCTCCCTCAGAGGTGCATGTTGTGGGTCATGAGCTGTGAGCTGGTGGCTGCCCATGGCAGGCCCACCCAGCCGTTCAGGCGCTGCGCTTGTGACAGCATCTTGCGGCATGCTGGGATCGTGCATGCAAGAGCTAACCTATAGTCCACGCTGACTATCAGGAAACCAGATCTCACACACAGCTTGCGGATTATCTCATCATGTGAGTCCAGGTTGCCGAAGGCATAGCCGCCGCCATGATAATACACCTGTCAAGCACACAGGCTGTCAGGGAAGGTCAGGCTGGCAGCATAGCCAAATTGTGCTCTAACACAGGGCCAGGCGCTGACCTGCATCAGCTGTGATAGCATATGAGGCAGGACATGCATCCTCACCAGCACAGGATGGGCCTTGTCTTGGGAATCTGCAGGTGTGTAGATGCGCACAGGCAGCCTGTTGCCGTCAGGTCCGACTATCGTCTCATTTTGCACATGGACGTTGCTGATCTGACTCCTGAAGCCCCTGTGCAGCAGCAGTTTCTCAAGTTAGCAATCACATGGAGCAGGCAGCACTGTGTGGACAGACTGCACCTGTGGGGTGCCAGAAACCTGTCTTGAGCTTCTTGCCAGGTCAGACCCTTGAGATGCTTGTTGAGCTCAGGCTGCTGCCACAGTTCATGCAAGGGCATGCTTGTGGTGGGGGGGGACAATGCTTGACATAATCACTAGGTCACTACACCATGTGACACCCTGCAGACACTGACATTCGTGCCTGGGGTTGTCGGATGCCTCAGTCCCATGGGCTGCCCTGCTGACTGCGCGTGATGGGCTTGAGCTCAGGTGTATGGGTCTCTCAGTGGCGCACCATCTGAGCAGCTGGTGCTGGGCGAGCCGCCTGATAGGTGTGATGTCTCATGGCCAGGTCAAATTGGCTGTAGCCAGCACCCTCAAGGCAAGCATCCCCTGCAGGATGGCTTCTGTCACTTGATCAGCAGGACCAGTGGCCACAGAGTATGTGGCTCAGTGCCCTGACTTGGGGCTGGCAACAGACCAGCGCAAGCAGGGAACCCTCATTTGCAGATACCCAGACATGACAGACTTCAAGCTGCGCCTGAGTGCTTGATTACAAGAGAGCAGCATTGCGTGCTGTGCGGGCTGGATGGCCCAGAAATGAGCCCACCCTCATCATCTTCACTACTAAGTGCTGGGCTGAAGACGAGGAGCGCCAGCAGAACTTTGCAGTCAGTCCCAGCTGGCACAGGCTATGTGCGCGGGGTGGCTGAGGGTGGCCAGGTCATCTTGGTGGGTCTAGCATGGCAGGTGACCTCAACATCTACTCTGTAATGGCAGCCAGGTCACCATGCTGGTCTAGCAATGTCATGCTGGTGCTCCAGGTCCTCAGGCTGTCAGTGCTCAGGCTGCACTGCCAATGCCGCTTGCAGGCATGATGTTGAAGCTAGTTCAACACATACAGACAAGAAATTGAAACTTTGCTACATGGACAGCATTGTGTGAAACAATGTCCATGCATAAGCAGCATGCTGACAAAATTCAGGCAGGCACGTACATATTGCTGCAATAGTGCCACCCACCTTATTGCTTTGTGAGCTAAGTTCCCACAGCACGTCAGGTTCTGAATTTTGCGGCACAATACATGGTGCACTTTAATGATGAGCGAGAGAGCACCATGGCAACCAACTTAGTGTTGCAGAGCCTGTCTGGGTCAAATGACAATGTATGAAGCACTGCTGCACTTGACTTTGGGGGTGCAACTGCAGTCCATGACATTTGGGCTGCAGTTCATGAAAAGTGCTGATAGCAGACTGGAAGATCACAGCTGCTTCAGCAGTTGGGCCTTGGCCTTATCCAGGGCCTCTGGCAGTTTGCTGGCGTCTCGGCCGCCTGCTTGAGCAAGGTTGGCCCGGCCCCCACCCCCACCACCACACAATTTGGCAAGGGGCCCAAGAAATTTGCCTGCCTGCAGCACAGGCTATCAGCTCAGGCACCTGCATAACCTCTGTTCTGGCAGCAACATCACACAGGGGCCATGCTACAGGACTTGCATGGGAAGTGATGGGTCTCATTTGTGTGGGCCATGCTGCCTCCCTTGACAGGGGAGACACGAAGATGCGGTCATGCCGCAGGCCATGTTCACCTGCAGGCCCTGCTTGACTACCGCTGGGCTGAAGGCAGCCACCATGCTGACTTTGCCCTCCTCTGGCACAGAGAGCAGGCACACGGCAGCAGGGTCGCCCAGCTGCTCCTGCAGCTGCGTGGCAGCCTCCTGCAGGCAGGTGGCAACACCAGGATGCGGCCTATTGATGCACATGCGTCCCATGGTGCCAGGAGCGCCAGTGATGCAGACACAGCGGGCAACTGCTGACGGCCGTGCGGAAGCGCAGTCTTGCTGAGTGCGCAACAAGCACTTGTGAGGGCATGGTACTTGTGGACACGCCATGATGCCACAAGACCCGGACTTGAGCAAGTCTAGCAGATGCTAGGGTACAGCAGGGCATGTAGCCATGTGTTAATTATGGCAAATGCCTGAACGCACCTGCAGTGACTTGGGGTCCACGCCGGGCAGCTCGCTGACCAGCACCTTGGCCCCCTTGTCAGTGGTGACTGCCTGGGCAGCCAGGGCGCTGGAGGATGCCAGCGCCACCTGGCGCTTCAGGTCCGCTATCTGTTTCTGGGCAGACCTGAGCTCCTCCTGCAGGCCTGCAGGGGGCAGGGTGCGATGCTGTTGGCAGGCAGCACAGGCTGGAGATGTGCAGGTAAGCAGGGGCCCTGTGCACCTCCTTGGATTCATTCAGCAGTGGAGCAAAGGGGAGCCCAGGTGGGCACAGGCGCTGTGCATTTCCTCAAAAACTTGTGGGGCGACTGTTGCCAGGCGGCAGGCACTGCCTGCTTGAGGCAAGCCCAGGTGAGGCAGTGTCTGGTGGTGAAGGCAGATGGCAGGAGGCCGGCAGAAGGCTATGCTGCTGTGTGCGTTTCTTCCCTGCATGGACCATCGGCGGCCAGGCTGCCTGCAGCATCCAGCTGAGCAGGATGACGGCGGGTGCATGCCCAGCCCTGGAGGGGCACCCCTCAGCAGTGTTGAGGACTGTTGCCCTGTGCAAGGGTGCCCTGTCAGATGCAGCTTGACATGCAGAAAATGCACACCAGTGTCTCAGTTGCCGTGGCATGTCCTCGGGCTTGGTCTTCAGCTGCTGTGGCAGCTGCTTAGGAGCTATTTACCCACTCCCTGCTCACAGCCTTCAGCACGGAGTGCATCAGTGACCTGCCAAACCACCTGTCTGAGGGGAATGCATCCAAATCTGTGCACAAGGTGCATCTGTGACACTCACCCACCACCCGCCCTGGCAGCTCCTCTGGCTTGGCCTTCAGCTGCTGCGACAGCTGCTTGACAGCGTGGTCAATGCTGTTCACATATTCCACAGCCGCTGGCCCAGCTGCAGCCTCAATGCGGCGAACTCCTGAGGCAATGCCTGACTCTGAGAGCACCTGCATGTCACCAAGCGACTCAACATAGATGCCTGACACAGCAAGTCACAGCCAGAGGTCTGTAGGCATTGGCTCTCTGCAGAAGCGTCTGCGTCAGAACATCCACAGGTCCTGCCCGGGCTGCTGGGCAGCTGCTGTGACCCTTTGCCCACTCCCAACTGTTTGGGACTGGTCCTTCAAGCCTGACCCTGCACCTTGAAGAGGCCGATCTGGGACGTCGAAGATACATGAGTTCCCCCGCACAGCTCCATGCTGACGCCGGGGATGTCGATGACTCGCACCTCGTCAGCATAGCGCTCGCCGGCCATGAAGACAGCACCTGCAGGGCCGTGATTGTAGTCCAGGGCCAGGGACACTGATTGTGCAGGAGTGTTGTTGCCCTTCATGCCCATGACGGCATGCTGCAGGTGATGGCAGCTGGCCATCGACACAGCTAGCTTCAGTCATCACATGACAGCCATGCAGATATATTGCAGGCAGGAGGCATCCAAGGACGTTCCTCAAGCCTCTCCATTACCCTGCACTGCTACTGACTTGCGAGAAGCGTGAAAGTAGACTATTGGGCCTCACAGACCACTTCAGCTAGCCGTAGTCCATGCCAGGTCAGCAGCGCGCGTTCTGTCAGCAAGAAGCCCCTGCTGCAAGCCTGTGCAGCCGGCAGCACAGATCTGGTCTTTACACACAGCCACCAGGCCGCTGCAGCTCACCCTTGGCCTTAGCCTCTGCCAGGGGCACGATGGTGGTGCTGAGGGAGTGGTCCTCCTGGATCCACAAGTTGACCAGACCCTCAATCTGCCTGATCTCGTCTGGGGTCACGCTGCGGGGTAGATTGAAGTCGAATCGCAGCCGCTGAAACTGCAGTGCAAGGAGGCATGGCCCTTTCTGCATGTAATCCTGGTGGAGGTCTGGCTGATATAGGCCCCAGTGCAGATCCGAAGCAAATCTGCAGCAAGTGGCACTGCCTGAACACAGTGGTGCTGATGCAGGAGATGACTGTGAAAGGCAAGAAGAGACAAGGTGGAGCTCACGTGCTGCTCCTCGTGAAGACGTGGTACCTGTGCATCCTAGACACAGCCAGAGATGTTGCTCTGCAGCTCACCGTCACGAGAGAGCCCTGCTGGCTGACAGCGTCCCCCAGCACCTTTTTGAGAGCAGCTTGCAGCAGGTGGGTGGCGGTGTGGTTGCTGCGGGCTCGACGCCTCATGATCTCATCCACTGTTGCCGTCACCTGCAGGATGTATCAGTGCAACTGTGCTCAACACCATTGCAAATGTACTCTACACTTTTGTGAACCTGCAAGCCCAGACAATGGTGGTTGTCTCCCTCAACTTGGTGCAGCACCATGCGCACTGCCTGCAGCAGCAGCCCATTGGGGTTCTGGCAAGGGGCCGGGACCATCTTTGCGTCCTCTTCTCGACAGCAGCACACTGACTGCAGCGCAAGAATCGAAGCTTGTTCAGGTGCAGCCCATAAGGCCCCAACCAACAGCACTGCTAGCATTGCAAAGATACAGCCCTTCCCCCAACCCAACTGCTGCTGCACAGGCAGCAGTCTTAGAGCCTGGCACATTAGCAGTGCAGCGCCTGTTCACTGGTCTTGCCCAGAACACAGCGTGCAGGCAGCCAGATATCATTCCCACCTGCTGCCCCCACGTGCAGGTGCCAAGATGGCCTGATGCATCTGTGGTGCACAAGCTCTGCAGGCTCAAGCTCTGCAGGCACAAGCTTTGCAGCGCGTGTGTGGTAAGCTTATCAAAAAGCAGAATGCCTTGCCAGCCAAGCAATACCCTCATCTGCTGCCCCATGTGCAGGTGCTCAATGGCCTGGTGCACAAGTGATGCACAAGCACTGCAGCATGTGTGCACCGGTCCTGCCCCAAAGAACACTTGCTCTGCCAGCCAAGAGCCACACACACCTGCTGCCCCACGTGCAGGCGGCCGCTCTGTATGGAGGCCCGGTGCAGGAAAAAGTCGCCCGACATCTTCCGCACGTCGCTGACTGAGGCGTGGGCTGGCGGCGCTGCGCTGGCGCCATTGCTGCTGGACTCAGGCACAGTGTGCAGTTGCCCATGGTCCCCTATCTGGCCCCCAGACTCGGCATAGAAGGGGGTTTGGTCCAGAATGATGTCAACATCCTCCCCTGCAGCCAGCAGCTGCACACTAGCACCTACATTTGTGCTAGTAAGCTAGCGGCCTGCTGCGTGCCCTGTGGCCAATTTGGACGCCGCCACCCAGTCTTGCTGCCACCGCTTATGCAGGCGGCGGAATTCTGCCACCAGCTAGGCTCTCACCCACGTCAATATCTATGTGGTCTGTCTGAGCCTGCTGCTGGACTAGGGGCGAGGCGGCAGGCTCATGCAATGCCACCCACCTTCCTCAGCCGAGTCCACCGACTCCCCGTCCCGCACGATGGCCACCACTGCACCCTGGCCGCTGGTGCCATGGTATCCGCTGAACTGGGTTGCATTGAGCTGCCCAAGTCGCTGGCGGAGAGCGTCCATTGCAGTCATGTCCACCACCTTGCTGGAGTCCTTGCTGCGCTGGCGCTGCTCCTGCAGCACAAGCGGCAGATGGTCAGCCCGCTGCCAGTAGCGCAGTCCTTGCAGTGCCGGCGCTGCTCCCTGCAGGTGCATTGCCCAGTGCGCAATGTTCTGAAAACGGTCTGGCAGATGTACCTGTTCAGCGTGCGCAGGCGGGCCACAGGATGCCAACAGGAGGCATGCAGCAGTCCCAAAAGGCCAGCAGCAGGCGCCTGACAGCCAGAAGGGCGCTGTATCTTTCACTCTCGGGGCTCAGCTTTCACAGTGCACCTACCTTCATGGCCGCTTTGAAGCTCTCTTGCTCCACAGCCACCCCCTGGGCTGCTGCCAGTTCGGCAGTGATGTCGGATGGGAAGCCATAGGTGTCGTAAAGCTCAAAGACGTCCTTGCCCTTCAGTGTGGGCTCCATGCCGCTGCTGCCCTCCTTGAGGGCTGCCTGCAGGTGGCAGAGAACCATGATCAGCACCTAGGCTTGTCAGTCACTGCCTGAACAAGGGCATGGGGCCAGGGCTTTTTGACTGGCATGGCTTTGTGGCAGCCTCTGTGCTTTGAACAACATGTTGGCCGACCATGACAAGCAGCACAAGCAGTTTGTCTGGCATCAGCCTTGGCCATGAGGAGAGCATGTCCTGAAGCCCAGCAGCCAGAGCAACACACCTGCAGGTGATGACATGTGCCATGCACATGCTAAAATAGCATCTGCAGCCCCGGCGCTACTGCCTGAGCACACACACTCCAGCAGCAAAGCTTTTGCAGCCAGCACCTCCTGCAGCAGATCGACTGCCATTGTGCAGATCGAGCAGGTGCAGCGTGAATTGACAAACTGCCTTCACACCTGCAGCAACTGCCTCAGGAGCCAGTGCATGCACTGCCTGGTTGGTACATCCTCTGTAGCAAGATCCTTGTTGGCTAGCCTGCGCCAGAAGAGATGCTCAGGGCCCTCATGCTGCATTGCCTGGCAGCATAGGCAAGGAGCATTTGCCGGACCTGGCGGTCATGCGGACAGTGCTGGACCTGGCCCTCTGACAGGACTGTTGATCCTGAGTCACATCGACCTGGCATGCATGCATGCTGACCTGCACAACCCCGCCTGACAGTAGGCTGGACCTTCAGGTAGCTTGCTCACCTGCAGCAGATCCTCCAGCATCTTCTCGCCCCTGTCCAAGTTGACTCTGAACTTCTCCTCCTCTGTGCTCAGCTCCCTCTTGATGCGCTCTGCATTGGGGATCACAGCAGCATCACAGCCGCTGGAGAGGGAGATGGCCACGTCAGCCACTGTGGGCAGGAAGGGGTCATTGATGCCCAGCAGCCGTCCCTGCAGATGGCAGCAGGCAGGCAGGACCTTGCAGAGCCCAGTGAGGTTGCAGACAGCAGCTGTCAGCCAGGCCTGAAGCGACAGACTGGTCAGGCAGGGCAAAAAGGACGTCCATGATGGTGCGCCTCTTCAGGGACTCAGTACTCAGCATTGCCAAGGCAAGCTAAATTTGTATGGTGCCACTGTGCGTCCAAGATGCAGCAATCCTAACATGCTGATTTGTTGGGTGCTGAGGGCACAGGGTTGCCGGTAAGCCTCAGCGGCCAGGCAGGCTCATGGGCTACAGCAGATGATAGGGCTTTGTGCACCCTCCACTCTGCCATGTAGAACCAGCCCAGCGGCCCACCTTCATAATGGTGCGCCTGATGAGGCGGCGCAGGACATAGCCCCTGCCAATGTTGCTGGGGAACACGCCGTCTGAAATCAGGTACACGCAGGCACGCACGTGGTCACCAATGACCTGCGAGCACAGCAGACGCCACGGGTGCAACTTGTGCATGACGGACGGCTGCTGCAGAGCAATTTGCACTGCAGTGCCCCTTTGTGTCAGTGATGCCAGATGAGGGACTGCTGCCTGCATCTGAAGCAGGCCTGCTCGCTCCCACAGCTGAAGCTGACAAGCTGCATGCAGCTGCAGGCATCTGTCAGAGACCCTGTTGCAGGACACAGCACATCAAAGCCTACTTTAAGTGCTGTCTGCTGAGATGGGTCAGCCAAGGCATACTGGAGCCCGGCCAGCTGTGCAGCCCGCTCCAAAATGGGAAGGATCAGGTCGGTCTCATAATTGTTGGGCACTTGCTGCAGGATCTGGGCCATGCGCTCCAGGCCCAGGCCTGTGTCGATGTTCTTATGTTCCAGCGGTGTCAGCTTGCAGTTGCTGTCTCGGCTGCTCTCCATGAAAACCAGATTGTAGAACTCAATGAATCTGCAGGCAGAAGGCTGTGATCTGGTGCAGTTGATGGTTGCTGTTCAGCAAAAAGCTGGCTGCTGGTGCCTGCCTCCCTCACTACTTAGAAATCCCTGAAGAAGCTTGTCGGCGCCTGCTGTTGTCAGGGCAGACCCAGAAAGCCACATGTCGCCCGCCAGTACAGGACTCACACCCTGACATGCATCAGGTGAGAGGCCCACTGCCATTCAGCAGCAAGCGCAAAAAGAATGTCCATGAGCTTGCCTGGAGTCGTCCTCCAGATCTGCGCCCTCAGGGCTGCGCTCTGGGTGCAGGTCATAGTACAGCTCTGAGCACCCGCCACAGGGGCCTGCAGGGCACAGGAGCAGCCTGCCTGAGTCCAGCAGCCAGGGCCAGCCAGCATGCACTCACTGGCTGCATGCCTGGGGGCTGGTACAGGACCAGTCATCGACGGTCTATCAGTTGGCTGCCAGGGCAGCAACACCTGGGCCAAGGGGCGCTGGGGGCTACGCAGCATCAAACAACTATGCTTCGTCAGCTGGCACTCAATGCCTTTGGGAGGGAATGGTGCAGGGCAAGCGCTCAGCCCTCTCTCGGGGATGGGACCCTGCCTCAGTATATACATGCTGCAGTACAATCAGCTCACCTGTGGGGCCTGCTGCCCAGAAGTTGTCGGCCGCCCCCATGCGCTTGATGCGCTGCTCAGGGACGCCCACCTGATCCCGCCACAGGGCAAAGGCCTCCTCGTCTTTCTCAAAAACACTCACCCAGATGCGCTCTGGAGGAATTTGAAAGATCTGCACCGGACAGGGGACCCTGCTGAAGGCAGCAGGCAGTGGCCTTGGGCCTTGTGAGCAGCCAGCTGAGGTGTGCAAGGCAGCCAACAATGGCAACCAGGGATCTGGAAGCCCTGCACTAGAAGGAGAGACCTGTGGGGATCTTTCATGGTGGGTGAGTGGTGGGTGCTGATCTTAAGGACAGCAGCCTGACAGGAAATGCAGGGCGGGAGCAGCAGCGATGCATGCAGCTGGCTAGGAGTTGCAGTCCAGTCAGGTCTGCATAACAACATCAGCGCTGCTTTGATCAAGCAGCACTACTGAGGGCCAACACATGAGTGCCTTTGCATACCTGACTTCACAGCAACCCTTTCATCGCTGGTGATTTGTCGCCAGCCCCCTTGCCTACACTCTTCAACAATGGAACCCCACTCTATTTGGCGGCTGTGCTCGTCAGCAACCCCACCTGGCTGGACATCACCCAGACACATCCTGACAGGCCCCCAAGGCAACCGCATGCCCATGGCCTATCTTGCACACTGTGATGCACAGCTACCAGGCCATTCCGAAGGCCTCAGGCTTAAAGCCGTTCCAGAAGCTGAAGTTGCTCAGCATCTGTTTGCTGGTGCGCAGGCAGCTTGCGACCAGTCCAGCAGCACGCTTCCGCAGGGCCAGTCTCAGCTATCACTCGATGCAGCACTGCTACCTGCCTCACTTTGGTGGACAGCTCCCAGGCCATGCTGATGGCCTCAGGCTTAAAGTAGTCCCCAAAGCTGAAGTTGCCCAGCATCTCAAAGAAGCTGTGATGCCTGGCAGTGACCCCCACATTCTCCAGGTCATTGGTGCGGATGCATTTTTGGGTGGTTGTGGCCCGAGCATGCTTGCGCTGTGCCTGCAGGTGCAGAGTCAGTGTGGAGCAAAGCATGCTTCTGAGCGCCTGCTCAGGGCTGCTACCCAGAGTGGTGGTCCAGTGGCTGAGCAAGTGCTGCATTAGCTAATTGCTGTTAGCATGTGTACAAGCAAGCGTCCTGCAGTGCTCTGCCCTGAGGCCTGCTGTGCTCTGCCCTGAGGCTCGCCCAGCAGAGGAGCATGGGCTGGGGTACCGTTCAGCAGCAGCCCCTGCCATGGGGTGACACTGCGCCCGACAGCCTGGCTAGCTTCACTCAGCACCTCACAGAGCCAGCAGCATGCAGCTGCCCACCTGCCCCATGAAGATGGTCTTGAACTGCAGCATGCCGGCAATCGTAAGCAGCACGGTGGGGTCGTCTGGGATCAGAGAGCTGCTGGGCAGCCGCGTATGCCCCTGCTGCTCAAAATAGTTCAGGAATCTCTCCCGGATCTCAGCCCCTTTCAGCTTTGGTGGTGCCGGCACTGAGACCAGCTGCGTGGCCCCTGCAGAACACAACTTGGCTCTCAACAGCTTGCCTTGCTTCTGTCTCAGATGATCTCATAGTCAATGCACTGGGGCACAACAGTGTCTGCTAGCAGCACCTGATACTGATCCCTTGGGCTCACCTTCAGCTGTGCTGGCCGCCCTGCATAAAACAGTGTGGCCCCTCGGAGTGCTGTGACCATCCCCCAAAGCATATGCTGCCCTAGCACCTGCACACCAGACAGGCACTGTATATGCTGCACTGGACAATTTTCTGTGTTGGCTATGCAGAAATGTAGGCCGCTCACCCTGAGACGTGTGGGCTTTCTTCACCCAACGGTCTTGTTGCTGTGACAAGCAGCTTGGCCACTGCCGGGGAGCCCTGTGCAGACAGCTGCGCAGCTGAGCAGCTCTGAGCCAGAAGGCGCTCATGAGGTCTCCTTGAGGGCCAACCGCAAACCGATTGCTGCAGCTCATTGCCCTACAACCGTGTTGCAGCAAAATGGCAAGAAATGAACATGTTGTCAGGTGGGCCACATCACATTTGACCTGTCGGATCTGATCTCCCCTGCAGAGCATGAGCCAAGCTCTGGGCCAGCTGAGGCTGTCGCCGTGTCTTTTTTATCTTCGTGCCTGCAGACCTCCCTGTCATCTGCATCATCTTCAAACCATCACTCTACAAGGCAGACGCAGTTCAGTGGTGTCCTGCCTGGCTTTCAAGAGCATGAAGTGCACTCCAGCACCCGAGGCAAACATGCCAGGGAGTCAACAGAAGGGCCACAGTTCCACAGCAGCCATGCTGCAGCCTACAGATGTCCTGTATCAGCCTGTGCCCAGGACAATGGAGCAGGCCATGACCACATTCTTCGTCCACCCCTCGCCAGTGTCAGTTGTCCTTGGCCTTGTGGCGCTGCTGGCTGCAAGATGTCAGTACCACTATGCAAGTTGGTGGGAGCTCCCAGGTCTGGTCCTCTCCGTCTGTAAGAGTGCTGCTCAGGTGCCAAACAGTGGTCTGCTTGCCCCTGCAGTTGCTGGCTGCGTGGTGGGAACCTGGCTGGTGCAGGAATGGCTGGTGCACAGGAAGCTGCTGCACTCGACCTTTGCCTGGTTTGGTGAGGCCCTGCCCTACTCCAGTTGCTCATGTTATGCATAATCCACCAAACCTGTGCTGGGATGTGCTCACCCTCTCCCACACTTCCAGGCTGCTCATTTGGTGCATGGTCAGCTCCTGTCCTCACGAACTCCCACCCTTGTTGCAGGGAGAGACATCCACATCAAGCACCACAATGCAGCCTACTTCCATGTCTCAATCGATGGTCCCGAACTAATCTTGCCAGCCCAGATACTGGTGTTTGCACTCTTTTGGACCATGTTTGAGGACAAGGCATACAGCCTGACGGCTTGTGCAACATACTACATGATGGGGCTGCTCTACCTGTGGACGCACTTCCTGGTGCACACGCATGTAGTACCTCGCAGTGATCTTGGGAGGAGAATCAGGCGCCACCACATCAGGTGACCACTTATCTTTCCCTGGAGTCTACTGTTTAGCAGCTTCACCCTTAAATTCTCTATTTCAGGCACCACTGCCATTCTGAGGATTTCTGGCTCAGCTTCTTGGCTCCGGCAGTGGACACCCTGTTTGGCACTAATGCTGAGCCCCGCTCAGTGCCGGTGGGCAAACTGGCAACAGGGCATCGGAATGCTCAGGACATGCAGCGCCATGCCAAGCTGCGCAGCATGCTGTGACTGATTCAGGCACTTGTTGATTTTGAATTGCGTGCTGCTTTTCCTCAGCTGAGAATAACCCCAACAAGATGGCCCATACAATGTTGCCCCCTGCAAACTGAATATCAGGTAGCTTTTGTGTGGCATACAGTCATCCACCATCATCGCTTGGGCTGATGTCTTTTGAGATAGACAGACATGACACACTGCAAGGAAACCTGACACACTTCTCAAGACGACATATGCATGTGCCAGCTCGAAGGCAGAGGTGCGCTGGCATGCACTCTATGAAGTTGGGACGCATGGGGCAGTACTTGCAAATTACTCTTAGTGCAAGAGGTGCCATAGTTCAAAATGGTAGGTGTGTGTGTCCTGCTCAGGCTAAATGTGATAGGTGCAAAGCAGCCTACCTCAGCGTCTGAAGGTGCTCTGAGGAGGCAGTCTTACAGCTGACCGTTGATCCTTTGGTTATACAGCAGCTCTGCGCTCCTGGTGATGGCGTGCACAGGTGCCAGCCATGGACGCCGGTCAACACAGGCCATTATGGCGTGGAGGCATTGAAGGGACTGAGGCTGACAAGGCCAAGATGGTCAACGCCAGCCTGGAACCAGCTGCTGCTCCTCACAGCTATCCAGAATGCAGATGCCACACCATCAATCAAGCAGAGCAGCAGCCCTGCCAGCTCGCCATGTCATCCTGAGCAGGCACAACCCTGACAGGCCATGCAGAACAGCAGGGCATGCCAGCCTCAGCAAGGTGCTCCTGAAGATAGTGCAGGACGCTCTTATAGGTTCCAGTGATGGCACAGGAGGAACAGTAGACTATTATGAGAGCTCAGTCCCAGCCCCAAACCCTGCTATCATGCACATGAAGGTGCGCATTCCTCAGTGATTGCCTGACTCTCCCAAGATGCACAGAGACGACGCGTGGCATGGCATCACAACGCCTTGACAAGCAGCCTGCTGCTTGTGCATCAGAGCTAACCATCTGAAGATCATCTCAGCAGAAAGTGAAAAGCAAGCAAAAGCATGATCCAGGGCTGCACCCATGCAGGCTGCTGTGGAAGCTGCTGAAGACCTGGCAGAAGTAGCTGACGAGAAGGTCTTGACACTCCAAGAGCTGATGGCATGCTACATTGGCATGGCCAACAGAGGTGAAGAATTTGGCTGCACAGCTGGGCAGAGTCCTGCAGACAGCGTGCCTTGTGGCCCCTGCATAATGCATGCCAGGCTGCAGCAATCTGTGCTTTGCTGATGATAGCTGCCAGCCTGGCAATTGCTGTGCAGGAGCTCGAGGTGCTTGACAGAGTCCTGATTGAGCAGGCAAGGACTGGTGCTGTTTGTCCAACAAATTCGATATTGCAAGCGAAGATGTGGTCCGCAGCTTTCCCGAGAGCTTTGCACTGCTGCTGCGCAGGCCCATCAAGATGCTGACATGGCATGCCAGGTGCGGCCTCCACACACGCTTGCATCAGCATGCCGTGCACATCTGCTGCAGATGAGGCCTTAACTCACTATCATATGCGTCCAGGCAGCACAGCATGCTCTGGCGACGGCGTGCAAGCTGGTGGCCCAGGCCGAGAGCATGCCATGGGAGTGTGCCTGTCACCTTGAACTCCTTCAAGCTGAGGGGATAAATTAAGCTGATGTACGGGCCATGTGAGACATCAGGCCTCAGCTGGCTGCCAGATGCAGATGCTATGTGATGACCAGAACCGTGCCTGCGCCTGCAGAGCAGCCAATAATCTTGTCATCTGCGTCAGTTGCATACTCTGATGTGGCATGTGCTCAGTGGCTGTAGGACATGAGCATGTGAAGCTCAACAGCTCTTCCTCAGGCAGTGCGAGGCCCCACAACACAACTTGCATGTCCACCATTCGGGCCTGCCGTGGAGCCTGTCTGACAAGGTGACACGGGCTGCTTTTCAGTGAAAGCCTGGCAGATCCTTACACCGTAGTCACGTTATGGGCTGATTGATGCCTCAGCCCCTGTTGCTAGAACGGGGAATACGGTCGCCCTTAAACATAGCATGCAGGCTTTTAAACAGGGAGGTCCATGGGGCCCCTGCGGGCAGCATGGTGAGGGCCTGCATGCTTTCAGAGTACTACCATTCAGAAATCCTTCCTTGCTAAATGCCGCAGACCTCTTGCAGGTCGGGCTCAACAGGCAGCTGTGCACCAGTCTACCTCCCACGGACCTGGTGAGCCATCTGAGGCACAGCTGGCTGCTGCCAGTGGCGTCAGAGTCTCCTCCTGCAGGGCCTGAATATGAGTCTGTGTGCAGGTGTGCGAGGTGGAGGCACCAGACTGCTATATAGGCAAATATCTGCCATCTGGCCAGCTCCTGGTGAGCTGCCAATCTTCATAGACCTCACCTGAGCATCTGCGATTGCAGATACACTTTTGACAGGCGAACTTGGCTACTTTGCATTGGTGACTGGTGCAATCCCTTTTCAGCAAGCTGCAGCTGTTCAGCTATGGCTCCAGGCAATCACTTGTGTTGCTGAAAGGTCATCGCTCATGTTCTCACCTTGGTCGTCAGCCCTTCTGAGCAATGCTGCTGCCCCCTTACAGGTCTGCTTCAGCAGTACTCTGCAGGAAGTGGAGCTGTACCGCCATGTTGGTATTGGCACGGCCACACATGGCGAGACTGACCCGGCGCAGCCGCCGAGACTGGTCAATCAGTGGCACAGGTGGGGGCCGTCGGCTAACAAGCCCAGCCCATGCAGCGGCTGCCGGCATCAGGGAGTGCTTTGGCTGCCATGTTGGTGCCTTTGGCGAGAGCTGGTGCCTGTGCCTGCCTATATGCAGCATCTGCAGTGAAGCTTCGAGTGTCACAGCTTGCAAAGCATATGCTGCTGACCACCATAAAGTGCACTGGCCTGACCATCACAACTGCACTAGCTGCTGTGCTGCAGCTTGTATAGGGTCTGAGCTCAGCTGACTGCACTGTGCAGGCACTTCAGGCTGGTGCACAGGATAAGAGTGACGCACCTGAGCCAGCCTGAGAGCGTGTGCCGTGAGTTCTGCCTGGTAAGTCGCTGGGCAGCTGCTGGAGCGCACCACCACATGCTGCAGGGGCCGATTCTCAGACCACTTGTCTGCTTTGCCACAGCGGCAGTGCTCATCAAGGGCAATGTCCTGCCTGGTGCTGCTCTGATGGCCAGCCCCATGCTGCATGTTGCAGTACAGCCTGCCTTTGCCAGGCTGCCTTCATCCCTGCTGCCGTGAGCTCCACCAGGCAGACCTGCGATGCTCCCAGCCCTGCATGTAAAAGGCATCTCAGCTTCCATCGCCATCGACCCAACCCTGCTGCAGGCACTGCATCGCGAACAGTTCGTGCTGGTGGCTAAGGTGTCCCCCCAGCTGCCTTTCGACCCAGCAGCGCCGCCTGCCCCTGTCCAGGGCATCCCTGTAGTAGCTGAGACCACCTTGGTGCTGGTGAGCTGCTCTGCTCTAGGCAGTGGATTTTTGTGCCATCAGCTGTCTGCATGGTTGTCAGTAGGTCCATTGTAGGCAGGGTTTGGGCCAGACTGCAGCATCTCTGTCGTGGCAGATCTCCAGGGTGCTGTGAGGTAGCTTTGCAATGGTGCCAGCCTGACCGTGGTATGTGCGTCCCCCGCATGGCGTTCCTGCATGCTGGGCATGCGAAGCAGGCCTGCTCCAGTTTGAGAAGGCACCAGCTGGAAGCCGCCCCTTACAGGCTTCTGTCTACTGCTGCAGATCAGGGTGAGCGATGGAACAGTCGCAGACGCCTACACAATCCAGGACGACTTTGTGCACCTGAACCACAGCAATGCCCCCCACCTGTTTGAGGACAGGCTAGTCATCCTGGGGGTGAGCCACCTGCAGCATCAGATCTGGGATGCGCTGCCTTCAAATGCATGCATGCACATTTTCAATTTGTTACTCAGAAGCGCCCCTGCATCCTTCAAAGTACTGTCTGCTAGGGCTGCACGACCTCCTGCGCCAGAAATTGTGCGGCAGCAATCATGTCATTCTGTGTGATGTATACGACTGCCATTGCACTGACCCATCAAACAGATGTCGAACACCTGCTGGCATGCCCCCTGGCTTTGACTCATGGCAAAATGTCTGCTGTAAGAATGAGGCTGTTTGGCCCTGCACTCTGCAAGGACTTGCCTGACACTGTGTCCCTCGCAGTCTCCTGCCCCCTGTTGTCAGTGAGGCTGAGAGGTCGCCTGCCGCCTGCATGTTTGCATTCAGGTGCTGCACCCCTGGCACTTGGATGACTGCTGTCAACAACTGTAACCTATCGCCTGCAGGTGCGCTCCCAGACACTGCACCTGCTCCAGGTTCTGCCCAGCGGGCGCTTTGCGCTCGTGCAGCGCCTGGGTAAGTGGTGTCATGAGGATGACGAACTCCTGGTGAGCATTGCACGAGACCAGGAGCGGCGCTGGCGGGAGGCACAGCCCCAGGTGGGTCTGCTGCAGTTGGGAAGGGGGCTTTGCGAGGGTGGGCTTGCAACTTGGATATGCAACTGCAAAATGTCAGTGGCGCGTGACTTGACCTGGAAGTGACAACGCATAGGACCAGGCACGACGTGGCACAGGGCACAGTCTCAGATAAATGGGGGCCAATTCGGGGGGCCGCAGTGTTGCCTAGCTGGTAGCAGGCGTTGGTTGTGACTGGAAGTGCTGCTGGCAGAAGGTGCACTCCTCAGCGGGTCCACTGTGATCACTCCCGTCGTCTCGCTCTGTTCAGGGATGCTGACATCTTTATGGCTCTGCGTGACATCGTGCAAAACCAAGAGTGTTGCTGGCAGGACGGGAAGCCACTGGCATTGCTCATGCAGGTTGTTGGATTTTGTTGGGGGATGCTGCAAAGTCCTGGGTGTTCTCTATGATGCTTGTGTGTCATGTCACACAAGGAGACAGCACTGGCAGGAAGGGCAATTGTCATTGCTGGTGTTAGGGGAAGGTCTAGTCCTCTGACCAGGCGTCAATCTCAAGGGGTGGACTGGGGTCCAGTGGCCTATGAAGTGTGCTGTGTTGCCCAGGAGCCATCTGCAAGGGAAGGTGCAGGCCACCACTCAGAATTTTAGAGCTGCTAGCCCATGTGCTGGGCTCGTGTTCTGAGGTGCAGAGCAGTAATCGGCTCATCAGGCACATCTGTTGAGGTCAGCGTGTAGGAGGTTAGACGGTGCACGCTTTCAAGGTACCTCGCAACCTTGTGTGCTGCTGTCATGCAGGCCCCAGCCCCAATTGATGTGCCTCAGGGACGCACACAGCCTGCTGAGCCGCACCAGGCAAGGCCTGCTGAGCCGCACCAGGCAAGGCCTGCCAACGTCCAAGCGAGGGCTGCTGGGCACAGACCCACAGCTGCCACACAGGACACTGCTCCTGCACGGGTTCCTGCAGGCAGGCCTGGCCAGCCAGATGCGGCCCTGGCCCCCACTGTACAGACCAGGGGAGGCCTGCAGGAAGGACATGCCCAGGCACAGGCTGCTGCCCGCCAGCAGCCTGCCCCCGGCATCATCCTGGCTGACCAGCAGCAGCAGCCCCAGCCCCCCCTTCCTCGCACAGCTGTCCCTGCGCCGTATCCCCCACCTGGACACCAACAGCACAACCACCAGCAGTCGCCTCCTCACCCGCCTGGTCTGCACCCGACCAACCACCAGGTGCAGCACCCTAACCGGGCACAAGCTTGGGCACAGGGTGCCTTGCAGCAGGCCCCCACCCCCTTGGGGCCAATCAGAACTGGAGCTCAGTTGGTGCCAGAGGGTGATGAGGGACCTGCAGGGGGAGGCAGGGTGCCCCGTCACCTGCTGCGCCGAGCAGGGACTGCTGCTGACACCGTCACAGGTGCGTGTACGCTGCCCGTTGAGCTTTGCTGCCTGTGAAACTTGCTCTGGACCTGAGGTTCGTCTCACCTGGTGCTGTCATGTTAATCACCAGGGGCTGGGGCACAGTCTCACTGCATGCAACCGCCTGCTCGCGTGCGGCAAAGCTGAACCAGGTGCTTGCTGTGCAGTTACCTGGATTTTTCTGGCTTGACAGGAGCAGCCCCACTGACAGTTTAGCATGCTCTGCTGCTCTGAGTGGGCATAGCACTGTCACAGGAGCCATCTCTGTCACATGCCTGATTGCAAGACACTGCCTCTGCCGCTCAGCAACACTGTATGCATGCACGTATAACTGCAAGGCCCAGCGGACTCTGTCACGGCGGGCCCTCAGGCTGCGCGCCTCTACTTGAAGGGGCATGCTTCTTAGTGTCCCACGCTTCCATTGTTTGGCTGCAGCCCCCCAGCACGCTCCGTCTCAGCCCTCCCTTCTGCGCGCCACCAGCAGCCAGCTCCTGAGCGATGACCACCCACTTGGGCTGATTGAGGGCATTCGTCACAAGCTGCTGGTCTTCCTGTTCAAGCAGCAGCAGCAGCGCCAGCAGGATGGGCAGCCCGATGCACTGCAGAACTTCTGCTTCCACTTTGATGGGTACCTGCACCTGGTGATGTGGAAGGTAGGCTTCACCTGCCATTCCATGGCAGAATGTTATTGGACGGCAGCCAGGGCTACCATGCTGGTCTTGCACCTCTGCCTAGCCCCGCAGGGTGGACTGGGAGGAAGCGCTGCCTTCCACTCAGGGCTGGATGCTGCCAGGGGCTGGCTGCATGGTCTGCCCGGCATGACCATGCTGCATGCATCTGTCTGCCTGCTGGACGCGCATGCACGTCCCTCTGCCTGCTGCATACACTCCACGTGATGCCCGCTGCACATTATGCTTGGCATGCACATGCTGTACTTGTTTGGCTGCCTGCCCTCTCCAAGCCCACTGCTTTGCAGGTGTCCTGCTGTCTTTAGTCCCCATTGCTCAGCATGGTTGTGCCTGACACCCAGCCTGCCCGTGCTCAGCAGGTGCAGCTAAACTCAACGGCCTCACCCTGCATGCCCACGCTGCAGCCATTATGCGCCTACAACCCCTGAGATGTCCCAGTGTCCAACCTGGCTCTGTTTTGCAGGTCCAGTTACTGGAGCGCCACACCCTGCTGCTCAGCTTTGGCATGCCTGACGCGGCGACATCTCGTTCCTCAGATGCCAGCCAGCAGAAGGCCTTCTTCGTGTTGTACGATGTGCAGTCTAGAGCAGTCATCGATTTCATCCCCAACACTTCTGAGGAGTTCATGAAACACTACCTGGCCCTGCCCAACACATTCCACGCTGGTAGCCAGAGCTCAGACTGGGAGAGGTGAGCTGCCTGCTGGCTTGCTGCTGTCTGTATCAGGCGCTCAGGTGTCTGGGGGCAAGCCGTCAGTGTGGGCCTGGCAAGTTGTGATGTCCTACTTGCAAAGCTGCGGCGCAGAAGCTGCAGAATGTGCAAGGTGGGCCGGCATAAGCTGTGTGTGTGCAGCTGCCAAGTTGCATGTCGAGGTCTGCTGTGACACTTGAAGTTGCTGACATGTGGAACAAGTGGTGAGCTGGGGTCATCTGCACTGCCCTGTTGGGTGCCGCCTAGTCTGATGCTGGGGGCATCAGTGGCGTGATTGCCTCATATCCATGGTGTCCCTCCTGCCTGCAGGTACATAACACCGCCAGACTCCTGCCTGTACAATAGAGACCTGCTGCAGCGGCAGCTGGGGCAGCATTGGGGCTCACAACAGGTGAGCCCATCAGCAGCAAACGCACACCGCCCTGTTGCACTCATTCACAGCCCATGCCTCCTGTGCCAATGCATTGCAGCCAGCGTGAACAGCCTGCCTGTTTACTTTAGACATCTGCATGCTGTGTCAAGAGGAGCTGTCTTCGTGATGACTGAGTCAGCTGAGACGTTGCCTTGCTGATGCAGGGCACACGCAGGGTTCTGGCCAATGTCCCAGTCGCTGCTCAGAGCCTGAGCAGCAGCCCCTTCCTGGATGCCAGCATCTTCCACTTTGATGAGAAGCTCATTTCATGCCTGCTTCGCCCCCGCCCATTTGGAGATCACTCCCTCAGATTCGTGGCGAGGTCTCACCCCGACAATGCGCGCTTCAAGCTTTTTTGTGAGCCATTTGATACCCCCCTCCAACATGGCGCCCGGCCACCAGTCAAGCAGCTCATCACTTACCATTTCCACCCCATAGAGCCCTTTGTTCTGGCATTCTTACAGACTTTCGTGGCAGGCAACAGGATTTGCATTTGCATGAGGACATGATGAATGTATTGAGACAGCTAAACTCAATCGACAGAAAGTGTACAAGCCTACATCTCGAGTGTACCGGTGACCAAGGAGTATCAGAAGGATGGCTGGTGCCTCGTAGAATGCAGCATAGGCACAGGTTGCACAGCGTGTTGAATGTGTCAGTGTGAAGGCCCTGTGATGTACAACCCATGTCTATCAGCCCTGGCTCTGATGATGGCAATGCAGATGTTTCGCTCCTGTGCTGATGAGAAGCCCAACATGTAAGCCTGTCCCTGCCTGACTGCCAGGAACATGCTCTGTGCAGCTGAGCTGCCGGGCCCACGGGCACCACACACCTGTAGGCAAACGTGTACACATTATCTGTACATAATATGGGGGGCAGTCTCCGCACCAACATGGGCACTCGACAGTGGCAATCAGACATTAGCAATATGGTGTCGGGGCGGCAGCGCGCAACAGTTGGAGACTCGATATCCTCACAGCAGATCTAAGACTGAGGAGTTGCTGCAGATGCTTTCGAGCAAGCCAAAGGGTGCTGGAGCAAGGTTCCAGGCAATGCAACACAGACTGCACCTGCAGATCCTTCGTGAAGGGGGCTCTGTGTTGCATCCAGCCGGGCGCCTTGAGCACCAGCTTGTTGCGCCGCACGCACAGCCTGCACACCAGCTGCTGCTGCTGCGCCGCCCCATTCAGTTGCAGCAGTCTGACATTGAAGTCCGCCGAAGGGGCTTGCAGCAGACTGCGGCAGGCTGTTTGGAAGCCTGCAGGTGAAGAAGAGCTGCCCCAGTTCCAGCAGGCTGCTGGAGGAGCTGCCTGCTAAATGTCAGCCAGACTGTAGCCTGTAGCCCTAAGACATGATGCTGGTGCAGAAAGGTAGATCTGCCAGTGAAAATCTGGTGCAAACATGTGTAGACGGCAAGACAGGACCCTGCTGACCTGGCGGCCGGCTCACTGCGTGCTGGGCAGCCAGTTCAAATTTGCCTTGCTCATTGTCCTGGCCAGAGGCCCCCAGCTGCACCCTGCAGCCCAGCAGAATGCCTGCGTCTGCCGGCTCAGGGGAGTACTGCAGGCACAGCAGGGAGTGCTCTTGGCATTTGGGATGTAGATGTGCCCTAACAGCTGCTCAACAGCTGCTGCGCGGCTGGACTGGGGTACTGTCAACTTCAAGCGAGCCCAGCACACAGAATCGCCAATTGGCCCAGAGCATCCTGGTGCACTCGTCTGTAGCATTCGTAAGCAGGTCATGCAGCGTGAGACAAGGAAATCATGCCCTGTCAGGCAGCATAAGACCAGGGAGAAGTGCCCAGTCCATGCTGCAAGAGACCGGGCAGGGCCATCCCTGCAGCTGCAAGGGCCACCCTCACCTGACGACTGGCTGCCCCCAGGATGGCCACCCACTGGTCACCAGGCAGCACCTGGCACCACTGCATGCGCGCCGCAGCAGCACAGCCGTGGCCAGGCTGGACCTGCAGCGTGCCGCCCAGGGTTGGGGCTCCCTGCAGCTCCCAGCGGGGCGCCAGGTGCTGCTGAGGCTGGGCCTGCTGCAGGGGCTGGGACGGCCATTGGCACAAGTGCAGGCACCGCGACTCGTGGCCGGGCTGGCCCCCGCGCTGCTGCTGCTCCAACTGCGGCTGGCCTTGTGCAGAGCAGGTCAAGCCGCTGTCACTGGATCCATGCTGCTGCTGCTGCTGCTGCTCTTGCTGCTGGCTGTGTGCCATGCAGATGGAGGCATGGCCGGCAGGGCCGGCAGGACCTACGGGGCCAGCTGAGGCAGTCGTTTCTCCACCACAGACAGCCTCGCGCTGCTGATGCTGCAGCTGGCTCTGAGCAGCACAGTTCAAGGCAGGGCCACTTGTATCAGCTGCCATCTCCCCACTGGCAACTTGGCCCCTTTGCTGGGCATCAGAGCATGCCAGAGCAGGCCTCTGAGCCCCTGCAACCTGCGCTGCAGGCAGGTGCAGGTCGGCTGCAGAGTCTGACAGGCCCAGCTGGTCCTGCGGGCTGAGGCAACACCCGACGGCCTGCTCCAGAGGCATGGCTGCTGTGCTGGAGGCTGCTGTTGTGTAGCTGTCCCCTGGGCTTGCACCAGCCTGAGCCTGCTGCCCCAGCAGCTCCTTTAGATGGGCATGTTCCATCTGCAGGACGAGAAGGGTTGCACTCACCCAGCATAGACGTGACTGAGCTTCAAGACAGCAAAACTGGGTGTTGGTTTGGGCCCCTGCTGCTGCACAGAGGGCAGGCGGCCCACAGCCCAGACAAAGTCAAGTTTGACACAGGGCTTGCTTACCTCAACATGTGTCAACGGCGCTTGCTGCTTCACAAACAACATAAAAGATGCCACAAACAGTGTCAAGGGGAGCCCTGCCGACCTTTGCAGCCTCTGCGACTCCTGCTGCACCTGCAACTCCAGGCAGCCCACAGCTGGGGCAGACCCCAATTACCAACAGAGGCTGGCTCACCTCAGTGGCTCTCAGCAGCTCCTGCTGCGCCTGCACCTGCTGCTCCAGGCGGCCCACCGCGGAGGCCTCGTGCATCTGATGCACGCGCTGAGCGGGGGACAGGGCGGCTTGCAGCTCCTCCACCTGCTGCTGCAGCTGCGGGCAGGGGGGACGTGCAGAGGCGTCACCACACGGCCTTGTGCAGGGCGATGGCATGGCGCCATCATAGATTAAGTTTGCACGCCCATGAAGCTGCCTGCAACAGGCTGTGCAGAGAGGATGGTGGAGACAGGAGATGTTGACGGGTGAACGGGGAAGCCGCCCAGATTGGTGGGCACCTGCCACCGCTGCTGGCAGTTGCTGATGGTGCAGCTGCACACCTGACAGATGAGGCTACGTGTACTTCCCAGAGGTGTTGCACTCTCAAATATCGCTGCGCTGAGGTGAGGTGCAGCTGCACACCTCACAGATTTTGTCAAGCGCAGAACCAGGTGCAGGGGTGGCTGCCCCCACAGATTCCAACTTGCTGGAGCTGGATGGACAGAGCAGCAATGCATCTTGGCAACTCTGCTGTACTGCTTGTAAGACATGACACATCATCATTGACAACGCTTCGTGTGCACCACCCCAGGGGAGCTCAGTGTGAAAACAGCAGCGATAGCACCAGCAACCGCATTGCGAAATTGGTCCCCTGCACTGTCATGCTTCAGCCTCCCATGTTGAAGCATTGACAGCCCATTGAGAAGCATGGTGCACACATCACCCCAGCAACATGGGTCATAGCCCATGTCGGCAGCCCTGCGGCGCTGCTCAGCAGGCTTGGCTTTCTTGCGAGAGCCCGCCCCAGCAACTGTGTGGCGCAGGGGTTATCTAAATTTTTGGGGCCGCAGCTGCCCGAGCAGCGCAGCCGATTGCAGCTTTGCCACAGCCTACCTCAGTAATTCTGCGGCGCTGCTCAGCCAGCAGCCCATCGGTCTGCCTGTGCTCCTGCTGCACACTGGCGTCAGCCTCCTCCGCCATCTGCTGCAGGCACTGCTGGTGGGCTTCCTGCTCCTGGGCCAGCTTGAGGTCAAACTCTGCAGCGGCCTTCAAGAGGCTGCACGCAGCCTGCAGGGCAATGCCGGTCACTGGCCTACATTCTGGCCACTGCTGTTCAAAACTGCTTTGAATGCTGCCGTGTCATCAGGGAGGTAGCCTCATCAGGAACGCTGTGAGGACTTCTGGGGTGAGTTTCACCAGCTGGGCACACCTCCTGCGCATCTCTGGCGGCTGCCTTGCAGTCTGCCGCCACGACATCCCACTGCCGCGCAAGCTCGGCCAGGCCCTGATGGATGTAGCTGAGGTCATCCTTGTTGCGGCCAGCCAGCCTTTCATGCAGCTCCTGCATTTGGGTCATGCCAGTAGCTTTCAACTATGTCTGATGCTGTTGGTTCTAGGATGTAGATCAGAGCTGCAGCAATCACCTCTGTCTGGGCTCTCAGCTGGTGCAGCAGCTGTTCCACCTGAAGCCCCAACACCCCACTTGGATCAGCTCGGGGAGAGGGGCCTGCTTCAAGCCGGGTTCCCTGCTCAAACCTCTTGGCCAGTGCTAGCACAGAATTCCGACCCATCAGGTGCCGACTTCCCTCTGAAACGTTGGGCAAAGATCACAGAAGGAAAGAGACGTCCCCTTACTGTGCTTGTCACCAGTGCTCTCTGCCCAGTGTGAATGGACTGGACATGGAGCCAGCCATGCAAGAAAGTGGAGAGGCAGCTCCTGTGAGGTCACAGTGTTCTGTCTCAGGCATCTTGCCACAGGCAACGCACAGAAAAAGGAGGAAGTGGATCCCCAGGAGTGGCGCAGGGGATGATGTTGCTGGAAGGTCAGGAACCTGCAATTAGCCTCAGCATCAGCGGGGGAGAGTTTTGCATCATTGCATAACACTGTGAACAACTGTGAAACGGCTCAATCACTTGCATTGTGCAGCTGCTAAGCAAAAGGGGGGCACCCTGGCAGGATGTTCATGCTCAAGAGGGCTGTGCTGCAGGCTGCCGTGGTTGGCTCACGACTGGAAATCTGGATTCACCCTCCGCGTGCTGGCCCCCGCAACATATATCTTCTTTGCCTCTGCCATCCCTGCACTGGCCTTTGGCCAGCAATTCATTCAGGAAACAGGTGAGTTTGAATGCAATGATGCTGCTGGAGCCTGCTGCGGCTCTGTGGTGTCCACACTAAACCCAGTTGTGGTTTGCACCACAAGCTTAGGTCAGGCTACTGGAGCTTGCTCGGTATCAAGCTTTCTCACTGTGTCTGCTTGGCTGCAGATGGCATCCTCTCTGCTGTGCAAGTCCTGACGGCGACTGGGCTCTGCGGCATCATTCAGGCAAGCCACTGTCTGTACAACTTCAGTGCAAGCGAACTGATGCTTCTCGGGCAGACCCTCTGCAGCATGCCAATCTGCACTTGAGGCTGTTGCATTGCGCGTATGAGGAAACGACATCTTTGTTTATTGCTGCAGGCAATCTTTGGGGGCCAGCCCTTGCTCATTGTTGGTGTGGCAGAGCCCATTGTCCTGGTGAGGCTGCCACAGGGCCACCCAAGCACTTGATTGGCGCTTTGTGCCTCTCCACAGATTGGCTCTGGCCAGGCCTTGTGCCGCTGGAGCAGTGCTGGCCTGGTGTCAGGGCTTGTCTTGTCCATGCTTCACCTCAAACAGCCATATGCCTGCTGAGCACTCACAAGGCTTGCATCCTGGCTGTGACACGTATCTGTTTCTCTGGGCACCCAACAATTCTCCTGGCTGTAGGTCTACAAATTTATGTATGATTTTGCAATACCACGGGCAAGTCTTGGCCGAGACCTCTTTCTGGCCTGGGCAGCCTGGACTTGTGTCTGGGCAGCCCTCATGATCTTTCTTGTGGCAGCCTCTGGAGCCTGCAGGTGGGGGTCTGCTAGCCTACTACTGGGGTGTGCAGCTGCTTGACCCACGAGCTGACCTGGCATTCATGTGGCCCTGGTCAGCCTGCTTTGTTACCAGATCAATACCCGGATTGACCTTGGAACCGCAGATGCTGGGTCACAGAATGGTTCAGGGAGGGATCAACACCTCAGGCTGGTATGGTGTTGAGGGCGGCAGTTTTGAAGCAGTGCAATCAGGATTGCAATTCGCTTGCTTGCTGTGCAGGCACATTGACAGGTTCACAGCCTTCAGCGGGGAGCTGTTTGGCATGCTGATCGCCATGCTGTTCATCCAGCAGACTGTGGAGGGGCTGAAGGCAGAGTTCAGAGTTGCCACGGGGCCAGGCGCCGTCTTGTGAGCAGCAGACCAGGCCTGGCAGCCTGAGCTGAGCAGGGTGCATGACAAGGCACAGCTGTGGAACACTGCCACGCAGCATTGTTTGAGCATCATGCATGCTCAGAGCACTGGGGCTATGTCTGCCAACTCGAGATGACCTGCATGAGGCTTGACATGTTCTAGAAAGTGTCCCAGCAACCATATGCTTTGAAGGTGCCCTGTGAGGCCAAGGCAACAGTAATTCAGTGTGCATAGGTGACTGCCTCAAAACCATCACTGCAGGGGTAAGACCACCAGATGCATGCCACCTTGCCTTGCAAAACACACCCAGTGCGTGGCCACCCACAGCATCGATCTGCTGCAGCACTCAGGCAACTGGTCCACAACGCTGCAGCTGTCTGAGGCCACTGTGCAACCCTGCATCACCACATTGCTTGTGCTGTGCAGTGGTGCATGCGATGAGCCCTCCTGGCGCCTGGCCAACGGGTGCTGGTCCCTGTTCATAGCCTCTGGCGTCATCTGCACCACCCTGCTCATGATCACTGGGCGCTCCTGGCGCTTTGGAGGCCAGGCCCTGCGAGGCTTCCTGGCTGACTATGGCGTCCCCCTGATGGTGGTGGGCTGCTGCTGCCTGCATCTTTACAGCTGCTGTACCTGACAGCAGGTGTTGCTGGCATGTCTGTTGGCATGCCTCTTACCCTGTGCCCCTCTGCACTTGCTGCCTGCCTGACTTCCAACGGTGCTCAGCTAGACCTCTACCTCCTGCATCCCCTTCTGCATTGATCTGCCGACATGGCACCCTGCAGGTGGTCTTCAGCTGCCTGGCCTATGCAGTGGTGGGCAGCACGCCTAGCGGGGTGCCCCGCAGGATGAGCATCCCCAACACGTGGGATGAGAAGACTAACTGGACCGTTGCAGGGGTGAGCTGCATTGCAGTGCTGGAACGCAAGCTGTAGGCAGGAGCACGGACACGAAGCTGCGCTGCTGTCGGCAGCAACAACAGCGCGTCAGGCTGGTAACAGCTGGAGTGCTGCAAGTTTGTGAGTGGGGCTGTCGACAGGTAGTGGGGCCTCAGCGCAGTAGCTCACAAGCGCATTTTCCTTGGGGCCTGATCCTTGCCCTACCACCTGCTGGCTTCACCGTGTGCTGTGACATCAAAGTCGATGATCCTCTGCTCCTGCCTGCCTGCCTGCAGAGGATGAGCGCGGTCCCAGGCGCTTACATCGCAGGAGCTTTGATCCCAGCCTTGATCATCACAGGTGATTCAGGCAGGCACCCACTTTGCCTCAGCTGCTGTGGACACGCCAGCAATCTTGTGCTGCAGAACCCCAGCAACAAGCGCAACATACCGAGATGTGCCACCTAAACTGATTTGGCGGCTGCGTGCATGCACACTGCCTCACTGCAGGATGCCCAGCTCCTGTGACTGGACCACCAACATGCCTGCAACCCCTGCCCCTGCAGTGCTCTTCTACTTTGACCACAGCGTGTCCTCTCAGCTCGCCCAGACGGCCAACTTCAACCTCAGGAAACCCTCAGCCTACAGCTACGACTTCTACCTGCTGGGCGGCATGACCATGGCCTGCGGCCTTCTGGGGATCCCCCCAGTCAACGGTGTGCTGCCCCAGGTGGGCTGGGGTGCCCCGCTGCTGTTCATGAGGCAGACTCTGCTGGCAGCCCCTGGCCACTGTCGCCCTTATCTGCGTGCCCAGGGCTAGGGGCCAGATGTCCTGCCACTCTCTGCTGCTGAGCACTTGGATGTGGTGCACTTTGGCTGAGCCACCTGCTGGCAGCCATGACCAGGTGCCTGACTGCTGTGCAGGCGCCCATGCACACCAAGAGCCTGGCGACCATGCGCACTGCAATCGTGCGCTCCGAGCTGCAGCAAAGTGAGACCCCTCGAAGTCAGAGCTGTGGCCTGCATGCTGAGCAGGCGGTGCCTTCCACTTAGCACCATGTCTAATTGCCAGCTTGTTGCCCCAATGTCTTGGCAGCTGCCTCAGCATACGCAGCCATTGAGAACTGCAGGCCTTCGGAAAGCTGCCTGCACTAGCCCTGGATGCATCAGCAGTTCTGACACGACCCAGCCTGCACTAGCCCAGCAGGCGGCATCATCAGCCCTGACATGGACCTCTTGTGCTACACCTGCAGCCATTCGAAGACAACCCGGCGGCAGCAAAGCTGAGCTGCTGGACAAGCTGGCAGAGCATGCAGCTCGCCTGGAGTCAGGGGCTGCCGATAGCGTCCGCAAAGCCAGAGAGCTGGAGACCATGGGTCAGCCTGCACTGGGAGCAGTAGGACTTGTCCTTTCTGCACGAGCTTAAGTGCAAAGATGTGTGTGCAGTCGCTATCCGTCCAGCTCCTATCAACACTTTGCATGCTATGTTCGTGATGCGCATTATTGTAATCACGAGCTGGTCAATGTGGGCCACTGCAGTGCCCACCCTGCATGCAAAATTGCTGTTCACACCACTTGGCAGCTTCTACCAGCTGAATGGGACAGCTGAACTTGCATGCAGTTGCTTTCAGTCTGGCTCCACCCACACCTGTGCACAGAATTTGTGGGTGGTGCCCATGCTTCAGCAAAAGCAAGGCACTGAATGTGACTGGCCTGCCCATCCTACAACCCTAGATCAGCATCCTCCAGCCACTTGGCAGCCTCCACCCCCACCCCTGTAATGCAGGCTATGAGACTGCTACAGAGACAGATGTGGAGTCTCAGACGGCACCAGCCCCAGGAGACGCTGCTCCTGGCCCTGAGCATGCGATCCCAACGCATGCGCTGGAGGTGGAGAGGCAGCTGGATAGCTTCCTGCCCACAGAGGTTCAGGAGCAACGCATGTCAGGGCTCATACAGTCCCTGCTGTGTGCGGCCTGCCTGGGTGAGCTCTGGATGGTGAAGGTGCTGCATGCCACACATTTGGCGGTGTCCACAGCCTGCCTGCGTGACAAGAAGCTTGATGCAGCTGTTGCTACATGGCAGCTATATGAGCAGCCAAAAGTTTCTGCTGGTATCACTTTGTCTGGGTGGCCCAAGTCATGCAGCAGGTGCTGCCGTTGCGGCAAGCCTGACTGGCAGCAGCTGCCTGGACACTCACGAGGCTGCCTCCAACGCTTGCCTGCTCACAGCTCAGCCACTCCATGGCATGGCCCCTAAGGAGCTTGCAATACTTTGCAGTAGGATTGCTAATCTGAGATGGTTGCAGCCCCAAGTGATAAATGTGCCCCTCCTCTGCTGCAGCCATCACCCCACTGCTGAAGTATGTGCCGACATCTGTACTGTGGGGGTGAGTCAGATGATTTTGCTGTCAAATTGGCAACGTGTATGGGCTAAATCAGTTTGCTGCCCCTTTGAGCAGCTACTTTTCATTCATGGCGCTCCAGTCACTGCCAGGCAATGACTTCTGGGAGCGCATCAATCTGATGGTGACAGATCCCAAGCTGCGATACAGGTCAGGCGCTGCGGTTACTGCAACACATGCCTCTCATTCCTTCGAGAACCCTGTGCATGAGTGCAGCTTGATGCTTAGGTGGGCTCACTTCCTCTTCAGCATGATGCCCCGCTGCAGGCTTGTTGGGTCTCAGCCCTACCTTGAAGCTGTTCGCTTCAGAGTCATTGTGGCCTTCACCATCCTGCAGCTCTGCTGCCTGGGAGCCGTCTACGGCGTCACCTGGGCAGGGGTGAGCATCTCAAAGAAGTGCTAGAGCATGCTGTGCATCATCAAGGGCGACGATGTCATCACCTTTCTACCCAGCCCAGCCACTCACTGCTGCTGCAGATTGTGGGCGTCATCTTTCCTGTGCTCATCATTGCGCTAGTGCCCATCAGGCAATTCATCTTCCCATTGATATTCTCTGATCAGACCCTTTACCACCTGGACCCTGCACCCTATGAGGCAGTGCCAGCAGGCGTCACAAGGCCTCGCAACTGACATTGCTACGCTGCACCAGTTGCTTGTTTCTGAACTCCCCGTCCCAAATGCTGCACTTTGTCTGCACTGATTGTCTTCATAGACCAATGCAGCCACGTGAAACCTGCCAGCTCAGTTCTTAAACCTGCAGACCATGCTAGGCTGTTGCTTCTCATAGGCCCTCAACCCGCCCCGTAATAGCTTGTAGCAGAAACTGTCCTGATCACACACTTATGAAGGCTGTCACACCATCTGAAAGTAATTCAGGCCCCATTTGGTTTGCAGTTGACATGCATACACAGCTCAGGGCAAGTGCTTTTTGGCCTAGAGCATTGAACAGTTGACGAGTTCACAGTGCCACCTTGATTGTGCATTCTCAATTGTTGTATGCAGAGGTGGTGATGGAGTCGGCACTGTTCCTGGGGTCCCACACTGTGTGGAAGGAACCCTCCTTGTCAATGCGCTCATATGTGTGGCTGCCAAAGAAGTCACGCTGTGCCTGCACCAGGTTGGCAGGCAGCCTTGCCCGCCTGCAGGAGTCAAAGTAACCCAGGGAGGCTGTCATGCCAGGCACACCAACACCTGCAGGGCAGCATGAGCAGGGATCAGCGTTCAGGAGTCCAATAGCCGCGGGGCACGGCCACAACAGTTCTTCATGCAGGCTTCGGCCCCTGACAACACGTCCAGCAAAGTGATTGAGCTTACGACTGCCGCAAGTGCCAGACCGGCTGCACGAGACGGCAGCAGTCGCATCAGCAGCACACAGATACTCCCACCACCTGCAACACAGTCACATCTGCTCCACCGACATCAGCCAACAGGCAGGCAGGATCCCTCACCGCTAGTGATGGCCAGCTTGATGGTTTCCCTCCAGGAGTTCTGCCTCTCTGCCAGGCGCTGGGCGAACCAGTCGTCCAGGATGAGGTTCTCCAGCTCTTTGTTGCGCTCATAGGCCTGCTTGATGTCGTCCAAGAAGCCGGCGCGGATGATGCAGCCGCCCTGCAGGGACAACGGCAGTCACAGAGTCCAGGTCACATCCCGCCGCATCACTGTGGGGGCTGCATGCTCACAGGCCCCAGGCTTCATGGGAAGCAGCAACAAAGGAAGCAGGAGGCACGTGGTAGAGCCAATGTGCCACATGATGAGACAGGTGTCATGAATAGTGCTGCACGTTTGCCATCAATGATCAGGCGCTGCATGCGTGCCTCAAGACTCCTGTGGAGGGCCACCCAATGCTATCACCCAGCAGAGTTGACGTGCTGCCTCTGTTAGGTGCCTTGTGGTCCTCAACTCAGCTTGCCAATGCAAGCTGGAGACGTGACAGCATGCAAGATTCCCACAACAGCCCAGCTTTGAGCTGCCAAAGCACCTCCCAGGTACAGGCCCAGGCCGTGTACCCAGGTGTCCTGGCCTGAGGCCTAAGCCATGCAAGATGATCAGTGAACACCCACATTTCACGCCGCACCAGTTCACACACCTCCTTAGCAGCGCCTCAGCCTGCTGCTAATGGGCCCTTTCATATAATGTTCCCCCCCCCCTCCCCCAAAATCCCTACCCACCTTCCAGATGCGGGTGAGCGACCCCATGTCGATGCCCCAGTTCTTGGCAATGCTCTTGGCTCGAATGATGTTCAGCCCCTGGGCGTATGAGCAGATCTTGCTGGCGTACAGGGCCCCCCGCACGTCGTCCAACAGCTTCTTCTTGTCCACGCCGCTCTGCAGGGGCAAAGTGAGACCAACAGTCGGTACTGTGCTGCATGAGCGCAACGTTGTGCTGCTGCGCCCTGGTGGGCCGAGTAGGCTGCTCCCCTGTCGTGGCGAGAGCAGATTGCACTGTGAAGCAGCTTGAGGACACTGGATGTACACTGTTAGGCACACCGCTGAGTGGCTGTTGCTGAACAGCGCTTTGAGCCACCCTCAAGGTGCAGCGTGCAGGACAGTCGTCTCACGCACACTCTCAGCCAGCAGCCAGGTTGGCAAGGCAGCCCTGACAGCCGTTTGGGGCGCTGGGTCCGCATGGGAACACCTGTTGCCGAATAGATCTGCCACTCGTTGGACAGAGAGGCAGCAAGCGTCAAGGAGGCCTCACACTGTTTAAAGCTCAGGCAGAGACTGCAGCAGTGCTCACCGCCGTTGTGGGGCCCTTGACGCCCAGGCCCTCATAGACCTTAGCAGTCTTCTCGCGCTCAGACTTAAGGCCTGAGACAAAACGGGCGTCCAGGGAGGCTGCGATGGTGGGCGCTGCCACGCTCATCTCAGCCGCTTGCTGGATGGTCCACTTGCCTGCAGGGGCAAATTGCAGAACATCAGGTCATAGCTATGGGGCATCAGCTGGTGGGCAGCCCATCTCACTGAAATCGCTGCAACTTGTGTGCCCTTGCCGCGTGCATTCACGCATGTGCGCACCAAAACATACAAGGAAGACCTGCTGCACGCCCCTGCCGCTTGTGCTGATCAATTGGCACTGGCTGCAGCAACTTGTGCCCCTCACGATGGCCATGACAGAGCACTGGCGTGAGGTAACACCCTTTCTGCTCACCTGTGCCCTTCATGCCGGTCTTGTCCAAGATCTTGTCCAGGATGTAAGTCTTCTCGTCCTCATCCTTCTTTTTGAAGATCAGGGTGGTGATTTCCATCAGGAAGCTGGACAGCTCGGTCTGCAGTATGCAGGGGCAACATACTGCCTGTGAGACATCATGTGCTGCTGGCGGAAGCCTGCCGCACAGGCGCACGACTCCTGAATGCTGGCCATGCACAGGGCTGGGCGCAAAGGCTGAGTCAGGCACTCAAGCACAAAGTGGGTCTGTAGCATGCGGCAAAGTCAGGAGCTTTGCTGTACCGCCAGCTGTGTGTACGAAAGGCCTGCAGCACTTCAGTCCGTCAACAGCTTCCCCATGAAGTGCATGGCATCAGCCCCCTGATGAAAGGCTGTCTGCGGGGCACTCACGTTGTTCCACTCGTTGAAGGCTGTCGCCAACTCCTCATTGGTGAAGCCGCCCACAGTCTTGAGCACATCATATGCCTCGCTGATGAGCTGCATGTCACCATACTCAATGCCATTGTGCACCATCTTTACAAAGTTGCCTGCAGGCATGAAGTGTCAGCTTTGAGCACAGCTTTGATGTCGAATACTGTGAAGCACAAATAAGGCAAGCATTCCGCGGCTATCTCGGGCGTGCCATGAAGAACCTGTGGCAGCTGGCAGGCTGAGACCTGGGCTTCAGGGCACTGCAGCAGGCAGCATAAAAAGACAGGAAAGCCACATGGTGGCCAGCAATCAAGTGCACACCAGGGCATATCGCACACAAAAGTGAAGCTGCCCAGCACTCTGCAGCACGTGAAGTCAAAGTGCAAGTGCTTCAAGCCTCACCTGCACCGCCATCGCCAATGTATGTCACGCAGGGCCCGTCGTCCACCTGAGCTGCCGCCTTCTTGACGATGTCCTCAATGTACTTGTAGGCCTCCCGGCTGCCACCAGGCATGAGGGAGGGCCCTGCACAGCACAGACAGGAGGCAAATTTGCATGATTTCCGCAGGGCTTTTGTGTAGGCCTGCCTGAAACTGCCAGGCTTTGGGAAGGGGCCCACGGCTGCCTGGACCTGTGCTCCTGAGGACATCGATCCACAGCTCAGGCTCAGGCAGGCTGGCTGGGAGCTGCAGTGACAGGGGTGTGCGGGAGCGGCTGGCCTACAAAGCTGAGGTGAAGTTCGGAGATGCGCTCCATATGCTCAGCAGGACAAGGCCCGCGGCTGTGCTGACCACGAAGGTCTTGCTGCAGCAGGCACATGCTGTGCATCTCATGGCATGCCGACCAGAAGTTCACATGATGCAGCATCTGGGAGCGGATGTGCAAGCCACTCCCCAAGCTACAGAGAATCCTGGTGATGTCAGCTTCGGTCAGGAACCTCGTTGCTGAGCAAGCTGCTGGCAAGTGCCGCAACTTGCAGCAGGACAGCTGTACAGTACCCCTCAGATAATGTCAAGACCACACTGGCTAGTACATCTGATCTGGGCACAGGGCGTCATACAACATGCTGTCAGGTGTGCAGCTGCAGTGAGCTGATGCGCCCAAGTGATGTGGCATGAACATGACCTCCTTCCAGATACTCATTGGTAGCAGAAGCCTGCCCAGCACAATGAGCACAGCTGGCCAGGCTGTCTCAGCTTAATGTGTGCTCTCTGCAGGCACTCCTCCACTCTGCTGGCCCCAACCAGTCAGAACCTCTGCTGATGCACCAGCTGGATCCCAACTGCTCCAAGCAGCAAACGTCCCCATACTCCTCCCTCCCAGGCACACCCATGCCCATGTACAGCACACCATCCTCCACCACCTTAGCTTGTGGCACCAGGACAGGGACCGTGAACACTAGCCCACATCACCAATGGGGCCGATGAGCTGCTGCTGGCACCACAACAGCGGGACAGTTGGTGCAAGTACACCTGGGCTCCCAATTGTGCCGCCCCTTTCCCCTCTTTCTCCCCACAAACAAAACCCCGCCCGCCCCCGTTCCTCGGACAGGAGGTTGTGCTCCAACGCCTTGGCCTTGAGGACAGGCACTCTGTAATGCAGGCCCAACTCGCCATTGTTGCCTGGCATGCCGCCGCTGGCACTGCAGAGGCAGGGGTCTGCAAGCAGTCTCGGGGCTCACCGTTGCGGGCACCCTCCTCCCCGCCAGACACGCCCATGCCCATGTACAGCAGGCCATGCTCTGCAACCTTCTCCTTGCGTGCCTCGGTGTTCTCATACCACTCGTTGCCACCATCAATGATGATGTCACCCTTGTCCAGCAGGGGAACTAGCTGGGAGATGGTGGCATCCACAGGAGCACCAGCCTTCACCAGGATCATCACCCGCCTGCAGCATCAGCGCAGGCGCACTGCCAAATAGCTGTGACAGCAGAGGGGGTGCCCATGCAAGGTGGTGTGTGAGCCTTCAGCAGGAGCAAAGCAAAGCAGAACAAGCTGCAGGCAAGCTGCACTGTCTGTGGGCTTTCGTGGCAAGAGTGAGGCAAAGGTAAGCGAGACCATAGCTCGGACGGTGAGCTGCCTCAAAGGGGCGCTGCACATGTGGATGCTGGCTCAGGAGGGCGGTGCAGGCCTGCCCTCCCTGTGCGCTTACATTGACACCGGCACTTGAGCTGAAGCACGGCTTCATCAGCAACTCAAGGCGCAAGAAACATTGTGCTGTTTTGCCAAGATTGATGACCCACCTGGGCTTCTGCAGGGACTGCACAAACTCCTTGAGGTCCTTGAAGCCATGCAGGTGCTCCGACAGCCCTGCATCAGAGGTGCCAGCAACAATGACATGATGCTGGTCCTATTATCAGGCGGGGGCATGACATGCACCTGCCATGCAGCAGGGACAAATGCGGCCCTCGGCCCAGGCCACATGCATTGGTAATTGTGGGCTGAGTACGCACCTTCCTTCTTTGCCCTGGTGACACACAGATCCGTCTTCTCAGAGGACCTGTTGAATACAGAGATGTGGAATCCTTTCTCTGCCACATTGAGAGCAAAGTTCTGCAGAAGCAAGGGCCCATCAGAGGTGGCTGCAGGGAGTCGACCATCATGAGCTCAGCACCGATGCTCACCTGGCCCATCACGGCCAGGCCGATGAGGCCCATCTGGGAAGTCATCTCTACAGGCGGTCTGCAGCGCAATTGATGCACAAATGCTAGGTCTGCAAAAATCGCTGGCTAGGGCCAGTTCAGAGCACCCACTTGGTCTGAATTCTCTCCTCTGTGGCTGCTACAAGGGTGATGTGCAACGATCTCCTCTGGGAACGCCTTCTAATGGGGGCTCTGACCCGATCTAGGGCACCTGAGTGGAATGAATGTGCTGCCTGCTGCTGGAAGAACGTTTGCTGGTGCTGATGCGTCCCTGGTCGCACTCCCAGGCACTGCCTCCGACCGGCAAGCAGCATGTGAGCTATCCTCAACGTCTCAACAAAATAAGTACCTAAGCTTGACTACTTAGGGTCAAAACTGCACCTTTTGGGAGGGGGGGACCATTTCAGCAGGGGAGTACTGATCAAGGTGCTGAAAGAGGTGAGTGCTCCGGAGCCAGTGCGGCCATGCTGACAGGGGAATATGACCATGCTGCCGTGCTGTGATCTGAGTTCTGTCATGGCAAGATCAGGCCTGCAAGTACAAGGTGTTCTTGGCCGAGAACGCGGCTGTGTCCACACGTATGTGTCCACACTCAGCTCAGAATTGCCTGGTCAACTTAAGGATCTCTGTGACGCTGGCAGCGACCAGGCCCAGATACGCCAGCCCCTCCACGCCTCCAAGAAAGTTGCCCTACAGGCATCGCATGCAGTGTTGGTCTGCTGTGAGCAGCACCGTGAACTTGACTCAATGTCGTAATGGCGTTGTCACATGTTTGCGAGCTGAAACAGATGCAGTGCATGCCAGTGGCGGGGCTCACCGGCAGGCCCTCCCCCGTCAACAGCTTGCACACCAGGCTGATGCCCACAACAGGTGCTGAGCTCAGCAGCATGGGCCATGAGAGCCCCAGCCACACCCCCTTGGCATCGCCTTCATGGACTGACAGCATGAGCTGCTCCCAGCGGTTGGTGGGCATGCGGGAGGCTGGCCGCAACAACCTCTTCAGCACCCTCCCAGGCTCCACATCCCACTCCTCCAAGTGCTTGACCACCCTGCCAGTGTCCTGCACAGGCATGCAGGGCTTCATCCTGGAATCCCAGCCTTGAGCTTCTGGGAGGACACTGGCCCTGCATAAGCCTGAAGCTTGTGCAGGGCAGAGCCAGTCACTCCTTGACAACTCTTGTGGGGCAATCACCTTGCTGAAAACATGGGTGGTGCCGCCAGATGCTGCCAGCAGGGGCTTCCAGGGCAGCTGCACGATGCCGCTGATGCGCCATTTGGTCTTGAGGTTGTCCTCGCCCTCTTCCCAGTCTGTGATGTCCAGCTTGATGTCTTCTCTGCACAATCAAAGCTGAGAATCACTGCATCAAGCAAAGTGGCAGCAACCGCAGCAGGCACGGCACAGCATCCTCACAGAAGGCCTCCCAGGTTTGAGACATTCTTCTTGAAGCGCTCCACCCTGCAGGTTGAGGTCAAGGCTTGCTGGTTTTGGTGGCAGCATCCCTTTGGGAGGCAGAGCCAGCCTCACCCATTGAAGCCTGTGAATGGATCTGCAGACAGAGCAGGGGCTCAGGCTGGTTGCTGTCAGGTTGTGCCTCAGCCAGATCACAATGGCAATCACATGCCCACCTGCAAACAGGCAGTCTGGCTCATAGGCGTCCATGTCACCCACTCCAGTGAAGAAATACGTCTGGCATGGCAGAGGTGTTTTTGGGAGGCAGGCATGCAAAGGGCAAGGCAAACTGCAGATCGCAAGTCTCACAAGGGCTGGCACGCATGCTTGCCGATACCTTGTCATAGTCTTCCTTTATTTTGCCAATGGCCTCCCGCCTGGTGAGCTGCATGCAGCCGATGGTGTGTGCAGAGATAGTGGGATGTGCACTGCGCAAAGCAGCACTTGGCTCACTGTCGCCTGAGAGTTTGCAGCAGATCGCTTGCTGGTGTCTGGAGGCTTTGCCTTTGTCAGGCCAACAAGGTCGCCAAACTTCTCGGCTCCTAACCAGACAGCTTTGAGGCCAAGTCCTGCAGGGAGCAGACCCGATGAAAAGACGCAGGCAGTCAGCAATGGTTGGAGAGGCAGGTCAGGCCAGCTGCAATTTGGTGTGATGCTGGGGTTTAGCCTTGCAGAGGCCACGGGAGGCACATGAGCTGCAAACCTGAGCTCAGTGCTGATGAGAAAAGAGTTTTGGCAAAGCGCCAGCATGCTTACCTGATTGCTGAGGTTGTGCTTTTGGAGATCTCTCAGCCTTGGCAAAGACAGTGAGAGATCGCCTTCTCAGGCCGCACATGCATCTCTCACTGCCAGGCTCCTTGAGGAGCCTTGCTGTCGGGTTCCCGAGGGTGAACTGCATACTGTGGAGCTCAACGCTTCAGATTCCAGTCTTTTTTGACTCTGACTTTGCTGGGCGAGGGCTGCCAAGGCACTGCAGCCACTTCGATCTATCGCCCTGTCTGATCCAAGCAACTTCTAAAGCGGAGTGAATTCAGTTGCCATCTGTGCTTCAAGGCTTGACAGGCAGCCTCTGTGGCATCAGCAGACCCAATGGCGTCGACAAATATCCCAGCCTCCTGCTTAAGCTGGAACGCTGTGTCCTTGCTGATGCTGGCCATTGCATTGAGTCTGAGTCAATATAGCGTCAGGCACTGCTGGGCAGCTCCTTCCCAGCAGTTGCTGGTCCAAATGTGGTGGCAATCTAGCCAAGCAGCTCACCAGGCGTCAGCACTTGCACAAGCTGCACGCCATCAGTCCCTCCACAAAGGGGTCCCTGCTGGGCCTTGAGGTGCCCAGCTCAGGTGCCATGGCAGGCACAGCAGCTCATTAGGCGGCGGCATCCGCACACGCTGCACACCACAAGCCTGACCCCCAAGGCAGCCTGAAAGGTCCATCTCTGCTGTCATGGCAACACTAGCAGCTTCTGCGCCAGCAGACAATGTGCCACCACATGTCAAAGGCAAGCCCGTTGAGGTCATGACAGGGGTGGGGCAAGCAGGCTCCTGCGCGTGCAGTCAGCATGGCCCTGCAGTCACAGAGCCTGTGATGCCCAAATCTGCTGCCAGGACAGGAGTGGCTCACAAGTCAAGTGCCAGCTTAGGCGACAGACATGGCTGTGACCCAGTCTGAGGTTCTCGAGGACCTGGAGTCCCGTGTGAATGGCCGCTTGCTAAGTGTCAGTCCTAGAGCCTGCATGCCCCTGTAAAGTGCCAGACGCACGTCCATCGCCCTCCTGTCCTTCTGTCTGTGCATTGCCAGGAAGTGCAGTGCACACTCTCATGGTTTCCTGTACTACCTTCCTCCGACCCCATGACGTCTTACACAATTGTCCAGCTCAACTTCATCGGAGCAGGCATGGTGGCTGGCCAGTTGAATCACATCCCCAGTGCTCCTGCGTTGGCTGATCTCAGTCCATCACTCAAATGCCCAGCTTTGTGCGCCTCCAGTGTCTTCTCTTGGCATTGTACCTGTAAAGCACAATGTTGTGCGTCCACATCTCCAGCTATAGCCAGCTGGTTAGACACAGTCTGCAGCTCTGTGGTGCAGCTGACCACTGAGGCAGGCGAATGGAGCAGCAGGCACCACACAAGCGAGCCTGCTGGTATGATTGGACTCTTGAGACTGCCAGTCTGAGCTTGAGTGACCACAGAGGCAGCCTCAGCAATGAGGCGCACCTAATAGTGTTGCCCGTCCTGAAGCGAATCCACTGCGGAATGGGCCTGTTTTGCTTGGCCTTCTTTGCTAGGATCTTCTTGGTCTTGAAAGTCTTCTGAGACGGCTGAAGGAGCCAAAGGTCTGGTCAGTACTTGCTTGGCGGAACCTAAGAGTGCCTAGTGCAGCTTTCAGCAGGCGCACTCAAGCATGCAGCCAGGTGGATCTAGCTCATAAGAGGATGCAGTTGGAGCCACCAGCAGTACAGACACTTGCACAGCTCCGATTAGGGATGCCATGGGCAACAGCTTAAGACGCCTCCATGAACAGACTGTGCAGGGCTCACCATCTCGCCTCCCCAGGCTTGCCTCCTCCCTGATCTTCTGCTGTCAAGCGGCAGCCGGGTTGAAGCACGAAGCAACGAGATAGGTCATATTAGTCACCCCCAGCAAGGCATGTTCTGCTCAAATCTCATCTGCAGCCACCAAGGCATCTCCAGACAGATTTTGATACCACCAGGAGGACGCTGCAGGCCTGTGCTGAAACATCCATCATGCTGGCAAACGTATTGTCAGGCCTCAGCAGCTGCAGAGGCTGCCGAAAAATATTCCTGGAGCCTGCAGCCATTCATGCCATCCCCACACAAAGGCAGTAGCTGCATGTCATATATGTGCGCAAAGCCAATGAGAGTGGCAATGTAAGAGCGCTCCCTGCCCCCCTTGCAGCTGGCAGGCAGCTCCAGGAGCTGCCCATGGCGGCCATCAAGCGACCTCTTGGCAAGACGCGCAGCAATGGTGGGCTCTTGGTTCGTGCTCTAAGCCCATGTCAGCATGATGTCCTGCAGCCAGTCTGAAATGCCCTGAAGGCACCAGCAGGCTGACTGGCCGATTGCATTCCCTTGAAGGCACCAGCTGAGGTGCAGCCTGCCTCTGTCAAGGCCCTGCAGCCTCCGCTTTCTTCCAAGCACACAGGAGACTGCAAAGCAAGCTTCCTGGTCTCTGCAGACCAGGACAAGGTCCATGCTCTCATGCTGAGCATTGAGGAGGTGGGCTTGAAGGAGCCCATTGACGTTTTGGAAGTTGAGGGGAAGTACTATGGGTTCTCAGGCTGCCACAGATATGAGGTGAGGCCCTGCAGGGCACCAGCATGCAGGTGGCTGGACCAGGACAGCACTCAGAGACAAGCTGTCAGAGAGACTGTTGCCCAAAAGTGCATGCGGAGCACCATATCAGATGAGTGCAGCAATCAGGTGCTGCCTTCTCCAAAGCTGACGCTGCCTTGAACACCCATCACAATGTGGCCTGCAGGCTTTCCAGAGGCTCGGCAAGGAAACTATCCCGTGTCGAGTCCGCAAAGCCAACAGAAGCACTCTTCGAATGCACATGATGTAGTACACCTTATGCATGTGCCAGTGGGACCTTTTGTTAGGCCCACTTACATGCCTACTGGCGTGTGCTGACATCTCTTGAGCTTTTTGATTGACCTGATGGTGCTGGGGGACTTCAAGCCAGAGTGTCCGAGAGAAGATGCGTGTTGTGAATGCTGTTTCAGTGATGAATATTGAAATGAGTACTGTTTCAATTTTTGCCAGCTGTTGCTTTGTCCTTCTGCCAAGGAAACTTGAGAGAAACAGGCAGCTTCATGCCCTTCATGCCCCACAGACCCTTCTCCTCGTCCTGAGCTGACTCCTTGGCTGCAGCAGGTGCAGAATAATGTCAGAGTCTGATATGAATGTGATGTTTGCACATCCTGGGCACCATCAGCAGCACCGTTACTCTTTCTTAGGCTGAGAGCACTCTGGCTGCCCAGCAAGACTTGAGATTCCTCGCGGGCCAGCAGAGCACCGATACTCAAGCAGTCTGACAGGCAGCAACAGCGTCTGCCACTTACTCAGGTCAACAGTGGAGGAGGTCTGCTTCATGCTGGCACCACCAGCGCCGCCTGCGCCTGTGGCATCATCCAGTCCGCCCTCACCCTTGGGCCCTGCATACCAGCGATTAGGCGTCGCACAGCTGCAGTGCGACAGCCCCCGGGCAGCAGAGCTCCATCCAACAATCAGAAGATAGCCACTGCATGCAGCATCCTGTCACACGTGCCAGACACGGGAAGTGGAGTTCTGAGATCAGGGATTGGCAGGAGCGGACTCACCTCCATGCACGCAGGCGTGCCCCAGCTGGCCATTCTGCCACTCATACAGTGCCATCCCCACGGGGCCTTCCAGGTGATCCTGCACCTGCAGCATCAGCCAGGCAGGCACATTGCAACATGGTCAGAGCGCCGGCGCTGCACACATTCAGTGCGGCACCCACAAGCAGCCTGTATGGGGTCTAATGCAAGTGCCTGTCGCTGCACAGCATCCCTGAATATGCCACAATTAGTCTGAGGCTGCAGCTTGGCCCGAAGACAAGGCCAAGGTGCTGCAAATCGATAAAGGCAGCCGCGGTCCGGCACAGAATACAGTCAAGTCAAGGTCTGCTGAGGTGTGCCACCAGCATAATGCACCACACTGCACAGACCATGGCGATTGTGGGATCTGGCTACTGTAAGCAGTTTGCTTTGGCCACTGCTCATAGGCAGCACTCATGTGCCCTGCTCAATTGCCCAGAAATCAGCTGGCACAGCTCCACAGGAGCCACTGTATGTGTGATTGATTACCTTCTCCATGAATTGCTGCATGGGCGCTTGTGTCATGTGCTGGCCCATGTGCCGATTTGTATCATAGCGCTCCCAAAAGTGAAAGGTGTTGGGCTCGTAATTGTCTTGATGACATGTGAACTCGCAGATGCCCTGCGTCTTGTCCTGCATCTGCTGCTGGGAGAAGACCATGACCTGCAGCCAGGACTGGTGATGTCAGATGCCATGGGGATGGAGGGTGCTGTGCTCTAACGACCTTTGCTTGACACACTGCCAGGCTTCAGTGAGGCGTCAAAGGTGTAGCCAATGCACCTTGAGTGCACCTCACAGCCGGCAGAAACCCTGCATGCTACTCATGCAATGGAACCAGGGTGCTTCAAGTCTCGGGAGCTGCCAGAAAGACTCACCTCCATGCACATCTTCTGAACAACCTCCTCCTTGCCAGCAGCAGCAACCAGTGTCTTGCTGCAGACAATGCCCTTGTTTTTGCTGACTTTGATGGCAGCAGTGACCTGCAGCAAGAGAGGTGCCTGCTCACGAATCAATCTGAAACCTTAAGGTGACAGACAGCAAGTCAGGCCCATCACCAGCTGCTTAGCTTACTTGCAGCCTGCCACGTCTGTGGCATATGCTCCGGAGGCAGGCAGGCACATGGCTCGTGAAGGCCTGCATACTGCCAAGGTGAGCCACTGAGCTCAGCTTGGGCTGTTTGCAGGGCCTTTGCTGCACCTCATCCCTGCAGGCGATCGGGACGGCATGGAGCCCCGTCAGGCTCTGCATCCCTTTGCACGAGCTACGAGCTTGTACTGGCAGCACAAGGCTCATTAGCAGCACAAGGCTCTTTAGCAGCACAAGGCTCTTTAGGCTGCGTTGAGAAAGTACCAAGATTGATGGGCTGATTTGACCAGTAAAGCCTATCTGACAAGGTAGAGTTTCTTAGCATGGGTGCGCTGAGGAAGTACCTACCACTGCATGATGCTAGTCAGTTGGCTGAACTCAGCAGGAGGCTGAGGGCCGAACAGTCTGCTGGTGAGAGGAATGGTGAGGTGCAGGAGGCATGACATCTCTGTCCAGTGCCTGACTCTAAGCTGTGGTGTACAGGCTCTGTCAGCCTGCAGAGAGAAGCTGAGCCACAGCCCAAGGCAAAGCATGGGACTAAGAAGGCTGCGGCCAGACACAAGCGCAGGCATGAGGAGGCACAGCCAGCAGCGCCTGGTGTGAATTTGGCCCCTGAAGAGAGGCGCGACTTAAAGCTTGAGGAGCCACAAGCAGCAGCACAGTCTCAGGAGACAAGCCTGCCTGCGGCAATGGGCTTTCAGGCGGCAGATGCTGCACACCAGGCTGTGAAAAAGCACAAGCACAAGCTGAAACAGCCAGCGCCAGCAGCATCAGCTCTGGTTCTGGCTGCAGAGTCTCAGGCAGCCCCAGAGAGGCAAAAGCGCTGGTCTGAGACAGTGAAGTCAGCAGAGGCTGCTGTAAATGAGATGGGGGTGGTCCAGGAGCTGTCAGCTTCTGCATCTCAGCCTGGGGAATCTCAGACAGCCCCTGATGCCAACCCTAGTGACTGGTGGACCTCAGCTTATGCATCTGCATTCAGCCTTGAGAGGCTGAGAACGCCTGACAATGACATGCGGCTACTGAACATCTGCATTGCTGCTGCTGGCGCTGTCTACAGCCCCGCAGAACTGTACATGGCAATGGGCATGCAGCCTCTGAAACTGGCACCCCAGCACCAGGTCGCGTCCTGGTTATGAAGCAAACAAATCGGGTCAGCTGCCAACTCAGCCAGTGTTCAGCAACCACTTTTCACACATGTGGCATGCCCTCTTACATATGTTGAGCAGCATGTCAATACTCAGCAAAGGGTAAGCGACACGTGCATTTCGCTATGTGACAGGAGGCACAGGTTCTCTCAAAGGAAAAATGGGAACTTGCGGGCAGTGGCGACCCTTTAAGCATGAGGCATTAGGGCTGCAGGTCACCCTTAAGGCCTTTCCAGCAGGTCTGGCACACAAATTCTGCTGTGCTACATCATCAGTTCCCCATAAGAGCCACAGTATGGGCCTGTGAAGCCCATCAGGCCAAAAAACTCTGCGTCTATGTTGTCGAAATTGTCGGCTTCACCAGTCGCCAGAAACTTAATGACGACCCACTCAGCTGACCTGCGCAGCGTGGGCAGGTCAGGTGAGGCCGAGGAACTGGCACACAAGGCAGGGGCAAGCTTGTCCATTGGTGGCAGAAAAGGTGTGTGGCAGCTGGAAGCATCTACATGTCTGCCAAGTGCTGCAGCAGATAATGTGGCAGCTGCTGGCAGGCAGCATGGCCAATATGGTGTGTGAGGCAGCTCAGAAAGGCACGTGAAGACCACTAGTTGCTGTAGCAGCTGCCATGGCAGCTGCTGGCAAGCAGCGTGGGGCCAGGACCCTGACAGAGCCAAGTACAAACCTGGGGACGTCCAGGGGGATGCACAGGCTCCTCTTGTCCGACAGCTCGAAGTAGGCTGCCGGCTCAGGCTGTCCAGGCTGGGTGCAGGCCGCCAGCTGCGCAAAGTCTAGCTCGCTCAGGACATCGTCGTAGGCCTCAATCTCTTCTAGATTAGGCTTCTCTGCAAGAGATTGCAGTATCATTCAGTTGGGCAGTGCAGTGGCATTGCTGTCCTTTCCGACAAGACCTTGGGCCAGCCACAGTACAAGCATCTTACCCCAGCAGACAAAGACTACCCCTTGCCGGATGGGGCATGAGAACCCTGTCCTGGGCGCCCTGCAGCATCTATTTGCATGTCAGTTGTCTGCTACTGCCCATCCAAGCTGCAGAAGACGTGCAGGAGAATGTGCTTGTGAACAGTGGCCCAGCAGAGCACACTCATAAGCTAGACAGAAGCCCATACTCTTGCAGAGCAGCCCTAGACAATCAACTGACCTGATGTGCAGGGCAGTGATTGTACAGGAACCCTCGGTGCAGCGGCAGACGACATTGACACCCCGCTTCTGCTGCCTGCAGCAAGAGGCCACGGGTGAACAGGAGCGCCTGGACTAACTCAGCACAGATGGTTAGCAGAAGCTTACCCAGAGCTAGAGCAGTAGCAGTCGCCCGTGTCTTCAAAGAGATTCTTTAAACAGTATGCGTCTGAGTATTTGCCGCCTGCAACTAGTGCTGCACGGGTCAGCCTGGAGACTGCAGTGTATGCGCTTGAGAGCCAGGAAAAGTAGCCATCATGCCTCAGGCTCATCCCACACAGATCAATGCTGCACACAGCCTGGGAAATCTGTACTGGCCATGTGGTACTGAGCTGGACGATGATGCTTCAGGCAGCTCAGAGCTGAGGATGCAGCACAGACTGCTGCAAGGCGCCGTTCCTTGAGCTTGGCGCCACCATGCAATAAACACATGATGTATAGTGCTGCGAAACCTTCTCAATCCCCATAATCAATTTGCCAGGCCAGAAGCAGGTATACCAGCAGGCTCGAAGCTCAGTCGATCCTGCTCCCCTTCTATTCATGTTACTCTGCAGGCTGCAGTCTTCTCTCACCGGTTGTGGTGAGGTCCTGCCACCGCAGCAGCTCCTCTGGATGGCCCTCACATCCCCTGTATTCTGTCAGACTTTTCTGCTCAGCACGGATACCGTCGCGGTCGGGCCTCATGGTGTAGGGCTGGCTCTGTGGGCTGAGAAAGACGAGCTTTGCAAGGAAGTGATATAAGCTTTCTCAGCTGCAGATGAAGCAGGCATGGAGCTGAAGCAGCAGCTGACTGACCATCATTTTTCACAGGTGGCATGAGCCATGTTGGTGACCTCACATGCCTGGATCCTGGCCATACTCAGCTGGGGGCCTGCTGATGTCTCAGTGGGCCAGAGGGCTGACACCTGCTGTGATGTGATTGCCACAAATGTCAACTGCCCCATTGGACTACAGTCACTTCTATCACATGCCTGCGGCTAGCAGCTTTGCCTGCCATGACCCTCAAACCTCCTGAAGCTGTCTGGCCTGCAGGGTGGCTCCCCACCTGGCCTGTATGGACTGATTCAGCCTCAGACACGTCCACCAAGCTCCAGGTGCATGCAACAGCGCTTGCGCTGGACCTTTAGGAGGTAAGCAGAAGAGATCATCAAGTTTTCGAGCCCATTAAGAGAGCTGCTTGCTTCTGGCCGGCTGCCCTTGAGCAGGTGGGTGCCGGGCAGCAGCAACCCAGCAGGCAGGCGGCAACAGGGCTCAGCAGGCGCTGCCCTTCAGGCCCGATCGGAAGACCTCTGCATGGCTGCAGGACTGAACAGCTGGGTGCTGGACAGCAGCAGTTCAGCAGTAGGGATCTGCGGGTGCCAGAGTTTGTGCTCTTCAGGCATAACAAGACAGCCGCTGCATGGCTGCAGGACTGCGCAGATGAGTGCCAGCCAGAGGCATTCCGGCAGCAGGCAGGCGGTAGCAACATTGCTGTACACGCATGCAGCTCAGCATGACTCTTCTTGCAGCTTGCCCCATGGCAAAGGCCTCAAAGTTCGCCAGCTAGTCCACTGTACTGCATCAGGTTCGCGCACAGGGGCACTGTGCATATGTCTCTGCACGCACAGAGCATTAGATGAACCCACAGGTGCCTGCTTGCGTAAGTGGGCACTCTATGCTCTGCCCCAGTCTAGTAACTGTGGGCAACCTGCCTGCCTGCTACTCAGTGTGCAAAGCAGATGCACTGCATCACACACATTGGTGCTAGCCAGCAGGTAAAGAGTAGGGTCATGGCTGCACCTGACTCTGGTTGGCCCTGCTGAGGCGCGAAACTCTGCAGCAGCGACAGCTGGTTTGGATGCTACTGCCAGCCTGCCACGAGGTGCACCGCATGCAAATCTGCACGCAGTCCCTGGATTGTGCCTGTAGGCAGAGAGCGGCTCCCTTACGCCAATTGGGCAGATGCGAAACCATGACCAATTGGGGTGCTGCAACAACAGACTAAGACTCACAGGCACCACTGTGCTCTTGTGCACATACTAGTCTCTTACAGAGTGTACACTGCAGAGGCACACGGTAACTGATACTGGTCTGGAGGCGTCTTCTGGCCCCTGGCTGTGTAAACGTAGATGTGCATGAACAGCCAGGTGCGTCTTCCTGCTTGCCTGGGCAGCCAATCTTGCTGACAGCCTGACCAAGGCTGCATGATGACTGGTGCACTATCATTTGCCTGCGGGCCATGGGCAGATGCCTGCTCATGTATGCATGTACCCTTCGCATTAGCTGACAGAAGCCCTGCCTCAGCGCTGCCAAGCTGAGAGCTTGTCACGGCATGAGGAGCTCTCACGCCATGTATAGTGGGCAGGTACCATTCTCTTGCCCTAGATGTTTCCCAAGGCAAGTAGGAGGGTCTTGGAGAATACCTCATGAAGCTCTGATGCTGTGGGAAGCTCCATGTGTTGAAGCCAGTCATTTGAAACGGTTTGCTTTGTAGGCCTGGGGTGCAAGCTTGATCAGAGGCATTCAGACTTGTGAACAGGTGCATTGCTAGGACTCATAGCTTGACAAGAGTTTGATGAGAAGTTGTGCAACACATCTGTACTGGACAAGGTCCACTTCGTGCTCATCCTCAATTGCAGCTGAACCAAGTCTGGCCCTTACTGGTGATCACGTCAACCCCTGTCTGATCGAGCAGGTGCGGCATTAGCATTCTCTGGACTGCGCTCCAGTCATCGTGCCAATTAAGCAGAACTGACTGACTGCAGAAACCTACTGGCAGCTCAACATGGAGCTCGATGCACAGCCCAATCAGCCGGTCACCATCCAGCAATATGTCATCCTAGCAGAGTGAGCTTTTGAACAACCTTGCATGGCAGGCCCCTACCCTGATTAACAGGCGTCATTTCATGCAGGAGTCAGAGGCAGAAGGCTGCGCTGCAGCAGCAGCAGACAAAGTACCATGAGCTGGTGGCAGAGAACAGGCGCCTGCAGGAGCAGCACGATGCCATGCAAAAGGAGAATTTTGAGGTCACAGAGTACCTGCGTCGCGAGATTCTGGCCAAGGATGAGAAGGCTGCCGCACAGGAGGTCAAGATTGAGCAGGTGCGACACTGGAAAGGTGCAACGCAGCAAGATTAAGCAGGTGCAGCATAAGTGCCTCAGCCTGGCAGGCTTCAGAGCTTGGCTTGTGCGGGCATGTTTGGGCCGGCCAGGCTGCAGTGAGCAGCCACAATGAGCGTCCTCATCAGGTGCAGATTGTATCTCTGGTAAAGCCGGCTAATGTATTCCGCCTTGTGGCAGGTGCAGCATCATGGGGCCTATGATGGTGTTAGGGTTCTGACACACTCCAGGTAGCTGTGGCTGGCATGCATTCATGTGAGGCATCACACATGTGCCTCAAAGTGACATGTCAAACAGGCTGCAGATGTGTAGCTCATGCAGGCACAGCACACATGTCATGCCTGCACACACTTGCAGGGGCCAGGCCAGCAGTCATCCTCTCGCCCGTGCTACAGTGTACAGGCTCCTCCTGCAGAGGCTGCACAGGCTGCTGGATTCTTTTGCAAGCTCTTCTGGTGCTGTCTGCACCCTCAGACTTGGTGACTGACCACACCCCATGCAGAACATGCCCTTGGCCACCGCGAGACAGGCTGCCAATTCGGCCAGACCTGAGTCGCAGATTGCGCAGCCCCCTGTGCACTGCTCCTCTGCAACCGGTGCATGAAAAAAGCAACCAGTCCCGTTGCAACACAGCATCGCATCACAGCCCCTGCTGTGCCTGTGTGTGTGTGTGTGTGAAGGCCGTCGTCAGAACAAGTAAGGCCTCAACATTGCTGTGTTTGCCCTGCAGCTGGAGAGGAAGATAGCAGACGAGGCTGCCAGCGCCAAGCAGGCCCTGCAGGACCAGGCTGTCAGGCTGAAGCAGGAAGCTGACGACCGCAACAGAGACCAATATAATGAGCTGGTGGACGTCAAGGAGCAGCTGCAGGTGAGGGGCCTCAGACCAGCGTCAGTCAGTTGGGGTCCATGTATCCAAGCTGAGGCACAAGGCTCCTATCAGGCGACAACTTGGTTGATGCGTGATTGGGAGCTCTTGTGAGGTCTTGACTCCTCAACCTATGGGAACCACTTTCCTGAGCTGGTGGACTTGCAGGAGCAGCTGCAGGTGCCTCTGGGGGGAGGGGCTGTGGGGATGGGACACAGGTACAATACCGGGCACCGGCTTGCTGGGGGCAGGTTGATTGAGCAGGCAGGGGCGAAGGTGCAGCCTGCTTGAGGAGGACATCCTCAAGTCCAGTCAGTGGAGGCACAACCTGGGCCCTTCGATACGCTGATTCATGTCTAGAGCAGCTGCAGGTGGGGTCTGCTTGTATGGGGTGCCTTATGTAAGGCACCTCTGTTGTGCATTGTTGCTGCCTTCAAGCGCTGTCTGAGGTCTAGCACTGTGCAGGGCCCTGACAAAAGGAGCTGGTACTCAGCAAACAGCAGTTGCAGTAGGGGTAGAACAGGGTGAGGTGGAGTAGCTGAAGGTCACATAACAGCAGGGGATCTGTGAGAGTGCAAGCTGAATTTCCAGAGGTGTGGAAGCTGGAAACGGGAGGCAGGAGATGGCTTGCCTGGCATCCTTTTTGGCATTCAGGCAATGCTCAGCCCGAGTTTGCTTGACAGCGCATCTGCTTGCAGCTCAGCCGAGCAGCCTCCCGCTGAGCTAACCCCACCCTGCAGCAAACCACTGGTAGCGACACCACCAGCTATGCTAGCAGCGCGCTTCGAGGATGCCAAGGGGCACCTTCTGCCTCTTGTGCTGCACAGGCTAGCGCCTTCATCGCCCAATGCTGCGCCCTCATATTGCCCAGCCGAGCTTGACCTCTGTGCACTGCAAGTGGACCTCAGAGACCAAGATTGCTGCATCAAGGCAGCTCACAGAGGGGCTGCTGCCCCCTGCAGGTGGTCCTTAGCTTCAGGGCCCAGCAGACCAAGTTCCAGGACGAAATGGAGCGGCTCAAGGCTGAGAATGTGCGAATCCAGAACGAGGCTGATGACAGGGTAAGGGAATCCCTGCAGTTGGTGGCCCTTTCAACGCTGATCAGCAGTACTGACATAGTATGCATCCAGAGGAAGGCCATGAATTTGGTGCAATTTGCAGCCAGCTGGCTCTGCTGGCCTCTTGCTTGGCCTGCCGCTGCTTGGTGAATTCGTTGGCATCTTGCATAAGCAATATGCCACAAGACCCACAAGGCTTCAAATGGCGGGCAGGCCTTGCTGCTGCAGGGGCGCGAATGCTGTGCTGCCATACCTGCAGCTGCACAGACTTGCTGCAGCGATCCCCAGCTTCAGCAAAGCCCAGACTGCTGGATGCTGCTCCTCACACTGCTCTTTCTGGCTCTGCAGCGGCAGGCAGTGGAGGCTGCCAAAGCACAGGTGGCCATCACAATTTGCTGCCATACCTATACACTTGCTTTTGCTGATTTTTGTGCAGTGCTCTGCCTGTATGCAGCTATGGGCAGTGGAGGCTGCCAATTTGCAGGCAGCTGCAATGGTGTCTCACGACTTGCCCGAGTTTGTTGCAGGTTGCTGGCAGTCAGGTGCCTCCCGCCTTGCAGCTGCTGGCAGCGCAGGCTGTCAATGCGAAAACAGCCATCAATACACTCCGTAACTTTGGCAGCCGCCCGGCACATCAGCAGGGCACAGACAATGACAACCGGATGCTACTTGGCCAGCCACATATATCCCTGGTCCCTGCAGCTGCGGGCTGTAGAGGCTGCTAACGCGCAAGCAGCTGCGAAGACGCGCCGTGACTTCGACGCCCGCTTGGTGGAGCAGCAGGCAGCCAATGAGGAAGATTTGGACGAGCGCCTGAGCGCTGCCACTAAGCGTGTGCTGCAGCACAACCGCAGTCTGCAGCAGGAGCTGCGTGTGCACGTTGAGGTATGAGAGACAGTCATATGGGCGCCAAAGCATCGATTTGGTTGTCACAGTTGCCATTGCTTGGGGCCAGGGACAGCAGCCTGCAGCAAGAAGCCTGCGTGCACATTTAGGTGCAGGGCTCGTTGCGTTAGCCTAGTTGTGACTCTAAAGGCGCCTGTGCTTGGGGTAGGTCGTCATTCAAGCAGCACTGGCCTGCCGCTGCTATGTCAGAGATTTAAGTACTGTGGCGCCCACAGCATATCAGGCATTGCCTCTGTCCCGTTGGCAGCCCTGCTTTGACAGAGATTTCAAAACAGGCAGCACATAATAGGGCACAGCCTCTTTGGGTGCATGTACCCTGCATTGGCCTGCCTATGTGTGGCGGCTGTGCCCCTGCATCAGTAGCTGGATGCCACCCACTGAAACATTCGCATTTGTCATGATGACACTTGTTCCTGCAGAGGTATTGGAGGGATTCCCGATATTCAAGTGTTGAGTGGAATGTTGGGTCGGTTGAGTTAGGGGGCTGGCTCTCTCATTTTTATATCTTCCACCACTGCGCCTTTGCTGTGCTGCAGGACCCTAAGGGCCTCGACCACGACATAAAGTGCCATCCAGCATGCAGCTCACCGCACAATCCCTTGGACCCAGCATGCTTAGCAGCACAGCTTCCTTGACAAGCTGCAGAGCTGATTGAACCCCCGGCATGTTGCAGGAGAGGCAGGACTGAGCCACAACCTGCAGCAGCTGCAGCAAGGCAAGGTGCAGCTGCCCCCGGATTCTGTTGGCAGTGCTGCAGCTTCCTCCCTGTGCTGCAGGAGAGCGAGGGGTCTTGCCATGACCACCATCCCAGCTAGTCCTGCAGCTCATGGCCCCATTGCTGGGCAGCTGCTATGCAGCACTTGTGGCTTGGTGCATTCGCTGAGATGCTTGACCTACCTGGCACGCTGCAGGAGAGCGAGGGGCTGAGCCGCGACCTGCAGCAGGTGGTGGCAGACCGGCAGCGTCTGGCCAGGGAGGTGGCCATCAAGGCCGAGATGGAGACGCAGTATGCCAAGAGGGGGACACTGCAGGTGGGCTAGGTGGGAGTAGCAGCTGCTGGGTCAGCCCTCGAGGAAGGCAGATGGGGCATGGCATGTCCTGGAAGGGACAGGGCAGCCCTCAGGAACGGCAGATGGGCGAGCTGCTTGTTCTGCCCTCAAGGAAGGCAGGCTGCTGCAGCAGGCTGTTGCAGATGTCCTCCTGGATAGGCCGCCTGTTCCCCTGGGCTTTGCTGCTGTGCAGGTTGCTTGCCGATGCTGTAGTCTCAGTGACTGTCGTCTAACACCCCAGGGAGCAGTGTGCATGATGCAGACCTGTGGTGCTCAGCAACAAAGCCCCCTTTTGCTGACTTTTTGCAGCCCCCTGTCGGGCATCCTCTCATTGCCTGCCAGCTTGCCACGAACAGTCACTTTGTTTTCTACCTGTCCCTGCAGTCTGTTCGGAATTCTGTGGTGAGATATTAGAGCTGACACACTGTAAGCCACCAGCTTCCTTGCAGGGCCATCAGGTTCGAGAGGGTGGGCTGAAGCTCTCTGCCCTGAAAGCGCCCTCAGTGACAAAGCCTCCAGCAGCCAGATCTCAAAAATAGATGTCTCCCTTGCAGGCACGCAAGATGCAGGGGTAGGCCTGTAGGTGGCCGCCCTGGAGCGCTCTGGGTGACAAAGTGCCATGCTCTGAGTTGACTGTCTTCCTCACAGGCCCGCGAGATCCGGGAGGCGGGGCTGAAGGTGGCTGCCCTGGAGCGCTCCCTCGGGCAGACACTGAAGGACGCCGACGCCGAGCGCCAGGTTCTGCTGCAGCGCACGGCCGCACAGCTGGCCCAGGCCGAGGGGGAGGGCAACAGCCTGAGGCGCCTGGTGAGATTTGGTGACGAGGGTGTACTGGGCTTGCCTGGCGCAGTCATTGCCAACAGACCCAGGCAGACCAAAGGTGGTCTGAGAGAGCCTGCCTGGCCTGTGGGTGCGAGGCCTTCTACTGGGGATGGAGGGTCATCTCATGCCACAACTTCTCTTGGACTCAGGACTGCACAGCTGGCCGAGGCCATGAGGGAGGTGGAGGTGTGAGGGTCTGGTGAGAGTGAGCTCAGTCATCAATAGGGCTGGGTTACGGAAAGGGGACAGTTTGAGGCACCCAGCGCATGGTCTTGTGCTTTGCTGGTGGTGTTCTGTGATTAGAAAACCCTCTAAGGGACTGAAATCACGGCTCCAGAAATGCACAGCTGGCCCAGGCTGAGGTGGACGTAAAACAGCCTGCAATGTCTTGGTAAGTCTTTTTGCTCTGCCACATTGATGCGCATGCTCACAATGTGGTCGTCACACCCTGACCTCTGTTTGAGTTGCTGCTTTCAGGCTGCCCACATTGGTTCCTAGCTCCCAGAGGATGGGGCCAGTAATGACAGGGCTTGCGACGCTGGTCATGACGATGCAGCCTGAATCCAGCTGCCCAGTCTTTGGCTGGGCTGATCGATCTCTGGTGCTCCCCAGGTGCGCGTGAAGGCGCGGGAGCTGGCCAACGTACGGCGCCTGGCCCATGAGGTGCTGCTGCAGCGGAGCGATGTGGAGACGTTCCTGGTGTCTAGCATCCGCCAGGTGCGGCCGACATGCCTGCTGACCCTGCTGTGGAGACATCTGACGTCTGACCTCTGCAAGGAGGAGCAAGCTTTGTGGCAGTGGGGGTCTGGGGAGGTGCAGCAAATGGAGGGACATTCAATGTGGACAGCATCTGCCAGGTGTGGCCTGCTGACTTATTGCAAAGGTTGACCCTCTTGATGGCCCATTGCAATGGTGCGTGTTTAGCCTCTGCCGTAGGAGCTGGCGCACAGGGTGGCTGCCGAGTCTTTGACCTGTTCATGCAGATCCCAAAGCGCAGCTGTGGGGGGAAGCATCTGCTGACTGGCTCTGCAGCCTTGCAGACAGCTGGGTGCCCTTCTCCAGCAAGGTCCAGGCTGCAGCTGCAGCCATGGGAACGTCCAATGCTGTGCATGCAGCAATGCAGTGAGACAGCCATCTGCAGCATCACACCAGCAGGCACTGCAGCAGGGACAGCTGCAGAGAGTGCAGGAGCGGTATGCCCACAGCATCAACCTTTGACCATGATGCAGGTGCGCGATCAGATCATGCGGGAGCGGGCAGAGGGCAGGAGCAAAGCAACTCCCCAGCCCATTCCCAGACCTGGGCAGCAGGTGGACATCAAGGTCAGCAGAGGCTCTGAGGATGCTGGCAGAGACCTTGAATGTGCCTGTGTCGGCCAAGTCTGAGCTGAGCCTGGAACAGCAAGTCAAACCTTGCTTGTGCAGACGGCCATGTCCTCAGCGTTGCTGCAGACAGACCTACTGGTCGCCTTCCTGAACGTCTCAGTGTGTCTTATGGCACTCAATCCTGTCCTGCAGGATCTGCAGTGGGAGGATCGCGAGAGGGTGCTGCGCCTGCTGTTTGCAAAGATCAACCACCAGGCCAAGCAGAGTTTCTATGCCAACCTGCCTGCACACTCCTTCAAGGACTTTCCTGGCAGCGATGCACTGCATGGCACTGCCACAAAAGCAGGACCTGCCCAGCTGGCCTGAAGTCGTGTTGCTGCTTGCTATGCGCTGCCGATGCGCTCTCGTGCTGTGCACTCAACACCCCTGCTGTGTGTTCGTCGAGCGCACCCCCTCTTCACTATGCAAGTCATTTCAAAGCAGGCGTTCCAAGAGTCATATGCCTGGCTGAAGCACTCGATGCCTGTCGATCTGATGGTACTTTGGGAACCAGCACTGCCTATGTGGTGTATTTGTCAGTGCTACTGCTTGCCAGCATCCTGCGAGGCCGTGCGCAGCGGCCTGCCCAATCTTGTGCGTGCAGAAGGGGGCGGCTGCTGGGAGGCTGTGCTGTCGCTGCTCAGAAGGCTGGTGGTAGGCGTCACGCCCAGGTCAGTGAAGGGCTGCTGCTGCGACGCCAGCGCTGGCGGTGTCTGGGTCTGCGGCAGGTGCGGCGGCAACGGGCCGCTGCCTTGCATTGGCAGCTGCGTCCTGACTGGTCGTGGGGCTGGTGCTGCTGCACTTGCATCAGTGCTGGTACTGCTGGCAGCGCTGCCTGGCAAAGGCAGGGGCTGCCCGCCGCCATCATGGGGCCCAGAGCCCCTGTCTCCCAACTGGCTGTTTTCCCCCTGCAAGGCGGCCTCTAGCAGCCCGGGCAGCGCCTTGGTGGCAGGCGACCTCGGGGAGTCTGCTGCACCTGGGCTCTGGGTGGCTGAGGCTGCTGACACATCGATGTTGAAAGCTGGGATTGTCTCAGCTGGCTGCGGCTTGGGGTTGGCGGGGCTCGTCTGCGGGTAGCAAGCACTCAAACAGTCATGGCGGCTCTAAGATCAGTGCCAAACTGCTAGCAAGATCAGTGCTGACCCACCATGCAATTTAGAACAGCAGCAGACAGGAGGAGCAATCATGTTCGTTGGCCAGTATATGTGTTTGGAAGTGCGCGCCAGCAGCCCGACAGACCTTTCTGAACAAAATGACCTGCGCCCCTTCCTCGGGGGGACACACCTGCACAACAGTGTCCAGCCCCTGCTTCTGCAGTTTGCTCTTAGCCTTCAGGTCCGGAGACTTGCTGCGGCCACCCTTTGGCGCCTGTAGGGGCAGGAGCCAGGCGGTCAGCAGGGCAGTTACTAGCTTGACTTCATCCATCACTGCTGTTTTGCGTTGCAATCAGCCACCTTGGCTTGTGACTGCTGGCCTTTGGCAGTGCATGGAGCTGAAGGCGCATGCCTCAAAGAGCTGTCAAGCCAAGGCTGCAAGAGCATTTCAGCCCAGCAATGGTAAGCAGTTCTGAAGCAACCGTCTGCACACTGCTGCATTGCAGCATGCCATTCTCTTCCAAGAACAGGCATACCCCATGAACATCTGTTTGCTGACCTCAGCTGAAGAGAGAAACAGCACTGTCCCAACAGCGTCAAGTCTGCAGCCACATGCTCGGGCTGCATAGCGTGCAGCTTCACTGCGTTGGGCACCGACCTCCAGCGTGAGCATGTCGCTAGAGCGCTCAAGCCACATTGTAGGGCAGCCACTCACTGACGGCCTATGGCTTTCTGCCATGAGACACCAGGAGCAGCGTCCCCACATCATCACTGTGCCCTGCACACTGCAGCCTCACCTTGTTAGGCTGGACCTCCAGCGTGAGCATCTTGCTGGAGCGGTGGTGCCTCAGGGGGTTGCGGCGCAGGGAGGCGTCCAGGTTGGCCACCACAGGATTGCGCTGGCTGCCCGCGTCCTGCCCAAAGGCCTGCTTGCACTGCATCACGCTGTGACGGGGCGTGAAGAAGGACATGGCCCCTGGGGCATCGTGAGGCACATAGCCTGCGGGCAAAGCAGTTCCATTTGGAACATTGCAAAGAGTTCTATGTGCGCCATAGGCAATAATGGAGCTATATCGTGCAGTGCCCTCAGATGAGCAGGGGCGTGGTCACAGGGGCACCTTGCGGCGCACACCAGGACAGGCAGCAGCTGCAGGGGAGAAGACGCACAGATGTCACGCGGTTAGGAATCCATGAGATGCCCATGCATGGCATTGCAGCCTGAGTTAGTCATGTTGCAGAACATATTTGTGCCCACAGTGGGGCGCAGACCACAAGTCCACTGCAGGGCGCACCCCTCACCCCCCCACAAGCTGCCTGCCTCGCCCACGCTGCAGCAGGCAGCCCCCCTTGGCGCACATTAAGGCCTGGCTTTTACCGTTCCCGAGTGAGCCCACTCACAGGCTGCTTGCCGCACCTGTTCTGCAGCAGACAGCAAGGCAGTGCACCCTTGCGGCCCTCATTCTGCCAGTGACCCGGCCTCACCAGTGTTGCAGCAGACTGTCAGGCCCATGCTGGGCCGCATCAGCTTTGGGCTGAGCGGTCCAGCGTCGGGGTGCATGCTCTTCACGCGGGCCAGGGCGCCGCAGGTCACCATCGACTCGATCTCAGCCACTATGTGCTTGTCATCAGGGCGCAGGTGTCTGCAGTAGCACCCCGACAGCACTCTTGTTGCAGGCTACAGGGAAGCCCGGCTGTCTGCAATGGCGATGTGCAATGGCATCTGCACTGTTCTGTGCATGCAGGGCCTGCCTTAGCAGACGACAGGTAAGTGCCTTCAGCCTGCTGGTGCATGTGCTTGCCGACAGCATTTGGTCAGGTCATGCCCGTACAACATCGGAACACACAGCAAGCATGGCGTGCAGTCTAGGCAGTGCCTGCCTCTTGTTGGCAGCAGGAGACTGTACGGGGTCCTGGGTCTGTGTCAGTGCACAGGGCAAGCTGTCACCTCCTCACCCACATGATTCAGCAGCCTGGAAGCGCCCATAGCAGGAAATTACAGGCCTGCCTAGCACTATCCAGGCTCTGGAGCGCTGTGCACCCGGTGCCACCCAAAGGGCCCCTAGGAGTCAGTGGACAGCTCACCTGCGCATCTGCCTGAAGAAGTAGCCTGGCAGCACGCAGACAAAGGGCGCCACCAGAATGAATAGCCAGAACTGGGCAGAGGTGGCCAGCACCTCGATGAAAAGTTCATACAAGTCCTACAGCAGGGTGAGCTCCAAATGTTGATGTCAGCAATGTTACCCATTTCCCCAGCAATGGCAGCAGAGGGCAGCATGGGCGGGCATGCTGTTGAGCTAGAGCGTGCCACAGGTGCTGCAATGCCACCATGCCTGCTTGGCTGCTGGGCAGCACTGCTGCAGCGCACAAGCTGTCATGCTGATAGTGGGCAGCTGCAGGGGTGGAGACTGGAGGTGTATGCAATCAGCAGGGGCCCCACCTGTGACCAGCCCAGTGGGAACTCGCCCCACACAATCATGTACAGGAACCACAAGACTGCACACAGAGACAGTCTTCATCAGTGCTTGTTGGTTGGCAGGTGCTGGTAAGCCACCTGCGCTGCAGCACAGTGCAGCAGCAAGCTAGCATGCTGCAACACTGACTGCAGCTTGATGCTGCCGCAAGCAGTGCAGCTGTCACACCTCTTCCCAGGCAACATGGATGTGCAGCAAGGCATGCCAGTCACAGACCATGTCACCAAAAGCAGCATTGCAGCGTGGCAATGCCTGGGTGGCAGGGCCAAGGACATCAAGATCAGTCAGGAACTGCAGATGAAGCAGCAGGGGAGCGACCACTCACAAATGCTGCCCTCCACCGCCAGGTGGTGCAGCCAGGTCCACCGATCTATGATGGATGTGATTTCGAGATGAATGGTCAGCAGAACTGCAGTGAACAGGGTTGCCCCCGTCTGCCAGTGGCTGAAGGTGGTTCCGGAGTGCCTGTCGGCATAAATGGGCCTGTACGCTATGATGGTCATCACAAAAATGACCACTGCCTGCAGGGTGAGCAATACAGAGTGAGAGACTGGCAGAGCGGGGAGGGGCGGGGCTGTCTGCCCTGCACAGCGCACTCTTCTGCTGTAGGCAGATGTCTTTGGTGCCACATGCACTGCTGTGAAGAGCTGCTGTCAGGTGCACAACACAATGTAGGGCAAGCTCACACGCTTCCAACTGCCACACCACTACAGAGCAGAGCTGGTCCGGCTGTGCTGCCAGATCACCTGGTATGTTGCATTCAGCAGCCAGCCCACCATTGCGCGGAGGTCAAAGTAGGCATTGCGAGGCCCCACCTGGTACAGCCCTGCAGGCAGGCCCAGGCATGGAGTGCATTCAGAAGATTCAGGGGTGCAGACCTCTCAAGCAGACAGGGTCCCAGAACACCAACCCAACACAGAGCCTAAGGGCTGCAAAGTGCCCTGACAGAACGCCCGCGTGTGACTGCACCATGCAAACTTTCCAGTAGTGCTGGCACATGGGGCAGCATGGCCTGAAGGTCTGTCGTTGTGCAAGATGTAACGGAATAAATTCAGCATCCCGGAACAGCCCAAGCCTACCTGGGTACTTGCGGCTCATCTCCTTGCTCACATCCACATCCATGGTTCCCACAATCAGGGGCACCAGTGCGCTGAACACCACATTGTACAGAGACATGTAGAAGTCTGCAGCAATGGGCACAGATGGGTGCACTGGGCAGACATTGCTGCTCCTGGCGGTGCGAAGTCTGCAGCTACAAGCACAATTATAAGCGAGTTGAACAACAGAGACTGCAAGGCTAGCAGTGCCATGTGTGCAGCCACAGGCAGTAAGGCTGCTCCTAGCAGTGCCAAGTCTGCGACAATGGGCATACAGAGTCAGAGAGCCTGCATCTCCAGGTGGTGTGATGTTTGCTGCTGGTAATGGTTGTGAAGCAGCTCAGGAGCATGATCAGACCAGTTGCATGAGCCAAGAAGAGCTGTTGATTCATTGACGGCCCAGCAGCCTTGGCACCCCATAGCAACCAGCCATGCAGTGCTGCCAAAGCGTCTTGGGTGAGGGCTCCCAGCAGGGCTGTCAGAGCAGATACAAGCAGCTGACTGCTGTGGGCTTCTCCCAGGCTTAAGCAAGCAGGTCGCATGATGGTAGCTCATAAGAGCAGTGGAATAGCTGACAATAGGCCAGACAAGGCTGAGGAATGTGGCAAAGCTAGACACGGCAGACATTCCAGAATGTCACTGGCAGTTACACCCACCATTGTAGATGGTTTGCCCGCTGAAGAAGCACAGCGTGTTGTAGAAGAAGATGGTCAGCCCAAAGAGCAGATTCTTGTAGAAGAAGAAGGCGACCATGCGGGAAATGCGCAGGTAGGAATAGCGCCCATGTACCAGCAGCAGAGACTCCAAGAAGCGGAACTGGGCTATGGAAAAGTCGCTGGACATAACTGCCTGCATGCCCTCCTGCCCGCTGATGCCGACGCCTGCAGACAAGGGCACGAACAGGCCTTCAATGTCAGAGCTGAAAGTCAAGTTAAATGCCCATGCGATGACAGAGGTGCAGGGCGGGGTAGGCCTGCCTGTCCTGACCAAAGCCCATGTCTGCAGGAAAACAGGCTGCCCTGTGGGTACAAAGCTGTTGCTGGCCCTCTTGGTGCCAATGGCCATCACTGCAGCAGTAGGCAGGTGCTGGAAACGTCTGTTTGCAGGTCCTCCTCGCCAAACATGACCACACCTGCAGCAGAGGTGAGTGCTCATTGAACTTGTTGAGTTATTGCACTGGATGGCTAGGCTGGTGCATGCTGACAACCGTGCCTGTGGGTTACGGCGATGTCATGCAGAGGTGCACATGTGAAGGCGTGTCTGGGTTATGCTGCACCCTGCGTGCCCTGCTGGTTGCTGACGGCCACGCCTGCAGGTGACAGCGTTTCTGGGGTGGTAGCTGTCATGGTTATATTGCAGAAACCTGATGCATCCCTGTGTAGGTGCAAGATGGTGTCATGACACAGGAGTCAGCCGTTACCATTACCACGCTGCACCAACATGGCACCTGAACGGTGCAGACCAGTGCAGCACATGTCACCTGGCTTGCTCAACTGTTGCTGCAGTAGGCTCTGAGCTGTAGGCTAAGTTCGTGGCGCATAGCTTACTGGGAGCTGCTGGTAGCAATGGCTACAGTCACAGCCACAGGCAAGCAACTCTACTCCTGATGCAGGAGCCAACTCACCAATGTGGGCCTCCTGAATCATGCCGACATCGTTAGCCCCATCACCAATGCCCAGCGTAGTATCCCCTGCAGACTTCACCAGCGCAGTAACCAGCGCCTTCTGCTTGGGGGAGACCCGACAGCACACTACTGCTGCACACTTCTGGCCCACCTGCAGGCGCCTGGAAGGGATCAGCAGGCAGGCCTCCCAGTCAGCCAAAAGCCACCACCAGGACATCTTGTGCCAGCAGGGTCACGCTGGGGGTTTTGGGGTCTGGATCAACCCAAACTTGTGTCAGTTACCGTGCGTTGCATGCCAAGGGCTGGGCAGAGTGTGCAAATGCCCCCCACCTCCAGCAGGCGGGCCTTGGTGTCATCTGCCAGCCCGTGAATCAGGGCCTTGCCATCAATGATGAGCGCCTTGTCGGTGTCCTGCCCTTGCATTAGCATGTGCTTCAGGGCATCTGCCAGCTGCTCCTGCAGGCATGCAAGTCTGCCAGTGCGGCAGGTGCAAGACCCCGGCAAGCTGCCGCAGCTTTTGGACATGTTAAGCCAGTGTCGCTGAGCACTGCCAGACCTCCTGGCAGCACTCAATGTGGCACACCCTCGAGGGAGGCAGGTGCTGCAAACCGCAGCTGACAGGTGCTGCACAACGCGTTGCCATGCACAGCAATCACAAGACTCCTCAGAGTGGCATCCAAGCCAGGCAAGGTGACAGCCAGCCCTGGCTCACCTGCACGGCTGCATGCGCCACCTTGAAGGCTTGCTCATGATTCCCTTGATCCTCCAGCGATACCACCTCAGGCACGTTGGCGCTGATGATATACTGCGTCATGTCTGTGCGCAGCAGGCTGCAGGCAAAGCCAATGTTGATGGCCGTCTCCTGCACGCAAGCCACACATCAACCTTAGACAGGGCTGCATGGTGCGCTAGGCTGTATCATGGCAGATGGTTCAGGGGCCTGCATGTGGCCAATGAGCTGGGCGCCAGCCACTTGGGTTTCGCCATCCCTGCTGGTTTGAAGGCGGCATACGTCGCCTCCCCAGCCCACCTCCCTGGCAGCTTGTTGCTAGCTGTGGGTGCTTGCACAAGCCGCTGCGAGCCAGGCTGTGTGTGTTCCCCCTGCCCAGCAGCTGTTGTGCACAAACAGCACTGTTTCCTGCAATTCTGAGGCCGACATGCTCTTTCCCCCGTGCACCCAGATGCAGGTGCCAGCTGTGGTCCTGGCTGTGGGGCCAGGCTGAGTGCAGCAGTCTCCAGCAGCGGCTGGGGCGCAGAGGCACCTTCAGTGCCTACCTGCTTGTCCCCGGTGAGGACCCAGATGCGGATGCCCGCATTGGCCAGGCGCTCGATGCACTCGGGCACCCCCTGCTGCAGCTTGTCCTCAATGGCTGTGCAGCCCAGCAGTATGAGGTCCCTCTCAATCAACTCCCCCGCTGCTGCCAGCTTCTCGTCTCGCCCTGTCAGGGCGGTCTTTGCTGCAAAGAACTGCTGCTGCCACCTGCAGTGGAAAGTGGGCGCATTGAGAGTTGAACAGGCACCGTCTTGTGCCTGCTTATGCAAGAGGATGTGTGTACACGATCCAAGAGGCATGCAAGAGCACAGGATGCCATACAGTGCATGCCTGGACCATTGAGCAGCCACTAGAAAAGTAACAGCAGTCCACAATCTCAGACTGTGCAGATGCAACAGCAACAGGGAGCTGTCCTCCAGTTGCAAGAAACCATTTGCTGAAAACGATGCTCACTTGTCATACTCCGCTGGGTCAAGCTCTGCGTAGGCTAGGCACAGCGTGCGCAGCCCTGCAGACCCAAACTCCTCCATATGATCCCGCGTAACTACCTTGAGCTGAGCGTTGAGGGGGTGGGTAGCTGCCAAGCGCTCGTAGATCACAGTGTCGGCCCCCTGCAGCAAGCAGGATGACACCAGTGTGACCATTGTGGAATCATGCAGCCTTTCATGACTCACTGGTCACAGTGCCAGCCCCCTGCAGCGGGCAGGGGGCGGCCACGATGAGCTGAGTGTCTAGCAGTGATACAGCTTTTCAGCGCACACAGACCAGTGTGTAAGGCCCTTACAGCAGTGACTCACAGCTGGCAAACCAGGTACTGAGGCCAAGGCTTGGGAACTGTGCTGTGGCGCAGCGGCTAGCCTTGTGCATGTCTCAAACCGCTGTTGCCTGCTGGCATGCCCAACTGCTCTGCCTGTGCTGCACTGGGTGTGGCTGACTGCGCAGGCATTGCATTGATGACTTGAGGTGATCAAAAAGGTGCCTGTGGCAACCGTAGTGCACCGCTGGGCAGCACTGCCAATGTCACCTTGCAGTACAGCCACAGCTTGCCCTCGCTGGAGCGGCAGATGACGCTCATGCGTTTGCGGGTGCTGTCAAACTCCAGGATATTCAGGATCTCGTACTCAACCTCTGTGACCTGCATCAAGCAACCAAGATGATACATGAGCTGAGCCTCCCACCACGCCGTCATAGGCTGATCTGGTGTCAGGCACACACCTGTCAGAGGCAGGCACGCTCAGTACACGCCTGGACAGATGCAGGTGGGCCTGCCAATACTGAGGCGCACGCCACCCCACTTGAGGTGCAAGGCTGTGCATGGGTGCCAGCATTCTGGAGTACAGAAGCATTTCTGGGGTACCAAACCATTTGCACCGCCCTGTCAAGGCGCTTGCTGGCACACAAGCTGAACATGAAGGGCAATCTGTGCCTGCTGGCTCTATGGGGGCACCTTGCTGGTCTGCGTCTCCCGCACCAACACCGTTGTGGCTGTGCGCTTGTGGAAGAAGAACCCAAACACCTTGGCCGCCGCCACCAGGGCAGATTCATCCGGCGACTCTGCCTCATATTCAATCTGGTCAGGGTCCTCAGGGCCTGCACAGCGTCTGGTCTGAGTTGGCAGCATGTCTTACCAGTCCCCACTATGCGGCCTGAAGCATGCGAAAAGATGGGACACATGTACCACGGCAGGGCAGACAGCCAGCACTCCTGTGTCCACTGGCTCTGCTAGCTTGAACTTGGCCAGGCAGCGTGCCACGCCCCAAGCCTGCCTCATGCCTGCCCTGCTGCACAGCCTGCCTTGTCGTGAAGCCTGCCCTGGGACAGCCAGGCACTTGCTAGTCTCAGATGACTGCGAGGCATACAGCCAGCACAGGCAGGTGTCGGCTACCAGCTGTTACATGTTACCAGGCTGCTCTTGGCCACGCTTCTTAGATGCCTGCCTGCCAGCCCTGCCTGAGCCTCACCGTCCGGGATGACTGTGTGGCACACAGCCAGCACACGCATGAACTGGCGGATGTGCTCAGGATGCTCCTCCTGCTGCCAGGCCCCTCCCAGCAGACGCTTGTCGTAAAAGTTGAAGCTGGCTGACTTCCACTTGACTGCTGCAGGGTCCTCCACGTCGCTGATTGGCTGGCCAAGCCTGTTCATCAGGGATTGCAGCATCACGTGTTGATGTGTTGAACATGCAAGGGATGACCAGCTTGTGGCAAGAAACGATGGCTGTGTCTTGCAAGCATGTGGGCGCCAGTGCTGACAATGCGCCTGGGGCTCAGACTGCCATGTGTAGCATGCAGGCCGGCAGAGAGTGGGATCAGCAGCTGCAGCATATGCTGCTGGCAGCATTCAAGGACGCAGGAAAGCACACACAGGGCGGCACACAAAGTAGCTTGAGCAACCGGCATGCGGTGCCCCATGACACAAGCTGGGGTCCACCTGTCCCTGGCTGCATTGCCCACTGCGCAGCATGAGGCTGGCCATGCACCAGAGGCATGCAGGCCCACCTGCGGGCTGAGGCGCGCTCAATCTCGGTCACTCCCTGGCCATAGGCAACGCCAGCAATGGAGCACTTGAAGAATTCCATCACGTTGCGGGTGAGGGTGCCCGTCTTGTCAGACAGGATTGTGTTGACCATGCCCAGCTCCTGCAGGCACCCCATGCAGAGTTGCATCGCCATGCACGCTATGTCCCCTGCTGCTCATTTGCAGTGTTGCAGAACATTATCCTGTCTGACATCCCCACGTTGTAGCCATTGAGAGACTTGCACAATGCTCAGGCTCCCACGGCACCTGCTACGGGCTACCTTCTGGCTACACGCTTGTGGGTCCACCAGAGCTGTGAGATACTTGACAACAGCGGCAGGCAGTGCCACCAGGCAGCACAACCAGCCCTGCACCCTCCACCATGCTGCCGTGTCGTGGAAAGCATCACCTGGGTTCTAATAAATACAAAAGGTTGCTCCAAACACGGCGTAATCCTTGCCACTCCACAGCAGGCAATGCCAGGCAGGGAGCCACACCTCATTCAAGTTGGATGTCCTGGCCTGGGCGGGCGTGTCAGACTCTTTGTGATACATCTTGCGGTCCTTGCCAATGTAGACCAGGCTCTGGAACACTTTGACCATCTCCAGTGAGACGTATAGGGAAATGGGGATGAGGTAGCCATACAGGATGAAGCTGGTCACAAAGGAAAAGCCTGCCACCACCCCAGGGCGATTGGGGTCTGTGGCGCCGTTGCTGTCGTCGTCTGGACGAAGGTACCTGAAGTGCAGCAGCAGCTGCACTGTACATCAGGGTTAGGCACCTTTGGCAGCTCGGCAATGAGAGAGCACAGCTGGCTGCTGGGACTCTGCCTGATCTGTTGGTCTATCACATGAAAATTCATTGAGGAGCCCAGCCTGCAGTGTCATGGTGTTGGCTGGGCTGTTTGGCAGGCAGCTGCAGACAGAGCTGCCGACCGCATGCTGGGCGACTGGGAGCATGTCCAGACAGCAAAGAAGAAGGCTGTGCTGATGCTGCACATGACCAGCAGCAGTGCTAATGAGAAATAGAGCTGCAGGAAGAGGCAGCTTGCTACCTGCATTGGCGCGATTCAGCAAACTTGGCTACCAAGACATGGCCAGCCGCAGCTCAAACAGCGTTATTGCTGCAGGGCATGCTGCATCACACCCGCAGAGGTGCCACCCACCACATGTTGGGTGACCGCGAGTGTGTCCAGGCAGCGAAGAAGGCAGCGCCGATGATGCACATGGCCAGCAGCAGTGCAAACATGAAGAGAATGAGGATGTCCATCTCGCGCTCCACGCGGGAGCGCTTGCTGGGTGGCAGCGTGGCATTCATCATCACCTGCACCCATCACAACAAGCAGGTTGCTGTGCTGCGCTGTCAGATTGCCATGGTTTGCTGTTGTACTCCAGAGGCAACACCAGGTCAAGGCTTCCTGCAGGAAGCCAACAGCTGTGCGGTCAGCACCACCATACCAAACAAAAGGCTGTGGTGTGCTCCCAAAATGCTGTGCTGCGCTGTCAGGCCCCTGTACCTATCTCAACGGATGCCAGCAGTTGTGCGTTGACTGCAGCAGCGACACGGCAGCAGTGAGGGTTTCTAGGTCAACATAGGGTGGGCCAGGGTGTGCCTGCATTGCCGCCTTATGGAAAGCAGCCAGATGGGACTGGGACGCAAAATGTCTGGGGTTAGGTTAGCAGCAACTTGACACCACTCAAGGCAGAGTCCAGGCTGCTGCAGCCCCTTGAGACACAAGATGCACGGCAGACTGGGGGATGTGATTGACACAGAGCAGGAGCTTGCCTTGGTCTCATGTCCTGCAAAGACAACCACGCCCAAAACACGCTTGGTATTCCTGAGGCTGGATCCCCGCAGCAAGATGGAGGCTGGCGACAGAGGCACCGTCTGCGCTGCCTCCGTGAGGGGCGGTGTCAACAGCAGGTTGCCTGTGAAGGTGTACAGCGAGGCATTGGGTTGCTCGCACTGAAGCTCTGCCTGCACAGTGCACAGCCTGGTTGACAATCTGCTTACGCATAATGAGGGGGACGAGCATGCCCACTGGGAGCTGCTGCCAATCCAGCTCAGCAGTGCAAGCGGTCTGCGTGACAGGCTCTCCAACACCTGTCAGTGTCTTGCTGGCACAGGGCGCAAAGCCTCCACTGCAACCTCACCGTGAATGTTCCTAGCAGCTGATCCAGCTCCTTGGTCTGCTCCAAGCCCTTTTTGATTTTGAGGTTGCTCTCCCCATCCAGGTTGATGGTCTCCACATAGCAGATGCCCTCAGGGCTCTCTGGTACCGACAGCAGCAGCAAGTCAGCTGGAAAGAAGCTGTCCTTGTCCACCTGGATGATCTCTCCCACCTGCACACCAACAGCCGGCTATCTGGCCCCTGCCTGCTTAAAAGTTGCAGAATGCAAACAGGTCCTGCGTGCAGCAGCAATGGTCTGGCTGGCCACCCAACCAGCTCTGCTAAAGGCCATGCGAGATGCCAACAGGCATCAGGTGCTGCAGCCACCATCTGGCTTTTGAGGGGCTCCCAGAGAGTTGTACTGTGGCAGCTCAGGTCAGCAGAATACAGTTTACAGCAGCGCACCTTGAGCTCCTTCCAGGCCTTGCTGACAAACTTCTGGGCAGATGGGCTGTACACCAGCACCGGCCTTGCATTCACCTCCCTGCACGGTGAGGATTGTGGTGGGCAGAGAAGGCATCGTGCAGCAGGCCAGATAAGCCATTGCTGGCCGCATGGGGGCCAGACGGCAGCAAACAGGCCTGGCAGAGCCCAGGAAGCAGGAGACCTGCTGCAATGGCTGCACACTGGTACCTGCCCTGCTTGACAGGACTCAAGAGCGGCTGCAGCCTCAGGTCCTAGGCTGCCAGAGGTACCCGGCCAAGCAGCGGAGCAGCACGGTCAAGAATGCAGGCTGCAGGCGGCACAACGGTCGCGCAGAAAACCCAGGGGACACAGAATCCCTGATCAAGCTGCACTCGCCCGTCTGCCAGCCATGACTTGACAACAGCAGAAGCGCAGGAACAGCTAGAGCTGGCAGAGCCGACATGCCATGACCCGCCTGTCTGCCAGCCATCGCTTGACATCTTCCAGAGCCTCCTTGATCATGGAGACGCCCAGCACCAAGCCCAGGGGGGCAAAGGTGGTGGCAGGCCTGCAGACACGCCCAGCTGTGACAGCACCATGCGTGAGTTCGCAGCACAGGCAGCAGTCAGCATGAAATGCTGCAGGCTGCCATGGCTTAGCTGTGTGAACGCACAGCATCCCCATAGTCAACATGAGACACAGCAGCTCAATAGGGCACAGCATCAAGAAGCCAAGGATGTGTGGAGAGCGGCGGCAGTGAGCAGAAGACGCAGCACATGAGCCAGAGCTGCACATAGGAAACGGGCCTGAGCTCAGATGAAGCCTGCGTGGGCAGGGCTACTCACGAGACGGGACTGATGCTGAGGCATGAGAGGCCCGCGACGATGGCAAAGTAAACATTTGCCACACGCCTGCAGCAGCAGCAGCTTGGCCTGACATAAGCAGAGGCAGACATGACATCAACCAGCAGCAGCAAACTCACAGGAGGCATGCAAGCTGCACAGAGCACCTGTGCTGCATCTGTAAATCACCTGAACTGCTCGAAGAGTGCCTTCGGCAGATATGTGACCACATTGTACTTGGTGGTGGACACATAGTTGCCCTTGAACAGCTTGTGCGGGTCGCCTGCATTTATCCTGACGGAACGGGGCTGCCCAGATGGGTAGGGAGTCCTGAGGCCAAGCTGCTCCTTGAGCCAGTCCATTTTCAGCCGTTATGGGGTGATTTGCCCACACTGTTGGGCCTTTTTGGCGATGCTGTGGCCACCTGCTGCCTCAGGGCTGCTTCAGCTGCTGCACTGCGCAGTTGTATGCTGCACGCGGGTGCCTTGCATCAGGCTTCACTATGTCATGTGTGACTCTCAGCTAGAGTGCTAGTGCCTGGAGGGCAGAGGGAGCTTGAGCCAGATTGCCGATACCCTGAAGGCCAAGTATCACATACTGATGCAGAAGCAGCTCTGATGTTTGGGTGACAGCAAATGCACTGAATGGCGTGACTGCTGCAGAGCAGACCGCTCGAAGATGACGTTCATCCCACAGCGTCAAGGCAATCGGCTGGTCACCAATGCAGTCAACGTTGACATGCCGTTCATGCTGTGGGACCATGAGAAATGCTGAAGCTCATTGTCAACAGGCAGGCAAATCAGGGTGTCCTCAGCCTCGTGTGTGGCCGATGGTGCTCAAGCTGGTCGCATGCTGCACCACCCCCTGTGATCCACAGACCCTGCCAGCGTGAGGCTCATGGCCACGTGTGGCAGGATCCATTCCGGTGGGGCGTCTGGGCAGCGTGCCAGCGCATGTGTCCGTTTGACATTGAACAATTGAAAGCAGCAACACTCAAGCCTCTTTGCCTCTGGCTGGCTACTTCTACCACACTTGCCTATGGCATTGTGCAGCTGGATGGAAGGGGGAGGATGGGAGGTTGCCAACCAGCTCAGGAAGGAGCAGGCCTATGCACAGCAGTGCCTCCAGCCCTTGCAGCGCCTTTGCGAGCAGCTGGAGGCAGAGATGCTCTCATACACACAGGAGCAGGAGGTCCACACTTGACAACTATTCTTGCATGCAGCATGCCCACAGCACACTGCTGCAATCACTGACCTGACCTGCAGCGGCTTGAGCATTGCAAGGGACCACCCAGGTGCAGGTCTGCATGGCATCATGGCAAAGCATGCCAGCAAATTTCTCAACCAATGCCGCAGGATACCCCCAGGGTGCAGGGCGGCCCATATGAGTACTGGGCTCGCCAAACTGCTGCACGCCCCCTGGTGTGCTGGATGCGCTGCCACAGGCAGTCTGGCCAGGAGGAGGTTGTCTTTGATGTCAACTGGCTCGCAGACCACTCCGAGGGGTCCCTGACAGCCGTGGGGCAGATCAGGGTCAGCCCCTGTCACCGACTTGTTGCGCTGCTCCTGGACGCCAGCAGTGGTGGCGAGCAGCTCCACGCCAGGTTCTGGGACATTGCAGGTCAGGGAACAGGCATGCAGGCTGGAATGCAGGAGCCAGATCTGTCTGGGCTGTGCCTGAGCTGACCTGTCATCTAAGGCGCGCATGCTAAGCAGGGCCTGTGCAGATCAAAGATTCTGCTGGCCCAGTGGGTATCCTCTCTAGGACTTTGAGGCAGCTTGCTCGTCTGGCCAGTTTGGCTGCTTGGCCCATGACAGCCTGTGTATGTGCTCCTGGGAATTCAGGAGCACTGCTGAGAGCTGCGTAATGCGATGCATTGTGTGCCTGAGCATTGTAACCACTAACATGATTCAGCAAACACAGACATCACCATGAGCACTGCTCACCCTGGCAGGCCAGAAGTTTCTACCAGACAATGTGACAAACGTGGGCACTCTGGAGTGGATGGCTGACAGCAAACGCATTGTGTTCACCCAGCTAGACACCTTGCAGCGACCATACAGGGTGAGCGGGCGCCTCAATGCCTTCTTGGACTGCCACCACGCTGCAGGGCATGCACTGGTCTAACGCTTGCAGTTAGTGTTCATCGCATTCAGCTTCCTGTGCATACTGCTGAGGATGGCTTGTGGCATACAAGATTGGCAGTGTACTTGCTGGCCCAAGACTGGGCAGATATTTGTGCAGTGTGTGTCTCAGGTTATGCGACTCAGACTGGGTGATCCGGAGGATGCTGCAGAAATGCTCCATGAGGAGCATGAGCCTGAGCGCTACATGATGCTGTCGAGCTCTCTGGACGGCAAATTTGTCACCATCAACAGCAACAGCAAGACTAGCTCAGAGGTGGTTCATGAGTTCGTGGCTGCTTTCCCCAGTGTCAGCCCCAAGCTTTGCTGGGAGCACCTGGGCACAAGCGGCACGGCCTTGGTTGAGGCTGCTGTGGTCCTGTGGTTGCTGCAGGTGTGGCTGCTGAGGACTGACGACCCCTCAGGCCAGCCAGCAATTGTGCAGCCTCGCACCCCTGGACTGGAATACTTCGTTAGCCACCATGCAGGGCAGTTGCTCATTGTGACCAATGCTGGGGGCGCAGCCGACTACAAGCTGACAGCAGTCCCGGTGGGCAGCGCAGGGATGGGCACTTGGCAGACTGTGGTACCGGAGAGGCCTGGTGTCGCCATTGAGGATTGCGAGGTCTTTAATGGCCACGCTGTGCTGTATGAGAGACATGGAGGTCGCCAGGGTGTCTCTGTGCTCTCTCTATCAGACACAGCTGGGCAGAGCTCCTCTTTGGAGCTCCAGGGCAGTGCTGATTCCCCTGAAATCGTCACCGGCTCAGCTAAAATACAGGAGGTCACGGCTGGTCAGCTGCCAGGTGGTGGTCTCGGCAGTGAAATCTACTCAATTACCATGCCAGCTTGGGCAACAAATGTCACCCCTGCCCCAGCAATGGAGTTCTGTACTGAGACGCTGAAAATTTCTGTTTCCTCCCCTGTGCACCCTGAACACTGTCTGGAGTACAGGTTCAAGACTCAACACTTGACTTGTACGCCATCCACTACTGTGCCTGGGTGGGACCCTGCTCAGTTTACCTGCAGCACATTACATGCAACAGCTGCAGATGGGGCACAGGTGATCTGCCTGCAGTGCTTGCCTCAACCTGTTTGCACAGAGGAGGCGACCTTGGACTGTTTCGCTCTGTCTATTGCTGCCTGTACCTCATCACAGCAGCTGAGCTTCACTATGATACAAGCCAGGCATTGCATGGCAGTGCTTGTGCCTGCAGGTCCCTCTGACTGTAGCTCACCGCAACGGGCTTGTCCTTGATGGCACCCACCCTGTGCTCATGAAAGTGTACGGGGCATATGGCATTTCCCTGGACACAGGATTTGAGGTGGAGGGCCTGCCACTTCTGCAGCGTGGCTGGCTGTTGGCCTTTGCCCACGTGCGTGGAGGAGGGGAGCTGGGGAGGAGGTGTGCTGCTTCCATGCCTGGTGCTGGGGCCCTGTGCAGGCAGAGGTGGCCACCGAAGCTCAGAAATGGATTGCAGGTGGCATACGGCCGGGCGGCAGTCACAAAAGCCAAACTCAGTCACAGATCTGGAGGCCTGCATCGACTTGTTGATCTCAAAAGGCTACACCAGCATGGGCCTCGTGGCCCTTCACGGAGCAAGCGCCGGAGGGCTGCCAGTGGCATCAGTGCTGAACAGGTGTGCTGCATCTGGCCGCTGATCACAGGGTGGCAGGCAGTCCCGTCTGGAGGGCCGCACAGGCTGAGCATGCCATTGTTGGCCTTCTTGCTGCAGGCAACGTGGTTCTCTTTTAGCGGCTGTGCTGCGGGTACCATTTGTGGACCTCCTTAGCCATGTCACAGACAATGGGCTGCCCCTGACTCAGCACGAGCATGAGGAGTGGGGCAACCCTGCTGAGTCTGGCGTGATGGAGCACGTGAGTGTGCTCTCTGAAGCTGTGCAGCTCCAGCTGCTTTTGTTATGCCGCCAGGCAGGCATGGCATCTGTTTGTTTGCTGCAGCTGTCGAGCCTCTGTCCCTACCAGCAGCTGTCCGAGCAAAACTTCCCACCAATCTTGGTGACGTGCTCGACCAACGATGCACGTGTCCCCTTCTGGGGTCCTCTGAAGTGGGCAAGCAAAGTTCGGCAGATGCAGAAAGGCTGTGCCCCAGTTTTGCTTCTCAACCATGAGGATGGCGGGCACTTTGGGCATGACACTGACGCCCTGCACACTGCAGCAGCTGAGCAGGCATTCCTGCTCACTGCGTTGAGCCATTCGGGCAAGCAGTCCAGCGTGTGATGTGCCTGCCCATGACATGGCAAAGAGCCTGCCAGTTCAGCAGCTATGCTTGTCTGAATAAACAGCTTGCAAGGTAATCATTTCATACATAAGCGCTGCATGAATACCTCAGGTGAGCAAGGCAAGGCCAGGTCACCAACATGAGCATGCAAATGCACTGGGCATTCTGTTTATGAAAGAAGCTGGGCATTCTGAAGCATATCAGGTTAATGCGCAATCGCAGACAGGTCTTCTGCTGCGTGTCTCATGCGTTCAACTGGAGGAGGTCAACCATCTTTCATGTCGGTGTGGAATGGCATCAAAGCTGCCCTGGATCTGCTGGAACCTCTTCTGGAGACAATCAAGGGGTCTTTCAGGGGTGCAGCATCAAGTGAGCCACACCTCGCATGCACAGAACTGCAGTGGCCCTGGCTGCAGTGGCCCTGGCTGGGCGCCCTGGCTGGGTGCAGCAGGAGGTGCTGTGGCAGCAGTGCTGTCTCCAGCTCATTGTGAGGAGTCTGGCACACAACAACGAACCCCATGGAGCTGGGTGCGGGAGCACATTGACCCAAGGCACCTTTTGGGCCAGCATGCACGCCCAGAATCCCAGTCTGCAACACAAAAACACTTCAGTGATGAGCTACGGCGGGAGCCACAGGTAAACTTTTCACCTGTGGCTGGCTGAAGGCAAAGCTTGCTGCCTCATACCAGCAGACGCTGACATGCCAGCCTGTCTGCAGGTTGCTGTTGTGCTGGCACTCAGCCTGCCCTTCTTTGCCCTTTCTTTTGGGCACAGCGTGCTGCCAAGCACGTCAGAAATGGATGCAGCTGCACAACAGCTGTCTGACAACATAGAAAGGCTGGCTCCATGGGAGCTGTGTGTGCTGGTCTGGGGTGTTGCCAGGCTTGGCTATGCACCTAGCAGGCAGCTCATGGCGGTTGCTGTGAACCAGGCAAGTGCATCTTGCTGGTCTGCTTTTTGTGTTCTGTGCAGCATTCTGAGCTCAGCCCTGCACCTTGAGCCACAGCCACAAGGGCCTGAGTGACACCTACACGACAGGTCGAACATGTTGCTGTAGATCTGGGCAGAGCTTGCACAAGCAGCCAGTGTGGGGCGTCAACCCCTCAACTCGCAGGATGCCGCCATGCTGCTGTGGGGACTGGCAGTGCTGCATGAGCTGACCCCTGAGCTGTGGACCTCCCTGCTGCACGTGGTAGCTCAGACGCCGCTGAAACAGCTAGACGAGGTCTGCAGCCCCTGCAGGTGGAACCATGCCTTGCAGCTGTGTCAAGTGTGCTGAGACGTGCTGTGCCTGACCACCCCTCAGCTAATAGCTCTAGAATGTCCATGCTGGTCATTTGCCATACTGGCTGGGGGCAGCCTCGCAAAGACAACAGCACTTGATCTGCCCTACAATCTGCTACTACACCTTGTTCAGCGGTCCAACAAGCCAAGACATGCCACGATCACCGTGCTCTGTGCCAGCACAGCTCCCACTCTGCTGTTGCAGGTGACTCTGATTCACGTCTACCAGGCTGGCATGTTCGCCGACTTAATACAGATTGCAGAGGGTGCATCAGCAGCGCCAGGGGAGAAGGTCAGCAGTGCTCGAAGTGCGCTGCAGCAGGAGGTCCAGCAGAAGCTGCTACAGCTGCCTGCGGCAGTGCTACAGAAGGCCCAACAGGTGAGATTTGGGTAGTTGATTGCCCCATGAGTTGCCTGGGCCAATGCTGCAGGATCCTCTACAACGGATGCATCCCCAGGCAGTGCTGCAGAAGGTACAGCAGGCGAGGGCTGCTCCTCTGATCACGCTGCCTAGTGAAGGGCTGCACCTGCCTGTGTTGCAGGACGCCCAGCAGATCAATTTGCCGCCTGGTCAGACTAGAAATTGCTTGGGCAGGGCCTGCAGCTGTGCTGCATTGGCTGGCTCCTGCTGTGCTCAGTGCAGCCCAGTGTGTGGCCGTGAGTGGCCTTGCAGCATGAGCACGGACCAGAGGCTGCATGGCAAGCACTGCGCTGCACGCAGTAGCGGGCCTGCTGCCTGCAGGCCTACCTGGAGAGTGCAAGCCAGCCAGGTTTTGATGGCCCCTTCATTGTGGAGCTGACCATCCTCAGGACCCTGAACAAGGTGCATTCCCAGCTCAACACGCCAGCCTACCGCCATTACTTCCACGACCTGAGGCCAGCAGACCTGGAGCGGGCCAGGCAGCTGACTGAAGACCCCTACATGCTGATCAAGTTCAAGGTGGGTGGGGCACTTGTAGCCGAATCTGATTGTGCATCTGGTTACTGCATTGTTGCTGTGTAAGATCTGTAGCCCAGGCAGCTGTCCTACATGCTGACTTGATTCAAGACGTGTGAGACGTTGTTGCTTGGGGGCGCTTGGTCTCTGCAGGGGTGGCGACAACAGCTGCAAACTATGGCGCATCAGGCCTTGCACAGTTGCACAAGGACACTGCATTGGGACTGAATGCTATCAAATGCCTGCAGAATGAGATTGCTGAGAAGCAGGCGCGGCAGAATGACTACAAGCGCCAGCTCACGGACATCAGCAGAACACTCACCATGTTGGGGGTTGAGCATCAGTTACAGGTGAGCACAAGCCAAGGCAGTGCATTGCCTGCTGGGTGAGGCAGTAGTGAATGCTGCCCATGCTGTGTTGGAAGCTAGTGCTCATCTGACACGAGCAGAGATGTGCTGTTCCGCAAGCATTTGCACACAGACCATGCTGCTATGGGTGAATCACCACAAGCAATGCAGTAAAGTGGCAGTCCCGCAAGGACCATGTCAGAGTGGAGTGCAGCTGCAGGTGAGTAGCGACAGGGCACACTTAGCACTGTGCCTAGCAGCAGCTTCATCCACTTCAGACTCAACAGCTCCAGCCTGGCTGCAAACAAGGGAATGAACATGCAAAATGCCTCCGTTGCCTTTGCAGATGGCAGTGGACGAGGGTCTGGTTGCAGTGGACGTTGCCTCAATTGCGAGCTAAAAGTGCTAGTTTGCTGTCACAGGCAGGTGGAGGATGGTTCGCTGGTGTGATCATCTTGCACTGCCAGCCTACCTGAATCTGCCAGCTGTGTCAATTGTCATGTGCAGGTGGCAGTTGAGGACGGTCTTGTTGGAGTGGACGTCGCACTGCCAGACTATAAGCTGGCGCTTTTCCTGGACGGCTCACACCAGTCAGTGTCGGCCGCCCAGTCTCACCTGACCACTCTGGATCCTGACGGCAGCATGTTGAGTGGGTAGGCCTTTTGTATGTTCCTTTGGTGCTGGGCAATGGCCTGCTGCCACTGCTGTCGTGCTATAGTGCTGGCTGTCACTGATAATGCCGCTGGTGTGCTGTCATTGCTTTGAGAGGGGTAGACTGCAGTTATCTTCCAAGTCCATGCCTGACTCCCCCTGAGGCCGCCGCCGCATCTGGATACAGCTGTCATTAGCATGCATCAGCCAAGCCCCTGTTGAACAAACACAATGTTTGTGCAGCTTCATGCATAGCGAGACGCCTGGCACCCAGGTTGCCAAGCGTCAGCTGTTGGAGCAGCTAGACTGGAGGTGCTGTCAAGTCAGGTGGCTAGACAGGTGAGCTGGGAGGCAGGCCATATGGATGCTTCTGTGCTGCATGGCAGTCTTGACTGCTAATGTGGCCTGCTGCCCCTGCTGATGGGAGGTAGACTTCACTGCTGTTTTGCATCTGGCTCTAGGCCAATATGCACACAGATGCATTCCCTTTGCAGACTTTCCTGTTGAAAATTGTTGCGCCTCACCCGAGGGGTCACGATGCCACTCTGACTCCCACATACTCTCACATGTAGCTGGGCTCCTGAGGCTGACAAGAAAGCAGCGATGGTGAAGCTGCTGGACAGCGCAGGCCAGATGCAGCTGATGAAAGGCCGCATGCACAGCATGGTGCACGGCAGACATGCAGGCCCCAGCGACAAGAGCAGGTTTGAACATGGCAGCATTGGGTACCACCTCCACAAGTAGCGCAGTCTGTCAAGGCGTTGAACAGATATGACCAGCTTCAGAGATCTACATAATGGATGCTCTCCATGTCAGCCATACTTGACGCCCGCTGATGCATGCCAGAATGAATGGCTGCACTTACATTGGCATAATATACAAGAGAGGCCACTATTTCACAGGCTGCTGTGCTTAACAAGGCAGCCCTCTTTGCTGGGCTTCCCCGCTGGACGGCATTTGCTGAAGACCACCACATCAAGTGTTCTGTAGGGTGCATTCAGGTGGTCTGAAGCCTCAAACCTGCATGCTCTTATGGGGGACACTTGAACTCAAAATCTCTGCCTTAGCCCCACTCCATTGTGTGGTTCCTGCTCCAGGCCTCGACCGCCTCAACTGCTTTGATTTCAATATTCCTAGCACCATCCTTAACTGGTGAGATGTTTAAAGCTCTGAAATGCAGCTCAGAGCTGCTCAGGGTGTTGGCCTGCATAGCCCGAAGTGAACCTCGTGATAGACTCTGATGCCCAGGTAGCTCGTCTTGGTCAAACTGGGCTCAGCAAACCCTTCCCCAGCAACCCTTTCACACACACAGCGTCGCCCGGATCGATCAAGAAGCTGTTGTGTGTGTGTTAAGCTTATGGGCTGGGCCCTGCGGAAGCACATGTGAGACGTGCTGCCGAAGCTGATGCGCTTCTGCTGCTGCGGAAGCTGCTAATGAGCAGGAGCAGGCTTGCCGGCCAGACCAGGGACAAAGCAGTGACAGCAGGAGCCTCAGCTAGGGACAAACTTGTGCAGCTTACCAAGTTTGGCAGCAAGAGGGCAGACAGGGACACAGAGAAGGAGGACCTTGCTGAGGACTCAGCCCCCAGTGACCACGTCCCCGTCGAGGAGGTCATCACACAGGTTACCAGTCGGGATCAGGCAAGCCTTGATTCAAGCACACAGAACCTGCTGGCTGGAACCTGGCTGCCATTCCACCACCCTTAGGGGCGCATGGGGCATGCCAAAGTGGATTCTGTTTGCCAGCGGGTGGAAACGCTCAATGGGGATCTGAGAACGATGCTGCATGAGGGGCAGCTGCAGCAGAGGCTGGGCATGATCTGCCACTTGGATGACATGGCTGTTCCGCTGAGGGCGGTGCCGTACACCTGACTGTTGAAGATGCGTCCTTGTCACCAGTCCATGACCACCAATGTCAACCCAGGACGCTGCTTGGAGGGTGCCTCTGCTTCAGCGACACCTGGTGCTCATCCCATGGGTCTGTACAGCGGTCAGCACTTCTCACACTGGGCGACCGCTGTTTCGCCAAGGCCAGCTGCAAACCCAGCACAGCCCAGGCTGCTGCTTATGCCACAGACAGCAGGGTGTACCAAAGCACTGCACGCCATGTCAGGCTCTGTACAGCATGGGCATCTCCTGTAGTGCAACACTTCAGTGTTGCCCTCATGCCCCTTGCATGGCTGCCTCCACTGTCTGAGTTGTCAGATGCCACCTTCCTGTCTGCCGTGCCTGCAGCGCTGCGAGGCCACCCAATGCTCTCTTTCCCTGCTGCAACACACCCTGAGCCACCTGGCTACCTGCCTGCAGCCTTGAGAGGCCGGCCATGACCCAGCCCGTGCCACAGGCAGCATAGGGGCACTGCCCTTCACTCCAAGCCTGCCTGCAGCTACCACAGGACATCTGCAACAATGTCTGTCTGCCAGTAGCCTGTGTGAGATGCCCTGCTTCTGTTGCCTCCTGCAGAATGCAGAGGCTGACAGCAACCTCCTCTACCTGCCAGCCACACATGACGATTGAGCAGACACCTGCATGCAGCTGGCTGACTGTTCTGTCACCCCCTGGCATCTCAAGGGTGCCTGCTGTCACCTCAAGCCTGCTCTCTCTGTGCCTGCAGCTCTCAGAGGTCATTGGCGACCCAGTCCCCAAAGCTGTGGACTGAGCACATGCCCGCCTGCAGATGCCTGCAGCACACAACGCCTGCTGTCCCGCCAAGCCTGGCCTCTGTGTGTCTGCAGCTCCCGGGGGCCAACCGCAACCTCCCCTACCCGCCAGCCACAGAGGGGGAACGAGGGGCCACCGACCCTGGCGGGCCCGTGGTCAATGAGAGCCGCACCACCTGGCGCGCAAAGCTGCGCTCCCTGCTGTGCTGCCTGGCCCCGCCCAGCAATGACCAGTACTTCCGCAGCAGTGAGACCGAGGCAGTCGTCATCCGTCCTCTGCAGCCGCCCACGCCGCCGCGTTACACAGGTGAGGCAGTTGCCAAAGAATCTGAATGCTGGGCTGACCCTGGCCAGCAGGCATCTTGACCCACATCATTGCGGTACAGCCCGCTGAGCAATGTCAAGTCATGGACTCCTCTGTCCATTGTCCTCGTCAGGATGTGCATCAAGCTCTGCCTGCTATGTTGGCAGCACTTGCTGCTTAGCATAAGCAGTGGTCATCTGCCCCTTGCTGCCATGCATGCTGCTGCGTGGTACAGGTGAGACCTGGGTGGACGCACAGGTGAGGGCCTGGGTGAATGCACAGGTGAGGGCCTGGGTGAACGCACAGGCGAGGGCTCCGTAGATTGCTTTGGCCAGGGCAGCTGTGGTGTCCCATGTGGTGCCAGCATTTAAGGCAAGAGACGACCAGCAGGCAGTCAGCTGAGATGGCCTCTGCAGCAGCAGCCAGGCCCTTATGTCAGACCTGCAAACCTAGATTTGCTGTGCTGCAAGCAAGTTTGAGGCATTGAAGTTTTTCTCGGGACTTTCTGTGAAGGCTCCTCAGGGAGTGCAGAATCTTTGTCTGCCGTTTTGGCAGCGTTGGTTGCTACGCAGGGTGCGGTGGTCACTCGCCCACTGCAGCTGCACACGCCGCCTCACTAGCCAGGTGAGGCCTCACAGGGGCAGCATAGTGCAGAGGGGACCTGTCGTCAGGACACGCAGCCAGTGCATAGGCAGCCCTTTAGCTGCTCCCCAACTAGCCTTCCACTCTGATGCTGAAGATCATCAGCTTTCCGGCACTCAGGGCGCAGATGGCTGTCGGCAGTAGCGCTGAGGATCCCTTCAAGCTGTTAGCTGGCTGCTCATGTTGCAGGGGAAGGCCTGCTGGGCCCCCAGGACGCGGCACACCGGCGCAAGCAGTGCCTGGTCCTGGACCTGGACGAAACCCTGGTGCACTCCTCCTTCAAGCCAGTGCCCAACCCTGACTTCATCATCCCGGTCGAGATTGAGGGCAAGGTTGGTGCTGCTGAAACCGATCTGACGCTGCATCCTGGTGCCAGGTGGGGCCAAGGGGCCACTCCGCCTTGGACTGCAGTTCACTACAGTCCAAAAGTTGATGGGCAGGGGCGCGCCTTAGCATCAGTGCAGATGAAGGTGGAAATCAGTCCACCACGGGGTTCAGCGCCATTCAAATGCAGTAAATGTGGGCCAGAGCTGCTGCAGCTTGCTGATACTGCCTGCAGCGAGCCACCCTGCAGCAGGCTTTCTCACCATCAATCAGAATGAGTGACTGCAGTCATTTGGACAGAGGCCCCGTGTAGCAACAGGAGCTTGCCTTCTGCCAGACATAGCCACTGGACTCTGCGCGCACAGCAGCACAGCCTGCATGCGGCACCAAAGCGCAGTCATCTTCATGCAAAATGCACAGAAGCTAGTGTCATCTGTTGCTGCTTGCAGGTTGTGATCTGGCGTCCTCAAGCACCCCCACTGCAAGCGACACAGCACTTCCCAAGGGTAGCTGCGCATCACACCATTGGATGCTGCCTGCAGGTAGTGGATGTGTACGTGCTGAAGCGGCCGCACATGGACCACTTCATGCAGCACATTGGGCCCAAGTTTGAAGTGGTTGTCTTCACAGCCAGCCTGAGCAAGTATGCAGACCCCCTCCTGGACCTGCTTGACAAGAGCAACGTGGTTCGGTGGCGCCTTTTCAGGTCAGGTCCCACTGCCAATGGGGTTGGGCAGGTGCATGCATGCCTCTGCAGAATGCTGATCCCTTCGGGTTAGAACTTGACCTGGTTGCGCCTCCTCAGGCTTAGAGCTACGTAGACCAGGGGAAGGGTGGGAGGGTGAGGTGTTGTGACCGCTGGGGTGTATGGTGCTTCGCTGAAGACGCGTGGCCATCTGGGGTAACTAAGGTGATCACAGCACTTGGCTTTGGGGGCAATGCATGCAGTCTGCTGCGCTGCGTAGACGCTTGCTGCTTGCCACCGGGCCTGTTGCGTTGGCAGCACTTGTGTATATGCATGTGAGGTACGGTGCCTTGAACTCTGATGCCTGTGGGAACTCTGCTGCCCTTCGGCATGGATGTAAGGGGCAGCACCTCACAGCTGACGCAGGTGCCTGATCCCAGGCTTCCCTGCCTGACACCTGCAGCCTGCATCCCTGCAGGGACTCCTGCTGCCCTTACGAGGGCAACTATGTGAAGGACCTGCTGTGCTTGGGCAGAGACCTGGCCCACACCATCATCGTGGACAACTCCCCGCACTCGTACGTCTTCCAGCCCGAGAATGCGGTTCCTATTGGCACATTCATAGACGACTTGGAGGACCAAGAGCTGCTTGACATAATGCCCATCCTGCTGGCAGTGGAGCATGTAAACGATGTCAGGCAGCACCTAGCCCCTGCGATACAGGAGGCCCACGCCACTGCCTTGCAGCGCAGACAGTGAAGGGTATATGCTGCTGCTGCACCATGTCACCCCAACACCGCAGTTCCTTCCACGCTTTGGCCCCAGTCCCGCCACCCCGCTGTGTGTGAGCGACTTAATGGACTTTTTTGAAGGCACGATCCTGAGTTGTTTGAAGCAAGGCTTTTCATATGATGACGAAGAGCGTGCTGGCTGGCAGGGGTTGACACTGAGGCTCATGACTCAATTTGTACATATGCAAGGCTGCTGCTCAGTCTCTGAATGAGCCAGCTCATCCCCAGACGCCCCCAGGCTTTGCACACGGGCCCACGAGACCTGCAGAGTACTCATCCCAGAACACAGAAGTCCCCCAGGGTGCTCCTGCCTCCCCAGGGTGCCTTGATATGGGGCCTGCAGGGATGCACAGCAGGTGCTAAGCAGCATGGGGGTTGCGCAGCAGCCTGGCAGGTGTTTGGAAGCAATGCAACCACAACTTCTGCAGGGCCATGACACAGTGCTGAGCAGAGCTTTGGCAGCTGACAGGTTGTGCAAGTCTGCAATATGGTCAGACTCACCTCTGGCACCTGCCCTCCCCTGGGGTCCCTCAGCCTGCCTAGTGTTGTCCATGCACTCCTTCGTCAGCCCTGCAAGCACACAAGTGCTCAACTGTCATACGCTGCAAGCATGCTGAGCCATGCAGGGCAGCTCCACCGGCTGCTTTTTGAACTATCAAGTTCTGAGGGCAGGCGGGCACCATCATGTTCTCATCAATGACGCTCATCATAGACGTCTGCCACAGCCAAGCTGGGCACCAACTTGTGCTGGTCACATGAGCTGATGCCTGCTGCCTGAGAGATCATCAGCAGTTGTGCTGCCTCAGACAGACCTCACCTGCATGAATGAAGTGCTTCCTGTCTGGAGCTGCAAACTGCTCTGGGTGCAAGCTGCGAGCTTCTGCAGGTTTGTCTGCATAGAAGTGCCTGTGAGTGGTCTCCAGCTCATGCTTAGCCTGAGGTGGCAGCTCAAACCTGCAGAAGCGAGGTAGGTCGTGGTGGGCCTGCCTGAAAAAGCAGGTGGTGCCAGACAGGGCTTTCTGTTTTGTAGCTGGCCTGAGCTGCATTGATGGCAATGGCTGACGCCTCTGGGCGACCATCTGCACTTGCTGCCTCATGACGCGCAGAGCTGCATCGGCTGCCACAGCAGAGTATGTCCAAGAGCACGTGGCAGAAACCTGATTGCTGGCTCTTGTGAGATAGCTGTCCTTCTGACTGCCGATGCAAATGGAACTCATCGTTTCGCCGGCCTGTTGCTACATCTAGCAATCACAGAGGCGGCCTCACTTGGGGTAGGGGTGCCCGTGCAGGCTGCTGCCCAGCATCTGGCTGTGCTGCAGCGCCCGCTGCTGCACTGCAGCAGAGCGGAGCATCAGCGGTAGCTTGCGCCGTGCGGGCACCTCGTGCAGGCGGGCAGAGTCCGCCTGCTTGCTGGTTACCCATGCATTGCTCCAGCCCTGCAGCATGGTAAGTGAAGTGACAAGGTGCTGAAGGGGGCATTCAGCTCTCAGCAGCATTGGTGAGGTGCAGTTTGTGCAAATTCTGCCCTGACAGGCTTCCTGTGAGCTGTGCCTGGCCCTGTGAGCACTTGCCTGCGACAGTACAGCAGACCTCCACCTCGTATGCAATGCAGTCCTGCCCAGACACCTAATGTCGTGCTTGTCGTTGCTCTCAGGCTGCAGGCCAATGGCAGGCTTATAGCGTAAGGTTTCACTTCTTGTAGCTGTGCTGGCAGGTGCATTGTTTCCCAGTACAAGAGGTGTGTACCTCTGGGAAGTCTGCGGGAATGCACCGCCTTGTGTCCGTCCAAGCCACACTCCCATGGTGTGGTGCATGCTGGGCCCCACCAATGAAGCTCTCCCTGCCTGCAGGCAGTGTGCTGCTCAAGTTTCAATGCTGCAGACCCGGGACCGCGCCTGCAGAGGTATGCATATTTCTGCAGTGCTGGGGTACAAACTCACTGATGCACAGCTATTGGCATGCACAGAAGGCTCACCCTGTAAAGCTGCTATGAGAGGATCCACTACATCCAGGACTGAGGGGCCCTTGATTGGTTCTGGCTGTGGTGTGCTGGCCTGGAACCTCTCTTCATACCAGTTGCCTGGCAAGCAGAAACATGCATTGTGCAATTGCTTGACTGCAGGCTCAGCTCTAATGGGCCCATGTCACCATCCTCACCTTCGAGAGTCCTGCTGCTGTATGTTGCAAATGTTGCGTGGGCCGGAGACGCTGCAGCAGCAGGAGCCATCTCGTTAGCAGCAGACCTAATGCACCTCCTTGCCTGCTTAAATCGTCAGCATTTTTCACCAAATGGTAAACTGAAGCAGGCTGTCTTCGTCCTAGCCTTGTGGGAGACACGCATTCATTGCATCTGGCAGATGTGAAACAGCTAGCATATCAGGCATGTACGCATTCAGCGCGTTGTGAGATTGGGAAGTTGGTAGTCTGTTCGCAAGCAGTCCCAGCTACCTCTTTCTGTGCCCGTTGCGATTGCGCTTGCCCTTCTGAACCCTGGCAGGCTGGCAGGACTGGCACTGGAAGGCTTGCAGTGCCTGACCTGCATGAGACAACATTCCAGCTGCTTGGCTCATGCACAAAGCGTCAAGGTTGCATGCAGAGCAGCTTGCAAGCTTGCTGCAGTCTGCATGGCCAAGCAAGCTGGTGGTCAGGCTCACAGTCTTCATCAGGGCTTTCAGCAGAGCAGCTCTCTGTCACTGCGGAAAGGTGCGCTGCAAGATGTGCCCAGACAGCTCACCTTTCCACACTACATCTTGCAGCAACACTCCAATCATGCAGGCGTCTAGGCTTGCTGGCTATGCTGCACTGAAGTCAGTAGAAGGCCCCCCTGCCAATGAGTCACCTGGCGCAAGCTGGCCGCAGTCTGCGTGAAAGCGGCCCTTGCAGCCCTTGCAGGTCAGCATGAGCCCAAAGTCTGGCTCGCCACAGGGGCAGGCGTCCAACCTTTGCTGGGTGCTAGTGGCCTGAGACACTGCGCAGTCACCAGATATCCTGATCATCCTGGACTGCGCACATACCAGACAGGCTGCTGAGTGTGAGGCTGAACAGTTCAGCTCATGATGGTGCCACAGCTCACTGATGACGTGTCAATGAAGCTGGGCAAGAGATGCATGATGCACGAAATTAGTACCACGAAGCTTGGTTCTTGGGGACTGCCAGGCAGCATTGTACTTAAGGGTGTCATATGCACGTGGGCTGCCTGGCCACAGCCTGCTGCAGAGCCAGGTGCAGCTACCTCATTGCAGCGCCTGTCACTTCCAGCTGCAGCCAAGCTAGGCCGACGCTGCTTACTTTCCTCCACTGGTGCTGCGCTGTGCTCAGGCTGACTCTGGGGCTGGCTCGTCTCCTCATCATTGTCCTCTGACCCAAGGTCCCCAAAGCAGGCAAACAGATCTGCATAGCACTGGATGCAATGAGGAAGGAGCTGGTTTCCCAGACCAGCCCGACAATGGCAGTCAGATCCTCCTCCCCGCACATTAGGTGCCAAAGCAGCAGCCAGGTGATCTTGAGGCCGGCAGCAACAGTCATAGAGCAGGCAGGCTGACACAAAAGACATGTCACAATATGAATGGCATGTCCTCAAGACAGGCACTTCTGTCCGCAAGGGACTCCTGCACTGCATACCCTGCTATCAGCTGCTGTGAATTTTTTAACAGGCGTATGTTATCTGAGACCAGCGCCGCTGACAACAGCAAAAAGCAGATGCAGCAAGCTTGTTGCCCCGAGCCGGCCCCAGCGAGAGCACCCACATGCCCCTTGACAGGCTGCACCCACCTGATCTGGGGGACCTGAGCGCGCTGCCCGTTTCTGCTGCCGGATCATCACCAATCTCCTGCCGCCTATTCACATCCCCAGCTAAGTGGCCCTGGCGGGCATGTGTCCCTCCTGGCTCTGAGGCTAGGTCTGGCCCCTCTAGGAGATTACTTGAGCCAACAGGGGCCTGCAGGGCTGCAGCACCAAGCAGCACTGGCGCTGAGCCAGCAGAAGTCGGCAGCGCATTTGGAGATCTGCTCCCAGGACCACTCTGGGCGCCCTGCAGGCTGTTGCCAGGCTGCTGCTCTGCTGAGGCAGGGGCAGCAACAGCCTGCCTGCTAGCAGGGACAGCCACCTGCCTGCCTGCAGCGAAGGCCTGTGGTGCGATAGCAGCGGCCCCTTTGCACACCAGGGCAAGACTGCATTGCTCTGTAGCAGCAGCTGCTGCCTGCGGCACATGCGCCTCCTGCTGAGTCCCTGCTTGCATGCTGCCCGCTGCCAGACCTAAATGCAGCTGGTACGCGCTGCCAGGCGATGCCCCAGTGGCTTTCGGCTGCTGCTCTTGCTTGGCAGAGCCAAACCCCTCCTGTGCTGATGCCATCGGCTGCCCAGGCTGGGCAGAGGTGCCCTGCTTGCTCCGTTCTGCATCCTGCTGCCGGTCAGGCCTGCTGGCGAACGGCCCCTCTGTACCCTGGCAGCTGAGCTTTGCATCAGAATGTGGCTCTTCTGCCTCCAGCTCAAGCTCGTCAACTGTGTCCATGTCTGTCGGGCGCTGTGACAACGTGCACTGTGCTGTTGCTGGCAGGTCAGCAGCTTCTGCTGCCCTGTGAGCATGAGCCTTGGGCAGCTGTGCACCTGCATCCGCTGCGACAGCCCTGCTGGTGGCACCTGCTGCAGCGCCGCTGCTGTGGGGCCCAGGGTGGTGGCCTGCTAGGGCGTGCCTGGTGCCCTCAGGCTGCTCAGCAGCATCTGGTGTAGACAGCCTGCGGCCTTGAGGCTGAGCTCTGGATACAACAGCCTCTGGCGCTGTGCTGGGCTGCCCAGCAACAGCCAGAGCCAGAGTGTGTTTGTGTCCTGCTCCACACAGCAATGATACTCCAGCCTCAGGGCTTGCTGCCTTGCCATCTGTCTCCACAGCAGCAGGCCAATCATCAGCAACTTGGTGAGCGTCTCCTGGAGGCTGGGGCGTCCCTCTTTCCCCCTGGCTGGTGCTGCCCTGCAGGCATGGTGTGAGACAGCAAACAGTAAACTGCCCGATGGCGTGTGGGACAACTTCAATGTTGTGAGGTCGTCAACATGCTGAGCTGGCCTTTACTCAGCTTTTGCACTGATCGAGCACATCCCTCTGCGCACAAGCACCCATGACACAAAGCTCCTGTGCTCGCCTGCAGCGAAGTGCACTCAGCCTGGAAAGCTGAGGGGCATTTGATCACCTTTGCAGAAGACAGGCCAACAATGGCCACCTCTGTCCCTCTTCGTGGGCACCTGCTGTCATCATGCGCTCTTCTGGGGGACTCAGCTGTCTGGCAGCTAAGCTCTGTGGTCTCTGCGACAGGCAAATGCACATGCGTCACATTCTCTTAGCTGGCTGCCAGACAAAGCATACCAAGCACCTGCCATCACCTGTCAAACACAGATGCCAAGCAAGACAACTCAGCTGGACCTGGAAGAGACCTGGCACAGCAGGAGGCAAAGCACAAGCAGGCCCTGCGCTGGTGTTGCAGAGGGGCAAGATCTTCAAAACTCATGGTCATGTTGGTGTCAAGGCTTGAACGATAGCCTATGCCTCAGACCTGGCTTTGCTAGAGCATTGGAATCCATTTTCTGCAACTTCAGCTGTAGCCTCAGCAGCATCTCTTCCTGCAGGCAGGTGCAGACAAGACGCATGACTGCGTTGCCCACTGCCCCCAGGCTGCAGCCCTGCATCTGCAGTTTTGAAGTACAACCGCAACAGCGTGCCCAGTCCGTCAGTAGCTTGTTAGTCTCAGCATGCGCCGCGCCAGGCCAGAAGTCCCTCAAACAGCCTCAGGAGTCCACCATGACATGCCGTATCTTGGCACCGGCATCAGAGGCCACTGGGCAAGACCTTGTCCAGCAGGCCTTCAGGCTGCTCAAGCGCTTTTACTCTCATGCTGCCGTGGTACGGGCCAGTGACGGCAGGCCTGTTGGTGTTGGCCTCAGGCTTTGCGACAGTCATGCCAATCTGCACTCTAAGCTGCCTGTCAGTGATGGACAGCGGGCTAACCTTGCTCTGCAGTTGCGCCGTTAGATCCTCGCAGGCAGCTGTCACAGCTGCGTGCGTGGTTGTTGTTGCCTCCTGCAGTTCCTGCAGGGTGCCCTGCTGTGCTGCACAGGTACTCCGCAGATCGCTCACCAGCTTGTGACTGGTCTGCAGTCACAGAATATGATTTGTTGGAGGTGAATTGCTGCCTTGAGGAAAGCGAGATGGCTTCTTGTTCAGTATGCCGCGCTGGTCACAGGCAGCAGGCGGACCTGGCTGGCGGAGGATCTGGCTGGCTTAATCCAGATGTAGATGGCAACCAGCCACCAAAAAGCATGTACTGCCCCACAACAAGCACCTGGGCATGCTTGGCGCACATGTAAGCAGCGGCCTCATTGAACAGGCTGCTGCTCATGTTTCTCCTCAAGCAGCATGTGCTGTCCTCATACAGGAAGCCAGCGGGCATTGCATGCATGGTGCAAGGGCAAGCTGCCGTTTCTTACAAGATGCTACAGATTCAAACCTTAAGCTGCTTAACATGTACCAGCCTGTTGTTGGATCAGCTCACAATCCGCACAGCCTTGCTACTCTGTAACACATCCTGCAGGTGCAAGGGCAGTCACTCCCATCTTGAGGTGCTGCTGACTCGCACCTCAAGCTGCTCGGCAAGCGCCCGCTCACGTCCCTGCACCTCGCTGAGCACCTGCTTTGACTGAGCCAACTCGTCGCCAAGATGTTCCACTTGCTGCTTACTGCAGCAATATGGGCATCATTGTCAACGTGCTCAGTCGGCCACTGCAACAACTCAGCATTGTTAAGCTGCAGCCTGCCAGCAAGTTCAGATGCGCTGCAGAGGCATCAGTGCAGGGCAGCAGGCCTGATGATGTCTGGGTGTTTCAGTAATACCAGCATGTCAGATGATCTGTGGCCTGCAGTTGACTGCTCTGCTTCACATAGACTAGTATTGCCACACTGACTGAAAGCACTGCAGAGTCCCTGCCAATGTCAAGACACCTCTTCAGCATTGCCCTCCAGGCTGGCAGCACTCATTGCAATCTTGCCTGTGTAGCGCTGACCTTCAGAGCAACAGAGCCACCCAGACCTGAAAGGGGCCGCTGCTGCCCCTGCCTACCTGGACCCACCCTTCAGCCTTGTCCATGAAATGTTATCTATCACAGGTCCTATCAAGGTCCCATGTGCAGTGTCTGTGCTGGCTCACCTTGCCTGCAGCTCTTCTTGCAGCTGCTGGCCTTCTAGGCAGCTGCTGGCCAGCTGGCTCCTGGAAGTGTGCAGCTCGTGCTGCAGCCCACTCATGCGCTGCTTCTGCTCCTCCAGCTGTCCTGCGTGGTGTGCATGACCAGCACTTGGGGACTGGGGCCAGCTCTCCGGGTGGCCACCTAGCTATGCACTGGCAAAACATCACGACATGACGCTGCATTGGCAGGTGGTTGACATCTGCAGCAATGCACATCAAATTGCTAGGCAGGCTCACCAATCAGCTTCTCCTCAGGAACTACAATGGCTTGCAGTCTGCTCTGGTGCTCCTTGCCTGCAGAGAGCACCTTGCCAATCTGGAGACACCCGCTCTAGGAGCCAGTGACTAACGCATCGAACGAGAGTCCATCAGCTGGTTGCCAGCACAGGCCTTGTGCATGATCATGCTCTTCATGCGCTGTAAGCTGAAGCAAGCATTAAGCATTCAGCTTACACCTGGTGGAGTTAATGCGTTGCAATCAGAGCTGAGCAGCAGGCTGGTTGTGCCGCCGCCTGCTTGACCAGCCTCACTGCTAGGCATGGACTGCACCTCAGTGCCAGCCAACAAAATGACCTTCATTCCTGCTGCATTCATTGCCTGCCTGATGCTAATGAGCACAAGCGCAAGCTGCTGTCTAAGCTACTCAGCCTTTCTGTTGCCTCACGCTGTTGATGCGCATCACCATCGTACCTGTTGCCCCGCTCTGCTCCACCGTGTGCCTGACGCCCACCATCTCTGCACGCAGCGCCTGGATCTCTCCCTCAACGGCATCCACCAGCTCTGTCTGCCCTGCCAGCTGCTTCAGCAGCTTGGCACACTGAGCCTGCTGCTCCTTGAGCTGCTGCTGCAGCTGCAGCTGCATGGTCTGCAGCAACATGACACTGTTTGGCTGAGAGCTCGCATGGGGCAGCCTTTGTGATGTTCATGACTTCCCTGTTCATGACAGGCATGCTTCAGAGGCAGGCTGCTCTTCTGCATGTCGACTGCAGCACTGTCTCAGGAACTGTGCATGTTGCAGCCACTCCCTGATGGGCCTGAAAGTATCAGCAGCGCTGCCGAGGGTCGGCTGCCAGCGGCAGATAAAAGCTCTCACCTCTGCCGCCTGAACTTGACAAGACCTGGATGCTAGAATTGCCTCCACCTCAGACTTTGCCTGCTCTGACTGCTGCTGGAGGAGGGCCCTCTCCATGTGAAGTTGAGCAACCTGCACTCCCGGAGACACAGTGGAAGCTTGTCTTGCCTTCAGACAGCTGCCGCTTGGACATACACAGCCACACAATGACCTGAGACGCCAGGTCTGCATTCCTGGCCTCAAGCTGCATTGCATGCTCCTTGGTCTCCCTTTTGACATCATGCAGTGCAGTTTGGGCCTGCTCCTTGGCCTGCACTTAGAAACTCCACTTCGAAGCATGCATGTGATGCACAGTATACACCAGCAAGCAGGGCAGGGCAGCAGACCTTGATCAGCACTGAGATCTGCTGCTGCTGATCAGCCTTCTGCTGCCTGTGGCTGCCCAGCTCAGCCTCAAGCGCCTGACACCTGAGGACCACTTTGCGAACAGCAAGGACCTCCATACTAGCAATGAGTCCGCGGCTGACAGGCCTGTACTATGTACTAAGCAGCGCTGGCACCTGTTTCGCGGCTTTTTCTCCTTGCCTTCTTGCAGAGGTCAGCCTGTTCTACGCTTATCCAGTGTTTGGTGTTGGGGGGGCAGGCTGCCTAGCAACAAATCAAAAGAGAGGAGGACCTGCAAGGTGATCAGCCTGCAGATGAAGGGATCAGCAGCAGGCGTCTCCATCGGGCATAGCCCAGCGTGCCGCCCATCGCCAGGCCCCCAAGGACAATGGAACCAATGACAACTCCAATCCAGGCACCCTGCAGGCAAGCACAGGCTCACATCAGAAGCATCAGCTCAAAGACTGTACAGCTGAACTTCATGGGCCGCACTTACCAGAGGTGATGGGTGCACACAGAAATACAGATTCATGCCAAACAGCGAGCCAACTGCGCCCACGAAGGCGATTGCCGTCGCCACAATCGTCAGCAGCTGCAGAGACGGCAGTGTCAGGGCCAGGGGGGCATGCTAGTGAGCAAGCACAAAAGGGGTGATACTGCAGTCACCAGACTGAAAGCAACCAGCTCATTCCGCCGCCTGTCCAAGTCAAGGCCACACAATGCCTCTGTTGTGTCCACATGCTCCTTCAGCATACTGAGTCTGCTCAGCATCTCATCAACCTGCACAAAGCAGCTCCCGCCTGTACTGCAGTCCTGCTCTGCTTGCAAATGCATTCTTTTGTTGGCATTGCTCCTCATATGGGCGTATCGACTGCTTGAACAAGATGTTGTCTGCAAGATGGACAGGCAGGCTGACCTGCATGAAGTAAGTTTCCAGTAGGCTCTCGCAGCCCTCGATGTGCCTGGGGTTGACCAGGCTGACATTGCCAGCCTTGGTCCATGCCAGGGTTGGCACCTCCTCCTGCAGGAAGGACTCTGACCTGCCTCCCATGGAGACCCTGTCCAAAATGCGCTCTGCATGGGGTGGGCTGCACGTCAGCCAGTACTTAAAAGTGCTGCATGTGGCACAACCTTCTGATTGGACACTTTGCACGACAAGGGTGCACAAACAAGGGTCCACCTGACCTTGATGCGTACAAGCTTTTTAAAGGCCATAGAAATGCCCACATAGGGCAGAGAGGAGCAGCAGTGGGCCAGCCTGCTTAAGGGGCACTTTGCACAGCGGCAAGACCACATGCTCTGTACAGGCCGCAGTGGCTTGAGACTTTGGCAGCGTGCACACTGGAGGTGTGTACTCGAGGCTTTCTGGGTGTGGTGAGGCACAGCTGTGAAGGGCCAGCAGAAGCTGCACAGGACAGGAGCAGCCCTTCCCAGGCTGCTCAGGCTACACGCATTGCAGCGGCAGCACTGTGACACAGGCAGCATGCATGACACTACCACTACAAGCCTATTCCCAGCATACTGCAGGAATCCTCTGAAAGTGTTGAGGGTGTCCTGTCTGTCAGGTCAAGGCTGCTGCCACTGCACGCACCTGTCTTGCTGAGGTCCACCATGCTCACGCGCTTTTTGGGCGTCTTGGGCGACCTGCACACGCCACAAGGAGCACTCAGTCACAGTGCATCATGGCCTCCATGAAGTCAATCAGCTTGCAGCTCCTAAGGACAGTCACAACAGCCTGGCGCATTAGCCCGGGCCCCCAAACAGGGAACAGCCACGAGATCTGGGTGCTGGCAGACAAGAATGGTGGCTGCTAGGTCCAGACATGTGCTCACTGGACCAGCCTGCCGTCAGAGGGGCCAACCATACAGCTGACCTGGGATCTGAGGCTCGCACGGCTCGGATGCTGCTTGGGACTGCCCTGTCAGCAGGATCCAGCGGGGCAGGCTGAGGCGAATCAGCTGCAGCAGCAGAGAGCTGTGGCAACCACAGCATCATGGCACTCGGCCCTCGGCAGCCAAGCTTGGTGCAGGGTGACACACCATGAGGGGTGTCTGACACACAGCATTACTGCAGAGAGGTATGAGCTGGAGAGCATGCTGTGACTCAAATGCACCTCATGGCTGCACGGCTGCATGCTGAGGTCATTTGTGCGGCTGCATGGCTGCCTCGCCACAAAAGCCAACCAATTAGCATTGTCACTTGGCTGCAGACTCTGCTGCACTTTTCACCAGTGCAACTTCCACCTCTCACAGCATTGTTTGCTGGCTGCCATCTCGACCAAGGCATAGACCAAGGCGCCCACTGCTCAGCAATGCGTCAGGGCAGCCACCTCACAAGGCTTTGAGCCATGCAGGCGCACTTCACACACATCCAAGCGTCTGCAGCTGCTTACCTGCTGGCGGTGCGCTCTGCAACCTTGCCCCAGGCAATGGTGACGCCGCGAGCTGCATAGCACTCTTAGCCTGTGCAGCCTCTTCTGCCACACACTCAGCCTCCTCAGCTGCCAGCTCAGCCAGCTCAGCTGTTAGCTCAGCCTGCTCAGCAGCCTCAGCTGCTGCAAAAGCAGCAGTCTCCGCCTCCTCTGCAGCAGCCTGCTCTGCCCTGCGCCCCAAGTACATGTCGTCCATGTCATGATCATCATCCAGGATCTTTTCCAGCACCTGCAGCACGCCATCTGACTCTTAAATGGCCAGGATCACGATGGCAGGCCGCCTCAAGGTTGTCCAGCTGGGCACCTGCAGCACAATGTACTGCTGCATCTTGTGGGCTGCAAAAAGTCATGCGCAGGCTGCTTTGACATACAATTCATCCATTTCTTGGTCATCACTGACATTTCATGGCAGCACCTGCAGCGCACTGTAGTGCTAGATGCGCCACACCTGCAGGTGAAGGTGGGCACTGGCCATCTTCAGCATCCTCCAGCATCATTTCAGACATGCAGCAGAAGCAGCCTTCAGAAGCGGCCAGTCCTCTCCCACTCATTTCTAGCTGGCATGAGGCATGCATAGCGGCTTTTGCATGAAAGCACAAGGCGGTGTGGATGTCTTCCCCACCATGACTGCCGCCACAACATGCCGCAACATGCCTCCAGCTGAAATGCGCCAGCACCTTAGCGGCCATGATGTCAGACTGTGAGCACAATCATGCAAGGATGCCCCTGCCAGGCAGTTGCCTGCTGAAGCTGCTGGCAGCAGGTCTGTACCGTTTTGAGGCGCGCCATGCGGTTGAGCAGCTTGTTGAGCACCACCTTACCCCCCTGGACCTTCTCAAGCCCATGCCTGGACACCTGCAGGCATCAAGGCCTTCTACACAATGCAGCATTGCTTCCCATGCCTATTGACGATGGGTGACTGAGCAGGATGGCATCAGGCTGGTCGCAGCATTCCCCGGGCACTGCTTTTGATACATGTGCTGCAACTGGCAAGAGGCCTGTCCCTGTCAACATTGTCAAGCAGGCATGCCATGCTCCTCAAACAGGATACTGTCAAACTTTGTGACATCCCGCTTGCCGTTGGCCCTCAGCCTGGCCTGCCCCAGCAGGGTGCACAGAGAGTGATGCCAGCCTGCCCAACACAGGCATCTAGCAGCAGCCAGCCGACCACATGTCCAACAGTAATGCACATCAATTGAGCACCCTGCAATGCTGCAGATGCGGGACGTGAGCACAACATCAGAACATGTTCCAAGCTTATGGGCTGCATGCTGCACCCACCCGCACATCCAGCTGCCTGAGTCCTGTGTTGATGCGGTCCTCTAGGCTCAGCACCTCCAGCTCCAGGCGGCCAACAGCATTGTGCAGGGCGCCCTCCAGTGCGCGCAGCTCGTAGGGCAGCGTGCGGTCCACATGCACCAGGTGCGCCTCCTTCCTGCAGTGTGAAGTTTGCAGCCAACTTCACTCGTGCCAGCCTCCACCATGGACAGGTGCTGCTGCCTGCTGCAGGGGGCAGCAGGTAGGCTTCCAGCTGCAAGCAGCTTGCAGGCAAGCATGCAGACCACATGCGCCTCCTTTCCTGCAGGAAGCGTGGGGCTGCGAGTTCCAGCAGGGCCTGAACTCGAGTGCTGAACAGCCTATGCAGGGCAGCAGGCGGTTCATGCGCGCCAGGTTTGCTTCGCTGCATGAAGATCAGGCTCCAGGTTCCAGCACTGCCAGCACTGAACCATTGAAGCAGCTTGCAAGGGGCAATATGCACTCAAGAGCACAAGGTAAGTTTCCATCCTTTTTGCATGGACGACAGTGGTGAGACTGCTGGCAGCAGCAGCCTGATGACGGCCAGGTGTTGCTACTTCTTGCGGGGCAGGGCTATTGCACCTATTTGGTGACCTCCATGGGCTAGCTAGGGACCACATGCACCTGGCAAGCCTCTTGTTTCTAGGGGCCAAGCTCTCTCGAGCAGCCTGTGCAGGGCAGTAAGCCTTGGCTAAGCTTCCTGAGCTGCCTAATGTCCACACTGAAGGCGGTCTAGCAGCCACGCTTGCCGACAATCGTACCAGAGGCAAGGCAACACAGCTGGTGCAGCTCAGATCAAGACCTTGCCATAGATCTGCTGCAACGTCAAGGGCAAGTGGTTGGTGTCCACCAGCTTGGAGCACCCAGACAGCACCCCAGCCTTGATGCAGCACCAAGCATGTCAAATCAGACCATCTGGGGTGGGGCTTGTCAGAGTCCTCCTCGGCTGCGCTGACGCGTAGGACGAGGTCCCGGATAAAGGGCAGGTCAGGGGTGGGCAAGGAGCCTGCGGGTCCGCAGCCGGTCGATGGAGCGCTCAGCACATACACTGCATCCCGACCTGCAAGTGGTGGGAGCCAATACAGGTGCGCAGCGACATCAGGCCGTGTAGCCAGTCACGGCTGTGTCTTCAAAGGACGGGGCAGGCAGCCCTGTGTGATGTTCACCTCCCGCCCTCTCTAGCGCAGAACACAGTCGTTAGAGTGGAGCAGCACAGATGCCAGGCGCAGAGAGCGCAGGACGGCCTCCAGCGTGCAGCACTGCCCATGTTCACTGGCCTTGCCATGCAGCTCCCTGGCTGCGATTGACACTGTTGGCGGCACGCAGCGTTGGCTGCCAAAACTCCTGACATGGTCATCGCCGCTGTCAGCCTCACCAATGATCATGCGAATGGTCTCGAGGTTGACCACCAGGGCCTTCTCACGAATGAAGATGGCAGACGGGTATGGAATGGGCACCTGCAGCAGCGCAGGTAGAGAGAAGGCTGGATGGATGCTGCAGGAATGGTCTGCACATGTGAAGCCCAGTTGCTGACCTGTGGGTCCAGCACTCTCAGGTCTCTGTATGGGATGGACAGCTGGTGGGTCATGATGTGCTTGTCGCCCTGCACACGTGAGGCGCAACCAGTCTGGGTAGCATGACACTAGGTGGCTGTGTCAAGGACGGCAGGGTTGTAGTGCCTGTGCTGCTGCACAGCAGCGTTCTCAGTCTGCCAGACGATTCAGTCTATAGAGGCAGCTTTCCCTTGATGGTGCAGGCACGCAGCACTTGGTGCACGCAAGGTGTGCAGACCCTGCTCAATCTGGTCCAATGCGGCTCTAGGAGCTGTTGCTGGCTGCAGCACAGCACAGCTGCACTGTCCTGAAAGCAACACAAGTGCTGTGCAGTCCAGCTGCCGCAACAACAGACTGGCTGCAACTCAGCACAGCTTCGCTGTCCTCGAAGCAACAACACTGATGTGCGGCCGTGCTGCCGCAGCAGCACACATCAGGCGAGCGATGCACACCCTGACAAAGGAGGCCTTGCCCTCTGCGTCCAGCTTGAGCCAGTGCTGCAGCTCTGCTGCGCTGTTCCGCCTGTCACGTGTTGAGCCTGGCAGTGAGGGGGCTCCCGAGGGGTGGCTCCCATGGTTTGAGCCAGCTGTGCTGCTGCCTGCTGCCTCCTCCTGCAACGACAGTCTTGCCCGTTTGCAGGCGCTCCTTCTTTTGAGGCTCAAAGGAGCCTCAGCGTTGGTGTAAGTGCTGCGCGCGAAGGCTTGCAGCGCACTGCACAGGGGACATGCACACCTGCAGCACTCTGTCTACAGCCAGCAGTCTGATTTTTTCGTTGTTTGGGCTGGCCTCAGGTCCTGCCATCGAAGCTTCAGTCAGATGGTGAAACTAGATGCTTTGCATGGATGTTAGCGTGACGTGCGGCTATGTATTGCCTTCGGCCACAATAAGAAGCTCGCAAAGCGAAACTTGGGCAAGCAAAGCAACAAGTGCTTCGCTGATAAAGTGAATATATGATATTGACAAGGCTTGACATGAGAGCTGCTGACGTTGCCTTCAGGCTGACAGCAGGCTTCCTGGGGGTTGCTACTGTTATCACTGGTAGAGCCTCCCCACTGACCCTGCATAGCTTCAAATAGCATGTCTTGAGGAGTACAATGGCTTGCAGGTGTCAATTTGGCATACACAGTGTTCAAGGGAGTGAGCTCTGACGGATCAGCAGGTAAAGGTGCATGACCTGTCTCCTTGCGCCGCATTCGGGGTGTATCAGATGTGAGACGCTTGGCTACCTTCAGGCACACAAGAGCCCTCTGCAACGTCGTCCAGAAGCTGAGGAAATCAGGTTCATCATTCTAGGCAGGACCATGGACCTGGCGATCAGGCAAGCTGTTTCCAATCTGCTTGAAACCTGCTTCCATACCTGCTCTGACAGTTTGTTGTGCCTGCCTGCAGGATTCGCCCTGCCCTTTGCTCGCCTCACCTCGGAGGTTGCAGAAGTAGGTCCTGCGCCCAGGTCTGCCACAGCAAGCGTCAGCAGCGCAAGCACCGCTGTGACACAACAGTGAGGGCAACTCTTGCCCCCACCCCCTGGAAAGACCAACAGCAGGACGCACGCTGGCTGCTGCTGGAAATTGAGGGCCGTCACCGCACGCTGATAGGCAAGCCTTTCATTTGAAGTCCGGCATTCGTACCCACAAGCTGAGGCGCACATCACTAGACTGCCTTGCAGATGTGAAGAGTGCCAGGCAGACCTATGCTGTACGGCTTGCTGCATGGCATTCACATTTCACCAGCTATGCATCGTTGCCAACAGCAGCACTTGAGACCACCTGCAGCCAGTGCTGGGAGTGTCGCACTGAACCTCAGGCTTGTAGACAAGCAACCTCGCCGCCAGCAAATACCGCTGCTGCTCAGAGGATGCACATGCCCAAGATAATCTTCCCGAGGACTGTGCATGCATGCAACTCCCGCCTTGCCGCGCCAGGCATACGCACCACCAACTGTGGTGCACATCAGGCAAATCAGACAATACTGCAACTGTGTGCAGCAAGCCAGAGCAGCTCTGGATGAGCCTACGTTCAGATTGGCCAGTTGTGCCATTGGAAACAGCCTTTGTTTTTATGCAGGCATGGCGCGCCACTACTGCCCCAATGACTGGAGCCGAGAGGAGTTTGCGCAGCGCCTGCAGGATCTGCTAGAGCTGGCTCCCACGCTGCTGCCAGGCAACAGCTCAGCCCACCGCGGCCCTGATCAGGTGGGCAGCGACCCATATGCTTTGCAGGCAGATGCATAAGTGCCTCTCATGTACAATCTGACTTGCTGGCCGTGCCTGAGGAGATATATGGCACGCCTGCCACAACAACCTGTGCATCAGTACATGTCGATGTCTGTTCAGAGTGCGCTTGTGATGCTCAGCAGTCTCACATGCTATACATGCAGCCAACGGGTTCAAAAATCCCTCGTGCTGAGTGGCCGTCGCTCGCAAATGTGTGATGCTTGCCTGCAGATGCCCAGCACCCCAGGCCAGGAGCTGACAGACAAGCAGCTGGCCCAGCTGCTGCAGAAGGACCCAGGGGAGGTTGCGCAGCAGCTGCTCTTCCTTAAAGGGGCCCTGCTGCCCGCCGCTGACCTAGGGCTGATCATAGAATGGCAGCCCCAGCTGCTTTTGTTGGAGCATGACGCTGCACTGGACACCCACCTGGCCAGTCTGCAGCAGGCCTTCTTCAGCCAGCAGGAGGACCCTCAACAGGCACAGGCAGCCTTCTTGTCGCGCCACCCTGTGTTCCTGTATGCTGAGGAGGTCTCCAAAGCCCTGAGGGCGCTGCACTGGCGCTTGAAGGTGGATGTGGAGGCAGGCGACAGCATGAGAGGGAAGATTGCTGACAACCCAGACCTGCTGGTCTGGGGTCTGCGTCAGCAACATCTGATGCCAGTGTCCAACATGACATATGGGAACTCGACCACTGACTGGTGGACCAATCTGGAGTAGCTCCTTTTGCCTTGATGAGATTAATATAGACATGCCACCATGCTTGCTGGCAAGCAAGCTCGGCGAATGCACATGAAGTCACTTTCATACTGATGTTGAGTCAACCTTGAATTCATTCAAAGCTTCAAAGTTCGTGGCCTCTCCGTTCTAGACTAGAATGCAATGCTTGAGGCTAGCCTCTGGGCAGCAGTGTGCAGGCTGTGCATACGCTGCCCTGATTCAAGGCTTTGCCAGCTGGCTACTTGCTCTGTGGCTATCAGCAGCCGCTGTCTCTGCTGTGCAGGACCATGCAGAGCAGCCTGTGAAGAAGTTTCTGACATGATCCAGCCTGCCACATCTGCTGACATCCTTGCCAAGACAGCCTGCAGCAGATGCAGACAGGACAATACAGCTTGGTGACTAGGAGGGTGAACAGGCATTGGTCTGGACATGGGAGTCGTCCAGCAAAGCCGTTCATGGCGCCTGACAGATAGGCGCCAAGCAAGCAAGCTGCACCAGCCCCCAACATGATTCCAGCACACCATGGCAGGCCGCTGGGGATGGCGGCAGAGGGCCACAGGCGTGCAGGTCTTCAGGTGGCCACAATTGAAAGCACACCTGCTGCAGCGTCAGGTTCGAGGTGGGCCGTCCCAGGGTTGCACGCGCCGCCACCTGTGCCTGCGCCTGCAGGCGCCCCTGTGCAGCTTGCAGCTGGTGGCTGAGCTGCACAAGCTCCTGCAGCTGGGGCTGTGCAGCCTGGTGCTGCTGCCTGCCCAAGGAGGGCTGCTTCTGAGCAGCCTGCAGGCAGGGCATGTCCCATCTCAGCAGGAGAGGATGATGACATGTAATTACTCCCTCTGACTGCTGCCTCTCTCATCACACTGTCTGGACATGGAGTAAAAGGCAGGTGTAGCAGATGCTTGGCAACCAGGTGTCAGGCAGCCAACAGTCAGCAGAGCAACTCAGATGATCTGCAAGACTGACCTCCATGAAGCTGAGGTACAGCCCAGCACCAGCATCCCATGCGTCTCTGCCCACAGCGCTGCCTGCCTGTGGCTGCTGCTGCTGCAGCTTGGCCAGCCACTTTTGCAGCTGCCTCTGTCGGGGGCTGTGCAGGCTGCCCTTAGCCGCCAGGAACAGGCGGGGAGCCAGGTGGCAGCAGAACACTTGGTGCGCTTCGACCCACTGCTGCGCAGCCAGTAGCTGCCCAAGCAAGCCTGCAAACAGGGAGGCAGGAGTGAAGGCTAAGGCTGCACAGCCAGCAACTGCCCCAGCAAGGCTGCAGATGCCGGAGACACTGCTCAAGAGGGCAGCAACATCAGTGTCCCTGCAGCTGTGAGGGCAGCTGCGAGAGAGCCCTGGAAGCAACATGGGCACCAGCACAATCAAAAAATTCTGATGAACAGAGGACAGCATCTCGATTGTGAGGGCCGCTCAATTGTGAGGGCCAATCAGGTGCTGCCTGCTGCAAGTGGCTTAGGCTGCAAGCACATGAGATCCCTGTGCATGCTTCCAGGACGGGCAAAGCCAGCATGGCCGCAGCATGTGGGCAGAGCTTGACCTTCTGCATCCCATTATCAACTGCTGGCTGCTGCTTGCCAAGACATGCCCAGCCAGCCGTGCTCAGGAGGTCTGCCATGTGCCCAGATGCTGCTGTCAAGACCTCCTGCTTGCAGGCATGGCCGGCCATGCCCACAGGTCTGCAAAGTGGGCGCATCTCTACCTGCTGCATCCTGGCGGTAGAGCGCCAGCTGAGCAGAGGCCTCTGCCAACAACACGGCAGGGATGCCCAGCTCTTGCTGCAGGAAGTCCTGCATTGCTGGATGCTGCTCCCATGTTGTGACATGCCTACAGCACATCAAGTCAGACCTGAGCACGGATGGCTTTGAGAGGGTGTGCTTTCGCTTGATGTGTCTCCTGTGCAAGCAGCAACAGTGCCCCCAGAACAGCATTGCTTCATGCCACCAAATGAGGCCACTGCGTGGCATGCCTGCAGCAGCAGTGAACCCCAGAGTCAGCGCTGCTGCATCCTCACACGCCGCGCCACACTGCAGCAGGCTGCCAACCCAACTACATGGCACCCCACACTATGTCCAGCCCTTGGGGCTGATCCGTGGCAAGTCATTGCTGATGGCCCAGCAACAGCACCTCGTACACATAAGACCTGCACTCTGCACCGCGGGCCCCACAAGCTGTGAGTTTCTGGGCAGTGTGCATCTCTGCTGCCCACCTGAAGAGCAGCTCGCGCACTACCTGCCTGCGCAGGCCAGCATGCTGCGGGGAGTTGGGGAGGTGCAGGGCCACATAGACGGCCCACTGCGGCAGCTTCAGGCTCTCCAGCTGGCCCACAAAGCTGGCCGCCACCTGCAGCACCTGCAGGCACACTGGACTCCCTCGTCGCTGCATATCACTGCCCAGTGGGCAGCAGCAGCCGTGACTGAAAAGTGCGGGGCGTCTTGAGGGACAGGACTTGTGCACATGCAGTCCTGGTGTGCAAAGGGCAAGCCACTGGCTTGTTGTGGCATTGCCGATCTGCTGCTGTGACAGGCAGCCTGCCAATGGCCTCCAGTGCGGTCATAGATTTGCATTCCATTGCCACTTTTAACATACTGCTGTCTTAGTTGACAACAAACCTGCTGGTGGGGCTGCCCATCATCTGCTGTGACAGGCAGCTCGCCGATGGCCACCAGAGCGGTCATGAGCTGCCACATGAAGGCGTGGTCCAGAGGATCTGGTGTCATGCCTGCAGAATCCAGCTTGATCATCACTGTCACAGAGCTGCCAGGCAAAGGCATGGTGCTGGATGTATGACACTCTGCTATGGTAAGCATTTTGCACACGTATGCCTCACACAAACAGTCTGACACAGTGCTCTTAGGCATTCGGTGTGCAGCGCAACAGGCATGAATCCTGTTGAAGGGCTAGGACGCCGTGATCAGAGCCAGATGATGGAAAGGATACAGATCAAGGAGTCCATGACATCGCTTGACTGCAATGCAGTGCTCTCTGCAATGTGCTTGAGCCATAGGGGATGCTAAAGTGCATGACAGGCGGCACCGCCTGAGGCAGCAGCCTCTAGAAATCACCTAATGGCAGCATGACGAGGCAGAGCCTGCACACGCATGCCTCATGCAAGCACCCACCAGCTGTGTGAAGCAGCCGGCTGAGCTGCCCAGCCCCCGGCTGGCCTACAGCAGTGTCACCCGCTGCCTCCATGCCATCATACCCCTCTCGCCAGGACAGGGACACCCTGCTCTGCAGCTGCAGCAGCTCAAAGTCCACGTCATGAGCGTCCTGCACCTGCAGCAGGAGAGGCAGGGGTACCAGCATGGGAAGGCAGAACATCCTCATGAAGCAGGGACTTCCAGAGCAGAGACTGCAGAGCCCAATGGTCTTTGCAGCAGCCAGACCAAACAGTGCTATACAACAGGTGGACATTTGCATACAGAAACCTGACAGACAGAAGCCACAGTCACTGTTGTTGGCGCCACAGCCGCCGCACCTGTGGGGCAACTGAAGCAGTCTTAGGGTGCCCCTCCCTCCAGGCTGGGTACGGCAGGGGAGCACACTGAGGGCTGTGCACGTTCAGCGCATCTGCATAGGCTTGCAGGGCTCCTACCTGCGGAGCTGTCGGGCTCTGGCCATACCTGCAGGGGTCACAACTCAGTCAGTCGACGCTGCTGAGGCCTGAGACACAGGTGTGAGTAGAATCAGTGAGGGCAGCCAGAAAGTAGCTGCAAGCTCGCAGATATGCGGCACGCCCACCCCTCCCGCCCACGTTGCAGACTGACATACCTTCAAGGGCACACAATTGCAGCTGCGCAGCGCGGAGGATTGACAAGCTGCAGCGGCCGCTGCAAACATTGGCATTGCAATCACTCAGCGCACGGCAAAGTGGCTGTCAGCACGTCACAACCCCCAAGAAGATGGGCCCTGATGCTGGTGCAGGTACAGGCCGCCCGCAGCAATCAATGCATGAGCGTCTTGGGACACTCCAAAGGTGCAGCCTCGTGACCTGCACCCCTCCAGCTGTAGGCCAGGCGTGACTGCAGCTGCACCTCTCCAACAAGAAACAGCTCAAAACATCAGAAGTTAGCACCCAGCAGAGGGTGCAGTGCAGGGGCCCTACGCAATCCACCTGCACGCCTGACGCTGCCACGATCTCACCCAGGCGACGGGCAGCACTCCAGCACCCACCACAGGCGCAGCAAAGCACCCTGACCCTGCTTGAGCTGCATGCTGCCACACAGCACAGGCTCCCCTCAACGCAGGCTGTCTGCGCTGTCACCATAGATGCAGCCCCAGGGCCCTGCGCCAGTCCAGCTGCAGGCCGGGCGTGACGTCCTGCACCCCGCCTGCGAGCAGGCGGTACACCGCCACCAGCTCAGGATCCATGTGCTCGCTCAGCCTGTGGTGCTGCCAGGCTGCCAGCTGGTCCTCCAGGACTCTCTTGTGGGCCGTGCTGCTGCCAGCCTGCAAGCAGGTCCAGAATTACTGAGGGTTTGGCAGCATCAATCCAGTAACTGCAGTGTATTGCTTTGGGCTCTAGGTGGCCAGGCTGTCTTTATGTTGAGGGGCTTCAGCTGGGCAAGTACAACGGCACCTTTCACAGACAGTGGTAGCATCATGCCCAGTGCGCTATGTCACAGGTGAGGGGTATGAGTGCCCCATCAAAGTTCAAAATCGCTGCGCTGCGCTGTCTGATAGTGAATGACACCTGCTACCAGGCTGCTAGCCACTACCGCACCATGACTACGCTGCAACCGGACTGCAGTCACGGACAGTCACTGCCAGGACTGTGCAATGTGTACGTTGCAGCCGCTTTAGGCAGCGCACCTGTGCCAGTAGTGTGGCCAGCCTGATGTTGCAGCTGGAGGCAGCCGCCACAGTTGCGGCAGCTAGCTCGTGCCCCGTCAGCAGTCGGGCAATGCGGGGCACCGCCTCGTGGGCCCTCAGGGTCTCTGGCTGCAGGTGGTGCTGTGCCTGCGCCTGCAGTCAGTGGCATTGGTGCAGCTGAGCGCTGTGTGCGATTGCAGCAGCTGACCTCTCAGATGCGGACTCATACGCACAGACAGAAACACGTTTGGGGGAAGCCTTAGGCAGCACACACTCTCATTTGGCATTGTTCAGTGGCAATGAAAGAGAGAGTCATTGGGCCGCGGGCGCTGTTAACATGCATCATTGATACACCTGTCAGCTGTGTCACCTCAAGCCAGCGGCTGAGCAGAGCCCGCCTCTGCATGACGGGCGCCTCTGCAATGTTGGCCAGCTCCCCATCTGCTGCCTGCTGTGCCCCGTTGTCACACAGGAGCCCTGCACAGGCGCAGGGTTCAGCAGATGACCATATTTCAAGGCGTGCACTCCTTGGACGCTGGCCAGGTGAGTCCTATACATTGCTAGCTGAGATTCAGCACCAAAACAAGCGCATGTCAGGCCCTTCATGGCATGGCTACGGGCGCCCAGTCCCAAGCATCACAGGACCACTAACGAGTGTCACATCCCTCTTTCTGGAGCTTGCCTGCATGGTTGACCTCGCTGAACAGGAGGTGCATCAGGTGCCAGGTGCTGCCCTCATGCTGCAGCACTGTGCGTTCAGTGCTGGCCAAGCCTGCCATGGCCAGCGCCTGCTCTCGGAGCCTCTTGTGGGCCTGCCACAGCTGCTGCAGGCCCCTCTCCCGGTCACACTGAAGGTGCCATTGAGGCACATCTGCCGGTGACCCTGCAAAATGAAGCAGGTCAGCATTGCAGGCACGGGCTGCTGCACAGCAGCTGCAGGTCCCGCTTCCTGCATGCCCACAGGTGGCATCAGGGCGCACCTAGCCTTGACCGTGCAGGGCAGGAATTGTGGTGTCGTCAGCAATGCAGGCAAGGTCTGCTGCACAGGTGCTGCAGATCCTTATCTCTCCACACTGAAGGTGCCACTGGGGTGCATGCATGGCCGCCCCTGCAGAGTGGTGCAATGGGCATGTCGGCTTCGTAGGGGGTGCCTCCTGTCCTCTGCGAGGCAAGCTTTCACTTCATAGCAGATCAGTGCCCTTTGTGTGGCAGGTTCAGCACTAAGGACATTTTGCATAACATCGAGATGCACAAAGCTGAGCAGCTTGCAGCACAGTCTGTATTCTGCAACACGTGCTCGAGACGACAGCCCATGCACCAGACAGGCGCTGCGCTAGGCATGAATTGCTTTTGCAGATGTACCAAGGTTGCTGGCAGGAGCCACTCCCCAGCATGGTGCTGTGCAGGGTGGGTGTGGCCTGACCCACATCTGAGCTGCCAACCAACAGGCTGCCACGTGACAAGCACCATGATCTGCGAGCCGGAGGCAATGGCAGACTCACCTGTTTGCGCATTCAGCAGGCCGCTGTGCGCCAAATGCAGCTTGAGCTGCTTCTCTAGTCCCTCCTTCTGCCGAGCCAGGTATGCCTGCTGCACCCACGGCTCAGCCTGCCGGGCTGCAGGGGGAAGGCTCTCAGCACCCGGCAGCGCAAGAGGTGGCTCCTGTTGCGACCCCTCTCCAGCCTCCTCGTCAAGCACAGGGCTGGGTTGCGCAACCAGGCTGGTCAGCGAGAGGCGGCCGTCTGGCCCTGCAGGGTGGCAGAAGTGGCTTGATTATACAAGGCGTCAGCGTGAGCCAGACCATTCCAGAGCAGAAGGCGCCTGAGTCACCCCTTGCCTCCTGCAGGGTGGCGCCCAAGGTTGTTGGTCACAGTGTCAGCATGTGCCTGAGCAGCACACCTCTGCGTCTGGGCATGAGCCTCTCATGTTGCTCTGCAGGGTGACATGCCTTGCCGTCCAAGGGCAGCAGGCGTCTGCATGCTGCCCCTGTGACCAAAGCCAGGATCCTCATCCTGAGCCTTGCACTGTTATCAACAGAGCCCAGCATGACATGACACAGCATGTGCAGTTTGCTGTGCGGTGGTTTGTGATAAAAGCACACCACAGCTGCGTTGGAGCCGGCTCACCTACAGAGGCCAGCAGGCCCCCAGGGCCCCAGCCGGCCCTCGTGCTGCGCCCCAGCATGAGGCCCAGGTCCAGGCCTAGCCTGCCCTGCTGCTGGGCATGCTCCACGCGGGCCCGCCTGTCCCTCTGTGCAGCCGCCAAACGTTCCTGGAGGGGCAATGCTGCTGCAGCGGGCGATGTGCCGCGGCGCTGACTAGCAGGCGGGGCGGGAAGGGAGCCTGCAGCAGCATTCAGGGGCAACGCTTGGTGGGACTGATGTGAGCAGCACTATGGTTTATGCTTGGGCTGCCTGGAGGCGGCAGGGCTGCTGCGCCGGGCCCAGTGCCATGACATTGGCGGTGAGGGGGCCTCGAAGTAGGGGCAGGGCTGAGCCTTGGGCTAACACAACAACAGGCAATCTCACAGCGGAGAGCAAGTGCTTGGCAAGCAAGGAGGGGCATCTGCTGTGTGCTGGATAAAACCTGTCACAGCAGGCAGACATGCTCAAACAAATGTGCTTCACACAGCTGGCTGAGAGTGCAGCAAGGGTGGTTCACACCTGCTGCAGCCGCAGTTCCTAGAGTCACCGGGGGTGCCATGGAGCGCCATGATCTGGGAGCCTGCCCATCCTCCTCCTGGGGCCGCCACACGTCCTCAGCTGCAGCTAGGAAACAACCACAGATGCATGTGGCTATACGGTCTGTGTGTGAGTTGCACTGCTGAAAGGGCAGAAGATGTTGCGCGAGCTGGCTATGCACATTCTGCTCCGCCCAGCTGTGGGCTGCCTCACTTCTTCAGCTGCAGTGCATGCATGACTTAGCATCTCAGCAAGCTGTGCCCATAGAGCGGGAGACAGAATAAGCACATCTTGGCCACCACAGAGCCTGGATGCTACTGACTGAGCTGCTGTCCTTCAATCTTGCACTTGCATGAGCAGCCAGCCATCCATTGCATGACACAACACAGCCCTGCAAGGCCACCAGCATGGCCCTGATGTGTGGCTGAGAGCACAGCCCCCAAGCCCAGCAGTGCCAGATAACGGATGCATTCCGAGCAGTCATGCGTCAGCTGACCAGGCAGCAACACAGATGCAGTCGGCCTTGCTGCAGCCACTCACTCGCCCCTGGCTGATCCAGGGAGCCGACGCTGCGCACAATGGCGGGCAAGCAGGCTCAGGTGCAGTCACGATCAATACCAGGCACAATATGTGCCTTGATAGATACACTCCCCCGTACCTGGCCGGCTTAGGGGGCTAACGGGGGACAGCGCAGCCAGAGGGGACGTCTCTGCCCGCCGCTTGCGGCTGGGGCGGCTGCCGGGGTCATGGCTCAGCGGCGGGCCTGCGCCGAACAGCGTCTCCCGCGCCTCAAACAGCTCTGATGGGTCCTGGAACAGCCGGCTGGGCAGGCTGACCTGGAGGTCTGGGCTGTGCATTGGTCCTGCAAATGGGCAGTGGCGGTAGGATTCAGGCCACATGTGCTGCATTAGGAGGGGCAAGCCTTCTAGGTGTGCAGTGGCAGCATGGCTCATGTTGCTCTGCACAACTTCCACTCAAAGGGGCTGACCTGGACGTCACGACTGTGCCTGTGTCCTGCAAGGTGGACTGGCTTGCCTGCTGCAAATGCTGCCGCTGGAACATATACAAAACTCATGCAGCACTAACTGGATTGGGGGACAGGAGGCCAACAAATGCCTCTAGCCAGCATGGCACCATGTTGTGTAGAAGAGGGACACTCTGCATCTTGCACATCTGAGTGCATCAAGTCGGCCAGAGCATTGATGCTGCCTGAATGCGCCACTGCACTGCTGTGCATCAGCTCTTGAGGCGCAACCACCGCACGACCAGTGCAGGGAGCCCCCCACTGCAGATGTTCCAACTTCCCACTGAAAAGCTTGCTCAACCGCATCATTACATTTGCAGCAGAGCACACCAGCAAGCAGGGTCCACACCAACATACAAGTCAAGGGGATGGGATCATAAGCAAGTGTGAGTCTCAGGGGGGACAGCCCGGGGGGGAAAGCAAAGCAGATCCTTGAAAGCGATTTTCTTGTTAGACGTTGTCTGTGAAGAAACCAGGGGGCTTAAAGCACAAATTGAGCACAGGCTGGGTGCTGTGCGGGGTGCACTGCGCCCTGCCTGCGCATGCCATCCCTGTGAGCAGCGCTCACCCACACCTGCCAGCCCCCTACACAACACGGGGACTGCCACTCTTGGCACCAGCACCAGCAGCAGCAGCAGGACCTGAGCCCCCGCAGCAGCACCCACCTGCTGCTTCCTCTGTCAACGGCTCAGCCGCCGGCCCAACATGTGATGGAGGGGCATCCTCATTGCCAGCAGCGCTGCCACGGCTGGGGCTGACCCCCCTGCTGACTTCCCCGCCGACTTGGGTCTGCTCGCTGAGCCCATCATCATCATCCCCTGGATCCAGCGTCCTTGAGGCTGCGCCTGCCTTGCAGCCAGGATGGGGGGTCTCTGGGTCGTCGTACAGCTTAGCCTGGGTGGTGCCTGCAGGTGCAGCAGGGCAGCAATGCGGCTCCAAGGCAGCGTCTGAGATGACAAGCAGCACAAAGCTAGGGTGGAGTGTCTCGGGGCGTGTGTTAAGGCTCAGCTTGTTGAAGGCCTACAGGGGCAGCAGGGCAGCAAGCATGCCCTGACGCAGATGGCTGGCGGCCTGCAGCAAGGGTGGGGGGTCTCACAGTCATGCTACAGCCTTTCTTGACCCTAATTGCCTGCAGGGCCAGCAGAGCAGCATGCTGCTGCTGCTGCTCGGACTCTACAAGGCAACACACAGCTAACGACGCCGCTGGCAGCATGTTGACTTGGGCCCCGCACTTGCAAAGGGCTATTGTGAAAGGGCCCTGCAAAAGTGGGTCTGACGCACAAAACTGTTGCCCTCAGCTGCTGCACACTAGCTACAGCAGGAGGGCAGGAAACACTTGTCTGGAAGCAAACTGCTGGGTGGCTGGGCAATGCCATTAGACAGGGTCATGCGCAACTGCTGGTTGGCTGCGCAACTGCAGCCAAGTTGCGGGGCAGGTGCCAGGTGGCAAGCAGCAGTGCTGGCAGCACGGTGCAGCTGGGGTCTTGCCTGCCAATGGACTGGGTCGGCAGCTGCCACATAGCAAGCAGCATGCCAGGCAGTGCAGCTGGGCAGCAGCAGGGTCTCGCTTACCCTTTTGAGCCGGAGTGGCAGCTGCAGCGCGCTGGGAATGCGCCCGACCAGCCTCTGCAAGCTGTTGGGAGCTGCCAGGCTGGTCACATACATCATCATCCTCCTCATCACTGTCCAAGTGGCTGAAGTCGTATCTGCAGGGGCAGCATATCTTTACAGATAGGACAAGGACTTGCAGCAGGTCACGCAATAATGTGTGATGCTGCTGTGCATGCCCTGGACCACTTGTGGAATGCCATGTAGCAGCACCTGAGTCACAGCACGTCAAAGGAGGCCCCCAGGCATGCCACACAATGCCTATACTTCAGGGAAGGGCAGCAGGGAGCCTGCTCATTTGTCTCAGGCATTTACGTGACTAGACAAGCAGTTGCACAGCGCTACGGCCTAGCATCCAACTTGCAGAGTGCAGGTTAAGGCCTTCACACTCGCATTGCAGGGCATGCTACCACTCAGGGCATGCTGCCACTCAACCCATGGTAGCCCGTTATTGAGGGCAAGGATCATAACCTAGCCTCTCACCTGCCAAAGTGCACCACAACAAGGCATCATGTCCTGCGCCTTGCCCAGTGCTCTGAGAGGCTCCTTCCACAACAGCAGGAGGCAGCACACTCAGCTCATGTGCTGAAGGGCTTCACCAGCAAGCGCGCATGACCTGTCCAACACTCCCAGTGATGGCAAGACACCAGCAGGGCAATTGCTGCAGCTCATCAGCACGAGGCTCACCGGCTCAGTGTTCTGGGACAGTTTCTGACGGGCTGATCCAGTGGTCGCAGCACAGTCAACTTCTTGACGAAGGTTGCCCATGAAACTCAGCTTACTCACTTACTAAATGGGGCAGGCAGCCCTCCCTATGAAGACTGCCTGTGACAACAATATTGACCCAGTGCTCCACAACCAGGCGCCACCTCCCTGTGCGGCCCTCCCGGTGTGCTGAGACTTGGCTCTGTCACAGCAACAGCCTTTTGGATTCCCTCACCTGCTGAAGTGCTCAACCACAAAGCGCCACTTGCCCGTGCGGCGCTCCCAGTGAGCCCCAGTCCCGCCCAGCTCGCTGGCTGCGCGCTTGAGCCTGCGCTCCCACTTGTCAATCTTCTCAGGGTCAGTCGTGGGCTGCCCAGTGGCCTTGTCCATCCTGTAGGCGTTATACAGGGTGACCTGCGCCTGGCCGTTCAGGCCCTGGCCCACCTCAGGCGACTCCAGGCCTTCAGAGCGGGGGTACACCTGCAGCCATTTGCCAATGTTGGTGTTGTTCTAATGAGCTGTCCTCGGACTGAGCTCAAGTGCCTTCAGCATTCATCCCAGCACACACCTGCAGCAAAAGGCTGCAAGGCTCTGTTCTGGAAAGGTGCTTCACAACTCTATCCCAGTGGTCGTCCTCCAGCTGAGCGCAGGCGCCTCCTAACTGTCCATCCTGTGACCAACCCTAAAGCCTAAACCCCTTCACAGTGTTCATTCCTGCAGCCACAGCCAAACAGCAGTTGCTGTGACCAAAGCGTGATATAGAGCTAGCTGTGTTCAGACTTCATTCAGGCATGTCCAGGCAGGCGACGCAGAGGCACACCTGCGACCAGCAGCAGGCACTTCAGGAACCTCAACAGGGTCAAGCAGGCTAGGTCCTCTGGCCCACCACAGGCGTCTTCAGTTATAAAAGGCGGGGACACACCTTTGGATCTGCATTCTGCCTGAATGCCAGACTCAGTGGAGACGTTGGGCCACCCATTTGTGTGCAGGCAGCCAGGGCGTCTGCTCAGGCCCTTGGCAAGGGGATTGCTGCGCCGCCTCAAGCACTGCATCTTGCCTACTGCAGCTTGCCCAACTGCTGCATCAGGCACCCTTGACCACATCTTCCTGAGAGCTGACTCACCTCCACGACCAGGTGCCCTATATTGATGACCTTGTCCAGGTCAAGCTTCCACGGCAGCACCGGCACCAGCCAGTGGATCTTGCCCAGCTCCTTGTGCTCCACTGTGAAGTTCTCCACAGGCAGTGGGTGCCCCTGGTTTCCTGCCAAGATCCTCAGCAGCTCGTCAGGGCTGGGGGACACCCTATAGTGCGCGTTTCTCGTGGTGGGCAGCAGACTGCGGTACTGCAGGCAACACAGCAACAGCGTGAATTTCCAGCGCCGAGGGCTATTGCAATTGAAGGGAGGGGGGGGGCGGGGGGGAGGCAGACAGCAAGGGGTCAGTGTGCTTGCATTGGTGCAGTGCAAGTCTGACGCTGTGAACAGCAGAATCCAGCCTGCAGGTGCCACAGTAAGAGCTCGCTGCGCTGGTGCCGGGACAGGTGCAGGAAATGGCCAGCATGATTTCAAGGCCTGCCAGCAACCTGGGGCCACTCTCTGACATGCAGGGAGGTCCCTTGCAGCAGTTGTCAGGTCATGTTACAGCAGATCAGGCAACTGCCCAAGTATAGCCCCCTGTCAGTTGTCAACCAAGCAGTTCACACCCCACCTGGGGCTGCTCTGCACATTGTTTGGTCTCATTCCTGTCAGCCCATATGGCTTTGCTGCATAGCACACCCTCAGGTTCCCGCCATCAGAAGCTTTTGAGCCATCATCAAGGCAGGACTGTGTCAGCCCAGCTGCTCGTAACATTCTTGCCCTTGTTCCTATCCCCAACAGTGGCTGCCCAGCTTCCTTTCAAGCTGTCAAAGGGCAGAGACACATAGGCTGTGCCTCGCTTCCAGGACATGTCCTCAGCACCCCTGGAAGAAATCTCCTGCAGGCTGACAATGGCCCCATGAGAGCCCACCTCCTTGAAGGGATCCTCTGCGCTCTTGCCTTGGTCCCCATCCCCGCCAGCATCCTCAGGCTGGTTCTCCTGGGCCTCCTCCCTGCCATTGCGCCTGCAGTGACACGTTCATGTATCACCTGGTGGCTCATGCAGAGGTGGCGGCTCATGCAGGGGGCACATCACTTGCAGCATACATTCCCTGCTGGGCAAGTTGGCCGCATGCTGCCTTACCAGCAGAGACTGCACAAGAATTGGGCTCAGCCCAGCGACTTTGGGCTGCTTGGACAACCGCCTGCTGCAGCTCAAAGCAGCCAAGAATGGGCAGACACTGGGAGCAAATCTAGCAAGTCTCAATTTCAGGATCATCTGCCTGCTGCCATACAAAGCAACCAAGAAGTGCCCAGAAATGAGAGGCACCCGGACTAAGCCTCCTGAAGCAAGGGACACGCTGAACAGCAGCTCACCGGCTCTGCTGCGCTGCTTGCCTTTCGCCATGCCCCTCACGAGCCTCCCGCTCCCCTACGAAGTTCGGCGACGCCTCACGATGGGCCCCCTCAGACTGCCCGTGGCCATCAGCATTCCCATTCTCTGGTGGCTGCTGCCCTCTGCCTGCATCACCCTCCGGATGCTGCTGCGCATTCCCAGCAGACTGCTGGCCCCTGCTGGGCCCGGGAGTTGCGTCTGCCGAGGGCAGCTGCTCGCGACTGAACAGCCTGCGCGGATTGCTGACTGGCACAAACAGTGTGCTGGCAAGCCTCTCAGGCTCAGCACCCAGCTCAGAGTCAGCCAGGCTGGCTGATGCAGCATTCCTGCAGGGCAGCCGTGAGCGAGTCAGTCAGGTCCTGCAGCCATCTCAATGACAGTTCTGGCGTGCCACCTGTGACAGGCTAGCTGACACAGTATGCCTGCAGCGCCAGCACGCCATAAAGAATGATGGACAACCCATAATAGCTGATGGAGGATGCAGGCCTACTGAACAAGTGCTCTGCAGGGGACATGACCCACTCCAGCAATCTCGGCTCACTTTGTCATACAGAAACTTCAAACACGCCAGGCAACTCTGATTGCAAGCACTTGCAGGCCTGGCGGCAACCATCAGCAGGTGGTAACCCTACTGCCATGTTCACTTGAGCCTGCAGCCCAAAGCGGGTGGCAGAGTAGCCCTGGAGACGGCAGAACGAGCCATCTGGTCTTTGTGAGCGCAGCAGCTAGACAAACTGGCATCAAGCACTTCACCCCAAGGGTTGAGGCTGCTTCCAGGGAGTGTCAATGCTGAGTCACCACGGGCAAGCAGCCAGCTGAGGAAAGATCAGCTCTGTCAACACGGACGCACTCTGTTGGTGCCAGGGACCCCGCTGGAAATTGGAAGCGAGGAAGGGGGCTGCCGTCCTGGGTGTGGTGATGCCAGTGCAGTCAGCTGCCAGTCACAGCATTTACCCACCTGAGAACAAAGGCTGCCCGCATGGGAGTTGGACATGCCAGAGCATAGCAGCCAAAGCGACGGGCAAACAGGACACCTGAGCACATCAGCTTGCCATGGGTTCTTGCCTGAGGCCGGAGGCTGCCCTCCTGGGGATGGTCATTCCCACACGCGGCGTGATGGCGCGCGGCACGCTACGCAGGCTGCCTGAGCTGCTTAGCCTGTTGTAGCTGGCTGGTAGTACCATGGCTGAGGGCGGCCTACTTTCAACTCCAATGTTGGGGGGCGGCGGCATCTGCCCATATGGGCTTGTGGAGAGACCTGCAGAGGCTGTACTTCCAAGGGCAGATGCGGGAACAGGAGCTTTTGGGCTTCCGTGCAAAAACAGCAACCTCCTGTGACATGCTTTGGCCGATTGGGCAGCAGATTATGAATTGTGCAGCATCTTTGGGCTCCTGGCACCACAGCAGACCAACAGATCAGCCACACATCAAGCATCAGCTGGCCCTGCCCCGCTACAAGCACCCTTCAGTTGAGAGGCTGCTCAACATAATGGGACTAATGATGAGTTGCAAACAGCTGTGCATTCTAGCTGGAGATGGGCATCAATGCAAGGACAATGCTCCAAAAGGGAGCCAGTGGCATGACATTTGCCCAGGAATGCCCTGCCAGATGTCGACAGATGGCAAGTGGTTGCTCCATCATCTAATGCGCCAATCAATGCGCTTGTGAACCCTCAGTTGGTGCTTGAGTAACTGCGTCAGGGCCTGGGGCGGTTGCAGACATGATTGCAAAGCACAGAAGACACACCCGTGCAGGGACGCGACAGAAACTGCTACTGGCCTGGCTAAACAAGCAAGGCAGGACGGCTTACGCTGGGTGCAATGACTCTTACCCAGCGGCAGAATGGACAGCTGCTGCGCCCCCTGCTGCTGCCCCTGCGGCTGCTGCTGCTGCGGCGTCCCAAAGGAACTGAAGGTGAACATGCCCCCGCTCTGCGCCGCCTGGGATTGGCCACCAAAGGAGAAGGCCGCGCTGCTGGCACCAAATGGCGAACCGCCAGTGCCAAATGCCGGGGTTGAGGCCTGCCCAAACAGCGATGTGCTGGATGGAGTTCCCAGGGTGAAAGTGCCGCTGCTGGCCCCACCAAATGGCGAAGGGGACGAGGCGCCCCCAAAGCTGAAAGTTGGTGGCTTAGAGGCCGGTGTCTGCCCAAAGGAGAAGGCTCCTGGACTGGCCCCAAAGGCAGAGGGGGTCGCACTGCCAAAAGCAGCTGAGCTCTGCCCCAGGCCACCAAAGCTAAAGGCGCTGCTGCTGGCAGGGGTGCCAAACATGGAGGGCGCGGAGGCCTGGCCAAACATGCCCCCACTGCTCTGGCCGAAGGTGGGCGTGCTGGCACCCCCAAAGCTGAAGGCGCTGCTGCTTGCCTGCAGGCAAGCGGCCAGAACAAGGTCAACGGGTGCGATCAAGCCCTGCTCAGACAGGTACGAGAGGTTGACAAAGCTGACTGGCAGCCCTGACGAAGCAAGCATCATGGCCCTAAAGCAGCACAATGCGAGATGACAGTCATTTTACAGGCAATAGCAAGGGTTTGAGGAGCAAAGGCAGCCTTGTTGCACCTGCTGTCCAAAAGCCGGGGCAGCCTGGCTCTGCCCAAAGGCGCCAAAGCCGGAGCTGCTAAAGGCCGCACTGGAGGCAGGGCCACCAAAGGGGCTGGCGGCGCTGGCACCTCCAAAGCTGAAGCTGGGGGTGCTAGACGCGCCAAAGCTGAAGGCAGAGGAGCTCTGCCCAAAGGGTGAGCTGCCCTGCTTTGAGAGAGAGACATGGGTCAGCAGTTGCCTGTCAGAAAGCTCTATTGACATGGATGGGTGAGCAAGCCCATTGTTACTGATGCTGAGCTGTTTGCTGGACAAGGCTATCATGCGTATGCTGGATCAAAAGACGCTGTGGTCAAGTTCACATGGGCATGATGCGCGCGGCTAGAAGCAACAGGGGCGCACCTGTCCAAAAGCGGGGGTGGACTGCTGTCCAAAGGCTGCGGGGCTGCTCTGCCCAAACGGGGATGCCAGGGTGCCCCCAAAGCTGAAGGCCGCGGACGAGGGCTGTGCAAATGCAGGGGTGGCCTGCTGCCCAAAGGCCAGCGTCGGGGTGCCAAATGGGGACGCCTGCTGGCCCTGTGGCTGCCCAAACAGGCCTGCCCCTGCTGGCTGACCGAAGCCAGTGGGGGTTCCCCCGACTGCACCCTGGCCACCCTTCACACCTGCCTGCACAGCATGTGGGTCATTTGATGTGCGCCTTCGGTGCTGGGGCAGGAGCAGGCTGCAAGATGAAACAGCCACTGGCGCTGCCTCGTAAGTAGGAGAGAGGGTCTGGGTACCGATATGATGTGCACGGCAGTGAAGCACTGCCAAAGTGAAGCCATTGTTGCTCGTTGTGGAAAGTGATTGCAAAGGCGTCATCAACCATTGAACAACACATGCCAGAAGGGTGGAGTGGGGTGTGGAGCAAGTGGACACGTTGGCAGTCAGCAAACTCGACAGCGTTTCAGCACTGGCATCTGCCCTTGACATGACAGCCCCTCCCTGTGACTTTGCACATTATCCTGCTCACAGCCGCACCCAGCTCACACCCTGCAGGATCCTGCCTGCTTGACTCCTCCCAATGCCGCTAATGCTGACCGGAGGTGACTGCCACCGGTCTGGACCACTGCCGTGCACAGACAGGCCCCTCCCCTTGTGGTCATCCTAGCACAGCTGATGCAGCCATGACCGTGGCCAGATCAACCCCAAGCCCTAGGTTTCGCCCTCTTTTCACCTGATAGTCCTCCCAGCGCAGCTCCTCCACCGACTTGGAGCTGTACTGCGGCATGGCACAGATCGTTTTGAAGTTCTGCCGCTCAGTAGGCTTGCTAGCGTCTGTGAGGCTGGTTGTCTGGTATGGCAAAGTCCGCGTGCCCGTCGCCTGCGGCTGCTGCTGCTGCTGGCCAAACAGCCCTGCAGGACATCACGGTGGGGGGGACCTGTCATGCATTGCAGATGGCCTGAAACACAGGCGGCTGCACAGATGCGGCAGGCAAGGCCTGGCATGGAAGTGCTGGGTGACTCACAAATGCAGCACAGCCACATGCAGGCTGTGGCAAGCAAGGGCTGGCAGGCAGCATCTGATGATGGCAGCGTCCAGCACAGCCAAGAGGCTCTGCAGGCTGCCTTAGCAGGAATAGCCATGCATGTATTGACAGCAATAGCAGCTCAGCGCACATCCATTGCGCCCAGGGCCAGGGGCTTGTGGCATTTGGATGCTCACCTCCGCTGGGACTGCCAAACCCTGAGCTTGCTGGCGCCCCAAAGGCCCCAGCCGCTGGGGCGCCAAAGCCGCCTGTGGGTGTGCCAAAGGCGGGCGTGCTGCCGGGGGTGCCAAAGGGCGCACTGGACGCTCCAAAGCCCCCACCAAAGCCGCCAGAGGTCGGAGCCCCAAAGGCTGGGGTCGACTGCGCCCCAAACATTGGAGTGGAGGCGGGCACTCCAAATGCAGGCGTTGAGGTGGGGGCTCCAAATGCAGACTGCGGCCAGGAAGGATTGGTTGCATGTTGGCAGTGGTGTGCCATACAGCGAGCTGCCGGCATGGTGCATCAGATTGAGTGAAGACCTGCGCAGGGCTAATGCAACAAACATGTCGGAGGGCACAGTGATCCTGCAAAGTCTTGGCTGCACCCCCCCAAGGCGGGGTCCTGGAGGTTTTGCCTGACATACATCATCTATGCCACAGGAAACCTACCCCAGTCTGGCCAAAGGCTGGGCTGCCTCCAAAGCCACCACCAAAGGTGTTGCCGCCAGGGGATGCCTGCAGTGCTAAGAGAGCCACTGTCAGCCCTGCAGTGCATGACAGCAAATCTTGAGAAGCTACTCAGTGCAGGAAGCTCACCCCGAACGCACCGCTTCCAAAAGCTGCCTGGCTCCTTGGCTGCCCAAATGCCTGCATCATGTGTAGCACAGTTATTGCTTTGAATTGCGTGAGGTCTGAGTTGCAGTCAGGGTGCAACCTGCTCACCGCGGCTCCGCCAAATGCTGCACTACTGGATGGCTGCCCGAAGGCAGGTGTGCTCTGAAGACGCAGCACAGCAAGCTTAGATAAGGACAGCAGCATTGTGACTTCCTAAGACCAGCATGGACACTCTGAGAGGAAGATGCATGGCAGCAGAGCAGCCTCACCTGACCAAAGGGATTGGCAGCAGGAGCCCCAAATGGGGACGCTGGCGTAGCCTGACCAAAAGCTGGAGTACTGCTCTGGCCAAATCCTCCTGCACGCAGCCCTAAGTCTGAGTTATGCAGTATGGCGCTCTTTGGCAGGACTGCTAGTTGCATGCTGCAGCCACTCACCCCAGGACATGCTGATCCGGAGTGCCTTGCAAGTGGCCACTAGGCCCCAAACAGATCGATCATGTGGCCTGATGGAAAGGGGCGCATGCAGACTGAGCTCAACGCTCGACAGGAAACCCTTCTTTCGAAAGAAGGCACAGAAGCACCATTGACCATTGGGGCCATGCAGCTTGGGTGTCAGGGACGAAGGCAGAGGGTTCGCTGTGCTGGCAGCTGCTATGTCTGAGTGACGTCGAGACATACAGCAACTCTCAGGCAGCCACAGCAGGCATGAACATCTGTGTGAGGTATGTGCAGGCATTGGACAGGCTGCGGCCGAGCTGCACCAGCCTCCCTGGCAGCACTGACCACATGTGGCAGCTGCTCCAGGAGGCTGTGGCAGCATCAACCATACCAGCAGTGGCACAGCAATGCTTTGAGAGTACAAGCAGTGAAAGCTCAGCACGTGCACATACATGATAATCATCGAAGAGTCTGCTGATATTGGCTCATCAGGTGTGATTTAGCCTTGTGGAGAAGCTAAACGTTTCATACACGTGTTGCAACACGTCCAGCAACAAATGTTTTCTGATGGCTTGCACCATTGTAGATGTCACGCAGACACATCTGAAGCTTGATGTTCAAGGGCTGCTGCAACTGCTCTGCATTTGGCTGACTTGCTAGGGTTGCCTGGGTTGGTCATGGAAGCTCTGAGCAGATAAATCGATGCTTGCATGTATAGTGCTCTCACTGTCAGCGAGTCCTGAGTGTCTCTTGCCATCACGTCACCCGCCTGGTCAGTATGCACCAGTGCAACCTGCTGCCCTGTTGCCTTCAGCTCAGCATCAAGTACCGGGCGATCTGCTTCCACCACTGGAGCTCCACACTGCTGCGGCTGACTCTCTGCCAGAATGTCTGCCATGCATCCAGAGGGTGCAGCCTGCCATGATGAGGCAAGCTGTGGCTGGCCAGCAGACATTATGGCGTCACTGCGGTTCTGAGAAACGGTTTTCTGGGCAGAAGTGGTTGTCGGGTGAGCAGGTAGTCTGGCTGGAAGACGGGCACCCCAGCTGCTGCTTTCCTGCAGCTGTCTCGTTGTAGCCTGCAGGGCCGTGTAGCTGTGACCTTTGGTGGTTCTTCAGGCGGCATGCTGTCAGTGTGACATGCTGCTGGTGAGTGTCGGGCAATGACACCCAGCAGTCGCCAGTACGAGCTTCTGCTGGAGCTCAAGTCAGGGGCATGATAGACTCATGCCAGGGTGCCACTGGAAGCAGCAGAGCAAAGACCTTCACATGCCCTCTGGAAGCAGCAGAGCAAAGACCTTCACACGCCCACTGGAAGCAGCAGAGCAAAGACCTTCACAGGCCTCGCTGCGCCTTCACAAGCTGCCCCCGAGGGCAGCACAGGGTAAGAGACACCAAAGAACACAACCCCACCTGAAGTCTGTCCTGCTTTCCCCGGTCACTGGCTGATGCCTCAGCAGCCAGACGCACCACCTGTGGGTGCTGAGGAGAGAGCAGTGTCATGCGCAACCCTGCAATTGACGTAGACCTTTGTGAACTGTTTGCGCAAAACATGTCGTTTGGCTTTGCAGATTATTTGGAGAGCATTTGCCAACGGGTTTTGTTCTTCATAATGTTATTGTACCTGGGCCATGTGCCCTCGACCCCTCCCCGCTCAGCTCCACCCAGACCTGTTGCATCGCGTGCACCTCAAAGACCACCTTGCCTGTCTCCTCGTTAAGAATCCTCGCACAGGTGGCATCTGCATGTAACGCAGCCTGACTCTGCTCAGGTGCAAGTCTCAAGGGTAAAACTTTTTACAAGCAAGCATCTGTCGCCAGCAATGCTTCCAGAAGCGGGATGTGCAGGACAACTGCAGCGCAGAGCAGCAGCCAGCCCATCAGGCAGAGGTACCACTTGTCACACTTGAGTCACCTGAAAATCTAGGCCTGGCCGATGCCAGCATGTGCTGCCTGCCGGGCAGGAGTGCGAGCCAGGCAGCAGCAACCCACAAGGTCCCACCTGTTGATAGACGCAGCTTGCGCCGCTCGCTGAGAACATAAGGGTCCCTTGCATCTGGCTCAGCATCGCTGCTCCGTGGGGGCCGCACCAGCCCAGCGCGATCAGCAAGGTGCAGCAGCCCCTTGATGTGGTATTCCGGGATGAACAGCAGTAGTGCGGTGGGTCGGATGGCATACACCAGGGCAGGCTTGATGTGGGGTTGCCTGCAGCGCAGCAAGGTGTGAAAGGTGGTGCAGCCCACAGCACAGCAATGACGCTCGTCCAACTGCCCAGCTTTGCTGTTCCATTCCACATTGCTGGTCCACCTGAAGTAGAAACGGCAGCATTGCGAACACAGAGCCTGTGTGGGGTTGCTGCTTGCTTGAGAGTCAGCCTGATAACAACACAGAAGCATGCAGGCCACCACTTCCAGCCATTAAATTCAACTCAGCAGGTCATCTCACAGGGTCCAGGCATGCAGCCAGCACATGCAGCACCCACATGTTCTCGCAAGGCGTTCCTGCCAGACAAGCGCCTATGCATGACCAGCAGCAGATGCAGTTTTGTATCTTGAACATGCCTTTGTGCGCCCGCTTTTACTCCATGTGTCAACAGACCGCTTCAGTATGCCCTCACCTATGCAGAAGCAGCAGGAGGTAGAGGTCTGAGCACTCCTTCTGCGCCCGCTTGGATGCCCTGTGCCGCTCATTCATCATATCAGCGGCAGCAGCTACCTCTGCATGCGCTGTCAGGGGGACCTGCTGCCCATCAGCAGGCACCAGCTGCTGCTGGTGCTGGTGCTGTTGGTGAGGGTGTTGATTGTGGAGGGGCTGCTGCCTGCCCTGCTCCAGCTGGAGAGCCAGCAGCAGCTGCCTGTGGACCACCACATCTGCATAGCGCCTGCAGCACCGGGATACTCGTGGGGGTTGTCAAGACTTTCAAAGCTTCAGGATTGAGCCTGACTGTTGGCAAGTGTGCAGGCCTTCATGCAATGTCTCAACAGTCTGATGGGCTGTTGCTCACTTACTCCTGCTGACTCAGGCAGGAAAATTGAGCTGAGGTGAGGCTTGTGTCAGATGGACACAGGCTAAAGCGGGAGTGCCGTGCTGTGTATCAACATCTGCTTTTGCCTTGTATTGATGACTGAATATGTGACGTGTTGCAGCGTGAAGACCTGACCCACCTGATAGGGGATGTGAAGTGGGTGTAGTGGCTCAGGGCCAGGCCAAAATGGCTAAAGCCGCCACCTCCAGGACGAGCATCCCCTGCAGTGACAGAGCACTCTCTCTGCTGCTGCGCAGGGTAGAAGCCATCACTTGAAGATGCTCAGCTCAGGTGACTTGAGGTTCTGTGCCATGTCTAGCACCTGATGCAGAGTTACTGGCGTGCAGGTGCACGGCTCGAGGCACGCTCAGCTCAGCTATGGCATGTGTGCAAGATTGCAGTGCATGCCCTGTGCATCTGGAGGCTCCGTGCCATGCAGATTCCAGTCACCTGTGGAGCAGTACTCAGCCTCAGACATTGCTCGTGTTGCCACAGCCTTTACCAGGGCGATGCTGGCGGCATCTGTGGCTGCCAAGCAGGCAGCCTCCAGGGAAGCAGAGAGGGCCCTGTTGGACGAGATGTCCAGCCGCACGCCTGCAGCCTCGCACAGAGCCTCCACCTGCAACCACTAACTAGACATGGAATGAGAATCCCTAAAGGACAAAGGGCCTGCAATGGGCTGGGCTGAAGCCGCCTCACCCCACAGCCACATGTCAAACTGACACACTCTTCCTGCAATGTCACAGAAGGCTGCTAGAATACTGCATGCCTGCAACCCTGTACAGCAATACCATCCTGCGTCCTTGGCAGCTGGAGCCCTGCACAGCCTACAATCGGCTCCCGCACTGCCAGCCTGCACCGCAAGCCTATGTTTAGTGCTATGTCAAGCCCCTGCAAATCCTGCCAGAGGATTTGCATTGCATACAGGGGCAGGTGCACAACTCGGGCCAGGCACGGACCTCAGCAAAGGCCTCAAGACGTGGTGGAGGGTGGCGGCGCAGCAGGGCGAATCCTGGGAACGCTGCAGCAATGCGCTCTGCAACAGTCCTGTTGGCGAAGATCATCATCTGCACATTCCAAGGAGATTGAGTGTCACCAATTTGTACGATTGTTGCACAGAAACGTGATCCTCAGGTGATGGGTCCCAGTTGTGTCAGATGCTGCCCTTGACCTTGATTTATGCACAACCCAAAAATAGCCTGGCATGCAGCAGAGCAGTGCAGCCCAGCGCCATTGCACAGCTGAGAAAGTGAGATCACATCAGCTGCCTCTTAGGCTTGCAGGCAGCCCTCAGACCAGCAGCCTCTTCCCTACCTCAGCCACAATAGCCATCATGGGAAGCTGTTGCTTGCTGTCCACCTTGGTGGGGCGCCCATCAGGCCCCATCTCAAAGCGCAACTCTGCACTCTCCAGCTCCAGCGCTCCATTCTGCAGCAGAATGGGCAGTCAGGCTGGCACAGGCTGTGCTCAATACGCAGGGACAATATGAGCAGAAACTTGAACACTGCTGGGCAATGGAGGATTGCCCGGATGCTGAAGTCCGTGCACTGGGCCGCAGTGTTGAGCTGACAGCCGCCTGACCTGCAGCTGTGCCTGCAAGCTTGCACTGCAACGCGAAACAAGTGTCACCCCGATAGGGCCTGTCCCTGGATGCAGCCCAGCAAGTCCAACAGTGCAGGTGGCCCCGCAGCAACGCACCTCGATGCGTTCAGCTCGCAACTTGTCTGTCAGCGCATGCAGGGCCTCCAGGTTGTGCAGCAACACAGGCACATCAGTTGCTGCAATCTCCTCCCCTGGAGCTGGGGGTCGACGGTCCAACAAATTCTGAGCCTGCTGATATGTCAGCTGGTAGCGTGACCTGCAGCAGCAATCTTGCAGTGCACTAGTGGTGCCACAGGGTTCCAGGGACCCTTCAGGCAATGAGCTGAGCAGGTAGCAGCAGCTGTACCAGGTGTGCAGAGGAGCTGTGAGCCTCACGCAGAGAATTGATCAAGATAGGGCAACCCAGGCCTTAGGACTCAGCCTGGCAGGGCATTTCAAGCCCGAGCTGCCTGCATGTGCCATCACTGCACCACCAGAGCAGGACAGTGTGTTAGCTGCTGCAGTCAAGCCTCAATAGATGATGGTGCCGCAATGGCATGCCTCAGATCGCCACTAAACATTTACAACACGGTGGACGTGTGCCGCAGACCCAACAGTGGGGAACTGCAGGAGCCATAGCCGGGACACGCCTCAGCTGATCCCGGTCAGGGGTTCCCCACCTGATGATGCTGTGCCCACACCACACCTCCTGCACATTCAGATCGCTGCCCAGCGTCCACAGCACGCTGACTGCCAGGCGGTCCGCCCCACTGCGCAGGGAACACAGCTGCTCACTCAGCAGGGCAGGCAGCATGTCCAGGCGCCGGTCCTGAAGGTACACAGTGGTTCCACGAGCATAGGCCTCCCGGTCCAGCATGCCGCCCTGCAGGGGCAGCCTGGGTGAATAAAAGAAGAGTGACATAGTTTGCTGGATTTGAGTCCTTCACAGGTGACGCCCAGGCCAGCTACCTGCCGTACGGGTGCTGGCGTGGGAAAATAGGGAGTTGGTGGGGAAAGGATATTGGCAGGCAGCTGGGGTCCAAGCACACAGCTGGTGAGCTGAATGGGGATGCAGCCTCAACCCTATTGTGAATGCCCTGTGCTACTCCCTGCCGAGCAGCATGGTTGACCAAGAGAGTCTGTTGAGCCCTCACCTGCCGCACAAAATGGCTGACGTCAGCAATATGAACACCCACTTCTAGCCCTCCATGTGCCAGAGGGCGCACACTAACAGCATCATCCACATCAGTGCACCCTGCAGATGCAGAAGACGTGTCTCAATGGTGAGGTGCAGCAGACTGGCGGCACTCCGTTTGCCCTTTGAAGCAAGCTGTAGAGTATGTCTAAGTGCACAGTGCAACCTGTGCATTGTATGCCTTGCTCCACATCAGAACACTCATGCTGCAGCCCTGTGTCATGCACAAGCACGCCAGCCTATGCTTTTGCAAGCTAGCAGCATCGCGCCTAGCAAGTGTGCTGCATGCCCTCTGACCTGGGGGATCGATGCTGCATACACAATACTCAGGGCCCCGCAGGTCCCGCCGAGTAGCCAGCTCTGCTGGTGGGATGCTCCACTGGCTGGCGTCCTGCACGTGTGGTAGCTCTGTGAGAGCGCCCTCTGAGAAGGGCTGCCACGCCACACCTGCGCTGACGAGGACTGCATCTGTCTCAGCCCTGCAGGCAGTTGCAGCATTTGGGCTCCTCAGGTGTTTTACTGCAGTTTATCTGCGGGAGCTGAATGCATGCACACTAGGCTGGTAGACATTGTCGACATTGCTGAGCTGAACAGCACTTCTGCAAGATACTGCAGCATGCTTCTGCCAGGTCTGTGGTGCTTATGCATGTGCTGCAGCATCTTGTTGTGGCAGTGCTACCCTGGCAGCCCACCAGGATGTCTGATGGGCATGAATGACACCCAAGGCAGACATGCCTCAGAAGCGGGAAGCAGTGTTGACATCGCAATTGAGCATGCTTGAGGGCCACAGGAGGAGCTTCCAGGTGCAGGTCTGACACCTCTGCTTTGCCATCAGCACTTTCAGCAGCGCACTTGAGGTCATTGCAGGGCCCCAGCACGCGCACGACGTGTCCATTTGGGTAGTTGGAGGTGCGGTCCCAGCTATCAATCTGTAGCACCAGGCGCTGCCCAACCAAGCTGTGCAGCTGGCGGCTCCTGACCCTGATGCGGGGCAGGCGGCGCTCCATGGGCACGCAGATGACAGCTTCCTGCAGGGGCAGGAAACTACTTCGGTTGATGTGGGGCCGCTATCAGCTCCGGGCAAGCGTAGCTTATGGGCAGGCAGGCGCCCCCAGGATCAGGGTCTTGATGCACCTCCTGCTTCTTGCAGACAACAGAAGTGCGCCTTGATCTGCAGGGCGGCCTTCAGTTTGCTTGCAAGCAGGCAGCTGCATGGGGTACAGCAGCCAGTTGCGCTGCATTCTGGAAGTGTGCGGCTGCTGAGAGGCATGACGACATGATCATGGTGGCGCAGTACAGGTAGGTGCCTGCGCTGCAGTTTTGCACAGCAAGAGAGCAGTGGGTCTAGGGGAGGCCCAACTGACCTCCTGCTATGCAGCTGTCCACGCCTTACTTGGCAGCATAGCAGTGTGTTTGTGTGAGTTGGCTGATTAAGTGAGAGGTGCCGTTGCTCATCAGCGCCTGCTGAGTCCGCACACCACCAATCTGCTGAAGGCAGGCTGCTCAAGCTGTGGCGCAAGCATTGCACCCAGAGTTCTGATGCAGCAGCGTGCGTGTAAGGCGGCTCACAGAGAGCAGAGATGGCCCCTTGACAGTCAGTACCTTGTTCGTTGAGACTGACAGATCAACGCCGCACTTGATGCTGCACTTCAGCAGTCCGTCTTGGCGCAGTCCACCAGGCAACACTGCAAGACATCAACCTCCCAAGCAGCTCAAGAGGTCAAAGCCGAACCCTTGACCTGCATTACAGCAGGCCAGCAATGCACCCTCTTCTTGCAAATGCAGCCCTGTGCTCAAGTCTTACGCGGGGGTGACAGCAGCCTGTCGGCGTGCCGATGTGAGGTGGCTTACCGAGCGCGAGGAGGGCCCCTTGATCTGCAGCGCCTGCTCGTCCTGCTCCGACACGGTGCCCACAATGTTGCGCTGACTGCGCTGCAGGATGCCCACCACCTCCCCAGTGGGCAGCGCACTGTCATCTGCTCCAGATGGATCGGCTTCATCTGGCAGCAGGATGTCCTCCTCTGCCTCAGCCGCAGTGACCGGCTCAGCTGTCTGTGATGGAGGGATGTTGGCATCTGCTGCCGAGCTGCTCTGCTGTGTCCAATGGGAGCGTGGCAGGAGGCGCACTGCTGGCAGGAAAGAGCAAGTGTGAGCACAGAGGGGCGGGTTGATACATTTGCATGAGACTTGGTGCACAAAGCATCACAGTCCGGCACAGGCGGCGCAGGCAACACGGTGCAGGGCAACATGGATGAGCTGTCACATGCAGTGGCTTTGCTTGGGGCCTTGGAGATACTGCCTGAGGCCAGCTTTGACTAAAGTGCTCATGGACGGACCTGCCACCATGTCACCCTGCATCGCCCTGTTGACATTGTGCTTCCCCTTGAGAAGCACCCGGCTCATGCCCTGCCCTGCCTGGCCGGTCATCTGCACATAGGCCTCGTCTGCAGCCTGCCTGCCCATGCGCACGGTGCCCTGCAGGGGCGCACAACAATGCCTGGCCTGCACAGCCATGCTTGGTGAGCTGCACCTTGATATAGGGCTGCCGAGCATGTTGCTTGACCCACCGACATGCACCAGATGCTCACAGAGCGTGCACTTCGCCAATGGCATGCCCATAAGCACCTGGTGCTCCTCGAGCGCCCAGCCTTAATCACCACCAGTGACAGAGCATGCCCGCCCACCTTCATCGCGAGCCCATTGTTGAGAGCATCGTCCAGAGCAGCTGGCCCCAGATGCGGCGTGTAGCCATGGTCTGCGGCAGCTGCCGCTGAGCCATGCCCAGCCTGCTTGCCTGACGCAGACTCCAGGGCAGCAGCCAGCCTGGCCTGTGTCAGGGACTCATACATGTCCATGATGGCAGGCTGGCTGCCGTGCATGGTTGCCACATACTGGGCAGGGGCCATAGTGGTCACGCCCTGCAGCAGCATCGCCCCCGAGGATGTGAGCCTCGTATTCACTCCAGGCCATGCACATGGCACAAAGTGCACATGCTGTGGGACCACTGAAGGTACAGTTCTGGGCTCAAGACGGTATCAGGCTCATGTTGCAGTGCCAGCCTGCTCTGCAGACAGATGTTGATGCACGCTTTTCGCTGCTGTGCTTGTCTGGCAGGTGGGCACAGCCTACAGGCAATGCTCCAGCAGAAAAATGCTCTGCCTGGCAAGTGCCTGCACGATGCCCACCTGCACATCGCCTGGTGCAGGGCTGGTGGGTCTGCCAAGCTCCTCAAGCCTCAGGCTGTCCAGGAGCCCATCTGTTTGATTCAGGAGAGCGTCTAGCTCAGCGTCTCCATCAGGGCCAGCCGGGGCGATGCGAAGAGGAGCCTGCTTCACGGGGCTGGGCGCAGCTGAGCTGAGGGGCTCAGACTTGCCTGCCAGGATGATGATGGGCACCTGGCCCCCAAGGTGGCTGTAGTACCAGTCTGCTGCCCGCTGCAGTGTCTCCTGGGCTGTGCTGCAGGCATGCAGGCAGGTCAGCAATCTGCCGGTTGTGCCACCTCACGAGTGCGGGCTTGCAGTTTGGAAGGGCTGGAGGCACACGTAGGCAGCTCAGTGCACCGCCTGATGCGCCGGTGGCCAGAAGTCAACTGCAGGGCGGCACAGCCTAGGCCAGGAGGCATTCAGCCAGCTGCTTGATGGAACGACACCTCAGCGGTGTACATGTTGGACAGCCTCTGCACCAGAGGTAAGCAACCCCCTGCTGACCTGTGAGGCCCTGGGGCTGTATACTTGCAGTGCAGGTTGTCAAACAGGGTGCAGGAACGTCGCCTGTCTGCATACAGCTTCCTCAGCCTGGCAGATTTCCGCATGTTGCCTGTTTGGCTGACCTGCACTTTCCTCAGTTCGACATTAGCAGGGGCTTTCGTTGCAGCTTGAGCACGACATGCAGCACTTGCCCAGCCACTACCCTCTGGTACCAGCAAGGCAGTGGGCACCTTGAGACCTCACCTTAGTCACAACACTGGTCAGCAGCAGCAAGTGCTGCATCTCTGGAAGCTCGAACAGCTCCAAAAGTTCAGCAAGCGCAGCGGTGTCAGGCAGCACATAGTGTGATGCCTCTGCGCTGAGCTGCGGGGCTGTGGCTGTGCAGTGAGAGCACCTGCTGCTGCCACAGGGAATGTCTGTGCGCAGATAACTCTCCAGAGCCTGATCAAGTACCAAGCCACTCTGTCTCCTAAACTTGATGCTGTGCCAGGCCTGGCACCCGTCAAGATGAGTCGATTAGTGAGGATCTCAGAAATCAGAGCCAACAGAAGGGCAGTCAGCACCTCTCTGCCCGTCCAAGCATTGCGCAGCAGATCTGCCATCCTGATGGGGCTGTTCACCACATCCCTTGAACCATCATGCCGCTTCTCATGCATGAATATGCGATGTTGACCATTTGAGGTCAAACGTCTTTCCTGGAATGCTGGTATGATGGGCTTGGTACTTGGATGAGGTATCCATCTGCCTCAATATAATGCAGAAATGATGCACTGGGTAGTGGAGCCCTATTGATTCCATTCATGGATCCAGCCTCATGCTTGAGCTGTGATCAGTACAACCCAGCACAACAGCAGAAGTAATGGCAGGTCGAGCTTGCCTCTGGCAGGCTGCTTGTGTGCTCATCATGTCACTTACAGCCAGATCAGCCGAGGGAGGCAAACCCTCATTTTGGTGGGGTGCAGCCACAGCAGCCTACCAGGTGTCTGCCAATAGTGCTGCCTAACATGCATCATGAGCCTTTGATTGTGAAGCTGACTGTGCCTGCAGATTGAGGGCGCCTGGGCGGAAGATGGCAAGTAAGTGCAGGTTCACCTGCACGTCGAATTAACTTTGTTTCAGTACCAGGCCTGAAACAGCCTGCCTGAATGGCAGACTGATGCATACGCAGAGGCGTCAGCATCTGGGACACATATACACACACCACAGGCAATGTTTCCCACAATGACACAGGCGACACGGCCTGTGACTTCTATCACAGGTGCGTGGCCTGACTGCTGCATGCTGTCAGCTCTGGCGAGAGTTTGCCCATGCCGCCTTGCGGCTCTGCAGGTACGTTGAGGACATTGCCCTGATGCAGAAGGCTGGCATCAAGCACTTCAGATACTCCATCTCCTGGCCCAGGGTCCTACCACAGGGGACCGGAGCGGTGATTGCCTCTGTCAGGCATCAGTGTGTGCCCTGCAAGCTCACGATGCTATCTAAGACCTGGCCATGCCAGGCAAAGTCCGCTCACCAGCATTATTCAGCCCATGGCAGATACCTCTGCCTGGCACAGCCACACTGCTGACAGTGACTACAGCAACCCATGCTGATCCTTGTGCATGGTCTGTGCTGCCAACCTCCACATGTGCTGACTGATCGCACCTGCAGATCAACCCTGCTGGGCTCGCATTTTACAGCAACCTCACGGATGCGCTCATTGCAGCAGGCATTGAGCCCATGGTGACGCTGTACCACTGGGATCTCCCACAGCCCCTCCAGGTGCATTCAGGGCCTCGGTCTGGCTTGTGACAGGCACACCAGCTGTGCACTGCCTGTCTTGCACTGTAGGGCCTGTCATCAACCACCAGCAGGTGATGCTGCTGCGTGCGTCCTACAGCTACAGAATGAGGCGGCTTGGCATGCCTACAGGACAAGTATGGCGGCCACACCTCCCCTCAATTTGTGGACGACTTTGCCAGTTATGCTGAAGTGGTTGCCAGGGAGCTTGGAGGGAGGGTGACATGGTGGACCACATTCAACGAGGGGCAGACATTCTGTCCTGCTGGGTATGGCCAAGGCGTCTTCCCTCCAAGTGAGAGGCATGGTCCTTGAGCACAGTCAACATGGCCTGTGGCCCCGCTGGCTGCAAAGATGCCCTGCCTCCCTGGCAATGCCTCCGCTGGGCAGCAGTGAAGCCAGCTGGGGCTCCCCTGTCTACAGGTATTGCCACTAGGGAAGCTCAGTACCTGTGCACTCATTACACACTCCTGGCTCACGCTGCGGCTTCCACCAAGCTGCGCCAGATCAGTCCTGGCGCTCAGGTTTCTCTCAACTTCAACGAGAACTGGTGAGTGCAGTGTGCATGGTTGTGCAGCTTTCAGCAGATTGTTATAACCAGATTCTGTGCTGGTCTGCTGCAGGGCCTTTCCTTACACCAACTCGTCAAAAGATCAGGTCAGGAGCCCAGCTGGCAGACAATGATTCAAGTCCTGTACTGTGCCAACAAGCTGTCAGAGTCAGTCCACGGATTGCAGCTGCACTGTTGCAGGCCTAGGCAGCATCCTGTGCCCTGCAGGCGGCTGCCCAGCGTAACATTGACTTCAACCTTGGATTGTGGGCAGACCCCTGCTACTTTGGCGACTACCCTGCCTCTGTGCGAGCAGCAGTGGGCGACATTCTGCCAGAGTTCACTGAGGAGCAGTCCAAGGCCCTGCAGGAGTCTGTGACCTACTTTGGTGGGCTCTGATCAGGGGTTGCTCTTGGATGGGACTCTGATTGAGTCGCGCGATGACTGCGTGCTGGCATGCTGTCCAGCAGTGCCAGGTGCAGCAGATGCCTTGCATTGCAATGCCGGCCGGTACAATGCGTCACCATGCCGCTGCACCCTGCTGGCAGGCTGCCATTCATCGTTGAGTTTGGCTGTCAGCTGACTGTGGCCCTGCAACCTGCAGCGCTCAACCATTACACCTCGTATTACATTCAGGACTGCCCCATGGCAGCCAGCATCGACAGGACCTGTGCTCACAATGAGGACCCTGATGGTGTTCCCATAGGGCCTAGAGCACAGTCTGGCTGGCTCAACGTGGCTCCGCAAGGGTTCAGGTGGGCAACTGCCCACTGTAGGCCGCAGCTTGAGGCAGGCTCAGTGGGACCTCTCTGCGCTTCTTGGCCCTCAGGGCAGGCAAGCATCCTGTGAAGCAGCATGCAACGCAAGGTGTCAGTCTGCAGACTTGTGCCTGCTCATGAGAGCAGGCCACCTTGATACAAAACTCATGGCATGTCAGGGCTCCACGTTCACGAAGTCTCTTGCAGGCCACTCCTTGAGTATATCAAGGATCGTTACAGAAGCCCTGCCATTATCGTCACAGGCGAGCATTGAGGCTGCCCAAGACTGCCCTGCACTCTGTACCTACCCACAGGCCTTAGCCACATGCAGGCTTAGCCACATGCACTCACACCATAAGTTGCCACCTGCCCGCAGAAAATGGCGTCTCTGTGCCTCACGAGTCTGATATGCCGCTCAAGCTGGCACTGCAGGACGAGTTTCGAGTTCACTACCTCCACAGCTATCTGGATCAGGCAAGCAGGTTGCTTCTGCAGTGCAGGCATGCACAAGGCACCCTCCTGATGCTCATGTGAACCAATGCCGGGCTTGCAGGCTCAGAAGGCTCTAGACAGTGGAGTGAATCTTGTGGGCTACTTCTGTTGGAGCCTGCTTGACAGTGAGCTGCTACTGCTGCCTCAACGGGGTGTGTATGTGTGTCTGATCCTTAATGAGAGCTGCTTGCCTGCAGATTTTGAATGGCGTGATGGTTACTATGTCAGATTTGGATTGGTAAGCCGCAGTGTGATGACGGCCTTTCCACTGGCCACGGTGGCCGGCTCTAGAACTTTGGCAGAATGCTGCAGGTGCACGTCGACTTTGACAATGGGCAGAAAAGAAGGCCCAAGGCGTCACTGTCCTGGCTCCACCACTACTTTGAGGGGGATGTGCCTAAGACATCAAGCCTGTCTGATGCCTGACAGCACCATCTCTCAGCAGCTGCTGGCGGCTGTGGGGCAGTATTTACTGATGACATCCTTGTCCAGCAAAGCTGTCAACGTCTGATTTATGAATGTTCAAGCCTGGTCAAAATCAAGTGTGGTACAGCAATTTCAAGAATAGGCTACAAGCACAGGTCGAGCCCCTCAGCACATCACGTCAATTTCAGAGGTGCTGGAGGACATGGCAGATGTCAATCTGGCCAACATCACAAGGTGAAACTGCTTGTTTCACTAGCAATCAGTGTGTCTGTCAGGAGCAGTCACAGGAAGTCATGCGCCCTGACTGTGCTGCCTCAGTAACGCCACCTAGCCAGCAAGCAGCAGAGCACACCTCGGGGCAGCTCATTTGCTTGGGCTTGCGCACGGATACCCATCTTGCTGGCTGCAGATGGGTATTTCATTCATGTCTACCACGCCAAAGGGGGCTTCAGAGCCTTCTTGCACACATGCCCAACGTCAAGTCAAACATTGTTACAAGCACCTGCACATCTGTGTCCAGGCCTAGGCTCAGCTTTGCACGCAGGCTGCATCATGATTCTATCAATTGACACTTCAGGAAAATTTCAGGTGGCGCATACATGGTCCTGACACCACCCCTGGCTGCATCCTGGCAGCAAGCTGCATGACCATACCTACACTTGATGAGAGTCATGGGGGTCTTGAAGCTGCAATTCTTCCCGGCTCCAGCACAGATGCTTACTGGCAGGATCAAAAGCAGCCCTCTACTGTGCTGACTTCACTAGCTGCACTGATCAACAAGGAGGCCGGGAAGCTTGAGTAACTGGCAGTGCAGAGCAAAACCTCTGGCTGTTCATGACCCATTGAGTGTGCACGGATCTGTTGGCCTGGGACATGCTGATATGCCTGGGCTTGGCCGTGGTGACGTGCTGCTATTTCTGGCAGGCAGTCCAGGGCTGGTTTGCGTTGCTGGCCATAGCCCCCAACAAGAACTTACTGTCTGTTGACTTGGCTCTACTTCATGGCGGTGTTACTGCTACCATGCATCAACCAGCTGCATACGATATGACAAAGGTATCGCTGTGTGGAAGCTCAACATGATCTTTACTCAGGTGCTGGTGGATGGGCGACATAGTCAGGAACAGGTCGCCACAGTTCACCTGCATATGTTGTGCTCCTAGGCCTCCGGTGCTACAATGCAGACGTGGGGCAATCCAGCCTTTGAAGATGGGGAGCCACTACTGCCAGAGCACTCACACGACACAGCTGCAGAGCTTGTACCGGCCGTTGGTGGGACATAGCCTGGAACCCCTTCTGCGTAATTTTGCACTGCACACATATTGCTGATGCAGGATCACAGTTTTCCCCCCTCCTACTCTGCCATCACTATTGTGCCTTTGCAGGAGCTGAGCCTGCATCTTATGTGCAACCCTTACAGCGTATCCGCCTCAGGCCGCTGCAGGAGGCTGCACAGGCTGCAGCACGTCAGACCACACAGCGGCAGCATTCGGTAGAGCCCAGCCAGATCTTGGGCAGAGAATTCAATGACAGCAGCACAGGCGCAACAGCCCTCACTGCTATGTCATCACTGCAGCCTCTGCCAAGCAAAAGGGACCCAGCAGCCTTGACGAACACCAGGAGAGACGCTCTGCAGGAGGGCGCTGGCAGCCAGCATAAATTATCAGGGAGTGGGCCACCACCCCCACAAGCTGCTGGCGTCTGGCAAGCAGCAGCTGGCGATGCTGACCCCATTGTCAGCCCCAGCCCTGCACCAAGGCGCAGCCATTCAGGACCAGGCGGGGACAGCCCTGCAGCACCTGCAGAGTTGTCTGAGCCGTCACAGGGCAGCAGCCTTGCCCAGGACATCCCTGAGCTAGGATCGCACCTGGCACCAGCTGCCCGCCACCCAGGGCTGGCAGCCCTGCCAGGGCTGGGAGATGCCAGCATGGCGCCATCAGCTGCACAGGGTTTAGTGGCCGCTCCTGCCGGTCTGGCAGCCGTGCCTCAGCAGGTAGCTGCTGGCATGGCGCCCTTGGCTGTAGAGAATTTGGCGGCTACCCCCGCTGGCCTGGCAGCCAGGCCAGGGGTGGACACTGGCGGCGCGACGCCATCAGCCGCTGAGAAGGTCTCAGCACGCGATCAAGCTGGTGGTGCGGGGCTGTTGGCTGCAGAGCATTCGGCCATCAGGAAGCGCCTGAGGCTGGCAGAGCCACGCGTCAAGCAGCAGGCTCCAGCCACTGTGGCTGTGCAGGTCCAGCGCACGGACAGGCTGGCCCCAGCACCCTACCTGCCGGGCCCCTTTGTGGTGGTGCACGCTGTGCAGGCAGCAACAGGGCGCCCTGTGACGCCTCAGCAGCGGGCTGAGCAGCACTGTGCAGAGGCAGCTGTGCCAGACAGCCCTGCAGCAGCCCCTGGGGGTCAGGCGTCTGCAGCCTGGCAGGGCTGCAGGGGCGTGGCAGGCCTGCAGACAGGGGCAGCCAGTATGGTGTCTGATGCCTTTGGGGTGGCAGCAGAGTGGCGAGAGGAGGTGCATCTCAATCTGACGCTGGGGCAGCTGGTGGAGCAGGACGCCCTGCTGCTCTTTGAGGTGCAATGCTAGGCCTTGAGCTTCTGTGTACTGCTTCTTGACCACTTCTGTGCAGTATAACAAACTTTGCAGCAGACAGCGTCCAGAAGGTTTGCTACCTGGTGCACTTGTGGCCACAGTGGAGGCCAGATGCTCAAGCGGAACCCATTGAAGGAAAGCTGTGGCCCATGTTGCTTGCAGGTGCTGCAGCCCTTGGTGCAGCTGCCACGCTGCAACCTGCTGCCTGCCAAGCAGACCTGGGAGATGCGCCATGTAGCCTGGGCCTTCCTGCGCATACAGGTGGGGCAGGGTGTCGTGAATGCTGACCCTGCCGTCTGATTGTGCTACACCACCTGATGCAATGTGGGAGCTTGAAGACGGGCGCGGTAAGTCACAGGCCCTTCCTGTTGCCTCTCCCCTGCTCCACGCCAGCCACTGCTCAGCTGCAACCCTCAATCTGGAGATCGAAAATCTTGGCTGGCAGACTGCACCACCCTGCTCTGCTGCCGTGCAGGGCTCAGACCAGCCGCTGACGGGCTCTGTCAGGCTGCAGCTGTACCACTACCACTGGCGAGCACGCCAGGCAGCAGCCAACATGCTGCGCAATGGGCGTGACCCTGGGGGTGCAGCAGCCTATCGCAGCTGGGCCAAGCTGCCTGCGGGGTCACGTCATCGTTGGAAGTACCCCAGCTCCATGCATGCAGTGATCCGCAGTATTGCCAAGGTGCCGCCAGAGGTGTGCGCAACACACTTGGAAGGAAGCTTGCTTCCTGGCTGACCGCTTGGTGACCTGAGTCATGTTTCCTGCCGCTTTGCTGGGGCTCGAGTAATACAGCATGTGGTGTTGTGACGGTACACAAGCCCATGCGTAAAATCAGGCGCCAGCAGGCCAGGTGCTGAAGCAGAGGCTGCGTGCAGATTGCAGAGCAGGCTGGCAGTCCTGGAGCGCGCGTGCTGACCAAGCTGGGCAGCGTACACAGCCCTGGAGGGAGCAGCGTGCAGGGTGGCGACAGCCAACGGTTTACTGCCGCATGGGGGACGCAGCCCCGGCTGCCTGGCCTGGAGAGACAGCATGGAGAGGTTTGGCACTGCTGGTCTAGTCTGCAGCAGCACCCTTGTTTGTCAGGGTGTGCTGCCTGCGCAGAACACTGCGGTTGTGCTCTTCTGTGAAAAGCAAGCAGCTTGTGGAAGCCTCGGCTTGTGCTGGAGCCTGACAGCAGTTTGCCTGCGCCTGCAGGAGTGCCAGATTCCCAATGTGCAGTATGGGTTCATCAGCGGCTACCACTATGAATGCTCTGTGGTGAGGCCTGCTGCTGCATGCGCTGCCTGCCAACAATAGTTTTGTGTAACTGGGGGCAGTCCTACGCCCCCTGTGCCATGCAGCACACAGCAGGCGTTCAGGCACCCTGCAGTGCCTGAACGCCGCATGTGCTGCATTGCCTTTAAAAGGTGGCACTGCTTGCAGCGCTCAGCTGTTAAACTGCCTGCAGCGCTCAGCTGCCAAACAGTCTGCGCTCCTGGGGGCCCTGCAGCGCTTTGCATTCAGCACCATGTAGTTTGCTGGGCTGCATCGCAGGTGACCATCAGCCACAGTGGCATCTGGCTGGCAGCTGCGGTGGCCCAGGGGCAGCAGTGGCGGCTGAATGTCTACGACCTGCATGCCTGCAGCCTGCTGGCCAGCTTTGGACACCATCATGGCCGGGTGAGCGGTGCCGGAAGACATCTCAAGCTGGCAGCCCATCCCTGTGCCGCCCTACCAGATCTGCAAGCTGCGTGATTTTCGCAGTTGCTGCTGGCTGCAATGCTATGTAATGCGACCTGCCTTTTTAGGAGATTACCAGCACCAGCATGCACAGCAAGCCCTGCACACCTCTCAGCCTGTCCCAGTTTAAGAGAGCGTCCCAAGGCCACAGCCAGACCCAGATGTGGGCTTGTGTTGTGCAGGTGTACGATCTGCGCTGGTTTCCAGATGACTCCTCCCTGATCAGTGCTTCGGCTGACTGCACTGTCAGGCTGTGGCAGACAGGCCTGGTGCTGGGCAGCCTGCCTTCAGCTGCCAATCCCAGCGCGGCCGTCCAGATGGCGCACAGGGTGCTACAGCACAGCTGCTTCGTGTATGCCACAGCAGTGCACCCGCAGGCAGAAGTAGTGGCCACAGGGGCATTTGACCATGGCATCTGCCTGTGGGAGGTGCAAGCTGGGCAGCAGGCTACTGCAGCAAAGGCAAGCCCTGTGCCACGTCTGGAGTTTCCAATGTTTTGATCAATGAGTTGCAGGCTTGTTGCTGGTCCCCACTGAGCATTTGATGGGAGTCACTGCGAGTGGACTCACAGCGGCACAGGCCTTACAGGTGTAAGGATTGCTCTGAACGTGCTGCAGGTGGCGCCAGCACATGTGAATGCTCTGACCTTCAGCCTGACAGGCGACCACCTGTTCAGTGGGGATGCTGATGGCAACATACAGGAGTGGAGTGTGCAGCTGCAGCACAGGCAGACACAAGAGCTGGGACTGGAAGGTAGCAGCCATGCAGGGCAGCGTATGAGCGCCCAGCTGCAGCTATTGCGGCAGTGCAGCGAGCTGCGTGGCTCAGCAATCTGCAGCCTGCAGATGCATCCCGCTAAACGCAGGTGAGTCCCTACCAGCAGCTGCATTGATGGGGCTTTTCTGCTGCTGATGGACACATGCGATGCTTTGCCCTACAGCTCGGTGTTGAAGCTGCACCTATTAAAAGACAGGATCTCAAAGTCACTGCTATGTGTGACCAACTGCAGGCTGGTGGTGGCAGCCAAGGGCGACTTTCTTGGGTGCCTGGACACCAAGCTGTTCTCCCTGGTCTGGCAGTACCCTGGAATGCGCTGCCGCAGCCACCTCATGAGGCCTTCATGCAGCCCCGATGGCCGCTTCATCCTGACAGGTCTGCCATCGCCTTCGTGCCTGGGTGCTTGTGAAAGTCCTGAAACTGAATGACACACAAGCCTGTCACTGCTTGACTTGTCCTCTGGTGGCTGACTCCTGAGGGAGCACGATGCAGCCCCGGCCACCATTTCCAACCTTGAGTTGCTGTGTGCAGCATGTGAGTTTGCCTGGCTGCAGGGTCGGAGGATGGCCGCCTCTACCTGCACGCAGTGGACACAGGAGCAACAGTGCAGCTGCCCAACATGCAGCTAGCAGCGCGCCAGGCAGTGCACTGCGTCTCTTGGAGCGCCTGCCAGCATATTGTGGCAACCTGCGGCTGCAGCCCACATGCCCCCATCACGGTGCGCAGTGATGCTGAGTTGGGGGCAGGGGAGCAGGGGCACCTCTGGGGCTGGTAGCGTCCCTTGCCGCCAGCCGTGTCTGTCATGTTTGTTTGCCTGAGTATTTGTGTTGCCCCCCAAGGCAGGTGGCTGCATCCAAAGTGTGGTCGCCAACATCCCCTGGCTCAGAGCGGCGTGGCACCGGTGCCGCAGGTGTTTGCCTTTGACGAGCTGGTGCCTCAGATTGAGCTGCCTGAGGTGACACCAGCGCCGAGCCGAGAAGGCCCCCGCCGCAGCAGGGTCAAAGCCAATTTTGTACGACAGAGCGGGCGGGGCACAGTGCGTCTAGAGCTGCCTTCCGAGCTGACGCCCCAGGATGTGCATAGCATGCTGGCAACCATGCCGTCCACGCTACGGTGAATCAGCTGTGCAAATGAGTTTGGTGTTGTCTTGAAACTTAGCTACAACTGGTTGCCAAGCATGTTTGCTGTCTGCAGGACCACTGGACTGCTGTCTGCCAAGGACTGACTCAGGGGCTGTGCAGCATGTGACTTGCACCACACCTTGTACCTCGATTGTCCAGGCTCAGGCCTGTCTCATATTCCTAGCTGTCTGACCCAGTTCTATGAAGCAGCAGACACTAATCATGCCTGCTAAATGCCACTTATATTTCAAGATGCAACACAAACTGCTGAACCAGAGAGACAGATGAACCTAATGTTTGGGCCACATTGCATAGTTGGCTGCTGGAGGAGGAACTGCTGCGACTTAGGTTTGGTGCCCATCTGATATTGGTGGGTGTTCGGGTCGAGCATGTTTGGACCCAGCAGCTGGTGACTAGCAATGAGGTTCTTTAGATGCATGGCACCACCCCTTACAAAGGACTCAGTGGCTCAAAAGTCACAGCGGGGTGCAGGATTTGCAGATCAGCAGCAGTCTCAGCCTGGCAGTCTGGCAGGTGAACACATGCCATGCAGGCATCTATGTCTGCATGATCTGCAGCAGCGAAGAGGCTTGACTCCTGCTTTCATGCTGGATGCAGAAAGGCCACGCCGCCAGACGCAAGAGCCTGAAAGCCCTCCCCCCATCGCTGGCCGCAGCCTGCAGCATGTACAGATTCCAGACTCCGCAACCAGCCATGCTGCCTCTGAAGCACTGTCAGGAGCAGAGTCTTTGGAGGATCGCGGCTCAGGCCCCAATGCTGGGTCAGACACCCCGAAAATCGTCCTCAGCATGCTTTCAGGCCATCCAATCCGGGCCTACAGCAACCTGGGGCCAGGCAAGGCAGATCTTGATGTAGTGCCTCAGGCACAGGAGCCGGCCCCTGCTGAGACTTTAGGCTCTGCTGAAGCTCAGCAAGAGGCAGGCTTGGTTGTCGGACAGCTGCAGCCACAGGCCACTACAGCTGCAGCTGAGGCTGGGCAGCAGGCACCAGCTCATGCAGAGTCTGCAGACTCTCTGTGGGCCTCTGTGGAGGCCACCGGCAAGGCAGCAGCAGCTTCAGGGGGCCAAGGCGGAGCAGAGGTCAGGGAAGGCCCAGCTGTGGGGAGTGGAGGCGTCGCGCCTGATGCTGGCCAGATGCCAGATGCTGCTGCAGCAGCCAGTGCCACTCAAAAGGTGGCTGAGCAGGAGCAGCAGGGCCGTGAGATGCTGCATGAGGAGCAGCATAATGGCAGGCAGACTGCAGAGGCTGAGAAGGACGTGCAGATCGATGAGGTGGGCAGCAGCAAGAACTGAAGATTGCAGTCATGAGCTCACAGCCCACACCCTTTCCGCGCTGACCGCAATTGTATGGATGAGAGGGCCTGCTGCTTGCTGGCTGCACCAAAGCTGCGCTCTGATGGGGGATTGGGATTCGAGCTGTGGCTTCACTCAGTGCGAAAAGATTGATGGCACAGACCAACAGTGGCACAATGCTGCAGGGTCCTGCCCAGGATGCGCGCTCCTTCTGGCTTGCTCGCGAGGCGAGCGCCGTCAACTGGAAACTCAAGCAGCAGCAGTCCCCGTCAGGCAGGGCAGTGCGACAGGGAATTGCAAGGGCGAGCAATGGGCAGAGCGATGTCGTGGTGAGCTGCACATCAAGGCGTGAGCTGTCCCCCCCCCCCCTTGGGGACTTTGCTGCACAACGAGAGGCACAGGGCAGCGCCTTGTGAGCTGCAGTTCCAAGCTGTTTCGTCTCTGCACCAGCAGATGGGGAGGCTCGGAGGAGTGGTTGCCTTCAGGATTGCTGCCACCCATCACCACTTGCTGGAGACCCTGCCATGCCTGCTGCAGCAGGAGAGAGGAGCAGCTGGCTCCGTGTCTATAGACAGCTCGGAGGAGCAGGGTCAGGCAGATGAGGAGCTGAGCACCAGGCCAGACTCTGGGGGAGGGCAGGCTACTGACCAGGCTGCCCTTCATGGCCAGCAACACCAGCAGCAGCCCCACAGTGGCAAGAGCCAGGCTGCTGCTGATGCTGCAATCCCGCCTCGTGAGGACTCCTCATGGCTCAGCTGGCCAAGCAACGAGGCGGCCACTGATGCACAGGAATCTGCCAGCCCTGCAGCCTCTGCTCCAGGATTACGCAAGCTGGCTGTGGAGGGCTCCACAGGAGCAGCTGAAGTAGGACGCCACCCTGCAGAGCCTGGTGCTGCTTCGCTGGAATGTGGCATGAGTTGGGAGGAGCTCAGCACTGGGCGGCCAGAGCCTGCAGCAGATGTTTCTGCCAGTGCAGATGAGCTGGATGCAGCCACCTCCACACCGTCAGCAGGAGTTGAGCACCAGGCAGAGCTTGAGATTGCTCCTGCGGACAGTGCGGCGGGCCTGGGCTGGGAGGAGCTCAGCGGCGGGGAAGCAGATGATGCTGTCAGCACTGCTGACAGCGGGGCCAGCGATGAGCAGCAACAGCCACAGCTCCGGCAGCCAGGCTCACTGGATGACGGTCCAGCAGCCGGAGAGGGCTGCATAGGACTGCCTGCTGCCCAGCAGGCAGACAAGCCTGTTGCAGACAATGCTAGCAGCGCAGCTGTTGGCAGCCAGGGGGTCTGTGAGCAGCCAGCGCAGCACCTCATGTGGTCAGGCTCCGCAGACAGCAGCCTGGCTGGGGGCCAGGCTGAGGGCTTTGCACCTCAGCAGGCAGGGGGACATGCGCTGCAGCTGGGCTCAGCAGAGGAGGTTGCTGGCCCCCAGAATGCTGGTGGGCCGCTGCCAGGCCTGCAGGAGGCGTCTGCTGTGGAGCAGGATCTGGAGCAGCGGGCAGGGGGGCAGGCAGGTGCGCCTGGCTGACACAGGCTGCTGCCTCAAGGGTGCAAACTCAAGAATCTGTGAGGTTACTGCTGATTCCTGAGCAGCAGGCAAAAATGCTCCACAGACGCACTTCATGCAGACCAATAGTACAGTGCCTGGGCAAGGCCATGCTGGCTGTACAAGCCCGTCTTCTCCTGCTGACACATTGGCAGTTGCAGCAGCATTGGGCAGTATGACACCATAATATCGCCTGTTGCCAGGCACCCAGCAATACTGCGATGCAAGAGGACTGGTCTTGACCACTCATGGTAATTTTCAAGCTGAGGCTGATGCCTGCAGGGCAGGCACCCACTGGCAGGTCATTGTTGGAGTGGCCGCTGCCGGACTCCCCTGCAATAGGCAGCAGCAAAGGTCTGCAGGGCTGGCCTGTGCCAGACTCCCCAGATCTGCACTGGCACGGACCAGATGCGCTGCCCCAGTCCCTGCTGTGGCCTAAAAATGGAGCTGCAGGGGCTGTTCATGTCGAGGTGTGATGAACTTGCCTGCTGGCCAGCTGCCAGTCCTCCTCTGAGCACAACTCTCACACTTCATGCACACTCGCAGCCCCACAGAGCTCTTCTGTGACGCAGATCGCTGCAGGGCACTGGCATCCTTGCACACCTGTCCTGCGATGCACTCTGGTGCAGCAGCGTGACAGGGGTCTCCTGTGGTGCTATGAGGTGTGGCTTGACAGAGCTCTTCTGTGGTATTTTCGGGTTCAGGGCAAGGCCTTGACCCTCAGCAGCAGCAGTGCAGATGAGGGTATGAAGCAGCCTGTGAGCGCCAGGATCGAGGTGTTACTGCAGCCTCATGGCAATGCTGTGAAGGTTGCACATCAGCAGAGCGGCAGCATGGATGAGGGGCAGCACTTCAGCAGACCTCAGAGCGTCAGGAGGAAGGTAAGCCTGCCAGGTGCCATGCTGTCTCTGATTATGCCATCGTCCAAGGATGAGAAGTGTGTCACAAGCTGCTGTCTGCTTATCTGGACTAGAACTTGCTGAATGTTGCCAGGCATCCTGCAGCCTCTTTAGGGTCACATGAGCAAAGCAATCCTGTGACATGGCTGAATAGCATGGCTAAGTCATGCGTAAAGGTGTGGCTGCTCTGCCGCAGGTGTTCCTGGACCCCGGGGCAGCAGCTGCCGTCCTGCCAGCGCCAGCAGCTGACAGCCACACCCAGCAGCGCTTCAGATCGTCGGTGTCCAGCTTCCTGCGCCACACCGACCCCTCTATGCTAGACGCCAAGGGCAGCAGTTCTCGCGCCCATGTGCGGCGGGCTGTGCTGGAGTATGCCAAGGAGAATAAATTGCGCTTCCGGGCCTCTGATCCAGAATGGCAGAGTCCCTGCGGGACCTTTGCAGCCAGACTCAGACCGGGTGACCTATTTATTAGATGTGATGGGGAGCTGACTGCCCTGGGCTTGCCTGCCATCATCCTGTCCAATGCACTTGACTCTTACATTGAGTCATGGGCACTGCCACCCGCTAAGGCCCCCAGCTGTTAAATATCTCAGCTCACACTTTGCCTGAACGTCAGCTGAACTCAAGGTGGCCTTCCTCATTGCAGCTGTCTCAAATGGTTTGTCAGGTGTAGAAACTCCCTGAACGTCAGGCACTTGCGGGAGCTGCCGACTGTGCAGGCCGCATAGTGCATCATGCCCTGAACTTTGCGCTTTGTCATCTGGAGTCCCAGTTCGAGGCCGACCTGCAGTACATGCATTCTTGTGAGCGTGTCTTTTTATCCTGACAGCCAGCAGAATGTTCAACGTGACTTGAAGCATACACACCTGCAGAGCAGGCCTTGGCATGACTTATTTGCAGGGGCAGGACAATTCATGCTGCCCTGAATCTGTCTGTACCTGCCTCACCTTGACTAAGTCTTGAGGCAGGACGACTCCTGTGTCCTGAGGGTCCAGCGCTGCAAAGGCATCAACAAGCTGCTGCTGCCCAGCCATTGCCAGCGGCCCAAGTCCCAGCCCTGTGCGCTGCATCCCCTGTGTTACGCTCACTGGGCTTGGCACTCTGCCATGCAGCCGGCTGGCTGGCGACACCTGCAGTGCCCTCAGGTGCGCTGCAACAGCCCAAGGATACGGTCTCAGAGTCGGCACGCAAAGTGGCTGTGAGCCAAGAGTCTGTGGTCTGACAGGCAGCAGCTGTCTGCAACTGTCCCTGCAAGTATTTTGAGGCCACACAGCCAGAGCAGACACACCAATTGCTATCCACAGAGCAGCTCAGCCAGAAGCTACCCATCATAGCCACCAGGTTGGGCTTGCTGGAAGCGGGATCCAGTTGTTGCCGTCAAGCCGGTTAAGCAAGCACTGAAACCCCACATGGCCTGACTGACAGCTCTCGTCAGGCAAGACTATCTCGCCTCTCAACATTGATTGACGCTAACAGCACTTAAGTCGGCACTACAGCTGAAGCTGCCCACCTGCAGGACTAATGCTGCCCCGCTGACGCTGCTCCCGCCCTTGTGGCCGCCGTGGCCTGGCCCTGCCTACCAACACCGCGCCCCACCCCGAGCGCACCCCTCTGCCCCCGTGCTGGGCCACCAGGCTGCTGCCTGTGGAGCCGCCCGTGCTGGCTGCCGAGCTGAGGGCCCCCCTGGAGCCTCCACTAGAGGCGCTGTGCAGGGTGCGGCTGCTCGCGCTGTGCGCCCAGCTGCCTGATGTGCCCGTGCTGGCGGCTGAGCTCTGCACCTCGGCTGCACTGTGCCACAACGAGGCCCCACTGCTGCTCCTGGCGGGCTCGCTGCTGCCCAGGCTGCCCTGCTGCACAGCTCCAGGCTTGCGCCTGTCGACAGCGGGTGGTGGCTGCCGGCTGGGCGGCCTGCTGGGCTGCGTGCGGCTGCTGGCAGCTTCAGTGAAGTGGCTGCCTGCCAGCACAAAGCCAGTGCCTGTCCAGGCACGAGGGGGCACCAGCAGCTCGTCCTCATGGCCTGAAGGGGAGCCCACGGCTGCAGGGCTGCTGCGCTGCCTGCGGTGACGACCCCAGTACCTGCAGGCAGCGAGCTGGCCCTGGAGCGACGATGCATGACGTAAGCTGCTGCTACCCTCAGGGGCACCCCTGCTGCAGGGCTGGTGCTGTGCCGGTGGTGACGACACTAGTCCCTGCAGCGAGTCAACTCTCTGAAGATGGCGCATTCTGCCGCCCCCCTCTAGGAGCTGTGCACAGACCATCCGCATGGTGACCATCCATGGTGCAGCGCCATATGGTGTCTCAACCACTGGAGACAGCGCTGGGCGGCAGACTTGGGTCGTGTCCCCCAGGCATAGCGGTGGTGTGTGGTTGATGACACGCAATGGCAGGACCACCTGTGCAAGCGGCGCAGCCTGTCAGCCCCTGGCAGGCTGCCCTGGCTGGCCAGCGACCCCCCTGACAGGCTCCGCGTCAGGCTTTCGCAGGAGTCTGACATGCGCCGCTGGCGGGGTCTCCACCCCAGCTGACTGCTCCTGCAGCACACGAGCGGGTCAGCTCTGCTCTGCACATGTGGCTGCCTCCACAGGCTTGAGCCGAGATCTGGGCTCGATGCGTCCCTGCAGTGAGACAGCATGGCTGTGAGGCTTGCAACACTTCAGCTGGCAAGTCGCCTGCAGGTGGCTGGCGCACCCCCAAGGGATCCTCTTTGGCTGACTGCCTCCGCAGCAGTCAGGCATGAACTTTCAGCAACATATCCAGCCCTTCAAGTAACCTGCAGTTTGAGATTGCAATGGAAGGCTTGCAGATGAGGCAGGCGCTCCACTTGAGGTGGGTGCGCCAGCAGGGAGCAACAGCGCCGAGGTGCTGTGCGCCCCTAGCGCGACCCAGCTTTGCTTGTTCCAAGAGCTGCTGAGGAAGCCTTGAATTGCACAACAGCATGCTGCCTGCAAAGGTACGGCTGGCCATGAAAGAGCCAGGGCTTACTCCGAGCCGACTCCCTGCTGGTGTCCCTCAGCCTGGCACAGCTGGCGCCGCATGTCCTCAACTTCTGCCTGCAGGAAAGGCATCAGGCCACGTCTCCATCCCACAGCCAATGGGGCAGCTCAACCTCTACTTGATTGCAGCCCAATCCTGCATGCGCTGCAGGTGGCACAGTCAATTCAAGCATGCTATGTGCAGATGTGCCAGGCACATACTTGCAACGTACACTGGCGCTGCTGGGTGGAATGGGCAGTTGCAAGCAAGGTGCGGGCAGCAATCGGATGACTTGATAGCAGAGGCAGCACCGTAGCCAGACCTTGCATGCCCTAAGAAGAACCCTAGCCTGACCTGGCGGGCAGCCAACCTCGCTGTCAGGCTGCGCAACTGCTCCTGCAGCCCCTGCGCTGCTGCAGTGCTGTGGCGCAGCTGCACCTGACGTGCGAGCGCCACTTGAGCTTGCAGTGCCTCCACCTGAGCTGCCACCTGCCACAGAGGAATGGAGCAATGATGCAGCCGGCTCAGAGTCGCATGCTCATAGACCTACGCAGCATCATGCGGCACAGCTGGCAGGGCTGCACACCAGGCTTGACTCTGCATACTCACGTGGAGGCCAGAGCTTAGCCGCCCACATCGTGTAGTCAGCCTCATGATGTATGCAGCCACGCACTGCATGCTGCTTCTACATCTCGTCCTGAGGCAGGCCATGACATGTCCCTGCAATCTGCAGGGCCTGGCATGAGCTCTGCGGGTCAGCTCATGCAGAAGGTCTCAGCTGCCCTGCTCAGCGGGTGGTGCTCTCTCGTCAGGAGCAGCCCTTTGCTCACCTCATCTGCGTGAGCCTCCAGCGCCTGCACCTGCTGCCGGGTGCTCTGCTGCTCTGCCGCTACCCTCTGCCTGCCCAGCCCCAGCAGCTGCTCTCTCTCCTGGGCATGCCTGCCACGCAGCTCTGCCATCGGGGCCTCGTCCAGGACATGCCCTCGCAGCTCTGCAGCAGCCTGCAGAGCAATGTGCCCCAGTTAGACATGCCCAGACTAAGGCAGCAGCGCAGCTTAAGCTGACAGCTTTTCTACGGCATGACATGCACAGCACCGACTCATGCTTGCAGCTCTGCAGCAGCCTGCAGCTGCGCAGTGTTTGATTCTGGCTCAGGGTTTCTGGTTAAAATAGCACCGGAGCATGTCAAACATCATGCCCTTGTGCTGCTACGATGAGAGTTGCGACAGACGTGGGCGCCGGCCGCCTCAGCTGACCCACAATGCAGTCTGTGTCATGATGATGCTCATACCCACAGGGCGTCGTGCATCCAAGGGCCGTTCACGCAGAAATGCAGGCATCTGACAAAGCCCCACTTCACAGTGTCATCTGCTCAGCGGCTTCCCTCGCACCTTGGCAGCCTCAGAGCACTGTTGCAGCGCGTGTGCCATATCGCGGGACCAGCCCTCTTGCAGCTGCTGCAGCCCATCTTTCAGCGCCTGGACAGTGGCCCTGTTCTTGCCCACTGTGCTGCCATGGAGAACCTGCATGGGCAATGAAGGACAATATGAGATCAGGCAGGCAATCTGTATCGATGAAACAAGGTCTGGACCCTGGACTCACACCTGTGCCACTCTTCTCAGTTGCAGCATCAGCTCCTCTGCACCTGCACCCCTTTCTATGTAATTCTCAACGGCTGTGGCATCCGAAAACTCCAGTCTCTCGAAGAGTTTGGCCAGGTGTGCCACAGAGATCGACATGCTGGGCATTCCTCAATCAGCGCCTGGCAGAGCTCTGGCAGATACTCTACATCAGCTCTAGGGATCCTAAATGTTTGACCAGAAGCATGCCGTAATAGAGCTCTCCTTCGACATCCAGGTTCCCAGAATGGCCAGGAGGCTGATCGGGCCAAGAGGGGTGCTGAGCAAGGGCTTAAACGCCTGTCACACGGTTGGAGGGGCACAAATCAGCAGTGATACATACAGAGGAGCCAAAGGTCAGTACATGCTGAATCAAAGCACTTCATGCAGCAAGTCAACTTGCACTGACATGCATGCAGTATGCCCAAAGAAGCATCAATGCATCTGGCCAACCTGTAGCTGATGACCTTCCTTGGATTGCAGTTTGCTTTGTGGACCCCAAAGTCCTCTACAACAAGAGCCTGCTGCAAGGGCTCTTGGATAAAAAGCAGGAGCATGCTGAAGCCAAACCCTGGGTGGAGGTTAATGTGCCACTCAGCTTTTTAGACAAGCTGGAGCGCCCCAAGCATGACTTCTCAGAGCTCGACTCACCAGGTGGGGTCATTGCTGGTAAGCTTCACCATTACCCTTGGCAGCGTCCTGTGGGCGCCATGCGCAATGCAATCCACGTGCTCAGATTCAGCCCCTGCAACTGCCCGGGCTGAACTTTAACTGCACCAGCAAGCAGTTCTGTACCAACAGCAGCCTGTTTAAATCAAGCTAGTGCCACACATAATGTTGCAGGCAACGTGTACACATTTGGGCAGGATGCAGAGCTGTTCCGGTACAACCTCTTGGGCCGGCACACAGGTAAAGCTGTCCTCAGGTGCCTCTTGTGGGCATGCAGCCCACTTGCTGGCTGGTACATGGTGGCATCCCTGCCAGGCAATATTTGCAACAGGACTCTGCTGCTTGCTGCTTGCCGCTCTCAAGCTGGCTGCTGCAGCATGAAGCACTCTGGCTGCTGAGGAACATCTCAAGGCTTCGACAAGAGGATTGCTCCTCCCTCATGGCTCGCACAGGGAAACTGTCCCTACTGCTACACAAAACGCCTGCCCCTCCCTGCTGCAGTGTTCTCAGGCTACAGCAGCATCGTGGCAGCTGAGGTCTTGTACCAGCTTCGGACCGACAATCTATGTGCAGCTGAGCCGGAGGTCAGAGACTGGGCACAATTTGGGGAGTACATGAACTCGAATGAGCCAGCCTGGCCCAAGGCCCCCTTCCTGTGGGCAGGCTTCATCCTTGAGTCTGATGTGGCCAATGTTTACCTTAGACAGGATGATGGTGAGAAGCTATCCCTGAGAGTTGAGGCCCACCTGGAGCAGACCGACTAGTAGCAGCAGCCCGTTCCACTTACATATTTTGGCTGGCATGGAGCAGACTCAACAGCGAAAGTGGAGGCAGCAGGGGTCTGGCGTTCGCATGTTGTTCTGAGCCTGACTAGCAGCAACAGCGCTGTTATTTGTGTGCACATCACAGGATGCTGCAAGCGTGTTAGCAAGGCACTACTCTGCCTGAGTGGTGCAGGTGGAGGAGTGGTGGGCATGCGAGTAGAAGGTAGCTCAGAGCAGACGGACTAGCTCCCCCATCACAGATTGTGTACTAAGTCCTCCAGCAGCCACCACAGCTGCCATTTGCTGTCCGAATGAATGGCAATATGTTCCAGTTCTCACAGTTGCCATCCATCTGAATTCCCCTGTTTGGTCTCAGAAGTATAGTCAGATGCCCACCACACATACATTGCCCCTGCTACGTTTGTGTTCCAGTCATTGCTTCTTTCAGCAGCTGCTTTGGCCTCAGTTTCAAATCCCTTCAACGAAAGTCTGGTCACGCGCAAAACATGCTCTCAATGCGTGCGTTCTCTGGGCAACGACGACTTTGCTGACTGCTGGACTGAATAGGGGAATGTTATCATTGGTGCTGGCTCTCAGCCAGCTGTCGTGATGTCACTGTCAGAGTTTCCTGGTGCGTGCAAGCGCCCAGTCTTCCAGTGCCTTGCGCTGTCTCACATTAAGTTTCACTCTGGGCCTTTCATTTTGGATGAGCTGGAAGGCCTCCTCAAAAGTTTTGGCAATGCCAAACTCAACCTGTATGGGCCAGCACAAACTCTGAGCAAGATGGGCATATATCGAGATTCCAGAACCAGCACCTGGCCAGTGCCTGCACAACATGCTTGGCAGTCTGCCAGCAAATGGAGTGGCCCACCAGAGCTGCACAGAGGACTACAGTGCTTCTTCCATGGCCATGTGCGCAGTGCACGAACACGGGGTGACCAGCTCTACGTTGCTGGGCCGCCCACTGCACTGCGTCCTCTATAAGGACAGGGTCCGGCCCTGCAGCATGTCAGGACCTTGTACCCCTACAGCAGCTTCATGCCCCTTGCCCCTGGAGAACCACTACAGTTGCCATGCTGAAATGTAGTGTCTTGCAGGCTACAACAGACTCTTGGCAGCACAGCACTCAGGTAGTGGAAGGCCCCACAAGTGATTCACCATGGGTGTCCCAGGTGGGTAGAAGGAAATAGGGCAGCTGCTCATGCCGCCGTGGCAACTCGCACGTGCAGTCTGCAGGGGCAGGTAGAATGTGTCGCAGAGCACAACAATGCTGCAGGACCTCAGCAGAAGCAGCATCAGGCAGTGATGCTGGCCACCAAGGAGCCTCCCTCATCAGCTGGCAATTGTACCTACGATTGCTGGGCTGCCAGGGGGCATCCATGGGTCTGAGGCAGGCCAGCCTCCAATGGTCCTGCAAAGAAGACATCAGGGCTGTGCTTGTTTCAGGCAGCGGGGCAGCAGCAGGCCACAGAGCAGCGGCAGAGGGTGCTGTCAGCTTTGGGGTGCAGCGTGAGTCCTGAAGGCAGGCTGTTGAAGAGGGGGCCCTTAACCACAGAGGCGAACTTTGGAGGCTCCAGGGGAAGTGCTGGCTCAGGGATGCAGGGAGTCTCACCAGCCCTCCATGACTTCTGTCCAGTGGGGCTCTGAGCTGGTGCGGCGCTGCAGCCACAGCTTGCCCCGCAACCCCAGATGATATGGCCACATGGCCACCAGCCCAACTGCATGTATCTTGCCATCCTGGCCCTGCAGACATTGGCAGTTCTGCAGTTGCCAGCAGGCACAGATGCGTCGCAGCAACAGGAGCTCAGCATGTTGAGGCAGCCAAGCAGGGGTGGCATGTATGTGGGGTCACTGCATGGATGCAGGCCTGTTTGCTATGGCTGACACCGTCAGCCCATGCAAGCAAGTTGTTGGAGCAGGATACCAGGCCAAGAACGAAGAGAGCGACCTTGCAATCATCCGCCCTGCGAGCAGACCACTGCTGTGCAGGAGCTGCATTGCTTTCTCTCAGATCATATCCGCGGATCAGTCATGACCCACAAAGGCAGCAGTTGTGCACTCCATAAGGTACAGCAACAGCTTCACATCTCAGGCTGCCCGGCAAGCTTGGCGACTTGCAGAAAGTGGCCAGAACCACTGCTGCCATGGCCTGGTGGCCTCACGATGCACAGGCAACACACTGGCAGCCCATCTTGTACTCGGAGAAATGACTGCTCCCCTACGTGGCTTGAGACTCAAGAAGGTGCTCTGGGCGCTGATGCCTGCCTGAAGAGCACCGGCCCTTGGTACCAGACAATGTCGGTTCTAGACTCTGGTGCCAGGGCAGGCAGGTGGCGAACCATCCCTGTGCAACACTCGCACAGGGCCTCAGCTGTGGACTGGGTGACAAACTGGGCATATACCTTTCCAAGCAGCCAGGTAGTGCGCTTGGCAATGGCTGGGTCTGAGCAGGCACAGGCGACTGCGAAGCCAACGACGCTGGCATGCCCAAGAACAAAGATGACAGGGCGGGGAAAGGCGTGGCGCCCTGCAGAAGGCACACCCAGCTGCAGCATGCCTGCAGGAGCTTGACGGGGTCAAGCAGCGCACTGAGCATGCGATCACCAAGCCAGGCTGTGGTCCCAGCAACCGCAGCAACTGAGGCCACTATGCTAGAGAGATGTATGGGGATGTGCCTGCAGAGGGCTGATGGAGTTGCTGCACACATAATGGTCACTCACATATAGATCCAGTCAGTGCTAACGAGAACTGGTCAAGACTCACATGGCTTGCCCGTCACAGATTGCCGCTTGGTCTGATTAATAATTGGAAGCAGACTCCACCACCATCATCATGCCAGAATGCAAGTGGGACCTGTCACTCGGAATGCAACAGGCCGCCACTCGAGTTCTGCTTTGCTGCCGTACACATGATCTCCATGTCGTGAGGCCCTGAGATCTGCTGCCAAGCAGCTCATGGAAAAGGGCATGCCTGGTGTCGTCCTGGCCGCAGCGTTAGCCTGCTGCGTGGGCGTGGGGGCAGCACGAGACCTTAGTGAGTCCCCGGCAGGGCCGTATGGGCTGGCGTTGGCTCGATCTTAATCCCCCTCCCTGCTCCAACCGAAAGAGCCTCTCCCCCAAAAACGTCGTGCTCAGTGCTGTACTCCCAGCTGGAGATGTGCTGCCACATCTAGCAAGCTTGTTGAAAGATTCATGCCCTGCAGTGGAGGAGATGCAGCCAGTCCAGATCACTGGAAACAGCTCTGTGGACAGCAGCTATGCTGGTGAGGATGATGCTGCAGCCTGCCTGTCCTTCAACAAGCTTCACCCAGCTGTTTGTGGCCACCATGCATGACGATGCATGAGCTGATTCCCCTCCCACTCTGCAGGCGTCCAGGCCATGGTAGTGGATGCTGGAATGCTGACCACAGACATCATCATCTGGTGCTCCATCCTCATAGCTGTCCTGGCAATGGCATTGGCAGGTGAGGGTCACTTGGAGCATGGCTGTTCATGGTTAGTTGGCATCATGCATCTTGATCTTGATCTGCATCTCTGCATCTCTGGCCCTCATGGATGCCACTGGTGTGCCCACTGTACCTGACACATGCTGGCTTTGCTGCAGGAGCTGGCAGGTCTAGTGGGCTGCTCAACCTGCTTCTGGCGGTGCAGACAGCTGCGTTCACCATTCAGATGAGGGTGCAGCTGCCCAGCAGGGTACAGGAGCTGCTGCAGCACTTCAAGTGGGCCACCTTTGACATCAGGTGGGGCTCCTGGCAGCTCCTGCCTCTTTAGGGCTTCATGGCCCAGGCACCCTCTTCTTCCCCCCCGCCCCCCCCAGCGCGAACACAGCCAATGTTTCTGAGCTGCGCAAGCTGCTATAGTGCAATGTGCCGATGCAGCATGCATCAGGATGCCAGGACTCACTTATGATAATGCTTGGCACTGTACAGTATGCTGTGACCAAGCGGCTTTTAGGCATTCCAGACCGAGCTGCCCACTGCAAAGCTTGCTCACTCCCGCAGCTGCCGTGCTCTGCAGGCTTCCCTGGCATGATTCTATCCAGACAGATGTGGCCTGGCACCTCGTGGCCCGTCAGCTGCTCTGGATTGTAATGGCCCTTGCAGCGCTCACCGTGGCACAGCAGCTGGTAGCGACTGTGTTCAGGCTGCGGCGCAAGGCTGAGCGCCTGGTCCCAGACTTCCTGCATGCCCCGCGGCTGCAGATGCTGCTGGCGCTGGTGGCTGCCCCGGCAGTGGCGGAGGGAGCAGCAGGTGGTCACTCACACCCTGCCCTTTGCCTGCTGCATGTATGTGATTCTTCTGTCGGGTACTGTCTGCAGTTTGGCAGACATGCTACACGCCGTCTGGCTGTACTACTGGTGGCGGGTGCCCAAGGCATAGGGCTTTGTGCAGCAGGTGACACCTTCCCCCTGTTGCCTTCATGAGGAGATGCACGTTGGGGATTCTATCTTAGCACAGCTGAACGGCTGGGTGTCCCATGTTTGATGCTGGTGCTGGTGGCTGCATAGCTATAGAGGTGCAAAGCTGTGGAGCTGTGGAGCAGGGGGCAATAAGGTGCTTGCCCCTTCTGCATACACATGACCCTCAGCCTGCTCTGTTGCCCCACCTTCATCTGATGAATGCTCTGCCAGCCTGGCAGTCCTGGCATGCTGTGTGTATGTGTTTGGACAGAGCATGACGAGGGTTAGTCGCCTTGACTAAACCTGGGTGTATTGCCGCAATGCCCATGTACAGCCAGCATCACTTCATTGATTCAGGCATGCCATGGCTGGCACATCCCTTGTACCTGAGTCACTTGGGCTGCAGCTGGACAGATGTTGAGGCAGCGCCACCTCATAAGCAGCTGGTCTTGTGTGACACACACAGCTGCAACACACCCATGGCCCATTGGTGTGCAGATCTTGCTGCCCAGCAATGATCTCTGTCAGTCAGGCATGGCCTGCATTACCGATGTGCAAGTCACAGCACCAACATGCAATGTGCCCTGAGGGTCGTCAAGCATGGCACCTCCTCACGCACAGCACTAGTTTGGCACCGCTCAGATGCGAGTGCTGCAGGAACTCCAATGGTGACAGCATCGTGCCGTGCCAAGGAATACCGCGAAGTTGTGCATGTTGTCATGATGACCTTGCAAGATGCAGCAGGCTCACCAGCACCGACTGCTCAGGCGGGCTTTCACATGTCTGCAGAGGTGCATCTGACATCATGCAGGGGCTTCTGGCGGGGACCATGAACAGAGCTGGCACCTGCGCCAGCAGTCCTCTCTGTGCAGGCAGTTTTCGACTGCCACAGGCATCTGGGCTGAGGACTGAAGCCCAGAGCGTTCTCCAGTCGGGATAGCTCTGCTTGTGCCAGACAGTCTCTGGCCCCAACATCTCATCAGTGTCCATTGTCATGCAGGCCTGTTCAGTGGGGAGGCCCAGGACATTATCCTGGGCATCCTGCTCATTTTTGTGCTGCCAGGCGTGGTGCTTGTCACCTGCGCGGCAGTGGTGGCCAGGCTGGTCATCCAGGAGGGGCAGGCAGTCTACGCCTGCAAGCAATGCAAGGACACAGGCTCCAAGGTGAGCGGCACAGTCAGCTGTCTGACGTCTGGGGGGTATCACCTGGGCTTGTGCCTGGGGATGCTTGGCTGGACAGGCTTTGCGGGATAGGCAGCCTCCGCATGCAAGCAGTGCAAGGGCACAATCCTCAAGGGTGGGCTGCTCAGCAGCCATCAACTTTGACCCTGGAGTCAATATATGTGATGCAAGGCTTCACCAGTGAATGAGGGGCAGATGTCACAAGGCAGGGGTGTTGGTTGCGTGCGTTGCATGGCCATGGAAGGGCTCAGGCAGCCATGGGCTCTGTTGTTGGGCCAAGCTGAAATACTCAACGATTATAACAGACGCATGCTGTTCTTTCCCCCTGTTGCTGGCCCTGCCAAGCATCGTCCCCTCTGCCAAGCCCTCACCAACTGTGTATGCTCCACCTCTTTGGGTGAGCCATCCAAGCAGCTCTGCCGAAGGAGGTGCAGCCCTTAAGGCCTGTGCTCCTGCCCTGCAGGGGTGCGCAGCCCGGCTGACAGTGCTGCCCCGCCTGTGCGCCTTCTGGCTGGCGGGCTCAGCTGTGGGGCACGGCACCTGGGTTCCTCTTGAGACCGACAGAGCCTTTGTGGCACGCCTGGGGGTAGCCTTTGAGGGCACCCGCGGCATGCCCACACAGCCCAGCATCGACCCTCGTGGCAAGCCACCCCTGCCGCGCAGGAAGAGCCGCTCTCACCTCTGCCAGTGCCTGGACGGCGACAGGGAGAATGCTGCACACCCTGGGCAGGTCCGCAACACCTCCTGTGGCTGCTGCTGGCCACAAGCCCTGTGCTGTGACTTGCTCTTGTTGGTGTGAGTTACAGCCCCTTTGCACTGCTCAATGCTGCCATGATTGGGAAAACCTGACACATAATTGCTATTCTGCTGCAGGCCTTTGCGCAGCTGGCAGCAGTCTTCAAGACCCTCATCTGTGCCATTGTGATCTTCGGCATCCCCCAGAAGGCTGCCAGTACCCAGGTGAGGTCCCGCCGCAGCATTCTTCTGCTTGAGGTTGCCCATGTCATGTTGAAGGAGAACAGGCAGCCACTTGAAGCCCTCTTGATGTCCCATCATATCTGACAGCCCTGCTGGCATGCTCGCTGACCAGCATACATGCCTGAGCGGGAAGGGCCTGCCATGGCTCTTGCGCATTGCTAATGCCCTTCTGGCTCACTGTCCTGCTATCTGCTGCCCCTTTGCTACTGCTACTTCAAAACCCATAGCTTCGTCAGTCCCTGCTTCCTCTCGGCCTCCAGATCGCTGCCCTTTTCATGCTTCCCTACCCTGCTTGACATCCTGAGTGCTGTGCTTCTCGTTGCTGATTGTCTTGGCAATGCCTGCCGTGTAGATTGCTGCACTGCTGGCGGTGCACACAGGCTACCTGCTGTGCCTGCGTGGGTGCCAGCCCTGGGGCAGCCGCCTGGAGCAGGGTGCCCTCGTGGTCAACGAGGCGGGCGAGGTGGCCATGTGGGCGCTGGGGGCTGTCCTGCTGGTCAAGCAGAGGCAGACTGGACCTGGCAGCACGTGAGCGCTAGCTCTGATTCTGCAGCATGCTTGCCTGGCTGCATGCACCTGCTCCAACTGGCCAGTAGTGCAAGCTGAGCTGCCAATAATTCTCAGCTTGCAAAGTAGCGGCACTGGCTGCTACAGTGCCCCTCATTTGTTGTCCAAGCGACTTTTTCATGAGAAGGCAGGTTGCATGCTTTCCACACAATGGTATTCCACCAGCGCACTCCAGCTGCTGCCGGGTAGCGCTGGCTGAACTGAGTGGCGCCCTGCGTTGCCATCGGGCTTCACCTGACGCGGTGCTGAGCCCCCCCCCCACCGCCCCCCCCCCCCCCCGCTATTGTGCAGGCAGGATCACTGGGTCGGCAGCGCCATGCTGGCAGTCAAGGCAGTCCAGCTGGTGGTCATGTGTGGCAGCGCAGTCCTTCTGGCCATCAGCAACATGTCCCTGGCCTGGCGCTCTGGCCTGTCCCTGGTGGAGTGCACAGCCAGCAGCCAGCTCAAGTGCCACAGGGCGCGACCGATGACTCCGCTGGGGCCAAGCCCCCAGAAACCCTACCCCCTGGGCACCACTGGCCGTGCCGCTGACCAGTACAGCGATGCGCAGCACTTCATTGCGGCGGGGGCAGCCAAGGGCAGCCTGCATGCGCCCCATCCCCGCATGGCGCCTGACGACTCCCTGGAGAACATTGTGTCAGATGCCTACTACGGGAATGACGACTCCCTGGCGGCTGCCCTCCGCAGTGCCGGCTTCTCGGTTGAGCGCTCTGGAAGCGGGCAGCTCAGCGCGCACGGCGTGCAGCAGTCGGGGCACCCCAAGTCACCCAACCGTGCAGGCTCACTGCCTGGGCCAACTGCCCAGAGCCAGATGGAGTACAACCCTTTCACCACTGTCCCACTGTCGCGGGCGTCCTCAGGTCTTGCCTGATCACTGGCATCACATTCTGTTGTGCCCTCTAATACCACCCCTTACCCTTGTGCCAGTATGTGCCTCACCCATAGCAATCGCTGCCTAGCCATATGGCAAACATTGTTGGCCCTCTCTCTGGTCCCTCCTGCCTGTTGCTCATAAAGTAGCCCTGCCCCTGTGGCCCCACACTGTCAAAGTGCGCCCCACTCTCACAACGAACTGCTGCCTTCAAACAGATGACCCTGTTGTCCAGCTCTTGACTTCTGAGGTTGTCGGGGCTGGACAGCATGCCTGAGCTCTGCGCCTGCAGCACTGCCTAATCTGTTTGCCTCACCTGAGTACTGGCTGAGGCAGCTTTCACTTGCCCGCCGTGCCATGGTGTGTTCATCGCTGCATGCATTGCTGGGCCCTTATCCACATCGTCTGAGCCCAGACCAGCATTCAAGGTCTCTAATGAATTGATCTTGATGTTGACATCATGCTTTCCAGATCGTCAGCATCACCAAGGTTGGCAGGTTTGAAGGCAGGAACTTCAGGGAATCCTTGCTTTCCCAAATCATGTGCATGTGCGGCCACACAGCAAGTCAGTGCTTAGCCAGAGTAGGTTGGCAGCAATGCTTCAGGCCAGTGCTTGGCCAGAGTGCACGGCCAGCAATGACCCAGGGCTGTGCAACGAAACAACATCCAATTTGTAAGCCATGCAGGAGTGTGCATTTCACAGGTATCTCAATGCATGCGCCACACAGGCCACTGTCAGGTCGACATGCAGCAACAGTCAAACAGGCAGATAAATCTGCATCAGCTCTGCGCCCTCTGACACTTTTGATTCAGGACAGCAGAGCAGCCTGAGGTCTGGCAAACATGTGATGAGCCTGTGAATGTCATGGGTGGCTGCTGAGGCCTGCATTGGTCACTGCCTGCTTTGAGCGTCAGGCATCCACGCACAGGGTCGCTGCTTGCACCTTGCTTCTGCAGGGGCTCTCACATTGCATATAGCGACCCGCCAGTCTTGGGTGTGGAGCCCAGGCGGCTCACCTGCTGCAGCTCAGACCACCCCATGTGTTGCACGCATGAGGCAGCCTCCTTGCTGGCTGGGTCAGCCGTGAATATGGCCTCAAGAGTGAGGCATTTGGTCCTCAAGTCAAACAGCAGCTTCGCCACCATCTCAGACTTCTACTGGCACTCGTCAGAGGCGGGCTGCAGCACGCCTGGCCTGCTCAATGCAAGCACAGACATGTGGAACCAGCAGGCCATCAACAAACAAGGTTGGCAACTTGGATGAGTCGGAGCCATAAGTCTTGCATGGCTGCTGCCAGCCATGTACCTGCGCTGCTCAGCAGCCTGTTCTTCCAGAGGTTGTGACATCAGACGCCAGAAACAGAGATGCCCTGTCCAGCAAGGCCACTTTCCAACTGCAATGCTGGAGCTGCCAAGCTGAGAAGGCAACACTGCAGATCGCCTGAACGTGTTGCTTCATGCCCACCAGCATCACTTGCCTCCTCTGTGGAGTCCCCTCCAAGGTATCAGTTCCTTGCTGGCAAGTGCCAGGCGGGCTGCTTGCAGGAGGCTCTGGCTGGCCTGTGCCGGTGAGGACAGGCAGCTCTGCAGGCACATGTTCCAGAATGGTCTACACTCAGCTGTGGTCCAGCAAATCACCAGATGTTGCATAGCTCAATGTCTGGTGCAATTGCCTTGCAGAGAACAGCGGCGGCCTGCCCTCTTCCCTGATCTCAGTACCTTCACCATCTCAGCCGCCTGCTCCTGGGCCAGCGAAGGCTGATGCTGAACCAGGCCCCAGTGCTCCAACAGCTCCTGCACACCATGAACCTGTTGCCCATGCTGTGCACTGTCATACTGCAAAGCAGGCTTGGGAAAGGTGTGCATCATTGCAAGTCATGCAGGGTCAAGCATGGAAATGAATCTGCTATACGCTTACAATACTTGCCCGTTGTTCTGGTCATTTGAGAAGTCCAAGCTGACCACTCATGCGGTCAATATTTGACATCCTGTGTCGCCCATTCTATGCGTCTCTGGCTGTCAATCACCCTTACAGTCCGGTTCACATCTGGATCGCAAATCTGGGGCACTGCTGGATTGATCAGACGATCTCTGCCGATACAGGAGCAGGACATGGGAGTGTGCTGCAGCTCCCCAGTGGATGATGGGGAGAAGGAATGGGCCGGCATGGGCCTGGCAGAGAAGACAGTGTTCCCATCGCACTCTTCGCCAATGGGCCTGCAGGTGATCTGCTAGCAGAGTCACGATGTCATGCCCCCAAGCAGCTGCCTGTGGCAAAGTGCTGAGCTTACCATCAAGTCATGCAGGTGAGGGCCTCAACAGCTGGCTGGATCGCCAACCTGCCCTTCTGCGGGCTGTCAGAAGTGGTTTTTGGGCCAGACTACATGTTTGCAGCTCTGTTTAGCCCGCTGACAGAGGACACAGCCGCTGCAGACTTTTGCAGGCGCAAGGCCTTTCAGGTGCTGCATACCAGATCAGTCAGCTGCTGTGCGTGGTCTGTCATGCCCTTGTGCTTGGCACCTTGTCTGCAAAGCTTTTCTCAGCTTGACTGAGCTCCAGGTGCTCACTGCACTGCAGCCCTCCTGTGCAGGCCTTTGAGGTCTGTCGCAGCAAGCCTGACAGCCCACACAGCGAGGTGCTCAGCAACACGCTGGCTGCTCTGGACTGCGGCTTCCTGGCAGACAGCAAGACGCCTGCCAAGGTCTGCATATGGGAGTGCTGTGAGAGGCCCATCTGGTACACTCTGCTGCACCCTGCCTACCACATGGCAGCGATTCTCAGTGCAGCCAGCCCTGGTCTGCAGGGACCTGAGGTAGATTACACTTCGTTCAGTATAAACCATGCAGGTGCGGGCGGTGTCTGGTGCCTCTGGGGCGCTGCTTCTGCTGGACTTTCAGATGGAGCAGCTGTGTGTGGCAGAGATCGGGCCCTGCCATCACGCAGTGCTGGGCAGGCTGTATGGCGGCATGGCTGTGCAGCGAGCCGAGGCTCAGGTCCTAGGGCGGGCAGGGGGGGTAAACCAGCACAGCAGCTGCCTTGGCATGGGGAGGAGGAAGGTCAAGGCCCTAGCAGGTGAGCCTAAGTGTGGGGGCTGCTCCCAAGCTACTAGCATGGAGCTTGGAGATGTGGTCTGCCTGTGCAATCCAGCAGATGTCAGGCAGTCCAATACCACTAAAGGTCCACTAAGCTTGGGTCTGTCAGCAGGCCAAAGCACGCCACCTTGCTGGCGCATGACAGGGTCACAAGGGCAGCCTGTGCCGTGCAGCAGCCTCACCCAGTCCACAACCTGCAGCACTGCCTGCAGATGCTCACCAGAGGGCCACAGGGCAGCGGAAGCCCTGGCTGGGCCCCACTGCCAGCCCAATTGCAGATGTTTCAGAGCACAGGCTGTCCAGTTTGGACGAGCACATCATTCTGGCCACACCTGCAGTGTGGGAGATGCTGAGTGCTGATGAGGTGGCCTTGCGCCTGCACTTCCACCTCAAGGTGGGCTGGCCCAGTTGTGCAGAGGTCAAAGATATGTTGCAGCTGTGCGGGAGGAGCGGCAGTGGCTAGCTGTCTTTGGCATGAGTCTGCCCTCAAGCTGCAAAATTCAGAGGAGGGTGGCCTTGAGCCAGGCTCAACTGGCCATGGCCCTGGCGTGTAGATTTGGCCAGGTGCCCCCTTGTGGCAGATGAGCAGCTGTTCACAGATTGCTCAGGTGCATTAAGCAGCTTGTGGCTGCCCTGTGCAGCCTCTGGTAAGCCACTGAACCCTGAGCCACCCACAGCAGCGCACCTGAGTTGCTGTGCAGGCACACTCACAGCTGGACCTGGGCCTCCCCTGTACCGGCGCCAGGACCGACGCCTTCTCCTCGCCGCTGGGCACTGCCATGCACACTGCAGATGGAGACCCACCAGCCAGGGCCAGGGCCAGGCGGGCAGAGGTGCCCAACAGCGGCGAGCACCTGGTGCTGCACGCCATGTCACGCCTGGCAACCAAGCTGGGCAGGTGGGTCCGCAGGCATTCCTGGGCAAAGATTGCAGCTTTGAGCAGACGAGGGAGCGTGTTGGCAAGTACCTCCGGCAGCCCTTCCAGCCTGTGTTTGTCTGCTCTGCTTGCGTGCTACCCTTGTCTGGGCTGACGTGTCACATTTCTGTTAATTGGCTGGTAGGCACAGGAGAGAGCCAGCTCAATGCTAGGCTGCCTTGCCATGCAGGCAGTGCGTTGGGCCGATCAGCCTGGATGACCTAAGGCAGCTCCCCTTCTCAGCTGCAAAGGGCACTGCAGAGAGCCAGGGAGGACCGCTTGCAGGCCGCACTCGTAGGTAATCTTTGACTCTGCAGCCACTTACATCAGGGGAGCATTCCAAGTGCATCGTGCTGCTTTGCGATCTTTAGTACTGTCACAAGGAGGCGTAGCTCCACAGCGCATGTTGTCACTCCTGGCCTGGCATGCCTGCTCAAGTTTAGGGTGCGGCAGATACCCACTGTGACTACGCCCTGGAGGGCACGGATAGGCATCTTTGTAGCCAAGTCAGCAGATGTGCGCTCTGCTGCAGAGACGTGCATGGGGACGTGGGCGTGGTGGTTCTGTCCCTACGCTGGCCCGCCACCTCATGGAATCAGGCACTTGAGCCCCCCATCAAAAGCCTGCTGCAGCGACAGACCAGTGCAGATCCCAATGCTGCTGCGGCTCGCCTGAGGGCGCGCCAGAGATGGAACCAGCTCAAGACGCTTTACATTGAGTTTGTGCGCGCCCGAAGGTGAGCCCCTGCCTCACTGTGAGCCATGAGCTACACGCTACAGCACTATGGGGTGGCGATGGCTTGAAATCCAATGGCACAAATTTCCTGGCGCTTTCATCAGGCTTCAAGCCTGCCTGATGTAGCAACAACATAGCCCTCCATGCCTGCCATGCTGAGAAGGTTGTCTCGAGTCATTGATGCTGCTGCAGGCAACTTTTCCTGAAAAGGTGGCATGATGCCGTCGAGAGGATGCTCCAGCGGGGCAGAGCAGCCGCCAGGCAGGTTGAGGAGCAGCTTTGGCTGCAGCACAAGATGTCTGTCAGGGTCACTCCCTCCCTGGCCATTCATGATGTGAAAGGCAGGACTGTTGCCCCCGCAGATGTTGGCATTGTCCTACCGCAAATATGATGTGGCTATGCTGCTTGGGAGCCCCTGCTGAGTCTCTGTGATTGCCCTGTTGTTACATCTCAGGGTTGAGCAATGTGAATCACCTGCTCAAGGTGTAAGCAATACAAACGTGATGCACTGGCTGTCAGATAATTAGAAATAGATGCGTTGCACTGTCCTCACGTTGAGAAAGGGCCTTTTTTCACTCCTTGCATGTATAGAATCAGTCTAGACAGATGCTGGAGACTACCGTTCTGCTGACGTCAAAGGTCCAACAGAGATGCCAATGGCTGCGTGCTTGCGGGCTGCTGGAGTGCCGGTCCCTGACTGGCAGCGACCACAGGGGTGACAGGTGTTGACGCACTCATGAAATCAGCCCAGTCATCGGTCTGCTGTGAAGTCGCTGAAGGCGCTGATGATGCTAGCTTGGCTATTGCAGACAGCGGCTGTGAGGACCCTGCTGACGTTGCATCCACAGATGGCTGGGCTGCAGACGGCGCGGCACCTGGGAAGGCAGAACGCTGCGGAGGCGACCCTCGGAGGCTTCCTGCCCTGCCATGCGAGGCTAAGCTAGTGTCAGTCGACGACATTGCACTGAGGGGCACCGCAGCCTCTGCGCTCTGCTGCCGCTGGGCGGTCAGGGGGTCAATGTCAGCCAAGCTGTCTGCCAGTCTTGCCCCGCTCTGCCTCAGGTCTGGACTGCTGCCTGCCAGGGCTCTGCTGTCAGTGCTCCCCCCAGCAGGCACAGCAGCAGCAGCATGAGGGCTGGGCCCTCCACGCATGATGCTGCTGCTGACCGCAGAATCTGTGCTGCTCCTCACAGCTCCGTTGGCAGTCCCGAGCCTGCTGTGGGCGCCTCTGCTGGCCGGTGCATGCAAATGCCCAGCTGCTTCAGCGAAGTTGGACGGGACGGCAGGCGCCCTTGCCGGTGGCGGCCCCCTGCTTCTGCTAGGCCCTGCTCCCCCACTATGCGCCGATGGTGCTTCTAGCAAGCTCCTGCTGAAGGCGGGCTGCTCATCAAAACTGGTCCAGGCAAGGCCAGAGTCCACTGCTGTGGCGTCTGTTGCCGCCTGCAGCAGCCAGGCAGGGCATCAGCAGGCAACAGCAAAGAGGGAATGGACCTGATCCAGGCAGAGAAGGACGCATTCCAAGGCCAGCACTCCTTGTCTCAAACAGCCCACATGTGGGCGTGCAGCCAGCCAGCAAGACTGCTCAGCACGAGGACCAATGATGTAACATTGCTCCCAGCACGCTCCCCACATGTCTTTGTGGACCTCTTCAGCATCACATCTCTGCAAGGGCCTCCTGACCTCTCTCAAATGGCAGCAAAGGCCCCGGATTACCACCAGCACACCTGTTGGGGCAAGGTTCGCACAGTGGTGACACTCTCCATACGCTCCCCAAACGCAGCCCACCCATTGGCCAGGCTCTCCATAGCTGCCTGCCCTACCGATGACAGGCTGGCCAGCCTGCCTCCCAGCACCGACTCAAACCCTGAGGACATTGCTGTGCCGGCCCAAGGGCCCGGCTGCTGCTGCTGCGGCTGAGCAGCGGCAGAGCGCTCCCACAGCTCTGCAGCGGTGGCAGCCGCTGCTGCCTGGCCATGGCTATCAAGACTGGCGGTCGTTGCGTGCCCAGGAGGGGCCACGCGGCTGCTGGGCTGTGGCTGCGGCATACTAGGGCTGCTGCTGCTGCCAAGATCCATGAGGGATGGTGCAGCGGGGCTGCGGGGCTGCATTGGCCTCACAGGGGGTGCCGCCTGCAGTGTGTAGATGGCTCCCTGATTGACAAACTGGCTAAGCAGGCAAGGTGAGCTCGTATGCTGCACACCTGCAACCTGCAACTCCAATCACCTCATGATGCCAGTGTGCACTGTTGCCACCGCAGGCAAGCCTCTTTCACTGTTTTGGTGGACAAGCAGTCAGGCAGTGTGCTTATGCTGCTGGCAAATGGGCAGTAAGGCAGATGAATGACAGGTCAGCACCTGGCAGCACAGTAGAGCGCTGTCAGGCGCTTGCAGATCTCACCTGCGCGGGCGCAGCCGCTCCCGGCTTGGGAAAGAGGGCTGCAGGGGCATCGTGCACAGTGACTGAGCCCTGGTGCAGAATGGAATTGATGTCCGAAGCCATCTGAAGGCGGTTGGGGCTGGAGGGCTGCACCTCTGACAGCCGCTCGGCCAGACCTGGGCTGTCGCGCCTGATGGCAAAGTGGCCGGACTCCGCTGCAGGGCAGAGTGCACAAAACGGTTGCAGGCCTGCTGCTGCGGTGGACAAGACAAGGTAGGTCTGCCATGCAGTGCGAATATTGATGGGTGCCCTGCCAGTGCAGCCCTGTCAGGCCATGCAGAGTCGGCACAGCTGGGTCACTCAGGCCTGTACAAAGCTGCACCACAGGAGCATGAACCCTTTTCTGCCCGGCAAAGCCCACAACTGCAGGCAAGATGATGCCACCCTCTTAAACTGGACCATGTGCAGGAACCTGCTCAGCCCACACCTGTGGGGGAGGAGCGCTGCACGCTGAAGCTGGCAGATATGGAGGGCGGCGGCCGGGTCATGGCAGGGCGACCTGTGAAAGAAGAGAAGCGCCCAGACACAGACTGGCTGCTGCCCTGCACCATGCGCGAGGCGGGGGCACTGTCTGCAAGATGGGGCCAGAACTCGCTGTCCTCTCCGCCTGTGTCCCTGGGGGTCATGTGCTCATTGGCAAATCTCTGTAGGGCAGGGGGCACATCAACTGGATCCCTGAGGCACACGGCATCTCGGCTTCTGTAGCAGCGTGCTGGGCTGGGCATGGAGGCCAGAGAGTGATGGCACGGGGTGGAACTATTAAACACGCAAAGCTATTCAGGGCCCCCAACAGCTGGGTAGGTCAGCTAGAATGATCCATGCACCAGCAAGTGCACCTCAGCCATGTGAGGCAACAGCAGCTGCAGTGGGCAGCTGAAGGACAAATCAGGTGGAGCTGGGGGCCTAAAGGGCTGCCAGCTGCCTGGCCAGTGCCTTAACCTCAAGGCCAAACAGGTCTGGAACCCCTAGCTTCAGAGGCTGGGCCCTGGCACGCATGCTTGGGGGGGGGAGAGGGGTGAGGGGGGGGGGGGGGGGGGGGGGTATGAGCTGCAGACCCAGCACCATCTAGGCTCTGGCTGTTGGCGTGTGCACGGAGGGCAACACTGAAAGCAGATCATCAGATTTCAGCCAGCGGGACAGCACACCTTGACCAGGGTTTTTCCCTTTTGCAGCATGTCCTGCAGGTTGGTGTAGGACTTGCTGCTGGCCGCAGCAATTCCACGCCCCAGGCTGCCCTTGCTGCGCCGCGCCGCCAGCTGCACCACCTGCAGGCACGCAGACTCTCTGACAGATGCGCCAGACACGAAGCACAAGCCTTCACAACGAGCGCAGCACCTGTTCTGTGCTGCTTGATGCTAGGAGATGCTCTCGTCCTCGCCTGCTGGGTCTTGCCAGAGCTGACGCAAGCAGGCTACCATGACTCTGGCCCCCCAGAGTCCCCGCTTGAGGCCATGCCCTACAGCCTTCAGTGCAGCCCCACCTTGGCCTCGAAGGCGTCGGTCGTCTTGTAATCGTCCGCAGCCATCTGTAGTCGCTCAGTGATGAACACCTCAAACATCTGGCTGTGGCGAAACATTTGCAGGAACTCCTGGGCCTGCTCGCTGCCTCGATGGCTGGCCACAAACCCCGCATGGTCAAAGCGGTATCCTGCCACGCTGCAGCAGGGGCAGCAGCAGTCAGCCAGGCACCTGCGGCCCCTCACGCAGCATGCATAAGAGGCCCATTGGGTAGCAAGTTTGCAGGGACCAAGTCGTCTGGCCTGATACCGTCCTCACCTGCAATCCCTTCAACAAATGGCCCCACATGTCCATCAGTTGAACATGGCAGCAGGTCTGAGCTGGGGATTACAAGCTGCAGGGCAAGCTGTGCAAGACAGAGCCAGGGCCCCACATGAGTGAGTCGTCATCATCAGGCTCTCCCCTCAGCCTACTGCTGACGCTGGAGGTGTGGCGGAAGGATGGGCGCGCGCGGATGGTGCGTGGGGAGGGCAGCACCCCCGTTCCGCTGTCGCGGCGCCCGCTGACAGAGGCCGCTGCTGCGGCTGCCTTGTAGACATCTTCAGGCATGATGAAGTCACGGTAGCGCCCCAGCAGCTTCAGAAAGTACTCCTGCAGAAGGAGGTGGAGTGTTAACAGGGCTGCTGGGCTCAAGCTGAGAGAGGTGCAGGGAAGTAATGATAGCAAGTTGTAGGGGGCAAGCAAAGCAGTCAGTGGCCGACACTCTGCTGGGTTTCCATCTCATTGAGACACAGAGACGCCTGGGCTGAGTGAGCTGGCTAGCGGCTTTTGAAAGCTCCGCAGTGAACAGTGAAAGTGGGCTGCAGCCTTCCTGGCGCAAAGCTGTCAGCTTTTGCTTTTAGGTTTTGAGGAGATGCAAAGGCCAGTATGCCCAGCAGAGCATTCCCGTTCTGAACGAAAGCGCAAGAGGCCCACCTGCATGAGGTGCCCGATGACAGGTGTGCTTTCAAACTCTGTGGGGCTCCTCAAGCTACTGTGCACCATCTGCAGCCACAGGAAAGGCCAAGCTCAGCGCATGCTGCCATTGAGCTGCCATTGAGCTGACATGCAGCACGCAAGACTCTGAACAAGGATACCATGCCAGCAGGGAGCATGGCGTGTGGTGTGTGTTGGGAGATGTGCACCCAAGTCGTCTGCAAGGCCAGCACATGGCTCAGACTGCCCATGCTGGAGCAAGCGTGCCCATGTCTGCGGTGACTGCTGCCCTACTGGTGCACGAGTGCTCAGACTGGTTGAAAGCATGGTGGAGCAGTCTGTATGGGCAGCGTATCCTGAGCATCATCCCCCACCTGACGCAAGGACAAGCTGAGTGGCTGGCCAGCTCACCTCTAGGGCCGAGCGCAGGCGATCGGACCAGGGCAGTCTGCGGGCATCATCGGCAGCAGCGCCCCCCGGGGGATCCACAGTGCCCTGCTCAAGATTGACCAGCACCACCTCATTCATGGGCATATGCTTGAGCATGGGCATCAGCTCAGAAGGGAGGCCGATCAGGAAGGGCATGGGCGCCGTCAGGTAGTCCTGCAGCAGGCAGGCAGGGGAGTCGGCTCAGAATGCCGCCGGCCCTTTCAGGGGGTTGCCAAGCAGTGGGGAGCAGAGGCCTCGGCAAACCCAAAGCAGCTGCCAAGTGCAGAGAGTTGCGGATGCAGCAGCGAGCAGCAAAGCCACGCTCAGGCCCCACGGGGGTGGAAGCAGCACAGTTCAATAGATAGGCTGCAGCAATACCCAGGCAGGACCTTGCCTGGCAGCTTGATGAGCTTATGAAATGCTGACTCACCCTGAGGGCTGTGGGGAGAAGGGGAAGGTAGATGTGCTGCCATCTGAAGGGGTACAGCATGGCGGCAGCCGCATGGACAGCAGAGGTGACACGCTCCCTGTCTGACGCCACTACTATGATACGCCGCTCCAATAGCATGGCTGCCAACAGGCTAAGAAGCGCATCCATCTGCACATGGGAATCAGCAAACAGGAACCTCAGTGAGAACAAAGGCCTGCACTGCAAGAGCCTGCCTGTACAGAGGCTCAAAGGCCGTGCAGATGGGGATGCAACCATGGTCTTTGCCAATGCCAACCTTGGCAGGGGGCCTATATCTGCCTGGGAGCGCCTCAGCTGGAGGCAGCAGCTCTCATTCAAGGCTCCCCACAAGGCAGCCTGGTGGTGCAGCGTGGCCAGCAGCTCACCTGCGGGAAGTAGTATAGAAGCGGGGCTAGAGCTATGCCTGCATTCCAGCTCCCATTGCCACTGTCTGGGGGCACCTCCAGCTCAATGTAGTGCTCAGTACTGCAGCACAGACAGCAGAGTTGCTGTGAGTGTGCACATCAATGGCCATGCAGCTGGGGCCGCAATCTGGGCATGTCTGGGTCTGCAATGACCTATCACAGATTTTGTTGGCAGACTGCTCCAGGTACACAGCAGCATGCAGTGCAGCTGCAGGCCCACCTGGCAAGCAGGGGGTCATCGTAGGTGGAGGAGAACCCCCCAATGCGTCGCCCTGCACTGATCTCCAGCGGCCGCTCTGTCTTTGGGTACTCGACTCTGCATCCACAGCATTCCTCACAATACTGTGCATGAGGTCCAGTAGTCCAGCTCAAGTGTCTGCTCTCAGCTCAGCGTGCAGCCAGCCTGATACTTCTCCCACATGACCGACTCCCGGTATGGCAGAGGATGGCAGCCCACCTGAAGACTCGGCCAGGAACTGGTGGGTTGGGGCACTGCTGACAGAGCGCTGTCAAAAATTGCCCTGCTGGGTGGCTGAATGGGAGGTCCTGATTGCTGTCAGGCTGGTTGAGGATTGTGGTCTGCTTCAGGAGCTGCTCAACAACTTCCAGCACCTGTAGGCAAAGCCACGGCCTGGGCAGGAGCAGATCAGTTCCTGCACAGTAAGGCCTCAGCGTCTGCCTGCTGCCATGGCTGACACAGCGAGCAAGTCCTGGCCCTCAGTGCTCACCTTGTTGTACAGGGGGAACCAGGTGTGCTGGCTGATGATGCACAGCACCTGGGGGTAGCGCATGGCTGGGCTGGGGCGCCCTGGGGTGCTCAGCAGTTTGGGAGGCAGGAAACTCCTGCAGCGGGAGCGTCACAAACAGTTGACGCAGGCAACCTACCAGCATGGTTGCAGGCACAATACACCCTGGCAGCCCGCATTCACACACTGCATGCCTCTTCACCTGCAGAAGCCATGCAGCCTGCTGCCATCCCCGCCTGTCAAGGTGTAGGAAAATGTCTGCAGGACACGATGGTCTGACCTCTGCTTTGCAGACAACCATGTCGGCTCCAGCACAGCGCAATACCAATGTGTGGCCGTCACCTCTGGCCGCATGATCTCCTTAGGCCTGAGATTCTCAGGTCCCAAGGGGAAACAGAAGGAGCCCAGAGCCTGTGCAGGTGGCAATGCTTGTGCTGCTGCAGGCGCCTGAGGATTATTGAACCTGCAGAAAGTATCCACAAGGCCAGCCTTCTGGCTGGCAGTTGTCCTTGCCACAAAACAACAGCAGAACATGGCGCTGCTCAATGTGAGCCGCTGTTTGCTTGCTACACTGCGCGATATCGTTTTGTGCAAGTTGGTGGGCTAACGCTCAGCTGGCACAAATCAAGCGGCAGCATGCGAGAAGAAAAATGTGACATGAGCCAGATGGAGCCTCACTTGGTGTTGTATCTGTGCTACAGATGATTGGTAACCTGTGGCCCTCGTATTGTTACAATGCAATATTACAATCAATCAGCATACATGCCCAGGCTTAGTACAACAGCGGCATAGACATGCAGCGGGGCTCTGGTACAACATGTCCTTGAAGGCCAGGCAGCTTACAGTGGCCACCTCATGCTGAAGAACAGGAGGGCAGGCGGCTTCCTGCAAGCAATCAAGCAGCCAGTGCAGCAGCTAGTGTCCGGGAATGCAGAGGCAACATTGCTGTGTTCAATGGCTTGTCTGGTAGGACGTTGTTCAACTCACCTGCTTGCTGCGTCACAGAGCAGGTGCTTCAACAGACGGCACCACCACAACCGTCTGCATGGTGGGGGGCTTTTGTGAGGTTTCAGGATTTTAATTGTGGTGTCGTTGCTGGCTCTCAGGTGCAGCTCACCATGGGCTTGGCTGCAGCACCAGGGGTGTAGACTGGCACTGCTGCTGAGGGGAGCTCTGCGGGCGAAGCAGCGCCTGCAGCCATGGAGGTTCTCGAAACAGTGCCTCACACCAGACGCTTGCGGAACAGACGCTGACCTGACACAAACATGGCGCCGGCAACACCTATTGCGGCGGCGCCGGCAACACGTGTTGCGTTATTGATCAGAGCGTCCTGCATGAAAACCAGACGGGAGTCAACACTGCCGGCATGACACCCCTGCAGCACACCCTTCAAAAGGCTGCAAAATGGAAGAATGCAGGATCACACAGCAGATGCGCTGCACCGTATTGATTTTTGGAGCTGGCGCATACATTGCAGGGGTCAGCCCTGCGGCCTGCAGAGATCAACACTGGTGTCGAGTCATGCTGCAGCATGGGCAGCGTGCAGGTGCACGGGGCACAAATGTCAGCTGGCGCTGACATGTAGGCGCCAACACCCTCCTGACTTCTTCTCATTACACATATGGAGCAGTCATGAGCACAGATCAACACCTTGGCAGTGCAAATCTTGTTCTGGGTCCTGCGAGGTGATGGCAAGGCCAGCTTGTGAGCGATGAATGTGGTTGCCATGGTGAGTAAACGGGTAAGGGAGCAGGGAAGATGCTGGAATGCCTGCCTTTGAATTTGGACGGCCTCAGGGTCTGTGCTGTTGCCTTTCTATCCTCCAATAAACTATGAATCAATTCCAGGGCCAACTTGGGATTGCTCACCTCCACTGAGTGGGCTGTCTGCAGCTGCGCATGTGCTCCTCCATACAGTCACCGGTAGCAGTTGCTACCGGCAAAAAGCAGTCAACCTCAGGCAGCCCAGCTGACCAATCCAACAGGGACCATTGCCGCTGCCTTGCGCCATGCTGAACAACATGAGCACAGTCAGCCAGCAGCAAAGCCAGCTGTGCGACTTTCATGTTGGCAGCACGCTGCCACTGGGCATGGCAACACCTCATCAAATGGGTTATCGTGCAGTTGCCAGACCTTTGTGGCAAGGCGCCACCTGTACTTGGGATGATGTCCACAGACCCACTCAGCTGCCACGCGTTGCAGCCCGGTACCTGATCATGACACTGCGCTGCGCCGCTAGCATGCAGTTAAGTGCCCTTCGCAATCAGCCTGGCCTGGTAAAGGTGCTTGTAAACAGGTTGAGTACATGAAACTGCTTTATAAAAGTCTAGGAAGTAGCGTGTTGGCAGGCAGTACTCAGTGTCATAGCTCAGACCTGGCCTCAGCAGCCCTCTCACTCCTTTGCCCAGCTGGGCAGTACTTGGTCATGCGCTGGCAAATCTCACTTCTCTGGCTGAGGCCTGCAGCATGAAGTCCAGCTTTGAGGCCTGCTACCCAGTCAACTGGCCTGGCTGTGGACCCTGCTGAAGATCCGCCAACACTGACCTGTTTGACTTTCTTCTGCTGCCTGAATGAAGCTGGCCAGCTCCTCCTCATGCTCCTCCAAGATTCTGCTGCACCAATTGAGCAGCTGCCGCTGCCGTGTTTTGAGCTCAGGCTGCTCCACTTTGGCAACGCTGTCGAATGCCTGCCGCCTGCCAGAGCCCTTCACCTTCACCCACTGCCACTCCAGTGCCTTTCTTGTAGAGTTCAGCTGGTGCAACTCATGCTGGTCCTTCACATCTTCGCAGAGGCCATCCAGCAGCTGCACAAGCCGCAGCTCGCTGACTTTGAAGTCGATGCTTTTGCCATAGCGATTGCCCTGCAGGGAGATTGATGCATCAGCTTGGCAGGTTGTGGCGATCAACATGGGCAGGGGGAGAGCTACCTGCCTGAGAGTCCAGGCGATTCCTCATGTCAATTACCGAATGTGGGACCTCTGCTTCCAGCCGCCTCTGCAGCTCTGCCTGCAGAATGCTTTGGTCAAAGTCGCTTCTGTCAGTCTAACAACTAGCTGTGCAGCATGCTTTACCGCTACAGCATGGCATGCTAGGCACTTCAGCCTGTCCTCTGGGATCGCCTTTGCACCATTTGCTTGCACCCAGACCAAACATGTGCAAATGAAGGCTGCCAGACACAGCTTCATCAATCCAGCTTCATGCATGATGAAGCCGCCTGGGCACTGAAAGGAAGCGCATCGTCTGGCAGCAGGAAGGTGACTGGATTGAGAGGCTGATGGTCAATCTTTTAAGCTTTTTGAGGCTGCCTGAGCGACTGTGGCTGCTGCGCCAGGCCGCGTCCCTGGGACAAGCACACCTGGCTGTGACCTGGGTTGTCTAGTGATTCGTGATAACACTGTGGCTCCAGGTGCCAATGAGGCGACATATTCTAGGGAATTCGCAAGAGTATCAGGCATGGTTGGATGCACAAAGGCCATCCCCAGCGGAGCATGTTGAGCAAGAGCAGCAGGCAGCAATCCAGGACTCCGAACTCGCTGAGCTCCCTCAGGAAATTGCCAAGGCAGTTGAGCTGGCTGGCAGCCATGGGCATGCAGTGCTTGCTGCCTTCAAGCAGCTGCAGCAGGACAGGCACGTGTATACAAGGTGCCCTGCAACCGAACAAAGCACCCTCAGTCCGTTTGAAGATTGCTGCCTGCTGCAGGGCAGTGTGTCTGGAGCACAGCCGGGCCCTGTATGCAAGTCGGCTGGAGAGCAGGTCTCTGGCGAGCAGCAGAGGCAGCCTGCAGTGAGACACACTCATGAACATGGTCTCACTAGGGCCAGTTGAGATGGTTTACTTTGGCAGCGTGCCTCTGCAGACACAGACTTGCGGCGTTCTATGCACAGCATTGCATCTGCCTCTGCAGCTGGCAGCTGTGACGTCTCCATATGCCTTGCCCTGCAGGCCCAGCAAGTACTCCTGGAGTGCCATGCAGCAGCTACATGACCAGCGCAACAGCAACTTCATGGCGCGATGGGAGGCACAGCAGGCAGAGTGGGCGCGCCTGCTGCGGGCGATCAGCAGCCGCACGCAACGGGAGCCAGAGGAGCTTGCTATGTCTGACCACCGAGGTGGGCTCTCATGTGCAGAGGAGGCAGCCTGCACTGGCCTCCAGCAGCTGCTTGCCTGGGTAGTAATATATGGTGAGGTGAGAAGCAGAATGCTGGCAAATGGCGAGACAGCACAAGTGAGACAGCCCACATGTGACTTGTCACAGAGTGGCAAACGGCTCTGTTCCCGGGTGCAACAGATGCAGGCAGTGAACGTCTGCAGGGCATGTGGCAGTGTCTTGCAGATGTGCGTCATTGGTGCCTTGTCCAGGAGCAGGCCTGCTCCTTGCAGCCCCCATAATGGCCAGCCTGCCCCTTGTGTTGGCCAAGCCTCGTTCCCTCTGCCCTGCAGCCGGGGAATGGCGGACAAAGAAGGAGCTGGTGGCTGCGCTGGAGGCGTCCATCCCCTGGGAGGAGCGCGGGGGCGGCGCGGGCGACGAAATCTTCATTCAGACGCTGCGCAACAACTGGACGCGCTACGTGCCCCTGGGGAACCTCTTCTCAGGGCTGTTTGTGGAGATCAAGGAGAAGTCTCTCCCAGAGCAGGCAGCGTGAGTGGCGCACTGCGCAGGTGTGAGGATGACAGGGTGCCATGGGCAGTTGCTCTGCAGCTGTGCTTTGGTTGCACCATGGTGTCTGCACCTCCGTGGGGGGGGAGGGGGAGGGGGAGGAGGGAGATGCTATGCTGGCTCCTGTTAGGGCCAGCCTGTGGATGGCCAGCTGGCCAGCTGCCCTGAATGCTTTCGATCCTGCCCCCTGCTGCAGGCGGCTGGAGCAGATCTGCAAGACCAGCCCTGAGCTGTTCCCGGCTTCTAGCCCCGGCGGCCTGCCATCGTCCACGCCTGGCCAGCGTGCCGTGGACAGCCGGGGCAGCAGGCGTACCTCGCAGGGGCGCCGTCTGCGCCGCAGAAGTTGGGCAGACTCGGACTACCTGGCGCAGCGCATGCAGCAGTATGGGCGCCACCTGCAGGTGGGGCCTGGCACAGGCTGGGGCCAGCGGGCTCTGCAGTTCTGCGTGCTGCTGCATGTGGGAATCTGAGTGAGCTGGCTCAGCATGCGCAGCCTGCAAGCACCCGTGCTGGCTTCAGCAACAAGCATGAGGCCAAGGGGGGACAGAGCTACAGCCCTGAGCGCCCCTGACCCTGAGCCAGATGTTGCTTGCAGACGGTGCGCCCTCACAAGCCGCAGCCGGTGGTCATTGAGGGGCAGTCCCTGGACCAGGCCCTCCTGCGCACCGCGGGGGAGGAGGTCACCCTGGAGGAGCTGGCGGGCGCCCTGCGGCTCACTAATACTGAGGCAGCCACAGCGGTGTGGCAGGCAGTCAGTGCCATGGAGGCCGCTGAAGAGGCTGAGGCCGCCCGGCAGGAGGCCGCGGCAGCAGCAGCTGCTGCTGCGGCCACAGCCGAAAAGCGCCGTCAGCTGGTGCGCAAAGCTTGTGCACATGTAGCATGCTGTCTGCTGCTGGCACAGTTTCCCACGAGTGGAACAGACTGCTGCAAGAAGTCCCCTGGCAGGTGTGGACAGCTGCAACACTTGTGAGGGACACTCTGTATGCCTTCTTGTGGACAGCTATCCAGCGCCTGGAGCACACCAGGATGGGCAGGTACCATGCGGCACAGCGGCTGAACACAGTCATGGTGGTGCAAACGGCAGGGGCAGCGTGCACCTCTGTGTGCGAGGGAATGTGTCTGTGAGTGACCGCCCAGCCTCTGGAGCGTGCCAGTGTACATAAAGTTCGACCAGCAAGCGTCCAGGGGGAGGGAGTCACAGAGACGCCGGCCCTCCGTCGTGCATGGTGTGCTGCACAGCTGTCTCACAACCTGCACAGCCTTCTTGAGAAACAGACTCAGGCTGCTGTGTCTGGCAACGAGCAGCTGTCAGGCCCAACATCCTGTGCACCTGAATCTGCAGGGGCCACGTCTGGAGCTGAGCTCGCTGCGCCTGCTGATGGAGTGTCCTCCAGGCCAGACTGCTGCCGCAGTGCAGACAGCCCGGAACACTGGCACGACAGCCCTTTTCTACACCTGGGAGCTGCAGTCTCAGAGCAATCGCGAAGGGCCTCAGCGTTTCCTCCTGTCAGACCAGAAGGGCGTGATCCTGCCAGGGGCTTCAAAGGACTTCAGGTGGCAACAGTCCTCTGCATTTTGCGCTGCCCACATGTGCATGCAGCAGCTCTTGTCATGGCCACTGCTGTGATCTGCAACGTGCAACACGGCACAGGCCGTTGCTGCCGGACAGGCACAGGGCGGATGCAGGCCTGTCTCCTGCGATGTTAAGCTCTCCTGCAGCGTCTCCTGACTGCCGCCTGTCCTGTTGCCTGCAGCTTCCAGTTTTTGCCTGGCAGCGTGCCGGGCATGTGCGCCTCGCAGTGGCTGCTGCGCACCGTGCCCCCCCACGCACCCCAGCCCGTGCAGGTCACTGTCAAGGGGGTGGCAGTGGAGGTGGACACATTGGAGCGCCAGCGGGAGAGCCTGCAGAGCAAGCTGGCAGAGGCGGCCAAGACGGCCAAGGTCTGCTGTAGTGCTTGACAGGCCAGGTGGCTTGCACCTGGCGTCTCTGTGGCTTGTGGGGGACACTCATGTGAGATGATCTCTGCACAGGACTGTTTGCTTGAGGTGCAGCCACCTCTTCTGCAGCCCCCAGCCATGGCTGGGACAGCTGAGCCAGAGCAGAACCTTCCGCCGCATCCAATGCTGCACACCAGGCCTGACAGCCGCTCCTCCAGCTATGTCAGCATGCTGGCACTGCCCGCAGGTGCGAGCAGCTGTGGAGCGCATTGTGGCAGATGTTGTGGCGCCCGTGCCGCAAACGCCTGCAGAGACCCCACAGCAGGCACAGCAGCACTGCCTGTTTGATGGGGCCAACAGCAGCCTGGCGTCTGAGCAGCTGATGTACTACTGGCCCCAAGCCTATGCGCAGCTGCAGCAGCTTTTTGCTGACATTAGGGCAGCACTGGTAGCCTTGCAGCCACCTCCTGTGGACCCCAAAAAGGGTGTGTGACGCACTTGATTCATTTCCAATCATGTGCTGGCTTATGCTGGCAGGCCTGCGTTGAAGAGCATGGGCACCTGCCTACACCTAAGCTGCACAACCCAACACAGTACCTCCTCTGCCTGCCTGTGCTAAGCCACCTGCTTCACGGGGAGCGTCAAGTTGCACCAGCTTGAGTTTCTGCAGGTGCATTTGGCCCAGCCATGAGCGTCCCCACTGCATCGCAGCAGATGGGTGCGCCATCCCGGCTCAACCTGCGCCAGAAGGCGCCTATTTGCCTGCTGCCCTGCAGTCAAGCCGTCCCCTAAGGGTGCCGTACCTGAGCCGCCGCCAACTCCAATTCCAGAGCAGTGGGACAACTCCCTGAGTAGTTTGACAGCCCTGGCGATGCGGGTGGCAGAGAAGGACCCCCAGGGTGCCGCACCTCTGCAGCAGCGTCTGATGGCCCTACAAGGGGCCTGTGCTGTGCCCCAACACCTGCAGCATCTGAGGCGGCATGCAGCTCAGGCTGCGCTTGGGGCAGCTGTGGACCAGATGCCAGCTGCAGCTGCCAGTGCAATGCAGGTACCTCTGCATTTGAGAGACTATCCAAGGCTTCAAGTGTTGTACTGCCCAGGTGCTGCATAAGTCAGCTTGGGTGCAAGCAGTCCTCCCTGAATCTCTGCAGTTGTGTGCTAAGCAGCGCAACCAGTGTAGATCTGTCGCATGACTCCTGTGCTGTGCATGCAGGTATGTGTGGACAAGGAGGCTGCGGGGGCTACTGCTGCAAAGGCTGCTGCAGAAGCTGCCGCACCACCTGCTCCGTCAGCAAAGGTGATTGCATTCAAAGCATGAACCTGTGCTTTATATGGATGGTCCTGAGATGCCTGGTGCCAAAGGCATACCTTGTCTGCCTGCAGGGAGCCAAGGCTGGCACCAAGGCAGCAGAGCCAGTAGTGCAGCAGCCACCGCCGTTCAATTCAGCTGAGTACACTGCTGGGCTGAGTGCCAGCTTTGGGGAGCTGCTGGGTGATGCAGTTGAGCAGATGTACGCTCAGATGACACATGAGGCAGCCATTGTTGGCAGCCTGTTGAACCAGCAGATTGCAGACAGCCAAGCAGCCCTGAGTAATGCCCCCATGCAGCAGCAAGAGAGTCTTGCTTGGAGGGTGTTTGACCTCCTCCGCACGAAGAATAACTTGATGCTCCACCTGCATGCGGCAGATGACCTACAGGAATTTGCAGCTGAGGGGACTGCCACTGACATCAATTTTGAGAGCGCACTAAATCAGGAGCCCTCCATGCCAATGTAGTGCTGTTGAGTGTAACGTGCCATGTTTCAGCACGGTATGCAGACAATTCATCATATCATAGACTACACCTCTTGCATCGAGTGGCTTGGTGCAAAGCAAGGTGGGCAGGTCCACAAGTGGAGCCTGTTCACAGAGGGCGTGTGTTCCAAGTGGCACATGCAGAAGGTGCCGACCAAAGAGCCTGAGCCATTGCAGCAGGCTCTTGCACAGGGGTGGTGCTGACGCTCAGGTTGTGCCAGTCAGCCGTTTGATCAGTGGGTATCTCAGTACGCTTCGGAGGCCAAATGCATTGCTGGGGGCTGCATCGTCACCGCTGCCCTCATCCTGCCTGTCATCAGAGGACGCTCCCACCTGCCCCTGCCTCACACCAGGGCCAAATTCCCTGCTGTCAGCATCAGACTCCTTGTTCAGGGGTACCTCTGTGGCCTGCTGCTGCCCCTGCCAGCCTGACGGCCCTGCAACATCCGTATCGGAGACAGGCTGGCCTGCAGTCGCCATGCTGCCCAGTGCGGCCTGATCAGGGCCTGCAGCCACAGCTGCTGCCTTGCGACTGCGAGACCGCGTCACAGGGGGCTCTGGAGCTGGTTGCTGGGCCTGCGTGGCCCGCTGCTGCTGCTGCTGCGGGACTGCTTGCTGTAAGGGGCGCACACGCAGCCGCCTGCGACCTGCACACGGTCGTGATTGGCTGGTGGAGATGATTTGCTAAGGCTGACCTGTCTGATGGCAAAGGAGAAACAGGCGCCTACGCCTGATTCATGACAATGCATGCTTGGCAAGAGCTGGGAGTGGCAAGCCAAACCTCTCACCTCTGGCGCCAGAGCCCTCTGCACCTGCTGCTCGCGACTGAGGCAGCAGCACCATTGGCCTGGAGTCTGCCTCCACACTGGTGACACGTCCTCCAGAAGGGTCGCCCTCCTCGGCAGCCGCTGCAGCCAGGATGCCCCCCGCAGCGGCAGCAGCTGCTGCCGCTGCTGCTGCCCTGGTCACTCTACGCTCCCCAGCTGCAGGCAGAGCAGAGTGATGCGCTCAGTCCTGGCGCAGTTGATTGCATAGTCCAGTAAGAAGGAGTCCTCATGTTGCCACAGCCCTGATGCTGCCTTGAGCACAGGGGGGAGCGGAACTGGCTAGAGCCAGGATGGCCTTCGCAAAACGCACCGGGCTCCAGCTCCCAGCACGTGACCACCCCCAATTGGTATCATGCACAAACTGCCATTGTGCTCTTGGCAAGAATGATCCCAGGCAGCCAGCACTGGCAGGCAGCTCACTTGGCATGCGCGAGGACCGCCGCCGGTCATTGGGGCAGGGGCCAGCTGCTGACTCCGAGCGCGTGTCGTCTCCAGGAACAGGGGCTGCCTGCAGCTCAGCCCCGCTGCCGTGGCTGGTGCTGGGCGGCAAGGCCAGCCCTGGCGCCCCCTGGGCTGCGCCTGCCTGGGCAACCACAGCTCCCGCTTGGGCAATGGCTGCTGCCAGGGCCGCCGCGTGTGCAGCTGCTGCCACTGGAGGGTGCGCCATGAGGTGGGCACCGCCGCCCCCAGCTGCCTGGGCGTGATGGTGAGGGCCCTGGTTGCCAGAGCGCCCCAGGCCTCTGCCTCGCCGGATCTCAATGTTGGCACGGGGGCGGCGCCCATTGGGCAGCCTCTGATTACGAGAGACCCGCCGCGCAGCGCTGGTCACCTCTCCGCGGCTGGGCTTGCTGCACACTTCAGGCCCTGCACGTGAGGGCAGCTGGCATCAGCGTTACTGCTGAATGAGTAAATGGAGTGCAGTCCATCTCTGTCGTGAAGCAGATTGTCAGGGTGCTCGACCGCAAATGCCAGTTGCCATCAACCCGATGCTACTGGTGGCCTGGCGCCCCTAGTGCGCCTCCAGTGCTGAGTTGCTAGCGCATGAGATCAATGCTGTACTGGCCACCTGGCATCTAGTGCACCACCAGTGCTGATCTGCTGGCGTAGTCACTTCATGAAGATGACACCAGCAACCAAGGAAGGCCATGACCTCAGCCTAGCCCTTGAGGAGACGCCGCTCTGTGGGTCGGTGAGTCAGCGCAGGGTCAGACACTGAGGCAGCACTGGCCCCCTCACCATTGTTGGAGAGCTCCTCTGAGCGCTGTGTTCCCAGCACCATTCCGCCGCATGTGTTGAGAGTAACTGACCCCCCCCAGTCTGAGCTGCAAGCTGGCATGGGCGGCCTGCACCACAGAAGGCACAGGTGACAGGCAGAAGAGGCTCCAAGCCTGGTGCAGATCTGCCTGGACGCCCTCGCATGCCAGCTGCCCAGCTGACACAATGGTGCCTAGCAATGCAGCCCATGGCATTAGGTCATCAGACAAATTGAGCAAAGCACCAGCGGTGGGCCATGGCTGGTGAACCAGTTGCAGAGCAGGGCAGGATGGCTGTCGCATGCAAGCATGGGTGACATCACAAAGGGGTGGGAAATCGTGGCTGGGCTGTTGTGCCACTATTGGGCCAGGCGAACGAAAGAGGCTGCAAGAGCCTGATGTTTTGCACGGGGAGGCAGGCGTCAAGCATGCCATGCACAGTAACAGCAGCCTGTGCAGCATGTGACTAAGCAGGGTGAACGCAGCAGCAGGAATGTTTTTAGGCTGGCAACAACACTGGGCAGGACGTCACAAGCGTGAGGTGCGGCATGTGAAACCAGCTGTCCAGCTCGCCTTTCAGGCCGAGATGAGGCAGTGTCGCGAAGAACCACATCCTGCACCGATGCCCGCCAGGTCTTGCTCACCAGCTGGGCCACGCGGAGCTGCACAGCACAGCAGGAGGGGGTGAGTTGTGCCCAGAGGTCCTGATACCATTGAGCTGCCTCCGAGGGGAACCGAAAGGGCGCTGTCGCCCTGCCTTTTCACGGCCAGGGAAGAGGCCGGGCAGCAAGGGCGAGTGCGGGAGCGTTCTAGGGCGCGTTAGGCCTCATGAGTGGGTACTACAGGTGCAACCATGCAGAGCCGGCTCCTCACCGTGTGCAGCCCCTCTGGCTGGGCGAAGATGAGCTCAAACACCCTGTTCAGGGGAAGGGCCGGAAGGTGCTGCCATCGCCCTTTCTTGGCTGCAGCACAAACCTCCTCCTCGGAGTCAGCCCTGCCCTCTGAAAGCATGCTGGGACCCTGCTCCGGCTCTGCAGGTGGGGCAGCTCCATCCGGATGGAGCATGCAGGCCAGCTTTCGCTTGCGTGTGACAGGCATGGCCCCCAGATCACTGGCCTGCCAGCTGTGACAGGGTCGGGGCAGACAAAGCCACCTTACAAGGTTTCCTTGCAGCAAAGTGGCTCCCAAGCCACAATAAGGAAAACTTCACCAAAACACTCTGGCAACCTAGAGCAGCTGCCAGGCTCTGAACATCAGCAAGGCAAGCAGCAGCTTTGTTCTTTCATAAGACATCGCAGACTTAGCTTAGTCTGCTGCTTCACAGCACAGCAATCTCTCTGCATCTCACAGCAGGCATTGCTGCTGGTGGTGGCACTGTGATTCAGAGTGCCAGGGGGAGGGCACAGCCTGACCAGGGCTGCCAGCTCCCTAAGTGAGCAGCTGTCTCCTGGACATGGCAGGCCTGCCGCCAGGCCTTGAGGTTCCACCAGGCTATGAGGACGTAGAACCCTCACCGCAACCTCACAATGGAGCAAGCCCAGCATGGAATCAAGGCCAGCAGACTGGCAATCAGTTGGACGATGCTGCTGAAGAAGACATCAAGGTGGGGTTTGCCAGCATCCATTGAAGTGATGGCGGTGGTGGTTGAATGCACACGGCATGCGGTGACCATGCAAAATGAGATTGAATGCAAACGGCATGCAGTGACCATGCAAAATGGTGTCCTGCAACAGAGCGCAGGTTCTAAGACAATGCCTGCTGAAGCTGATCTGGAATTAGGCATTGCACAGCATGGGTGGCGGCACAACTTGGTCGCGGACTCTCACCATACAAAGCAGCCATCTGCCGCAGGGGCCACTTCAAGTGCACTTCATTATGGGGGGCCTGGCAGCCGAAATGTGAGCATTGCCAGGCACCCCGTCCCGCTCTGCAGGTCACGCCTGCCCAGGGGACGATCTACAAGGCAGCTGAGAGCTTCAAGGACCTTGGGCTGCACTCCAACCTGCTGCGGGGCCTGTACGACGAGATGAACTTTGAGACGCCCTCCAAGATCCAGGCGCAGGTGCTGCCTCTCGTGCTGGAGCGGTCCTACAAGAGCCTTATTGCCCAGGTGAGGAGCAGCAGGCATGATAAGTCTTGGCAGACTCTCATGCGCCAGCATGGCCGCTACCTTCTGACCCTGGACGACTGAGCCGATCCTACCCGCTATGTGTGTGTGCCCCGGGGTGGCAGGCGATGCTGCAACACATGTCAGAAGCTGCAGTTGCCGCAAGGCCCTCCCATCCCTGTTCTTGAAGGTGACCCCATGTTTGTGGCTGCCAGGCAGGCACCTACAGCCCTCTGTGCTGGCCGCCATCTGCATCAGTCTGCATTCACTACACTGCTCTGGACCCCACAAATAAGCCCTGGACGCAGCTGAACCACCACCTGCCCTGGCGCTGCGCTGGACTCCGCTCTGCTCAGCACCTGTGCCTGGCGCCCATGCTCAGCACTTGCTGCTGTCCCCCTGCAGGCCCACAATGGCAGCGGGAAGACCACCTGCTTTGTACTGGCCATGCTGAGCCGCGTAGACCCAGCCCAGCGTACGCCCCAGGCACTGTGTCTGTGCCCCACACGAGAGCTGGTGGTGCAGAACGTCATGGTCACCCAGAAGATGGGCCGGCACACTGGGGTCCAGGTGGAGTCCACCGCGGACGAGTCTGTCATGCCCAGGAGGTGGGACCAGCAGGCCTGCACCAGTGTTAGTGCTGCCCACCTTTGCAATGACTCAGACCAACATGATGTGTTCATTGAGTGGTTGGTGCCATGCTCCAGCCAGAGGCCTGCTTGCCATCAGCTGACGCCCTCATTCAGGCCTGGGCATGCACAACGTAAGCACTGCATGCTCCTCCTGCCAGGTGTCAATCACCAAAGATGGCAGAGGTCTGGGTGGCTGGTGGCACCCTGTGAAGTTGCTTTTTGCAGATCACTGACTCAGACAGGACAAAATCAAATGTCGGCTGGGCCTCTGTGGCAGATTGCGTTGAGGTGCCCTGGTGCTGTCAAAAGTGTGCTTGCGCTGCCGTTGAAGCTCAGTGTGCAGAGGATCTGGGGTGCATGATGCATCTGTAGGCAAGAGATGAAGCAGGGTGAACAGCAGCAGTGGCTGGCAGCACAAAGTTTTGAGGCTGCCTGACAGATTGCTGCTGCACCTGCAGGGGTGACAAGTGTCAGGCGCAGATCGTCATTGCCACACATGGAAAGCTCAAAAACTGGCTGGCTCGTGACTTCATCCCACTGAATCACATGAAAATCCTAGTTTTTGATGAGGCTGACCAGATGCTTGCTGTGAGTCCTTCGTTGCGCCCTGCAGCCGGCATGCCAAAGGCTGGTGGGGAGCCTCTGCACAAAGAAATGCATGAGCTCCTGCTGGCATGCAAGATGCTTGTGAAGATGGCATGCGTTCCTGCCTGCTGCTGTCAGCCCTGCTTGCTGTGTGCAAAGTAGAGCATTCTGCTGCAGGTCTGCCTGCTGTGACCTTTGCTCCATGCATCAGTTGCTGCATGACCTCACTGCTGGCATGCCTGAAATTGGTGCAGTTCAGCCCTGTGCACTCAGTTGCTGCATTTTCCGGCCAACTCCTCACAGAAGCACATACCTGGTGGCAGCTTGAAGCCTGCCATGCATCTTGCCATTGCTGGCAGTCAAGTGCTTTGCAGCAAGAGGGCCTGTGCCTTGCTTCAGCCGAAGTTGCCTGTTGAAAGCAGCGCTACAAAGGAGCCTATGCCTTGTTTGCAGAAAGACGGCTTTGGCCAGGAGTCGCTGCGCATGATCAAACGTGTGCAGAGTGCCACCACAGGCTTGCAGATCCTGCTGTTCTCAGCCACATTCAACCAGGCGGTCATCGACTTTGCCAAAGACGTTGTGGGGACAGAGGCACACCAGGCAAGCTGCAAATGAGGCAGGCAAGTCTGTCACCAGCAGCGTTGTGCCTCTTCATTGCCAGGCCCAGACATCCCCAGAACCAGAGGGGCAGCTGCTCTACAGAAATGTTGTGCACCTTGCAAATCATTGACGTGATGCATCGCTTATGGCTCTCTGCTGGCTCACACTGATGCGGGCCAATCAATGGCCTTTAGGCCCCCCCTGGCCAGGCATGTATTCAGGCTGTGGCAACCCCACAGCGGCCAATCCTACTCTGCCTCAATTCCTGCACAACCAGCTGCGTTTGCCCTCTGCCGTAGGCGACCAAGGAGAAGCAGTGCCCGCCACACACATACCAGTCACATTCACCCCAGTTCTTCATTGCCTTCCAGGTGCTCCTGCCGTGCTGAGCATGCTGCAAGCTCTGCAGGCTCGACATGTTGTGATGAACATTGAGCCTCCCAGTGCTGCAACGCCAAATGCACTGCAGGTCCATGTGTGTCCAGTAGCAGCTGCGCCTGAGAAGCCCAGGCTATGCCACATGCACAGTCAGCTTATACTGTGCCACATGATGGCCAAGGAGTTCTCCAGAATGACAATCTACAGTGCTCGAGTCCACTTGCCCTTTTGCCCTGCAGGTGTACGTGCCCAAGGAGGAGCTGAGCCTGGACGTCATCAAGCAGTACCGGGTGGAGGTGGAGAGGCCGCGGCAAAAGATTGATGTCATCACCAAGATGATCTTTCCCAACTCTGAGAAGCTGGGGCAGACCATCATCTTTGTCAAAACACGGGACACTGCACGCGCACTGTTCACTGAGGTGCACCGCGGCGAGCTGCCTGACTGCGCATCCTTAGCATCACGCTGTGCACATGTTCTTTGCCGTAGCAGGTGTTCTGATACCAGGTATGAGCTTCTTATGAGCTGTGACCAACAGATACACTGCTGTTGGCCATGCTGTGGTCTGCAATCCTCCTTGGACGCACCATCCCGTCAGCCTTATACAGCCTCAGCAGGTTCTCTCTATCATGCCACACCTGCAGGTCAGATGATCACGTGCCCAAAGCTCTTTCTGTCTGCACATTATGAATCCACTGGACATCTGCCTGCAGCTCACTCGCCAGGGGCACAAGGTCACCAACATCACAGGCGACATGGAGAAGAGGGACCGGGACAACATTGTTGATGAGTTCAGGACTGGCAAGACCAAGATCTTGATTGCCACAGACCTCCTTGCGCGGGGCTTTGATGTGCGCTCGGTACGTGTGATGCCACTTGTTGTAAGAGTAGAGCTGGAAAGTACACCTAAATCAGCTAGACGGTCACACTGCACTGTGTGTGTGAATGCTCTCAAGAGGCCTTTCACAGTGATGCTGCTAGGCAAGCAGGCCTCATGTCATGGCCACACGTCTTGCAGGTGACTCTGGTGGTGAACTTCGATGCGCCTGTGGTGCATGGCTCTGGCCATAACCCCCAGCCCAACTTTGAGACATACCTTCACAGGATCGGGCGCAGCGGCCGATTTGGCCAGAAGGGATGTGCTTTCAACCTGGTCTGCGAGCCATCAGAGAAGGCGGTGGTGGATGCCATTGCCGAGCACTTCGACAAAGAAATCCCAGAAGTAAAATGGGACGATGAGGAGGCGTTCATCCACTGCCTTGAAGATGCTGGACTCAAATCCACTGAAGATGCGTACTGAGTGCCTCTCCTCCTCAAGTATGCCTGACCGTTCTGTTGTCCAGAGGGCTCCTAATCCACAGTCCGAACCTGACGAAAGGGTGCTTGAGAATGCTCAGCACTGCATGTAGTCAACTGCAGCCATACATGATGAGACCAAAGACAAAGCTGGCCTGCAGCGGGAGGTGGGACCCCTGCAGCCGCTATATCGACCACCTACTGGATGGGGAAAAGGTGGTCTACGAGCACAGATGTAATACCTCGTTTACGCTGCTGACAACCATACCCCGTACAATGCTACTCAGTTTCCGCAGAGCCACTCAGAACGACATGCTGGCCTGTCTGTGCTGCCCTGGCGGCCTGCATGCCTGCTGTGCTCTCACCACCTGCCATGGCACTGCTGCAGCGATCAGCAGCCCAATAAGCATTGAAATGCCCTGACGATACCTGCAGACTGTCGCCGGCGCTGTCCGACATTACAGGTCCGCACTCAAACGGTTGCCAGCAGCATGTGACCGGCTGCCTCCTGGCTGCAGTCTGGCCTACGGGTCCTTGGCGATGTTTGTGCAATCCTGGATGCCATCGTGGCCTCTAGCAGGGCTTACTCACCTGCGTTGCCACTGCCCAGGAACTTGCTGGCACCCATAGCGTACACCTTTCTAAACACCAGCTTGTGCCTGGGTTGTTGCTGTTCTATGCTACTGACATCCAAAAGCAAGCTACGCCTTGACAGCCTGCAAGTCCAAGCTGAGCAGTGATCATCAGCCACCAGCCAGCATCACACTGCTCCTGTCTGGCCTAGAGGTCCAACTTGAAGTACAGGGTGCAGCACACTGCTGCCTTCTAGACCCTACCAGACCCTATCAGAAGCTTCCACTGCACCTGCTAGAACCTTCCTTGATTTTCCTTTCCTTATATTATAATAATATGAGGGTATATATAGCACTCTGGCACTTCACCAACATTCCTTGACACCTTTGAACACCGTCTCAGAGCCCACCGTCCACCGTACGTTGTAAGCAAGGCCACAACTTGGTTTCGGAGGGAAGTACTGCTCTGTCGGGTGCAGCTGGTTGGCCCCGTACAGGAAGCGCTCCGGCATGAGGCTGAAGCCCTGCCACACCCTAAAGTAGTTCCAAAAGGTGAGCTCAGCCTGGTTGACGTCACCTGCCAGCACCTGCATGCCAGGCCAGAAGGACTGCAGGGACTGGAACTGAATGTGGGTGGGCTGCCCGGTAAAGATGTCTGCATCGTGGTACCAGCCTCCACCCCTGAAGTGCTGCATGACACTCACATAGGCCTCCGCAAACATGTGCCAGTATCCCACATCGCCAAACAGGATGTAGGCCTTGAGCAGGTACTCAAAGAAGGAGTCCGCCCCTGCGCCCGTCCCGCCGTTGGAGTGCACCCACTGCGCGGTGGTGATGTTGATGGACGTCCCGAACAAGCTGAGGTGGGTGCGCATGCGCCACAGGGCCACCAGGGAGGTCACAGCGGCATCCTCATATTTTGGGTCCCCTGTCAGCCTCGACAGCAGCCCCAGCTCCAGGGTGAAGGAACCAGCTGCAGCAGTGTTTGTCTCTGTAGAGTCATCGGCCAGGAGGCCATGCTGGAGGTTGATCCAGGCATAGGGCAGCCCCGTATCACTCTCCACAAAGGCAGGCAGCATGCGATCGGCCAGGTGCCGTGCATGGGTCAGCAGCTGGCCCGTGTACTCCTTCTGGTGCTGCTTGCGCGGGCGCTGCAGCAAATTCAGCTCTGGGTCCAGAGCCAGCAGGTGGCTGGACAGGAGGCCTCCTAGGACGCGGATGTTGACCTCAAAGACATTGACCCTCACATGCTGCCCAATCCGCAGATTGTCCACGAGCCACCACAGGCCCGCCTCGAAGTCGACAGCCTGCCCCATGACTGCCAGGGTGGACATGGCGTCAATCAGGGTCAGGGCCACCCCTGTATAGTTGGTGGACTTTGCATTGCATGCAGGTAGTCACATGAACCTCATGGCTTGATTCCAAACGCAACGTGGATATCTTGCGCACCCTCGTTGGTTTGGCTTGGGTTTTGGTTGTCAGGGGAGCTCGCCCTGCAACCTTAAATGCATCTCAGAAACACCTAGCATGGCCCAACTTCGAGAAAGGCAGCAACCACTGGGACGAGCCAGAGCGGCATGTGGAGGCTCAGCAGAGAGTCCAGGAGATGTTTGCACATGGCTACGATGCCTACATGAAATATGCTTTTCCTCATGACGAGCTGAGGCCGCTGTCCAAGACATGGATAGATTCTCTAGGCGACCTTGGGAACCTGGTGCCGGGGTCATTGTGGTTGTCTCTGCGGTGGTTGTTTCTGCGGTGGTTGTCTCTGCGGTGCGCACCAGGGCAAGATAGCCGCTGGCGCCGTGTCTGAGTGCTCTGGAGGCTTGCAACGAGGAGATGACTGGGATGTCCTTAGAAGAAGTTGTCCTTGGTGCCTCACTGCTGGGGGCCACTATGATCTGTGTTGGGCGTTCAGGTCCTTGGATTCTTGGCCGCAAGGTGCGCTGTGCCCAGTCGATGTCAGGGTTGTTGCTCTGGAGCCATGGTTGTCCCAGGATGAGATCATGGGGGCCGAGGTCTGTGACGTGGAGGTGGCACGAGGTCTGGTAGCCACTGACGGTGACGGTGTTGTCGCTAATCTGGGTGCATGGGCGCACGCTGCCGTCTACAAGCGTGACACGCCCATGGGGGTCTTCCTTGGTCTTGGGTAGTCTGTGCTTGGCCATGTAGCGGTGGTTGATGAAGTCCATGGAGGCACCTGAGTCCACCAGGATGTTGGCAGGGTCTCCGGCGCAGGTGCCTTGAAGGATGAGCAGGTCTGGGTGGCATGGTGGTGTTGTCATGGTGGCGACTCCGATGTGGCTTTGGATGTGTGCCGGCGCAGCTCTGTGCCCAAAGCCTGTGTGACCAGGCTGGCCAGCTAGTTTTTTGGTTGCTCATGTGATAAGGATGATGTGGGGCGCGTGGTGTTGAAGTAGGTGCACTCCTCAGCAAGATGTCCAGGCTGGCGGCAGCGGAAGCACCTGCCCTCTCTGTACAGGCGCTCACGCTCTGCTGGTGAGAGCTTGGGTGGGCGGGTCAGAGCGCCAAGTTGCATGGGCTGTGGCCCCATGTAGGTAGGTGAAGGTGTCGGCCGGTTGACAGGGTAGGTGGGCCGCGTGAAGTACAGTGCTGAGTCAGCAGCTTGTGCCAAGCGGATGGCATCGTTGACAGTGGTTGGGCGCTGGAGCTCCACGTGGAGGCGGATCTGGGGCTTCAGCCCCCTCACAAAGCGGTAGACGGCGTCCGCAGGGTGCATCTCTGGAACTTCCAGGAGCAGACCTGAGAACTGGTTGGCGTGGTCTGTGACAGAGGTGCGTTGCTTGAGGTTCTCCATGCGGTCCCTGGCCATGCGCTCAGCATCGATGGTCTGGAAGGCCTCAAGGAAGGAGGCCTTGAAGGCTGCCCAGGTGGTTGGTGGGCTTCCAGAAGCTTCCTGAGCACGCCACCAGGTTCTGGCAGCTCCGATGAGGAAGGACACTGCGTGGGGGATGGCGTGGGCGGTGTCCAGGATGCCCAGGATGGTGAGGTAGAGTGTCATCTGGTGCAGCCAGTTGGATGCTGCACCACTGCGGCGGTCTCCCTCATACTTCTCTGGCTGAGGTGGCTTGGGTTGCTTGGGTGCTGAGTGGGCAGCCTGCTGTGTGCTGAGCTGCTGCAGGGCACCGGTGACTGTTGCCAGGAAAGCCTCGAGCTCCCCGATCTTGGCTTGCATGGCTGCTGGGTCCATGGGGAATGATCGAACAGAACCTGGCGGCGCCCAACCATATCAGGGCATCTACCGCATGTCCCCTCTGGAGCTTGGAGAGCTGCGCAAGCAGCTGGACGACTTGCTGGAGAAGGGCTTCATCAAGCCCAGCAAGTCCCCCTTTGGAGCACCCATCCTCTTCGTGCACAAGAAGGACGGCGGCCTGCGGATGTGCATCGACTACAGAGCGCTCAACAAAATCACTGTGAAGAACCGCTACCCCATTCCACGCATTGATGACCTCCTGGACCAACTCAATGGCGCCAAGGTGTTCTCCAAGCTGGACCTGGCCAGTGGCTACTGGCAAGTCCGCATCGCTGAGGGCGACACGCACAAGACGGCCTTCCGCTCACGCTATGGTCACTTTGAGTTCCTGGTGCTGCCCTTTGGGCTCACCAACGCGCCAAGCACGTTCATGACCCTCATGAACCAAGTGCTCAGGCCCTTCCTGGACAAATTCGTCGTGGTCTACCTTGACGACATCCTCATCTACTCCAAGTCCCCTGAGGAGCACGCGCAGCATGTGGAGGCTGTGCTCAGTGCCTTGGAGCGGCACCACCTCTACGCCAAGGCCTCCAAGTGCCAGTTCGGCATGGCTGAGCTGGACTTCCTTGGCCACACCATCAGCGGGGCAGGCATCAAGGTGGACGCAAGGAAGGTGAAGGCCATTCTTGATTGGCCTGACCCCTCAGACGCCCACCAACTCCGGTGCTTTCTGGGCCTCGCGGGCTTCTACCGGCGCTTTGTCAACAGGTTCTCCCACATAGCAGCGCCACTGACCAACATCACCGGCGCCAAGGCAACTTGGCGATGGAGCGAGGTGGAGGCCAAGGCCTTTGCTGAGCTCAAGCATGCTCTGACAACCACACCAGTCCTGGCCACACCTGACTTCGCCTACCCCTTCGAGCTCTACACAGACGCCTCCCAGTTTGCCATCGGGGCCACGCTGCTTCAGGACCAAGGCAATGGACTTCAGCCCATCGCCTACGAGTCTCGCAAGCTCAACTCCGCCGAGCGCAACTACCCCATACATGAGCTGGAGCTACTGGCGGTGATCCATGCTCTTCGCACATGGCGCTGCTACCTGGAAGGATCCAAGTTCCGCGTCAACTCAGACCACCTCAACCTCAAAAACCTCACCACTCAGCGCAACCTGTCCCGGCGACAAGCTCGCTGGCTGGAGACACTCCAGCAGTTTGACCTGGACATCCACTACAAGGCGGGCAGTGACAACCTCGCAGACCCCCTCTCCCGCCGCCCAGACCTCCATGCCATCACTGGCACCTGCCAACACAACCTTATGGAGCGCATCAAGTCGGCCTACGAAGGCGACACCTACCTGGAGGAGAGTGGAAAGCAAGTGCTTGAGGAGTTGGACGGCGTCTGGCGCAAGGAGGGTGCAGTCTACGTGCCAGCTGGTGCTAACCTTCGCCAAGACATTCTCCGCGAGTACCACGACACCCCCTTCTCTGGACACCTGGGCATGGACAAGCTGCTTCGAGGAGTCTCCAAGGACTTCTGGTGGCCACACCAGCGCGATGATGTGGCTGACTATGTCAGGACCTGTGACTCCTGCCAACGCAACAAGCCCCTCAACCGCGCACCCGCCGGCCTACTTCAACCTCTGCCAACACCAGAGCACAACTGGGAGCAAATCACCATGGACCTGATCACAGGACTCCCCACCACCTCCGAGGGCCATGACACCATCCTTGTCATTGTGGACCGCATGTCCAAGATGATTCACTGCTCCCCAACGCGCAAGACAGTCACTGGTCCTGGCCTGGCCGACCTTGTCATCAACAACGTCTTCCGTTACCATGGACTACCACGCATCATCATCTCAGACAGAGACCCCCGCACAACCAGCAACTTCTGGCGAGCCCTCTTCAACATCCTTGGCACCAACCTGAGGGTGTCCACCGCCTTCCACCCTCAGACTGATGGCCAGACGGAGCGTGCCAACCGCACCTTGGAGGAGATGCTGAGGGCGTTTGTCAACCGCCGCCGTGACAATTGGGACAAGCTCCTACCACTCATGGAGTTTGCCTACACCAATTCAGAGCAAGCCTCCACCAAACAGACGCCATTCTACCTCAACTCTGGGAGACACCCTCTGCTACCTGTCAACTTGGACGTCCCGCCTAACCGCAACGCGCCCACAGCGCAAGCCCTGGCACAACACCTGAGAGACACCCTAGAGCGAGCTCAGGCACACCTCGCGAAGTCACAGGAGAGGCAGGCCCATCAGGCCAACAAACGCCGCACCGATTTGGAGTTCCAAGTGGGTGACCAAGTTCTACTATCCAGACGCAACCTGCGCCATGGCAAACTGGACGCCGTGTGGCTGGGACCCTATCCCATCACAGAGCGCATCTCCCGCACAGCCTATCGCCTGGGGCTACCTGCCGACATGCGGATGCACCCAGTCTTCCACGCTTCGCTCCTGAAGCCATACAAGGGCGAGCTGCCCACAGCAACTCCACTGCCTCCCTCATCTACCACCAAGACAAACACGCCAACTCAGTCTACGCCACCCTTGCCTACACCAGACCTCAGCAGTGGCCAGCCAACTTCTGAGTTCCAAGCAGAAGCCATCCTCAAGCGCCGACGCCGCAAAATTGGTGACAAAACCGTGGAGGAGTTCTTGATCAAATGGCGGGACCGAGGCAACCAGGACAATTTGTGGATGCCTGTGGAGGACGTGGACCAAGGCCTGCTGACCAACTTTAGACGCCTCCCCAAGGAACTTCAATACTAAAGGGGGGAAGGATGCAGCACACTGCTGCCTTCTAGACCCTACCAGACCCTATCAGAAGCTTCCACTGCACCTGCTAGAACCTTCCTTGATTTTCCTTTCCTTATATTATAATAATATGAGGGTATATATAGCACTCTGGCACTTCACCAACATTCCTTGACACCTTTGAACACCGTCTCAGAGCCCACCGTCCACCGTACGTTGTAAGCAAGGCCACACAGGGAGCCCCGGTCAAACCCAAACACAATCGACCCCTGTTCTGGGCGCGCACCCTACTCTTTCACAACTAGATAGTTTCTCCAGATGGGCAATTCAGTCCTGGCCGCCTAAATGATGACCTGCCTTGTGGCCCAGGAGTTACATGGTTGCTGTGGACTTGACCCCTCAGGCCAGGTACAAGGATGTGAGGTGTGTAAAGTAAGGAAGGTCTCCTGGTGAAGTGAACAAAGTGCTGTATATTCCATGTTATCATTATAATATTGTAACGTAAAGCTCATGGAAGGTTCTAGCAGGTGCAGTGGAAACTTCAGGCAGGTGCAGTAGAAGTGTCTGGCAGATCTGGTAGGTTCTAGTAGGTAGCGGTGTGCTACATGCCTCCTAAGTTGCTCACCATGAGTGCAGCACGCAGCTATGAGAACCAATCAGACCTGCCAGAGACTTCCACTGCACCCACCAACATACTCTGAGACTTACTGGATGCTTCGCATCAACACCTCTACGGGGTGCAGAGTGTATGAGGCACTTTGTTCACTTTACCGACCCACATGACACTGCCTGCACTCCTTGAAGCCATAACGCCCTTGTACAAAGCCTCAGCCTCAAGTCTACGGCAAACAACGACACCCCTGGGCCACAATGAGTGTGGGACTGGACCTGAGTTTCCCGCTGGATCTTGGATGTGGTTAGCTGCTGCCAGCCAGATGCAGAACAGGCCTGACCTATTAGGCTGGGCAACCAGTAGTAGCTGTTGCACCTTTTGTCCAGCTGCATCTTGAGCTCGACCACATGCACCCTTGGGCAAGGCATGCTCCTCCAGAACCGACCAGGCAACACTGCATGACATCGAGAGTGTGTTCGAATCATGCGCCGCGATACCCTCAAGCAGTCCAGCCTTGTGTGCAGGTTCAAAGTGCCTTTGATCCTTTGTCCAACATTTGAGATGAGGAGGGAGCTGCAGTGTCTGTGCTGAAGTCTGGCACAACGACTAAAGGGCTTTCATTGAAGAGCCGGACAATGAATGGACTAACTGGCAGCTGGACTTCCTCATGCTGAATAGCCTCTCTCTCAGCAGCCTCTGCAGGGTTGGGAACCATTTGGGTGGCTGCCTGAGCTTGCCACACAGGTGCACCTTTCTGGTCACAGCAAAAGCCTGCAGCCTCTTCTGAAAGCGCGCCCGTTGCAGTGTCGAAAAGCACTGGCAACGTTCGAAGCAGCAGACAGCACAACTCTGAAGGTGGAGCCATACAGGGCAGCAGTGTGTCTCAGTGTGCAGAGGATCTGGGGTGCATGATGCATCTGTAGGCAAGAGATGAAGCAGGGTGAACAGCAGCAGTGGCTGGCAGCACAAAGTTTTGAGGCTGCCTGACAGATTGCTGCTGCACCTGCAGGGGTGACAAGTGTCAGGCGCAGATCGTCATTGCCACACATGGAAAGCTCAAAAACTGGCTGGCTCGTGACTTCATCCCACTGAATCACATGAAAATCCTAGTTTTTGATGAGGCTGACCAGATGCTTGCTGTGAGTCCTTCGTTGCGCCCTGCAGCCGGCATGCCAAAGGCTGGTGGGGAGCCTCTGCACAAAGAAATGCATGAGCTCCTGCTGGCATGCAAGATGCTTGTGAAGATGGCATGCGTTCCTGCCTGCTGCTGTCAGCCCTGCTTGCTGTGTGCAAAGTAGAGCATTCTGCTGCAGGTCTGCCTGCTGTGACCTTTGCTCCATGCATCAGTTGCTGCATGACCTCACTGCTGGCATGCCTGAAATTGGTGCAGTTCAGCCCTGTGCACTCAGTTGCTGCATTTTCCGGCCAACTCCTCACAGAAGCACATACCTGGTGGCAGCTTGAAGCCTGCCATGCATCTTGCCATTGCTGGCAGTCAAGTGCTTTGCAGCAAGAGGGCCTGTGCCTTGCTTCAGCCGAAGTTGCCTGTTGAAAGCAGCGCTACAAAGGAGCCTATGCCTTGTTTGCAGAAAGACGGCTTTGGCCAGGAGTCGCTGCGCATGATCAAACGTGTGCAGAGTGCCACCACAGGCTTGCAGATCCTGCTGTTCTCAGCCACATTCAACCAGGCGGTCATCGACTTTGCCAAAGACGTTGTGGGGACAGAGGCACACCAGGCAAGCTGCAAATGAGGCAGGCAAGTCTGTCACCAGCAGCGTTGTGCCTCTTCATTGCCAGGCCCAGACATCCCCAGAACCAGAGGGGCAGCTGCTCTACAGAAATGTTGTGCACCTTGCAAATCATTGACGTGATGCATCGCTTATGGCTCTCTGCTGGCTCACACTGATGCGGGCCAATCAATGGCCTTTAGGCCCCCCCTGGCCAGGCATGTATTCAGGCTGTGGCAACCCCACAGCGGCCAATCCTACTCTGCCTCAATTCCTGCACAACCAGCTGCGTTTGCCCTCTGCCGTAGGCGACCAAGGAGAAGCAGTGCCCGCCACACACATACCAGTCACATTCACCCCAGTTCTTCATTGCCTTCCAGGTGCTCCTGCCGTGCTGAGCATGCTGCAAGCTCTGCAGGCTCGACATGTTGTGATGAACATTGAGCCTCCCAGTGCTGCAACGCCAAATGCACTGCAGGTCCATGTGTGTCCAGTAGCAGCTGCGCCTGAGAAGCCCAGGCTATGCCACATGCACAGTCAGCTTATACTGTGCCACATGATGGCCAAGGAGTTCTCCAGAATGACAATCTACAGTGCTCGAGTCCACTTGCCCTTTTGCCCTGCAGGTGTACGTGCCCAAGGAGGAGCTGAGCCTGGACGTCATCAAGCAGTACCGGGTGGAGGTGGAGAGGCCGCGGCAAAAGATTGATGTCATCACCAAGATGATCTTTCCCAACTCTGAGAAGCTGGGGCAGACCATCATCTTTGTCAAAACACGGGACACTGCACGCGCACTGTTCACTGAGGTGCACCGCGGCGAGCTGCCTGACTGCGCATCCTTAGCATCACGCTGTGCACATGTTCTTTGCCGTAGCAGGTGTTCTGATACCAGGTATGAGCTTCTTATGAGCTGTGACCAACAGATACACTGCTGTTGGCCATGCTGTGGTCTGCAATCCTCCTTGGACGCACCATCCCGTCAGCCTTATACAGCCTCAGCAGGTTCTCTCTATCATGCCACACCTGCAGGTCAGATGATCACGTGCCCAAAGCTCTTTCTGTCTGCACATTATGAATCCACTGGACATCTGCCTGCAGCTCACTCGCCAGGGGCACAAGGTCACCAACATCACAGGCGACATGGAGAAGAGGGACCGGGACAACATTGTTGATGAGTTCAGGACTGGCAAGACCAAGATCTTGATTGCCACAGACCTCCTTGCGCGGGGCTTTGATGTGCGCTCGGTACGTGTGATGCCACTTGTTGTAAGAGTAGAGCTGGAAAGTACACCTAAATCAGCTAGACGGTCACACTGCACTGTGTGTGTGAATGCTCTCAAGAGGCCTTTCACAGTGATGCTGCTAGGCAAGCAGGCCTCATGTCATGGCCACACGTCTTGCAGGTGACTCTGGTGGTGAACTTCGATGCGCCTGTGGTGCATGGCTCTGGCCATAACCCCCAGCCCAACTTTGAGACATACCTTCACAGGATCGGGCGCAGCGGCCGATTTGGCCAGAAGGGATGTGCTTTCAACCTGGTCTGCGAGCCATCAGAGAAGGCGGTGGTGGATGCCATTGCCGAGCACTTCGACAAAGAAATCCCAGAAGTAAAATGGGACGATGAGGAGGCGTTCATCCACTGCCTTGAAGATGCTGGACTCAAATCCACTGAAGATGCGTACTGAGTGCCTCTCCTCCTCAAGTATGCCTGACCGTTCTGTTGTCCAGAGGGCTCCTAATCCACAGTCCGAACCTGACGAAAGGGTGCTTGAGAATGCTCAGCACTGCATGTAGTCAACTGCAGCCATACATGATGAGACCAAAGACAAAGCTGGCCTGCAGCGGGAGGTGGGACCCCTGCAGCCGCTATATCGACCACCTACTGGATGGGGAAAAGGTGGTCTACGAGCACAGATGTAATACCTCGTTTACGCTGCTGACAACCATACCCCGTACAATGCTACTCAGTTTCCGCAGAGCCACTCAGAACGACATGCTGGCCTGTCTGTGCTGCCCTGGCGGCCTGCATGCCTGCTGTGCTCTCACCACCTGCCATGGCACTGCTGCAGCGATCAGCAGCCCAATAAGCATTGAAATACCCTGACGATACCTGCAGACTGTCGCCGGCGCTGTCCGACATTACAGGTCCGCACTCAAACGGTTGCCAGCAGCATGTGACCGGCTGCCTCCTGGCTGCAGTCTGGCCTACGGGTCCTTGGCGATGTTTGTGCAATCCTGGATGCCATCGTGGCCTCTAGCAGGGCTTACTCACCTGCGTTGCCACTGCCCAGGAACTTGCTGGCACCCATAGCGTACACCTTTCTAAACACCAGCTTGTGCCTGGGTTGTTGCTGTTCTATGCTACTGACATCCAAAAGCAAGCTACGCCTTGACAGCCTGCAAGTCCAAGCTGAGCAGTGATCATCAGCCACCAGCCAGCATCACACTGCTCCTGTCTGGCCTAGAGGTCCAACTTGAAGTACAGGGTGCAGCACACTGCTGCCTTCTAGACCCTACCAGACCCTATCAGAAGCTTCCACTGCACCTGCTAGAACCTTCCTTGATTTTCCTTTCCTTATATTATAATAATATGAGGGTATATATAGCACTCTGGCACTTCACCAACATTCCTTGACACCTTTGAACACCGTCTCAGAGCCCACCGTCCACCGTACGTTGTAAGCAAGGCCACAACTTGGTTTCGGAGGGAAGTACTGCTCTGTCGGGTGCAGCTGGTTGGCCCCGTACAGGAAGCGCTCCGGCATGAGGCTGAAGCCCTGCCACACCCTAAAGTAGTTCCAAAAGGTGAGCTCAGCCTGGTTGACGTCACCTGCCAGCACCTGCATGCCAGGCCAGAAGGACTGCAGGGACTGGAACTGAATGTGGGTGGGCTGCCCGGTAAAGATGTCTGCATCGTGGTACCAGCCTCCACCCCTGAAGTGCTGCATGACACTCACATAGGCCTCCGCAAACATGTGCCAGTATCCCACATCGCCAAACAGGATGTAGGCCTTGAGCAGGTACTCAAAGAAGGAGTCCGCCCCTGCGCCCGTCCCGCCGTTGGAGTGCACCCACTGCGCGGTGGTGATGTTGATGGACGTCCCGAACAAGCTGAGGTGGGTGCGCATGCGCCACAGGGCCACCAGGGAGGTCACAGCGGCATCCTCATATTTTGGGTCCCCTGTCAGCCTCGACAGCAGCCCCAGCTCCAGGGTGAAGGAACCAGCTGCAGCAGTGTTTGTCTCTGTAGAGTCATCGGCCAGGAGGCCATGCTGGAGGTTGATCCAGGCATAGGGCAGCCCCGTATCACTCTCCACAAAGGCAGGCAGCATGCGATCGGCCAGGTGCCGTGCATGGGTCAGCAGCTGGCCCGTGTACTCCTTCTGGTGCTGCTTGCGCGGGCGCTGCAGCAAATTCAGCTCTGGGTCCAGAGCCAGCAGGTGGCTGGACAGGAGGCCTCCTAGGACGCGGATGTTGACCTCAAAGACATTGACCCTCACATGCTGCCCAATCCGCAGATTGTCCACGAGCCACCACAGGCCCGCCTCGAAGTCGACAGCCTGCCCCATGACTGCCAGGGTGGACATGGCGTCAATCAGGGTCAGGGCCACCCCTGTATAGTTGGTGGACTTTGCATTGCATGCAGGTAGTCACATGAACCTCATGGCTTGATTCCAAACGCAACGTGGATATCTTGCGCACCCTCGTTGGTTTGGCTTGGGTTTTGGTTGTCAGGGGAGCTCGCCCTGCAACCTTAAATGCATCTCAGAAACACCTAGCATGGCCCAACTTCGAGAAAGGCAGCAACCACTGGGACGAGCCAGAGCGGCATGTGGAGGCTCAGCAGAGAGTCCAGGAGATGTTTGCACATGGCTACGATGCCTACATGAAATATGCTTTTCCTCATGACGAGCTGAGGCCGCTGTCCAAGACATGGATAGATTCTCTAGGCGACCTTGGGAACCTGGTGCCGGGGTCATTGTGGTTGTCTCTGCGGTGGTTGTTTCTGCGGTGGTTGTCTCTGCGGTGCGCACCAGGGCAAGATAGCCGCTGGCGCCGTGTCTGAGTGCTCTGGAGGCTTGCAACGAGGAGATGACTGGGATGTCCTTAGAAGAAGTTGTCCTTGGTGCCTCACTGCTGGGGGCCACTATGATCTGTGTTGGGCGTTCAGGTCCTTGGATTCTTGGCCGCAAGGTGCGCTGTGCCCAGTCGATGTCAGGGTTGTTGCTCTGGAGCCATGGTTGTCCCAGGATGAGATCATGGGGGCCGAGGTCTGTGACGTGGAGGTGGCACGAGGTCTGGTAGCCACTGACGGTGACGGTGTTGTCGCTAATCTGGGTGCATGGGCGCACGCTGCCGTCTACAAGCGTGACACGCCCATGGGGGTCTTCCTTGGTCTTGGGTAGTCTGTGCTTGGCCATGTAGCGGTGGTTGATGAAGTCCATGGAGGCACCTGAGTCCACCAGGATGTTGGCAGGGTCTCCGGCGCAGGTGCCTTGAAGGATGAGCAGGTCTGGGTGGCATGGTGGTGTTGTCATGGTGGCGACTCCGATGTGGCTTTGGATGTGTGCCGGCGCAGCTCTGTGCCCAAAGCCTGTGTGACCAGGCTGGCCAGCTAGTTTTTTGGTTGCTCATGTGATAAGGATGATGTGGGGCGCGTGGTGTTGAAGTAGGTGCACTCCTCAGCAAGATGTCCAGGCTGGCGGCAGCGGAAGCACCTGCCCTCTCTGTACAGGCGCTCACGCTCTGCTGGTGAGAGCTTGGGTGGGCGGGTCAGAGCGCCAAGTTGCATGGGCTGTGGCCCCATGTAGGTAGGTGAAGGTGTCGGCCGGTTGACAGGGTAGGTGGGCCGCGTGAAGTACAGTGCTGAGTCAGCAGCTTGTGCCAAGCGGATGGCATCGTTGACAGTGGTTGGGCGCTGGAGCTCCACGTGGAGGCGGATCTGGGGCTTCAGCCCCCTCACAAAGCGGTAGACGGCGTCCGCAGGGTGCATCTCTGGAACTTCCAGGAGCAGACCTGAGAACTGGTTGGCGTGGTCTGTGACAGAGGTGCGTTGCTTGAGGTTCTCCATGCGGTCCCTGGCCATGCGCTCAGCATCGATGGTCTGGAAGGCCTCAAGGAAGGAGGCCTTGAAGGCTGCCCAGGTGGTTGGTGGGCTTCCAGAAGCTTCCTGAGCACGCCACCAGGTTCTGGCAGCTCCGATGAGGAAGGACACTGCGTGGGGGATGGCGTGGGCGGTGTCCAGGATGCCCAGGATGGTGAGGTAGAGTGTCATCTGGTGCAGCCAGTTGGATGCTGCACCACTGCGGCGGTCTCCCTCATACTTCTCTGGCTGAGGTGGCTTGGGTTGCTTGGGTGCTGAGTGGGCAGCCTGCTGTGTGCTGAGCTGCTGCAGGGCACCGGTGACTGTTGCCAGGAAAGCCTCGAGCTCCCCGATCTTGGCTTGCATGGCTGCTGGGTCCATGGGGAATGATCGAACAGAACCTGGCGGCGCCCAACCATATCAGGGCATCTACCGCATGTCCCCTCTGGAGCTTGGAGAGCTGCGCAAGCAGCTGGACGACTTGCTGGAGAAGGGCTTCATCAAGCCCAGCAAGTCCCCCTTTGGAGCACCCATCCTCTTCGTGCACAAGAAGGACGGCGGCCTGCGGATGTGCATCGACTACAGAGCGCTCAACAAAATCACTGTGAAGAACCGCTACCCCATTCCACGCATTGATGACCTCCTGGACCAACTCAATGGCGCCAAGGTGTTCTCCAAGCTGGACCTGGCCAGTGGCTACTGGCAAGTCCGCATCGCTGAGGGCGACACGCACAAGACGGCCTTCCGCTCACGCTATGGTCACTTTGAGTTCCTGGTGCTGCCCTTTGGGCTCACCAACGCGCCAAGCACGTTCATGACCCTCATGAACCAAGTGCTCAGGCCCTTCCTGGACAAATTCGTCGTGGTCTACCTTGACGACATCCTCATCTACTCCAAGTCCCCTGAGGAGCACGCGCAGCATGTGGAGGCTGTGCTCAGTGCCTTGGAGCGGCACCACCTCTACGCCAAGGCCTCCAAGTGCCAGTTCGGCATGGCTGAGCTGGACTTCCTTGGCCACACCATCAGCGGGGCAGGCATCAAGGTGGACGCAAGGAAGGTGAAGGCCATTCTTGATTGGCCTGACCCCTCAGACGCCCACCAACTCCGGTGCTTTCTGGGCCTCGCGGGCTTCTACCGGCGCTTTGTCAACAGGTTCTCCCACATAGCAGCGCCACTGACCAACATCACCGGCGCCAAGGCAACTTGGCGATGGAGCGAGGTGGAGGCCAAGGCCTTTGCTGAGCTCAAGCATGCTCTGACAACCACACCAGTCCTGGCCACACCTGACTTCGCCTACCCCTTCGAGCTCTACACAGACGCCTCCCAGTTTGCCATCGGGGCCACGCTGCTTCAGGACCAAGGCAATGGACTTCAGCCCATCGCCTACGAGTCTCGCAAGCTCAACTCCGCCGAGCGCAACTACCCCATACATGAGCTGGAGCTACTGGCGGTGATCCATGCTCTTCGCACATGGCGCTGCTACCTGGAAGGATCCAAGTTCCGCGTCAACTCAGACCACCTCAACCTCAAAAACCTCACCACTCAGCGCAACCTGTCCCGGCGACAAGCTCGCTGGCTGGAGACACTCCAGCAGTTTGACCTGGACATCCACTACAAGGCGGGCAGTGACAACCTCGCAGACCCCCTCTCCCGCCGCCCAGACCTCCATGCCATCACTGGCACCTGCCAACACAACCTTATGGAGCGCATCAAGTCGGCCTACGAAGGCGACACCTACCTGGAGGAGAGTGGAAAGCAAGTGCTTGAGGAGTTGGACGGCGTCTGGCGCAAGGAGGGTGCAGTCTACGTGCCAGCTGGTGCTAACCTTCGCCAAGACATTCTCCGCGAGTACCACGACACCCCCTTCTCTGGACACCTGGGCATGGACAAGCTGCTTCGAGGAGTCTCCAAGGACTTCTGGTGGCCACACCAGCGCGATGATGTGGCTGACTATGTCAGGACCTGTGACTCCTGCCAACGCAACAAGCCCCTCAACCGCGCACCCGCCGGCCTACTTCAACCTCTGCCAACACCAGAGCACAACTGGGAGCAAATCACCATGGACCTGATCACAGGACTCCCCACCACCTCCGAGGGCCATGACACCATCCTTGTCATTGTGGACCGCATGTCCAAGATGATTCACTGCTCCCCAACGCGCAAGACAGTCACTGGTCCTGGCCTGGCCGACCTTGTCATCAACAACGTCTTCCGTTACCATGGACTACCACGCATCATCATCTCAGACAGAGACCCCCGCACAACCAGCAACTTCTGGCGAGCCCTCTTCAACATCCTTGGCACCAACCTGAGGGTGTCCACCGCCTTCCACCCTCAGACTGATGGCCAGACGGAGCGTGCCAACCGCACCTTGGAGGAGATGCTGAGGGCGTTTGTCAACCGCCGCCGTGACAATTGGGACAAGCTCCTACCACTCATGGAGTTTGCCTACACCAATTCAGAGCAAGCCTCCACCAAACAGACGCCATTCTACCTCAACTCTGGGAGACACCCTCTGCTACCTGTCAACTTGGACGTCCCGCCTAACCGCAACGCGCCCACAGCGCAAGCCCTGGCACAACACCTGAGAGACACCCTAGAGCGAGCTCAGGCACACCTCGCGAAGTCACAGGAGAGGCAGGCCCATCAGGCCAACAAACGCCGCACCGATTTGGAGTTCCAAGTGGGTGACCAAGTTCTACTATCCAGACGCAACCTGCGCCATGGCAAACTGGACGCCGTGTGGCTGGGACCCTATCCCATCACAGAGCGCATCTCCCGCACAGCCTATCGCCTGGGGCTACCTGCCGACATGCGGATGCACCCAGTCTTCCACGCTTCGCTCCTGAAGCCATACAAGGGCGAGCTGCCCACAGCAACTCCACTGCCTCCCTCATCTACCACCAAGACAAACACGCCAACTCAGTCTACGCCACCCTTGCCTACACCAGACCTCAGCAGTGGCCAGCCAACTTCTGAGTTCCAAGCAGAAGCCATCCTCAAGCGCCGACGCCGCAAAATTGGTGACAAAACCGTGGAGGAGTTCTTGATCAAATGGCGGGACCGAGGCAACCAGGACAATTTGTGGATGCCTGTGGAGGACGTGGACCAAGGCCTGCTGACCAACTTTAGACGCCTCCCCAAGGAACTTCAATACTAAAGGGGGGAAGGATGCAGCACACTGCTGCCTTCTAGACCCTACCAGACCCTATCAGAAGCTTCCACTGCACCTGCTAGAACCTTCCTTGATTTTCCTTTCCTTATATTATAATAATATGAGGGTATATATAGCACTCTGGCACTTCACCAACATTCCTTGACACCTTTGAACACCGTCTCAGAGCCCACCGTCCACCGTACGTTGTAAGCAAGGCCACACAGGGAGCCCCGGTCAAACCCAAACACAATCGACCCCTGTTCTGGGCGCGCACCCTACTCTTTCACAACTAGATAGTTTCTCCAGATGGGCAATTCAGTCCTGGCCGCCTAAATGATGACCTGCCTTGTGGCCCAGGAGTTACATGGTTGCTGTGGACTTGACCCCTCAGGCCAGGTACAAGGATGTGAGGTGTGTAAAGTAAGGAAGGTCTCCTGGTGAAGTGAACAAAGTGCTGTATATTCCATGTTATCATTATAATATTGTAACGTAAAGCTCATGGAAGGTTCTAGCAGGTGCAGTGGAAACTTCAGGCAGGTGCAGTAGAAGTGTCTGGCAGATCTGGTAGGTTCTAGTAGGTAGCGGTGTGCTACATGCCTCCTAAGTTGCTCACCATGAGTGCAGCACGCAGCTATGAGAACCAATCAGACCTGCCAGAGACTTCCACTGCACCCACCAACATACTCTGAGACTTACTGGATGCTTCGCATCAACACCTCTACGGGGTGCAGAGTGTATGAGGCACTTTGTTCACTTTACCGACCCACATGACACTGCCTGCACTCCTTGAAGCCATAACGCCCTTGTACAAAGCCTCAGCCTCAAGTCTACGGCAAACAACGACACCCCTGGGCCACAATGAGTGTGGGACTGGACCTGAGTTTCCCGCTGGATCTTGGATGTGGTTAGCTGCTGCCAGCCAGATGCAGAACAGGCCTGACCTATTAGGCTGGGCAACCAGTAGTAGCTGTTGCACCTTTTGTCCAGCTGCATCTTGAGCTCGACCACATGCACCCTTGGGCAAGGCATGCTCCTCCAGAACCGACCAGGCAACACTGCATGACATCGAGAGTGTGTTCGAATCATGCGCCGCGATACCCTCAAGCAGTCCAGCCTTGTGTGCAGGTTCAAAGTGCCTTTGATCCTTTGTCCAACATTTGAGATGAGGAGGGAGCTGCAGTGTCTGTGCTGAAGTCTGGCACAACGACTAAAGGGCTTTCATTGAAGAGCCGGACAATGAATGGACTAACTGGCAGCTGGACTTCCTCATGCTGAATAGCCTCTCTCTCAGCAGCCTCTGCAGGGTTGGGAACCATTTGGGTGGCTGCCTGAGCTTGCCACACAGGTGCACCTTTCTGGTCACAGCAAAAGCCTGCAGCCTCTTCTGAAAGCGCGCCCGTTGCAGTGTCGAAAAGCACTGGCAACGTTCGAAGCAGCAGACAGCACAACTCTGAAGGTGGAGCCATACAGGGCAGCAGTGTGTCACCACAGGGCGAGCAGACGGGGCCTGCGGAAGGTATAAGGGGAGCTCTTGGCTCTCTGCCAGACTCTGCTAGGCTGCTGCTCTGGCAGCCTAAATGACTGTGGCAGCAAGGATGGGCCTCACAGCCTCTGCTGCTACCGCAAGAGGCCACATTGGCAGCAGCATTGGAGCGGGCAAAGCACCACCGAGCGAGCATCTCCATCGGAGCCCGCTAAACAGCCAACACAGCAATGCCGCACAGCTTTGCACTGCACACAACAACTTGCGCCGGGACAGCAGAGGCTGGCAGTCAAGAAAATCTGCTTCAGTATGGCAGAAAGCTTGAAATGGCTCACAGCAGTCTGCAAAAGGGAAACGGTCCATGGGCGACGCACGAACCTGCTGAAGGCATTGGCCCAGTGGTCAGCTGCCTTCACTTAAACGCCGAGCAGACCTGTGTTCTAGGAGAAGCTGGCCAAGTTGGGCAACTAGCATGCGCGCAGCATGTTCTGTCTACGACTACACCCCTGACAAGTTATCTCTGGGGCCTGGGTCATGTGTTAAGGGGCACAGCCTTGGGGCACGAAGAAGATTCTGCTTCTCAGCTGACACTGCAGTTCAGGAAGCGGTCCGACCATCTGCTTGCTGGTGCTTTTGCAGCATCAGACAGATCGTGGTGTCTTGCTCTAGTTTGTCGCTCATCTTGCTGAGAGCAGCACAGAAGGCTGTTGCTGACACTGCTGAGTCCCCAACTGTCAGGTGGTGGAAGCATCAGAGAAGCTGGTCTGCAAAGATGGTCTGCGGCTGCATGGGCGTGGTCGGTGCGCATGCCACAGCCTCTGGCACCACGCTCCAGGCATCACAGCACATGCAGCTACAGCTGCACAGCTGCACCTCGCCGTCTGCGGCGAGGCCCACAAAGCGCACTGCCTTGTTCTGACTCCACATTGCCGTTGCAGCAGCAGGAGCAGGCCCTTCGCTGTTCTGCTGCTGCTGCCGCTGCTCCTGGCTGCCTCCCTGATGCGGCCGCCTGCCTTGCTGTTCTTGCTGCTGGCTGAGATGTTGACTGATGTGACAGCAGGCATCTGTGTGGACGACACTGTCTATTTCTGCTTGCACAGATGCCAGCACTGCCAGCGTTGCAGCCTCCCTCATGGCATCATGCCGCTGTGCTGATGCCAGCCGCTGGCTCTGTCGTTGTGGCAGAGTGCGGCGCCAGTTGGCATCTGCTTTCTCGTTGCGCTCCTGTTGGGTGTCCTGCTGACTTTCTGGTGGGTACACCCAAGGATCGTGACCGCTTTGTGGGTCATCCAGGTCAAACCTGCGCCTGGCAGCGGGCCGCTCACATGAATGGGGGTTGCCTACAGGCAAGGGCCGCCTTCTGATAGCCAGGATGGTGCGTGCCCGCTGCCATGTGTCCGGGCTCAGCTGTACCGGAGAGAGCGGCTGCTCTGCAGCAGGCTCCTCAAGGCTGGCAGCCAGGATTACGTCCCTGGCAGTGGTGCTAATGTCCACATCAACATACTCCCCCACTGCTGCTGCATGGACAGGCTATCATCTTAGCGGTCAATTCAAGCAAAGCAGTGCTCAGCTGGTCAGATGAAGGCAAAATAACCGCCCGTTTCCCCTGTCTGCTCATCTGGCTTACGCCTTCTTTTGCCTGGCATGATGCTCAGCTGTCACAGGAAGCCATGCAGGCTCACGAAACAAAGTCAAACTTCGGGGATTGAGTAAAGCTACCATTGGAGCAACCTTGTGTTGCATGCAGACAGCTTGCGGCCTTTCATTGGATAATCACAAGACAGGCTTCAGGCTGCAGCTGTGCATCAATGTCCAGTACACATCCAGTCTCCTTCTGCCAGCAAAACCAGGTGCTTGACCGAGGACTTGCGGGCATTTTCTTCTAGGGGCAAGCTGTAGACAGCAACTGAACCATCTCAAGAGGCAAAGCCTGCAAGGAATGGGCACCTGGCTACGTTTGGAAATTATGACCAGTCTTCTGCCAGCAACTTTCAGGACTTGACCGAGGCCTTGCGGGCAATTCTTTCATGGGGCAAGCTGGGGATAGCTTCCAGACCATCCTGGGTGGCAGCCCACCCACGGGATTGGCAGATCGCTGCACTCAAGAAAGTCGATCCTCACGACCCCCCGTGATGTTTGCTCACTGAGGGGTAGTGATGTCTTCATGTAGCTTAGCTGCTGTTGCGGCTGTAGCACACAGCTACCAACTAGAACCTACCAGACCTGCCAGACACTTCTACTGCACCTGCCAGAAGTTTCCACTGCACCTGCCAGAACCTTCCATGAGCTTCCCTTTATAATATTGATATTAGATATGGTATATATAGCACTCTGTTCACCTTGCTAGCAGACCTCTCATACTTCACACACCTCACATCCTTGTACCTGGCCTCAGGGCCCAAGTCCATAGCAACCATGTAACCCCTGGGCCACAGCGGCAGTCTTTTAGTGCTTTCCACCACTGCAGTCCTCCCAGGGGTTCCCATAGCAAATTCGCGAGCCAGACACCTTTCAATCGTGGCTCAGTGCTGCTTGAAGCTCCTGGCGGTCACAGTGGACCAGTGCGTTGGCTGCTAGCAGCTTGAGCAGGTGCAGCTGATTCTTGTGGGGTGCTGGCTTGCCTGCTGACCTGTGTTGCTGGAAGCTCACAAGCTTGCAGAAGCTGCCACGCGACCTGGGATCCCTCGGGTAGTGGCTCTGCAAGATGGCATCTGCATTCAGTGCCTCACCCCTAGCTAGCCAGTGCAGCTGTGCTTCAGCCAGCCTTGCAGCTGCCAATTGCTTTTCAAAGCAGCTAAGAGCTGTTGTAAAGCAACCTGGCTCTTTTGCTTGCCCTTTGTTTGCATGACCCTGCTCACCTTGTCAGAACCAGGCCCTGCCTGCAGCTGCTTGCGGCAGCACATGTCAGCTTTCGCATCAGCTGCAGAGCATTGATCTAGCAGTCATACATACAGCTCTGCTGAAGCAGAGCAAAACTGTTGAGTGCCTGGCCTTAGGCTCACAGTCAACTTTGCCCTGCAGCCTATCGAACGCTTTCTGCAGCTGCTCAAGGCGCTATGTGATGCAGGCTGCTCTGCTGGTGGCAGCAAATGTGCTGCTGTCTGCTGCCAGGCAGCTGCTGCTTGCCACACGCAAGCGTCCGCAGGCCATTCTAACTCCAGGTGCAGCAACATATAGCGCAGCTCCTCACTGAACTGGGGTGCTGGCCTCCTTATGCCAGCAATGCCGCCAAACCTGTTAGGTTGTTGCTGTCAGTACATGTTGAGCAGACCTCTTCGGGCTGCTGGTCTGCTGGCCTCTTGCTGCAGCCTCTGCATCTTATTGACGGTGCCACAGCGATGACATGCAGACAGACGGTCATCAAGGCTGCCAGAAAAGCTGGTCAGGCCCAAGTACGTGCAGCGCAGCCCCACCTGTTGAGGTTGAAACCCGTCAAAGACAGAACCTGCATCATGGAGCCAGGCAACAAGCATGGTTGGCTTGTGACTGCACTGGGCTAAGTGTTGAGAGGCAGTCAGACCAGACATGCCAGTCCAGTCTGTGAGAGTGTCCCACACTGGTCAGAAACATTCTACAATCTGCCCTGCATGTTCAAGAAGCTTCTGGAACAGACTCTTCTGGAGCCTTCACCTTAACTCATAGCAGCTTCCATGAACTACTATGCTTGACCGTTGACCAGTGTATATAAGGGCCTTGGGCCGCACACACACTTCACTTCTGTGACACATTCGCTAGCCAGCCACCGCCAATCCTTCAACAGGTCATGGGCCCAGACCTCGCCGGCTGCTAGCCACAGAATCCGTCTCTGCCTTAAGGACCCAACCACCAGAGGAGTGGTCACAGCAAAGGAAGGCAAGACTACACCTGGGACCAAGATGACCAATGTGGACATTGACAAGCTGGACACAGACAACTATGCTGTATGGAGCGTCAAGATGAAGGCCTTCCTCACCATCAAGGACCTCTGGGGCGCTGTGTCTGGGCAGGGTGCGCCCAAGGCTGGAGCAGACGATGTAGCACACAGCTACCTGATAGAACCTACCAGACCTGCCAGAGACTTCTACTGCACCTGCTAGAAGTTTCCACTGCACCTGCCAGAACCTTCCATGAGCTTACCTTGATAAATATTGATAATAATATGGTATATATAGCACTCTGTTCACCTTGCTAGCAGACCTCTCATACTTCACACACCTCACATCCTTGTACCTGGCCTCAGGGCCCAAGTCCATAGCAACCATGTAACCCCTGGGCCACAGACGAGAAGGCACTGGCTCAGCTGTCTCTCCACGTCAAGGACCACCACCTACATATGCTGTCCAAGGCAACGACAGCAGCAGAGGCTTGGCAGAAGCTGGAGGCAGTCTACCAAGCCAAGAGCACAGCAAGGCAGCTACACCTCAAGAGAGAGCTCAACAGCCTACGCAAGGAGCCCCATGAGCCTCTGGTCCAGTACGTGAACCAGGCCACAGACATGCGGGATCAGCTGCTGGCCGCTGGCCACACTGTGGAGGATCAGGAGCTCATCATGTGCATCCTGGCTGGGCTGCCCAAAGAGTTTGACACCGTTGTGGCTGTCCTGGAGATCACAGATAGCAAGCTGGAGCTGGGGGCCGTGCTGGCCAAGCTGCAGCAAGCAGAGCAGCGACTTGGCGGCGGAGAGAGGGCTGACAACCGTGCCCTCTTCACCAACAAGGCCAGCAAGCCACAGCACAGAGCTGGCACTGGCAGCTCAGGCAATGCCAAGGAGTGCTGGTATTGTGGCAAGCGGGGACACCTCAAGGCAGAGTGTCAGAAGAAGAAGAGCAGAGAGGGCACAGCTGGGCACGCTGGAGCCCCAGTGGCCCCAATCCCAGCATGGGAGACAGTGGCCACCGCAATGTGGCTGCCATGGGGGCCACAGTCGTCAACTGAGACATGGACTGGGTGCTGGACTCAGGAGCATCCAACCACATCACAGGCAACAAGGACCTGCTCAGCAACGGCAGGGCAGCGGACCGCAACATCACGGTCTGCTTTGCCAATGGCACCATTGGCGAGGCCCAGGCCATGGGCGATGCTCTCTTGGAGACAGACAGAGCAACCATTGTGTTGAAGGGTGTTCTCTACATCCCAACAGCAGCCGCCAACCTGTTCTCCATCACCACGGCAACTGGGCGGGGCACCAAATCCAACTTTGGGCCCACATGCTGCTCCATCAGGCAGCATGGCAGAGACATTGGTGACGCCAAGCGCGGGCCCAATGGCCTCTACTACATCCCAAGCCTGAGGGATGCAGCCACAGCACTGGCGGCCACCCCAAAGCCAGAGACAGCAGAGCTCTGGCATCGCCGCTTTGGGCACCTTGGCTACCACAACCTGGAGGCGCTGGTCCGTGAGGACATGGTGGATGGCATCAAAGTCCCTGAGAGGGATTCAAGGCTGCAAGGGCAGTAGTCTGCGAGCCTTGCATCCTGGCCAAGCACAACAAGGCGCCATTCCCAGCTTCCAAGCGGGAGAGCACAGAACCTCTCGAGCTTCTACATATGGACCTATGCGGGCCCATGCCCGTACCTTCACTCGGTGGAAGCAAGTATGTGGCCACCTTCCTGGACGACTTCTCCAAGCTGTCCATCGTCCGGATCATCACCTACAAGTCAGAAACAACCACAACGGTCCGCAAAGTCCTTCACCTGCTGGAGAACCAGACCAAAAGGAGAGTGCAAGCCATCCGCACAGACAACGGGCGCGAGTATGTCAACAGAGAGCTCACCCAGTACCTCAAGTCCAGAGGCATACTCCACCAGACAACCGTTCCCTACACCCCAGAGCAGAATGGCGCGGCCGAAAGGCTCAACCGCACACTCATGGAGCGGGCCAGGGCCATGCTCAGTGACGCTGGGCTGCCCAAGGAGCTCTGGGCAGAAGCTGTCAACACAGCCAACTACATCAGGTGTCGCTCACCTGCTGCTAAGAAGCTAAGGACCCCGTGGGAGCTGTTCTTCGGTCAGAAGCCGGATGTCTCCCACATGCGAACCTTTAGAGCAACAGCCTACAGCCACCTACCTGAGGAGAAGAGGCAGAAGCTGGACAACCGCAGCATCCGTGGAGTCATGGTGGGCTACCCAGACAGCACCAAGGGCTACCGCATACTGCTGGACAACCAGACAGTCATCATCAGCCGAAGTGTCATTTCTTGATGAGGGCACTGGAGTCACCAGCATCGGTAGCAAACATGCTCCACAGTGGGAGGCTGACGACTCTGAGTCAGACCCTGAGGAGCAAGCTCAAGAGGAGCAAGTGCTGGTGCTTCAGGAGTTGCCAGAGGAGCCGCCAGACTCAGACCAACCACCAGCACCTCAGCCTCAGACCACTCTGCGCAGATCCACCAGAGCCCCACGCCCGCCATCTGAATGGTGGAAGCAGCCAACTGCTGCTGGAACCAACGCCAGCTTCAGCTCCAAGTGTGACACAGCAAACGCCACGTCAGCCACCCTCATGGAGCCAGACACCTACGAAGAAGCTATGGCCTCAGAGGAAGCGGAGCAGTGGCAGCAAGCCATGGACGAGGAGATTGCCTCTCTCATGGCAAACAAAACCTGGACGCTGGAGGAGCTACCACCTGGTCTTCAAGCCATCCCAGTCAAGTGGGTCTTCAAAGTGAAGACAGCAGCCAACGGCGGAGCAGAGCGCTACAAGGCACGGCTGGTGGCCAAGGGCTACAGACAACGTGAAGGCATCGACTTCGATGAGGTCTTTGCACCAGTCAGCAAGTACGCCACGCTGAGGACACTGCTGGCAATCGTGGCGGCTGAGGACCTGGAGCTGCACCAGCTGGACATCAAAACAGCCTTCCTCAACGGCACCATTGAGGGGGGACATCTACCTGCAACAGCCACCTGGCTACAAGGAGGGACCCGGCAACTTGGCCTGCCACCTGCACCGCGCTCTGTACGGATTGCGCCAAGCTCCGCGGCAGTGGCATGCTCGCCTGAAGCAGGAGCTGGAGGCCATTGGCTTCACAGAGTCAGAAGCTGACCCTGGCCTCTTCAGCTACCACAGCAAAGAAGACACCATCCACCTGCTGGTCTACGTCGACGACATCCTCATTGCGGCTCAGAGCCTCTCCTCTGTGGAGTGGGCCAAGAGCAAGGCCATGACAGCCTTCGAGGCAAGGGACCTGGGGGAGGCACAGATCTACTTGGGCATGCTGATCGAGCGCGACCGCACCAGGCAGAGCCTCAAGCTCAGCCAGCAGCGCATGACAACCCAGCTGCTCTCCAAGTACCAGATGCAAGATGCCAAGCCCAAGTCAGTGCCGCTCACAGCCTCCACCAAGCTGACCAAGGACGAGGGGGAGCCTTTGGACAAGCACAAGTATGGCTTCAGCCAGCTCATTGGGAGCCTCATGTACCTGGCAGTGTGCACACGGCCAGACATTGCGCAAGCCGTGGGAGCCCTGGCCAGATACATGACAACACCAACCACCATCCACTGGGCAGCGGCCCTTGGAGTTCTGCGCTACCTCGCTGGTATCAGAGGCCAAGGCATCTGCTTTGGCAGAGGCAACAGCAGCAACCAGCTGCTGGGCTACTGTGACTCAGACTACGCTGGAGACCTTGACACCAGACGCTCAACCACCGGCTACGTCTTCATACTCAACGGAGGTGCCATCACCTGGTCAAGCCGGCGCCAGCAGACAGTTGCGGCATCCACAACAGAGGCAGAGTACATGGCAGCAGCAGCTGCTACCAAGGAGGCCCTCTGGCTTCGCAAGCTCATCGATGACCTACAGAGGACAGTCAGCACCATCACCATCCGTGCAGACAACCAAGGGGCTGTCAAGCTCCTCAAGAACCCCATCACATCCTTGCGGTCCAAGCACATCGACGTCATCTACCACTTTGCAAGGGAGAGAGTGGCACGCAAGGAGGTGGCCTTCGAGTATGTGAAAACAGAGCACATGCTGGCAGACTTCCTGACCAAGCCTGTGGCTGAAGGCAAGCACACCTTCTGTCGCGACGGCTTGGGGCTACTCAACTGACAACACGGCCTCAAAGTCCTGGACACCCATCACAGCCTGCGTGGGAGTGTTGAGAGGCAGTCAGACCAGACATGCCAGTCCAGCCTGTGAGAGTGTCCCACACTGGTCAAGAACATTCTGCAATCTACCCTGCATGTTCAAGAAGCTTCTGGAACAGACTCTTCTGGAGCCTTCACATCAACTCATAGCAGCTTCCATGAACTAATATGCTTGACCGTTGACCAGTGTATATAAGGGCCTTGGGCCACACACACACTTGATCATGCTGCTGTGCTGACGCCAGCCGCTGATTCTGTCGCTGTGGGTAAGTACGACGCCGATTGGCAACCGCTGTCTCGTTGCGCTCCTGACGGGTGTCCTGAAAGTAGCTGGTGGTACTTATAAGAGTCGAAGCCGCTTGGTGGGTCATTCAGATCAGCAAGCGCCTGGCAGCAGGCCATTTCGGCCGAAGGGGTTACCCACAGGCAAGGGCCGCTTTCTGGTAGCCAGGACGGGGCGTACCAGCTGCCTTTAGCCTGGGCTCAGCTGTACTGGAGAGAGCGACCGCTCTGCAGCAGGCTCCTCAAGGCTGGCAGCCAACATCATGTCCGTCACAGCTCCAAGCCACGCAGGCTCACGAAATAAGGTCAACTATCGGTCTAGCTGGAGTCAAGCTACCATGGGAGCTAATTTGTGTTGCAGGCAGTCAGCTTGATTGAGCAACCTTCTAAGGAGACATCACAAGACAGGCTTCAGGCTGCAGGTGTAACAGTTAAGGTGTCCCAGCGGGGAGCACAAGCTGGAATGCCCTTGGTTCGAACACCGCCGAGGCCAGGCGGTGCTTCAGCAGCTGTGCGTCAATTTTCATCCAGTCTTCTGCCAGCAATACCAGAGGCTTGACCGAGGCCTTGCGGGCATTATCTTCGAGGGGCAAGCTGTAGACAGCACCTGATCCATCCCAGGAGATAGGCTGCAAGGACTTGGCACCTGGCTGCGTTTGAGACAACAATCGTCACCTCCTTCGGGTGATACAAACTCACCTGCCCTGGGTGACGCCCCCCTGTGACTCAGCTGCGAGTCTGGCACAAAAAAACGCTTCCGTTGGATGAGGAACAGCAGGAGTGTTGAGGGGGGCATGCTGCATTGTCTTGAGCCCAGCGTGTGGCTGTCGCGGGCAGCATGGACAACTAAATTAAATAAGAGCATTGAACGGCTGGAATGGTGTTCATGCTGACACGATAACGAAAACGTGTCCTCACAAGCACCGCCCGAGAGAGGATGGGGAGTGGTACAGCCTTCCATCTGGCATGCTCCATTGTCCTAAACCCTGCTTCTGGCCGTCTTCTCTGTGGCCCAGGAGTTACATGGTTGCTGTGGACTTGGGCCTTGAAGCCAGGTACAAGGATGTGAGGTGTGTGAAGTATGAGACGTCTCTAGCAAAGTGAACAGAGGGCTTTATATACCATATTATTATCATCTTTCATAAAGGTAAGCTCATGGAAACTTCTGGCAGGTGCAGTAGAAGTGTCTGGCAGGTCTGGTAGGTTCTAGTAGGTAGCTGTGTGCTACATCCTCTGGGGGACTTGCCCAGCTGTGACTCCAATGAGCAGCTGAGATGGATTGCATGCTCAGACAAAGGCTCAGAGTTGTCATCTTGTGCGACTCTGGGACGGATGTGACCACAGCACTTTATCGAACAAGCTGCGGCGTATTGGGCTCAGGCATCAATGAGTTGGGATCATCTTGTGTGGCAGCGCAGCTGCCCACTCCAGCCTATGAGACCTGTAGCAGGGCTACATGCCCCTCAGTCAGAACTCAGAGTCACCGAAAATCCAGTGGAACTCTTAGCTGCAGCAACTCAACTCGGCTGAAGAGGTTTAGGGACCTGGTGTACCCATTCAGGTGTTCCAGCGGGGAGCACAAGCTGGATTGCCCTTGGTTCGAACATCGCCTCGGCCGGGCGGTGCTTCATTGCGTTTGAGCAGGGGAGACCTCATGCCGGGGCTTCAAAGGTGAAACTCACCGAGCACCCAATGCGGAGACATGGCTGCTCATGTACACGCGGGTTCGGGATTGCGTGCGCGAACGACAGCGCTAGCTTGGGACTCGACTGCTCCTTCATGAGAATCATAGAGTTCTGCGGATGGGCAGCTGAACAGCTGCAGATTCAGTCGCTAGCCTTAAGGTGAAACGGCAGGTGACCACTTGCAGGCATCCATGTAGTGGGCCTGTGGGCCACAAGGTCACTGAAGTGTGCCGACATGACGTCCACAACTCAACCTTTCACTTCGGTACGAGTGACTGGTTGCGCAAGCAAGTGTTGACCTCGCTGTCCTTGTCCATGTCCCTGATGCGAGGGGGCGGACCCTGCCATGCATGCTGAGCATATCAGCTGCCTGCACGTGGCCGGTCACTCCCATGACCAGGAAGGCAGTGATATGCGGCCCAGAAGCTTCATCCAGTGTGTGTATGTTGGGCAACGTCAGAAACCTGATCTGAAAGCCAGTATGTCACCGACGTCCTTCATGCTTTTCATCAAAGCTGGTGCATCAAGAGCTGTGAAGACTGCAGAGCTTAGCTGCACACTAGCTCGGCACCCAAGACAAGTCAGAAGCGGTCATAGGTAGAGACCAGCATTGAGCAGGTGTAGTGAGGTTGCAGGGCTGGAGCCCTGAGCAGCGTTCATATTGTCCATTGCCTCTGACCACTGTGTATGTTACGCAACACAGGCTGTGAAGAAAGCTCGCTTGGCAGGCGGGCTGGCATGGTCAGTGTTTAGCAGGGACCACTTGTTTGTGGATGGCTGGTATGCCTCCAGCACTGGGCGCAGGTCTTTCAGGCAACTCTGGAACCCGCCGACAGCAAAGATCTGAACAGATGCCAGCCAAAAAGTCAGCCACTCTTAGTAGTCAGCTGATGTAGCAAGCGGTGCACTGCATGCTGCTGGACTGCAAATTCAGCATGATGGGCAGTCCGAAAGTAGGTGCACCACAGTCAGCCAGCAGACTATGACTCTTGACTGTTACAAGAATCGTGTACTGGGTAAGCGCATCAGCAGGCCTTACCGTGTTGTCAAGGGCCACAGCTGACCCAAATGTGCGCGGCGCACTCAGGGGTGCTACAGACTGCCACTGCATCTTTCGGATGTCCAGGACCTCTACATCTGCCATGACGGCATCAGTGCCGGTCCCGCCAATTGCATACAGCTGGCTACTGAGGGTTGCACAGGCAAAATTGCCTCGCGCGTGCCTCATGGGGCTGTCCATCATCTGCCACCTGGGAACAGGAGGGCGGTGGGTGATTCAGGTGCAGCTCGCTGCATCTGAGATAGAAGTGCAGGGAGCACTGGGTGGTAGACAATGAGACAACAATCCAGGCTGCCTCCAGCATGTAGCAGGTGCAAGGAAGGCAAGCGCATGCCCGTCAGCATGCCCCAAGAACAGAGTTTGCTAGATGCTGCAGTGCTCAGAACTCCTGCACGCCTCTGCATGCTGTCCAGTCTCTGTCTGTGCAGCAGCTACACCGGCATGCCAGTGGTGACTGGACGGCGGTTGCCAGCAGCAGGCACTGATGCAGAAGCTCGATGCTGCTGCTGGGGCTTGCCTGCCCTCCCTGGGGTCGAAGCGCTCTGTTGTGTTGAGGCACCTGTCCCCATCAACGCCGCCCACTGCAAAGATGCAGTCTTGCAGGGTGGCCACTGCCAGGGCCCAGCGCCTGGACAGCATAGCAGGGCATGCTACCCATTGGTCTGCCATGACATCGTACCTGCAGGAGATTAGCCACAGCACTTAGAGATGAACATGGGTCTATTGATCAGAGAGCAGCTCAGCAATAGTGCCTCAAAATCATTTTACCTCTGGAAGAGAAGCAGTGGGCTTTGTATCCGGTGTGCTAGCCGTGGTTGATGGGGTGTTAGGCACTGTGAGAAGGATACCCCACGACACGCCCCCCTGGAGATGTTTTTGCAGTGCCTGTAAACCTGTTACGCTCAGCCACCCCAAGAGCAGCAGGGCAGTAGGCCTGGTGGCACGTGCAGACAGGGAATGCCTGCCAGGGCATGGCACCTTTGCACAGTGGCAAGCAGACGCAGCACACAAGCAGAGGGCGCTCACCGCTCACACACAGAGAGGTGCTGTTGGCCAGCACCGCCACCCATGGTGTAGATGGTGTTGTGCAACACCGCTGCTGCAAGGCTCCCTCGTGCTACCTGCATGGGTGCCCGAATGACCCAGGAGCTGGGCGCAGCAGTGTCGCAGCTGCACAGACAGATGAAGCAAGTCAGGCTGGGCATGCACAAGATGCCTGAGGGCCGCAAGCAAGCATGAGAATGCAATGTCTGCAATGCCCTGCGGCAGCAACTCAAGCTGCCGTGCCAAGCCTTGCAGAGCAAGGCACATTTCACGAGCGTTGGAACATATGCAGCAACGGCTGGGTGCAGCAGGCTGCTGACAAGGCCAGCAAGCCGGCTGTGCTGCCCATCCTGTTAGCAAGAAACAGCTCAGCCTCACATGGGCACCAGCACAGGAGCATGAGATCAACACATGTCACCTACCTGATCACGCTCGCAGACCAATCTTCCTGAGACCCTGTTGTGCTGCCGCCCATCACGTACACAGTCTGGCCAACAGACACAGAAGCTCCAAAGGCATGGATGCCAGGCATGTCGGGCAATGTCTCCCACTCTCCGCTGCTGGGCGTGCATGACAGCGCTCCCCACTGCCATGACGCCTCAGAGCAGCCGCCACAGATGTAGATCTGCAGCCAAAATGGCTGTCTGTGCACCCAGGCGGGAGGATGCCGCCACTCTGGCTGCGAAGCATCTCATAAGGCCACCAGACTAATCAGGACCAGGCAAGCTTGGCACACAAGCCAGCATGGCAGTGCTGCAACAGCAAGCACGTCACCACACAAGAAGCCTCCACCTTGGCAGGCATGCTAACCTTATTGCTCCTGCTTGGAGCCCTCTGGATGGGCTCCTGCCTGGCGTTTGCAGGCGTAGCCGGCAGCTGGGGCTGCTGCTGCTGGTGCTGGTGCTGCTGAGGCTGCTGCTTGAGGAGGATGTGCTGCCGCACCTCAGCCAGGCCCACCCGCAGCGTTTGCACCTCATCCTCAAGATTGGCACACCTCCGTCGCAGAGCCTGATTTTGCGTCTCAAGGCTCTGCAGGTAAGAGACAATGAGCTCTAGGGACAAATAGACTTGGCACAACAGCAGCATGCATCTTGATGCCTTGTTGAGGCATGCCCATAGGGAGAATATCTGCGGAAGACGGAGTAGACTTGAGCATTTCTGTACATGTCAATGCCCTCAGGTGAGCACGGCCTGAGCACACGATCTGGGCTGCACAGAGGCTCAGGAGCCCAACATGTGTGCTGAGGCCATTTCTGTTTTGAACAGGCTGCCTCCTGTAGGGCATGACATGTGTATCTCCTTGCTCCGAGGTCAAGTTGGGATCTTGGCCAGGACAAGTGATGGCAGAGCAAAGTTGCTGCCAGAGTTACGCAGAGGGCTGCTGGAGAGGCTGCAAAAGCAGCTGAGATGTGCTAAGGCACAGGCATGACTGGTGTCATTGTACAAGTGGATGCCCTGCAAGATGAGGACAGGGCTGTGTCATGAGGGAACTGGTGCATTTGTTTTGCAGCTCTGCAAGGTGTTTTGCCACACATGCTTTGTACAGAGGCCCTGCTCCACACGCCATGCTGTGCTTCTGAAAGTCTCAATGAGCTCAAGTACGTAGCGACCTTGCCCTGGCAGTGAGTGGCACGGAGAACATGGTGCACATGCGCACCAAGCGAGCCAGTGGCCAGTGCTTTCTGCATCAAGCATGCATGAACAGCAGGCACACCTGTCAAAGAGGTAAGACAGACCACAGGATGAGTACAAACTCAAGTCAAGGACAGCAGCGCTGTGTAATGCGCAAGCATCCATGGCTGACCTGCATTGTCTTCATTCCTGTGCGAAGCTCCATCCTGAGGGACATCAGCTCAGCCATGTCTACGCCCATCAGAGTAGCAGGGGTGGCCCTCTGGAGATACAGGTTGTCATTGTATGAGGACATGATGCTTTCAAACCCATTGTGTGGGGACACGATGCTCTCAAGGCTGCCAAGTTCAGCACAGCCTGGAGGGCCTGTTTGATACGAGCAGGCACTCCACAAAGTTTCGGGTTACCAACCAAGCCAGTCAGCAACATGCATCACAAAGCATAGGAAGTCCGCCCCATTGCAGTCAAAGGATGAAAGCAGAATTGCAGCCCTGCGTTGGGAAGGTACAGGCAGGCTGGACTTTATCTGTGTACCTGGGCAGCCTCGCTCAGCACAAAACCTCCTCCCGGCTGGAAGTTCCCAAGCGACACAGTCGGTGGAAGCGCCTGAACCGGCACCGGAGGCTGATGCCTTGCCGATGGCGACAGCCCTGTGGGTGATCCCTGGTGATGCCCAGGCGGCACCGCAGTCTGAGGGGACTGGGTGGGGGGCTGCTGCAGCTGCTGCTTCAGCCTCTCCTGCTGCTCAAGTCTCTCATGGGTTGGGGGCCTAAGAGGGGCGGTGTGCTGAGGGGAGACCCATGGCCACTGGACGTCTGAGCCATGATTCTGTGGTGAAGCATCAGCGCTTGCCTGCTGCGCAGGGGCACTGTCCTTGCCTGAGGCTGGGGCCCCATCCTGAAAGCCCTGCTGGCCCTCAGCCCCTGTGGTGTCACTGTATGCATCGCCGTTGACATCAGCCTCGGCATGTCCGCCTGCAGCACCGCATGCTTGCAGTCATCAGGCACAAGTGCTGTACTGATGAGCAGATGCTGAGCATTTGCGCCACCAGGCTGCACAGCAGCTCAACAGCAGCTTGGCCATGAGCAGCAAGCCTAGCAGTGTGCCCACATGCCGCAGCAGCTGGAAGGCTTCCCAGCATGGGTGCAGGTTGCTCTGCAATGCTGCCGACATCACAAGCAACCTGCTGGATGGACAGCATATGGAGGGCCATCACCAGCGCTTGCCACAGCCTGCTCTGCAATGCTGCCTGCCCTGCCCGTTTGCTCAGCAGTGCCTTCATAGGCTGCCTCCCCCAGTTCTGCCAGAGCTTCACCTAGTGGGCTGCCATACTGCTTGCGGGCGGAGGGTGTCAAGTCCACTAGGTCGCCATTCACTGTGAAAAGTTGCTTGTTGTTGGCTGCATAACTGCTGGCGTCCCATTGCACTGCAAGGCCAAAGTCATGCTGGACAAGTGGCGTCATATGTGCTACCATTGCAGGCTGATGACCCAAACGCTGTGCAGCAGCAGTTGAAAGCAGGTTGCTGGCCGTGCAAGCATGCAGCAAGATGATCAGCTGAAAATGCGGTGCAGCGAGGCCTGCAGTGCATGCATAGGTGCTTGCATTCACAAGCGGGGAGGCTCTCAGTGCAGCAGAGTCAAGGCAGCTGCCTGGTAAGCAGCCTGCATCCTGACCTGGCACCAAGCTTTCGTGCTGCATGAACACAAAGGTGGCAATGTCGTTGGTGGTCTGGGCCCCCTCCCGCAGCAGTAAGGACACGATGTCTTGCTCCAGCTGAGCCACAGGATCATGCATAAGCTGGCCACCCTGGTAGGATCCCCTCCTGCTGTCAGGCTTGCCCCCATGCTTGGCGACTGCATTTGCCCAGACACCTTGGGAGGCAGGCACTGTCCCATTCTCGTCGGCACTGTAGTCTTGCTTGAACGAGTGGTGCTGGGGAGGCAGCCCTGCAGCCAAGGCCAGAATCTGGCAAGTGTTGCATTGTCCTGGCAAGACATGAATGGCACCACATGAATGACACAAGCATACCCTTGAGAATTGCACCTTGCATGTTGGCAGGTCTCAAATGGGCGCCAGCACACCCCAGAGCAGGCAGGCAAGCTGCCAGTGGGTCTACTAATTTAAGGAGGGCCGCAGAGGCCCCTGGATACAGAGGGGCCAGTGCTCTCAAAACACAGATACGCTGTGCTTACCTGTCCTCAGGCACTCGATGGCCTCCTCAACTGTGTTCAGCGGCGGGGCCGCCCTGCAGCATTGGTCACTCAGAAAGACCCAGCCATGCTCCAGACGGAAGACATGGGGGTTGGAGCGCAGGAAGGATGCCAGCTTCATGACCTGCAGGCAAGGGACTAGGGGTGTAACGTGGCTTGCCAGGTCAACAGTGCAGGAGCTCTTGCTGTCTGCAAGGGGTTTCAGCGCAGACATCTGCTACAGAGCATGCTGCTAGCATAGGCATTGCCGGACTCCTGCTGGACTGCAGAGCAGCCAGCTGCTGAGCAGGGTACTGTGAAGCCCCTCAGTGTGCTGGCCAGCAGGCGGCATGCGCTCACCGTCATAGCCACGTCTGTGAGGTTGCAAAACCTGTGCAGGTCATGGCGCATGTGTGCGGGCCGGTTGAGGTGGCGCATGATGCTCACTAGATCAGCACGCAGGCCCCTCTCAAAGTCTATGTATTTCTGCACAGCACAGAAGTGTTGTCAGCTGGCATGCACGCATATGACACAACCAGCACTTGGCAGGACACTGACCAGCTGCATAAGCGGGGCAGGCAATGGTGGTACCCAAAGCAACAGCAGGCATCAGCTGCTCAGGCATTGAGGAACACAGTGCGCACAGTCTCCAAGCACAAGGCTTTGGCCAGGCTTTCTGCCAGGCCAGGAGGTATATCAAAAAAAGCGCACCTTGTGTAAGCAGACATTTGACTCCCTCAACACGAACATCTCACGCCGTAGCTTGAGCCACTCCCTCAGCGACATGTGCTTGGGGTTCATCCTGGCATGCTGCACTAGCGGCACAGCAACTTGGTCCAGGCTGTATCCTGCAGCGCAAAGCATTATTGTGCTCAGCAGGGTTGTGTGACTGGCACTTATAGACAGCACGGTGCATCACTCAGTGAGTAGAACCTCAGGTCTGCAAACCTCAGATCTGCAATACATCCCAAGAGGATTGCTTGAGGAACCAAGCTGACCAAGTGTGTGTCGGAATGCATTACAGGGCTGTAACATGAAATGAGCTCTTGTACAAGACTGCAAAACCCAGCCTTCAGGCTCGTCGCAGCCTTCACAATGGTCTCGTTGGCAGTCTGGCATTTCTGTACTGTTCAGCGCCCTGCAGAGGCTTACCCAGGGGTCTGAAGTACCTTATTTGTGTCAAAGCCCCACAAAGGAGAGGGGCACACCACAGGCGGAGCCCAGATCCTGTTTGCTGCTAAGATCAAGGCTGAGCTCCCAACATGAGGAATGCACCCGACACGAGCCTCACAACGGGGCATGCTGCACATGCTCACCCAGGTGTGGGTTAGAATTCCTCATGTGTCTCAGCAGCAACTCCTCCAGAGCCAGGTCAGGGTCCAGTGGCGCTGATACCTTGTCCCCTTTGCTGCCCTTCATGCTCCTCACGCCCTTCACAACGTTCCACTGGTCCTCGTGCTCCTCCTCATCATCCAAGTCGCTGCCACTCTGCAGGCATACATCACACCCAGTTGGTCATTGCCTCTTTGAGGGCTGATGAGCACAAGGCTGGGCTTGACTCAGGTCTCAAGTAGCAAGCACATTGATGCCTTTTCCTAAAGGGCAGGGGGTCGCAAATGAGGCTCAAGGCTGCTTTTGACTGAAGCAACAACTCCCAGGTGAGATTGTGGCAAAAGGCCTGAGACAGCACCTTCCGCTCTCAGAGCACCCACCGGTGGGACCTTCATGGGGATCTCCTGCCTCAGCGGCAGGACCAGGGGCCATGAAACATGGTGCGCTTTCAACACTCTCCCAATTTTGGTCAGTCTCACAACCTACAGACAGTGACACAATACATGCAGAATAACGAAGCTTGCAGAGGAGGGCTTTCCCAGCTCTGCTGTTGTACTTGCAGCATGAGTCAGTAGTCAAAGGCGTGCAGTGGCAGCAGTGTCAGTGCGCCAGCAGCAGCACAGCATGAGCAGATGGGCAGATTCGGTAGCTGCTGCGCAGAGTCTGCTTGCAGAAGAACTTCATCGTTTGATGAGTGGGTGACGTAGTGGCGGCGGCAGATCTCCCTTTTGCAATCAGCACAGCAGCAGATGGTTGGGGGGGTGCAGTGACAGCAGCACCGACTCTGCAATACATAGTCACATGGACCTTCAGACCACGGCACCTTGTTATTCTTGGCTCCATATCCATCCACTGCAAAGTGTGTATTGTCCTTCAAGAAGTCGTGCAGGCGCCCGCAGCCAAAGTGCTCTGCAAAATCTGTGCCAAAGGGCAGCAGCCTGCCGATGACTTGTCCCAGGTCTGAGATTGTCAGTCGCTTGTTAGGGGCCGCTCCTATCACGCTTGCTGCCAAGGCAACACATGTCCAACTCAACTGCGGTGTGAGATCAGCCAGAGTCTTGGCTGGACAACAAGCTGCAAGGCCTTGTTGATCAGGCAGCTGATTTGTGCGCAACACAACAAAACTGGAGGGCAAAATGCAGGAGGAGGAGGCCGTCGTGCTCGCACTACTCACTTAAGGCCTCAGTGGCCACTTGCCGGTTGTCTTGTGCTTTCTCCATTCAACAGCAATGCCTCGTTGATGTTCATGCCATGGGCAGGTCACGGATTCTTCCAACCTCGCAGCAGCTACACAGTCCAGATCAGTATGTTGCTGCAGACAACAGGGGCGTCTAACTCTAGCTCATGGCATTTCCCCTATTACTAAAGTTTAGGTTAATTGTTCGAAGAGCTTTTAAAATGAGCCAGAGCATGTTGCGGCCGTGTAGCTGCACGCAGCTGACATCAAGGCGGTCTAATTTTACTGGCCTCACGCAGCAGCTGAGCCGGCTGAGTGTGGCCCCTCAGCCTGCCAGGCCCCTCAAAGTCGCAGTCGAAGGTGAACAGTCCACATGCTGCTGCTTTGACAGTCACAGCAGGTACCTGGAAGCCTTGCAGCTTTCAGCTTGAACACATCTGACCTCTCCCTGCTCTCCTGCAGCCTCGGGCCGGAAGTGCCATCTTACAGGGCAGAAGGCCAACAACGGCTACAATGTCACCTTCTCCCACAAGCGGAACAAGAGGCTGCAGCACGTCAACCTGCAGGAGAGGAAAGTGTACTGGCCAGAGAAACAGAGATGGGTCAAAATCAAGCTGAGCACCAAGGTGACCAGATTACGCACCCTTTAGACCAGCAGCTTGTGCCGCGCCTGCTCAGGGCACATTAGATCTACAGCAGGGCCTGAATGCTTTGGGGTCTCAGCTTGCTTCCTGGCACTCAGCTCAGAAGCAACATGCTAGCTGACATGCATGCGTTGATGGCTGCTCAGCGTGTAATTTGACAGCCTGTCTGCTCTGTATTGCAGCGTGTTGAGCATGCTGGCTGAATTCAGCGACGGCATTGCTTCTTTACCTCTCTGAAGTTTTGATGGGTTGTCTGTACTTCCTGAGGTCTGCCTGCCTGCCCTGTGACCCAGTGCTAAGACCTGGGTGTCTGCCTGCAGGCTTTGAAGACTGTGGAGAGGGACGGTCTGCAGAAGGTGGCCAATGAGCACGGCATAGATCTCAGCAAGCTGCCGTTCAAGGACGTGCGACCTCAGAGGGTGGATTACCTAGCAAGTGAGCAGTGCGGTGCATGATGCAGAAGCTGGAAGGTGCACACTGCTTGGAGGGCCAGCAGTATGAGGCTGACCTGCTTCATGCTGCCAGGAGTTCCTGGGTGGCTCTGCTGCACACTGCCCAGCGTCGGCAAGCGCTGCGTGTGAGGCCGTGCTCCATGCCTGATGGTTGCTGCAAGCTACCTGGCCAAGGAATGGGCTGAGATCTGATATGAGTTCATTCTTACTTTTTGCAGACCGTGCAGAGGTGTGCCCCCCCATGCCAAGGAGAATTGCCAAGCGGCGAATGAAAAACCCTGAGAAACTGGCAGCATCAAAGAAGAAGCCCAATGTGACCAAGTACATTGCAGGAGGTCGCATGATTGTAACCAGGGCAGAATAGGTGCTGCTGCAGCACTTGATGCTGCCTCATTCTGCTGCCCACTTACAAAATGTAAAGCCTCTCCCCACCAGCTGAGGCTGCGCGAGTCCATCAGCTCTGTGAAGCGGCACAGGCCCCCACAATTACATTGTAGGGGCAAATAGTGACACACACTCCACCAGTGCTGGTCCTCACTATGGGCGCATCATACATTTGATGGTCATACAGGCAGCAATCTAGTAGGCAGGCAAACATTCAATGTACTGCACATGTGTCCTTTGCAGTCATCTACCCCCTCCCATTGGGAAGAGGGGTGGACTCCTTGCATCCTCCTCGTCCAGATTCAGGCCTCCATCCCCACCTGTGGAAGCAAGAGGTGAAGCACGCAGCATCAGCAACGGGCTGCCTTGGCCGTGGACGAACACGCTTGTCTGGGAACCAACTGGGAAGTATCGGCAACTTTGTTCAGCCAGCCCATGGTTCGCAGCCCCGGAGGGTGATGGGCTCATGAAGTATAGCAAGTGCTAGTCAGCAGGTGTTGGTAAATATGCCAGGCATGCTCATCAGCAAAGCGGCAGATGTCAAGCATCAGGTGTTCAGGCATTCTCACCAGAAAGAGGATCATAACAGGCGCCCTCAGCCTCCCTGCGCTGCCGCCCGGTAAGCTGGGCAAATTTGTCCTGGACCCAGCCAGCGCAGCCACCCAGGCAGGCCAGCACAGGTGCACCTGATTCCTCAATGGTGGCCTTGAGGCTGTCGCTGGCAAAGCGCGTCCACCAGAAGAAGGTGCCTACTGCCCCAGCCACAAGCAACTGCAGCACAAGCAACGGAAGCTCTTGTACGCGATGCAGCAGCAGGATGGCGGATGACAAGGCTCGCATCAATGTTGAAGTGCAGCAACAGGGCGGCTTTAATCTTGGTGGCTGACTGAGGCAGGCACACAGGTACAGGCATTGCAACATCTGTCATGCGAACAAATACTAGTGCTTAGGCTACCACCCCTGGAGTGAACTAATCTGAACATCCAGTGTAACACTCAACACTGCTTCGCCACTCACCAGCAGCACAGACATTGTCCGCAACCAGTGGCTGCGCTCGCCTTGGTCCCGCTGGGTGCCTGGGCATCTATCCCCCACGCAGTGCCCCTGCCCATCGGAGTCCAGCAGCACGCGCTCCACCTGCTGGCATGTGTCCTGGTGTAGCAGGCGCAGGTGGCTCTCTGAGACGTAGTACTGGCCTGTCGCAATGATGGGGCACTGCTGCGGGTCAATGCCCTGCATGGCCTCGCAGGAAGAGTTGCCAGCGCGGCGCTCGTAGCCATACTCACACTCTAAGTCCTCCTGCAGAGGCACGGCACAAGGCAGATGTAGTGTTATGCATACAGCCGTCCTGCAAAGGCAAATTGCTGCAGCATGTTCGAGAAAGGCTGAGGGAGGCCTTCAGCGCAGGGCGGGGGATAGCTCACCCTGCCCTGCGCAAAACACCAGCACGTTTCACGGGGCCTTGACATGTTGGGGGATTCTGGCCTTGGTGGAGTGCAGTGGCCGTGCTGCACACCAGCACGGCTATGAGCCTGCCTAGCAGCCCAGCAGCTCAGCACAGCACCGAGAATGTCAGCAGCCCACTGTGCTTACATGGTTGCAGAAGCAAGGAGTCACATCCAGGACAGTGCCCCGCCAGCCCTTGCCATTATAGCAGTCCGCATCTGGCTTGACACGGCTCCAGGTGTGATTGCGCCCCAGCTGGCACATCTCAGGCTTGGGACCGGACCAGGGCTCATAGTCTGTCTCTGTGCAGTCCTGCAGGGGCAACAGATGTTGCTGAATTGGCAGGTATTAGTCTACGCAGCTCAGCATATTGTCACATTCACAACTCTATTGCTCAACAGAGTGGCAGAGTGCAACATTGCCATCTGAGAGAGCGCAAGTTGCCCACTACAGAGACCAATGGATGATGGTGCCCTGCTTTGACAGCAGCAAGTGCAAAGAAAGCTGCAGCCCCCTGCAGATGCTGGGCAGCAGCCTGACTCTGCTTCAGGTTTGCAACAAAGATAGCAGCTGCTGTTGCTGGTGCTCTGATGTCTGAGACAGGCAGGCCATGTATTCAAGGCTGTGCACATCACAGTCGGTCACTCACCGGCCACCCCTGCACCCCCCGGGAACTACCGCCTGTGCACATGCTAAATGCAGCCAGCAGTTTGGCAATCTGCAGCAAGGGGTCTTGCACCCTGCTCCTGCCACCTTGAGCAGCAAGAGCATGTGTGTCTAAAGGCTTGGAGACGCACCGGCCACTCCTGGCCCCCCTGCCTGAGGATGTCTATGATGTCCAGCATGTAGAGCATGCCCTTGGGCCAGCCAGGTGTGTTGCGCTCCATTGTACATTTGGGGTGAGCATTGCTCTTGCGGCACTCCTGGCCATGCAAAGCAAACACGTGTGACTTGCCGCTGGGCTCCAGCCTGCAATGCAGGAAGCCTGTGGGGTGCTGCACAATTGCAACAAGCAGCCTGTGCCTATTGTGCTCCCAGGCCAAGACAAGGCAGAGGCTGCCTGCCACAGGCAGCTCTGAGCAGTGCCAGATGCAACTGTAATGGGGTGGCAGATCACACCCTCTGGATGAAGGATCCCACATGAAAGGGGTCCCTGCAGCTGCCACCCGTCACACCATGCCTCATGTGAGGCCCTATTGTTCCACAGTGCTGACCTGATGTTCTGCACATCCAGCGCCTTGGGCAGGTCGATGCGGTGCCAGCAATTCCCATAGTCCGTGCTGAACCTGACATTGTCGGTCGGCGACTCAGCCTGCACAGAAATGAAAGCGTCATTCAAGCCAGCCAGGTCTGCTGCAAAATCTTGAGAATGGGTGAGCCAGTCTGTTTGGCCAACCACGCATGCTGCCATGCAGCTGCAATCCACTTGCAGAAGGCTGTGGTGACGATTGCGTACGGGTCACAGCTAAATCCCTCTGGTCACCCAGACATGCAGTGCAGAGCAGCTGCTCAACATTGGTGAGTGCACTGACCTCATGCCTTGCCAGCAGCACAATGGATCCATGGTCTCCAAACTCATAGATGGCTGTGTGGTCTGCCACATCCTTCCAGGTCAGGCCGCCATCACTGCTGAGCCAAGTGCAGGTGGTGTCAGCTGCAAAGTCGAGGTGCTCCCCCGTGTTTCCGGATGCCATGATGAAGCCTGGGGCACTCATGTGGGAGTAGAAGCTGGGGCGAGCACCTGTAGCACCCGTGAGGAACAGGGTTGCTGACTGCTGCATGCACACCTCATCTCAGAGCAGAGACTCCACATGACAGCTGATTGCGTCTAGGTTGGGCGGTGTTGCAAATAGAACCTGTGAGGAGCAGCAGGCTGCAGCGCCAGGACAGGCTGCACGCTGTGTCTTGTGCCAAGCCCATTGTACCAGGGGGACGCGCTGCAGGACGCAGGCCCAGTTGACGTGGGGGTGACCATGCGCATCTGTCCAGGAAGGGCACGCATGGTGCCAGCAATGTTTGCGCATCCTCCCTTGATCTGCTGGGGTTACTGGCTCCCACCTGGGCCTGAATACCAGTTGGTGGGACCATGCAGGTGCAGCTTGCACTTGGACCGGTCCTGCATGCCCTTGCACTGATTGCAGATTTTGTTGTTGTAGTCAGGATCATCTGGCGTCTCCAGATCTGACCACTGTGCGCCTCCATTGAAGGTGATCTACAGAAGTGGCAAGAAGTCGGAGATTTATAGCCATCCTCACAGTCCTGCCAGCGCATGCAGCAACATTGCTGCCTTTGCTCTGCTTGAACGTTGCAGCTGGCTTGCAGGGTCTTCAGGTCACTTTAGCCCACTCTGTCTGTGAGCAAACAGACTGCAAGGTTTTAGAGGCCTTTCAGCAGATGCCACAGCCCTCACCCCTGTTTGTGCTCACTGCTGCATAGAGCTGCAGTTGGAAGGCGCTAGCCTATGCTGCAATGTCAGCAAGTGGACCTCAATACCTTTGTCTGGATGAAGTCTTCATAGGACTTGCCGGTCCTGCGCATCATGTCAGGGTCCATGAACACCTCCTGGGACAGCTGATTGGCCATGTAGCCACCTGTGAAACAAGCAGGCCATGAGGCACACGCGCAGCCAAGAAGACTGTGATGGGCAGAGATGGAGCCTGTGAGACAGGTTGTGGGCCAAACAGGCTGGCAGGCAGTCAGTTGGATTTTTGGCAGCCTCTGGGCACAGGCAGGGAGGCAGTGAGGCAGGCTGTGGGGCACCCAGCCAGGGCAGGCAGGCAGGCCCAAATGCAGCACACACGCAAACAATGCAGTGTCACTCGTGTCAATGCTGCTTGAGGCAAAGCCAAGGTACTCCTCACTGCCTGCAGGGTCCTGGGTCAAGCCAGGCTGACAACTGGGCTCACCTTGCAGCCACTCAATGCGTACAAAGTCTGTCATGTACTCACGGCGGTAGTTGCGGTCCATGCTGAAGGTGAACAGGCTGGTGTTCCATCCTGCAGGCCACAGGGACATGTTGCTCCCTGGCTGCGCACGGCCGCGCGCTGGAACACTGCTTACATGCTTCTTGATGCCATCTGTGGGTGTTGCTGTGCAGTACGTGTTGGCGATGTCAGCTGCGTGAAGCAACAAAATGACTGATGCAGTTTTATAGCCCAGGAGACACTGCAGGCAGGGCTGTCTGATCTCTGGGCTGTAATCTGGGCTCTTGCCTGATGCGTAAACAGAGCCCATGGGGGCACTGGCGCTGAACTCATCGCGCTCATCATGGTCTACAATGGCAAAGACGCCTGTGCCATCGTGTGTGCGGATGAGGTTGTAACCCTGGTCCAGCAGGCCAGTGGGCAGGCAGGCCTGCAGTTGCGACGGCCAGATATGTCAGCAAACCCAAGCACCTGTGACTTATCATCCAGACAATAGCCATCAGCAGCAGTGGTCCAACAGGCTTGTGTGCAAGCATGCCAGAAGGCGGCCTGGCAGAGACCAGCCCCTCACACCAGCAGCAAGCCTGCAGGCGCCGTCAAGAACCCAGCTCGCAGGCACCGGCAACAAGGAATAGGCAGGCAGCTGCAGAGTCATCAAACAGAACATGAGGCTGCCTGATCAGCTGTAAGCCAGGCGCCCAGGCCACCACCCCTTGAGAGCTGAGCAGCTAGCTGTCACCTCGGTGTAGGTCATGTCTTCGGTATCGCTGATGTACAGGGCCACTGCATTGCGGGCAGTGGCGTCCTTGGGAACAGTGCGCTTGGACCCGTCGGGCGCCTGGGGGCAGCTGGCAGGCATGGCCAGGAAGATCTGCAAGCAGGGGGGGAAGAGATGTTTGATGCTTGAGCGGGGGCTGCCTGATCGTCAATCACCCATAGGTAGCAGGCCAGGCTTGAGCAGCAGCACTTGAGCAACAGCTTGCGGGCTTTGGGCAGAACACTGCGGGAAAGGCATAGGACTGCCATGCCAGCAGGTCACCTACAGCGGAGCTATGAGTGTGGCAGCTGCCAGCAGCGCTGCTGCTAGTAAAGGGGCAGTGGCCTTGCACAACGTTCTAAAGGGCAGGCTTGAGGCAATCATGACAGAATTGCGCTGATTTGGCTGTCCCTGACAAGATAATTAGGCATAGAACTGTAAGGCCAGCTGCGCTGCCTCAGCAACAGGCCATCTCTGTGCAGCACAGGAGGCATGATGCCATAAGGCCATCAGAACTGCTGTTGCAGAGCTGTGCTCACATCAGCAGTACGCAGTCACCTTGTGAGCTAAAATCTCGAACTGGTTGCCACAGGGTGCAATTTTCTCATGGTCGGAGGCAAAGAAGTCGTGGCTGGCCACAAAGTGCAGGTTGGGGTCCCAGCCAGGGTAGGGCCCCTGCAGGTGATCGGGATCCTCATAAAGGGTGGCCAGAATTGTTTCATCCTTCCAGCCTGCAGCAAAAGCCAGCCCTGTCTCAGCAGCTGAAGAAGTGTGGCCTCTCGCCACACAGGGCACCAGGTGCAGTGCTCACGCCTGCCAAGCGCTGTAGGGGATGATGCAGCAACCTGCAAGGAATGCATGGTGCAGCTGCGATGTGCTGAGGCTCCAGTTTGTTCAGCCGCGCAGCAGGGAGTGCTGGTATTTCGCCCACACAAAATGCGTCAAGACAGGGCACACAGCACATCAGCCAACCTGCAGAGGTGTTCCAGTGCAGCATGTTTGCGCCCCAGTCAAAGTCCCAAAACGCCGCAATCCTGCCATTGGAGGTGGCAGTCAGGTTGGTCCAGGTGACTGCAAAGTCCTGCATGAACAGAATTGAGAGATGTTTGAAGGACTCTGGCAGCACTCTGTCTTACAAGCATTACGCAGCTAACTTGTGACATTTGTTGGTCTGCACTGAACAGCCCTGCTGGGTGTATGGAGGCATGCTGCTGCATCAGTTGCTGGGTGGTTTGTTAGGGTCTGGCAGCCCACCAGCTGTATCACTGTCTAGACAGGCGAGAGGGCAGATTACCTGAGAGAGGAAAAGGTCATTTGCACACCATTTGCTGGTGTCGCCGTCATACTTCAAGCACTCATTTCTTCGTACACGAGCCAGCAGCCAGTCAGGCTGGTTGGGATGCGGCAGAATGTCCACCCAGAATCCTGCAGGCAGGCAGCAGACTCAGCTGCAGTGTCAGCAGCCACAATGGCCAGAGGTTTGCAGGTCAGGGCCACCGCATATCCTTCAAGCTTGCCCGCCATCCAGCCACCAGGAGAGCCATCTTTCCTGGCAGGCAGGTCTATGGCAGAAGGAGCTGAGCATGGCCATGTCTCAGAACAAGTTGCAGGCCAACATGCCTCATGGCCCCTCAACTTCGACTCACCCAGGGTGCGCCCAGGGGTGTCCAGCTCCACAAATGTGTCTCCAAAGTCGTTTGAGGTCCACAAGTGGAAGCCTGGCCCCAGGAAGAGCAGGTTGTGGGGGCTGCTCCAGTGATAGATGATGTCAACGACGCCTTCCTCAGAAATAGGTCCCTCTCCAGCGCCTGCAGAGGCCAAAACATTGCCGTGAGGCGTGGGAAGTAACGCTGTATGCTGTGAGGCTCTGTCTTTCAAGGCCAGGCAGGCTGACAATGGTGCGCACAACCGTCGCAATCAGGTCCTCGGCAATACAATGGTGAGCCGAGCGGAGTGCCTGCACCCCTGGGTGCATTGCAGCTGCTCTGTGTTGTATGCATGGATGGGGGCAGCAGCTGTCTTGCTTCTGACACAGCAGGGCAAGGACCTGTCCGGCCATGTCTGTGGGGTGTGCTACAGATGTCGCACAGTACAGCCTGCAGGGATTGTTGTGAATGAACTGGTCCTGTTCCTGAAGAAGCTCCCCACCTGCCTGTCTGCAAAAGCCTACCTGCCAGTCTGCAGAAGCCTACCTGCCATCTTTGTGGTGATGTCATGCCAAGTGCGGCCCCAGTCGCCAGAGCGCCACATGTGGCCGCCAATAAAGCCCCCTTGCCCCTCAGTGATGGCAAACACATACTGCAGGCAGGCACAGCAGGTGTCAGCCTGCTGATGGCACCATCTCAATGCCTGAGCCCAGACACTCAGGCATCTGTGAGATGCCTGTGGTCATCCACGACTGATGGCCCCAAGTCTGCGGACGCTGGAGGGTCCAATCCCCTCGAGTGTTTAGTTCTGCCAACTAAGACAATCAGTCCTCTATATCTGAAGATGGACAAATTCTGCTGAAAATTTGGGCACTGGTCAGGCTGCTGAGACATCCTCACCTGATCATAGGCCTCATCGCCGCGCTTCAGAGGTCCTGTCCATCTTAAGTCCAGGATTGGTGTATCTGTGAACTCCTGGACACAAGCATGTTCAGCTGAGAGCCCCAGAGGCTGCTGCACAATGCAGGTCATGCACGGATGGCGTCCACGCATCAATTCTGAGCAAGTCTTTTTTTAGGCTACAGCCCCTCACCGGCTCTGGCGCTCTGTAGCTCTTGTTACTGCACTCACTGGCCGCATCGACAGCATTCAGGCTGTCCCCTAAGAGCCCTTGCGCAGTTGCTGTTTCATGCTGCTCAGGACATGCATTTCCGTAGCATGTAGCTGCTACTTGCCTGCAGATCAGTGGAATCAGGCCAAGGAGCAGCAGATGACGTCCTGTCAAGGTCATGCAATCTCCAGCTGAAGAATCCCCGACTGCTCTCAGACAGGGACAGCGCTTACGGCTCGTTGTGCAAGAGCGCAGCTCACTTAGAAGGAAAGTCACATGTCTCATCTGTTGCCATCCCCTCATTTTTCTTCCGAATGGAGCTGCATGACAGTCTTTCAGCTGTGACTCCCACATTGGTAGGCAACAATCATTAGCACGAGACTTCCAAAATGATCACTGACTTTCTCAATATGACTTTGGCATGCAGGGGAAGGTCATCCTTGCCATAGCCCAAGCCATTGCTGAGATTGCTGTGAGTTCCACTACAGCCATAGCGCGGTTGCCAATCCACCTCCTGTTTGCCACTGCTAGGCAGATGCAAGCAGCTGAATGATGCGACTGTATGTGCAGGTTGTTTTGAGGACAGCCAGCACCCGCGAAGTGGGTAGTACCAATGCTTTTGGCGACAAGCAGCTGCAGGTAGGAGCACAAGGCTGCCTCACGCCCAGCAACCTCTGCAGTCTTTCTTTGCTTCCAATGCATGCAGGCAGATTTGCAGGCTAATGACATTGTGTTTCAGAGGCTGCGGGACTGCAAAGCAGTCTGCACCGCCAGCTCTGAGGAGCAGACAGCCATGCTGGACATGGGTGGCAGGGACTACTCAGTGAGTCATGCTGCCCATGCTGTGGTATGAAAGCTTTTGCTCCTGCAAAGGTGCACCAGTATCATGCAGGTTGCCCATGACCCTCTGGATGGCAGCAGCGTCATAGGCGCAAACTTTGCAGGTTGGTCGCCACAGCTGATATGAGACTGCAGTGCGGAAAGATCAGCACATGTTCCCCTGCAGTTGGTAGCATCTTTGGCATTTGGAAAGGACGGGAGCTGCTGGGACATACTGGCAGGCAGCAGGCTGCAGCAGCCTATGCTGTATACGGGCCTCGCACAGTGCTGGTGCTGGCGCGGCCGCAGGCAGGTGTGTCTCTTGCCAGGCCGGCTGCTTTGCACTCCACGCTGAGTCTCAAGTGGCCAGGCAGCCGCGCCACCTCTTGCTCTTGACAGCAGCACATGCCCGGCAGTTGCGTGTGAGGACCGCGCCAAGCCAGGGTCTCTGATGCCTTGTGCTGTGCTGCTAGGTGACAGTGGCCCACACACTGTGGAGGAGTTTGTCCTGGCTGAGGGATGCTGGCGCCAGGAGCGTTCAAACATCACCCTCGTGCACAGCAAAAGATTTGCTCCTGCCAACTTGAGAGCTTCTGCAGGAAACAAAGCCTACAGAGAACTGGTGACATTCTGGCAAAGCAACTGCTACACCTTGAGGTACACAGGAGCCATGGTCCCTGACGTCCATCACATCCTACAGGCAGGTGTACTACCATGCAGCAGTGTGCAGTTGCTAGCGACCAAAGCTTGGATTCAGCTCATGCCTCTGCTCTGCAGGCTGGCGGCATCTTCTGCAACCCCAGCTCAGCCTCGGCACCTCCCAAGCTGAGGCTGCTGTATGAGTGTGCGCCTCTCGCACTGATAGTGGAGGCTGCAGGCGGACTTTCACGGGGCAATGGTGGAAGGATATCAATCTTGGACCTGCAACTTGACAATGCAGATCAGCGAACTGTCATCAGCCTGGGTGCTGCGGAGGAGGTCCACCGGACTGTGCCTGCTCTGATGGAATCCAGGTAGCTCCAGCTGTAAAAGTGTGAATTTCCTTTTGTTGCTGACTCTAAATCAGAAACACACCGGGCTGCACCATTTAATTCAGGAAGGAAGCCCCTCTGCGACCGGAACAATCTTGCAGACAGGGTTTTCCCAACGAAGCCCCTTTTGGGGCCGCCCAGTGGGCACCAGCCTGCTGAATCTGCAGACCATGTTCTAGAGCAACCCTGCAGGGCCGTTGGCCCTGCAACACGTGCTGTGCACGAGAATGCCTGCTCTTGCCACCACCCAAGCGGCTGCAGTGCAGCCATCCCTCATGGCAGAGCCCTCTACTGAGACTGTCCCCAAGATCAAGCTACGCGTTTCAAGTGGCGGCACGTTCGTCCAGGTACTGTTGTTGCAGCCGGAGAATTGCTGACAAGCTCCCATCAGCCTCGCTGAGCTGTCTGTTGCGTGCAGGATGACAAGACTGGCAGGTGCAGCTACCATGGCGGTGTGACACACCTGGACAGCGTGCCCTGCAGCTGCAGCTACATGGAGCTCATGCACCGCCTGTGTGAGAAGGCTGAGTGCGATGTCTCGCTCAAGTACCTCGTTCCAGGGGAGGACCTGCACCCAGACAACCTGATCTCAGTCACTGGCAACGATGATGTGCAGGTAGCCAGGCAGATGCCCTTGTGCAGCTTGTGCGGCACCCTTCAACCAATGTCATGAAATCTGTGCCTCAAAGCTGTTTGCTGCTGCTTGATGTCCTCACCCACGCATCTGTCAGGAGGGCTAGGCATGTTGGCCTGCTGGCCCAAAGCAGTCGCCATTTCAGCTCTTCAGGCAAAAGGGGGCGCCGGCGTCCTGGTGATGCTGAGGGCCTTTGTTGGCTGCAGACAGCATTGCTGGGCACTGCAGGAGCCACAAAGCTGGTGTGTTGTGCCTTTGGAGGGGAGGGCCCTGTGTCAAGTATCGCTGTCTGGCTGCTGGGTTCATCATGGGCCACTTTCCCTGCGTCCACCAGCTTTGCTGCCTGGCCCTGCAGGAAATGATGGAGGAGTTTCAGCGAGGCCTTCGCATGGGGCACACTCCTAGCAAGGCGTTTCGCATTCGTGTATTCCTGTTCTCAGCCTTCAGCGGGGACCTTGCGGCGATTGGCATGGGAGATGGACGTGACCAGTTTTCTTTCGAGAGGTGCTTGCCTGGGGCTGCAGCCCCTGTTGCAGAGACTGGCCGGGCCCGTGCGGCACCTACCTGCTGGCTTGGGCTGCGCAAGCTTGTACGGGCGTCTCCTCCCGCTGGACCTCTTCCCTCCTGCTCGCTCAGGTCGCTGTTGCTCTCATGGTGCTGATGTGATTGCTGGGACTGGAACTTGTTCTGCAACACATTCCCGCAGCTCTGAAGCAAGCTGCTGTCATACACACCTGACACCTTCCCTCAGCTTAGCCTTTCCCTGCCTGTCCCTGCAGCCCAGACAGAGCCGGCCAGCCGGATGCCGCCCTGCCTCTTGGCCGCAGCCTCTCTCTGCAGGAGGGGCGCAGCAGCTTCAGCAGCAACAGCAGCAGCCTCAACAGCACGGTGGTCAGCTCGCATGCCACCTCCAATCTGGTGCCTACCCGCTGGGCTTGTAGCCCACGCAGCGAACAAGCCAGGGTGGCTGAGGAGCAGGCTGAGGAGATGCACTGGCATGAGCTCCATGCCAACCTGATGAAGGTGAGCTGAGATGGCAGTAGGCTCTGCAGGGGCTCAAGCTGGCACTTCTGTGGACCATCTGGCAGGCCTCTTCTGCGTACCCTGCAAGGGGTGCAGAGAGTTTGCACCTGCTCACTGTGCCAGGGCCAGTCTGGCAGGTATGTACGTCTTTGTCATCGTTGTTGGAATGTACAAAGCCAGGTGCAGATGTTGATGGCCCCTGCAGCAATATCGAACAGTGTTACGCTGCACCCCCACCTGCAGGTGGGTGAGCGGCAGGCGTTTGACCTGGGGTTTGAGGAGGAGAAGACAGGCAGCTATCTGCCCAGCGACCGCTCGGACAGCCAGGCAGGGGGCAAGGGCAGCTCCACCAAGCTGGGGAGCACAGGTGCGCACCAGGACACCTTGGCAGTGGGAGGGGGTGGATCACTACCGGGGACGAGGAGCTCCGCCCAATTGCCCTGAGTGGCAACGAGAGGCCTGTACAGGGCTGCCTAGCACTGCTGAGAGGGTGCTCCGAGCAACAGGATCATCATGCAATCAACATTGCCTCTGAGGCCTTCGTGCTCTTTTTCAAAGCTCATTGCACCCAGAGCAAGAACAGAGCCTCACAAAGCCTGTGCCATCGCAATTGCGGTGCCTCCAAGCCATGTTTGCAATGCAGACTGATCCTTGATCAGGTGCAGCAGCAGCCTTGCCTCCTGCTGTGCTCAGGGCTGATGTGCATGTGCTGCAGGCCAGGACATGCCACAGGCTCCCTCGCCTTTGGCTTTCCAGACTCAGGGCGCCAGCAGCCCTGTGCTGCCCTCGCATCTATTCTCATTCACGGGAGAGGGGGTGGGAGCCGGCGAGACGATGAGCACATCTCCTGTGTTTGCCTCTAAGCCAGCCGTGCGGCAAGGGGCCAGAATGCCAGGCAGCCCACCACCTGCAGCCAGTGGCTCTTTGAGGCTGCCCAGCATCTCAGACCTACATGCTGTTGGCGGCGAGGGTGCTGCCACAGTGCCAGGGCAGCTGCTGGCTGGCATGGATGGCCCGCGGCTGCTCAGCCCCAGGCAGGGTGCCCAGGCTGGCCCTGCCCAGGTTGCATGGCCCCTACAGGCGCTGCCAGGGGCCAGGGTGCCGCTGCAGCAGCACAGCTGGGGCCCAGCTGTGCTGCCAGTCGTCAGCGTGCTGCCCAAGCAGGTGCCCTCTCCAAGCCCAGCAAGCGCTCTTGGGGGAGCCACTTTTGGGATGGTAGCTGCAGCTGGCCTGCAGGCTGTGTCAGTCCGGCCAGAGCCGGGGTCGGGTGGCAGCCGGGGCATGACGATGTCCACTGGCAATGGGGTGAGCAGCCATGCGCTCAGAGATGTGGAGGATGACTTGGATCATGGCTGGAGGGAGGCTGCATCAGAAGCTCAGCAGCACCAAGGCATCAGTGGTCCAGGTCAAGTGAGCAACTGGCCAGTACTGTGCTGCATTACAGTCAGCAGTTTTGTCATGCTATGCCTAGGAACTGTTTTTGGCGAAAATAACATCCTCACTACGTCTACCCACATGACACTGCACTGCAGCAAGGGCGTCACGGTGTGCATCAGGGAATTCATGCAGATTTGACAGGTATCTGCACATCATGTAGTGGCTGGGTCACTATGGCAGCACACCTGCACGCCTCATTAACAGCATCAGGAATTGCAGCCACCTGACCGCCCACATGCAACAGGTGGGTCTTGGAGGCGTTCCCAGCATGACAGTGGCGCCGGGCAGGGGCCAGCATTCCAAACCCCTGCCAGTCCAGCCGCAGCTACCTGCTGAGGTACCGGGCGGGCAGAACGCCGGCAGCTTTGGGGCCGCCATCGGCAACCCCCCGCAGGAGCAAGACAGGATCTGGGCAAACAACATTTGGACGGCTGGCGACCCGACACCAGGTGAGTAGACCATGGCAGCATGACCAGCAGCTGGGTTCGAGCAGCTTTGTCTTCTGGCCTGCGTGCCCAGCAGTTTGCAGGCCTGGGCTGAGGTACTTATGCTCAGGACTGCTAACTGCAAGCCCTATCAGATTTGAGACCTGCGTGCTTAAGCTGAGGTTTGTGTGCTGCGCAGCCTGCTTGAAGGCAGCACTGTCACTGATTTTTCGGCCTAAATGCCCCAGACTGAGTGGTTCAGTGCACAGCTGCTGCTCTGTTGGAGCCCTTGCAATCATGCCTGCAGGCCTAATGATCAATCGTCCCAAATCACCTGCGCCCCACCCTGCAAGTGGAGCTCTTGGTAGTCTGGGCATGAATGGCGGCGCCTTCAGGGTGGCAGCGGGCAGCTTGCAGCAGGTGTGGTTGAGCGTCATGATGTTGGGGTCGTCAGGGCAGCGCTCAAAGGCCAGGTTCAATGCCTTGCACTGGTAGAGCAATCTTATTGAGCATGTCCTCTGCCACGGTCAGGCTCAAAGGCTGCATCTTGGCCCTTCCACCAGCAGGCTTTCAAGTCTGGAACAGGGTGCCCATTTTGCACCTTTCTGCTGGAACAGCCCCAGCAGCAGGAAAGTTTAGCTGTAACGGTGTTGGGGCCCAGTGTCAGCAATCAGAAGGAGCCTCATGCAGAGCATGGCAAGCTGGCAGCCGGTGAGGGACCCCAGTCCTGCTCACAGGCTTGTCTCCCCTTACTGCAGGCCGCTCCTGCAGCCGCCAACATGGGTCGTGTGTCGCCAGCCTTAAAGCAGTACAGCCCAGACACCCACGGCTGCATAGCTGGTGCGCGCTGGCATCTGCGTAATCTGGCCTGCTCTGTGGCTTTGCTGCCCCTCAAGTGACATTTATGTGGGGTTGTTTGACTTGGGTGTGCTCTTTGCTCCCTGTCTGCCCCTGTGTACGTCTTCTCTGCCCCATTCTGTCAGATTTTCCCAAGTGAGAGATGGTCATCGCCTCTGCAGGTGGTGGGCACATGTCGCCAAGGCTGGCGGCAGGGCGCATGCAGAGCTCTCTTGCTCTGCAGCAGCAACTTCAGCTGCTGCAGGAGCAGCAGAAGGCCACCCAGGCCCTGCAGGCGCAGCAGCAGGCACAGCTCCACATGGCAGGGCTCCTGCAGCCACAGCTGGCGCCCGCCTCACTGGCAGTGAGCCAGCAGCAGCAGCAGGGCTTGGTGCCAGAGCGCCCAAGCAGTGGGCTGTCCCACCGGGCGCCTCTGGAGAGTCGCAGATCCAGTGGGAGCGGCTCACTGCACAATCCTGTGCACAAAGTCAACAAGGTGTGTAGCTGAGCTGACCCGGGCACAGTGGAGGTGTCTCAGCGCAAGTGCTGCCTCTGTCGGAGGGGCCTTGGACTGGTGCATGGCCAGATTGCAAGTCCTGAGAGCAACGTGGTAGTCCCTATGCTCCTATTAAGCGCCATGCTGTTCACCTTATTTCATCAACTACACTGCCTGTTCCAACATCCAACAGCGGGCCTAGATGCATCCTCCCTCCCTTACATGCAGCACGCTGTCTGTTCCTGTCATTCTCATGAAAGTGCTGCCCTTGCTGCTGCAGGAGGACATCATTGTGCTCAGCAGCATTGGCGAAGGGGCATTTGGGGAGGTGTCGCTGGCTGCCTGCACCATCTTTGGCAGGGTAGCTGTCAAGTGGCTCAAGGTGCAGCTGCAGCAGCTGCATGGCGGTTTTACCGTGCAGAGGACTCCTCACCTGCTGCATGTGGGCTGCACACAGGCATCTTGCTGCTCACCAGCATCACAGCTGGCCTCCTGTTTTGTTTACAGCTGCGTCTGCAGCAGGGCCATTGTGGTGTCTAGCATGAGTGCCCCAGGCGGCCAGCAATCTTGCTTTGATGAACACCAGCAGCTGCTTGCACCCCTGTGCATGCTGCACAATTTGCAACAGCTCTCCTGTGCATCCTCAGAGCTGTGGGTGTGTCTGCAGACTTGCTGCCTCTATCCCAGTGCTGTGCATGCTGCACAGCTCACCTCATCTGGTGACTCTCCTGCAGCCGGGCAAGGTGGAGCGGCACAGCCAGAGCTTCTGGCGCGAAGCAGAGATGCTAAGCAACCTGAACCACCCCAATGTCCTGCGCTTCTTTGGCGTGGTGGTGGCCAGCGCCCAGGAGCCCACTGCAGTCGTGGGCATTATGACGGAGTATATGCGAGGGGGGTCCCTGGCCACCTTCATCAGGTGAGATTTGAGTGGTCGATTCAGCGCACTGAGAGCTGAGCCAGTGGTAGCAGGGGCAGGAGCCTGCCAGGGATATCTGCACCTTGGGTGCCCTCAAGTCAGTCCTCTGTGCTTGACAGCACCTGTGTACTTCTGGTCTGCCATTCCATGCTGCATATCCAGCTCCTCTGCTGTCATCAGGTGTGCCAGCTGTCCTGCATCATCGTACCAGGTGGTCTGCACCTTTAGCTGAAGGTTGAGCTGCTACTTGCCAACAAAGGGTGCTGGAGGCCTGCTTGCTTCTGCTGACTTGTCAGGCTGCCGTCCGCTGCAGGAACACATCTTGGTTGAGCTTGCGGCAGCGTCTGGAGCTTGCTCTTAGTGCCACTCATGGGCTGGCTTACCTTCATGAGATGCGGGTGGTTCATTTCGATCTGGTGAGGCTTTGCCGAGCTTTGACTGTCCTGCCCTATTCTCAGAGTCAGGGTGTTCTGTTCAAGCATGCATGGCTGTGCTGAGCCGTCCTGGTGCCCATGAGCCATTGTGCGCCAGAAAATTCCCTGTGCTGCATGCGAGCCAGGCTGACTGTGCTCACCCTTTCCTCTGTCGTCTGCCTGCAGAAGCCTGACAATCTGCTGATGGATGGGAGCTTTGATGGCCAGGGTGGGGTACCCATTGTGAAGGTTGCTGACTTCGGGCTGTCCAAGCACAAGTGGAAGAGCTATGTTTCCGGCGTGCGTGACCTCAGGTGAGGGATGGCATGCCTGGTGGGTAGTTCCTGGTCCTTGCTCGAAAGGGTGGAGTTGACCTTAGCTGATGCAGTTTTCGACAGAATGAACTGACTACTCCACTCAGCCACGTAATTTCAGTTGATCCCTGCTGAGGTTGTGCGGCGTGGCTTCTGCAGGCACCTTTTGCCGCCTAGTCATATGCTGCCCTGGTGGAGTGTTGTCTTTGGCTGGGCTATGTGCTGCTGAGATGCCCCTCTGGTGCCTGCCTGTCCTGCCCCATTCCAAATGTGTCTCCTGCCTGCAGGGGTACATTGCCATACATGGCCCCAGAGCTCGTCAGCAATCCGGACCGCGTCAGTGAAAAGGCAGACGTGTGGTCGCTGGGCATGGTGCGCCGGCCCTTGATATTGTATTGGATACGGCAACACTTGAGGCGCCAATGCCACTTTGTTGCAGCTCCTCTGTCTCTGGTGTGCCTTGCCTCTTGATGCCAACAATGTCTGCAGCCCACACTACCAAGCTGCACATGCTCTGTCCTTTGGTCTGGCTCCAAAAGCTGGCAACACTTGGCTGTTGTTCCTGTGACGTATGGCTCTAGCCAGTCAGCTTCTGCTTTGCAGAGCAGCCCCTGCACTTACTGAGGGACCAGCTCTAATTATCACTGGCAAATTCCAGGGCTCTTTGCTAAAGCTAGTCACTGCTGTGCTTTTGTCTCGCGACCTGCCAAGTCCTCAGGCTCACGTCTGATCTTGAGACTGTTCGTGTTCATGACAGGGGACACAAGCAGACAGTGGCAGTCCAATCTGCAGCAGATGTGCTCTCCTTGGGGCAGTAATTGAGCTTGCATTGCACATGCTCAGCCCTGATGATGTTTTAGTGGGCATTTCTTGCAGGTTCTGTGGGAGATGCTTACCAAGGAGGTCCCCTTCCAGCATCTGAGCCCCCAGCAGATCATTGCTGGGCTCATGGTTGGCAACCTGCAGCCAGATGTGAGCCTGCCCACCTGTTGCACACTCAAAACAGTTACTGAGTGACTTCAAGTGCCTTGCATTGTCCGGATTTTTTTGGTCTGAAGGCACATGTCATGAAGGCATGCTTCTTGGGTACTGCTCCCCATTGAGCCCTGCATGTACAATGCCAAAGGCACCTGCTCTATTGTCCTCTGCCTAGGTCCTGCTTGTAGTCATCAGCTGATCAGTGCTGTCCCCTGCCACCTGCAGATTCCTGACTGGTGCGAGCCGGAGTGGCGTGCTCTCATGGAAATGTGCTGGCACCCAAACCCTGAGCATCGCCCTCCCCTGCGCCAGCTGGGGGCATACATCCTAAAAATGCTGAGCTACCAGCCACAGCAGTGAAGGCTCTGTACAGCGCCCCTGCACGTACCACCAGCAAATTGATGCAGCACCCTACCATTTGTCCACTTCATCATAAAGCATCGCAAAGCTTGCCAAGGCTGCTGAAACCTGTCTGCTTGCCTCTGTCATGCATCCTGTTTGGTCCATTGTTGGTTGCCTGCCTGCTGTTCATGCATGCTTCAGGGATGTCGCTAGCTGTGGGTCTCTTCACTCCTATGAAAATTGAGGCCTCAAATGTCTTGCATTCTTGGCCAGTTCCCCTGACGTGCATCTGAAGCTGGACATACTTCAAAAAGGGTAATTCAGCGCTGAAAATACATGACTCATCACAGAAGGGCAAGTGCTTGAAAGTTCGTTTGCCGTGCCTGCCTTGCTGCTGCTCTGTCATGCACTTCGATGATGTAGCTCTGGACAGTTCAAAGACCCCTTCTGACACTGCTGGCCCGAGCCGCATACTGGTTGAGCCTCGAAATGCAGACTGTAGCAACCTGAGGGGAACACTGCAGGCAGAAGCTGAGCCATCACATCAGCCAGATGACCATCTGGTTGCTGCTGAAAGCAATTCCCACACGTCAAGTAGCCCCTCATCCCCATATCGGATGCGGCATGCTTCACCTGGAGCAGCAGCCAAGCACCAGGCTGCTGTGGCACCGCATGCTGCAACAGAAGCAGCAGCGGCGCCTGATGAGGAGACCATGCACATCAAGGACTTGGATTCTGGTAGAGAGTACACTTTGGATAAGGTGCGTGCTGGTTGAGTCCGCTTTGCATTGGCTTGCAGGCCATGCACATATGCCCAGCTGTTGCCGCCAGCTGACTGTCATGTGGCCTCTTGAGTCTGAAGAAGTGACGTGTCTAATGGGCAGGGTGCATGGACAAGCATCAGCTTAAGTGCATGAGTCCTGGTTCTGAGGATGGCAATGTAGTCCAAACAGCAATCTCACTTTTGCATCCTGCCCTGCCTGCCCTGCAGAGGTACACCATCCGGGATCTCAACACTGGGCAGCTGTATGCTTTGAACAACGATGCCAGCCCACACAGCAGCGGCAACATAGACGTCGGGGGCCCTGAGCGGGTCACAGATCTCATCTCTGGCCAGGAGCTGAGCCTGGACGAGTTTGAGGCTGCTCTGGGGCTCAGCGCTGTCCTTGACGTGAGCATGCATGCTGAGGCTTCAACAGGGTGTGTCATTGTAGCTGCTGCGGGGGTCAGTGCCGTCCTCAACAAAAGCTTGCATGCAGGCTAGGGCTGCCAGCTCCTGCTTTAGCAACTCACCACAGGGCCGACAAAGCGATTTATTACCATGCTGTCATCAGAGTGTGGTGCCGCATTGGGCTCGACGCAGTTCTTGATGAGCATGTCTTGGGGCAGCTGCCCCAACAGTAGCCGCTACCTCTCCTATGCACACTGTGCAAGGCAGCTCAGGATGGATGACCTGGCGCATGGACACTGCCCCGGTGAGCTGCAGGCGGCCAGGCGGCGACAGAGGATGCGGGTGCAGAGCGCCGGGGCCCTGTCAGACGACAGTGCTGGCGCCCCTGCTTCCACCAGCTCAGAGCCTGCTGGCACCAGCACAGGCGCTAATGCAGCAGGGCGGGACGGGAAGGCCAAGGCGGGGGCCTGGCTGCGGCAACGCCTCTTCTCGCGGCTGCAGGCGTCCTCGGGGCATGAGAGTGATGACAGCGATGCCACTTCTCGGGCATCCTCGTCCAATGATCTTCAGGTGGAAGGCCTGGGTCTGCCAGCCCTAGTGGAAGTTGCGGTGGTGAAGCAGTTCCAGGAGAGGCACAGCACGGCCATGCTGCCTCTGCAGCACCTCCATTGGCAGTGCTGGCCCGGCAGCATCGCTAACACCGGCAATCGTTCAGGGGTGCCCTGGACAAGATGCCCATGATGGATGGCCAGCACTCCACGTGCAGCAGGACAGGCAGGACGACAACTCGGCAGAAGAAGTTCAGCGGGCCCTTGACTGACTGCCTAGTTTGTCTGCAGCATGAGAGGCAGGAAGACGATCTGGCAGACGAGCTGAGGAGGACGGGCAGCGGAGGCGCAGGCCCCTCAGGGCGTCCGCTTAAAGTGCACCTGCACAAGAAGAGCGGCAAGGAGCTGAGCGAGCTGCGGGTGGTACAAGAGCTGCAGGCACATGCAGGTGGCTATTGAGCTGCACATGGAGCGCTGCTTAGTGTTGCCTGCAGGTGGAGGTTTTGGTGCTGCCTGGGTGTGGAGGGTGGCTGTGTGCTGCCTAAAGCTGAAGACTGCTGCTGTCAAATGCCTGGGCATAAGGGCTGCCTGTAGGTGCCAGGTGACTTGCGTGTGGGTCCCAGGTGACCTGCAGGCGATAGCAGATCATCCCTGTCTGTGCAGGGACGCTGCTCCAGTCTGTGATGGTTGGGGCCATGGGGATCGCTTTGTCACCTGAATGTTTGTGGCACAGCACGGTGCTTCTCTTGAAAGCCCTGCCTGTCAGTTGCAGCAGAGTGCTGTGCTGCAGCAGGCCTCATACCTGTGTTCCGGCTGCAGGTGTCATCTGGTGCATGAAGTTCAGCAAGAACGGCAAATACCTGGCAACCTCTGGGTCTGACGGCATTGTCAGAGTGTGGGAGGTGGTCCTTTTCAGAGGGCAGCCAGAGAAGCAGGCAGCTGCAGCAGAGGAGGCAGCGGTCGCAGCTGCAGCTGCTGCTGGCGAGATCCAGGCTGAAGGCCGACCCCACATGAACGGAGGTAGGCTCTGAGGCTGCAGGCGCTTGATTGACAGCATGCCTTGACGCTGCCCTCGATGGTCTTTGTTGAAGTAACTGGACTGCACTGGGCACCTGCACGCCCACTTTGCTCTGGCAGAGGCTGGGCTGTGCATAGGCAGCAGCTGTGCTCAGCCCAGGCAGAAGCTCTTTTCTGGTGAGGATGTGCCTTCACGGGGCAGGCCCAGGCACGTACTGTTTCAGAGGCAGCAGTGAACGATGGTGCCTGGCATGCAGGCGCTGGTGGGCAGGCCCAGGCAGGCAGTGGCCTGAATTCAGTCGTCAAAGCGCAGCCTGTGCGGACGTACGAGGGGCACAAGCAGGACGTGCTGGAGGTCTGCTGGTCCCGCTCCCAGTTTGTGCTGTCAGCCTCCATGGACAAGACTGTCAAGCTCTGGCACATCAGCATGGACGACTGCCTGCGGACCTTCAAGTGAGTCTTCGCTGCTAGTGCTGGCCTATGAACCTACTACACTGTGCATGCTGCTTTGACCTGCTCACTTCCGTGAGGGCCAAGGAGGAGACTTGTCAGCCTCAGCTGTGCAGGCTGAGTGACCTGGGTGCTGTACGGCCTGACATGCTGAGCCGTGTAGCTGCAAGCCTGCCGCTTGCCAAATCAAGGCATCACACATGCTGGCTGCTGCAGGCATACTGACTTTGTGACTGCCCTTGACTTCCACCCCAATGATGACAAGCACTTCCTCAGTGGCTCCATTGATGGCAAGGTGGGGATGCAAGCATAGTTGAAGCCACATGCCTTCGCACAATTCTTGAGCAGCTTGCAGCAGCCTTCCACCACCTGGAGCCAATCAGCTTGGCTGCTGTTTGCAGCACTCCTTTGGCCAGTCTGCCACTTTTATTGACTGGGACTGCTTCACTCGGCCTGATCTTGCAGGGTTGGCTGCAGTACCATCCAGTAATGGCTGCTCCCCAATGTTCCAGCTCCCTCTTTGCTGTTGCAGGTCCGCATGTGGAATGTGCCTGCTCAGGCCGTGGTGGACTACGCTGATGTGCACGAGATGGTGACAGCTGTCACCTTCTCCCTGGACGGCAGCAAGGCCTGTGTGGGCACCATGAAGGGCAAGTGCAGATTCTACAGATGTGATGACAAACGCAAGTTGGAGTATGAGGCGCAGATAGGTAATGCATCATCCTGCAGATGCCTCTTGGTGGACTTGAACATGCACCCACCAACAAAGAGAGAGCCCTGGCACAGGGAGGTCACGTGTTGGGTCCTGCTTGCTGTCTGCCTGGCCTGCAGGGCTTGCTGTCTGCCTGGCCTGCAGGGCTTGCTGTCTGCAATCGGAGGTGCCTGGCCTGCAGGGCTTGCTGTCTGCAATCAGAGGTGCCTGGCGCTTGCTGACTTGCTGCTTGCGGCAAATCCGACTCTTTGCTGCTTGTCTGCTCGACCCCAGCTGCCACCAGCTGCTCTTCGCTGTGTTGCACTTTGCCAGACGCAAGCTCACGTCGCAACCTTCAAGTGCTGCTGCAGATGTGAGAAATAAGCGGGCTTCTCAGAAGCAGGGCAAGAAGATCACAGGCATGCAGTACATGCCTGCGCATCCCAACAAGCTCCTCATCACATCCAATGACTCCAGGATCCGACTGTACGATGGTGAGGCTGCCGGCTTGCATGGGCACCAAGCAGGCCATGCCAACACAGAGCTGTACCATGCTGCTGCAGCCGCAATGCCCTGCTGCAGCCCACAGGCAGCCAAATGTTTCATTGTTGCTGTTTATTGCAGGTCCTGTCAACGTTGCCAGCACTTGCCTCTAGTTCTTTGAGTCTTGTCAGACCTAGGGCCTGTCCCTGCAGGGTTTGGCCTCCAGTGCAAGTTCAAGGGTCATGTCAACCGCAACACGCAGATACGCGCATCATTCTCTGCCGGGGGCGAGTACATCGTGTGTGGGTCAGACGATGGCTGGGTGTACATGTGGAATGGTGATGAGGCCCAGTATCCTGCGGGGCACCCCAGGCATAGGAGCAAGCAGGCAAGTGGGCCCTCCTGTTGCCAAATGCTGCAATACCTGCCTGCTTATCCAAGGTGAAGTTGTTGCGTGGGAAGCCTGTTGCCATGTCGTTCCCACCAGCGCTGCTGCAGCTTGGTTCAGGTCAATCTGGCTGCTGTAAGTCAGCCTGCATCCATCCAATTGCCAGCAGCGCTGCTGCAGCATGAGCAGGTTCGAGTTGCTGATTAGCGAGTTGCATTGCTGTTCTGTCGGGAGGAGAGCAGCCACTGCAGCTGAGCCTGCTTTGTCTTTTGCAGGACAAGAACAGCTCTTATGAGTGCTTTCACGCCCATGATGACATTGTTACTGTTGCCATTTTTGCTCCTGGGACTGCTGAGCAGCCTATCGCCCCTCACTCATTGGATCAACCTGGCTCCACGTCCAAAGGCCTTGTCATTTTGACAGCAGGCTACAGCGGTGGGTGGCCTGATTGCTTATTGCCTCAACTTGCTCCTGACAAAGCTAAATGGCTGCCTCAGTCTCTGTTCAGGCAGCTCATGCAAGCAGTCCTTGCCTTGCAGGGGAAGTCAGGATATTCGAGAATGCTGCTGCTCTTGCCCCTCTGTGAAAACCCCCGCCCCCCCAAAATCTCCCCCCTCAGCGCTGGACTGTCAATATGTGTTGGCTTCACCAATGGATGTCGCCCACAAATGCCTGCAGACTAGCATAAACCAAATCCATGGAGTGTTATCTGCTCATGCCCAGAAGCACACCCTCCCAAAATTGGTGGGCTTCAGATGGGACAGTGGTCAACTCTGTTGACCTTCCTGATCCCCACTCGGTAGTGTCTGCTTCGCTGGAGCAGTCTCGACATCTGATGCTGAAGCGCAAATCAGAGGTTGTTGCTCTGTCAGTTCAGCTGCAGCTCATCCCCAGCCCTCATGCATGTGCAGTCCTGGCTCAGGAGCTCGTCAAACACTACCTATACATGCGAAATCAGCTTCCAGGTCTTTTTGACACCCTCCAGAGCCAACTTGAGGTGCAATTGAAGCAGAACAACGGTTCCAACCCTTGTGCAAGTCCCTGTTGCAGTCTGACAACTGCTGCTTGTCACAGGAAGTACAGCAGCAGGTTGCAGACAGCCAGGCAGATGCCCAGCCAGATACACACCAAGCAGCTGATGTGGTCCAGCCTGACGAGGTGCAGCACGTGCAGCTGGGCAGCCAGGACAGATCCGTGACAGATATGCAGACGAACATGCAGGATAAGCACCATGTTCATGAGGCAGGGCGTCTGTGCAAGAGACGCCTGACATCCACTGAAAGGCGCCTTGCCAAGGTGGAAGCTGGGTGACCATAGGAGAGCATGCTGGCTGCATCGCGGTTATGCACTGTAGAGTATGCATCCTTGAGGATTTCATCAGCTTGTGACTGCCCAGGCTCTCTCCATCTGTTTGTGCTTGCCGCATGCTCGTTCTACAGTGCCTGCAGCATGGCTCAGCTCTCACTTGTCCCTGCATGATCCCTGCAGCTTCTGGGGGATGCTGATGCGCTGTTCTGGTGCCTAAATGAGGGCCTCATGCGGCAGTACCGTCCACAAAGGCTGCTGCTGTTGTTTGGATCCTCAGTCCAAAGACCCCTGGAAGCTTATGAGTTTCAGCTCCCAGCACCAGCAGGTCAGCAGGCACTGCTCACAAGCTTTGCAGCGGGCCTGCAGACTGCTGCAAAAGGTCTCAGCAGCCTGCCAATGGTGCTCTGCACAGCATAATGTCATGACTGGCAGACACTGCCAGGCAGCCACATCCCATCTGTTCCTGTCAGCACTCTGAGGAGTATCGGTGAGGACAACTGAGACCCTGCTCCCTCTCAAGCGCAGGGCAATGTGGGGGAGAGAGGGGTGTCCAGGACACAGTCAGGAGGGTTCTTCGAACTCTGATTCTGTCTGCTCAGGAGACGCCGGAGGGCAGTGCAGCACGAGGTGAGCCTCCTCAGACAAAGCCAGCTGCCTGGCATCTGACACATTGGGGGTTTAGGGCATCTGGCTTACATGTATCTGGCTGCACAGAAGCTGCCTGCAGGCAGTGCATCTCTTGGGAATGGCGGATGCAAACTAAGGTGCCCTGCCTTTCTATTTCCTGCACTTCATCACACCGCCCTGTGCACTGCAGGGCCAACAAAGTTGTTCCTTTTGCTTCAAGGTAGTGCTTTGGATGAGCCGCCCCAGGGTTTCCTGCCAAAGCGCGGCTTCCAGCTGAACATCCGCTCCGGAACGCATGTGAGGCTGGTGCTAAGAGCCTGCCTGAAGAACGGCACCTGATTGGCAAAGCCAGACTCAATCTGCCCTGAAACCCCCAGCCATCTGACAGGTGCAGGTGGACCTTCAGTGCAATTGTGCAGCAAATGCAGGGCCCAGCCAAGCTGCACGTACCACCACTGGGGCACCCCAACCTGGTGAGATCCGCAAGGATCTGCTTGAGATACAGTTCCTTTGCTGGCCCTTCTCCATTGCACCTGGCTGCCTTCAGATGCAATGTGCATTCACGCATGCTTCCTGCAGGCAGTGATGATGGTCTGGTGTGGTACCAGAGCACAGCAGCAATCAAGGGCATGCGTGGCAACTCAGGAGCTGCACTGTGATGATCACAGTCAGATCAACCTCTCAGCTCAGGCCCCTTTCTGTCCTTTGACAATAGTCACAAGCTCCTTAGTATCTCTGCCCTGCTTTCTGTGTTTGGCTTGCAAGGAGAGGTCTATGCAATATCTGAGTCACTGTCTACTGCCCAGCACTGGCTGGAGGAACTATGCACAGCTGCCCCATGAGAAAGCTCTACCCATATGAAAGTGTCTTCACGTGAAGCGCTTTCCTGGCCTAAAAATATGGTTTGCATTGGCTGTGGCAGCCTGGGCAATCTCTTCAGCGTCCTCGGGGCGCATGCCAGCCACCATGTCAAGCACAGCCCTGCACAGCACATTCCTGCAGCTTGGAGTGGTACCAGGCAGCTCAAATCTCACTGGTGTGGCAAAACACATTAAGTCGTATCCACCTGGGCAGCTGCTGCCGTGTCAAAGAACAAGCGTCACCTGATGTTGGCTGGGTGATTCAGATGATGTGCCTCCTTGCCCTCCCCTGCACCAGCACAGGACCTCTCACCACAGCCCTGCATTAGAGTGGGTGAAAGCCCGAGGCAGCGTGGCATGCCAGGGAGCTCCCAGCAGACGCTCACCACCAGCCTGCAGGGGGTGCAGACGGCCTTGGAAGAAGTCACCATGAGGCAGCCCATCAGGAGCGTCTGTCTCCAGCAGCAGGCGATCCAGGGGCACCTGCACACCAGCACCAGGGCCAGCCCTCACACAGGCTGCATCGAGTCCAGCAGCTGCCAAACATGGGTCTTCTAAGCACACCTGCTGCAGCATTGCCTCTGCCTTGACTCGTTTCAGCGCCGTCAGATGCCCTGAGATGGAGAAGTGCACCCCCTCAATATTGGCCAGCATCTGTGTCATGTCAGCCGAGCCTGCCCAGGAGTGCAAGACCAGGCCTGCATGAATGAGAGACTCCGTGCTGCACCCTCCCAAAGCCAAGCAGATCTGTGATGCTGTGAGCAATGAAGCCAAGCAAGGCAGCCAGGCATACACAGAAGGCTGCAGTGGAGCCTGCACACCTGCTGGAAACGGGCCATGCTTCTGCAACAGCTGCTGCAGCTTGCCAAAGTGTTGCACACAGTGCACCTGCAGAGCAGCAGGCCAGGCTTTTGGGCAGCCACATCCTTTCGGTGCCAGCGGTATGCTCGTCAGGGCCAGCAAAGCAAGCTGGCATAGCTGCCCAGCATTCCACATGCCAATGCAGCTGCAGCTGGGATCCGCCGTGCTGTCCACACAGAGGTGCTGGGGCAGGTGGAGGCCACCAACCGACACAGGCCTGCGGAGTTCCTGTGCCATCTGCAGTTGCTGCTCAAAGATGCCCTCCTGCTCCCCAATGGGAGTGTGGCTGCCACGCCTGCCCCTGTCCAGGCCGCACTGCACGGCACTCAGCAGCAGCTGCCTGAGCTCGTACTCTGCCACCACCACAGCAACAAGTTGATTAGTCCAGTCATACGGGGCAATCAGCCACCTGGGTTGACATGCCTCAAGGCATGTGCCTGGCATCGGCAACCATGGCTCATATCTTGAGATCAGCTCACCTCGCCAAGGCCAGCCTCTGGGTGCTGCAGCAGCTGTTGCTGGAGGCGATCCTGCCAGCCATCTCTTAGTTGATCTAGGCAATATGGGTGGTAGCCATATTGCGGCAGGATAGCTGGACACTGTATTGCCAGTGCCTGTACCTGCATCAACATTGTTGCACTCTGTTGCAAGCTCTTGACATGCTTCAGGAGAAGTGGTGAAAGCATGCATGTTTGCGCTTGGAGGTTCTGTCACCTTTGGCCAGTCTGCTTCACATGTCCCATTGCATGCCCAGTATGTGACTCCCTCCTCCCTGGATGTCTGCAGTATCTCTTTCACGTGGTCCCTGATTCGTTCATCTTGGAGGTGAGCATGTGCATCGAACAGCTCGACCATAATGGAAGCATTGACTGTTTGACTGGTTTCAGAGCTCCGAGGAGAGGGGAGGACAAAGGACTGAGTAAGTCTGCAGCCTGCTACCAAACAACCTTGTGGACAGTTGACAGGCAAGGAAGCTTTGAGCTGGTCAGCATTGCAGCAAGCTGTCAGCTTCTGAAGATTGAGTAGACCCTCATCATCCGCTTCGTCGTACGCAGCTTCATCTTGAGACTCTCAGGGCCTGCCAGCTCAGTCATATCCTACAGAGCATGCACGATGCATTGCCACTTGCGTTTCACACCGTCATGCGCTGCTGGATAAAAGGGGCATGCCAGGGTGGCACATGCAAGCTGAGACGTGCCCTGAAAGCCAGCAAGTAGAGACGCCACGTCCCACCTGTCGCAGGTTGGGCCATTCTGAGTGAGCGGAGGTCATATCATGGTGGGAAAACAAGACGTATGCTCTACGGTACAGCGTGCTGAGGTGGAAGACCATGAGCCCCTGAGCCTCAGCCGATTTCTCGTCCACCAAATGCATGATCTCACGTTCCAAGTCCACCATGGCCATCCTGCAGCACAGCAGGGCAAGCTGACGACACGTGCCTGTGCATTGCATGCGCCTGTAACCCCCTTCACAGCCCGTCAGATTTGCCGTAGACACCACTTTGCCCAGCAGATGTATTGCGCAGGACGTCTCACCATTTCAGGCGGCACTTGTGGCCAGTCTATGCTCCTCAAGTGCAAGGCTAAGCTGTTCTCACTCACATCAATGGTGTTGCTGATCCAGCAAGCTAATTCCTGAGGTTCAGATGGCAGATCAGGTGCATGTGCAGCTGCGCAGCAGCCCACCACTTGCTGCTGGCGGCCTGCCCCAAGCTGTACACTTCAGGCTGTCCTAAGACAACTCTGGGGTGCAGCCCTCCTGAAAGCAATGCAGAGTTGTTGGCAAGTGCAGGCGCACCTGCAGGGCAGCGCCTCCCACTTGGGATCCACTGGCCGCGGTTTCAGCCACCGGTAGACGCCCCCAAGCAGGAATCCAGCTATGAGAAAGGAGGGCACGGCTGCCACCTGCGGGCAAGCACAGCTTGGCTGTCCTCAATGCTGTCAAACCCAGGCGGCCTTCACAGGACATAACCCTACTGATTGCTTCAAACGTCAGCATGTTGCTGCAGCATGCATCACTGCGATTTGAAAAAAAAGAATGACCTTCACACCCAGCCGCCCCCTTTTCCTCTCCCTAGTCAGCGTCAAGTGGTGTGCTCACCAGGGAGATGCTGAGCTCATTGGCCTTCAAGATCTGGTCAATCTCCAGCATGGCAGCCTCAGTGTCCACCTTCAACTTTTGGACCTGTATGCACAGGATTCCAATTGCTTGGACTGTATGAGACTGGCTGTCTCCTGTGCACAGGGGCAGTGGGAGGCATGTATGCAGAAATAAGTCCGGCGCTGATGGTGCCATGTGAGCGCCATGCTTTACAGCACAGCAGCGCTGCCGGGTTACTGCAGAGCCAGCAGAGCAGGCAAGGTGCAAGCCAAGCTGCTGCTGCCAGAACCAGAAGCTTGCTGAGCAGCAATACAGCGCAGGTGAAGTTGCTGACTTGGGATGGGCTAGCTGTTGCTATCGTGAACATCTGGCATGCCGAAGTGACCATGCAGGGCTAACCTGGATGAGCAGGGATCTGGTCAGCTGGCCAGCAATAAGGTTCCTGATGGGCTTGCGGAGTTCATCCTCGTAGACAAGCATCCTGCAGGGTTACAACACCAATGTTCAGTTCCTCAAGCATTGACTCTGGCAAGCCCTGCAACCAAGACAAAACGCGCCCTTGCACAATGCGTGGTCACAGAAGCACTGAGGCGTCGGCCGCCATTAGCATGATTGAGTTTCTCTGACCGAGTGCTTGCATAGCAAATGAGATTAAGCCAGCCTCGTGTTCGTGTGTGCGCTCTGCCAAGGCCAAGAGTCCTGGGTCCAGCATACTCACATGAACTCCATGCTGGGGATGGTGCTGTCCCCATCTGCCGGCTGTGTTGCCGTCAGGTCACGGCCAGCTTGCTGCAGCCAGAAGAGACGGTGTGCATCGGCAGATGGTGGTGAAGCCCAAACAAGAGAGGTTCAGTCACAAGGGGTTGCGCACCCCATTTGCGGTGGCAGGCCTTTACACACAATCCACAACATCTTTCACAGTCATGCAGCATGCAGTGATCTGCGGAACCATACACAAGCCCCTGTGCTTGCTTCTGCTTGGCATATTCACGCTTCGAAGTGCTCCAGCTCTCAAAATTCTGCAAAAGGCACGCTCACTTGCCCAAGCAATCATTCAAATGCAGCACCCTTTGCCTGCTTGAGCTTGGCATTGTCGCGCTCAAACTCCTCCAGCATGCGGCGCAGGGAGGCCTTGTCCATCTCAAACTCCTCAGGGCTCACAATGCTGCGACGCTGCCTGCACACCAGCAGTTGTGCTTAAAGCAGTGGCCATGTCTGTGTGACTCCAGCGCAACAACTGTGCGCTTTAGAGCCTGCTGTGACCGGGCTGCCAATAGGATTGCAATGACAAGGTAGGCTGAGGTTAAGCAGCTCATTGATTCCAGCGGCATCTGGGTAAGCGTGCTGTGAGAGCCCTACAGATGGGCCATCACAGACACAGATGCAGACACGCTGTCTAAGTAACCCCCCTTATCAAGTTGTTGTTGGAAACACAACAATCTCTTCCAGCACCTTGGCTTTCGCATTGAGTGCAGCACAGAGATCAGCTTGCAGACCTGAAGGTCTTGAACAGCTCGTCCTTCACAGTGGCAATGGGCCCAACCAGGTTTTCTCTGTAGGCATTTCGCACTGCTTCAGCTGCCTGGAATGTCCAGACCTCCAGGTCGCGGCTGCCAGAAAGCCTGCTATGCCTGCAGCCACCAGCAGGACAACTTGAAACTGGGTGCACAGCCTGAATCACCCGTGCAGCCTCCTGGTACTACAAGGTTGACTACCTTGTAGTCAAGCTGGATGCTGCAGCAGGACATGCAAGGCTGCAGGCCTATCGAGACAGCGGCTGCAGCCGCTAATGGCAGAATTTGTGTAGTGCGCTGAAGTCAGCCTCACCTATAAACAAAAAGTGCTCCATAGCTGCTGGCCACACCAATAAGAGTATATCGGATCCAGTGCTGCAGAGCAGGCACAAGTGAGACAGCTTGCCATTTGGCTGATATGTGTGGCAGCTACTCAAGTGGGCTGGCCCTGCTAGTCATTTGATTGCTGTGCTCAAATGCCATGAAGTACATAGGAGCTGGGGTCATGCATAAACGCTGTTGCAAATAAGCGGCCTGGCACTCTCCTTACCTGCTCGTACTTGCTGGGCATCCTGATCCACTTTGGCAGGTGAATCATGGGTCGCTGCCGGGCTGCCCACTGGGTGGCAACAGACAGCGCTGCATTGGCAGACATGGCTTCCATGACCCAAAAGTCTGACCCCAACTCCCTCTGGGCGTCTCTGAGCGCCGCATACACGGTGCCTGCACAACCATACAGACCATCGAAGACATCATTTAAAATGGCAATGGGAAGCTCCTGCAGCCTCAGATGGGCCAGCCAGCTGACCCCAGCTCCCCTCTGAGCATCTCGCAGTGCGGCGTCCATGATGCATGTGCAGCAATCCTCCAGCAGAGACTGGCGGACAGTGCTTGGCCTGGCGGCAGCCATGTGTGCAGCAGGCCTGCCAACACTGGGATGGCTTGCTCCCTCAACAGCACGGCAGCCAGCAGGCTGCAGCTCGGTGCAGTGTTCAGATTTGCTCATTTCGGCTTTCATGGAGTGCTCCTACAAAATTCAAATGGGCCAGCTCTCTCAACCGCAGCCCCGCCACCCACAGCCCTTGTCAAGGGCAGAAACAGCTTGGCCTTGACTTGCATCAGGCAGTAGACCTGTGGGCAGAGCCTGGGCAGGCGCCTCCTCTGCATCGCTCTCATCTTGGCCATTTGCATTGCCAGACCTGGTTCCCTCAGACTCATTGGTTGCCCTGGCCAACCTTGACCCTTGGCTGCCCTCAGTGGCGCGCATCCTGCAGGCCAAGTGTAGCTGTGAGAGCAGGCCCGCCTCAACCTTGGGAGTGCACAAGACCAGCCTGGATACAGGGCTGCCTCAGTAGTGCTCAGCCTACACACAGATGGACAGCACATCACAAGGGAGGTAGAGCATGTCCTTTCAAGTGCGTCCTCTGCCTGCCCTGGGATTCCTGATGCCTGCCAGCCCGCAGGCCTGGTGGTCAGCACAACGTGAGAAGGTCTGCATCGGTGAGGTGCCCATGCCGCCCAGGCAGGACTGCCCTCAGTAATGCCATGCCTAACATCGGAATTGCTGATGCCATGTCTGCCTCATCCTGGAACCTGCCCTTGACCCCCCACCTGGACCTGATACTCTCCTCAAGGATGCCCAGTCTGCAGGCAAGCAGCACTGTTGTGCAGCACAACTGCTTTCTATGTGCAAAGGGCGTGCCTGACTGTGCTGCCCAACCTGCTGAGGAGAGTCAGAAGCAGCAGAGACCTTGGCCACACTGTGCCTTCGCCAGGTAGATGAGGGATGGACCTATTTGCAAACAACATCTAGACTGCATGACAAGTCAAGTTGCTGTGCACATCCCCATTAGCTCGCACCTGGGCTCTGCCTGGGCCTCAGACAGCGCAGCAGAGCTGCCCACGTGGAACATCCTCTTGGAGGCCAGGGAGCGGAAGGCGTGCTGCATCGCGGCCTGGCGCACCATGCTGTCCTGGGAGGCCGCGCTGGGCAGGGGGGCGCTGTCCGCGCACTCCTCAGCCGCCCTGTGCACGAGGTGCAGCGCCTGTAGCAAAAGATGAGGGAATGGAGACATTTCAAGAAGAACAAAGCAGCTCATCCTGCTGCGGCAAGACCATGAGCAGTGCCTGCCTGTGGCCGCACAACGACTTCACCTAACCACAGGTCATTGAGCACGTTGGCCAGCGTCACTTGGGATCAGCTCGAGCCAAGTAAAGAGACCTGCTGGACCAACATCAGGCGCGCCACTTCTGTGCCTTTGGCTGCACAGAAGCAGGGCACGTAGCCCAAGGCATGCAAACTTCTGCCTCAAAGCGAAGGCAATCACTCACGTGTGCACAGCTCTGAGCCGAGGCAACGACAGCCTGGATGGCGGATGAGAAGAGATTCCCACGCTCCTGGGCAGCCTCCAGCAGCACTGCCTCCTCGCCAGACAGGCGGGCAGCTGTCTTGGTGCGCAGGTGCAGCCTGGCTGCGCCCCCCTGGACCTCTGCCAGCGCCTCTGCCAGCTGGCCGCGCAGGCTGCGCAGCACAATGATCTAGCAGGCAGTGCAGGTCAGGGAATGTCGGAAGTGTGGGATGGTGAAATGCAGGCCCACATGAGGCCAGCACTGCTTGATCAGTACTGAGTTGCACAGTCTGCGGGCCCCAGATCATGGCAGGCAGGACAGGGCAAAGAACCCTGCTGAAGGTATGCACAAAGAACATTCGCTTGCTGCTTCAAGCCTTGGGCGCAGGTCACTGTGCAGCAGCAGCGGCCTCACAGGGCAGACGCCTGGTCAGGGCAGATGACTGCGTGTGTAAGGAACATCAGGCAAAGAAGCGTCAACATGCAGACCTCAATCTGCGGCAGGGTTTGCTGACAAGCACATCCTCCGATGGCGGATAACATTGGTATACCAGCTGTAGTATAGGTGGTCTTGCTATTCACACCCCTAGCATCTGGACCTCAAGTTGGACAGGTGGGTGTCCAGAGGCCGCAGCAGCCCCCCTCTCGGAAACTGCCCTGCTTTTAAGCCTGTCCATTGCAGTGGGTCACTGCGGCTCAGGTGCATGTGCGTGCGGCAGCAGACAGCGCATCCTAACGATAGATAATTTTCGTGCCATGCACTCCAGCAGCCACCAGCAGGAGCTCACCCTGCGTTCGATCTTGTCTGTCGCAGAGAGCAGACGCTTATGGCGTTTGTCCCTGACACCAGACACCACATCCTTCACAAAGCTGAGGGGCCCCTGCCCAAACAGCATGAAGCGCAGGTGGCTGCCCTGCTTTAGGCGCGCCTGCCAGAAGTGAAGGTTGCGGTCCACCGCCTTCATGTCCTTCAGCAACCTGCAGAGCAGGTGTCTGCTTCAGTGACATCCATCACGTGTGAACAGCACGCGCCCCAATACCCCTACATGGTGGCTCATTGTGTGATCATTGCAGCAGCCCTGAGGCCCTTAGCAGCATGCAATGGCGAGCGCAGCATGCAATGGCGAGCATCACGTGACATATTTTGGGTGAAGTAGGAACTTTGATGTCTTCAGCATCCTGCCGCATCATGACAGTATGGCATGGCATGGGTGTCAAATTCAATCTGAAGCATGTAACGGCCTTGGTGTCCTTCAGCAGCCTGCAAAGGCAATGCTGCTTTGTTTTTGGGCCTTTGATGCTTGGCAGCATTTTGCTTGGCTGCATCCTGCAGGGTGGTAACTTCTTGCTCTCAGTGCTCTGGGAGCTGGCTGCCTCAAACGCACAGACAAGGCGCACGCTGGCCCACCGCCATGCTGCAGCACACTGTTTGACTCTAGCCGCCACTGGTGCCTTCACCTCTGAGAGCTGCAGCTCTGTGGTTCCACCTGCTCACCTGTCAGCGGTCGCTTGCTCTATCATCAATGCCAGTAGCCAGGCATCTGCCACTTCCTGCTCCTGCATATGCAGCAGATGATGGGGTCGAGGGCGCAAAGAGAGATGGATCCCACTGAGGTAAGGGCAACAAGTCTTCAGTACCGTGGTGCAGACGGCAAAAGGAGACCTGCGCACCTCAGGAGTGGTCGCTGTCTGCCGTAGGGCAAAGACAATGCCATGGGCCTTGGACTCATCCAGACCTCCCACAGGCAGGGCAATAGACTCAAGCTTGGGATGTAGTGGCGTCAGCAACCTGGCCTGCTGCAGGGCTTGAACTGCCAGTCGATATGGCAGCAGAACAAGGCCTCTAAGCATGGCTGCCAGCAACTGTCCGGCAGTGAAGAAGGCTCAGGCTGTGGCCTTGATCACAACTGATCAGAAATGTGCAGGCATCCATGCAGGTCAACGACTCAGGCGATGTCACAAGATCAGTGAGAGGGCAAAACCCAGACCGCGAGACCTGCAGCAATGGCAGCGAGAGGCAGCGAGAGGCATTCCAAGTCCTGCGAAGTCAAGCTGACTTCAGAGTCCTACAATCGATCTTGAGATGCGCAACCTATGGCAGCCAGCGTTGGTTTTGCTGCTGACATGCTTTCGGCTCAGCTTGTGCCTTGAGGGTGAGCAGGTGGTGGGGCTCTCTCGGCATGTCAGGGGCTTTGACAAGCCTCTGTGCCCCCTGCAGATTCGTTTGACTACAGCCCTGTGCTGTCGGACCGGAGGACCGAGGGCCTGACCTTCTGGGGTGAGAGGCTTTCTGGCTCTGTCGCCACTTGACCTGTAGCCAACCAGGTTGTGTCTGCAGACCTCCCTGGATTCACCAGAAGTCGATGCACCACTGACCATGCTCTCATCACACCAGAGAGCCGCGTTCACCTGCCTGTAACCGGTTGGTGAGACTTGATTGCTTGAAATCTGCCCAATGTGGCTGCCTGAGAACGCAACTGTCCTCCAGCCACCACGCGACTGCTTCCTGGGCACACAGGACAAATGCCACGGCAGCACACCTCGTTTCGCGGGCCCTAGGCGCCCACTTCAGCATGCTGCTGGTGGACGCAAAGCCATCTGCTGTCATTGGAGCGCCTGCTGCGGGCGTGGAAAGGTACACAAAGTCAGATGCTGAGCTGTGTTGCCGCTGCTATGTGTCAGAGCTTGAAATGCTTAACAATTGTTGCCTGCTAGCTGTGGCTGACATCCTGCCTGCAGATTTATTTTTGTGCTAGATGGCACTGTTGAGGTCACAGGCCTCAGCACGGCACCAGCAGTGCTTCATGCAGACGACTTTGCTTACGCTCCAGCTGGCACCAAGCACAGCCTGGTGAGCACTCTTGGCGGCGGGCTCCTCTTTTTCGAAAGGGTTTATGCTCTGAAGGCAAAGCCAAAGCCCCAGATCGGCACCACATCCAAGCAGCCACTCGTTCCTGTGGCCCCTGAGATCTTCAAACTGCGGAAGCTCCTTCCCCAGGTCAGCTGGTGCAGCATGGCTTGCACCCTTTCCATGCCCCTCCTGCACCCAGCCTTGATCTCACCACCAGCTGCTCTGGCCCTGCTGCAGACAGCAGACTACGACTTCAATGTGCACATCATGGACTTCCTGTGAGGTCACCATCCTTCAGCCAGTCTGAGCCCTGCTCTTGTGCAGGAGCATCATTGGGCGGTCTGAGTCTGTCTCACATTCCTGCAGGCCTGGCGAGTACCTCTACGTCAAGGAAATACACTATAACCAGCATGGGTTGCTCCTGCTGCAAGGGCAGGGCATCTACAGGCTGGCAGACTCCTGGTACCCTGTCCAAGCAGGCGACGCCATCTGGATGGCCCCCTACGTCCTGCAGTGGTATGGGGCCCTTGGAACACAGACATCCCGCTACATCCTCTGTGAGCACTGTTTGATGCTGTGGCTGGCCCCTGTTGTTGATGCCTCTGTGCAGTGGCTGACGACCTAGCTGCTGCTGCAGATAAGGATGTGACCCTTGACCCCCTCGTTGAGACCTGAGTGTGCACCCGAAAGCCACAGTAGTACGACAGTAGTACGACATTGCTCATTTCATTCTGTTCTGCTCAGTGTAGTCAACCTTTCATGTTTGCCCTGCCTGGGGCGCCATCATCCACGACTGCCCGGTGTTGTTGCCCGCGAGCCCAGCGCTGCAACGGCTTCCTGATCTTCCCTGGTGGCCTGCACACATGGGACAACAAATGCTTGAGCCAGCTTCGCAGACTGCAGATTGCTCATTGTCCACTGAACGCTCAACCCCTTCACAATTTCTGGGAGGCAGCATTCATGTTCAGCTGACCGTACAAACCTATCCACTCCTTCAAGCTTGCATGAAAGTAGCTACTTTGTTGCTGTCATGTTGAGACCCAACGTACCCTCAGATGCAGCCTCCTCTCAGGCTGACGCATCTGCAGGATCTGCTGCATTGCTGCAGCGCCCTCGACACCCCAGCGCTTGCGCAACTCCTCAGCTCGGGCAGCAGGGGCTCGCTTGGCTGCACGCTGCTGCTCTATGGAGGTCTGCGCTCGCTGCATGGGGCTGGCGTAGCGCGAAAGGCTAGCAGCGCGCTGGCGGGAGTGCTTGCGGTCCTGCTGGCGCTGCTCAGCCAGCTGCTGGTCCCGCGCCTGCTGGTCCAGCACCGTGCTGAAGTCCCAGTTAGTGGTGCAGTCGCCCTAGAAACATGACACGGCAACATTTGCCTTGGCCAGGAGGGCCCAGGTAGTGGTTGCAGTGCAGCTGCTGCTGCAGACAGTGCCGCTCAACTGTCAAGCAGGCAGGCACAGAGGAGTCCAGAGGGACAGCAGGCGCCGCCAGCTTGATGTTGAGGTCTGAGCAACTGCCAAACCCAACACGACTGCCACGGCCTGCACACTGGCTGGCCCTCTCACGTGTCACATCGCATGAACACAAGAGCTGCTGACTCACCCGGGTGAAGGCTGCATCCCTGTGCAGCTGAAACCTGTACGATGTGGTGCTGCTCCTGAAATCTCCTCTGCTCAGCTGTTCAGGCGTCACCACGTTCTCCAGCAGCCAGTCTGACAATGGTCGCTGGAACTTGTGCTTGTTGATGTACGAGGTGTGCTGCCACTGGGGCCGGCCACGCAAACGCCGGCACTGTGCCATCTGTACCTCCTCTCTGGCTACGCGTGCCTGAATATGGCAAGCAGCTCAAGCTTCTGACACGTACATGGATGAATGGAGGGAGCACAGCAGCTTGGGGCGATGAGAGCAGCCTGCATGTCTGCCCTGGCTGCTGTGGGCACATGCAGACATTGCAAGCGCCACTTGCCTTAGGCGGGCTGGAGCCCAGCACAGCATCATGCAGGCTGTAGCTCAGCCTCTCCAGGTGACGCCGCTCTGAGTGCATCCTGCCAGTCAGGATTAGAGCTGCTGCTGCATCGTGTAAGAGTTGTGAGTTTGCTGCAGATGCGGGACTCAGGTGCACTGGCGGGGGCCCACCTGCCTGATCGGTGACCTAACTGTTGGATACCTGTCGGGTGTGGCTACCAGCAGGCAATGCTCCTCTCTAGCTGGATCTTTGGTCAATAACCTGCGCTCTATGTGTGATTGTTAGCAGGCCCTCTGGTAACATGACATAAGGGGTGAGGTTGCTCTGAACCCATTTGAAGTGTAGTCTGCCACCCCCTGCCGCGCTGCCTGTGCAGCCTTTGGCTGGACTGTGCGGCTTGTATTCGAGACCCCGGGCCACTGTCGGTGGCGACACCCCGCGGCCCAGCTGGCCCATGGCGCGTCCTCTGCATGGCTGGCTGAGGTCTCGACCTCGCTCAATGGCCCAGGAACATCAGCATCGCTTCGAGCTGCGACTCATTGTTAAGCAGAAACAGGTGAACACTATTGCATAAAGCAGGTTGTGTGTGCAAGCACTGGCCCTCTGCTGAGGCACATGGCATTGCATCCTTGCTTACATGCACTGCACATATGCGCTGAGCAGGTTTGAGATGCGTCCCCCTCTGTGAAGTAGGTGTCAGCGTGATGGCAGCAGGGCTGGACATCTTGGCTGCTGCAGCAGCAGCAGCATCAGCTTCCAAGGAGCCACCTGCTGGGCCAGAACCCCCTCAGTCTCGGCAACTTGTGGCGGACTCGCCCCCAGAGCACCTCAAGCAGGCCCCTGAAGATGCGCTGTCCACAGCTGCTGCCCTGCACCGGCAGCAGGGTGTGCTGCTGGCTCTGGACCACGCAGCCAAGTGCCTGGGGGGCTGTACCCTGCCGGTGAGTTGGGGATGAGACGGCCAGCTTCTGATGCAACCCCTAGCGAAGTTCAAGTGGCACACCGCTCTGCTGCCTGAGCATGAGGCCACGCCCAGTCCACCATCGTGGCTCTGATGTCTGCCTCGCATGCCCACGTCACAGAAATGGTTGGCAGTTCAGCAGATGGCTTGACAAGCAAACTTTTTGCACTGCGACCCCTGCCTGCTCTGCTCCTCCTGCGTAATCTGCCCCAGATCCCCTCACGGGGAACTCATGCCCTGCATCATCAAGCGCCTCAGAGGTCTTGGATAGGACCTGAACTTTGAACAATTGTGATGATCCCCTTCTTCCCCCTGCAGAATTGCGGAGCCTACAAGATGCTGTGGGTGCACATGCTCCAGTGCGACGGCGGGCAGCAGTGTGGCTTTGTTGGGTGAGGCCCTGCTGCATGCCTGACCCCGCCTGCTCCACGCTGACCGGCTTCGCAGGATGACTATGTGTGACTGAAGTTCGGGGCAGGAACAGTCAGGGGCAAGTTCATGCTCCATCTGGTGCTTCAAGAACCCTAGCTTTCTGGGCCCCCTCCGTGCATTCCACTGCTGCCAGCCACACGCCAAGGCGTTTATACCCCTTTAGGTTGGGTTGCAGTCAAAGCCACAATATGCTGCCGGAGGCATGAACCCCCCCCTCTGCAGCCATAGACATGGTGCTCCGCCACGTCATCCCGCTCCTGCAATCCAAAGTTGCTTGGCACCTTACATCCGTTGCCCTGCAGGTGCGCTGGTACCAAGGTGCTCCTCAGCCACTATAAGCATTGCACCAGCGCCGAAGGGTGCCTGCTGTGCGACCCGGTGCGCAGCTTGACCACCGGCGAGCACGCAGTGTCCGGCCTGCCCTGGCCCCTGCCGGGTGCGGCTGTCGCAGCCTCAGCACTTGCAGAGGAGCGGGCGCCAGCCTCGCCCATGCCGTCCACCAGGTGCGGCGCAGCACTGCAGTGGTGTTGCTGTGAGTGCACTGCCCTCTCACACCTGCCACCACAGGGAAGCTGCTGCTTCTGCACACGTGTTTTCCGGGCCTGGGCCTGAAGTTTCCGCAAGTTCCCAACAGCCATTTGCCAGAATGTGTACGTGTCTTCCAAGGAAAGACTGCTGTGGCGAGACTCCAGTCACGAGCTGTGTTCAGCTAGAGTTGCCTCCTCGCCTGGGCTGAAGGCATCCAGGCCCTTTCACCTGTGACTGGTCAGCAGAGGGTTTCGCAGAAGTTGCAACCTTTGGGATATGCAAGCAACCCTACACTCAGCAAGGGCAGCTGTCCTGTGTGAGCCCAGCAGGGGCTGCAGCTGTGGTGTCACAGGCTGGTGGCTGTGTGCAGGCCTGCCTCCCGCGGACCGGGGAGGGTCGCCAGCGGGCACCAGCGGCGCTCCATACGTCCGGAGCCCCCCGTGAGCTCTGCCGCGGCGGCCGCAGCGGCCCAGCGCATCATTGAGCGCAACAACCAGCTGCTGAGCCATCTGCAGGCAGCGCCATTGGGGAACGGGAAGCATGCCTCGGCACCTGCGCCGTTGTCTGCACAGACGAGCCGCCCCCTGCTGCAGCTGCGGCAGCGCAAGTCCCAGTCAGAGCCACTGAGGCCAGCCTGGCAGGTGCAAGCTGGTGCACAGGCTGTGCACATTGCCCCTGTTTGGGCCCTGCAGCTCCTTTGAGCCCATCTCCTCGTGCGCTGCTTGCACAAGCTGCAGGCCCTTGTGGTCGCCCTGCAGCCCCTTGCTACCCAGTGCCTTGTGTGCTGTTTGAAAGACTGCATCAGATGTGATGCACCATGTCGGCCTTGTAGTTGTGACTGGCTCGTCAGTTGATATGCCATCCAAACCTGCTGCAGCTGCCATGCCTGCCGGCATATGCACTGAATCTGGCTGTTCACCTGTCACAGGCGGCAGCAGCAGCAGCGGGAGATGCCGAGGAGGCCCTGAGGTCCACCCTGGCCGCTCCTGGCGTGGCTCATGCAGTGCAGGCGGCTGCAGCCATTCTTGCGGCTGCTGTGGTGCCGCCGCATGCCCGCTCCCTGGCGTCTGCGCAGACCAGTGGGCCCAGGGCTAGCCCCGGGCCTTTGGGGCTGCCGGCCCTGCCATGGGGCGAGTCCTTCAGCAGCCAACTTGTGGATGCAGAGGCTGGGGAGCTGCGCAGAGGATTCAAGCGCTCCCGTGACGATGAGGCGCGCCTACGCATGTACTCTGCCCCAGTGCTGGCTGCCAGCGCTGTGCACTGGCCGCTGGGCGATGGAAACCCACTCGCTGCAGCCAGCAATGCGCGGTCTCTTTCGGCCCCGGTCACCGCCACCGAGCAGGGCCGCGATCTCACCCTGGCGCCCCTGCTGGGGCGTGGGGAGCCACCCAGCATGGGGGCCATGCAGGCTTTGCCAGAGATTCCTGCACTGCATGGTCCTCAAGCTGCGCAGGAGCGTGCGGCTGTCTGCAGCGACCCCTGTCCACTGGACCCTGTTCAGAGAGAGGGCATTTTTGAGGAGCTGCAGGGCAGCCTGGGCCAGCTCAAGTCCATCATTGAGAGCGCGCGTGCTGAGTTTGTAGACCTTGAGAGCATGCTAGGTGCTGCCAAGAAACGCCGTGTGTGAACTTCGTCCCAGATACTTTCCCCCGCCTGCATTTGTTCTTTGAAGAAACACTAGACATGGACTGCACAGTTGGCACCCTCTGCTTCCCCCCTTTTCCTCACACTTTGCAGGACATCTGCAGTTCTGGCCGGCAATGCTGCTGGCCAAGGCACTTCACTGTAGGTCTCTGTGCTATTAGCTGTTTCGCTTCTGCTGCTTTGCACAAACAGAGTTCGCAATGACATTCCCTTGTTCATTCTTTAGATCATGCACCATCAACACGCCTTTAGCGTGTGTCCTTCCATAGCCAATGAAAGCAAGCAGGGGGCCATTTCTACTTGCACAGAACACATCAGGTGGCAGCACCAACCCATGTCAAGCAACCCACCCCACAGCTTTGATGTTATGCTTCTCATGCAGCTGGCCTCATGGCAGGCTGGAGCGGAGCTGGGTTCCCACAGCAGTGTCAACAAGTTCATGCAGGGCTGTGCCTGGGGCAGTCATGTTGAGCAGCATTCCATTAACGGTCGGTGTACACGCATGACTCCCAGTGCGCCAGAAGAACTACCAGCTTGAGTGCTGTCCTGGAGTGCACTGCTGGCAGGCAATGGATCAAGCCCACAGTAAGTCACCAGGGCCAGGAAGCTAGCGCAGACTGTCTTGGCAGACAGGCAGTCATCAGTGTGTGGCTCTTAGCTTTAGCGGAGATTAGTAAGGTACTCCTGTCCTGACACTGCCAGGAAACTCAGCATCATTCACAGCAGCAGCCCATGTATGGCTGGCAGGACATCGGGCTGGGGAGCAATGAGGGTCAGAGTCTACTGCAGTGGAGAGAGTACTCTGGGAAGGGGCAGAACAGCATGAAGGGGGATGCAACATGGATCTCGGTCACATCAGATTTGCCGGAGTGGTGGTCACAATCGCCTTGCAGGGCAGCAGCACGGCAGGCAGTCAGTCTGCTGTCCACGGCGGCAGCAGCCATGTGGGGTGTTGGCGTCGCTGCATGGTCCACACAGTGGCCTCATGGCTTGGCAGGAGGGACGACCACAGGCAGGTCACGCCGTGGGCCTCCTGTCGAATGCAGCAGCGGCCATATGGACCGCCTGTGCTGCTGCGTGACAGGCAGCCAGGGCCTCCTCCTCCTCAGCATCAAACACCGGCCTCGGCAGCACAGGCCTGGGAGTCAGGAGAGACTCGAGGTAGTGCGCCTTGGCGTCCCTGCTCGGCAGCTTACGCCACTCATGCTGGGGCAGCATGATGATGTCCCAGTCCAGGGAGTGCAGCAGGCGCTGCTGGCACACCTGCAGCAGACCCGCCTCACCTTGACAGAAGCGACAAAAAGCTTGCGGAGTCATGGAGCAAGGGAATGAATGTGTTGCTGACTCACTGCCAGACGTCATGCAAGGGTCTGAAGCCTGAGAAAGCCTGTCAGGCGCACAGCAAGACATGCAAACCATGTGTGCAGCGGGTGAGAGCCTGATGACGCACACCAAGACATACAAGCTCACCGCCTCTGCCAGCAGCCTGTGCGGCTTGTTCACTGTGAAGCGCTGGGGGGGCACCAGTTCGATGGCTAGGCGGGGGCGTTTGGGCTTAGGGATCCTGATGCCAACTGAGTGGCAGCCATCCTCCAGGAAGTTGTCCAGCTCAAAATCGATGCCTAGCTCCATCAGAGTACGGCAGACCTGCAGGGCCGACCAGCGTGCTTGAGGAGTCAGGACCATTGCAGTGCACCAGAAGTACAGCTGCATCACCATATTGCATCCCATATCACTGGCTTGATGCCTGCGCAACATTTGGCCTCTGGGTTGTCAAGGTGCCAGGCAGACGTCCGAGGGCAGACCAGTCCGCAGCTGGGCTTCTAGCGCTGTACAGCCTAGATTGGGGAGCTGGCTGACTTTTTGACACCGAAGTGTCGCGCCACAAAGACATAAGAAGGTCACCATCCTGGCGTTGCAAGAGAAGCTCAAGCAGAAGCATGCCGCAGCTGACGCCTTGCCCAGGGGCACACGTCTCAACTTTAGCACCAGTTCTCCCTGGGCAGGCAGCCGCATTCCATACGCAGCCTCTGCTCCACTGCACAGCGTGTTTCACAGCACTCAGGAGTATGCTCTGGCAAGCAGCCCACCTGTTGCTTAACATAATTCCTGCTTTGCTGCACACCACATGTCGCTTCAACACCTGGCCGGGGCGCTTTGCACACCTCCTTCTGCAAAACGCATCTGCTGCAATGCACACCACATCACGCTCCAGCGCTTTGCACTGCGCCTGGCCCACCTCTTGCTGCACACGACCAGCATCGCGGTCAAAGTAGACGCGGTCCTGCCAAGCCCGACGGGCGTACCCCCGCACCCATTCCGGCAGGCAGGGGATGTGGTGCCGCCCCTGGGCCTGCAGGGATGCTTTCAGCAGCATCTCTGCCTGAAATGCCCTCTCAAAGTCCTGCACATGCAGACATGACAGTCTGGCATGTGTTCAACGATGGCACAATGTCACGCTGTGGTCACTCCCTGCTGTGGCATCAGCTGAGGCCCCAGTGCCAGCCAACAGCGCCCAGGAAGCAGGTTGTGTGGCAGCCAATGCAAGCAGGACAGCAGGCACAGCCAGTCTAGTCTAGATAGGACTGTGCTGCAGCAAACACTCGTTGTGACAACAGCAGTCAAACACAGCCGTGAGCAGCAATGGGTAGCAGAGCAGCTGAGCCTGCCAGGGTACCAGCCACCCCACCTGGGGCTCAAACTCGCCCAGCCCCTTGTTCTCCAGCTGAGCCACTGCGCGCTGGAAGAACTCGGGGGTCAGGGTGCCCAGCACACCCTGGCCCCACAGCACTGCACACAGCGCACCTGCATGCCAGCAGCTTGCATTTGCGGCAGTGGCAGGATGCCTTCGTCCAGTGGGCCACACACAATCAGGGAGCACCAAATCAAGCAACATCTGCCATGAGCATGAAGCAGGTAGGCACCAGCGTGTGCCGGCTTCCAGAGCCAAAGGGTCATCCTGCAGCAATCATGTGCCCAACAACACTGCATATATTGCCCAGGGCAGCTGCCAGGCTACAGCATGTCCCTCCAGCAACTCTTGGTTGCTCTCTGCGGCCTCTTTGGGCATCACAGCTGCGTCTCTGTCACAGGCACTGCATCCAGGGTGCGGCAACTGCTGTCAAGCCCTGGCAGCCTCACTGAGCAGCTGCCAGGCCACCTCACTGCCCAGCAGCTGCCCTCATGTAGCTGCCGGGCCCCCTGCTTGGCCCTCAGGTGCCACCCTGCAGCATTGCTTTGCTCTGTAACGCCCTTGCCTTCAACTGCCCCAGATGCAATCATGCAGGCCCGGTACCCTGGCACAACAGCGGCCTTGAGCCCCACCTGCGCATGGGTTGTATTAACACTCCCCAATGCCCTGCAGTCTCGTTCAAGCAGCCAGCACAGGCCTCCCTGCCCTAAAGTATGCTTCTTGCAGCCGCCTCCAGACACCCCTCAACTGCGCTGATGTCCCCCAGATCCCTGCAACAACATTTTTGAGCCCTATTCCCCGCTGCCCCACCCCTCACCCCCACCACCCCCCTCTTTCCTGACCCTTTGGGCACAACAACAGCGCCTCAACCGCACCTGCACTCATATTCTCCAGCCTTGTGTAGATGTGGGCTGTGAGGCGCAGCAGCAGGTCCCCAGGATGGTGCACCATGATGGCGTATGCAGTCACCAGGTCTGCCACATGGTGCGTCTCAAACTCATCCAGCTTCTGCAGCGTCTGGTACGCCACCTGCCACAGGCACGTCAGATTGTCATCAGAGCTTGCTAAACAATAATTTGTCACTGGCTGCGCCCAAGTGCTGTCTATGCAGCAAATGATGGGCCATACGCACAGGCACCATGGCAGATGTCGTCTTGTTGTGAACTTGACACCCTGTGCAGCTCCGTAAGAGCAGTGTCTGGCGGGCCACTTGCCAACAACCAGCAGAAGACGTGCAACTTCTTACCTGACATGCTGCACTAGACGTGGGGTACCTGCTGCCCCTGTGCAGTTCTGCATTAGTGGCGTTCGGCACCACAAGCGGTCAGCCTGAGGCATGGATGGTGGCAACCCCATGTTGCAGCGCAAGTGCCTGATTCGATACCGACAATCTGCCCCAGCATGCTGCCTGGCCTGATCAGCCTGGATGTGCCTGTCTGAAGCAATGTGACGACACTGCTCACCGCACTGTACAGCTCTGGAGAGTAGATGCGCAGCGTGGAGTAGGCCCACAGCAAGCGCGACAGGTGCTCAGGGGTGAACTGGTCAAGCTGCTCCAGGGCAGCCCCTGCAGGAGGGACTCCCTAGCTCAGAAGTGCTGTGAGTCTGCATGCTTGCCCATTGCACAGCCATTGCTCTTGCACTGCGCAGCTGTCCACCTTGCACCCGGCCCACCATGCACTGCAATGGGCAAGCCAGGCTCACGCATAGACCATCCAGCAGGTGCAACGAGCATTTCCCTTACACCTGCCGCACGGCCTTACACCCTTGCCACTGTCTGGGCAAACAGGACTGCGCATGACCAGCAGAGTCCGCTGCTCATGCAATGCGTGACCCATGCCTTATGTGGCTCTGGACTTTTCAGTGTTGCTGACCTGAGCAAGCCTGCTTTTCGACACAACAAGCGCAGCCCTGAGGTGGCTCTAGTCCCAGGAGTGTTGCTCAGTTGCCCTCACCTGCCACGCCCTCCAGTAGGCGGTGCGTCAGGCGGCTGGCGTGGTCCGTCTTAGCAATGGACCACACCACATTGACAAGGCCTGCCGCATTGAGCTCCTGCAAGGGGTGACGGCAGCGTGGAGGCTTGCCTGACAACGATTGGAGTGCATTCTGTCAGGACGTTAGATGGCAACCAAGGCCGACCAGGCCCCATGCAAGCGTCAGCAGCAGCAGCACAAGAGCGAGCCTGCTTGGTCCACCCAGCAGGCCAGGGGACCGCACGCTCAGCAGGCAGTGAAGATACATAGTGTACCCTGGCAGGGGAGTGTTCTCGTCAGCCATGGCGCGCGGCCAGGCTGCTGCAACAGCATGCTACGGCTCCGTTTAGGAGGCAGGCTGCCCTTGGGGCGTTTGAGGTAGGCCTATGGGGCAGGCCTTTTGGGCAGGGCTGCCTTTGCAAGTGAGGGCAACTGTGCCTGTGTGGCAGCCCGGCTGGCTGCTGCCACCTCTGCTGTTTCCAGCGAGGGCCTGCAGGTGGGACAGGGGCGAGCTGTGCATGGCTGGCTGCTCACCCTATACATGCGCAGCATCCTGAGGACCACAGCCTCCAGCAGGTCTGCGTCAATCCTGCTCCAGTGCCCAAGGCTGGCATACGCCCATAAAAGATTTGCCTGCGTGGCACCGTCCCAGACAGCGTCACCATGAGCTCACGATGCAGCAGGCAGATGAGCCTGCTTGAGGTGTTTTGAGTGACTGAGAACTGCTGGACCCGACTTGGAAGCATTGGCAGTTGGTTACTAATCTCTTCCCCGCTACGCAGCAGGCCACGGGTAGCCTCTGGCCTCATGCTGTGCAGTGGTCAGCCAGCACAGCAGCCAGGGAAGCACAGCCAGGCAAGGACACTGATGTTGACCACCAGATCACCATGTCGGTGGCCTCAAAGCTGCGGATGCGCTTGATGGCTTCGTCTGAGACAGCATCCAGGAACACATCCGTGATCGCATCCTTGTGCCGCAGCAGCGCGAAGGCGCACACCAGCTGGCAAATGGTGGGGATGTCCATGGACCGCAGCTTGAACAGCGCGTGCTGAGTGACTGCGTCGGTCAGGTGAGTGTGCAGGTGCCCGAGCAGGGCGAAGGACCACATCAGGCTGGCTAGCAGGGCCGGCTGAAAGTCCTTTATCCTCCCCATGACCTCGTTGGCCACTGCGTCCAGCAGCTTGGCATTCTTGTGCCCCATCTGGGCCACTGCATGAATCTGCAGAGCACTCCCAAAGGCTGTTATGCTGCAGACCAGCTTGACACTGAAGGGGTGCACCCTCTACCTTTGGCAAGGCATGCACCTGGCTTTGACTCAGGCATGGGGGCACTTGAAGCAGCTGAAAAACTGAACCCCTAGTGTGCATGGGCATGGGGCAAGGCTGTGTGTCCTGAGAGCTCGCAGGCGGTGGCAGCAGAGCGGCCCATTCACGTGCCCTCATGGCTGACAAGGCAGCTGGTGCAGTGGCTCACCAGGTGCGCCAGCTGCTCTGGATCACAGCAGGTGAAGTAGGAGGCAGTCAGGGCTGCGCGGATGGCTTCAATGAGAGTCTCAGAAGCCTCATACCCAAAGAGTGCCAGGCTGTTGAGCACCGTGGTCACCGCATCGGGGTCAAACTCCTCCTTAAGGACAACCTCCAGGCGCTGAGCCACCTGCAGGGCAGTGGGCAGGAATCGCATAAGACAATCTATTTTGCTATGTCCTTCAGTTATGCTGCAACCTGGACGTGTAACCTACAGCCTGACAAAAAGGTAGTGTAGGAGTGGCTCCATCAACTGCTCGGTCCAAGCCAGAGCCTGGCCGCTATGCGCCGCAGCTTTGCACGGATGGCATGTGTAGCAACCAGTCAGCCTGGTGCATCAGCATTCAGGCTCTGTTGAGGTCCCTTGAAGGCCGCCCACTGCAAAGTGACAGCAGTGCTCAGGGTGAGGGAGGCCTGTTTGACTGGCAAATCATATTCATGGTGCTGTGGTTGCCTGCCAAGTGGGCTTGACTGCGAGGCAAGTCATGGCATGCTCGCTGTTTCTGGATGCTCACACACTGCGAGTGGTGTATGAGCTGTACGTCTGAGACACTGGTCATCAGAGGTCCTCACTCCAGCACCACACTAGACACACTGGCCTGGCGCAGACCATAAAGGCTCGCAGCAGGCCGCCCACCTGCTCCAAGACAAGGTGTGGTGGACTCTCGCTGGAAGCCACATAAGACGATATGGCTGCGGAGAGCTGCAGGAGATCCAGCTCCTTGATGTTGTCAATGGGGGTCTCATTGAGCTCTGAGCGCACTGCTGCAGCTGCCCAGCTGGCATCCTCATCCAGGTCTTCTGGAGACAGCGTGGGCCGCGGGCTGCAGCAACAGTCATGGTAAGCATGTTGCAGGCAATCGCTCAACAGGTAACCTTGTATGCTGCAGAGCAGTGCAGAGATTGGGCATGCCAGTGCACGCCCAACAGCCCATTGCCAGAGGCCGTTGCAGATCACAGCCGCCACAGCAGATGGTGGTGCTTCTGGAGTACTATGCACTCTGCTCAGAACATGCCAAAACACACAAGCTTCAATGGCATGCAACCCAGATGCAGAGCAGATGCGCAGTCCAAGAGGGGGTTCTAGATGTTTGGCAACCTGTCCATCGTTCCAAGGCGGCCAAGACTGGTCTTGTAACTCTGCTTGACAATCTGCAGCAGGCCCTGCAGACTAGCCAGCCCAGGGCTGTCTGCTGCCGAGGACTTGGGCGGAGGCCCATGCACTGCTGGAGTACTGGACAGGAGGCGGGCAGTGATAAGCATGCTGTTTTGGCCAGCATGTCGCCTGGCTGATGCACTGTGGCAGGCTGCAGCCCGCACGTGTGCAGCATGCCAATGCCTCAGGCCTGGAAGCTGAACAAGGCAAGGTGTCACGACAGACTGTGAAACTGCTGTACAACTGGTAGGCAGAAAACTGCCTGCAGAGCATCAGTGAGCACTGTGATTGCATTGCATGGTGCATGCTATCAGGTTCATGACAGTGTGGCAGGTGGGCCAAGCCGGGTTCAGCACAAAAGATCACCAGTGGTGACAAGCAAGTCCTTCAGCGCTTGTTGTGTCGCCTTTCGCATTGCATGATAGGCGTGCTGTACATTCAGGATGAGCTAGGTCACGATCCGGTGTCTGATATTACTCTGGTGTTGGACAACAACAACATGTTCATGTTTCCTATGGTGATAAAGACCACCAGTAAACATTCTATCATGAAAATCAGGGTGTTCAGGATGTAGCCTTCTTCCTGAGCTCTTCCAGCTCCCAGTCTATCGCGTCCCTGCATGCACAGCAGGTAGCTTCAATCTACAGCCCACTGAGGCCAGCAAATGAACACAGATCACATCTCAGCAGGCACCGCAGGGCACAGCAGGAAATGGGTGGGCACTGACTTGACAGGCCTGCCTTCAGGTAGCGACTGCTTGCTGCTGGGCCCACTCCTGCTGCCTCCCTTGAGCAGCCCCTTCTTCATGCTGGCCAGCTCGTCATCCACATCATCCCCTTCCAGGCGGTTGAACTTGCTCTCAAGCTCATCTGATGATGCCAGCTGCAGCAGACATGACGTCTCGTCAGCTCTGCAACCTGCAAGCTACAGCAAGCAGGACGTCTCTCCAGAGCAGGGCCTCTGTGAAGCCACCCAGCAAGGCTGCCCTCCTGAGCACCTCGCAGTGCCGAGGCGACCAGAGATCGCTCCATCATCTGCACAACAACAACTGCAGCATGCGAGGCAGAGGGGTTCATGTCTATCATTTACCACAGTCAACAACAAGCAGTAAAGGCTGCAGATTGCTCAAGCAGCTCTGGCACTTCCAGCAGACAGACACCTCAAGCAGGACATTGACAAAGCCCTTGTTTCCAACACCAGCACCCTGTCAGAGGACAGACGCAGAGCTGCGCCCACAGCATGCTCGTGCATACTGCCTGTAGGGCAGCCTGGCAGGCAGTGCCAGAGCAGAGACAGTCATTGCCCCCAGGCTGCCAGGAGGCAGTGCCAGAGCAGGAGATTGTCACAATGTCTTGCCTGTCCTGGCCTCCAGCTCAAGCAACATGGGAAGACGAAGCCACCTTTGTATGCAACACTTGAGTCTCTCTGCATCGCATTGGCATGCACTGCATGCAGCACAGAGGTGCCTTGCCTGCATGGCTGCCTCTGACTCCCCCTCCAGAGCCATGACCTTCTCCTCCATGCGCTCAAAGGCGGTGGCCGCATTGCTGGTGTTCAGGCCCTGGATCATTTCCTGGATCTGCTTGCTGGTGGCTGCCGACTTGGCGCGGGCCTTGAGAGTGTCTTTCTTGGACTTGGCCTCTGCCAGCTTGCTCTCCAGCATGCGAGTGTTGCCCTTCAGCTGGTCCACAGCCTTGTTCTGGGCATCCAACTGGACCTTCATCACTTTTGCGTTATCCTGCAGCACGAAGAACAGCAGGTGAGAACCAGGCAGTCCTACGCTCACGGCCTCTGCACTATCTTGCAGGATGCAGCACACTGCAAGGCGAGCCACAAGGGTAATTTTGAAGACAACCAGTTGGGATTTTGACTGAGAGCATGATGTTGCTGGGATTTGGCGGCACATTGTGCATCGCTGACCAGGCTGTGTTGCTGGTGACCTGAGATGAGAGCTTTTGCAGCTGCATCGTGTACAAACAGCAGATCTGGCTCACTCAGGCTGTGTTGGTGCTGCAGCTTCAGGAGCCAGGACAGCACCAGGCCACATCTGTGAAGGTTCCAAGTTCCCATGTAGGACAGGCAGCCCGCCAACAAGAGAGAGGGCAAGCCTGATAACTACTGATAACTACATGACTGTAGTGCATATGCAATGTCAGGTGTTTGCTTGAGAGCCTCCCCTGCAGCAGAAGACGCACGCTGTCACATTGAGTGCCAACAAGTGGACTCACCTCATAAGCTTTGCGACGCTTGAGGGCCTCGCGTGCCAGCTCGTCGTCGCCTTTCTGCAGAGCCAGCTCTGCCCGGCGGTACCATTGGTCAGCTGTGTCGCTGGCCTGGGCATACTTGGCCTCCAGCTGTTTCTGGGAGCCTACCACCTGCAGGGCGCCGACGCCTCGCTAAGTGCTGCAGTGCAAGGGCGGCTGCACTCCACCAGCACCAATGCCTCAGTAAATGCTGCAGTGCGAAGGGTACTGCTTCCCATGCTTTGCAGCTGAACACACCCTCAAAAAAACGCACTGCATTTCCCGTGTGCAGTGCTGCACAGCCTCAGCAGGAGCAGCTGTGTTCAAGGATTTTGCGGCAGTGGACACCCTCGACGAGGACTGCTGCATTCCCTGCTTTGCAGGCACACCCTCAGCGTTTCACACCTGTGCAGCTGCCTGGCGCATCTTTATGAGGTCGCTCTGCATCTCGTTGACAGCCTGATCAAGGATCTTTTCAGGGTCCTCCGCTGCTCCAACTGAACGAATGGGCAAATGCTGCTGGTCGCTGCTGCACATCAGTACCAGCACAGCCAGGCACTACATTGCAGTCAGTGGCAAGGCAGCGTGCCCACCTATTGAGTTTGCATATGAGCGGATGACTCTGAAGAACCTGCTGAACAGATTTGCCTCTACGACCATACCGGATCGGCATGCAATCTGCCTGGCGGGTGCAGCAATGGCCAGCTGCCGCCCTGCAGCAGCACACAGAGCAAGTTAGAATGTCTCTGCTGTCCAGGAAGGCTATGAAGCTGGACAGCAAGGCAGAGTGCAGCTGAGAGGCTGTACCATTGAAACTCTTGATTCCAACAGCTGTTCCTCTCAGTCTCCCATGCATGCAGGAATGCTGTGGGGTCTGGATCTGAGCAGTGCAGGCACGTCTGTGCATGCTGGCCTGGGGAGCCAGGTGACCCCTCGTCATTGTTGTGTGGGCGGACATGGCCTTCTGCAGACGTAAGCTGACCTCAATGAGCCGAAAAGGTAGTGAAGGACTTTTACATTATTTATTTCAAATTGTCAATCTAGCATGCCATGCCAGCAGTTATGAACAACAGCTCCCTCGATTCCATCTGACCGTCAGCATTGGACCCTTGCTGTGTGGCCTCTTCAGCCTTCAGACATCCCAGGAATTTGCATGCTGTGCTCCCATGCTGAGGGGTCAGGCCAGCCTCCAGGTGTGCCTGCATCAACAGCAGCTTGCAGGACATTGGCTAGCTGCTTGCCCTCATCAGCGCACATGCGTCGCATGAAGATTGCATGAAGGCGACCTCTCGGGCATTTTGTCAGATCAAGCATCTGCATGCCTCAGGACTTGATTGGGAGGTCATACATGAAACGAAAGGCGCCTCCCCCCAAATCCAAGGCCAATCGGCAGAAGAAGCTCAAGAACGCAGCACTGGATGCAGCAGACCAGGCGGCACCAGAGACTGCCTCCGCAGATGCTGGCAAGGCCAGGAGCAAGTCCAAGGCGCCCTCTGCCGATGCGCCAGCCACGCCTGCACCGCTGGCCACAGGAACCATCCCGTGCCCTGTCTGTCAGGAGCCAGTGGTGGAAGCACAGATCAATGCTCATCTGGGTGAGTGTCCAGGCTTTGTCACCACACACATGCCTCTTGCTGAGGTCTCATGTGGCAAGCTTTCAGGCTGCATGGCACTACCTCATGTTGTCAACACCCAGCTGCCCTGCAGTGGCAGGGCCGTGAGGCTGCCACCGTTGCATGCAGATGAATGCCTGCAAGGATCAGCCAGGAGCAGCAGCACAGCGGGCGCAGCAGGAACCAGGAAGCAGGCGACCCTGCTGAGGTTCACCTCCAGGCGCAGCAGCCCCTCAGCAGAGGCTGCAGTGGACACGCCTGCGCAAGCAGTGCTCTCTGGAGGCAGCCCACACAAGGTGACACGCAGCGCTGCCAAGCAGTCTGTCGGCGCTGCCAGCATGGCAGCAGCGACAAAGGTAGTGGAATTGGGTTCAGGGGATGAGGAGGCTCTGCCGGTTAGGCCCAGGCAGCTGCAGTCCTCACCGGAGCAGCGGCCAGGCATCTCCTCCAGCGCTGGGTCTGCACAGGGTCCCTCCGGCAGGTCGAGGCGCTGCCCTGAGACTGCGAGCGGTGCCTGCAGTGCTGCAGGCGGGCCCAGCAGCGGCAGGTCCAGCTCTCCTGGTAGCTCCCATGCCAGGTCCCTGCAGGCACCATCTGCTGCCACCAGACCCGCCCATCCCTCTGGTGCACCAGCCACCGAGCAGTCAGGCAGTGGTACACCACCAGCCGCAGAGCCCAGCCAGGTTGCGGCTGCTCTGGTGCAGCTGCCGCTTGAGCTTCTCACCAACGTGGTGGGCAGGCGTTTCCGCTCCACCATCTCCTGCACAGTCGGCATGGCGGCTCGCCTGGTGCGGCAGCTGGACAACCCTCGGGACAGCAACGCTGTCCAGGTGTACAGCGGTGAGGCCCTGCTGGGCTACCTGCCGCGGGATGTGGCTCGGCCCCTGGCTCAGCTGCTGGATGCTGGCCTGGTGGACTGCCAGGTGGCGGTGACAGAGGAGCCCCGCACACAGGCAGCCAGCATCCCTGTGATCGTCAAGGTGCGGTGCAGAGGGCTGACTTCAAGGCCCTGCTGTGTCTCAACAGGCCCTGAATTTGCTGCGCCGCATGAAACTCTGTCTGATCAGTGCGCTGCATGGCAAGCAGCAGTGCCACCCAAGCACAGAAATGAAGCCTATCCCAGCTTTGCTGCTGCAGTTAAAGGCTGCTGCTGAGGCAGACCATGCGCAGCATGCGGGCCTGGTGCACAGCTCGCTGGCTGCAGCGCTTCAGGCAGCGCATGCCTGGCAGGCGTCCACCCTGCAGCGGCAGGGCTCCGGTACTGGCGCCTGCCTGTGCAGCAACTTTCTGCTCATTGCGGACTGCGTGATGGAGCAGGATGCCCACCTTATCAGCCAAGAGGAGCGTGACCTGCTGCAGATGTTCAAGGCAAGCCCTGTTCTGGTCAAGTGGCCGTCTGCTCACATCATGCTCTGCTCAGGTCCTGAAGCAATCGAAGCTGGCTACTGAGCAAGAATGTGAAATCTTTCAACAAAACCAAAGGCCAACCTTCTCCGAGCAAGCAGCAGTGCGGCTCGACTGGATCACAGCTTGAATCCTGCATGTCCCGCATCATGCTGTCGTGCAGCAACTCTGCAGCCTCCAGGTAGCCCCGCCACAGAAATGCGGCAGTGCATCAGCCTGTGTCCCCTGCTGCCCTGCAGGGGCTCTCTGAGCAGGCACAGTGCCTGTTCCTGCGCTTCTTCCTGCGCAAGGGCCCCTGGTTCCGCCTGAGCACGGCGCAGTACTCCGAGCTGTCAGATGCTGCCGCCGCAGCTGCTGAGCTGGAGGCTGCCAGCTTTGCTGCTGTTACTGCCAGCACCACGGACCCAGAGCTACTGATGGAGCTGGGGCAGACGCTGACAGTGGCTAAGCTGCAGCAGCTTCTGGGGGGCCTGCACCTCCTGGGCAGAGGCAACAAGGGGCAGCTGCTGAAGCAGCTGGGGAAGGCCTGCCGCGAGGGAGGGCCTGCTTCAGAGGTGAGGGCGACCTCTCAGAGCCGATGCCGGAGCAGCCAGCCCAGCCAGCCCAGGCCAGCTCAGCCAGAGCGTAGGTTGACATCTCCCCATCGCCCTTCGGGAACCCCTTGGCCCCTGCGCCACCTTCAAAGTCAAGGCCAGACTCTGCAGTTTGACTGCAGGCAGCGGTGGAGGCTCACACCACCGTGGGCGGGGAGGCTCATCACCCCCCGCCCATGGCTTGCAACACCTATGTCGCACCTGCATAAGATGATATGATTACCATCTGCGCTGCGGGTGTAGGCAGCAGGGGAGGCCTGCGCCGCCATCGACCCTGCCTGCAGCTCACCACAACCTACAAACCGCACCTCTATCACATCTGAGACCACACATGTGCATCATGCTTGCAGGCAGTGAGGGAGGCCTGCGCCGCCATCGGCCCCTGCCTGCAGCTGGCCGGCGCAGCCACTGCCCTGGTGCGGCGCCTGCAGCGTCTGTTCTTCTTGAATGAGGCCCACAGCCTGTCCAACTTCCTGGCGGCTGACCTGGGGGTGGCCCGCTACCCGGCCTTCACCATCACGCGCACGCGCTCCGTCTTTGGCAGCCGCGCTGACCTGGAGGCCTATGAGGCGGCACTGCAGCAGGCTGCAGAGCTGGACGACTGCCTGGAGGTGGGTCTTGGGTGCGCTCTGAACGGAGGTTGTAGCGACCTGGCGGCCGTCTTGGCGGTACTGCAGCAGTCTGCAGAGCTGGACGACTGCCGGGAGGTGGGCCCCGGTCAGACTGCAGTGTTAAAAGCTGCATGAGCAGCTGGCGGGCTGCTGGGGTACTCTGAGGTGCACACCAGCTGCCCTGAGCTGCAGAGAGGCTGCCTTGACTGCAATTCGCCTGCCAACCCCACATGCAGTTTGCATGCATGAAATCAAGATTGTGGAGCACAAACTGCTGCAGCGCAGCTGCACTCCACCATCAAGCTCACCTGTTGGTTGCCTCATGACGAGGGCATCAGTGCTGCAGCCCAGTGCCCAGAGGCGCTTATTGGCAGGTTCAAGAAGATAGCGGTGGTCTGCAGGCGGTGGATGACGAGGGCATTGCTGCTGCCCTGCGCCCTGCCCTCGAAGCTGTCAGAGGCGGCGCCCACAAGCAGAGGGCCCCAGACTGTGCTCACGACAAGTGCACTGGTGCACAGCAGCTCTTTCTGAGGCGCTACACTTCAGCCTGGATCCACACCAGCATGGCCACCATCGCTGTCTCCCTGCTGGAGAAGGAGAAGAAGTATGGGGAGGCAGTTGAGCTGCTGCAGCAGCTGCTGGGTGAGTGAGACTCAGCCAACTATGCTACCAAGCTGTGTTTGTGTCGTCCAGAATGATGCTGCAGCATGTGGGTGGGCGGTATCCCCTCAGTGGAGGTGCTTGCCAGACGCAACGTAGCAGAGCTGGTGCAGCAGCTGCTGGGTGGTTGCATCTGTCCAGCGATGCCTGTGATGTTGAGTGCATCTAAGGCGATGCGGCGCACCTGGATGGCGAGGTTTTCTTGGTGGACATTGGACTCGCCTGCCTGCAAAGGACAATGCAAGGCAGCTGCTGCTGCAACTGTTGGGCGAGCTAGACTCAGCCAGTTTTTGAAGGGCTGCACTACTGCTGCTGTGGGGGTGCATGTCAGATGTGTAAGGAGGCCATCGGTTGCTGGGCTGGTCAGGCACTCGATGCGGCAGGGCAAACACTGTGCAGCTGGCTACTGGGCACTGCCCTTCAGCCCAGCTTGCGAGTCCAGCAGCTCCTGGGCTCAGCCTGCTGCACATTACCTCCTCAGATCTCTAGAGCTTGGCCCTGGCTGCTGCAGGTGGCGAGTGCTGCCAGGGGCGGCGTGGGCAGTGGTGGGTGCGCCTGTCCCTGGATACAGAGCACCTGGGCAGAGCAGAGGATGCACTGGAGGTAGTGACAATCACCTGTCTCACCTGACTCACAATGTTGTGGTGGGCTCGGCTGTTGACACCACATCTGTGCAGGTCACGCAATGCCCTGCATGTGCGCAACAATGTTCTGCACTGGCTGCTGCAACTGCTGTTAGGTTGCAGCTCTGCAAGGGTGCCGCCATCCCTGTCTGGCTGCAGTTTGCAGAGGCAGCACTGGCTGACGAATGGGTGATTGCGGGAGACCGTGTGGCCTTGCAGCGGCGCGTGCTGAGGCTGGGCAAGGCCCCTCGGCGGTGGAAGCGCCCTGCCTGGGGCCCAGCAGTGTCCAGGGAGCCCCTCGAGGTGAGCATGGCGCTCCTGTGCCCCTCCTGTGCTTTGCATTGACTCTGCGCGCTCCGGCTGTGCGCGACTCCCAGGGACACGTTTCTGTGGAGGGGCCACGCCACATCTCCGCCTGATTGGGCATCACATCTACTCTGCTTGCCTCTGGCTGTGCACTCGGCGTGCAGGGTGCTTGCGACAAGTCCAGTGCAGAAACGCCCTTGGAAGCAGGAGAATTCACCCTGTCAGCTGACAACCTGCTGCACAGCCTGCGGCCCGCAGTCGCGGAATGCCCCGAAGCCCTGGTCATACACACAGGCTGCCACGCTCGACCCAGCGTATCCTGCAGGTGCGCATCGTGGCCATGCCCCTGACCAGCGTGCTCGGGCTGAAGAGCCGCTTTGCTGGCAACGGTGGGGAGGAGTGCTCCGTGGAGGAGCTGGCCCTGCAGCACTACGCGACACCCGAGGGAGGGGGCTGGACTGGTGAGCGCTCAGGGCCTGCCTGCATGCTGGACCCTGCACTTGATGTCCATGGGCTGCTGGTGGGCTGACATGCCACAGGGAAGGCTTTGCTGGGGTCAGCCACCCCACTCCAGCTAAGCTCCGCTTCCTGCTGCCACGTTCCGACCAGCTGGCTGTCGCCTGCAGGCATGCATGCTGAGGGAGGCATCTGGGCCACCCTGTTTGGCCTGCTCATGTGGGACATCCTGTTCCTGCCCATCCCAGAGGTCTTCAGGACACCCTTCCAGACAGCTCCCCTGGACCTGGGGACTGTCGCTTTCTACCCTGCACGGGCAGATGTCATCAGATCCAGGCTGCAGGAGGTGCGGGCTGGCTCCGCGCCGGCCTGCATCAGGCAGTGCTGGCAGAGCAACCACAGGCAGTGGTGCCGCGGCGTGAACTGGGATCGCTATGGTGAGGCAAACATAGGCTGGAAAAACAGGGTGGCTGCCTTTGCTATGCGGCAGAGATGCAGGAGTGAACCTCAGGCACGCGCCTCTCGTGAGGGAAGTGCCTGCATCAAGCAGCTGAGTGTGCCGGCCTGCATGGAAAGGCTTTCGAAGGCGCATGTCCGAACAGACCACACCCTGCTGAGAGAGGCCTGATGCACATCGCCGTCAAATCCCTGATTCTTGGGCCCGGCTTCCTCTTCTGAGGTGACCATGACAATCAAGACCTGCCTGCAGACATTGAGGAGCTGGTGGTGATTGCTGAATGTGTGGGCGGGCAGGGGCTGGCTGCTATGTGCCAGCTCCTTGCACAGGACTTCTCAGGATCAGCAGGTGAGGCAAGCTCGGTATTACCGATGTAGCTGAAGGCGGGGGTTCGGCATGCTGCACTGCAGCTGCAGGTCCCTACTGGCAGCATGCAGGGCAATGTGCTGCTCAGCCACTTCAAGGCCTTGACCCCCGCCTGCCTCGGAGTTGTTGATGCTCCCGACAAGGCCATCCTTATGAGCTTGCTGCATGCCTTCAGGTGGCCTGCCAGATCTGCTTCTTTGGAACCCAAGCAAACGTTGTGCCAAGCTGTCAGAGGTCAAGGGGCCTCGCGACAGGCTGTCTGAGCAGCAGCGTGCGTGGATGCATGCGATGATGGATGCACAGATAGATGTGGAGGTCTTGAAGGTCATGGAACCAAAGGCAACTGGGAAGCTGACTAAACGCAAGAAGTGGTGATGCAACCTGACAACAGGCTGTTCACTCTGCACTGCTTATTTGATGCTGACTATTTCATCATTTCATTGTAGTCAATTCAACGTGCTGCAGACATCATTGAAGCATCTCTGCCTCTGCCTCCCCTCTCCCGTCCTCCTGACTGGAATCTAGATCTGGTGTAATGGCACTACCACTTACTATGTGTTGGTCTGCAGCAGGCACTGCAAGCAACCCTGCTTGCTCCCAGAGGCCTGCATTCTGCAAGTCCTCAAAGCCCACCACCCTGCAGCTCACATGACAGGTTCAGCCTTGGAAGCTAACCGCTGCTGACGCGAACATGTGGCGCCATTGACAGACTCACGTGCTGTCATGAACATAGAGACCTCCAGAGCTGTGCTGCGACTCTGAGCTGTGCTGGTCCAGTACTGACGCGCCTTCAGGTTGGTGCAAGCCCTAGCACAGCAGGAAGTGCCTTTTGTGAGTTCTGCTTATCCTGAAAGCTGTTGCTGCATGCAGGCCTCAGTAAAACTTATGCTGTGATGTGCAGAGCTGTCCTCCGTCAAGGCTGGCCCCACTGTGCTGCCACAGCACTGGGCAGACAGCAGCGACACAGGGTCATCTGCACCTCATCATTGAAGCCTCTCAGTGGCCTCCACCCACTTTTGAGCTATTCCAGCAACAACAGCCTGCATGAGTGACAGGCACAAAGGTGCTAGGCTTGTACCTCAGCATCCATCCTCTCAGTGGCCTCCAGCCAGTCCTGGTTGTGTGCCTCAAACTTGAGGGCGCGCAGCTTGACAGCCCACTGTTCGTTGGTGTCCATGATGACATCCAGAGCCCTGTCAGCTGCCCTGCTGACCTCTGGGTGCTTGTCCTGCAGCAAGTCTACCAGGTAGAACACCACCTGCAGGCCAGAGGCAGCCTCCTTAGCCAGGCACCGCTGCATAGTCTGTGCACACCACAGCTGATCAACAGTGCCGGCAGAGTGCCTCGTCTGGGAGTGATGCAGGCATCTGCCTCATGTTGGTGCCGCTTGTATGAGGGATGCCATTGCGCCGGTGGTGCTGGCCTCCCCAGCAAGGCAGGCTGCACCTAGCAGAGGCGGTCCCTGCACTGCAGCCTTCACAACATCCTGTGGATCATGGGTCTGATGCCACATGCCATGCAGTGCCCTGGCCCCACCTGGGTGGTATTGAGCAGGAGGTCCCGCGTGGGGTCGTACATGAGCAGGGAGTAGAGGGAGTGTGTGATCTGGAGCACAAACTCATCATCCTCCTTCTTCTCAGCCATCATCAGGTACAGGCTGTCCACCTGCATCCCAGTGTGCATGTGCTGTGAGGTGAATGCCACCAGAGAGCCATATGAGAGCTTTTATGTGGGCTAGATGCCACGAGAGGGCCATGAGAGAGCCATGAAGAAGCTGTTTGTGAACTAGACATCCCAACAGGGCCTTGCGTGGGGTGTGCCATGAGCAGACAATAGAGCATGGCTGGACGCATTGTCACTGTCTGTGCCAGTGTCAATCAGATTGATGCAGCGCACAGAGGCCATGCCGGCGATTTTGAAGCCAGCAGGCCCCAGGTGGTCAACCTCTCCTAGAAGACAGCAGTCTTCAGATGCCACGCAAAGTTCTGCAGATGCAAATGTCAGCATATGCAGCATGCACTCCAGTGCCTAAAGCAGCAGGTAGTGTCCGTCAATTAACAGCCAGGTTGAGTTGCCAGGCAAGCATGACAGCTTGCACCCTGTTGCACCCACCAGTCCAGACTCAACCAACGCCGCAGCTGTCGTCTCTGAGCATAGTACCCCCACCAGTATGACCACCTCCAGCAGAATGTCATCCTCAGTCACCCCCAGCTGGGTGTACCCTGCAGTCCACCACTGACTTCTTTCTGCATATCACCAGCAGGAGCCACAAGCCTGCCAGCCTCTCAGAGCCAGGCACCATGCAGGCACGGCTACACCGTCACATTGGTGCCCAGCAGCCAGCCAGCTGTCCATGCATGCGCAGGCTGCACTGTGGTGTGGAGCACTCAGTGCAAATCTGACGCAGACCTGTGAGGAAGTGGACGAGGTCATGCTTTACAATGATGGGCTGCCAATCAAAGCCAGGGATGGAAAGGGTGGCCAGGCAGCCCAGCACCTCCACAAAGACGTCTGAATCAATGTCTGGCGCCTGCACAAAGGGGACACCCTCTGAGAATGCACGTTTGCTTGCTGCTGCCATGGATGCTGTGCCACCCCGGCTGTTGCCACCCTGGCGTTGAGTGCATACGTGCCCATGTCTGCCTGCCCCCAACGCCATTGCAGCTCTGTGCTGTCTGGCCTCCCTGCCAGCGGGTCTGTCTGCCATCACAATGCCACATGCAGCAGGCCTCACTGTGTTTCTTCACATATCATAAGTCTAAATGTGCTCATGTCTGGGGCCACTTGTGGAGGGTGCTCATTGCTGCTGAATTTGGCTGCTGAGGGCAGCTGTCTGCAGGGGGACTGCTTCCACACAGCAGTAAGCTGTGGGCCAGCCTGCTGGCGCACCTGCTGCAAGCCAAAGCCGTCTGACAGCAAGCTGCCACACGCAGCTGGCATGGAGCAGGCATGGCTGCCACAGCAGCATGCCTGCCCACCTTGAGAAGCCCCACCAGCGCGTCGATGTAGGGGACAAAGCGCTCCTTGACTCCCACATCATCTTGCTGGCTAATGTTGCGCAGCACCTTGAAAAGCAATTCGTCACGCATCTGCAGGGCGTGCTGAATAAGCTGGGCCAGCCGGTCCCCCGTACACATCGCCTGTAGCAAGTCGCAGCATTCTATTCGGTGCTAAGCGCCAGCCTGTGCAGGGGGCAGCGGGGCGGTGGGGGAGGGACCCGCATGAGGGCGCTTCAGGCCCAACCCTCAATGAGCTGCAGGCTTGAGCATTGCCGTTGTGTTCGCACGTTGCCTGCAGCCAGCAGCAGCTCTCTGAACCATCACTAGGGCTGGATGGGCAAAAGAGCTACGAGCACCCCAGGGAGATCTGCATGCGCTTGCTACTTGTAAGCAATCCATGTCTGAGCTCTGTTCACATACAGCTGCGGCCTTGGGCACTGTTTTGCTTCCTCACATAGATTGCCTGCAACCAGCAGCAGCCTGTCCTGAGCGGCTGCCTCAGGAAGGAGTTCAGAACACAGGGGAAGCAACAGAGTGGCTGCCTGTAAGCATGTTGAAGGGCCCCATGTCGCAGGCAGCTGTGGGGTGGGCACTGCTGGTGTGTTGCAGGCTGCAGCTGAGCTGAGGCTGCACCTTGCAACAGGCCAGGCTGGCAGGTGCTACCCAGGGCTGCTCCCATCTGCAGGGCTGCACTCATAGGCAGCTGCCATCCTGCCTTCTAGCAGGGTTGCCTTATAGCCTGAGCCTGTCCGGCCCATGCTTGCCAGGGCAGTCTGTGCTGGAGACGCTGCCACGAGACGGGCCCAGGTGCATGTGTCTCCTCTGCTGCAAGGGGCGCGCTGCTTTCCTACCTCTGCTTATCACAGAAGGCTGCGCTGGCAGGGGCACCTGTGCATCCTTGTCTATCTTGACATGCCTTGCCCGTCTGCCCAGCACCCTGCTGCTGGCCCCTCATTCTGCTGGTCACAGAAGGCCGGTGCTGGTAGGTGCTGCTGGCACACAGCCCTACATGTGCATGTTTGTCTATCTTGACATGACTTTGCCGCCTGCGCAGCAGCCAGCACCTGCATCTTACCTCTGCAATGCGGGTGTTCTGCGTGAGGTTGACTGCTAGCGCAATCAGCTCAGGCATGCTGCGCAGGTCGCCGGTGCTCAGCAGCATGGCGTGCATGGCGGGGACGGCATCGGTGTAGGAGAACATGGTGCGGTGACGCTCCTCCTGGCTGATGTGGTACAGCAGGCCCAGGGCCAGGGACTGGAAGGCCGGATCGCGCATCAAGGCCACCGCCTGCAAAGCAAACCAGGGGAAAGCCTTGTCTGCAGCTGACAAGCCAATGCAGTCAACACATGGGCACAGCACAACATGCATAGTTGCAGATCAGCTGTCAGGCTGGGTGCAGCAATTTGAAAGCCTTGGGATGCAAGGCTGGGTGCAGCATGAGGGCCACCGCCTGCATACTGCACATGGTAGGGCGTCTGCCACTGCCAAGGCGTCAGCCTGGACGAGGGCCAGACTTGGCCCCAGCCAGGCTGCTGCTGCATGTGCAGTAGGCGGAGGCGTTGCAGCATCAGCCTGCTACCAGGCTGATCTGGACATCTGGCGTCAAAGCAGCAGGACTTCCGGGGACATAGGCAGAGGCTGGTGGGCAGCTTACTGAGTGCTCGAGGCTATAATCTGAGCATGGGCATCGGCATGGGCTACGCCCTTCTCCACCCTGTGCCCGAGGCTGTGCTTGACCACTCAGCCGCATCAGACCATGTCAAGCGGCTGGGTATCCAGCTGCAAGCAGGGAGGTGCTTGCTGCCGCACCCTCACACGCCAGCAAGGCAACTGACTCGCACCTTGGGCACGAGGCCATGCTTGACCATGTCAGCCTTCAGCGTGTCATCAAACGAGAGATTGTGCAGCAGGCGCAGCACAGCCGTGAGCAGAACCTCATTGCTGGCGTCCATCAGGCGGGCCAGGGGGGGCACTGCCTGCTCATGTGGTTGTGGACTTGAGTCAGCGGAGTAGGCAAAGTTCAGGCCTAGACGCCTCCCGAGAGGGCAGAGCTATGCGGGGGCTAGTGCTAGACTACTCTCTAGTCCCAATGCAGTGATCATCAGGCAACAACTAAGGGGGCTGGTGCACGTAAGACCGGACAGGACCAAGGCAGGGGTAGGCCTTGGCCTGCTGGCTGCCCTTGCAGGTACACCTTGCAGGGCATCTTGCAGGCACCTTGTGCAGGGCACACCTTGCAGGCACCTCTCCCTTTCAGCGGAGGCAGCACATGGAGGTGGCCCATGCAACTAAGTCAAACATGCACAAAAGCAGGGTTGGCGTTCTGCCTGCACAAACCTCGCAGGCCGCCATTTGGTCCTTGCTCTCTGCAAAGACAGACAGCTTGCGCAGGAAGGTGACCACCAGGATGAGCAGCTCCAGATTGGTGCGCCCCAGCATGCGCACCAGGCAGGGCACCAGCTTCTGCAGCGGGCAGGGCGGTCAGTGTCCCTGCAACCTCCAAGTCGAAGCGCCCCAGGATGGGCACATGCGGGGCATGAAGACACTGCAGAGGGCACTTGACCGGGGCAGCCAGCACCACCACATGCTATCTCTGGCTGTGCCGGGACACAGTGGCCTGCGTCCTGTGCTAGCAGTGCTGGCATGCCTGGGCGCATCCAGCCGGGCAGGCATCCAGCAGTATCAGCAGAGGCTCAAGAGCCAGTCGGAAGTGCAGCAGGGCCTATGAGGGAGCAGCAGTGACCTTGTGCGGGAAATGCAGAGATGGGGGGGTTGCCGTTCTCACCCTTGCTGCGCTGTGGCCACCAGCCACAGGCATAAGTTCAAAATGCAGCACTGCGCAGCAAGCAATGGGGGGGCTTGCATTCTGCTGCAGGACAGCTGAGGGCTCACCTTTTTGTGCATCTTGCATTCGATGGCGGGGTCCTCTGCCAGATTGAGCAGCAGGTAGGTGCAGAGGTACAGCAGGCGGTCCTGCTTCTGGCTGGCCAGCAGCAGCTTGCGGTCCTGCTTGGTGGCAGTGCCCGCGCCCACCCGCTGGGCAATTGCGGCGCTGTCCCCAGCCTCCTGCAGGCACAGCAGTTCCTGCAAGGTTCAGCGACTGCCTGCCCGGCGGCAGGTGCTAAGACGGCCTGAGCCATCCTGACAGGGCCGCACCAGCGGCTGTCGCCTTTATTATAAGCAGCTCATCCACAAAATTCAGTCACTGTGTCAAAGTGATATGCCTCAGCTGCTGGTTGCTCTGCTGCCAGGAACATGCCGTAGCACAAGCATAGAGCAAGAGAAGGCGCCAAGCCCTCCACGCAGCAGTCATGCACCTCAGATCCTTACATGCACCTAACTAATTCAGCTGCAGGGCACACCTCCCAAACATTGAGAAGGCTGGAATGACCGCCGCCAAGCCCAGCAACCACTCTGGCAGCATCCCCCAAAATCAGCTCTGTCTGTGGCACGCAACCACGCCTTGTGACGCTCAGCCCACCCTTTTTTGCAGTGGCCTCTGCGGCCACCAGGTGACTTGCAGCTCATTCTTCACACCTCCTTCACAGCCCCAGGCAGCTGAGCACCAGGTAAGTAACAAGAGGCAGACTTGCAGATCTGGATCCAACCCCCCATCACTCCACAGCACTCCACCCTGCCTTGATCTTAAGCAGCAGTTGAGCCCACCTTTCCGTTGACACAGAGCTGCCCAGAACACCCTCCAACCCCACTGTGGGATGGCAACAGAAGCATTCAAGCACCCACAGCATTCCCAAAGTTTGCCCACAGGCCCCAACGCCTCCCAGCGCTCATCCTGCCATAAGCATGGCGCTTCCACCCACCTCTTCACGGTGGTCTGCCCGCTGGAGCTCCAGGTCGATCACCTCCAATGTAACGGCCCCCACTTGATTGTCCAGCAGCAGCTGGTGGGCCTGGCTAAAGTTGGAGAGCGCAAAGAAGACCGACTCAATGGCCAGGCATAGGTCCACGCTGCAGGAGCAGTCTCACTCGTGAGCCAGGCAAGGCAGCAAAGCAAGATGCACATGCAAAAGCAAGCAGACCCAATGCAGCCTTGCATCTTGAGAAGGCGCTGTGCATGCTTGAGGGGTTTGCAGCCAGGCAAGAAGTTCTGAACCAGGTCCCTTGGCTGGGAAGCACCGTACCCTAACCCCCCCCTCCCCTCCCCGCCCAACCCCCGCGCCAGACAGCAGCATCAAGCAGGAGCAGGCAGACCTGCGACGTCCATCGTCGCGCAGGATGCGTGCCAGGGTGGGCAGCAGGGCCGCCTCCGCCAGCAGGGACTGCAGCTGGGTCGTTTGCCGGAACAGAGTTGCAATCTGGGAGGCTGCAGCTACCTTGCCCTGGATGTCCTCGTCATACAGGTGCTCCTGCAGAAGGCATACACACCTGGTCAGCCACCCCTCGACGAGGGGCTACAGAACTGGTGAGCCACCTTCCCTGAGACGGACAGCTAGTGAGCCAGCGCTCCGCAGGGCTGCTGTGCACGTCATGTCGTGATCGGCGGCTGAGGGCGACAAGCAGGGCGCGCGGCACAGCCAAACTTGCTGCCAGCCGCAGCCACAGCCACTGCGGCTGGCAGCAATTTTGGGCTGCTGCTCTGCAGCTCCAGATGCTCTTAGCAGGTGCTCCTGCATGGGGTCCACTGACGATGAGCCAGCGCCTGCCAGGGCACTGCTGTGGGTGCTAGGACGTGGCTGGCAGCATGACAGCTCCTGCAGGGTGTGGCCCGTGGGGGGTGCTGGGCGCAGCAGCAGCTCGGCCACGTCGACATCGACGGCCTTGCCATGGTTGCCGCATGCACTCTGCCTCAGTTCCAGTGAGGCCTGCTGGCTTGGAGCAATGCATGTCAAGAGAAGTGAAGCAACGACCCAGGATGGCAACTGCTCAGCCAAGACTGCGGCTCAGCTGGTGCCTGAACCCCAGGTGTTCCATGATGCCATCCGGTCTGCCTCACAATGTATGAATCCAGGTGCTCCAGCAGGGCTGGTTGCTCAGGCTCTGACTGCTGCGCGCTCGCAAATCGTTCCTGATTTCGTTGCCACAGCTGCTGCTTGTCGGCGCTGCCTGCAGGTGCAGTAGACATTGTCTGCACCTCCCCTGTGCAAAGCGTACCCAGTGCAGAGTGTGTCCTGTAGAGACGAGGACATGACTGTGCAGGGCTCTAGGGCACGTGCCAGCAGCAGTGCAGCGTCGTCCCAGCTCTGCTTGTTGCAGGCGTGATGAGAGGGCAGTCTAGTGCTGCAGGGGCACTCACTGTAGGCAATGGCAAGCTGGCCAGGTTTGACCTGCAGCCCCGGGTTCCCATTATCCCTCTGCAGCAACTCATGCAGCAGGGCCTCCACCTGAGGGATCTGCAGCAGCATGAAGTAGAGTTGGGCAGACGTTGAAAGGGTGCAGCACAGCTTTTGCCAAGAGTCAGTTGATCGGCACACCTTGGAGCTGTGTATGAGTCTGCACTTGCCCACGATCTGCTGGGCTAGGTCTGGAATGGCTGCCGGGCTGGTCACACTCCGCACCTTGACCCTGGACAGCACAAGCAACCTCAGCCTCCTCACACAGGCTTGCACATGCGAGCAGACCCTGCCTTGCTGCAGCACACATGCCTCTTGATGCCGGGGGTGCTGGAGATCAGAGTTGCCGCGCCATCGCTGGCCACGTCCCATTCCTGAGTCTGCAGGGGTGCAGTGGAGAGTATCTGAGCGCACGCCTGCCTGCCTGCCATGAGCCTTTGCTACGGACAACGGACCTCGTAATGGACATTGATGCATGGCTCATGCACATGTAGTTCAAGTCTGCCAGGGTGGATCTTCTTTTTGGTGCTCATGGCAGGTCATGCTGCGATGAGACGGGGCCACTGCCCGTGCTGAGCACCAGCTCCCCAGCTACTGGGACTCTGGCCCACTAGCATTGGATATCAGCCTAGGATGGGCAACTCGTACTCATGGCGGAAGCGGTCACAAAGATGTGTCAGCAAGTGAGGAGGTGCGCTCAAAGAGAGCTGGGAAGTTAGGCAGATTGCCTAACGCAGGCACATGTAGCTCTTAGGGTGCAGGAAAACCTGGGTAGGTCTGACAATCTGCATGATCAGCAGCATTAGTACCAGTAGGTTTGCTGAGTGCTGTCCATCTGCAGTGCCCCTGATGCCTGCTCTGCAGTGAGTTGCAGTGGTTGCAGCTTCATCTGGCATGTAGGCACGTCCAGGCATGACCATGACTGTGCTGCGCAGGGCTGCTGAGGTCCCAGCCGGCTATGAGCCCGACAACAAGGACCCTGCCATTCAGCTGGCCAGCAATGAGGGCCAGGAGCTGTGGCTGCTGCAGCTGCCCCATGAGGCAATTGCTGGGTTGTGAGCGTCTGGCTCAAACTGCAGAGTTGCAAGCATCTGACGTCAGAACCATCATGCTGCAGTGGGATCTGAGCCAGGGCTGTCAGTGGCGCATGTCAGAGGACGCTGGTGAAGATGTGCAGGCCACCTGTCAACTCAATGGTGTGCCTCACCCTGCTGTTGCTTGCTGCCTATTTGGCTCAGGTGCCAGCCCTGAGCATCCCGTAATGCTGCTGCTGCAGGCAGCTCATACACCATGCAGTCAGAGGCGACAGGGCTCAGGCCTCAGCTCTTTGCATTTCTCCCCCAGCAGCAAGGAGTGCATGCAGTGCCCGTTGCCAAGCGCATGACTGTCTACCAGTCTGGCATCCTCCAGGCCCCTGCCGAAGAGGACGCAGCAGGTGCCTATGAGCCAGCCACCAGCCCTGGGGCAGCTGAACCTGCTTCGCCTCTGGCAGGCCGGCCTAAGGGGCTGCAGGCGGCCCATGAAAAGACCAAACGCAGCAAGCGCAAGCAAGAGGCAGGCAATGTGCCCGAACCTGCACATGCCACTGTTCCGACAGCTGACCAGGTGCAACATAAGCAGAAGAAGAGCAAGAAGAGGCGGGGTGAGGAAAAGGGCCTGCAGGCAGATGACTCGCAGAAAGTGGGGGGTGCAGGCTTGGGGAAGAAGAAGGTGCGCACCCTCAAGCCAGCAGTCCTGCATTTGACGTTACAACCAGCTCCAAAAAGTCCTGTCTCTGCATGCAGAAGCCCAAAAAGGGGAAGGAAGAGAGGTAGATGAAACACCCCTTGAAATGTTCTGATGTCCTGGAAGTATGCTCTGTCCTAGGAGGCGCACTTCTCTGGGGATGGACATCCAACCTGAGTGCTGCTGTCAAGACAATTCTTGTGTCGGCTGATTCCGTCATGACATTGTCCTGGGTGGGTCAAGAATCCAGCTTTTCAACTTAACAATCTGCAGCCAGCCAAACAAGGTAGAATCTGCTGCATGACAGGTCCAAGCAACGCTCTTGCCAGCGCCCACCTCTGAGTTGTAGACATCTGGCATTGGTCCGCCAAACCAGCGCCTGCTCCAGGTGCACCAACACAGCAGGACTGGGCCCACCACCAGGGCAAAGGCCATTGGAGCCCCAACTACGGTGGTCACTGGGTAAGCAGCCGGCAGCATGAAGATGGTTGTGACAAAGGTCAGCCACAGCGCCGCGGTGGCATGGATGGGCGTGCTCCACCTGCACTCAAAGCGCAGCGTCAGAGGTGTCCTGCACACGCCAACCGCACAGCCGGCAGGCTTCCTTACCTGCCCAGATTGAAGGGGCCCGCCTCCAGGCCAGTCTGCTTGACCAGGACTCTCAGCCAGAGGGGCAGGGCGTAGGCTGCGGCCAGGCCGGCTGTGGCCACCGAGGTGATGGCCAGGAAGATGGTGAGGCTCTTCAGCAGGCCTGTGCAGATGAGGATGGCGGCCACTGCCACTGCCCAGACTGCACTTGGTGGCACCACAGGTCAAGCCAGCATGCACTGCTGGAGTAAGGCTGCGGGGTGCAGTGGTGTGGCATGACTCTTCGGCTGGCAAGCCCAGGGCACTGCATGTGCTGCAGCACATGCCTGTGGCAGCCTTGACTGTGCTGGCAGGGCACTCTGACCTCACCTGCCACAACTGGCGCCTGAGTCCCTGGATCAACATATCTTATGAGCCTATAGAATGGCATGGCGCCATCGCGGCTGAAGGAGTACATCATCCTGGAGGCTGCTGTCATGCTGAGCAGGCCACAAAACCAGCAGGCTCCCAGAGGGATGCCCAGCAGCCAGATGCATCTGGTGCCTGTCCCGTACCTTTTAGCAAAGGAGTCCCAGAAGATCTGCAGGAGACAACACTTAGCAGCTGAAGAGGTGACTAAGGTTTCAGATTCATCTAAATCAGCATCTCTTATGCGCACTTGGCCCACGGGAAGGAGCCCTCCTGTCTCATTGTTAAGGCTCAGGACGTAGTCATAGTCCTGCAAGGTGTGCAGCTGGCAGCTCAGGAAAAGAGCAGTAACATGTGCATGACAACAAAACACCGTGGCTCACGTCTATGCAGTAGGTCAGGCCCAGCAGGTAGGCCAGACCTGTCACCGAGGCCAGCGCAATGGCCATGACAATGGGGCGGCCTGCAATGGCATCGGCCTGTGCAGTCTCCTGCAGGCAGCACAGGCACGCTGTGAGGCAGCTGCCCTGCCTGCAAGAGGGGGCAGGCAGCAGGGCTAATCCACAGCGCACTGTGCAGCAGGCTGCTGGTGCTTGCACTGCCCAGCTCGCAGAGCACCATCTCAGCATGTCTGCAGCTACCCGACAGTGCAAAACCCTGGAACCAGTAGCAGGCTGTGGGTGCACGCACCTCAATGACGTGGGCAGCGCTGTCATAGCCCGTCTGGCTCCAGCATGCAGTCAGCAGGCCGAGCACAAATGTGTAGGGGACGCTTGTGATGTTGCTGCTGGGGTTGTTCTGCACCCAGTGTGGAGGTCTCAAAGTTTGCCAAAGCTGCTGAGGGTGTGGCGAGCAAGTGCAGGGGCCTCACCTGGTAAACTGTGAAGACAAACATGGAGCTCTGTTTGGGTTCAGTGATTGTCAGCAAGACTCCCACAACAATAGCAGCCCCTGCAGGCAGTCAGCTGCTGGCTCTGCAGCCCCTGTCACGTAGTCAGGCCTGCTTACACCCAGAATGAGGCCCCAGTCTTGCTCCAAGACCAGGTGCGCCATGGCCCCATCAGGTAACTCAGGGCGCAATCCGGGTGATGACTTGTATTGCAGCACTCAGCCACATGCCACAGAGCAAAGGGCTCACCCAGGAGCAGCCACACTGCAGCGACTTGCGCGATGCGGGCCACCACAGCCATCGGGAAGGAGTTGAGCGCAGCGTGGCTGACCAGCAGACAGACCAGCAGCAGGTATTGCTGCAGGCAGGGTGCAGCTTGTGAGCAACCTGCACAGTCAGTGCACCTGCTGCTGTTCAGCTGCAGACGTGTAGGGCGCACCTCTCCATAGGACATCAGATAGCCTCCACCTGTGGCTGTGCCAGTGCCCAGCAGGATCATGGTGACAAATACTTGGACAACAGTGTACTCGTTGCCTGCCACAAATGCGAGCTGACCCAGCAGGTTGATCTGCAGCACACAGTCCAGCATGGTGCACTTGCCGCAGACATGCATTTGTGCTGCCTGAAGCAGGCCAGGCAAAGCTGCAGGAGCCATGCATGTGACGGGCTGGGATGGGCCAGGCAGAAATGCAGACAGGGCTGCAGCAGACATGCAATGGGTGTGTCTGAAGCAGTCCAGGCATGACTGCAGGCAGGCATGCAAGCAGTGGGACCCCACCCAGCCTGTCACCCAAGACCAGAATGCGCCACGCTTCACCCCCAGCATGTAGCTCCTGCAGGGAAGGAGGGCGCTGCATGAGCAGCCAACGGGCAGGACACGAAGCTGGGCTGCCAACAACCTCACCAGAAGTACAGACCTGCAGCGCAGCACAGGTGAGGTCGCGGTCTGGGGCTCTGGCGCTGATGCAGCCAGCTGGTGCACCGAGCGCCTCACCTCCGCTCTGTGGCATTGCGCTGCACAGTTCGCTGAAAGCCAGGCCCACAGCCATTGTGAAGACTGAGGTCAGCACCCAGCCCCATATGAGAGCCACAGGGCCCCCATACAGGAGGCCTTGGATGTAGAGGCCTGTGATGGCAGTCACTGGGCTCATGATGGAGTAGGTAAAGCAAAACACAGTTGGCCACTTTAAGGGGCGCCCCAGCCTTTGCTGGTACCCTAGCTCATTCAGGCGTTTCTGCACGGAGGGAGGGCATTGTGGTTGCACGGCTGGTGTTGTGATGCAGCCTCTTGCGCTGCGAACCTCAGGAGCCCACCTGCCCACTGTCCACCACCATGGTGCGTGACAGTTTTGCTTCAGCTCAAAAGGTAGGCCTGCTCGTTGAAGGGGTAAGGCAAAGCGGCATGAATGGTCAGCACTTCACCCGTTCAAAAAGTCTGGCACTGGCTTGCAACTCTGGCATTCATCTATTCGAATTGAGCTCTCCTACAGGGTACGAGGCCCTTTTAGCACCGCCTCATGAGCGGGGTTTCATTCTTTCTTCCGTCAAGTTCATGATGATTTGCGGTGGCGTGCCGTTTCTGCAATGGTGGGCTGATTCAGGTCGTAGTCTGCTGAACTCATCTCTGTAGCTGTCCATGGATACGCCGGAACAATGAGCAGGTGTGGGCTGTTGAGTGCAGTCCATATCTGTGTGCTGGGGTTCACCTGCCCTTATGAGTTCACTTGGCTTCAGGAAATTGCTGATGTCAGGGGGTTGCTGACCATAGACTTGCTGCTGCATCTTGCAGGTCCCCAAGATGGACACTCAGGCTCTCTGGTGGCTGCTTTTCTGCATCTGTGTGCTCTCATGGAACACCCCAGCTGCTCAGATGCTGGGACAGTGCGACACTGCTTGTCAGTTCCAACAGCAGTCAGAGCTTGCAGCGCTATACAACAGCTCAGGTGCGATGCACGCTGCAAAGACAGCCCGTGATTGTGTGCCTGCAGCTCCCCAGCCGCGGCAACTGCAGAAGCCTTAGCATGCCCGCCAACCAGTCTGCCTGTGCCTGCTGCTGCAGGAGGCCCCGACTGGACCCACAGAACAAACTGGCTCAATGGTACTGGGGGGACCAATCCGCAGGCACAGTGCGACTGGTTTGGCGTCACGTGCTGCCCGACGTCACGCCTGATCGTGTTCAACATTCCGCAGCCAGGTGGCGGCACCATCCCTGTCACCGCTCACTGCTGGACGCCAAATGCCACCGTTTCCCTGAGGCTCCCCCAGAACAACGTCTCCATCAATGTGACACAGCTGTCCGCCCTTACAGCCCTGCAGCAGACCCTGGAGTTCATCGACATGTCTGGCAACCAGCTGACAGGCAGCATTCCGCCCGACTTGTACCTGCCGCAGCTGGAGCACCTGAATCTGCAGCACAATCAGATCACTGGCTCGCTGCCCGCCTCACTGTTTGGCGTCACATCGCTGAGGCTGGTGGCTCTGGAGGGCAACCGCTTCACTGGCAGCATTCCAGACTTGGACAACCTCACAGAGCTCAACGTGTTCTCGGTCTCCTACAACCAGCTGACTGGCACGCTGCCCCAAGGCTGGCAGCTTCTGCCGCAATTGACCATGTTTGCAGCTTCAGCCAATCAGCTCTCTGGCACTATCCCCTTGGAGGCACATCTAGGAGAAGAAGGTGGGTGACTGCACAATCAGCCATGCTGGTCAGCAAGCTGGCTGGAATGTGCCACATGGAATGAGTTGATGCAGGGCTACCTCTGCTTGACCCCTGCTGCCTTGGTTGTCTGTCAAGCGGTCAGCTGGGGCCCCCATTGCTGCCCTGGCTGCCAGAAGGACTGTTCACGCCTTCCTGCTCATTGTGCTCTCTGAGACTGGCTGCTGTCCCATGCTATATAGGGCAAGAACTCACCATTCTGCTGGACAATAATCAGCTGACAGGCACTGTTGGCGCGATGTTGACCTTGGCCCCAATACTGGTGAGCACACCTCACACTTACCGCCCCTACTGCATGCTGCGCTCATGCACAGCGCCCTTGCCAAAGACCTGGCAGTACCAGTCTTGCCCCACCCTGTGCTGTGCCCTGCAGAAGCTAGACCTCAGCAACAACCACTTGCATGGCAACATTGATGCGCTCCTCAGTCAGACTGAGCTCTTGTCAGACTTCAGCATCAGCAACAACAAGTGGGGGTTGCCTGCAGTGTGTCTCTGCTGTGCAGCCATGTCGCATGTGCTGGCCACCAGTGCCCTAACACATCTGTTGCCTGCTCCAGCTTCTCTGGCACTCTCCCCAACAGCTTTCACTCTTACACCCTAAAGGCAAGCTTCATTGAGAGCCACACACGCAGCAGACCTACTCACCTTGCAGCACTGCTGGACCTGACAATGTGCGGCTGCAGATGCTTCACTTGGACGGAAATCAGCTGTCAGGCACGCTCCCCGCCTCTCTGAGTGAACAGCTGCTGCTCACCGACCTCTACCTGGGCCGCAACAACTTCAGGTAACGATTGCTGGCCAAGGTCTTCTTCCAAGCAGGTCTCCAAGTTGCCTGGGGCCCGTTTTATGCTTGTCTGCCTCCTGTGCTGCAGTGGCCCTCTTCCAGATGAATATGGCGTGCTCCACTCCCTGCAAGTCCTGGACATTACAGACAGTGGCTTGGCAGCCACATCAGCCAATTCGCAGGGCAACGACCTGCCCATCTTTGCTGTTTTCACTGGGTGAGCCCGGCCAGAGAGACGCGGTCTGTCGCATTGACGGCAGGATGTGCCACCAGCCTGTCTCCCGCTGAGCTGCAGAATGAGAGCTCATCCATGTTGTGCCAAGCTGGGCAGAAGGTGGTGCTGCTGCCCTCTGCAGTCTTTTATACGATGCCCTGCCCAACATGGCCTGCCCCGAGGTCACCGTCAACGACACCCTCATGCCCCAGTTGCAGTACCTCAGCATCAGTGCACAATACACCAGCTACCAGGTGTGACTGCTCCCTTCTCAGCAAAGCGTGTGTCCTGTGTGCCCGCACAGCTCAGGACCAGCTTGCAGCTGAGCCTGGCAATGCCCAACTGCCCTGCCACAGCTGCAGGGGTGCCACTGCGATCTGGGCTACACCTGGGTTTCAGGCCAGCCGCCCGAGTGCATTCCGACCATCAGCAGCCAGACCCGCCTGCGCAAGTCTCTGTTGGAGGGCATGCTTGCAATGGCTGGCTGCAGCATTGCACTGGCTCTGCTGGGCTACCTGGCCAGAGCTAGGCTGGCCAGGAGCCTGCTGCTACTGCGCAAGCGCACAGGGCCACCACGTGAGCACGCATTCAGATTGTGGTTTCTGACCCGCCAGAGATGGCCGAGAGCCTGCTGCTGCAGTGCACAGAGCCACCAGGTGGAACTCCCCACAGTTGTGGACCTGCCCTGTCAAGGATCAACACCTGTTCTCCCTGTGCAGCCACAGCTCATGCCAAGGGAGCCCAGGAGTGTTCCCGTGCCTGCAGGCGCCGGCAACATTGCACTTGTGCTGACTGATGTGGAGGGGAGCACAGAGCTCTGGGAATGGGTGAAGGCCGTGCACTCGCTGCTACCCTGCTGATCTTGCAGCCGCTGTTTGCTTGCACCTTCAACAGAAAGCCTCCTGGGTCCTCAAGCGTGTGCTGTGCCTGCAGAATCGCGACGCCATGAATGCTGCCATTGCTCTGCATGACCAGGTCAGCCAGATGCATCTTACCAGCTTCAAGGCCGTCATGCAAGCTGGGTCTGTTCATGCCATTTCAAGGCAGCATGGGCTGGGTGCTCATGTTGAGACAGAAACTGCTCAATGCTCAGCTTAGGCATCCATTTTGGTGTCGTCAACTCATTGGAGACAGCATTCAGTGGGTGTGCGTATTCTCAGACAGCAATCTGTGGCTGCTGCAGATCATGCGCAGCAGGCTCTCACGACATTACGGATATGAGGTCACCACAGAGGGCGATGCCTTTCTGATGGTGGGGCCTCGCATGGCTGAGTGCATGCTGCTTTTTGAGGTCTCTGCCCTCATGTACAGCATTGTGCTGCTGCAGGCCTTCTATGAAGCAAGTGACGCTGTGAGCTGGGCAGTTGAGACCCAGCAGGTGAGCTGTGGCGCTCTGCTGGCCTCTGTCAGTATGCAGTTGAGCTGCACCTCCTGCTGCCAGGCCATCATCTGACTGCATGCCCACTGCAGGCCCTGCTCACCACTGCAGGCCCTGCTCACTGACTGCATGCCCACTGCAGGCTTTGCTGACAGCCAAGTGGCCGACCGTGCTGGAGCAGCATCCGAAGAGCTGCCTCAGGCCAACTCCCCTGCACAGCGCAGCGCGGAATGCAGGGCCAGTGCCACCCTGCCTGACTGGTAGTCATCAGATGGGCCATTTCTGTGGTTTCGATGTTATCAATTGCAGCACTGCACTCTGCAGGCCCTGCTGCTTTGAGTCTGTCTGAAGGACTGAGCACCCTTGGGTTCTGCAGGTGCAGCTTCCAAGCGTTCACTGCGGATGCGTAAGTCAACGAGAAAATCCCTCAGCCGCGCTGCCAGCAGCGCGGCCGCCCGTGTTGCCGAGCCAGTCTCACAGGATCCGGCAGAGCCTCCCCAGCTGTATGACCTTGGCATGGTACGGCTGCCATGCCCTGCCTGCACAGCGGGTTGTGGCTGCCTGTGCTGACAGGTGTCTGTCATTGTCAGCCAGTGTCAGTCTCACATGCAATCGCCTGCAGATTGCTCCCTCTGAGGTGGCCTTTCGGGGGCTGGCGGTGCGTATGGCCATCGCGTATGGGAAGGTGTCCAAGGCCAGGGTGCATGCGATGACAATGCGCGTCGAGTGAGTGGCATGCAGTGATGTTGTATGTGATTCGCCCTAGTTTGATGTTGAGGGGCGCTGCACAGTGCGCATGTATCAGTTGTACCTGCTGCCTCTAGGGTGCATGCCATTATCATGTGCTGAGTGAGTGCGTTTCTCCACGTGCGCTGAGGTAGGTCCTCTTCTGTTCCCTGAGATCATCAAGCAAGGGCCTTGTACACAGAGCAAGCAGTGCACCTGCCAGGGTGCACAAGGCACAGCTGCTGGTGGCCCCTTCCTCAGGAGATGCTGCAACCCCTGACCCATACCTGCAGGTATGAGGGCCCTGTGACGGAGATGGTGCATGCTGTCAGCGAGGTGCCTCATGGAGGTGGGTGCGCTCCTGCACCCCGCCTGCACAGCTTGCTCGCATCCCTGCTGCAGCGTGGTTCATGCTGTGAAGGTCAAACCATCCTTTTCTGCAGCAGCCTTGTTGTTGCTCTGTGACGTCAGATCGTGACATCTCTGCTGCAGCCTTGCCTTTGCTGTGCAGGTCAGAATGTGACGTCCCTGCTGCAGCCTTGTCCCTGCCTCTGCAGGTCAGATTGTGACTGATTCTGGAACGTTTGCTGCCATCAACTCCTCACTGGGTGACCTGATGAGGAACCTGCCCAAGCACCCCGACTATGCACAGCTGGATGCGCAAAAGCCCAGGTACCACACTGCACGGCCCAGTAACACACATGGTGTGCTTGTCTGCTGCATTCAGCATTGTAGCTGGTGAAGCTAAGGGTTGCTGCCTGGGCACAAGCAGGCACCAACATGCACATTGCAGAGGGTGCGCCATGGTGGCCACCGGCAGGTCTGTTCATGGGCAGGGGCAGGCATGGCTGCTGATTGTCACAGTTCCTGGGCTGGGGTGGGGGCCCATGAAGGGAATGCTGTTTGGGCACAAGCAGGCTCTGGCCGCTAGGAGTCCTCTGCGACCGCTCACACTGAGCCCTGCTGGCACAGGCAGAGAACCAGTCGCCAGCCGTCTCGGTGGCTGGACCACTCTCTGCACTCTTTGGGCCCCTCCTTCTTCAACATCAGCGCCAAGCACAGTCCGGTGAAGGTCAGCAGCCACAGTGCCACCCAGGCCACCACGCCACGCGTCGACAGCAACACACCGCTGGTGGACCTTGAGCGTGGACCGGAAGGCGTCACCCACACAGCGTGAGCAGTGCAGCTTGTGGGAGATGGGCTCACAGGGCGCTGTGGTAGCCTGCAGTTGCTTCCCAAACAGCTCACCGCCAGTCCCCATCTGCTGCAGGGCCATTGCTGAGAAGCCGAGCCGCAAAGGCCTTTTCACGATGTTCTCTGGCGGACCTCGAGGTGCTGCGCCGAATGGTCAAAGGGGCTTAGTGTCCAGCATTGCTGTGCTGTCGACTGTATAATCTACTTTTGTGATGAACTTGCACAACCCCGTTTCTGCTGTGCTGTGCTTGTATCCTGACGTCCGCATAGACGGGAACAGGATGCATGTACGTAGTCATTGCCACTAGCATTGTCTTGCACATGAGATTTCCTGATGTGCCTGCAGCGTCCTTGGATGGGATGCCAACGCAGCTGGACAGCCTCATTGTTATGGATATGGGGCAGCACGTGCTCAGAGATTTTTCCAGCCCCATGCAGCTGCACCAGGTCCTGGTTCCTGGCCTGGAGGTAGGGGCAGAGCACGTCATCAAAGGCAACGACCCCTGTTGGAGGCCGCAAAGGCGCTTTGACTGCAAGACTGCCACAGTTTGATGGGCTTGGAGACGGGCCTGTCTGCCAAGTGCCAAGAAGCTCACGTGGCAGGCGCCTGAAGGTTACAGGCTGTGTAGCAGGCCGCTGGACAGCCCTGGCGCAGATGATGTTCAGCCACGTCATCAGCCTTGGGGCAGGGCGCTCACCTCTGCCGCCACATTTCAGCAGCCGCTTGTTTCTGATGCCTGCAGGAGAGGGCCAGGATGCATCCACCACTTTGCAGTGTGGAGGAGCTGACACCAGGTGAACACCTCACCAGCAAATTGCAGCCATCTGCTTGAGCTTTCCTGCTGGGCATCGCGCTACAACATGCAGCCCACCGTTGCTCAGTCACAGAGACCCTGCCCATTGCAGGTTACTTTGATGCCCCAGCTGCCCGGGAGGCCCCCTTGGGGTGCTCAGCTGAGGGCGCAAAAGTGCAGCTGCCTGTCATCACGCTGGCATTCTGCAGCATGGATGGCCTCAAGTCCATGAAGGTGGGCCTCACGCAGAGCAGGATGGGCGGCTAATCTCCCCCTTCCTGCTGTGCATTCTGCCTGCTGCACCTGTCCCAGTTTTCAGACCGCTCCACACATGCTGCTCCAATGATGCTAGCCTTCGACAGGGTGTCAGGGTGGCAGGCCATGCTGCTTCAAACAAAAATCAGAAATTGACACTGCCTGCAGGCCAGCGACCCAAAAGCTGCTGACCACGCTCTGACTCTGTACACAGATGTTGTACGCCGCCTGCTGCGGGTGACTGAGGGCTACGAGTGCCAGGAGGCAGAGGGGCAGTTCATGCTGGCCTTCCACCAGCCCATCTGGGCAGCCCAGTTCTGCATGATGGTGAGGCAGGGGATCCTCTCCCGGCACTGCTGTCAGTGTTTGCACAGCCCTCGTCCGCATCGATGGCGGCGCAGCAGCCAGTTCCACCTGCCATGTGGAAAACCCGGTGGTGCCCATGCAGATGCAGGCTCTCCCACATGGCTTGTGTCCAAAGCGCTCAGCAGACTGACACAGCTCTGTGCCTGCAGGTGCAAGAGGCCTTGCTCAAGGTGCATTGGGGGCTGGACATCCTTGCGCTGCACCCCTGCAGAGCAGAGATGAGCGGGGACGCCCTGGTGTGGCAAGGTCAGTGGAGTTGCTTGGCAGCTGCTGTGGGAGCACACCGCTCTGCTGATCTTCGAGGTAATGTGGGCAGCATCGCTCAGTTGGGCATGCGCAACAGGCGCAGTCAGGCGGTGGTAGAAGCAACAGAGCAGGCGTGTGCTGTACAGGGCTCCAGGATTCAGGTGTCCATGCCAGCAACAGCATCAAGATGGTGTTGTATAACTGAGCACACGTCTGTCGTGCAGGGCCCCGAATAAAAATGGGACTCTACTCTGGCGTTCCCATCAAGGTGGTGCCCCACACCACTACAGGACGGGCAGACTACTTTGGGACACTGGTGCGCATTCCAACTCTGTCTGGATGGTGGCTGTAGGATTTCCTACTCAGTCAGGCAGAGTGCCTCACATGCAGTCAGGTTTACAAGGTGGCCTGGGGGTGTTGTAGCCCTTGAGGCAGGTTGCCTCACAAGCAGCCAGCCAGCAAAGCGGCCTAGGGGACAGCTGCCACTGAATGCAAGCAGGGGCCTGTGCTGGGTGGCTATGGGGCAGTCACTCTTCAGGCCGGCGTGTCTGCTGCTGTGCAGCTGCCAGCTGTTGTGCTGCTCAGACCTACTCTAAGAGCTTTAACAAGAAAAACTTTCCTCATGCCTGCAGGTCAATCGGTGTGCCCGCTATGCAAGTGGGGCTTCACATGGAGGACAGATCACATGCCCCTATGATGTGATGGAGCAGATTGTGTCAGACTTGACCGGCGCTGAGTGTCCAGCAATGCAGGAGCAGGGCAACCCACACATGCTGCAGGTGGCTGCAGCCTGCACAGCATTGTCTGATGGCAGCATGAGCATGCTTAAAGCCTGGCCTGAGCCTCCCCTCCTCATGCTGATGGCTGTCAGATGCTGCTGCATGGATGGGCGCCAAGCACCCAGCCATGCAGGAGCAGCATGATGCCGGACCCCTCCTGAGAGGGAGGGATGCTTTACGCCTGCCTGCCCTTCCTGGTGAGCACTATGGCCAGCAGTTGCCCAAGTGCCCGTTTGGTGCTGCACAGGCCTCCAGCAAGTGGTGGGAGATAGCGTCTCACCCTAACTCGGAGCGGTCCTCCCTGACGGGGGGCCCTGAGCTGCTGTCCCCGGGAGAGGGTGGACAGCCGCGCACGTGGACGCGTTCCAACATGTCTCACAGCCCCAACTCCACAATACCTCGACCCTCCGAGGTACAAGCTGCACGGCCCTTCCAGCCTGCTTGTTTGCCTGCGCTGACAGCATGCCACAAGAGGCTTGATTGACGCTGAGCGGAGTCGTGCAGGTCCAGACGTCGGCCAGTCAGATAGAGAGTACTTTAGGCAGCTACCTCAGGTCGGGCACACTCCACACTCTGTCGCTGCTCCTGTCTTGTTTTGCCCTCCTGCGCTTGCCTGCTGTCAGTCCTGCACCCGTCCTGCACCTATCCTTTAGCCCTGGTGCCAGGGCACAGACCCTGGGCCCCATCACTTCGCAGGAGGCAGGTGCTTGCCAGGCCTGGCCCGTCCAATGCGTGTGGGCACTGTCTTTGTGGAATCAACTATCTTCTCCACATCAGTGTCTGGCTCCAGGGGCGCTGAGGATGACGGCCTGGGCATGGCAAATGGCTTTGTCAGTGATGCTCAGAGCAGTGCAGGCGTTGTCGTGCAGCCACTTGGCAGTGGCGAAGCAGAGTCTGCCTGGAACATCATCCCTATGGCCTCCTCACCGTGAGTCAGGGGAAGCAAGCTGCAAGAGTTGACACAAGTCACCAGTAGCTGTCTGCCTCACAATGGGGTTCGCACATGCGCCATTGTCACATGGGTTGACAATCAAGTGCAGGCCCGAGAAGGGGCTTCTCAGCGGCTCTGGACTGCTGCCAGTGTCACTGCAGCATGCTGGCATCCCCCACATGTGCAAAAGATAGAGTGTTGCTGCAGCTGCTTCCATTTCGAATCTGGCTGCTGGGACAACTGTCAGGGCTGCACCAGTCTGCCAAATGTGGGAGAGAGCACGGAAGCTTGGACTGCGTGTCTGCATGCAGGCTACTGCCCGTGCCACCATCACCATCCCCAATGAGGGAGAGTATCGTGCGTCGGTCTCCGGAGGTTTGTGGCTGCTGCACACGATACTGCAATGCCAGCTTTGGCTGCAACCTGCTCAAATATGCTGCCATTTTACAGGTACACATCTCGCATGTGGGCACTGCGTCTTTCAAGGGCATCAAAGAGCCTCAAGTGGTCATGCAGCTCAGCAGTGGTCGACTGGCCTGCCGCACATTTCCGTGGGACCTGCCATCTACCAAGGCAGACCTTGTGCAGCGGGGCCGCGGTTTGTCCTATGTCATCAGGATGTGTGACCCCCTTCAGGCCTCCCTTCAGATGACGCGCCGGCGTTCAAATATTTTGTCGTATGTGCCATCTCCTGCCACCCTCAGTCAGGACGGCCAGGACTAGACAGTACTGGGGAAATAGTACTAGGGCTCAAATGTACAGGAATGACAACGTCTCACACTCACAGCCTGACAAGTATTCCAGTGGCGCTGAAGTACTGCCCCCAAAGGGAACGTGTCAGACTTGCCAGATAGGCACCTCATTATGGTGGACAAGCACCTAACCCTCATTGCAGCTGTCTGTCAAGTCAATATTAGCTTCAGTGCATGGTTCTTGCTTGCTGCCTCCAGCATATAACTTACAGGCTTTGGAACTTGGGATGGCACTGATAATGAACAAGTAATTCTGCGCCCATGGAAAGGCCATGAAGCATGTGTTCTTTGCCTGTCAAAAGTCATTCAGAGCAGGGCTTCATGATATGTCCATATCTTCGTTTGCGCTTTTGAAAAACAGATCTGTAACTCCCAAGCTGGGTGGCGCCTCATGCTCGTACCAGGCATCAGGGTCATGCTCATGGTTTTGTATCCTGAGGAGTCCTGGGCTGACCATCCCATTTACAATTGCTCCACCTGAGGCTCTGCCTTCTGCAGTAACAGGCAGCCAGACCTGAGAGAGAGCCTGAAGTGCGACGCTGAGGGTTGCACTTAACCCCGGCCCCCTTTCCCGCGCTGTACCTGCTGGGGATTGTGGCACTTGACAAGGCAACAGAGGGCTTAGGTGTTTGGTGACAAACAGGTTACCTGCAAAGGGCTGCTTGGGGTCATGCGCCTGTGTTGTGGAGGAGGGCTGCGAGTTTTGGGCCTGCCTGGTACTGGCGCTGACAAGCCACACCTCGATGGGGGCTTCACTGTGGCTGTTCAGCACAATCCTGCAGGCAGCAACAGCATGAGCACAGGCTCAGCGTTGAGCTTGAAGCCCTGCTTACAGGGGTTGGACAGCTACAAGCAAGGAGGTTGCTGTGCCTGGTCTGCCAACGGGCCTGCAAGCTGTGTGACACACAGGTGAGGTTGCGGCAGAACGCCTGCATCAGGCACTGCACTCAACCTCATATGGAAGGTACTGTCCTTGGCACAGCTGTTCTCACGGGCTAAGGTACTCAGTGCAATGCAGCTCAGACTTTGACTTGGCAATCCAATTTAGCTCACTTGTACTGCTTGGGGGCATCAGCATCGCTCTCAAAGTCGGGCACCGAGAGCTCCGTGCCCATCGGGGCCTTCACTGCAAAAACGGTGTCCCCTGCCACGCTGGGCAGGGCGGCAATGTCTGTGTCCGTCACGTACAGCCGCGACCGGTTGGCAGGGCAGTCAGCCATGGTGCGGATGCTATCCTGTAGCGCTGCAATGTGGCCCCCCAGCAGGCGTTCGTCAGCCTGCAGAGCAGTGGAAGGCCAGGCTGGGAGTCTCAGAATGATGATGTGAATGAGTTGTGGCTGCCAAACGCCCTGGGCACTGTTGTCTTGCAGGTGCAGCACCCCGTGTTACGGCAGCACGTCCACAGAGGCAGCTCAGAACCTTTGCGTGACAGTACGTGCTAGCCATCTCGCAGGGCTTCCACCACCAGCCCATGCTGCTTCAAGTACCTGTGCTGTTGGGGCTTGGGCCTGCAGGCCTGTTAGGCTACAGCAGACCCCCTCGGTCGCACTACAGAGGCCGCACCTGCAGCTGCGCAACCTGCTGCCTCAGCTCAGCCTGCTGCTGCTCTGCCTCTGAGGCCTCGCTGCCACCTGCCCCCTTCCACTGGATATTGTTCTTGGACTTCTTCTCGATCAGGCCGATGCCCTCCAGAACATTGGTGATGTCGTAGATACGTCGCTTCTGTACCTGCAGTCACGTCCGTGTGGCAATGGCTTGCCAAAGCCAGTTGCTAGGCAGTCGGGCGGTCAGCTTCTCATTTAAGCCTTGCCCCTGCTGTGGGTGGGAATGGCTTGCCACACCACTTGCAAGGCGGTTCGGGGGCCAGCTCATGAACCAAGCCCTGCCCACGCTGTGGGCCTGTATGGCTTATCATGCCACCTGTGAGGGAGTCAGGTGACATGAAAACAGGCAACCCCACGCCCGCAGCAGCACACTCAGCCCCAGGGACATGACATGGGGCACAAAATCTGCAGTCAGCTTGTGTACAGGGCCTTGGCCCTGCTGGCACACAAGCCACTGAAATATCAAGTCTCACATGTGAGCGCCTGCAGGCATTGTCACACAACAACACCCTCACTCACTCCTGCAGGGCTGCACAAATGACTCATATAGACACAACTGGGGCAACAAGGACTCAGCTTGAGAGCGCTGCACCAGTTGAGTGCCTGCAGGCGATGCTCAACAGCAGCGCCCTCAGTCATCAAGCCAGCTGCTGCAGAGGAGGCCAGATGATGCTGCACAGCAGCACCCTTCCTCAGCCAAGCCAGCTGCCCCGAGTGACTTAAGCCAGACTCAGAGCACGCAGAAGCTCACCCAGTAACATTGCCCACATGTTGGCAACAGTGCCGCCCATCACAGCAATATGGCAGCCCAGATGGCTCACAAGCTACAGACAAGCGCAACACCCACAGACCCAATGGCACAATGCAGTGTCATTGCAGGGCACATGAGCTGCTGGCTGCAGTGCCGCACCACATCACCTGGCAAAGGCAGCTGCTGCCAGCGTGCTGCGTTTTGGCAGCCTGCGGGGATGCTTACCGACAATGCCTCTGCTGCTTTGTTGAGATCCAGCACCCCATCGTCTGCGTCCTCGACGAGTTTGCAGAACTTCTTGGTCAGCAGTCCCAGCGAGCTGTCATAGCGGCTGGTGTGCTGACCTGAACAGGCATGGACACAGGTTTACAACTCTCGACTGAGACGTCTGGCAGGAGCTGCAGCAGCCCACAGCTTCTGATAGCCTTTCTTGCTTGTCTTGTTGCTTGTCTCAATGTCGCAGTGTGCTGACCTGGGGCCTTGTTGTTCCTGCGTGCTGCGCGCGCGGCCCCCTCTGCCATGGGGGCTACCCCTGACCAGCCAGCAGAGCGTCTGTCGCGCTCTGCAGAGAGTGAAGTGAGCCAATCATGGCAATTTGGTGGGGCAGGAGCGCAGCCGGTTAAGGACCTGCTGCATGCACACTTTGCAGATCTGGGCCAGATGTCTTGCCAGCAGCACATGCAGGTCACCATGCAGGGCAGCTGCCTGCAAGAGAGGGCCCATCACCGTAGCACAATTTCCCACCTTAAGCAGGTGGTCCTCTGAGCACGCCAGGAGGATGGAGCAGCCTTTCTGGGGTCCAGGCCTCTAGGATCACAGGGAGCGCAGGGAGAAGGGTCCTGGCGCGTAATGTCGCAGATGGGAGACTGCTTGCTGTGGAGCAACGCAGCGCCTGGGCTCTGCAAGGTGTTACAGAGCGGCAGCGAGAAAGCGCTGAGGCCACTTTGTACACCAATAAGCCTACCTGATCTGCTTGCTCACTGGCGATCTCTGCGGCAAAAATGATTTCTACTTGGTATGCTGCAGCCACCTTCAAGTGCAGCAATGTATGTTTGGGCACTGCCCATGAGTGGGCTTATCTTGACTGTTAGAGTTCAATGTATCCTGCATGTGGGAGTTCTAGAAAAATGAATCATCGTCCTTCTCCTCATCCAGCTTAAAGCTGCCAGAGGACACAGTGTCCCTGAGGCTGTCTGCCTCCTTGTCGCTCAGCCCCAGAAGGCTCTGCATGTCCGCCTGCTTGGCCTCGTCAATCACGTGGCTGATGTAGATGCTGAACATGTCCTGCAGCTCCTCACGCTCATTCCACTGTGGGCTCTGCTCTGAGGGCAGTGCCTGGCAGCCAGGGGCATGCAGTATGTCAGCAGCTGCAGCAACAGCCAGCCCTTGGCTGGCACCCACAGCCGAGCAGCGTCTTGGCACAGCACCGCCACCTGGGCATGTATGGTGTGAGAGCAAGGCATCGCAACTGCCCTGGCTACGAAGTGGGGCCTCAGTTGACGACAGCAGCATTGCAGCAGAGCACATGCCGGTGCTCCTCATGCCTGGACCTATGTGAGCAGCATTGCAGCAGAGTGCATGCCCTGCACCCCTTGTGCATGAACACAACTGAGCAGCACAGCACATTGCACTCCCCCTCTTGCAGTGGGCCCGCCTAAGGCAGAGAAAATCATTGCAGAAAGGTCCTGCAAGCAGGGCCCAGCCATGCATGAGCAGAGCCCAAGGCGGTGCCCCACATGCATGCATCCAGCTGCACGTGAGAGCAGTGACTCAGGGCAGCACCTGCCGCTGGCCCCTGCACCAGGCATAGAGGCCTGGGGGAGGGAGCCCACCTTGTTGCAGGCCAGCAGGTTGTTCAGGGACTTGACGACCTCATCTGATTTGCGCTGGCGCAGGTGCGACACTGCCTGCACCAGGGTGGTGCGCTTGCGGTCCTTGCCCTGCGCCTGCAGCGTGGCTGCCACCCGCCGCTCGGGCAGATTCAGGTCCTTGGGCAGCTGCTCCAGGATGCGGTGGCTGTCAAAGTCGCCGGTGCCGCTGGACAGAACCCGTGCGATCTGCAGAGCAATGGGGGGGGTGACAAAGGCGTCAACTGGGCTGTCTGCTGGAGAGGATCTGCACGTTACACAGGAGACGGGGGGAGGGCCAGCCTCAGTTGGGCTGCATGCTGTTCTTCCAGCGGGCCCTGTGCAGAAAGAGCAGCAGACGGGATCTGATCTGCTCAAGTGGCACATGCCCGCCTGCAGGGGCCGTCCTTGAGGACAAAAGAATGCGACAGCAGCCGGCAAAGCTGACAAGCTTGGCTGCCACAGCACTGGCATGCCTGGCAGCAAGCTGTACAGCTGAAGCGTTTTGGCTCCCACAGCACTGGCAGGCTTACAGATGACGCACCCTGCAGGGCTCCTGTCCTTGCTATCAAAACACCCTGATGAACAGTAGCTGCAGCGGGTTGCAGGCAGGTCTCACCTCCTTGCTGTACAGTTCCAACCGTAGCTCCTCAGAGACAAAGCTGTTGATGTCCACGCCGCTCTCTTTCATCTCCAGGACCTGCAACGGGGGGCAGCACGGCCATCACACACTGTCTTAGGTGTATGCGGCATGCAGATGGGCTGTGGCTGCAGCGGCAGCCATTGCTGTGGCGTCCAGTGGGTCACTGTAGGAGACTCATGGTTGCATGACACTTGCGGGGCGCGATCAGGCCTGCCGCGCCCACAGATTGCAGCAGCAGTCATAAGCAGTGGCGGGGCAGGCTGCATGTCCCTGATGCTGACCTTCTCCAGGCTGAGCGAGCCCTGAGCCTTGGCGGCCTGCAGGTTGGCGCCCATGCGCTGGTTCTGGACCCCCTTGATGATCTTCTCCCCCTCCTCCTTGCTGAGCCCCATCTTGTCGCGCATGTCTGTCAGATACTGGGTGTCTCCCTGGTTCAGCTGGCCGCTGGACATCACCTGCTGCACCTGCGGCCAGAAGGGGAAGAGCTGCTAAATAGGTGATGCAGTGTACACTTTTAATGCATAAGGGTCCAGCTCGCCTGTGGCTGTGCAACTCCAGTTTGATAAAGCTGATCAAGCTGAACCTCAGGGTGGCTGCTTGTGACGCGTGCCTTGGTGCGAGAGCAGGCAACATTGTGACTGGAGTTTGACTCAGGGTACACCAGGCTTGGCAAAATGTTTGCGCTGATGGCAGTCACACACAGCGGCCACAGAGGGTTGCCTCTCCCATGTCTGAATCAGTCAGAAGGAAACAGCGGGCGGCGTGCAGCTGCTGTCAAGCACCCGGTGTGCATACCGTGCAGCGGTTGTCCACATACGTGGCAGAAGGTGAGCCCGCTCCACTGCCAGCCCCCAGGCAAGAGGTAAGCATGGAATGCTGCTAGAATTCAGGCAATAGGTGAGCATGCCCTGCTGCCAGAAGGGCGTCCCCCTGCGTCTGCACGCTGCTGACCTGGTTCCTGAAGGCCTGCTCTGCCAGCTCCTTGTGCACCTGCCCCACTTCCATGACGTTGAGGCCCAGGATGTCGCCCAGCTGGCTCAGTCGCGCGAACTCACTCTCATCTCTCTCAACCACCACTGCAGACGGGAAACTGCATCAGAGCCTGGACCTGGACATCACTCACCGCAATAAGCATCAGTGCACGCCTCAGGCACACTGCAGCAAGACATCACACATGCCAGGGCCATGTAATGGCTGCTGATCTTGTGCCAGGGGCATCGGTGCCCAACCAGCAATGTGTCACCGCACAAGCGCCACCGTGGCAGGCAGCCCAGTGCGCATCAGCACACAGTGAACTAACATGAAGCCTGCCAGCCCAAGATGTTCCCCCAAAACCCGTCAAGGGACAGGGCCCAAATGGAAAGCACAGAGTAGAGGTGAACATGCAGAGAGGCAGGGAGGATGGCCCCATGGACAGCCCTGCTCATGTCGTGCAGCGTAGTGCACCAAACGGGCGCAGAGCAGGGGCAGCCAACCCCAGGGGTCACCTGATGCCCCCATGGGCAGGGCCACAACATTCCCGCTCATGCAGTACAGCAGGAAGTTGCGGTAGATGTCCTGCCGATCCCGGGCGTCCAGGTCCTTGGCCAGGTTGATGTCCTTCTGGCTCTTCATGGTCACCCCTGCAGCGCAGGCAGGCACACACGTCCGGCTGCTTGCACCGGCCAGCAAATGAGCAGTGCGCTCTTTCTGTGCGTGCAGTGACTAGCATCAAGCAGTGGGCTCGTCACTGTTAACCCTGCGCGAGGGGCAGGCGCAGGTGTTGGACCGCTTGCACTGGCCCCATACTCGCAGCTTCTCTGGGGCCCAACTGCACTAGCACAGGGCTGATGGGCCACACGCATGCATGCTCGGACCTCCATCAGGCAGAGCCACCCTGCAGAAGCACTGCAAATGAAGCTGAGACCCACCGCCCCTGCCCCACGCACATGTGGGGCCTGCAGCTCAGAAGCAGCGCATCCAATTGGGCTGGCAGAATGCTGCAGGGCAGCCAGCAGCTGCTCGCCTGTATCGCCGACATTCTCCCCACCCTCCCGGGCGGCAGCAGCCTCCTGCGCCTTCTTGAGCGTGGCTGGCCGCTCATCGTCCTGCTCAGAGGCAGAGGCCTCCGCTGGGTCATCCTCGACGCCTGCCTCAGCCTGTTTCTGCTCGGCCTGCAGCCCAAGATGCAGTGCGCGTCAGCCAAGACATCCCTAGCAGCCTGCATCAGCCTGCCTCCACTTCTCCGCCAAGTGCTTCTCCGCCAACAGCTGATTAGCACTTCCTTACCAAGCACCACAGACGATGGCCTCCGGCTCCTGATGACCAGCAGGCAGTGCATGCCAGCTGAAGCATCCGGGGCAGGAACTCCAACACCTGCTTTCTAGCCAGCCCCATGTGAGTTTTCCCACCAAGATCATGCCAGCAGACAGTGGCACCTGCTGCTGAATCTCCTCTGACAGGGTCTCAGCCTCATCCGCCAGCTCCTCGGTGGGCGCATTCTTACTGGCCTTAGCCTCGTCCTGGGCCTTGACCATCAGCTCGGCAATCTCCTTCTTTGCCTTCTCCTGCGCCTTCCTCTTCTCTGTCTCCTCTGCCTACAGCGGTTTCAATCCAGGGTTAAGGTAGGGCAGGGCAGGCGCACCATTGTGCCAAATGCAGCAAAGTAATGCCCTGGGGTGTGTGCGAGGTGGCAGCAACCCATGAAAATCCTTGGTGCCAGCAGGGGTGCAAGACAAGGACAACAGCCAGAATGCTCAGGCTGCAATGACACAGCAGGAGCACAGTAGCAAAAGGCAAAGCAGTGACTCAGCAACCAAGAATATCACACTATTTTGTCTGGCAGAGCAGATCTCACACTGATATTGTCCGGCAGAGCAGAGTATGCAAAGTGGCAATGCTCATGTTCACATCCCACAGTAAGGAAGTCTATGCCTCTCACTATCCAGATCAGAGGGCGCGCAGCTGAGCTTGCATTGCAGGCCACAAGCAGAGACAGAGAAGCAGGGAGCATGCTTTGCAGCGGCATTAGCAGAAAAGGTGCTCTCAGTCCTTTGGCAGGGCGGAGCACGGTGCAGAGAATACAAGGGCATCCCGCATCACATGTGCTGCGCAGTCACTTGAAGACAGGCAGGAAAGACCCCAAAAGTAACACATTGAAAGGGTTGCATGCCAAGGCAACCACCTTGAAGTAACTCAGCATTGGCCTTATTGACTCAGGGACAAGGAGGAAGCGGGCCAATTGTGTGCACACAACAAAGCACTACCAGTGCTCACGTTGCAGTCCTCCAACAGGGGCGCCACCACAATGTTGGAGTAGAAAACGAGGCGCTTAAGCTCCTTGGCGCCTTCCAGGCGGTCACGCTGGCTGCGGGAGCGTGTGATGAAGCCCAAGAAGATCTTCCTGCAGGCACCAGGAGGGCTGGGGTCAGCTTTGGAGGCAGACTCTAGTCTGACCAGAGATTGCGCAGGTACTGCAGGCAGCAATCGATGGCATCTGTCCCTGCCGGAGCTGTGCTGGCCAGCACAAGCAGCCTTGCTGCTCAGGGAGCGCCAGCACAGGCAGGCGTCGAGTGTGACTGTTGAGGTTTGACTGGGTGCAGGACATGCCTGACTTGAGTTGCTAGACACTCCTTGGCCAGCGTGTCACTAATCCTGAGGTCCTTCTTAGCCCGCTTGACGTTGGCACGGTCATTGGAGGTGAAGTTGTCGATGCCAGCAGCCAAGGCATCAGCCAACACCTGCAGGCAGGCAACCAAGCACATTGCACACACTTCAAAGTGATTCTGCTAAGAGACACATCCAATGAGCTGTGGGCACTGCTTTCGTGAATGCGGTCCCTCTTATCAGGCACCTGAGCAGCCCACATCAGCAATGGGAGCAGGCCTGCTGCAGAGCATTGCAAGGGTGGAGTTGCCCACAATAGAGCAGCAGCACAGGGGTGGGAGCAAGGCTTGAGGAGCTCTTTGCGCACCAGGCTGCCACCCTGCATCTTCAGGTGCAGCATAGGCGCCTCTTCGACAATTTCAGGCCTGGGATGCAGTGGGGCCCACCTCTTTGAAGAGAGTGCCACATGTCTGGCCATGCAGCTCGTCAATGTCTGCCTGCTGCAGGCACAGCAGCTTACGCAGCCGCTCCAGCTCCTTGGCATCCTCATCTGCACAGACCACTCAGTTTACTTCAGAACCTGACTACGTGCTTGGCAGGTGGCGGACAGGGGGGACAGAATGAACGGCGTCTTTGCAGTTGATGAAGCCTGGCCACAGCAGTGACAGAGACGAATGGAGATCTGCTTCGAGAGGAGATCCATCAGATTTGAGCCCATGGCTGTGGCATGGGAGGCGGCAGAGGGGTTGGGTGCCATCAGGCATGCCGCCTCTTCAATAAATTGAACAGACGCTGCTGACCAGCCAGCCTTGTATCCTCTGGCAGAAGCGTTGCCCTTATGCTGAGCGGCGAGCAAATTCACCAGTCAGCTTGTGACATTCAGCAGGACCCCTGCCAAGTTGCATGCGGCCTTTGCTAATTTGAATTGCTTAGTTGAGCAGGTGCCCCTCACCACTTAGCTTCTTGTCCTCCAGCAGGGAGTCCAGCTTCTGTTTGTACAGGGACTTGTGCAGGGCCTGGGCCACCTCAGGCTGCAGCTTGACAGTGTCGCACAGGCCCTGGAGGACGGCTGCCTTGGAGGGGGCAGCATCCAGGCGGCCAGAGGTGACCTCCTCCCGGAGCAGGCGCCTGCACAGCAGGCATGGGGTGTCAGCTCTCAGGCCAGCGGGGCCTTGACGCATCCCGGGGCCCAGACAGAGATGCGCACAGGCCTGGCAGCAGTGCTGCCGCAGGCGCTGCAGTCATTACCTTGCATAGCCAGCAAGCTGTGGCAATCCTTTCAGCGCGAGGTGGGGGCCCTTATATCCTGGGGTGCACAGATTGAGCAGGGCTACATGCCTCTCAGTCATAAGTCACAGTCGCAGAAAATCCAGCGGGACCCAACTCGGCTGTAGAGCTTCTGAGGACCTGGTGTACCGTTAGGGTGCGCCTGCGGGGGGCACAAGCTGGACTGCCCTCGATTCAAACATTGCCTCGGCCAGGCGGTGACATATGCAACATGCTGGGGGAGGCCTGCCGAATCTGTGCACAGCCAGCAGGCTGCGGTAACCTACCACGAGCTACGTGAAGCTCTCCTGGATGCCGATATGCACATACGGAAACAGGCTTGATGGCAAGCACTGCCACTGCCATTGCAGCTGACTTTGCCACTGTCCAGCGGCTACATCTGCCCAGCCCGAGCCGGCTGGTGCCTCTCTGAATAACAGACACAGAGGTAGGGCCACAGCCAAACTTTGCACAGCCAGAAGCTGCGGCGACCACCCTGAGTTCGTGAGGCGGCTTTGCATCCTGAGCTGCTCAGACCGGCAGAGGCCCTTGGCAGCGCTGCAGATCTCCCCCAGAGCTCACCCTTTGTTTGGCCAGGAGGCTACATCTACCATCGAGGCAGAGCCTCACAAAGAGGCGCCAGCCTGGCTGTATGACAGAGAAATGCAAGCTGCTGTGGACTGTGGCAGAGCTCCAACCATGCTGCTCAAATGTGGGGCGCACCTGTAAACTTTGGAGCTGGTCTCATCGCAGATCTTCTGGCACTCCTTCCGGCCCAGGCCTAGCATGGTCTGCAGCTCTGCCAGGTCCTGCTCCAGCTGCTGGCTGAACCGGTTCTCCAGCCGCAATGTCTCTTCAAGGTATGTCCTACAGGGAAGAGGGACACGCTGCTTCAAGGGCAGCATGAGATAAAGTCAGCTGCTCAAGGTGTGGGTGCAGTGGACAATGCTGCTATCCAATTACGCGGTGTGCTAGCCTAGCCTGCTGCCCTGTCATTACTGTGTGTTTGCGCTGTCAGCCCGCAGGCAGCCATCCCGCAGGCAATGCCTATGCTGAGAGCTTTGCATGCAAGTCCATCAAACAAGGGCACTCTTATGACAAAAGTGGACCTGACAATGCATCAGCTGGACACTGTTGCACGCAATGCACAGCATAGGCAGGGTGCCCTCACGTGTACAGGAGACGCAGGTCTGCGGAGCGGCCTTCAGCAAATTTGCTGCCAAACACAGAGGTCTTGCCCACTCCGGCGGGTACATCAGGGCTCCCTGCCAGCTCCTGCAGGCTCCTGTTGTAGTCCACCAGCTCCCGAAGCGCCTGCAGGCCGCATGCAGGGCTGCCATCAGAGCTCGTTGCAGGGTACGCACAATTTGCAAGCTTGGGAAAGGCATTGAGTGTTGAGAGCCAGAAATGCCCTGCAGATACATCACACCCAGACAGGAAGTCCTTGACACGCACATGTCTCTGCTCAGCTGCATGATAATGCCCCACGCAGCTGCCTCCCCTCCAGGTCAGATGCAGCTGCGCAGGACGACAGGGGCTGCCCGCCAAGTCTGGCCGGAGCATAATGACGACAGCCTTGTGCAACGGTTCTGACTTTGGAGAGGCTGGGGGGCAATCGCCATTCCCCTCTGGCTCTGCAGCAGCTATGGCAGCAGACAAAGCGATCTTGCATCTCAATGCTGCATGCAGCCTGGTGCACTTGTGGTGAGTGTTGAAACATTGAAGGTTGCCCTTGTCGGCAAGGCAGAACCCGGGTCGAGCATGCCTCTTGACATGCAAGCCGCCAAGTGCAGTGACGCTGGGTGCGCAGGGTCTGATGCCCGCCTCATCTGCCTGGGCAGGCCCCAGGTCCAGCACGCCTTTCGACAGGCAAGACAGCTTGATGCAAAGGTGCTGGGTGCGCAAGCGCTGAAGCCTGCCCAATGGACATAGCAGCCCCCAGGTCGAGCACATGTTCTGACACGCAGACAGCCGAGTGCAGCGGTGCTAGGTTTACACAGTCTGGTACCTGCCCAGACCCCAGATCCAGCACGCCTGGTCATACGCAGAACAGGCCAATGCAATGCTGCTGGGCGTCCAAGGTCTCGAGCCCGCCCCCACCTGCATGGCAGGCCCCAGGTTGCGACCTCGCCCGCGCCTCTTGACGCACTCCAGAGCAGAGTCCAGCAACCGCTCCAGCTTGACCCTGGCTGCCTCCTGGAGCGCCTCCTCTGCAACATCGTCCTTCAGAGAGATGCGGTCCTGATACTGCTTCAGCTCTGCCAGGGGCGCCCTCTCGGCCTGCGGGGAGTGGGGCGCCACCCAAGATTGAGCAACCAGGAGAGGTTGCAGGTGCTCATATGCTTGGTGGCTCAAACAGTCAGCATGGCTTGAAGAACGGTGCGGCAAGGCGCTGGTGTGCCCTGCTGCAGATGCAGCCAGCATGGCTCGAGAGGGCATGAAGGGCCTGAGTGCTTGTTGGGGCTTCAGGGGGCGTGAGGGGACTCTGTGCTCAAGCAATGAGCAGAGTCAAAATCTGACAAGCAACGGGACTCACTGGGAGCTCGCCACCAGCTGCAACGAGGAAGTTCTGGAACAGCTGCTTGGCCACCTCCCGATTGGCGATGTCGATGCCTCCAGGGTTGATCCCCAGGGTGCGGGCAAAGGGGAGCAGGAAGGAAGCCTTCTGAGCGCCGAACACTTGGTAGGACACATAGATCAGCTTCTGAAAAGCCTGCAGGTGGGAGGGGTCACCCTTTCAGTCCTTCACCCCACGGGAAACAGCAGCAGCAGCAGGCAATTGATACTGCAATGCTGCTGGACTTTCACCAATTTCTGTGTCATCTACGTGGCATGTGCATCTGTCCAGAGCAGCATGCAAGAGGGTCATGCCTCTGAACAACTTCAGCCCATGTCCTTCTGCCCTGAGTTGCCTCTGTGGACAGAGAGAGACCTTCTGCTGTCCATGGATGCAGGAGAGCTGCCTCTAGCAGCACTCCTTGGGGGTTAGCAAGTAGCATCTAGAGCATCAGCTGGCAGTCGCGCACCTTGCGCTGCTCAGCCCCTCCCCCCTTGCGCTGCTCAGCCTTCTCCCTCAGGAGGCGCCGTGCCAGGTTCATGTGTACCTCAGCAGCCGCCTTGTCCTCCAGTCCCAGCACCCCCTTGAAGTCAGCCACCAGGCGGGGCTCGTCGCCCCTGCAGCCGATGGCATGGCAGGTCTGGTGTGGGATCCAGATGGGCTGCCAGGCGTGCAGGCCAGCCGGCTGCAGGCCTCTTGCATCAAACGATGCAGGTGGCACTGCGTTGCATGCACAATGCAGCAACATTACAGAGTGGCCTGAAGTTGACGCTGCTGCAGGCGGCCCCGTCTCAGGCAGCGCTGCACACCACTGTGTGTCTGCCACAGCGAGACAGTGCAGCAAGCTGCCCACTCACACCAGGAGATGGGGGTCCCTGCTTTCCATGCACAGCTCCACAGCACGACTGCACATCAGGCTGCTCACTCACAAGAAGGCAGCCTTGCCTTGCTTGCAAGCGCACAATGCCACAGCCAGCACCACAGCAGCCTGCTCACTCACGAGAGGGGTGTGTCGCCCTGGGGAATGAGGGCCTCGAGGTACAGACCATAGGCCTGCTGCAGCTCAGGGAGCTGCTTCTCTGAAAAGCTGATCCCAAAGCGCTGCGCGAGGGCATCAATGTCCTCCTTGGTCACATTGCCGGGGCCTCCGCGGCGCACCAGCTCGTTGTGCAGCTCCACACCGGCTGCCTGTCCCCGCTCCTCCTGCAATTTCTTTCCCGCGGCCACCATGGCAACCCCTCCGATTGCTGCCCCACCCAGCTTCCCCAGGTTTCGTACGTTTGCTGCACAGAGCAGGCACCTCAGTCAGGGGAGGGTGGCATGGGCCGGACAGTACAGTCAGCAGCCTGGGAAGCAAAAGCGAGATGGTGTCCCTGCCAAATGGTGCAGTCAGCAGCTCACAGACAAGGGCCAGGCCGTGCATCTAGCAGAGGCCAGGCAGCAGCACGCAGCACGGGAACAACTGCACGCCTGACAACACAATGAGGCATGTGCATGTGATGCATGCAGGTGCTCACCTGGTGCTCTGCCGCCAGCGCCATAGCCAGCGGCAGCGGCAGCTGCCACCAGCAGAGTGACTGCTGCATAAAAGACAGTAGACGACATCCCCGCCAGCGTTTTCTGAATACCCTGCAGCTCCCTCTCAGAACTGAAAGGATTCTGCACATAAGGAAGAGGCATCAGTCTGGGTGCTCTGCTGCGGGTGCCTTCACCAACTTGCACACACCTGACCCTGTTGCTGAGCAGCTCTGCATGCTGGTCTGCCCATTGGCCAAGTCAGCTGGTAAGGACTGACGTGCTTGCGAGCTATCAGCAGAGGAGCTCGTCTCCCCAGGAATGGCCTGCCTAGCAGAGCCTGCCTTTGAGGCGGCAGGCATGGCAGCGATCCAGCACGACAGCAGGGCCTCTGCATCGGGGTCGCCGTGCTCTGCGTGTGTTTGGCCGTTCCGCAGACAAGTTCCGACAGGCTGGGGCGGCAACCTATTGGGCCCATCTGACCATTTGATGTGATGTCCCTCCTTTTTCCAATGCCTTCTTGACAGAGTCAACTCCAGCTGTCTAGACGTGATGAGCTTCTGAGGCCGGCTGACTGCTTCAAAGACAAAAATGCCAGGCATCCCCATTGCAGCAGCTGGCAGTGACAGGCCTGCGGCTATCATCATCTGCAGGGACCAGCTTCTGTATAGCTTTCCCTTGTCCACCAAATTTTCTGCTCCAAAGACCATCAAGCTCCTGCTGGGCCTCAAGGACATCGCTCAAGCCTTGACAGATCAGCACGTGAGAAGAGGAAGAAATGATGGACGGCATCTGCCTTGTCAAGCTCAGCCCAGCTCACACCTGCTGCCACATGCTGCAGGTGTCATGTGCACGCATAACGTGTGAGGAAGTCCCTCTGAAGGTCGTCTATGTGCAGCTCGCAGAGGTGGGCACGTGCAGGAGTTGCAGGTCAAGTGCTACAAGCCCAAAGTCACAGTGCGTGCTGTCCAGGATGTCCTTTACATCCTGTGCGTGCCTGGCAGCGTCAGTGCTCCAGACAGCCAGCTCTGGGGGCGCCTCATGGCAGGCGTCATTGTGACAGCTGGCCATGTCCAGGTCAGCCTCTTAACATGCTGCAGAGGCAAGGCTACAAGCTGGCTTGCTGATACATTCAGTCTGCTGCTGCAGGGCTGCAGGCTGATGGAGAATGCAGGGGAAGGGCTGAATCTGCTTCACAGAGCAGTGCTGAGGCATGTGGGACACACTCCTCCTCCTGATAGCCAAGTCAGGCAGCTACATTCGGCCCCAGAGGTGACTGCATCACCTGTTTTCGTGGCTGAGCTCATCCATTGCATTCATCCAAGCTGAACTGTCTGGTCTGTTGGAGACAAATTCTGCTGTGCAGGTCCAGATACATCCAGACCAGGCAGTGGCAGCTGTACACTCAGACACCCGCAGCTCTTGTTGTCTGTTCTTCAGGAAAGCTGTCGCTGCAACATGGTCCAGGCCCTGTCTGATCAGCTTTGAATGCCACCATGCTGGGCCACCAAACCCACGAATTGCTGCAGGGGGGCCTTGATGGCAGCTGTGCAGCTCCCAGACATTGCAATACAGCAGCTGTGGCAGCTGTGCTGGGCCATGAGCATGTTTGACAGAGGCTGTCAGAACCCACCGCTGTGCAAGCAACAGCAGGTGACATGGCTGCCAGACATGCGGCATGCAGAGCTTATGATTGTCGGCGTTGGGGAGGTGCTGATGGCTGCAGCATTGCCTCAGGACAGAGCCGAGGGTACAGGTAGCTCATCTGCGTTGCTGCTGCATGTAGACTGATTGACGGCTTGCAGAAGCAGATCAGCGTTGCTGCAGGGAAGCTCCGCGATTGCCTGTTGGCCACAGCTGAGCAGCTGCATATCTTCCTGTCCTCAGAGGCTGCTGAGGCAGCCTTTTGAGCTGTCTGCCTTGATTTGTTTTGACACAGATCCTTCTGATGCATTCAAGTGTTTCCTTAAAATTTGAGCTGTACAAACTGCCACGCCAGGGAACATCCCTCTCTCGAGAACAGCGATTGCAACATGCAAGCCAGCAATCCTCGATCTGGGAGCACCATGCAAATGCAAAAGTCAGTCTTCAGGGGCTGCTCACACCTGATCCGACCCCGCACTGCCAGGCCTGCATGCCTCAGAAAGCAGCTCAGACTCAGAGCAGAGGACAAGCCAAGCTCTGAAAAGATAGAGGAGAGAAAGAGCAAGGAGCAAAAGGACAAGCTGGTATGAATTCGTGTAGATGTTACCTTGAGGCAGTGGGCACTACAGCGACGCATGCTGTGCAAGCCAAGCACAGCCAAAACTAATCCCTGATATGGGATTGCAGGTGAAGGGATTTAAAGCAGGCGGCGTGGATCAGGAGACTGCTAAGAAAATCCTGGCGAGATGGGAGGAGGTGCGGTCGTGCTGGACAGCATGCCATTGCCTTGGCACGTGCATCGCAACAGGCTCACGGTGCCAAGCTCTTGACATGCAGACTGGTGCAACCTCCCCAGACGGCCTGCGCCGCATGCTGCTGGGAAGGTCTCTCGGCACCGCTGGTGTGGTGGCTCTGCAACTGCTGCTGGATGCAGGCGCATCGTATGGAAGTTTCAACACAGCCAGGTAGCTGCCCTTCTGGGACCTGGCTTCTCTGAAAGTGTCGCTGAGCGCCCAAAGCCGCAGCAGCCTTCTGCAATGGCCTGCAGGTACCTCTCCCTCAACCAAGACTTCTTTGGCAAGATCATCTTAGAGTATGGCGCCTACTTCCTGGCCTCCTACTTTGCTGTTGGTGAGACCTGTGCCTGCAGAGTGAGCCTCAATGCGTAACATTCCCCTGCCAGCTTGCACTCAAGGCAGTACATATTCATGCTATAGGTGTAGTCTTTGATCTATTCACCATTGGAGTTCTCACAGCTACAGCAGTACAGTACAGCACCAACACTGCAGCCTTCATGGATGCTGTAAAGGAGGTGTGTCCCCTAATTTTGTGCGGTCTACCTCTGCCCTGTTTTTATGAACCTGTGCAAAGCTCGATGGCCACTGCGTGTGCAGCCAAGGCATTTGAGCTCCTGGCTGACTGCTTGCACTTCTTTGTGCCCTGCATTGTGCTGTGTGTGGGGAGAAAAGGGAGGCTGAAGCCGCTGTTGCTCTCCCTAAGGGCTTAATCCCAAACCCTAAAACCCGCAGGTGGCTGGCGCTGGTGGTGGTGTCAAGCTGGGAGTGATTGAGAAGGCGCAGGTGCATGCCTGTCTGGCTCAATCATCTTGTTGCTCAAGGCTCTACTCCTGCCTGAAAAGGGGCTTCCTAGTGTGGGGTAAGATGGCGTTCACAGGGATGCTGATTGCTCTGCAGACTGCTGTCAACACTTTGAAGGTGGCATCTGCACTGAACAACATCTCCGACATGCTCAAGGTGAGCCACAGGACACCATTTGCCTGTGCTGTGGTCACGGACAGTTGTGCCCTGCACTGGTACACAATGGATCAAATGCCTGCCCGCCCTGTGCAGGAGCAAGCACAGCAAGTTGTTGGCACTGGGAGCACCCTGGTCAACCTGTCTGCCTACCTGACTCTGGACAGGGCACGCGAGAAGTTTGGCTTTGACCCTGCCAACTACAATCTGAGTGACAATGAGGCAGGGCAGATCGCCACCATCTTTTCCAGATTTGACACCGTGAGTTAGTCGGAGACTGCTGCCATTGTGACAAGCTTCTGGGCAATACCCACGAGCACCTTGAATCTGCTGGCTCCCTGACTGGACTTGTCAATGGCTGCAGCCCCTCGTTGGCAGCCCTGCAGCCACATAGCACTGTCTGACTGTGTTAATTTGTGACTTCAGCAACCTGGCCAGCGACGCCTTGGCAACTTTAGGCATTCCAAAATGTCATGGTGCTGTTGCAGAATGATGACATGCGGCTTGAGGAGTCAGAGTTGCAGCGGCTCACGTGAGCTCCATGAGCAGTGGCTTGACATGTTGTGTCTTGCATTCTCTTGGTCAGGAGCTGTGAGCTGTCAGCAACCTCCCCTGGCCCACGCCTATATTGCTGCTTGCAGGACCCAGACTGGCATCAATCTGGATGACAGCGAGATTCGTGCAGCCGTCAAGCTGCTTGACAAGCGAGGCTCTGGTTACATTGAGTTCGATGAGTTTGTGTCATGGTGGACTTCAAAGGTTGTGCCAGAGCACAAGGTGGGTGCCCATACGCTGTGCACTACCTGTCACTGCACTGGCTGCAACTCTGACAGAATATCTGCTGCAGGAGATCAAAGTGTAGTTCCAAGGCCCTTCCAGTATAAGGGGCTCAAAAATTTCAAGGATTTCATTCAGCTTTGCCTGATCTTTATCGCACGTCCTTTGGCATCCCCTGCTTCAGCTCAATGAGTGATGTTGTCCCTGCACAGCAGCGATTTTCTGCTGAAGCCCATAGGCTGGACTCAATCACGTGAGAGAGCACAGCACAGCACCCTACCTTTGTAAGCGCTGAGCTTGTCAAGCACTTCTATGGGGTTGCTGCCACTGATGACTATTTCCCGCAGGGAGGACTTTATGAAGCCCTCCTTCACTGCGTGGTCAAACATATTCAAGAGATCATCATAATAGCCATCCACATTTAAGACTGCAACTGGCTTCTTGATGAACCCCAACTGAGCCCAGGTGACGATTTCTAGGAGCTCCTGCAGCAGCTTGATGCTCAGCTGCTTCTGCTGCACAGGAGTGCACAGCTGCTTGCGCTATCAATGCTACAAACGGGTCCCTTTCTCACCTCCATGGTTCCCCAGCCACCAGGCAGTGCTATGAAGCAGTCAGCCAGGTCACTCATGAGTGCCTGCACAAAGGTCAGGCAGGTTCAGGCATGACAGGCAGGATGGCAGGCCACCAGCAACCTCTGGCAAGCCCACCTTCCGCTGATGCATGTTCTGGGTAGTGTGCAGCTCCCCAATGGTTTCACCTGACAGCTCTCGTGGCTTGAGTGCCTCTGGAATGACGCCAACCACAGCGCCAGGGCCTGCAGGGACACGTGGGAGTGCCTCGTGACAGTGCCAGCGAGCTGCACAAGAAAGAAGGCCGCTGATGCCCACCTCAGGCAGGTACATGATACAGTGCATGACATACAAGCTCACCAAGCCCTGCGCTCACAGTCCTCGCAACCTGCCCCATGAGCCCCACGCTCCCTCCCCCATACACTAACCTAATGTTGCGGTGCACAAGCTCTTCTCCCTGGAGATCAGGTTGGACAGGCACATCACTGCGGTCAGCATCCATGTGCAGCTGGTGTCGGCACAGCCTCCTCACCAGAGCCTGAGCTGCTTGCATGTAGATAGGCCTTGCTCCTGCAGAGGCCCCGCAGAACACAGCACAGCTTTTGAGCTCCATGGTGAAGCTTGCACCGGGCTGTTGTAGGACAATCACAGGCAAGCCTGATCACTGAGACATGTGAGCTTCACCACTCATTCCAGCACAGGTATCAGATATGCCAAGACCTGGAAGAGCATTGCTCATGAAGTCATTCGCTGCAGCGCTCGTCTGCTGAACTCTCAATGCTGGCCAGCAACACTAACTGGATCCCTGTGCAGTGAGCGTTTCGCTCCCGGTCCCACCCCCCCCTGTTGCAGGTCTCACACCCCATCCCAGGCTGTTCACGGTGCTCTGATACACTGCAGGCGGTATATCTGAGCACGATGAGTGCAGCTATGGATCCCAAGTCCTGTGGTTCTTCCTTGATGTGAGCCACAGCTCGAAGACATGCCTGCAGGAGGCCACCCTTTGAAGGGATCCAAAGGCCATGCTGACATTTGTGAGGTGGCCTTCTCAAGGCTGCTCACAGTGGGTCCTGCAGCAACAGGATCAGTGCTGTACATGAGCACTCGGCAACTTTTCACACGGCAGGTAGCACCTTATGTTCTGTTTTCATGACTCACAGCTGCACCAAAATGCTTTGACTAGAAGGCTCCAAAGACTATTTTCAGTCAAGGGGGGGTTCAGCAATTCAGGGCAAAGCCTGCAGCCTCATGCTGGCTGTTGACAAAGACTCATTTTAACATGAAGATCAATGTGATGGCAGATGATCAGGTGTTAACAAAGTCAGAGTCATGAGAGTGGGGGGGGAGCATCGCTGGTCAGCACAGTCACTGCTCATCCGCAAGCCTCTGGTATGAAGGGCTGCGCCCCGCCACAGAGGCAGCAGCATGCTGCATGGTCTCCACAGCGTTGTGCACAGACTGCTTGACGGGTGACAGTGCGGCCTGCATGTGCTCATAGTGCGTATAGCCAGCCGACACCATCTCCTTGAGCCAGGCTGACTGCACCCTGTGCTCAGCCAGGCCCAGCAGCAGGGAGCAGCTGCAGATGAGGGCAGCGCCTGCCAGCGAGAGGTGGGAGGGCACCTCGCCGAACACCAGGAAGCCCAGCAGCATGGACCAGACCACCCCCAGGTAGGACATGGCCGTAGCCAGAGATGCCCCCACCTTTTTGAGGGCTGTCGTCACCGTCCACTGGGCAGTGTAGGCTGTCACGCCTGTACGGTACGGGGTGCGCACACATCAGGCATTGGGGCAGCCAGCAGGCAGTGAGACACAACTAGAGGCCAATGGCTGAGCTCAGCTCAGATTGTATGCACAGGAGATGTAAGGCGCATGAAGGAGTGCATGCTTCTACGGGCCACTAAGCGGCATGGGCTGTCAGGCCTGCACACCAGAGTAAGGGTCTGTCGGGCTCCCTTGCAGTACCCAACCGCAGCTGCACAGCTGGAAGGCAGCACAGCAGGATGGGAGCACAGGGGCCAACTTCAGCGGACCCCACTCATCCCTCATGCATTTGCAAACTCTCATGCTCCCAGTGTGATGCACAGCTGTGCCCTGCCAGCGGCTGCAAAGCATTGCGCAACGCACAAGTCAGATGCCTGCCCTCAAAAACAGGCTGACCAGGCCCGCACTACTGCAGCTGCTGGGCGCTGCTGCACTGTTGCAAAGCTCCGCGGGTCAGCTGCAGGCAGCACATTAGCGCGCTGGCGGCAGGCCGAAGTGCCGTTCTTAGGAATCAGCAACCCCCGCACCTGTGCCGATGAGCAGCAGCCACCCAGTGAACGTGGCGGGCACGGCAAAGCTCCAGGTGACCAGGCACATGAACAGGGACCCCAGGACGGAGACGCCGCCTGCAGACAGATAGAGGCTGGGGTCCATTTCAGCTGCTGCGAAGTGGAGTGGCTTACAGGGAGCACCTTTCAAGCGCCAGCAACCGTCTGAGTGCATCCAGGCGAGGCACAGGTCAAGCCAACTATGGGCATGCCCAGGATGATGCTGCAAGAGGGAGCCCCACCAGTGCCAGGATGTGCCCAGGGCAAGCATAGGAGAGGGGCATGTCAGCTCCGAATCATGCATTCCCTGGACCCACTGACCCTGACTGCCAACCAGAGTCTCACCAAGGTACATGAGCTGCACGCTGGAGTCCTCGCTCTTCAGGTAGCGGATGCACATCTTGTGGCTAGCGGCAAAGGCTGCCTGCGACAGGCCGACGAACACGGCGCCGGCAGTCAGGCCGCCATTGCTGGCCCCACCAAACAGGGCAGCAGGCTGTGCAATCAAAATGACTCCAGTGATAGACACCGGGATGCCGACCCACACCATCCTGCAGAGCAGAGGGCATGATGGATGTTCTGCGGATATGCACAGCCCAGGGCTGGAGATATATGCTACTAAAGATGCAAAAGTGCAGCGCTTCGCAAAGTGCGGTCTCATGCAGCACCCACTTGTTTGGCTGCTCTCCGAGAACCAGTGGGGCTGCCACCGCCACGAACAGGGGCGACATGAATTGCAGCACCACAGAGTTTGAGAGGGGCATCAGAGACACTGACAGGTAGAGCAGAGAGACAGATGTGAAGCTGCACAGGCCCCTGATCACAAGCCACTTCCTCCTGCAGGCAGCACTGGAAGAGCTCACCCACAGTCTGTCAGACGGGAGTGGAAGTGCACCTTGGTGGATGCTCCAAGAGGTGCAGAGTGACTTGAGCAGTGTAGGCCTTACTTTTTGCCAAACAAAGGGTCAGGCCGCTTTTGAATGATGGGAATTGCAGCGCCAATTGAGATGGCAATGCTGCGAGCCAGCACGAGAGGGAAGAGGGGCATTCCCTGTTGACCTGCAGGGCCAGACAGCAGGCTGGCATGTAGAGTCAACAAGTGCGGTCTATGGATGGGGCGCTGGAGCAAGGAGGGGCAGCAGCAGCGTGCCCTGCTGAGCACGCCGCAAGGCACCAAGATGGCAGCCACAGCTATCAATCTGCACTGATGGCGCTGGCCCCCCGAGGGTCGTGGCCTCACCCAGAACTTTTGCCATTGTGCTCTGAGCACTCATGGCCAGCGTGCTGACGACATACAGCACCATGCCCAGCAGCGCCTCAGGCTCTGCAGGCAGAGTGCAGAGGGGTTTTAAGGGGATCACGTCTGCCCAAACAGCATGGCCGGGCGCAATTGCCAGACCTGTCACAGAGGGGTTTGGGACTGATGGCCTTGATGGCGGCCTGGGCTCGTGTTGTGCCTGGGCTTGAGGTGATGCTGGCCCAATTTCAGGTTGCCGATGAGATACGGCATGTTTATTATCAGTGTGGTCTACCTCAAAGGCACCTATTCTGTCAGTGGGACTGTCCTGAGCATGCATGCTATGGCTTTGCTGAACCTTGGAAGCTGCTGCAGCGCTGGCCCAGGACATTGTCCAAAGTGAAGCATGAATCCAGCCTAGTCAAGGTACACAGGGCCTATGCAATGCCTCATGAGATCGCTTTGCCTCAGTCCACCAATGTGTCTGGCTTCAGGTAGCTGCATATGCACGGACTAATAGTTTTAGAGTCCTGGTTTTCGGGGGCGCTGTATGGCTGCAAGCTGCTGGCCCCGGAATGCCAGCTCCGTCTGGCATGGGTCTGGTGCAGTTCAAGCAAGTCACGCACTGCAAGTAGCTCTGCCACTCAGCAGATTTGGCCAATAAGCCGATGTGCAGGCCGGCTGATTGTTTTCAAGCTGATGGCAAGGCCACTGCATGAAGCCTTCAGCAGGTGAACACTCCAGGTCACCCAGCTTGTTCACCCAGCGCATCTGAGAGGGGTTCATCATGCCACCTGAGCGAGACTATGGTGATGACCTGGAGGGCGCTGATGCCTCCCCACCTCCCTCTGAGTACAAGGCCAGGCTGTGCTACAGGCTGCGGCATCAGTTTCCACATGAGAGTGAGTCTGAGTTGCTGCCCTGCCTCCTGCTGCCGTCTCTGACCTACAGGGGGGCACTCAAGCGATGTCTGCCCTGCCATGCAGCCTTCCTCCAGGCGGGGAGTATCCTCATCATGCTGCTGATTGCCTATGGCAGCCTCACGCTGGCCATCGGGGCACCTTTCAGGCCACCAGGGCCCATGTGGGCGCTGTCCGTGCTGTGGGTGTGCTCCCATGCCGCCGGCTTCGTGGCCAGCAGGGTGGGCGCCCCATCTGCCCATGCAGAGGCCCCTTTCTTGCCCTGCAGCTGATGGTGCATCCCCAGTCCCAGTGGAGCCGCGCTACATCATGTCACACTGCAGCTCCGCTGCAGGGAGCCTGGGGGTTGTTGCCTGCGTTGTATGCAGCACATGTGCACACGTCGAGCGCAATGATGGTGCTCACCGCATGTGGCTGCTGCAGATTGGGCTGCCAGTCCAAGTCGGCATGCTGCTGGTGGGCCTCCTCCTGCAGAACGTGGGCGCTGTGGATGTGAGTCAAATGCCATGCTGACTTGCCACGCAGCATTTTGTAACAGCACAATCTGCTGAAAAGGTACCTGAGCTGTGCCTGGCTAACCTCAACCTTGCCTGGGTGGCTGATTGTGGCCTTTAGGCACCCTCCGGCCTGCGTGGATCTGTGACTGCCCACCCTGCAGGGGCTGCCATCTGTATGGTCCAGCAAGCTGCGCCTGGCAGGGTTGGCGGTGATGCTGCTCATCACAGCCATGCGAACTGAACTTCAGGTAAGGACGGGCCCGCAGGCCCAGCTGCAGGCCTAGCGCAGAGCAGACCTTGCTGCAACCCTGGCCACTGGCCCCCCATGTGCCACACACGGCCCTACAGCGCTCTGCACCTTGCCTCTTGGGATTCTGGGGCTCTGTCTGCAACCTGCACATGCGAGGCCCCTGCTGATGGTACCCTTGCTTGCAGACATTCAGAACCTCCGGCATTGCACTGACTCTGGGGATGGCGCCCTGGCTGGCCGAGGCTGCCCTGGTCAGCGTGATGCTGGGCCTGGTCATGGAGCTGCCCGTGTGGCTGGCCATCCTGGGCGGCTGCCTGCTGGCAGCCACTGGCCCCTGCAGCCTCACTGTGGGCATGGCGGAGCTGCAGCGGCAGGGGTATGGAGCTCAGTCAGGTCAGGCTCCTCCTTTCTTGGCTCCCCAGTGCAGTGTGATGAAGGGACCACTCATGCTGCCTACTGCCTTGCACAAGCAGGGGCATGAGCAGCAGCCGTCTGAGTCTGTCTCTGTCCTTGTAGCCTCTCAGGGGAACCTCCTGCGAGCTGTGCGTGACATGCTGTGCCTGGCAGACACGCGGTGTTGTGCTGCCACATGCAGACCAGGGTCCTGGCTGCAGGGCTCCCTGGGATCATCAACAGTGCTGCGGGACTGGATGTGATGCTGGCAGTGGTGGGGTTCAGCATTGTGCTGGGTGAGTACTGGCGCGGCCCCGCCAGGCGGCCAGATCCACGTGATGCACCCTTTGGAAGCACCTGTGCTGATGTATAGTAAGGACGCTGCTGTCGCTCTATCTGCTGGAACACATCATCTTCAAAGAATGGGCATGCATGTCTCAGCAGGCTTCCGAAGGTGCATGCTGGCAGCCACCCATGCTGACTGCAGTCAATGCCATGACATGATCATACCTTACTCAACGCTGTGGTTCTGAAGGAGCCCTGATGTTTTTGTGCAGGCCTGGCCGTTCCCCACCACAGCCTGCCCCTGCAGATTCTGCACGGGCCCATCAGCCTGGCTGTGGGGACCGCTGCTGGCGCCGCAGCTGGGATGCTGACCAGCATGCCGCTGGTGTGGGCCAGCAGCAACGTGAGGATGCTGGCAGGAGTCATGTTCAGCGAGCTGCTGATCTTCTGTGGGTGAGCAGGGCTGGTTACAGTGACCGGTCTGGTGGCAGGAAGGGTTGGGTGGCATGTGCCTGCACAATACTTTGCGGCGCTCGCGGTGCACCTCGCTGTGCATCTGGCAGCAGCTGCCCCTTCAGCCATCACCGTCGGACAGGCACAACCAGGTGGGGGTGCTGGCTCATGTGCTTGATGCCTGTGCCACCACGCTTAGCATGCATCGCAAAGCTACCACTCAGCTGAGTTCAAGTCCTGCAGTTGCTTGCAGCTCAGGTGTGTTGCGTGCTGATGCCTGCAGGAGTCGATGGGGGTTTGTGGGGTCAGGCTGCCTGGCCGTCATGATGCAGGGAGTTGTGGCCAGGGCCTACTGGAAAAGGCCCATTGAGGAGGGCCTGACACCAGGTGGGCTGCTCTCGGAAGGCCAAACGCTGTGAGCAAGGGCGTACTGCAAGCCTTGCTTGGAGAGTGGCCGGGCACTAGGATGGCTGGCAGTGCAGCCGGCTTTGCACAGCAGGCACACAGGGCACTGCAGAGATGAGTGCCTGCCTTCTGGGCAATGCGTGGCGCAACTGAAGACGAGCAGACCAGACAGGCTGCTGGTGGGGGGAACAGTGCCAGCTGTTGCCTCCAAATTGATGTCATCCAGGCCGGCAGGATCTAGCCAGGCGCCTGTACAAGCAGCAGGCACCCCAGAGCTGGCACTTTTCATGTGCCTGACTCTGGCAGCCACAGCCACCAAGGTAAGGTGAGGCAGCTGCAATTGTGCTGCCTTCACGCCCCATCTGCAGCTGCAGGGCAATGGACTTGCTCAGATGAGGCAGCTGCGGTTGTACTGCCTTGAGGGTTCATTGGCGGCCATCAGCAAAATCCTTTGTTGATGATATCCCGTTCTCCAGGCAGTCAGTCAGATCCCCCTGGCTCCATGCTCCTGGCTTCATGCTTGGGCCAGGCATGAAACTGCAGCCTCTGCCTGCCTCGCCGTCTGCAGAGCATGCTATCTGCGACCAAGTCATGACTGCAGCAGGCTAGCAATGGCATGCAGCCCTCCCACCTGCCCGCCTGCAGAGAAAGGTGACCATGACATCTGCGCCAGGGTGAGCGGCCAGGCGCTGCTGCTGTGGCAGGGCCTGGTGCAGCCCCTCTTCTTCGCGCTGACAGGAGCTGCCCTCGACTTCGGCAGCATTGCGCACGATGTGGCACCCAAGGCCATCGGCATTGTGGCTGTGGGACTGGCTGGACGAGTGGCAGCCACTCTGGCCTGCCTGCGCATGGGCCTGCCATCAAGCCCTCCCTCACAGCAGGGCATGTTCGCAGCACTTGCCCTGCTCAGTAAGGTGAGCTCTACAATCCCTGACACTCAAGCCAAGGTGGGCAATTTTCATGACTTGTGCTCTGCTCCACCAAGCTACTGCCTCCTGATGCCTCCTGAGGGCTCACCTCTTCTGCTACATACAACTGCTGCCATTGTAGCAGCTCACCCCTTCAGCTGTGCTCAGCTGCCATGCCAGCTCCCTGTCAAGTCTGTGCCTCCCTGCTTTTGATCATCTGCTGCTCATGCAGCCATCCCCAAAACAACCTGCTGGCTGCAGGGGAGCATCCAGGGAGCTTTGTCTGCAGTGCCCCTTGAACTGGCGCTGAGATATGGGCAGCAGCAGAGAGGTACTCAGAGCCTCACAATTGTGACGACTGCTGTGCTTGGGATCATCCTTGCCGCCACAATCTCGTGGTTTGCCGTCCTTCTGATGGGGCCCAGAGTTATACCGCAGGTGAGGCTGCAGGCAGTTGCTGTGCCATTATGTGTTGACGAGCTTCTGACAGATGCACTGTCCCAGCATGGCTGCAGACTCCTGCTTGAAGCACGCAGGGCACGATTTCAGAAAGAGCAGTTGTGGGCTGCCGCTGAGCATGCAGCTAGAGTGGCCCAATGGACATAGAGCCGGCTGCGTGTCTTGACATGGCCATAGGGTGCCCCGGGACTGCAAAGCTTCAGCATGCATTGGAAGATCCAGCTGTTGCTGCAGGAGAGCCAAGATGCGCCCCAGGCAAAGAAGGCGCCCGCCTCTGGGCATAACCCCTTCCTGACCAGCCTGACAGACTTTGGCATCCGCAGCAAAGGTGAGAAGCCTTAGCGAGGTAGCTGCACAGGGGCCCAGCCACAGCAGTATTGATCTGCTGTGTGATCTTTGCTGCACTGTCAGGTCTCACATGGAGAATGACAAGGCCTGTGCCCACGCATGGTCGCGGAGGCCTGCCCGAGCATGGTCACGTCTGTGCTGGGGGGCCATGCTGATGCCTCCCCCTGCAAGGGGGCTGTTCATCGCCCTGTACAGCTGTGCTCCAGGCTTGTGCGTGCCACCACTAGGGGCTGCTGCAGGGCCTCGGAGCATCTTGCGCTCCAAGACGGGCAACCCCTTTGTGGAGAAGGACGCCGCAGGCTGCCCAGACGGCTCCCCCCTCCTGAAGGCAGCCCTGGACAGCTCAGCCGAGGGTGGCCACCACAGGTATGCAGGTCCTCTGCCTTGAACACGTCTTTGCAGCACAGCGCTTTGCAAGAGTGCAGGAATGCTGGCACCACAGCACAAGGTCTGTTTACCAGCTTGCAGTGCATGCTGTCTGCAAGCGGCTGCCACTGTGAGGGCTGGCATGAGTCCTGCTGTTCACTGGGAGCCCCTGCCCAGCAGCCCTCTCAACAGCAGATATGGTGTCCTGCACGCTGCACTGCAAGGATGACACTCTGGCTTTGCCCGGCGCTGGGCAGCCTGCTCACCCTCTCCAGTCCTGTTCTGAGCGCTCGCGTCCCTGTGCATGAGTTGCAGGCTCTATGTGAGGGGGCGTCCTCTGGCCTGACCTGGTGCTGGGGACCCTGCCTTAGCCCCCTTCTGAGTACTCACCTGCCTGCTGACGTGCTGCAGGCTGCATTTCAGGGATGACCCCCTGGCTTCGCCTGGTGCCGGCCAGCCGCGCTCCCACAGCTACACGCCGCAGCGCATCGCCTCGCTGAACCCCTTTGCCTCCGGGCGTCAGCGCACCCAGGGTGGCAGCCGCTACGAGGCGCTGGAGCTGGGCACCGCCGCAGCCGACAGCGGCGCTGCGGGGGCTGCAGACCCTCAGGAGGGATTTGAGAGGCACAGCCAGTCAGGGCAGCAGGAGTCGCTGCAGCCCCAGCTGAGCATGGCCTCCATGCCGCTGCTGGCCTCTCAGGTGGCCCGTGGGCAGCAGGCAGCCCCAGTGCCCAGCAGCTACCAGAACACTGCTGACCTGCGAAGCACCACTGATGGCGCATTGGCAGCGCCCTTGGGTCCAGCGGAGGCCAGCATGAGCGGGAGCAGGTACCCACAGCGGAGCCTGACGGAGTCGGCGCTGCTGGCAGGGCCGCCGGGCAGGCACCCGGACAGCGGCCGGTGGCGGGCAGAGCTGCAGCCTGTCAGCTCGCACAGCCGCACCGCCCTGCTGCAGCACGTGAGCAGCCAGGCGCTGGAGCAGCTGCTGCAGAACGAGCCCATGTCGGCCGCCGCCATGGGCATCACTCTGCAGGCACTGGAGGAGGTCGTTGAACCTCTGACTGCCATTGCTGAGTTCCCAGACGCCACATTCGCAGGCGTGAGGCCGCAGCATGCGGTGCGTGAGGGTACAGGCAGGAGAGGGCCCCGCCAGCAGCACAGCAGCCCAAGTCGGCAGCTGAGCCAGCAGGCAGGGTCGCTGGTGCCCCACAGGCCCCCGCCGGCGCCGCCGCAGGCGGTGAGGGCTGCATCTGCAAGCAGGGCCTCTCAGCCCAACGCAAGGAGCAGTGGGGAGGCTCCAGCTACACTCCAGGCAGCGTCGGAGCCTCTGGGCAGGGGCCAGCCGTCCCCTGCCAGCGGCAAGGCGGCGGCAGCGGGTGTGGACCCTGCTGGGCTGCCCTCGCCAGGCAGTGGAGTGCCATCGGTGGCTCTGGGCATGGGGCACGATGGACAGCCCAGCCAGGAGTCGCTGCCCAGCGAAGAGGGCAGCGAGCTGGAGTTTGACGTCACGCAGACCTTGCAGCTGCTGCCAACCCCGAGACACAGCATACACAACCCGGAGATGGTGGCCCTCGACACAGCGTTGCTGCAGATGCAGCGAGACGGCACGCCTGGCAGCAGGCTGCCCCTGCGGCCACAGCTGTCCATGCCCGCCCCCAGCCGCACACTTAGCGCCAGCAAGGCGCCCCTGCGGCACAGCCTGCGTGGGCGCAGCAGCATCCTGCGGTACGAGAGCAAGGACCCGCCCTCAGCCCCGCAGCGCAGCAGCTTGATGGTCAACGTGGCCGAGCTGGGCAGTCGAACCTTCCTGGCGCCGCGAGCCAGCGGCACGGCAGCCGTCCTGTTTGCGGCAGCCGCAGCCGCGGTGCAGCAGGCGGACGAAGAGGCAGGAGCTGCCTCTGCTGCAGCTCAGGATCAGGAGGATGTCATGATTGAGCTGGGCAGCAGCAGCACCAGCGAGAGCTCTCGCTCTGCAAGGACCAGCCTAGAGCATACCACCGCCTCCAATCCTCCTGAAGATTGATCACATTAGTCTGCACCAATGCAACTGCAGCATGAGATGTAGGGCCCAGCCATGCCTGTCAAGGAAGCTTTAGTTTATACTTTTGAAATAGTGAGTCATCATTCTTGATCCTTGCCCAGGCAGCTGTCCTTGCCAGGCTGCAGCATGGGAAAAGTGGAGTTCGGGGCTGCTGAGCTTCAGCAGGCACAGGCCCTCTTTCTCAGCTTCAACAGCTACCGATGCTCCCTGCCTGCCGATGTCATCTCCGATGACTGGGATGCCAGGGCTGCCACAGAGGTGGAGGTAAGATTACCAATCAAATGGACAGCTCAAGGTTGCCATGCAAGCTCTGCGGCACTTCACAGATTGTCAACAGCCCCTATCTGTGCACTCAGGACATACGCGAGCGCACCACGCAGGCAGCCAGCATCACAGAGGACGCCATCGCCAGGCGGTGAGCCATTGCACACGCCATTCTTTCACAAAAGGGCCCTGTGCACTCACATGCGAGTGTGCCCCAAACCTGCCTGGCCGCCGGCCCCTCCCAGATGCAGCACACAGGTGTCCGATGCCTGCAGGGCTGTGCTGCTCATGACAAAGAGGGATCTGTATGACCTCTGTTTCGAGGGCTTCGTGGATGTGGAGGACCGGCAGAACAGGCCAGAGCTGGTGTCGCTGCTGCAGGTGGGCATCAGCATGTGATCGCAAAGCGAGCAGCATGTTTGGAGGATGCAGCACATGTCACAGCACCAGCCTCAGCACTGCGAGTGTGGCAGAGCATACGAAGAGTTAGCTCTATTTAGACAAGCGAACAGGAGCAGCAGTGTGTGCTATGGTAGGAAGGCACTGCGCGCATGGTCCCGGTCTTGGCCGCTACGTGTCTGTCGCCTGCCGGAGCCTGTTGCCGCTGAGTCTGTTGGGACCTCCAGCCTGATGCACAGCTTTGTCTCCAGGCATCAGAGGCCATTTGAGTGCCCCCTCTTGCCATGTACACAGCACAGACTGTGCCTGGCTCTTCAAGACAAAATGTTGGCAAATGGCTGCTCCTCTTTGCAGGACCTGCGCAATCCAGGTGCCATGAACACGAGAGGGCTGCACTCACCTTTCAGCTGAGCTCCTGGAGCTCTGCTCAGAAGTGCATCCCTGCCACACGCAGGACCTGCGTGACTTCAGCAACGACACTTTTGATGAGTGGCGGGAGCTGCTGGAGGAGCAGGAACGGCGCCACCGAGAGGAGCTGGCAGACCGCCAGGCAAGTACTGCATCTTGTGCTGGCCTGCCTGTGGCCTCATTGTGACCTGGCTTCAACAAAGTACAGCACAGCAGCATCACAAGCCCACAGCAAGCCACCTGGCAGTCCTGCAGAGACCTTTATGGCAGGCATGCTACTCAGAGTTGTGGATATATGGCAGGAAGGAGCTGGCCAGTTGCCAGGCAGCCTTCTGTGGCAGACTTGTCTGAACCGGCAAACAGGAGATGGGGCAGCAGAGCAGCATCAATCAACTGCAGGACACTGGCCAGCCGAACGGCAGCCAGGCTGCTTGTTGCACACACACAAAGGACAAGACACCCAGGAAGTGGCTGACTGCCCTGCAAGCCTGACTGGGTGGTTGGGCGTAGTGTTGACAGCAAGGTCATACAGGTGTACACAAGTTCTCGCAGGTTTGGCACGGCTACACCTACGCCATGAGGGAAGCAGTGGTGGCATAGCAGGCGGCATGTGGCCAGTGCACCCACTGCACCTTTGTCACTCTAAGTGCTGGTGGCCGCTGTGTGCCAGCTCCGTGCAGTATTCTCACAGCCTGAGCAGCGCCAGCGCAGCTCTGACTGCTGGAGCTTTGCCCTGCAGATCGAGCTGGATCGGGCAGAGACTGCCACACAGGAGTTGCTGACAGCAGCAGAGCAGTTGCAGAAGGAGAACACGCAGCTGTCAGCAGAGAACGAGGTGTGCAAGCTGCTTGGACTGGAGGGCTGCATATAGTGCAAGCTTGTAACTACACAAAAGCCAGAGCGCAGACCAGAGGAACCCGATCACAGCTTTCTGTGATGTGTCAGAGCCACGTCAGCTGATCTGACGTCAGATTGACTGGCTGCCATGGTCAGCAAGCTCATCTCGTCTTTGGCCTGCCTGCTGTGTAGTCGCTGAGGAAGGAGGTTGGGTCGCTGAGCGTTGCCTCCAAGCGCATGACTGAAGCACACAAGCAGCAGACTAGTCATGAAGGTGGGGCAAGCACTGCTTAAATGGTATGCGAATGTCTGTGCGTCGCCTTCCAGTCGAGGAAGTGTCAGCCAACTGAGTCTCGTCCACCCACCGTGATGCAGCTGGCCAGCTCATGGTACTTGTAGTTCCATACCCCCTGCACTCTTGAGAGCTTGCCACTGACAATGGGGCTTTCCTCCATCAGCAGCTGCGTGTCAACACCTGCTGGTCTATGTCTCCAGCAATGAGCACGCATCTGGGGTTCTGCCGCAGACCTGACTGCAGATTGAATCTTAGGAAATTGTTCCCCTGCCTGCAGCTGCCTCTGCGTGGGACGCCAAGCCGCTGCACAAGAAGGCGCTTGACGGCCACAAGGGGGGCACCGCCTCCTTAAAGTCCACCATTCGTGCAGAGCGCACAGAGGCTGACGCCAGCCTGGCCGGCGCTGTCAGGAGTGAGGCCGAGATGTCCAAGGCGGTGCCCCTCAGGGCCCGGTCTGCGAAAGCACCTGGGCCGCAGGTGCAGTGTAGCACGCATGGCAGCCCTGGTGTCACACATACTAGTGGATCTGAGGGTGACCTGAAGACCAGGCTTGCAAACGCAGCTGGGGTGCAGGTGCATGTTTGCACGGACGCAAGTCAGTGCGGCTAGATCCGTTGGCCGTGAGCGCTGCTGGGATGGCAACTGCATGGTGAGTGCATGGCAGGCAACTTGCGGAGGCATTGCTGCACGTATCGCAGCCAGGCTGTGAGTGCATGGCAGGTGCAGGTGCAGTGCTGCAGGCTTGGAAGCTGCGCTGTTGCTCTGCCTGCGGCTGTCCCAGCTGTGCATCAAAACAGGGGCCCTGAAGATGAGGCCTGCAACAGCAGCTGCTTTGGTGGTGCAGCGCAGCATGCGTGACAGCTGCACAACTTCTTACTGCCCAAGATGCTTGATGTCAGCCCTTGCAGCCCTGGCCGCTTCAAGCCTCAGCAATTGCCACATGGGGTGGGCTAAACTGAGTGACACCTTGAAGCTGGCAGAGCAGCTGTTTCCAGGCCTTGCTTACGTCAGCACAGCCCTGACAAGAATGACCTGTGTACATTCAATCAGACCTGTGGCAGTGATGCTTAGCTGTTTTTACATCCTGCACCCCCCTGCCAGCACCAGTGTGCACGGACCCATCTGCTGCCCTGGCTGCCTCCAGGGCCCGAACGGCCCCGTGGCCCAGGCTGTGCTGGCATGGCAGGACACCCTGTCCCCTCGCAGCAAGGGCAGCAGCCGACGCGGCAGCCTGATGGTTCGCGAGCTGACCCTGCACCAGCTCAGGGCGCTCATCGAGGACGTGTACACCTCCAAGCGCCGGGCGGATGCCAGGTGAGGCACGCAAATGCAGGGAAGACCCTTCAAGCTGCAGGAAAGGGGGGGTTTGGGGTAGTTGCATCATCCCCTTTGGATAGCTGCAGGGCTCAGACAGAGAAGCCCTGCTGCCACGGCCTGGGGAGTGCTGTGCGACACCAGATGTGGCTCAGGGTGATGGGGGCTCGGAGCCCAGGCAGGCAGCCTTGTTCAGGCGCGTCAGGTGTACCAGCTTTGTGCGCCACGCTGCTGAACTTTCCTTATGGCAAAATGAACAGCATCAGCCCTGCAGCCCTAGGCACAGTTGGACGTCCCAGCTGCAGCTCCAGCAGATCAACCCGATGCAGAAGGCATGCCAATGCAGCTGCCGAAACAGGCCAGCAGAGCCTGATGAGTTGGGAGTCCCTGCAGCGCGCACTTACCTGCCACAGCTCCGCCCCTGCTCCTGCAGGCGAGCTGCAGCAGCAGCAATCCCAACAAACGCTTGTGCAAGGTCCTGCAAGTCTATCGTGCCAGTCTGCATCTGGGCGGTGAGGGCAGGTCCATCTGCATTGCAGAGGCAGAGACAAACCCCATCAGGTTGATCATCGACCTGCTTGCTGCTGCCGCCCTCCTTCTGTGCTGCAGGCAGGCCCCATCAGACTGTGACAGTTGCACCAGTCACCTGCGTCAGCTGCATCCCTGCCCCAGCAAACAAACCTCTAACCCTCAACCCTGAACCCTGCAGACAGGCCCAGCAGCAGCAGCCCCGCGAGACGCTGGAGCAGCACCTGTACGCCTTCCTGACCCAGAAGTATGGGATGCGCCAGCTCATCATGGAGTGGCTCAGCGCCATCCTGGCGGCGGTGGAGCACTTCGCGCCACGAGATGCGGACGTGGCCCTCTTCGACAAGGTCCTCAGGCAAGCTCCTGCCAGCTGCTCATGCTTGATAGGTTTGGCGCCGTTCTGTGCTGCTGAGGAGCACTGTGCGCGGCGGGATGCTGATGCGGCCCTCTTTGACAAAGGTCTTCCGGCATGGCCCGTGTGAACTGCTCACTGCCATTTGGCTCAGTGCTATCCTGGCTGCGAGGACCACCGTGCACAATGAGATTCTGACATGAACCTGTTTGACGACAGTCTGAGGCAAGCGCCGGCGTACTGGAGACGTTTTCAGACACAGGTACCGCAAACAAATCACAGCTTCAAGGCAAGCTGCACTTACAGATTTCAAGTTGCAGTGAAGGCTGGGACTTTCCGGCAAGCGACCATTCAGCTGAAGCGCGAGTCTCTTTGCCTGCAAACACTGCCCTCTCTTGCCCCCGCAGCAGTGGGTGCCTGTGCACGAGGAGCAAGTGAAGGAGCACTGAGTGCAAACAGACGATGACAGGGGTCTGCACTTGTTGCTGGCGGATGATTGCAGGAACAAGATGAATGAGGAAGACCCATCTGCCCCTTGAGCGAGCATGAGCATCTGTACACTTAACAGCTGGCTGAAGTCTGCAGCCTTCACTCTTGCAAGCTCCTGCTGCAGGCATATGACAGAGGAGAAGCTTCAGAGACATCTTGAATTATACCACAGCTAACCTCAACTGCTGCTCAAGTGCCGAGCCTGTCCTGGCTTCGCTGCGGCTCCTGTTGCATCACAAAAGTGGTCTGCCCGACCTGCAGGAACAAGATAGAGGAGGAGTTCCAGGGGCAGCAGGCCAAGCTGCACGAGGCTGTGGAGGAAGCGCTGCGCAGTGCGTTGCAGGTGAGCTCTAAGCTCTGCATGAGAGTGAACAGCACAGAGGTCAAACTGAGAGGCATGTTGCAATGGCGCTGAAGAGATGGCGCGAAATTGCTTTGCCAGCCCCAGTTCCACCATCAACCTGAATGGGACTGAGCAAATAAAGGTATCAAGGACATGTACCTTTGCAGCTGACAGTACGTGCATGGTGTGAGACTGCTTCGACAGCTGTGGTACCAGCGTTGAAGGCCTTGCCAGCCTGCTGCCACAAGCATCATGCACCCTGACTGAATGAGGACATGCAGGGATGTCATACCACCTACTGCACCCTTCCATGTGCCACACACTACAACTACCCACGCTGCATGAGAGTGAGAACATCCTGGGATTCCCGCCTGATCAGTTGCCTGCACCCACATGTTGTACTCGCCTGCCCTGCATGAGGGTGAGCACACAGTGACACTGATCTCTGCACTCTTGCATGCGCAAGACGCAGTGGCTGTGTGGTGCAGGCGCGACACCCCTTGTCCCCTGAAGCCGCCTTGGGGGAGATGGTGCGGCTGCACGTGCGGGGAAGCCTGCCTGAGCCGCTATGGCGGGACATCATCCTGAGGAACTGCCGGCCCAAGGTGGGCGTCCAGGGCAGACCAACAGTCTGCGTGCGCAGCAACACCACAGGGGTGGCACTGTGCTGGTCCTGCTGCAGAGTTGCCCTGCTTCAGGCCTGGCTCCCTGAGCCACTGTGTTGGGCCACCATCCTGCGAGGCTGCGCGTCCAAGGTTGAGCGGCACTCTTTGGACTGCAATGTGGCATCAACATCTGCGTGCAGGGTGGCGAGGAGCCGGCACTGTGGGCAGGCTGCTGTGCACAACAAATTGTGGGCCTGCTGCATCCCTGCAATTGCACATGATACCAGGATGATGTTGCCCTCTTGCCGGCGTTTGTTCCATAAGGAAGGACCACATGGAGCAAGTGGCAGCGACTTGCTGTCTGGCAGCTCTGCCTGAGTATGGCTGCGCTCAGTGCACCGCAATCTGGAACTGGGTGCCCAGGGGTGCTGAACTGGTGCCACCCCGTCCAGTGCTGGCCTTTGTGCTTGCCTGCATTATGGGCAACAGACAGTCACGATTAGCCACCTGCTGACGTGCAGGACCAGCAGGTGCTGGTGCAGCGGGTCAAGCTGGTGGCCACACCAGCCGCGCTGCCTGAGCACAGCGATGACGACCGGCCGCAGGACCGGGCAGGCGATGTAGTCAAGTATGGGGACTTCATGCAGGTAGGCTCATTGCAGAGCTCATCATCAGGCTCCTGCATGCTTGCTGACTTGCTGCCTGTGGCGCTGAAATGTGCTCTAGTTGCAGTGCTGCAGCAGGTGGCCCCAATCTGCTGGCATGATGACTGTGACAGCAGTGCTGCGATACCGCTCAAGCCCCGCTCTAGCTTGCTGCTTGCAGCACACAAACTGCCTGTCAGGGCAGCAGAGCTCCCACCTTCACTCACTCAGCCTGCAGCCTACTATGCATCACTTACAGCACCCTGATTCAGCGGTGGTGTCAACGGGCAAATGCCATAGCTCCAGTTAGCTGCCTGCGGCAGTGAGACAGCAGCCTCTCCTAGCCTGTTGGACGCCCAGTCTGCTGTTTGCCAGCTCCCCGTAGCACACCTGCCTGCCGAATGGCATGCCCAGGGCATTTGACAACCTGCTGCCGCAGGTGCTGCTGCGCTGGAACCTGGAGGTGCACGAACGTGCACTGGCCCCAGTCGTGGAGGCATTCCAGCAAGTAGATACCGAGAGGAAGGGCATCCTGAGTGACAGCCAATTTGGCGCCTTCTGTCGCATTATCAACCCAGCTGTCACCTGGCGCGAAGTTGCCATTCTTCAGCAGACCATGGACCCGTATAAAACAAAGCAAGTCACCTTCAGCAGCTGTGCCTTCACCCTATCTGCTGAGCTGAGCAGGATTATGGACCAAATGCCCACACAAGAGGCCTAGATGACAGGTTTCTCACCACAAGGTGACATTTAATTGATAAAATCTCAGTTGAAGGCTCAATGGGCAGAAAGGCAGAGGAGGGGGTTGTTCACACTACAGACTTGCTTGAACAAGAGGGCACATCAACTGAATCCAAAAGTCTGAGCTGTCCGCTTTGCAACCCTGGCTTTTGCGGCTTCCCTTGCTGCTACTGCTGCCTCTTCTTCCTTGGTGACAGGTTTCTTGACCTTGGCCTTGGCAGCAATCAGGGCACCATCTGCCTTTCGTTTTGCCTGGCGCCCCTCTCCGCCAACGCCTTTGGCGCCGCCTATGGTGCCAGACGCTGGCATCTGGTAGCCACCAACTTCCGACAGGGGATGATGATACACCTTCTTTTTAGGAGCAGGTCTGGAGCTGGCCGCTGCACAACAGAATGTAGTGTGATGTGGAAGCAGCTGGTGTTACAAGGCACTTGATGGGCTGATCCCAGCAGCTGTGTGGCATGCAGCAACAGAGCCCCTGTCCATTACCGATACGGGTCCGATACCCTTGTTTAAGGCAGGACGCCCTGGCTGCTGCACAGCAAAGAAGGGCAATAAGCGCAGCCAGCACCACAAGATGCCAAAGATGCGCCACAGAACTGGTTTGCAGCCAATGTGCATGCCGTCGGGCAGAAGCTTGTGTACATGCTGCAACGGCAGGGCAAACCTTTAGCTGGCTCCTCTTTCCTGGGAAATCTGGCTTCAGCTGGGATGGGAGGGTCTGCCGTCCACTCGGGGGGGTCCCCACCGAAGTACATGTCGGAATGTCTGCAGCGAGAGACAGCATGTCTGATGCTGTGCCAGGCCTGTGGCAGACATCAGACTCAGCCACCAGGGCAGGCAGCAACGTGCAGGTCAAAGCAAAGCACGGCAGCCACACACCTAGGGCCCACACATCAGGCTGAGACACCAAGCACATGCACAGCCATAGCTCACGTGTCATAGTACCATCGATGCTGCTCGTTGTAAAAGTACTTTGCCTCATCGTCCAGAACCTGCACAGTCGGCGCAAAAGGCTCCTTTGATTGCGACATATTCACAGCTGCCCCAAAGGTGTTCTGCATGAGACTGCAAGTCTGTGGGTGTGGCTGTTATGCGGCACTTAAAGCTGCACCCTTGCGTAGGGGACATGCAGGGATGCTCGCTTCCCAGAAAGGAAGCTCTACTCACAAGTCAAATGCCTTGGCCCCACTGGAAAAGAGGGTGTGCAAGCCAGGTGGCCACCTAGGAGCTAGCCACAAACAGCCTCTATCCTCAGCTGCCCATGTTTGAGCCATGGCGTTTTGGTGCTGAAAGGCAGCCCCCTAGGCACTCTCCCGGAAGACTGCCATGCACAGCCATCAACACACAGAAGCCAGCCTGCAGCCGACAGGATGTGAGCCCAGCAGCCCACCCACGAGCCAGCCACGCGCAGCCTGGTAGCCTCTTCTGCCCGCTTGTCTGCTTCATACTGCGCCTTGGCAGCCGTCTCGATGCTTGCCATGGACTGTTTGGCCAGGATCTCGCCCTTCTTGTCTGCATCCTGCTTCTTGCGCATGTCTCGCAGCCCTGAAAGGCACCAAGCGGAGGTCGTGCAACAGGGGAGAGGAGGTCGGGTTAAGGATGTCATCAAGCTGTGCAACAATCAGCATGCTGAGCGATAGCAACATGTCCTTTTCGTTGAACGAGGTCAGGCGCACTGAGTATGGCAGCTTCAAGGCTGCAGAGCGCAGCCCTGGGATGCCAGCCTGCAAGGCCTCAGCAGACAGTTGCTGCAGGGGCAGTTGTTTCCTTACGACACCACCTTAAGCAAGCCGGCTTGCCAGAGCTGCCTGAGTACTCACTCTTTGATACATTCTCCTTATGCTTGAGACCATTCTCGTGCGTGGCCTTTGTGGCAGGGTTGTCATTCATCCATACTTTGCAGTACTCGCACCAGTGCATAGCATGGCTCTTCCAAAACTGCAGCCATTTGGCATGAGCACAGTTCCAAAGGAGCAGCTCATGACTTTTGAGGAGAGGAAGAAACATCGAAAGGATGGAAGCAGCCCTCAGATGGACACATGCATGTCTCACCTCCGTCATGATGCCTTCTCTTGTGTCTCAGAGCCAATCTTTTGGGGAGTAGTTGGCTGGCACTATGACAGGATGGCACTGTGGAATTTGAAGTTGACCTCACAGTTTATTGTCCTGCACTCTGCTTCAATGCTGTTTCAATCCCCGCTGTGAGGATTCTCGAAGGAGTTCTAGCAAGCATTTCAGCAGTCATATGGGAGGGGTGTTCAGCAGCAAGAAGAAGGGATCCAAAATCAGTGATGAGGACAAGGCAGTGCTCACCCTCAAAGTACAGCGCAGGAAATTGGCAGCAGAGCGCAAGCGGGTGAGTCTGCCACCTGCTAGCTTGAAGTGCTGAGAGGCATGCCCTGGCTCAGGGCATGCAACCCCAAGCGCTCAGACTAAGGGCTGCTGCTGGTGGCTGCAGCTTGAAGAGACTATGGATCGTGAGACACTCAATGCCAAGGATCTGGTCAGGGCAGGAAAGAAGGACAGGGCCATGCTGCAGCTCAGACGCAGGAAGATGCATGAGGGACAGGCAGCTCGGGCAGACCAGTGGATGATCAATGTAGAAGAATTGGTGAGGTTGGGTTGGGTTGATGAAGTGTGCAACAATTTGCCTACTGCTTACGGCCTGCATTGCTGTAAAGGACTCTGCTGCCAGGTGCGTGCTGAAGCAGCAAATGTGCTGCTATCATGACTGCTAACATGTGGTGTTGGCGGGTTGCTTCTTGCCCTAGTCGGTGGCAAGAGCTCACCACAGGAGGCCTGCCACATCTTGACCAAAGCACCATCTTTCCTGCAGCTCGCCAACATTGAGACTGCCAAACGCCAGAACAAGCTCTTTGGTGCCCTCAAGGAGGGCAATGACGCCATCAAGCAGCTGCAGAAGGAGGTCACTGTGGAACAGGCTGAGCAGCTCATGGCTGACAGCAAGGAGGCTCAGGACGAGCAGGTCTGTACCATGCCCAGCCAGCTGCTCTCCCAAGCTGTCAGCGCCAGCAGCGGGCCAAGTCATGCCTGTCAGCAGCAGCTCGAACAACTAGCAGCAGGCAGCGTGGTGATAGCTGTACACGCAGCAAGGCGTGCAGCACAGCTATCACCACACGCGCGCTTTGCTGCATGCACAGCTATCACCATTCTGCCAGCTAGTTGAATGTTTTGCAAAACTGGAGGAGAAGAGTTCAAAAGAAGCTGCCAGAGTTTGCCTGGAGCTTCACCACTGGGCTTGGCGCAGCAGAGGCCATGGAAGTGCATGAGGCGGTGCCCCTGCTCAAGGCAGGGGCCTGCACGTGACATCTCATGCCGGCATGCTGCCGACGTTCTGCTGCGGGCCTGCAGGAGCGCATGGCTCAGGTGCTGGCGCAATCTTTGACCAGCGAGCAGGACGCTGAGGTCCAGAAGGAGTTTGAGGGCTTGGAGCAGCAGCTGCTGCAAAAGGAGGCAGACCAGCTGCCAGCAGCACCCACGGTGCGCTCTTCTAGCACTTGTCTCCAGCTTGCCTGCCTGTTGCTGTGTACGTGATTTTCCGTGACTATGATGCCTATTGGCGGCGTCACGGTGTGCCTGGACACGCTTCAGGAAAGCTCAGGTGCGCAGCGTGTATGCCCAGGCCCTCTTGAGCAGCAGCTGCTGCAGAAAGGGGCAAGCGAGTTACCAATAGCGACCATGGCACGCTATACCAATTCCTGGGAAGAGCTTGCAGCATTCACTGCCCGGCTGATATGCTCAGAACCCCTGCTACTGCAGTGCATGACCTTCTGGGTGGCTGTTGGACATGCAGCATATTTGCCTGTGGGAGTGTGTTGAGTATCTGCAACTCTTGCCTAAAACGATTACATGCGTCACGGCTCTCCGTCATCAGCCAGGACCTGACTGCTGCACCCTGCTGCCCTGCAGCACAAGGTGGAGGTTCCCACCACAGCAGTGGCAGAGCCAGATCCAGTGCCTGTGCCGCAGCAGCCAGCGCAGCAGGCTGCGAAGGAACGAGTTGCAATTGCGGAACTAGCCAGCTGATTATGCAGCCCATATCCTTTACCCCTTTTGCTGTCCCCTGTACTATAGCAAAACAGTGCGCCCTTCCCGCTGCCTCGTAGGAACTTGTTGGAGACCCCTCGCTCAACTTTAACATGAGAATGGTGGTGAAACACATGCTGACAAACGGGGCGCAGCGCTGCTGAGTCACTTCTATGCTGACTGCTTGTCGACAGTCTCCACTGCCTTTGCACGCAGCGCCCTGAGCTTCTTCTTGGCGGCATAGTATTCGCTGCTGCGAACCTTGCGAGCCTCCTCCAGCCCTGCTACAGCCTCCTGGTGCTTCCAGCCGACCTGCAGCATGCAAACAGTCATGTTCCATGCTCACAAGTCAGTCAGGCACAGCAGATGGCCCCTGGGAGCTCAGCAATCTGCTGAGGTGCCGGCCATGCCAGCAGTCCAGCAGCTCTGCTTGCAGCATGTGCAATGGGGGACCACTGCAGTTGACAAGGGGCTGGTGGCATAGGCAAGGCAGGCAGTGCTGAGCTCCACACAAAGGAGTTGAACAGGGACTGTCCCACTTACAGTGTCTGCATACAGTGCTTAGGCCTAGGCTCCTGGGCCAACAGCAGCGCAGCCTCCACCAAGTGTCCCAGACTCACCGACTTGGATAGGTCGCCCAGCTTGCAGTATTTGTGCCCGTGCTGCAGGCGCAGGACCTTGAGGGCATCGGGCACAACCATGCGCTTGGTCTTGTCATAGGGCGGGGGGATGCCCTCAAACACACGCAGGCGGTCCAGAGCTGCTGCGCCACGCTTTGTCTTGTGGGGCACCATCCTGGAGCAGGGAGAGGGAGACTGAGCGCTCTGCAGCTGAGTTGTCATGTGGCTACACCAGATTGTGTTGTATGGAGTACAATCCCTGGAGCAGGGACGTGTTTACAGCAGAGATCATCGCCCCAAGCTGTCTTTGCCAGACCTGCTTCCCCTTCTGACACACCTGTCTGCACCTGGGGCAGGTGCCCCAAGCACAGGCCTGCAGCTTGAAGGTACAGCTGCAGCCTGCTTTCATGTAGTCGCAGCCTTCACTCATGAGCCCTAACCAGTGCTACGCATGGCACTGGCTCATGTCACACAGCGCTGCTGTAAGGCCCCCAGTCCCCACTGGGCCTGCCCTGCACCAGCAGCTGAGACTTGCAGCTGAGTCAGCAGGTGCTCTTGCCGCCAAGCGCTGTGCAGCTGCGCACCCTCTGATCGTCCGCGCCAGGATCTTTGAGGGCGCCCGGAAGTGGATGGGCCCATGGCTGGGCTGTGTGTTCATGCGCTTGCGCAGGAACCTCTCATACTTCATCTTCTGCCGGACAAGCCCACCAGAGATGCAGATCTCCTCACACCTCACCACAGCCTGCAGCCAGAGAGGGGTCCCATGAAATGCCTACTCAATTATAGTAGGGCTAGGGTTATTGCAGCAGCAGGCCCAGGCAAGGGGCCTTAAGGCCAGCCTGGGTATCAGCAGGGTTGGCAGAGCACTGCCACCGGCTGACACCTGCCATGTCTTGCATGCCAGAGCGACACGCGCAGGTGTGGACGAGCAGACGAGCCTCAATGGTGGCCTGACCTTGAGAAAGCTCAAAAGTGAGCTGCTGAAAAGCATTTCTGGTGCAGGGCTCACCACTTGCTGGCCTCCCAGCAGCTGCTTGGCCAGGATAGACGCCAGGCGCCCGAGCATGTGTGCCCGGGCATCCACCACAATGGTCTGTATCAGCAGCACACCAGCCATCAGTGTCTGCTCACAAGAGCGGAAGACATGGTTGTGCATATGGCTGCTGTGCTCCTGTGCAGGTTTGTGCAAATCCGCCAGGCTAGTTTCAGAGCCTAAGATGGCACCGCAGCCTGGCAGCAACAGATGCTTTCAACAAAGATCTGGCAGGCTTGCTGCAGAGCAGGCGCTTGGGTTCTGCACCTTGGTCATGATGCCAAGGCCGCCAAGTCCTTCCACTAACTGGATCTGCCTCTTGAGCTTGTCAGTGACCACCGCTTTCCCAGGGGCTGTTTGCCCGCAACGTAGCCGACTTAGGTTATGTGTAAGAGGGCAGTTGAGTCCAAGGCTCTCCCAACCTTGAGGGCGAGGGCTACAGTGTATGACACTGTGGTCTGCCCAGGAGATGTAGTCACCAGGACCGGAGCACAGCACGACTTCAGCTGATGCAGATTTTATCTTAGCAGCTTCAGTGACATGAGGTTCTGATGCTGCACCATGGTCTCCAGCGATCAGTATGCTGCCTGCTCTCATGAGGAGCTGGTGCAAAGGCTGGAGAAGGAGAAGGCCTCCAAACAGAAGCTACGTCAAGCACTGGTGAGGGTGCTGCGGTTCATGAACCTCCAAGTATTTGCAGGCAGTAGGAGAATGCCAGGAAGGTGGTGCTGCCCCGTGCTGCTGTTGCTTCCATGCAAGTTGTGATCTTCTGCACATCTGTGCATCCCCACATTGCCTGACAGCAGGCAGCGTCACTGCACTGGCCAGCCTCACAGCAGCAGGCAGCATGACCTGACAACATCTGCTCCTGCAGCGTGATGCCAAGGAGCTCATCTTGAATACAAGCACAGTCGTTCAGGACAATGAGCAGCTGAAGGCGCAGGCCAGCGCAGCCAAGAGCGCAGTGCACGTAGCGGAGCGCAAGGCTGAGCAGGCGGCCGCCCGTGCACAGCAGGCTCAGGAGGCCTCTGACAGGTATTCTATCAGGCTGTGCTGGGGTGCTGCAGCAGCTGATTGGCAATGGCCTAGTGCCTGCTCTCATCTTGTGTTCCTGGCATGCTGCAAACGCCCACACCACAGCAGGCATTTAAAGCTGCCTGGCAGGGTGTCTCATTATTGTCCAGGCCCTGCAGCCGGTCCAGAACCCTGCCCGCTACTTGCTGACCCTTCTCAACAACAACCCCGTCTGCTCAGCAAGGTCCAGCCATGCCTTCCTGTGACCTGGCAAGCTCTGCTGTGCCCTGTACACTGACCTGTCACCAGTCCTGTGCGTGCTTGTCGTTACAGCCCTGCCATCCTTGATCTGGCATGCTCTGTTGCCCTGTGACCTCTCTGCTCGCCAGTGCTCCTGTCTGTGCTGGCGGTCACTACCCTGCCGCTTGTGGTCTGGTATGCTCTGCTCTCCCCTGTAAGCTGACTCCTGTCCAGTGCCCCTGTCCGTCCTGGCGGTCACAGCTGGTCCGGCACTCTGTTCTGCCCTGCACTCTCACTCCTCACCAGTGCCCCTGTCCGTGCAGGAAGGTCCAGGCTCTGAAGCAGGACATGACGCAGCTGGAGGTGCAGGTGGACCGCGCGCAGGCCGCTGCCCGGCAGGCTGCCAAAGATGCCGCGGTCGCCCGCGAGGCCTGCACCCGCATGCAGCTCTGGGCCGAGCAGCTGACCCAGCAGGGCCGGGGCCCAGGCAGCCAGGACAGCAGCCCCCAGGCTGGGGCAGTGCAGACCAGGCTGCAGCGCCTCGAGGGATTGCTGGCGGGACTGCAGAGGGAGCAGGCCCGGCAGCATGCTGCAAGAGACGACGGGGCAGACAGCGTTCCCTCCACGCGCGACCACCCCGCTGACACAAACGATGACCCCACGTGAACTGGGGTGCCTTGGGTGTCTTGGGGGCTTGAAAGTAACCTGCTCTGGCCAATCTGCTTGCATACACCGATCTCCTGACCTGCTTTGGCGGCAGTGCTGATGGAGCTGGTTTGTTGGGAAGGCCTGCTACCATGCAATGCTGCAGTCAGTACGATGGCAAATGCCAGTATAGGCCGGGCCGCGTGGGCACCATGCAGACTGATTCGCTACTGCTGCTTCATGTGCTGCAGGCAGGCGCTGCTGAACACGATGCAGGGCATGCAGCTGCGCCTGGAGGGCCTGGAGGACTGGAGGGGTCGCTTGCAGAGTGCACGCCTGCGCTCTCCTCCGGCCGAGGCGTCAGAGCGTATGCAGGTGGGGCCACACAGCAGATGCCGGGCCCTGGCCTGGACCATTAGGCTTGGATATCAGGCTGGGTTGGGCTATTGCAGCCTGCTGTAAATAACCCATTGGCTCACTGCGGCAGGAGGCACCCATGGCAACAGCCCTCACGTTGTTTCATATGTTCTGGGGGTGCTTCAATGGCAGAATGTTAGTGGTTTTGGGCCGCCAGACATGCCTGCAGCTCTCCCCAGCCATTGTGCCTGCCTGCAGGGTGACCTGATGGATGGTATGGAGGGCTCCAATGGGCCAGACATGTGGCGGACAGCGGGGCAGGACCTGGGCCGCCGCGGCAGTCCAGCACTACGAACCACCGACAGCGCACCAGGTGATGACTGGGGCAGGCCTCCAGGGCTGCAGCATTCCTGTGTGGGGCTCTAGACAGCGGCAGGCACCTGCAGCCGCAGTCGGCACCAGAGAGGCACCAGGTCAAGTCGCTGCGGGGCATCGGCAGCAGAAGCAGGTGACACTGGGCCATCACTGTGGCGGCGCTCCAGGCATGTCGGTAGGAGCAGCCCAATCAGGTTCGTTGTGGTGCTTGCTGAGGCGGATGTAGTCGTTTTGGCCAAGACGTGTGACCAGCTGCGTCTGGCAGGTGCGTCATGCCTGTAAAGTGCTGCTGCCTATGCCATCTTGCTTTAAACTCTTTCCAGTGCCTGCAGCTGGCCGGAGTCCCTGCAGAACACCAGATGTCGTTCTGAGATGCCCTTTGTGTCTGCAGGGGATGCAGCTGAGAGTCGCGGCGGGGGGCCCAAGGCACACAGTCCAGGTGTGGCAAGCCCCAACCGCCAGCCGCCTGTAGGTGCCAAGCGAAAGGCCCCAGAGCAGGCTGCTGCAGCTGGGCAAGCTGCCCCCAAGCGGCAGCAAGTGGGGCCTGCCATCCCTGCTCTGCACACCACCGCCGGGCCAGGTGAGGCCCCTGACTGCAGATGCAACTGTTGGCAAGCCTGGGTGGCCAGTGCAGCACAGCACTCTCTGCAAATGCAAATGGAGCGCCCCTGCCATCACCATCGCAGCATGCACCCAAGCTCTGCCCCTGTGGCCGGCTGTCCCTCTGGCTATCCTCAACCTCCCCAACCAGTCTTTGACACCTTTGCCGATGTTTGTGCAGCTCTGAGGTTAGTGGTCTAGCAGGCCTTGCGCAAATCTCTCTCCACCACGCCTCTTCCGCTGAGCTTGGCTGACCTTCAGACCCCTGCCTGCAGGCTCTCCACAGGCCCCTTGTGGCCCCACCACTCAGCGGCAGCCCACCACAGCGCAGGCCCACCGTCCAGACGGTGTGCTCCCAGCGGAGCAGTTGACCCTGCAGGGTCCTCAGCAGCCCGGCACCACCCCGGGGTCGGCATCAGCTGCGCCCGCTGCCCCTACCCAGCCTGGACCTGCCCTCCAACCCGTCTCCAGCCTGACAGCCATGGAACTGGCTGAGGAGCAGCTGATGAGAGTACTGTGGGGGCGAGAGGTGAATGTGCTTGTGCTTTGCATTGAGAGTCCCCTGCCTCGCAGCAATGCTGGCTGCACGGTGTGCCTCTGAGTGCTGCACAGCCATCTGCTGTGTGAGAAGCCGGCATGTGCTGGGTGGAGGAATCACCACACCCTGACCTTGTCGCTTTGCTGCACTGCTCCCTTTGCTGCGGTGCTGCCAGCTCCCTGCTGCGTAAGCAGCAGACAGAGCAGACCGGACAGCCTCAGCTCCTCACAGTGCAGCACAGCAGACAGCCTCACCTTACCCTCGACTGCCGAAACAGAGGCGCCCCATGGCCGCCTGTGGCGCGGGATGCTGACATCCACCTCGCTGCATGCTGCAGGAGAACTGCGAGCAGCTGGTTGCTGACGTCGCTCAGCAGCTGTTTGAGGCTTGGCAGCAGCGCCAGTGCCCAGTGGACTGCATCCTTGCGGCGCTGGCGGCTGCCCTGCTGGACTGCGCTGCAGCCTGCCCTCCGGCACAGGACGCCCTGCTGGCGGCGGCAGCCAAGCGCCTGGGCAGCATCGCAGAGCAGCAGCAGGTGGGCCAGGCTTGCTTACTGTGCTGGGATCGGGGGGAGCCTCCGTGCAACATGAAATGCACCGCTGACGGTTGCAGCCAGGCACCTGGGCAGCACGTCCGTCCGGGGAGGGAGGAGCAGCAGGTGGGCTGGGCTGGGCTGGGCTGATCTTGCTAGGGTTCAGGCGGCCGCAGTGCATGGAGCAATGGCTTTCCCCTTAGAACAGGAGCCCTGCTGCTGGCTGCTGCTGACTGTCTCAGCAGCATCGGGAAGCAGCAACAGATGGGCTTGGCTGGGCTGACCATGCTTGACTGCACGCAGCAGGGTGCATGCCTGCTTGACTGCACTGCAACTTGGCAGGTAAAGCAGGGCGCCCTACCCAAGCAGCCACACCCACGAGCCTGGCCAGCGTTGGGTGGCACCAGCAGGCGGCTGGGCTTATGCTGGGGTTTTGACTACCTCAGCGCATGGAATGGCTGCTTGCTCTCATATATAGAGAGCACCGCTGGTGGCCATAGCCAAGCACACGGCATCCTTGAGGCATGTGGGCTTTGCCTGGGTTGACCATACCAGCACTGGGAACCTCTAGCCACGCCTCAGGGGGCATTTGCCCCAGCTTGCTGCATACCTGTTGCAACAGCCTGCCATCTGACGACACAAGTATAGTTGGCTGCCCTGCAACAAGCCTGAGTGCCACACATGTCTGGCCTCTTCTGGCCCGTCACGGTCGTCCCTGAGCGCTCAGTGTGGTGAGCAATCCTGTGCCCTGATTGAAGGGCGAACAAACGCCACCTGACCCCACACCAACGCCATTGTCAGCTGAGGGCCTGCTAGAGGACAGCCCCCTCAGCTCCCATTGGCTGAAGCCGGACGCACGCACTGGGCGCCTCTGCACTTGGCTGCTGCATTGCGCCGCCCAGCTGGACCAGCGCTTTGCAACGGACCCCATTGCTGTCAAAACACTGCAGCAACAGGTGCGCTGAATCCAAGCTGCCTGGCTGCTCCTCAAGCAGTGGGGTGCAGCTCCTCTGCATGGACACCTCATATTGTCAGGCAACCATGGCCTACCTGCCTGGGCTGTTTTACAGCCGCTGTGATTTGATGCGCTGGCTCCGCTGTTTCCCGCAGTTGCGTGTGCATGAGTGTTGCCAAACTCTCCAGCTTGCACAGGTCCAGTGCTGCTAGACCAGCTGCAGCAGTGGATGCCTGCAGCCATCTGCTCGCTTCACAATCGTGTGGCCACCCCATCTGACCATGACCCCACTCTATGCACCCTTTCAGGTGCAGCGCCAGCGTCAGGCCCTGCTCAACGCCCATGTGCACTCCCACGTCATCCCCTCGCGGCAGAGGAAGGCCTGCACCTCCTTGGTGGAGGAGTGCCCCTTCCAGGGTCTGCTGTGTGTGGACCTGCACACTCGCGCAGCATCCAAGCTGGCTGCAGGGGAGGGGCACTGCCACACAGAGGCCTGCCTGCTGGCAGGCGTTACAGCCACTGTCTGCCGCATGACCGGCAGCGCGTCGGTGAGTGCAGGGGCCTGCGTGGGCTGCCTGCTGCATGCTTGTGGAGCTGTGGGATGCTTTGAGTGTGTTTCTGTGGTCTGCAGCTGATGTTGTACTCTCTTTCGGCTGACCCATTCGTGGGTTGTGATGGGCTACATGATCTGCGTTTCTCAAGCAACCCATGTCTGTCCAACTTGTTTGTTGGCTGCAGGCCCTTCATGCCCTGCTGCTGGACATCCTGGCAGAGGCACAAGCTTCTGCTGACTTACGCCTACAGTGTGCAGCAGCGGTGCTGGAGGCCTGGCCTGGGGCGCTGTCAGAGGCAGCACGTGCTGCTACAGATGCCGGGGACTCAGCGGGGAGGCCGCGGCTGCTGCCTGGCCTGCTCCTTGAGTGTCTGCAAGCATGCCTATGCGAGCTCTGCCGGCCGTTTGCACCTGGCGGGCCTGGAGCTGAGGCAGGCATCTGTGAGCGCTTGGCTGCTGAGATTGTGCAAGCTAGGTGCAGCGGTCTCTGGCAGGTGCCGATTGAGCAAGGCGGCGCCAGGGAGAGCTTCAGTGGCAGCCCAACTGACCGCGTGGCAGCCCAGATTGCACAGGCTGTTCGGCAGCTGCGGCAAGGAGGGGCGCTGCTGCACTTGACGGGGCACAATGAAAATGACTGGGCTACGCTGCAGTTCACACTGCACCTGCTGGGGGCTCACAGGGGCTGGGTGTGGCTCCACGATGAGGTGAGATTGTGGTGGGGTGCTGTTCTGTTTCCCTGGTGGCCGGGGCTCAGTCATGCTGCACACTGCTGCACCGTTACTTTGCCTGCAGAGCTGGGCTGCTGGGCATTGCTGTGCCAATCTTGATCCTAAGCTGTGGCGTCCCAAGCTGCTGTGCTTCCTGCACAGCCAGCCAGTGTCAAGCACTCATGGCCTGCTGCTGCTGTGCAGGTTTGCCAGGCCCTGCTGATGCCCAGATTGGAACACCTTGTGCAGCAGGCTGAGGCAGCCCCTGAAACCCCAAGCCCTGCTGCCTGCATGGCCAGCCTGATTTACAGCCTCCTTCAGGCAGCTCCCACACCACAGCACATTGGGGTTAATGGCAGGCTGAAAGTCTGCTTAGCAAGCCTGGCAAAGTTGCCAAGGGAGTCATGCATACTACTGTATGGCCACAGGCAGCGTAAACAGTCTGCACACTGAAATAAGAGCACCACACATTGGCAGAATGGCTTGACATGCATACTTCCCCATGCCCCCTTTTATCTGACCCCTCTCTGTGCTTTTTGCATTTCATTCAATTCATGTTTCACTGTCAGCACTTGTACAAGACGCCCTGCCGTGCTTCAGGCTTTATTCAGGAGGGGATTTCCAGCATTGTCAGAGGCTGATGCTGTGCTCAGGCTCACTGTTGGTTGAGGGTCAGCTGGGGGCTGAGCCTTCTGCATAGCCTGCAGCTTCTTGAAATTATAGTAGCAAACTGCAGGGACACAGCAGGCTCAGATTGAGCAGGGACATGATTGGAAGCATACAGCAACAAGGTATGTCAGAGGATTTGCATTGCCTGCAAGACTCACCAGCCAGGAAGGCCAAGAAATAGCCGCCTAGGTTGAGAGGGGTGACTGGAGATGCATACAATAGCACAGAGAGACCAATGAGCATCCAGTCCTTCACGACGCCGGCAATATTCATCGTGAGCGCTGATGTCTTTCCAATTAGCAGGAAGACTGCCATGTTGAGACCTGCAAGGCAGCAGCCTTAAGTCTGACAGCAATGACCAGAGGTTCCCATAGAAAGCAAAGCTTCAAGAGCAGAGCTGCAGGCAAGGGCATAATCACTGTCAGGCGCCCCTGCTCATGTGATGTGCAGCAATTGCTTGACATCTTGCGCCTAAGAATGATGTCACCAAGGGCAGGGCCAGCAGCTGCCATGGCAGCAGGCCAGCAGTTTCTAGCCAAGGTTTTCTGCAGATGGAGATGAGGTAACAGCAGGCCGCTTATTCACCAGTGCTCACCAAATGCGGCTGCAGCATTGCTCAGAAAGATGGCAGGGTTTAGGTTGACCTTGGGGTCATTCATGATCTTGGGCAGCTCCAGCATAGCAAAGGGCAGCACCTGCATTGTGACGTCACATGTATGGAACTGGGCCAGACCAGCAGCACATTATATGAAGTTGTAGTAGATGCCGGTGGGAATTGCTCAACAGTTTGCAGAGGAATCACGTGTGCAGCAAAGTGGCTCACCAGGAAAGCTAGACAGCAGGGCGCCACATAGTACCTGCACAGCAGGTCCAGAACCACTGTCAGCAACCTGCCTCTGGGACCGCTTCAGGCTGCAACACTGTCCGACATGTCATCTGAACTGGGATCAGACAACCAGGTGGGCTTGCTGTGCTGCCCATGCACTTCGCAAGAGTGCTTCTCAGGGCAGCCAAGTTTGACGTGTGGACACAACCATGTTTGTAATAAAAGATGTGCATTCACCATGAATTTGTCCACTCGCAGGGGCCCCAGTCAGACAGAATAGATGGTCAGTCAGACACAGCCGAATGATACAAATAGCAGTACTCACAGTGTGGTGATTGGGTTGAGCTTGAGGCCCCTGCGCTGCAGTAGGATCTGGACCAGCACCAGGCGCGTGGACTCGGTGCAGATGGAGCACATCTGCAGAACGACACCAATCACCACAAAGTTGAGCTCGCCTGCAGGGAAGCAGGGGCGCACTGAGGGCAGCAGGGGCGCGCTGGGGGCAGCAGGCACTTGTGCAGGCCACGAACTGCCTGCAGTGGCTGATCAGAAGCCACGCGCACTCAGATCACTGGTAGGGAGTGCAGAGCCCTCAGGATTGGCACAGCACCCTACGCAGGCTTGAGTGGCTGTTTCTGACGTCCTCTGTGCTCAGCAATGGAGATACTGCGGCAGTACAAACACGAGAACACCTGCTGGCAGCTGCTGGCTCAGCCATGCACAGCTGGTAGGGCAGGTGAATCGGAAGGCAGCCTGCCTCACCGTATGAGGCGATGGCCACCCCCAGGCTGACCACCAGCATGTTGCCAAAGACATTGGTGCTGAACTTCTCAGTCTTGAAGGCACAGCCCACTATGAAGACGGCCACCGGCATCAGAGCCTGCAGCACCAATGTTCAGGCCTGTGTGACCCAGAGTGGCAGCCCCTTGTGCGACAAGCATCGCCCAAGATGGTGCTCAGGCTGGTGCTTTGTGGTTCACTCATGCTGCTGCTGCTGCTAATTCTCGCGCAGGCAGCAAAGCAGCCCAAACTATACCTTGTAGCAGCCGCACCAGGGCGGTCATGCAGAGCAACAAGTTATGGAAGCAGCTGTCTGCAGCTGCTGGCAGGAGCCCTCTGTGTGTTGCGGGGTTGGGCGTCACCTTGAGCATCTGGATGAAGGAGACTGAGAGGTAGAGGTAGGCAGCATTGCCCAGCCACAGCGTGCCTGCATAGCATGCCCCGATGGGCACCACCGCCCTGCAGGGCAGCCACGCCACCTGTCAGCAGGCCTGCCTGTGAAATCTGGAGTCGGTCCTTTGCCCCGGGGTGGCAGGCTACAGGGGGCATGCCTGCCCTTGAAAGCATAAGCAGAACGAAACTCTGTTTAGAGACTTCAGTCCTCCATGGAGCAGGCCTGCTCATGGAGCTGGCAGCAGCGCTTGTGCAGACCGGCAAGTGCTGATGCCACTAACCCAGTGGCTGCGTCTGACGCCATGGCAATTGGCAAATCCCAGGGGGTGGGCACTGCACTGTGCTCACTTGAGGTAGGTGTCTGCGCTCATGCCGATGGGCTGCACGTAGCCCAGCTTGACGATGGCAATCGCCAGGGTCGAGCAGAAGAGCATGTGCCACAGGGTGAGCGCCACAGGGTAGGGGAAGTTGGCGTAGGCCAGAATCCACTTGTTGTACTGCAGAGAGCCGCCATGGCATGTGAGCAGCAAAGCCATCGACCAAGGGGAACGGTGGCAGCGTTCAATTGAAGGCACTGTTCACGAAGCAGGGTACAGGTGACAGTCATTGCTGTGCAACAGGCTGACAGAATGTAGTGGCCGCCCTGCGTGGCACTGTGCATGCAGCCCGGTGCACCAGAGCAGTGCCTTCAGGCAGACTGCCGGTGGAGATGGCTGGGGCTGTCTCTGCAGAGTGGGGCTGGCTGTGGATACAGGAGAGCTGCAGGCAGCGATTGCTGATGTGCCCCCCCACAGCTGCTGTGGTGGGGCAGTCCACGTTGCTCACCAGTATGACTGTGGCAGACAGGCCGATCCAGATGGCAACATAGGTGTAGGTGCGAATCACTTTCTGCGCCAGGGAGACCTCTCCCTTCTCGTCAGGCTTCATGGCTGCGTGCAGGCGGGAGCCTTCCTGCTACACCTCTGCTGGTAGCAGGGGCTCTGACCAGTTCCAACGAGAGTGTTGGAGCAGGATTCAGCTGTTTTTGCAGCCCCTGCACCAAGATGGGAGCCAGACACATAGCATCAGAGTGACGCATCATGCAGGAGCCTACAGCCTTCGATCCAGGCATCTCGCCTGCCCAATCAACTTCATACCAGGACACGGTCAATCAGATGTTGGGCCCACCTTGTAAGCCGTGGAAGCTGGGAGTACAAGCTGCTCACAGATCACGGCTGTTCCCAGAGCTCAGTTGGGTGCAGTATCCTTATTTGTGCAAGAACGAAAGCTACGTCAAAGCACAGCTTGCCTGCCTCCCTGCTTCTCTGCTAATTTAGCACATCCTTGGGCTCACATGGCGATTTGGGACTGGTAACCTGAGATTGCTATGGCGAAGCAAATGGCAACACCACAATACGCAGCTGGCAGAAAGACGGCGGACAGTGCGCAGACAGCCTCGCAGCGGCCGATGCCGCAAAGTCTTGACAGTGAGTTAACAACGCAGTGTCCTGGACCCTGACTGCATGGACTGCTCAAGCAATGCCACTTCTCCGTGCAGGGACCGCCGCTGGTCAGGCGAGGAGTGCAAACCCAGCTTTCCATGGAGGAGTCCACACCGGGATTCCCTGGGCAATCTCCAGCGTGCAGGTGTGCTTTCCCTAACCCCCTTGGGTTGGCATGTGCCTTGCATGTCAGCATCTTTCCGATGCTTTACTCAAACTTCATGCTCAATGCCTGCTGCAGGAGGACAACAGCCCCGGCAGCCCCATGACCAGGCGCTTGACGTTCGACAGCCCTAGTCCAAACAGCGCAGTGCATACCCAATCTTTTGTCTTCAAGCAAGGTGGGAGCTGCTTGACCACAGCGCACTGCTGCTTGGCAGCATGTTTCTCCTGCCCACCAAGCTCACGCCTGCTCCAAGCTCAGACAAAGCCACAGTAATAGTGCCTTCCAAAGTAGACCAGTAAGATGAGACTGTCTCAAGACCCCTGTACGGGGCAGGCTTATTGCTGTAATCGATGTGCAGGCCAAGGGCAAAGCCAGTCCCTGCCCAGTGCACAGCTCCAAGGCAGCTTGACAGACACGGCTGTGAAATCAGGTTCTGAGCATGCCTTTCGATGGGAACTTTGCTGTGGTCTGCTACCCTGAGCACTTTGACATTGTGCCTCTGCAGCCTGCCAAGTGCCGCTGCCAGAGGTCGGTGCATCTCTGAGTTCTGCCAACACCCATGCCCCTAAGAGGGAGCGATCCATTTCCATCCCAGCGAAGACATCGGTGAGCCCAACCAATGGCAGCAAAGCGCTGGTCTCTTGCTCATGCATTCACTGTGTTTCTTTGAGGTGTTGCCAGCTCATGTACCTTGCTTGGCGAGGCACAGTGTGCTGTCCTCAAAAAGGATACGGGGAGGTGCTACTACCTATTTTAACCCTCAAGCTGCTCCACATGCTGACCATGTTTCTGCTGCAGGCAACGTGGGCTGTGCGAGCCCTCATCAGGACGGGGATGGCAGCCGCATTCTGGCTGTGCTACATCTGCCTACTCCTGATCATTGGCTACTGGCTCTGCCTCCAGTTGGCCCACCCCCCCAGCACACGTAAGAGGTGTCCTCTGCGGCAAAGCCTTGAATTTGCTTCATAGTGCTCTCGCAGTGCACGATTGCCTGGCAGATTACTCAGGATGAGTACTGCAGCAGTGGAGTTCAACCTGGCTAGGGTGTGATGCTGGTGGTGGCTTCTGCACAGCGGTGGTGCACCTCCAGCATCATAGTGATGGGGCTTCCTTGCCCGCTTTCGTGCCCACACAGCACACCTCCCGGGTTGGCGTTGCAATGTTGTTCGTACCTTGTGCATATTTGCAGGTGATGGCACTCATCTGATGTCTTACGCAACAGATGGGGGACTGCAGACCAGCAGAGACTTTGCCCTGACGGGATCAGGTGAAACAGAGTCTGGTGAGGGTCTTCGCTGTGCTGACAGATGTGTGCTGCCAGCACTCACGCCCACCACTCTGCGTCATGCCGTCATGCCCTGGCTGCAATAGAAGCCCACTTATGCACGGGCGTGCACAAACGTGCGTTTGCCATTTATGCTCGGCCATCGCCCAGTCTACCTGCGTCTCTTATCTGATGGCCCCAGGTGTCACAAAAGTGTGGTTTAGTTGGGCTCTTGTTGGGACTGTCGCAGCCTGCTTGCCTGTTCTGACGGCTTGACTCGTCCAGGCCTTGGATCTCACAAGTCTAAAGTAGTTCGTGTGCCTGTCGCAACTGCCGACCTTCACTGCTTGCTGTATCCCTTGCTGCAGCGTCTGAGAGCCCATGGGCACCAACATCCCAGCGCTCCCAGCGGGGCATGCCTGCAGAGGCAAATGCAGTGCCCGCCATCCCCGCCAGCGGCACCTACGCGGCATTTGCCCACGCCTCCAACACGCCCTTCCTTGCTGGTGCTCGGGTCATTGGTGCTCCCTGAGCTGTGCTACAATTTGTAGCCCCTGCGACAAATCGGCACTGAGCTTGTTTCTGCACCAATTGAGTCACGATGTGTGTCGCCTGCTGCAGCTGGAACTTGGGCTCAGGGTGCAGGACAGCAAATCTCCCCCTCTGCTCCCACCCCAGGCTCTGCCTGGTGCACAGGTGGGAGCTGTGCAGGATGTTCTCTGGCTCGCTGTAATCATGCGTAACGCTGCTCAGGTTGGCCGGCATTGTGAGTCGAAATGGAGAATCAACCCCACTCTGTGTTACAGGAGCCTGTCAAGACCCAGCTTTGGCTCAACAAATTTCAGGATGTGAGCTGGCCCACCTCTGGGAGCATGACCATGCGGCCACGCCTTCCATTCACCTTTGAGGCTGCGCACCAGGTGGGGAGCTGCACAGGCGCCTCACCTGCTGAGGGCCTCTGGCCTCAGCACCTACTCTGTTTGTTTGGTTTGTAGGTGTCATCTGCAGACCTGCCAGCCTTTCAGCTCTGCACATTTGTGCTGCAGGACTTAATGCTTGACCACCAGACCGCTTCAGGGACCCCTGTGGGTCATGCCAGCACGGCAGCCAGGGCTGGCTTGGGTCCCGGCACAGCAACCCAGAGATGCTGAGCGCTCTCCCGGCAGTGGTGCAGCAGGTATGCAATCGCCCCTGGGCTGCTGAGCCTTGCCAAGGGCAGTGCAATCTAGAATGTTCCTTGTCAGGCATCTACAACCACAGCTACATCTTTCTCACTGTGCTGCAGGAGTCTGCTCTGGTGGTCCTGTCCACCTCCGACCCTGCCAGGCTGCCTCTCTTCAGCGCACCAGCCACCTCGAAGACCGAAGAGGTGCCCTGTAGTGCAACCACAGAGGCCCCTGCCACAGTGCCCAATGCAGGCAGTGCCACCAAGTCCCCCAGGAGCCCCAGTTGCCCCCTCCGCTGTTGGACACCCTGCAGGTGTGCAGCTTGGCCTGCTGCTGCTGCCTGGCTGTGAGTGTGGTCACGCCATTGCCATCCTAGCCATTTGTCAGGTGTGGCAGTAGCTGACAAGCTACTCCCTTGCCCTGCAGATGCCTATGCCAGGGCACAGCAACGTCACCACCTGCAGGCTCGGCATTTCATCTGTGACTCTGAGCCCAAGGTGTGCACCGCGCATGCACAGCAGCTGCTCAAGCTGTTTCCCTACAAGACCCGTCTGTGGGCACCAGCACCCCTGACCCCTGCTGCATCTGTGCTGCAGGGTGCCGACATGCATCCAATGGCCCGGCGGCCACCCTCATTCACCTCTGCACTCCCTCCCAGCATTGAGGCCAGGGGCTGCCTTGCCACATTGCGCTCACTCGCTGTGAAGCTCTTCCTACCAGTGGAGCAGGTGAGGGGGGCTGGGCACAGTGCAAGACCCCTGCATACCCCGGCAGGGTATGCAGTGACCCACCTGCAGCAGCATCATCTGCAAGGGGCGGTGACACCAAGCTGTGATCTGATTTTATAGTCACCTGCCCCCTCACAGCTTCTGCAGGCTGGTTGTTGCATTGTTGCTGTCTCTCTCTGCAGGACTTGCAATGGCATGCCACCGTCGCGGCCATTCCTGCTGCCCCGCCTGTGGTCAGCCGGGAAGCCACTAGGGAGCTGGGCACACCTCCGGCTGCACCTGCAGAGGTGGCTGCCCCAACACAAGAGCGCCAGCAGCCCCTTCCATCACTGGAGGCCCTGCAGGTGTGGTGCTCAGCTTATCGTGATTGCTCATGTCACCAGCTGCGATGGCTGCTGCATCATTGTCATAGGTCTGCCAAGAGCTGTTACCCTCTGCATCGTGCACCTGGCCTGCCTGTTGCTCCCTGTCTTGCCTCCCTGGCTGCCTGCAGCTCTGTTGCTCAGCGCGCCATCAGCGCGTCAAGCGGTGGGCCTGACCTACACTCTTTTCCACACTAATTTGCAACCTGAGATCTCACTGTCGTTCTATTCTCTGCAGCAACCTGACCAGGCCGTCCAGCCCATTGCCCAGCTGGAGGCACCTGTCTGGGACCAAGACACACCTCCCCCTGCCATGACAAAGGAAGCCGCTGCCCCTCCATGTGACAATGGCAGCGCGACTGCTCTGCCCCAGGAGCCCTATCCACCCTACGAGGCCCTGCAGGTGCCAGGTTGTCCACTGGATCAGCTGACCTTCGTGTAGATGATGCGCAGTCAGCCAGATGCTGCAAGTGTATGCTTCTCAAAAGGCATCACACCTTGCAGCCATGCTAAGCAGGGCTGAAACCCTTGCTCATGGACACATGGTCTGCACTTATCTGCATACTGTAAGATTTAGCTGCACTCACCACGGCCCCTTCTGCCTGCAGGTCAAGGTGCATGCTCAGGCCGCAGAGGTTGCCGCCTTGAAGCAGCTGCACATGCAAGACCTCAAGGCGCACCAGAGGCTGTGGGAGGACCGGGACGCCCTGCGGGGCAAGCTGGCTACTTCGACAAAGGCGCACACCGCCCTTCTGCACCGCGTTGACGGTTTGGAGGCAGGTGCTGCTGCTCAGGCCGCCCAGACAGCTGTCCCGCAGCAGCAGATCAGCGTGCTGGAGGCTAAGGTCGCTCTTCTATTCCAGCAGACAGCTGTCCTGCAGCAGCAGGAGAAGCAGATCGAGGGCAAGGCTGTTGCTCAGGCAGGCTAGATTGCTGCCCTGCAGCAACAGGACACCCTGCTTGAGTCTGCAGTGAAGGCTCAAGCCAGTCAAACGGCCGCCCTGCAGCAGCAGAACAAGCTCCTGACACAGCAGATGCTCCTGCTGCAGCAGTGGCTCAGTGCTGCCCCCAGGCTGCAGATGCCATTGCAGTCGCCCAGTCCTAGTGCTGCACCCGATGTGCTGAACCCACTGCAGCCACCACTCGTCCCCAGCCCTGGCCCCAAGGTGCACAGCGAGGGGGCCATGCTGCTAGAACCCCGTCCTGCACCCCTGCTGCAAGCCAACCAGCAGCAGCTGGGCCTTCTGTCTAATAAGGTGCACAGTCAGGTGCAGCCAGCGGCAACCCCCAATCGTGCAGCAGAGCTGGAGATGGCGGTGCAGCCCCTGCAATGCAGCTCTGCACCTCAGTCAGATGCTGCTGTGGCCGCCTCTGAGGCTGGGCAGCCCAGTGCAGCACTGGCGCTTACACCTGCAGCAACCCCATCTGCCCAAAAGGAGGTGAGCTTGCTTGCTAACCCTGTGACTTTGCTGCCCTCAGGAGCTCCGGACTTACGCCGACAGGCCCCCCGTGTCCTTGCAGGATGCACTGGCTGGCAGTGGCTACCCCAGCACGATGCTGCCAGGGCCCACTGCTGCAGATGGCCCTTCCACACAAGGCCGGGTGAGCCTAGAAGCCATGACCTCATCTGTGGCAAGCCTTGTCAATGCCCACCAACCTGCTGTGCAAATCATGGCGGCTTCGTTGTGCGAGCCAGCCGTGGACTTTGGTTGCCGCTGCTCTGGGATGGTGCTGACAGCCTGCTTTGTGCATGTAGGTTGCAGAGGCTGCCTCTGACGGCAGCCACCCCAGCACAGCGCAAGCGCCTTTGTATGCAGGTGTGCAGCCCATTCAAGGCCAGGTAATTTCGAGATGCTGCCCACACACATGTGGCAACTTTTGTTGAAAATGTCTCACAACAAGTTGACATGCCACAGCTGTTTTCTCAATGTGCAAGTCAAACATGCAGTCTGCTTGCCAACAGCTGCAGCATCGTGCTGACAGCCCTTTCTGTCCCTGCAGATTGCAGAGGCTGCCAAGAGGGACTGGCTGGCGATTGCGATTATTGCTGTCAGCCTCACAACCCTCGTCACCTTCCTCTGCATGTGAGTTGCTGCCTTCTTTGTGCCCCCTGCGCCATGCTGGTACAGCCTGCACTCCATTGCAGTGCTGAGCCGAAGTGATAAAACAGTGCACACCTGGCTCCCTGCCGGGAGTCAACATATGCTGGCCCAGGCAGCCTGTGAGCTGTTTCCCCAGATGCACACCCCAAGCTGGAGGAGGGCTGCCCACAGCTGCTCCTACTTCCTGCCAAGCAGGAGACCCAGCACCACCAGCACTCCCATCAGGAGTATGGCCCCATTGCCCCCCAGCAGCTGTGGCAGCCACGCGACTTGCTCCAGCAGAGCAGGGCAGCCATCAGAGGGCTCAGACACTGACGACGACCCCTCCTTTGTCGGCATCACTGACTCCATGGACCTCAGCCAGACCACAGAGACGTCTCTCTTCACCAGTTCCAGCCAGACAGACTCTGAAGCTACCGAGCTGGGCCCCAGCAATGAGCTCACAGGCAGCTCTGCAGCCGGCAACGCCGCTTCTGCAGCCGCCAGTGCATCACAGGGCAGCTCCGGCATGCGTCCTGCAGCGCGGGCTGCATCAGGCCAGGCTGGCAGGCGAGGGCAGGCTGCAGCTGTGCAGCAGTCTGGGGGCGCTGGCAGCAATGCCACATGCTCGCAGCAGGGGCCCAGCGGCAGCCTCCGGACAGGTAAGAAGCGTCCGCAATGCGGGTGCACTGATGTCATGACCTGCAGATGGCTTTGAGTGCCGCAGCAGCCTCCTGGCTGCCAAGTTGGTCTGAAGCACCCCTCCTGGCTGCAGGTATCCGGCCAAGGAGGGCTTGTGCCTCATACGCTGACAAGGAAAACCAGCGGGCATATTCAGAGCCAGCAGCAAGGAACAGGAGCAGCCCATGAGCTCCAGACCATGCGTCCATGACCCTGTTTTGCACACATGCGCATCATACGCTGAGCAGGAGCACAAGCTGGCAAACTCTGTCAACAGCAAGGAACAGGAGATGAGTCGCAGACCACGCTCTCAAGACCCTGCATTGCACACATTGCACAGCTATGCCGTCAATGTATTGCAGCACCCCAAGTGTGACAGCTGTTGGTCTGGTCCAGTTTGCATCCATTACACCCTTGGTGCAGACCAGTTGAAAGGCCTTGATGTCCACATGACAGCGTTACCGGCCACTGTGCAGCATCATTTGACAGAACCATGTTCCCAAGTCGATACAGCTTGAGTCACTGAGGGAAGCCAGGACAGGTAAGCTTGAGCTGAAACTGGCCTGCTCAGCTGATCATTGTAGGCGACTTGTTCTGAAAGTGGTGTGCTCCACCAGTTCCACTCTAGTGCAGCAAACCGCCAGGGGTCAGTGGAGTCATGGAGGGTGGGGACACTGATGCATCAGATGGGGGTGAGCTAGGTGCTGCCAGCAGGCTCCTGTACACATCTTGAACTGTGGGGCGTCTCTGGGGGCTGAGGCGACGGCAGGCTGCAATGACGTCAGCCACCTCCCGAGGGCACTCCTCCGGCACCCTGCACAGCAGGAGACAGAGGTTCAGAGCTGTCAAGGCATACCCAGGCCTCTCCGCCAGCAGGCAGCAGAGCGCGACGTCTGCCCTGCAGAAGGATGCAGGCCTGATACACATGCAGTACAACTGTGCTAGTCTTCAAGTTGAACTAGTAGCATGCAAGCAGGCAGAAGCAGAATGACCCACAACAAGGCAATGGCGAAGGCAGTGGCGTTCAGCCAGATTCTCAGCATCACACTGCTGCCACCCCCTTCGACCCCGCCTGCAATGCATGGCAACCATCAGATCAACAGCTGACCTCAGCGGCCGCGTCATTCGGCGCAAGGGCTGCTCCCCGGTGCAGATCTCCCAAAGGATGACTCCCAGAGACCAGATGTCTGTGGCTGACGAGCAGCTCTGCCCATTAAGCTGCTCAGGCGATGCCCAAAAAAGGCTCCCACTGTAGGAGGCGATGGTGTCCTGCATTGCAAGACATGTCAGCTCATTCAAGTGCTGTGGGCAGCACCCACCTCTGCGGTGTCATACCCACATGGGCAGTACCGGTGCAAAGAGTCCAGCGCGTGAGGGTCTGCTACTGCTGTGCACAAGGGGAGGCATCCCAGCCAGGTGAAGCGTGCTGGCAGTGTCTGCATGCCTCAGCTTTAGTGTGCAGCTGCTGCTGCACATTGGCCCACATGGACAAAGCCCTCTGCTGCTGCAAGGCCTTTTTGATAGAGGCAACTTGTGCAGCGTGCACAATCGTGCCGTGCAGATCAGGCATGCCCCAGCTGTCCATGCCAGGCTGACTCACATGCTGCCAGGCTGACAAGCAGATCCAAGGTGAAGGGCTGCATCTCACCTTGGCAACAAACAGCCAGCCTTGGCAGATGCCCTGATCTGTTGTCAGGCACCAGGACAGGAGGCAGCTGCGTCTTGTGCAGAACTGCATGTGATCGCGGCTTAAAGAGGCAGAAAGGGTAGATGCTCACCTCGCTGGCCAGCATCTTGCCCAGTCCCACATCAGCGACCTTACAGGCGCCGTTGTCAGTCAGCAGAATATTGGGGCTCTGCAGAGAGAGAGGGGGGCCGCGTCAGCTGCCGGCCCAGTCTGCTGCAGCAGGCATGACTGGCACCACACATGGGCCGGCTGCAAGCTGCAAGGGATGGGGGCAGCTTGGCGATGGCAAGGCTGCCTGCCAGATGCATGCATGCATCAGCTGCATTGAGTGATGATGTACAGCATGGCAACAGCAAGGGTGTCTACCAGATGCTTGAGGAAAGCAGCTGCAGTAACACAAGATGCACAGCATGGCCCTGCCAGGTGCCTCATGTATAAAGCTGCAAAGAAGGGATGCACAGCCCATCCATAACAGCAACAACTGCCGGCTGGCTGCAATGATGCATCAGCTTGCCTTCAGGTCCAGGTGAATGACCTGCAGGGGACAGCACAAGGAGTCAGATGGGGCTGGTGACTAGCATCTGTGGAGCTTGCAGCTGCATGGCAGGAAGGGCACACGTCATGTCAGCGTGGTCCATCGAGGATGCAGCAGGGGCGCAGATCCTGCAGAAGGAGGCAGGAAAAGGGAGACACCTCATTCAGTTGAGGTGTTGCAGTGCTGCAAGACTGCAGCCCCAGCAGCTGTTCTGCATGAGTCGTATGCACCACAACCCTCTGCAGGGAGCAGGACGTGGAGCAGTTTGCTGAGCCTAACAAAGCTGTCAGGCATTCTTGCCAATGCACCGTGCAGGAGAGCAAGTCATGTGGGTACCTTATTCACATGGAGGTGGGCCAGCCCCTGGCAGATATCAAGTGCCATCCGGCGGCCCCTGCAGCCACAACACATGTTTTTTAGTCAGGGAAGGGGCAGCCATGGGCAGTCTGTACAGCCTTGATGGTTCATGCTTGGCCACTGCATTGGCAGGCTGATTGGCCGGCACCAGACAGGACTGGGAGCCATCAGACACCAGAGCTGCCTCAGCTGCAATTCGCGCCAATCAGCGATTGAAGTTCACGCACCTCCCATACCAGCCCAGAGCCCCTGTGGCATCAGCGGCCAGGCGGTGCCACAGATTCCCGCCCCCCAGGTACTCCTACAGTCAGACGACAGCGAGGTGGGGTGCCAAAGCAGGTAGCAGGGGAGGGGTGCACGCGCAGTTTGACGTCAGGCACTTTCCTCAGCAGATCGGGAGCCACCTTCCCAAGGGAACCAGCAGGCACCTTTGCAATGATCAAAAGGAAGGCAGGAGAACCGGTAGCCTCAATCTGGCTTCAGCCCTGTTTGCACCCAGCTTCAGCCCGGTGCGGCTCGTTCAAGTCAATTCACATCAGGCTGCCTGCCCACAGCTTGGGGCCATAGCACATGCTGCTGCTCACCATGACCAGCACAAGGCTGTCCCTCATCAAGCTGGCCCCCAGGAAGCTGACAATGTTTTCGTCAGAGCAACATTTCAGCAGCGCGATCTCACGGGCAAAACGGGCCTGCAGCCACAGGCCAGCAGGTGACTCAGCGTCTGCACCAACAAAGGCACAGGCCAGAAGGCAGTGAGCCTGAGGCATCAGTCTTGGACAGCCGGCAGCAGCAGCAGCTGGAGCCGATCAATGGAGCAGAGGTGACAACAGGCTCGAGGGCGGCACAGACCAACCTGCTGCTTAGGGCCACAGCCGTGCACGATCTTGATCGCAACTGTGCGCATGCCATTGAGGACACCCTTGTACACCTGCACGAGTTGTGGGCTATCTCACTGTCATGCCGTTGCAGCTGGCAATTGCTGGAAGCGGCCTTCAGTGCAGAGACAGCATCAGTGCTCAGCACGACTGTAGGTGCCTCAGGGTGCCAGCTGACTGCACTGAGATGGGTGGCACATTACTTGAACAGGCTGCTGTCCAAGGACTGGCGATTTATGGAGATGCAATTCGCAAGCACCCAGCACAACTGCAGGCGTGAACGGGTGCCAGCTGATGGCATGAGGAGCGGCAAGCTCAACAGGGCCATAAGATGGTGAAGGCAATTGTGGCATTGAGGAGCCAACCAAGACATGGACGCGGGCACTCAGTGCAGTGCCAGTGCTGACATTGTCACTGCATCCCTGCTCAGAATGAGGGCAGGGTGTCAGCTGATGGCATGACGAGCTGCAGGCTCAGCGGGTGCCTCACAAGCTGTGCGAGGCAGGGAACGGGGTGAAGCTGGAGGCAGGTGGCAGTGCAGGGGCTCACAGTGCCAAAGCCTCCCTGCCCCAGGGTCAGGGGCCTGCCTACAGCTGACTTGCAGATCTCCAGCTGGCTCAGGCTGATGTGCCAGGGCTCGTGCGGCAGGGCAGGCAGCTCCACCACCTGCAGGGCCAGCCAAGTCGCTTTGGGACCTGCATGCAGGGCAGCAGCATCGATACCTGCTGCGGCAGTCATGACAGTTCACAAGCGTGTGCAGGGATGCAGCAGGCAACAGAAGGGGGGAGGAGCATGAGCACCGGAAGAAAGGTTCAGGGCAGTTGCCTATGGGTGCTTAACACCCCAAAGATGTTGCGCTACGGTGCAGGAGTAGGAGCAATCTGGAAATCTGCCTCTGCGGCTCCCAGTAGCCTGGAAATCGCCAGCGGTGCGGATGTGGTCCATGAAGTGCACCACCATGTCAATGCCAAGACGCTGGGTGCTGACCACCCCTCCAGAAGCAGCCAGGCAAATACAGGATGGCAACACCCAGGATGCAGGAGGTGGTACAGAGCAAAGCTGTGGCTTGAGTTGCAGGCAGGACTTGGGTCACTGCCTGCAAAGGCAACGGGTCGATCCCACCAAAACCAGAAGGAGCCGAGCAATCGCCATGTTGACATGGTACAGCCAGCAGGCTGGCCAACAGAGCATCCCGCTTCAGTGTCAGGGAGCAGGTCAAGCTGCAGGGTGCTCAACATGCCAACGTATGCATGCCTGGGGCCCATCTCCAGCAGCATCTAGTGTCTCCTCAGTCGCTCCCTCCTTAAGTGCCAGCTTCCAAGAGGGCACCTCACGGCCCGCCTGCGCCTCCATCAGCACCTCTGCACACACAGGCTACCAAGTTGGCTCAGTGCACCAGCACTGGTCTAGTCTGCACAGCAGGCGTGGCACACATAGTTGTGCACCACACCAGCGATCGTGCAGTCTCAGCCCCGCTGCCTCAAAGGCATGGTTGAGGAAACAACAGCAGCTCAGCACACCAGCAGTGTCGCAGTGCAACAAGAATTGCTTCAGGGAAGACTGCTGAGCCAGCACAGCTGTATTCAGCTGCAGTCTCAGAAGTGAGGTGCAAGCTGCTGGTGTGATGAGGCTGCCTGCAGTGACGGCCATGCTCACCCTGGAAGGGAGCCACAGATGGGTGAGAGGGAGACGTGTCCAGGTCAAAGGTGTCTGTGACGAGAAAAGATCTCCGGCGTGATGTGCCAGCGCTGCTGGACAGCTGGAGGGACCCTTTGGAGGTTGTCAATGTCTCAGAGGTAGCCTGTGCCTTGGCGCGTCTTTTGCGGCGGGTGCATTGCACCTGCAAGTGGCCAGGACAAAACTTTTGAGGGACTCTGACATGCGAGAGACAAACATGGCAGCCTGGCACGGCGCCTGCAGCTGCGAGCTGCTGGCCAGCTGAAGGGACCCCCCCAAAGTCAGCACCACCCTCACTGGGGCGTGGCGCCTGGGCCATGCATGCTTCACCTGCATGGATCTCGTGGCACTTTGAGGGAACCTGGCAGCTTGTGAAGCGCCTGGCCCTTGGCTTGGACCATGCTGCCTTCGGTCAATGCAACAGGGCTTTCTGAGGCAGGGTGCACAGTGCTCTGAAGGTGGCTTGAGTGTGCTGCCTCTGGCTTGTGCACAGGGCTTTGGGAGGCAGGTCAAGCTGTGCTTCAACCTTGATGTGGACCATGCTGCCCCTGATCGCTGCAACAGGGCTTTGTGAAACTGGCTCAATGCGCTGATGACCCCCCACCGGCAGATCAGCTTCCTAGCTTTCCCATGGCTAGAACAGTGAGAGTCATGTGGCACTCAGGCCCAGTAGATTCATCAGCAATGCCTGCTGCCACAGTGCTGCTGAAGTTGCAATGAGGAAGGCTGCTGAGGTGCACCTACCTGGAACATGAAGAATAAGGCGGCTGTGAAAGTGAGGGCCACTGCGGCTACGCAGCCCACGACCAAGCCGGCAATAGGGCCCTTTGGGAGTCGCAGATTCTGGTTGGCCGGGGCAGCAATGAGGGGGCTAGGAGAGGGCGCATTCGCGTTGCCTGCAGGGCAGCAGTCCGTATCTTGCACAGCAGCCGTGGTGACCACTTTGTGAGGCTGGCCTGATGCAGGCGCTCGGCAGAAGCGTCCGCAAGTCATGTGCCTCATGCCAGCGTTCTCAAGTGGTGCACTGCTGCATCCTAAGCAGCTCATGCAGCAGCTGACGTAATACAGGCAGGTGTGCTAGTACTCAATCAGTGATCAACACCCCACATGGGCACCAGGCAGGCAAGAGCCCTTAATTGTGTTTTGTACAGGCAGGCCGTCAGCATGCGGCGGCAGAATGCCACAGGACTCAGCCCCACAGCTGTTCACCTGGAGTTTGGAGCCAGTAAACATGGCAGCTTTCACCGGCCGTCATGCAGCAGCATGACAGCACAGACCACACGGCATGAAACCCTCACCTGAGCTGTCGCCAGGCAAGTTGGAGCCCAGAAACACTGCATTCTCTACTGGCAGGCCATCGGCGTGCAGCAGAGAGGCCACAAAGGCCATGTTCAGCCGGGTGCTGTCCACCGCCATGCTGGCAAAGACGGGCGCAGGCTGCTCATTGTTCAGTAGCAGGCCGGAGGGGGACAGGGTGGCTGTCACATTGATGTAGGGTGTCAGGCTGGGCCCTGCCTGCTGCAGCAGAATTCGCAGTGCCCTGCTGGAGCGCAGCAGGCTTGGCTGTGGCGATGCCTGCTGCAGCCGAAATGCCAGCTCTGCCCTGGCAGTGTGCGCCTGCTCAAGGAGGGGCGGTGATGCATCTATCTGACTGGGCTGTGGCGGGCTGTGGTGGTTGAGGCCCAAGGTGGAACTGAGGCTGGTGGAAGGTGGTTTCGGGAGTGTCAGGTATCTGAAGTCTGGGGGGAGGGTCCAGGCCTGGGCACTGCGGGGCGGTATGAATGGCACGCTGGGCATGAGCAGGCCCAGGCGAGACAGAAGCTGGGTGAAGTTGAGGTGGGAAGAGACAGCCTCTGGGGTGGGGCTTTGGCTGGGGCCGTCTGGAGAGGGGCTGCGCAGCTGCGGCCAGTGCTTGTGGTGCATGAGCTTATGGGGGCTGCCACCGCTGGTGCCGATGTGGTCGCTTTTGGGGTGGGCTTGTTGGTGAGTTTGGTGTCGAGTCGGGTCGCGGTGGCCATTCACATGGCTTCGGTACATGCTCTTGGAGACAGTGTCAGCCTGCCGGTCAGCCTGGACATGCTTGAAGTGCAAGTGGCGGCCTGCCAGACATGGTTGCTGCCCTGCCTGTGTGCAAAGGTGGACCCCACTGCCAGATGTTGCCCTGCCTGCTGTGCCATGCACTGCCTGCTCCAGAGCGGCCTCACCGCCAGGCACTTCTTGCTCCTGAGTGCTGCTCCCAGTGTTGAGGCCAGCCCTGCCTGCCTGTCCATGCCCTGCCTGCTCAGCCTGCTGTGCAGCCTGCAGGCGCCTGCGTACAGAGCCTGGCTGCAACAAAGCAGACAGCCCAGGGACACCTGCTGCTTCCCCAGTGGGCTGGTGCTCCGGCAGTGATAGAGGGAACAGGGTCTTTGCTGCCGTCCAAGAGGCAGCTGGTGCTGCGTCTGGGCCAAAGAGTGTGGGGGTGCAGCCCTCCTGCTCCCTGGCTGAGTCATTTGGTTGTGCAGGGGCGACACCTTGTTCCCGGTGGGCTGTTGGGTCGTCAGCAGCAAGGGGAGTGCTTAAGCGGGCTCTTTGCTGCTGCCTGGGCACTTCTCCAGTCTTGGGGTGGGCAGGAGTGCTGGAAATGTCCGGCAGGGCTGCATACTGTGCGTCATGTGGCGCCTGCACCGCAAAGCCTGTCGGGGCGGTGTTGGGAGGACTCTTTTGAGGCTGCTGGGCCTCAGAGGCGGGGAGGGGGACAGCAGGCTCAGGGGTGGCACCTGCTGCCGGCGGCTGCGTGGTGGCGGGTGCTGGACAGCCCGTCTGCGGCCCAGCAGCGGCTTGCAGTGCTCGGCCAAGGCGCAGGGCATTTGCTGGCTGGCATGGCTGTGGAGCAGGCTCAGCTGCAGACTGCAGCACCTGGAGGTGGGGTCTGGTGCCTGTGGGTCCAGGTGGCACAGCCATGTGGGCACCACTTGCCTGAGGGATGGCAGGTAGGCCCATGTTGCAGGGGCTGAGCGGCACACGGGGTGGCGGGGGCCAGCTGAGGGTGCTGACTGGGCCGAGCAGCCCTTCAGGCGGCTCCAAGTCTGGGCCGGGTGCAACCACAGCCATGCCAGCTTCAGGCAGCAGCCCTGCAGTATGCCCTGGCAGCTCTTCAGGGGGCTTTGCTGTCGAGTCGCGAGCGCCAGCAGCAGCCAGGCTGGTGGCAACCTCAGGCAGCAGCCGTGCATGAGGCCTTGGCAGCCCTGCAGGCGGCTCAGGCTCTGGGCTGGGCGCATTAGCGGCAGCCATGCCAGTGCCAGGCTCAGGCAGCAACCCTGCGGGGGCAGCAGCAGCCAGCTGCAGCTGCATGGCCGGCCATACATCCCGCCCCACGTCGCTGGGCACCATGCCGGTGACCCTGAAGTTGATGTTGAAGGCGCGGAAGAGGGTGCTCAGGCCGCTGCTGACGCCCTGAGCCAGCTGTGGGGTCAGAGGGACCAGCCCAGAACCCTGCAGCTGAATCTGAACCTGTACCTGTGGCTGGGCGGGCAGGGGCAGCCAAGCAGCTGGGGTGGGGGCATAGGCAGATGCAGGGGCGGGCGCATAAAAAGGACTTGTGAGGGTCTGGACCTCAGTGGCTCTGTAGTCCACGTCTCCTTGGAGGTACTGGTTCAGGTGGCCCAGCAAGCCTGCAGAGTGCAATCCAGCAGTCGAATTCTGCAGTCTGTGTGGGTGGGGCAGGGCCCATGCTGGGCAAGTCGCATGCTGAGCCATGCAAAGAACCCTGCAGAGCACAGACCAGCAACCAGCCTGTGCGGCCTGTATGCATGGGCAAGTGCCATGCAATGGTCATGCAGATGACCCTGCAGGCCGGCACGGCAATAAGCAGCAGCAGAATCCTGGAGTTTGGTGCATGGCAGGGTGCTGAGCGCAGGAAAGCCCACATCTGGGTTGAAGACTGGGTTGCACTGCCTCAATCCTCATGCGCAACAGCCACTTCAGCTCAGCACAAGTGCACCTACCAAAGTCGCAGTGCAGCAAATAAAATCTAGGATTTGTGCCAAACCCACCTGCAAGCTTACCGAGCTGGTAAGCTCTTTTGTTAGCTACCATATAGCAGGTTCGCAGGATATTTCCCTTGACATCGTCTCTCGAACCCGGCAGCCACTTGCACCAGCACTCAGGCACCCCCCTGCCACCTGCCAGCTCTGCAAGCTGCCTGGCCACCTCACAAACATCCCCAGGCAACATGCTTCGCAAGTCTTGCACGAGTCACCCACGCACTGGCCCACCTGCCGTGGTAGCTCTTCAAACCAAAGCTTATGTGGTAGCCCACCTACAGGCCCATCTGCCATGGCAGTACATTGCACAACTCCATGTCGACCTTGTGTGAGTCATCCACTGTGTGCTCACCTGCCATGGCAGCAAGAAAGGTGCCCATGACATGCTCCAAGGAATGGGGTGCCGTCAGCAGCAGAGCCAGCCGCACCTGCATTGACATACTTGGAATAGATGCAGACGTGTTATCTAGACCTGATGTGCCCCTGACAACCGTGGCTTGACACATGCACTGCAGCTGCCGGCTCTGGCCTGCCTCACAGCAGACTGAGGACTCTACAGATGCACCAGCCAGTGCAGCGCTTTATGTAGGATCTTCTGGGAGCCTGACAAAGCTGGAACTAACATTGCAGCCACCTGCTCATCCCTGGCTGACAGCCAGGAAGTCGAGCATCACAATTGGCTGGCCTTTGTGAAATGCCTCCAGCAGCATTGACAAACGGCCTAATGCAACTCATCAACTGGAACACCACTGCCTGCACCCTTGACAGCTGATACAGCGTCTCGAGCAGAATTCCTTGAAAGCAGTACACAGCACATCATCAGCTTTGCTTTCGAGTGGAAGCAGCTACTTAGCAATCAACAGCTTCCCACACCTGAATCAACTGGTAAGGTGGCTTCAGCTGGATGGTCTTGTTCAGGGGATTGGTCCCCATCAGGGGGTTGCTGGGGCTGAGCTGGATCAGAGCTGCGCTTATGTTGTGTTGCAGAGCCGCATAGCCCTGCTCAGTCTGGGGTTCTGCTGACAGCCAGCTGGCGGTGAGGGAGAAATCTGGGAGCAGAGCGTCATGGACGCTGGCGGCAAGGGTGTTGCGCATCTGGGCAGTCAAGGGGGGGCTGCCAGGGAGCACCACGGTGCCTGCAAAAGGGAAGCCTCATGTAAGGCTGGCGCCTAGGAGCTTGCGAGCCCCTGCATCAGAGCTGGGCGTGTGTCGCACCTTGGCTAGGGGCACCCAAGGGTGCCTGCAAACACAGCTGGGTGCATGATCTTGGGGGACTCAAGTAAGCTGTGGCAACCCTGGTGCCCTGAGAAAGAGCTGAGAACTGGTGTGTGATGGATGTATTTGCAGCAAACATCAGGAGAAGCCGGACTACCAGGGTCCCCTGCACAGGAGCAAGGGCGGAACAGGTGAGCACCCAAGACGTGCAACCTGGTTACACACAACGTAGGCGCCCTGTTCCAGTCAGGCTTGACCCTAACATGTGTGGGCCATGCCCCTAACGGAAATTGCAGAGCTCAACCTGTTTCTAATGGGTGATGTAGTTGACCACCCTGAATCCAGCAATGGGCAATTAGCATCCTCAGAGGGCCTGTGGCGTGCTGGCCTTCAGTGCAGCTAAGGCAAACAGGCAAGGCAGGAGAGTGCACAGTGCGCCCTGGTGCTTTGAGGACAGCCCACACTAGGAAGGAAGTGCAAGATGTGATGCGCCATGCTGGGGCAAGCAGGTGTAAAGGTGGGACATGTGAGGGGCTTCTGGCGTGCTGGCCATTGGCGCACCTGACTCTGATTGGCAGTACTGCACTTTGCAGGGTGTGCTCTGATGGTTTGTGGACAGCCCACATACCAGGCGAGGGTGCAAACATTGAGCTTGACCTTCAGCTGCATGGTCAGTGCGCATGTGGTCAGCCTGACTGCAGCAGCTCACCGCCAATCATGACTGCCTGCTCCCAGCCTGCCTGGAAGGCCTGCCCAGCATATGTGGCAAAGTCGGGTTCCACATTGAAGTAAGCTGGCGCACTGAGGTTGGCTCCAGGCAAGGGACACAGCAGAGAGGGCGCGCCGCGGGGATCCCCAAACCCAGCTGCAAATGCAGCACCCTGCCTCATGTTTTTGCTGCTGTGTTGAGAGCCTTGCATGCAAGAGCCTGTGCGGGCAGGCAGCGAAGTGGGTCGCTGCTGCAATGCTTGCTTGCTGGCATCTTGCATTGAAGGAGAGCAAAGAAGAGCAGCAGGAGATGCGTGCTACATTTTGCATTCATGCTCCTGCTACTCACTTTGGCACACGCTGTTCCCCTCCTGGGTCGGAGGGGGAGCAGCCACTGGGCTGACTGAGCTGATGTCCAGCAAAGCCCGGTCTATTGGAAAGGGCACATCCAAGGCTGCAGAGACATGCCGCCGAAGGTTGACAACTAAATGCATTGAGAAGGGGGGCTCCCTGCAGTATGCACCCAGCCGACTACAAAGGTATAGGTCTTTGCCGTCAGTTCCTTGCCGGGTTCCATACCTTGTCTGCTCGCAGTGATGTGAATGCAACCCGTTATCAGTAGCCAAGCTATTGACAGCAGCATTGTGGCAGGCAAAGAACTCTCTAATCTAGCGATCTGACGGCTGTGAGCTGGTCCTGATCTCGGCCTGAAGCTTGTCTGCCATCAGAAGAACGACATATGCTGCCGGGAACTGCAGCACAGTCTCGGGAGTCAACGGTCATATCTCAATTGACCCATGGTTTCAGGAGCTTGCAGCACAAGGCAAGTCACACTGTGCACACCCATCCGCCATCCCCCCATATGGATTGTGCCACGAGGCTGCCATGGGGTGTAACCCCTTGTTCCCATGCTCCCCCACTGCACCATAGAGCCTCCACACAGGCCTGGAGGCGGACGCGCTGCATGAGTGGGCCCAAGGCTGCCCGTGGTCAGGGCCAGAGCAGGCAACAGAGACAGGAGGGGGATCCCATTCCTGATTCCAGTTTCAGCCGGGAGGCAAGTCAGGCTGCCAAGCTGTCACTCACAACAGTGGCAGACAAAGCAGATCTACTGAGGTGCAGTGCACGCATGGGCATGGTGCAGGGACTGAAACCTTGCCTGTGCGATTTCAGATCTTGCTGTTGGTGGGAGCCCCAGCGTTATTCATTGCCCTACCAGCGATTGTCAACCACCCGTATCTGTCTGCCGCCATCCCAGTCATGCTGGCTGTTTTCCCCAACACCAGGAATGTGCTATGGCCACTGATGTCAGACATTCTGACCTCTGGCCCTGCAAACGGCGCGGCCCAGGCAAGGACTGGATCCACAGGGGGCTCAAGGCGGGCAGCGAGCCCGGTGTGGAGTGCGGCAGCTGAGCGGGAACAGGTCAGCGCGGCGCATGTGGCGGTACCTATTCACAGCACTGCAGACAGGAGCAACTGTGCAAATTCTTGCTGAACCAGCTGCTCAGCAGCCATAATGCTGCTCCTGACCGTCAGCACAAGACTGTTTGCTGCTGGCCAGCCCGACTGTTTACAAGTGTCCTTGCTTCTCAACGAACATGGTCACCGCCGTGCAGGACCAACCCCTCGATGTGGAATACACTGTACTCCCTGTGCCAGCGGAAGATGTGGCTGAGCAGCCTGATGCTGGCGGGGCAGGACCTCTGAGGGCAGCCCAGCCTGAAAGCGCCAGTCCTGCTGCAACATCCCTGCAGCCACTGCGGAGTCAGGCACAGAAGCAGGACCAGAGTGCACCCGCACCCCACAAGCGGGTCAACCTCAGAGGCTCTGTTAGGCAGAGGGCAGATGGATCAGGGCGCCTCAGGGCGCAGCCTGTTGTGAAGCGGAGTCAAACAGAATCACAGCCTGGCACAATGCAGGCGCCGGCTAGACCAAGCAGAGCAGGCACATCTTATTCGCAGCCACGCAACACTGGTGCCAGTAAACCCTTGTTGTTGCAGATAGCTCTCTTCTTGATGCCCTGGCTGCGGTCATGGGGTGGATTTGTGTGACTTCCAGGAAGGCATCCCCCTTCATTGCAGGCCCTCCTTCCTATTTGATGAATTAATTGTGTTCTTCAAACGTTCAAACAAGAAACAGACTTTTATTGTAGGTTTAATGCACGCAAGCGTGTCCTCAGTGGGTGGCCTTGAAGTGGCACCATCATGGGAGCAAAAACAGGCATGGGCCCAAGTGGTGTGCTGAGCGGCTAGCTCTGCTGACTTCTGGACGCCAGAAAGCCTCGCAGAGATGATTCTGAGCTGACCTGGGCCAAGGATGAAAAGCTGGCGCTCGAGCCGGACTTCTGCAGCTGCTTCCTCACAAGTGAGCTGTAGATTCCACCCAGCTCAAGTAATTGGGAGTGGGTGCCTTGCTCCACAACAGTTCCTTTATTGATGACCCTGCAGCCAGGCAAGGTGCAGACTAGACACCATGAGGACAGGCCGCAGGACAGATGTCAACATAGAAGGCTGCATCTGCTCAGATTGGCTTACACTATCCTGTCTGCATTCTGCACTGTGGACAGCCTGCACAGCAAGGAAGGGGAACATTACAGTCGACAACAGGAACGAATTGTAAGCAGCCCTCAGCAGGCAGCAGTACAAGGGGTTGGTGACCCACTGCGATGCATGGGAGTCAAGCACACAGCGGCAGATGGGGGGCGGCCAACCTGTGAGCAATGACGAGCACTGTGTGGTCGCGCATCACCCTGTCCAGTGCCTCCTGCACAACTGCCTCGCTGTCGGCATCCAGAGCAGAGGTGGCCTGCAGTGCAGATGGGAGTGGATTGCTGCCAGACACATCTCAGCAGACTGGTGTGTATGCAGCAAGGTTGCCAAGGTGGTCTCCAAAAACGCCAGGTACAGTGCCAAAGCAGCTGGGCAGCCGGGCTGTGGGGCTGCCGTCTGGGAAGCAGCATGACCAGTGCAGTCTTGTCATAGACCAGGCAGCAGGGGGCAGGACTTGCCTCATCGAGCAGCAGCAGTGCTGGTCGGCGAACCAGCGCTCTTGCAATTGCGATGCGCTGCTTCTGGCCGCCTGAGAGCTGCACGCCCTTGTCACCACAGTCCTGCAGCAGTACATGCAGCCAAGCTTGTAGATTTGAGGCAAGCCACTGTCTGAATGACAGCTCCAAGGGGCTGCTGGCAACAGAGTCACACAGCAGGGACAGAGATGCGCTGCCTCCACGACGGCTGCAGAGACAAGCAGAGACACCCAATTGGAGCAGACCGGCAGGTGTGACAGTCTGAGGGCCTCGCCATGTCATGACCACCCCCTGCATTGCACCAGCATGCAGCATTGTCATCAGCATTGGGCCACAGCTCAGGCTACAGCCCCACCGTCTCATAGCCCTGCGGCATGGCCATGATGAAGTCGTGGGCGTTGGCCAGCTTGGCAGCTTCCATCACATCGGCGTCGGTTGGGTGCTCAGCCTCAGGGACGCCATCAGCTGCCTCCAGGCCATACAGGATGTTTCGTTTGATGCTGCAGTAGGCAAAGGGCTTGTCGTTGGTGGCTGGAGGTGCATCTTGGCTGTCGGCACAACGCCGCAGCAGCAGAAGCAGGGCTGCCATTGACAGCAAGGGAGCATGTGAAAACAGATGCAGCGTGTGCTTCAGAGTCTTGCTGGCGTGAACTCAACAAAGCTAGGTGTTCCACTCATGGCTTCTACAGGCAAAGCTTCTGCACAGGGCCCTGGCTGAGGGAGGGCATGCTGGAGCTCAGAGGCTATGCTACCCAGCAGGCTGCCGCATGGAACGTTTTCAGAGTGTCTGAACAGGCAGAGGCAAGACAAGGCGGGCACGGTGTGCATCAGCTCACAGCCTTGCGGCTCTCGCAGAAGCTGGACAGGAGTGGCTCAGCACCCACCTGCGGCCGTACAGAGTAGGTTCCTGGCTGACGATGCCCACACGCCGCTTGAGCCAGCGGTGGTCATACATCCCAAGGTCATGCCCGTCTAGGCGCACCTGCAGCACAGAAGACACTTGTGGTGAGAACATACTGAGCTCCCTGGCATGCCATGTCTGGGAAGCTGACATGAGCAGCTTGCATCTTCCCAAGCTGTGGCCGAGCTCAAGTCGCTGAACAGATGCTCCATGAGGCAGCATGCTGGTGAGCAAAGCCTCTGAGCACCCCAACGCTGGCAGTCGGGGGATGGGCAACATCGGTTGCAGAGGGTGTTGCACTGCCCCTGAGGCTTCAGGAAGGAGTGTCACAAAGCAGACGTCACAAACTGAGGGCATGCAGAAAGGGACAGGCCAGCCTGCCACACACCTGCCCTGCCTCCGGCAGGTAGAAGCGCTCGATGAGCTTGACAACGGAGGACTTGCCGCCCCCGCTGGGCCCCACCAGCGCCACCACCTGTGCAGCAGCCACTCCGGGTTAGGAAGTCCATTGCTGCCAGACAACTTGTGGGAAGACTCAGAGTGGCCCCGACTGTTGTGCAGCCACACTGCATTTGCGCCCTAGCCACCCCTCTCATTTGCAGCAACGTCAGTCAGCCCGTTGCAGATGCCTGCTACTCATTTGGTCAGCACCTAAATGGCTAGATCCTTGTCTCAAAGACTTTCCATCTAGTACAGCCTGTGTGATTGGGGCCAGAAGCAGAAAATTGTGTACAAAGAGAGCCTGGAATGGTGTTGTAAGGGCCACTTACAGATGAGCATAGCTGTGTTCTCAGCAAGGGCTCCAGTCCTGCAGTGAGCACTTGCCAGTCACCCAAGCCCTCCCAGGCAAGACCCTGCCAGCTTCACAACAGCATGGCTCCCTGGGGCAGGGAGTCCGGCTGGCACCTCACATGGGAGGTGTCAGGCTTTGCTGGACCAAAGTTGTGAGCAGCCAGCAGCATGACTGCAGGTCATGAGTCAAGCACCCGCCCCTCAAATCATCATCCCAAAGGCCTCCCTCGCGGAGCCTCTGCCACATACCCTTGAGTGCAGCTTCGTCCAGCCATTTTGCTCCACCTGGGGAAGCGTAGCCAGGTGCTTCAGCAGTGAAGCTACCATGCGGGCCCCTGTAAGAGCCTGCCAATACCGTTCACCATCACCTGTACCTGTTACCCTGCCCTCACCTCGCCGGGGTTGATCTCCAGAGTGAGCCCGGTGAGCACCTTCTGGTTCGGCCGGGCTGGGTAACAGAAGTGCACCGCATCCAGCTCCAGGCGGCCCCTGAAATCTGACGGCTGCAGCTTCCCCGTGGGCCCCACCTCGGGGCGCCGCTGTATGAGCTCGACGACCTTGTCGGCCGCCCCCACAGCGGCTGTCAGCGCTGAGAACATGTCCCCCATCATCTGCAGCAGTCGGGGCCTGGCTTCATGAGTAGGGCACTTAGAGGCGAGCACAGCACTCCCCCACCACCCTACATTGTTGGCAGCGCCTAAACAGATGTCAGAGCAGATGAAATGTGCCAGCATCATCTGCAGCAGACTATTCCCTGGCTCCCGGAGAGAGGCGCCAGAGCCAGGCACGGCACTGCAGCAGAAACCCCAGGATGTCAGCAGCGCCTACAGCAGTATTGGAATGTTCCTCCATCATCTGCAGGGGACAGGGGTCTGCCTTCAGAGGCAAGGCAGCAGGAGCAGGCACTGCACAACCCTGGACAGTCAGCAGGGCTCACTACAGCTGGCAGAGCAAGACACTGACACCTCCACACAGGGTGAGACTCCTGCCATGGATGTCTCATACAGCTTGAAGGCAACAACTGGCCCCCTCTGCTGCTGTGCATGCGTGTTGCTCACCTGTCAGGCTGTGGCCCATGACTACTAGACGGCTGCCTTGTGCACCGTTGGCATCATCACATGGACTGGCAGCCTCAGGGCAGTGTTGAACCCTGCTACATCAGCAGGCTGAGTCACCTGGAAGGCTCCAGCCAGAGATTGTTCATACAGCATGAAGGATACAAGTGCGCCCGCGCTCATGTGCCCATCCAGCACCAGGTGGCCTCCATAGAACAGCACCACCGCTGCAACTGAATTAGGGAGGAAGGTGTTGGTCATGGCGTACAGGGCATATGCCACCGACTGTTTGATCTGCACAAGACCACACAGCTTGTGTTGAACTGGGGCACTAAGCAATTCACAGCAAAGCACTCAATGGTGGTCATGCGTTCAGGGCACTTCCCATTGAGTGGTTGACCTGCTTTAGACCAGACAGCTTGTGAGCTGCAGCGTTCAGCATTCCGCAGCAAGGCACACAGTGTTGGGTACTGCAAACAGGGCAGATGCCACTGACTAGTTGATGTGTGGCAGACCCCACAACTTGTGGCTGCCGCGTTCAGCTCTCGAGTGCAAGCACACCGTGTTGATCATGAATATATAGGGGCATGTGCCGTTGGACTGCCTGGTCCACAGAGGTCAGCCAGCTTTGGAATGACATCCAGCGGTCATGCAGGGCAAGAGCAGCCCGCTGCCTGACCTGTAACTGCCCATGTAAAGCAGGTCGCCTCAGCGTGGCCAGACACATCCTGGGAGGCCACTTGCTGGCTGCTGCCACTCAGCCCTCGGCAGCATGCTGCCATGCACGGACAAAGCAGCAACCACCTGGCAGCGGCAGTTTGGCAAAGAAGACACAAAGCCGCTGATTGCAGGTGCTGCTGTGGGCTTGCAGGTGCTGCCATAGGCTTGCAAGCTGGCATAGGCTGGCAGGTGCTGCTGCAGGCTTGCAGCCATCTGTACCTGCAGGATGTAAAAATTGTGCAGCCTGTCGGCATAGGTCTTGTTGGCAGACGCCTCAGCAGCATGCGCCTTCACGGTCGTCATGGAGGCTAGCACCTCGTCGGCCACACCATTGGCATCTGCCAGTGACGTCTGCACCTTCTTGCTCAGCTTCCTGCACGGGCAACAGCCAGACGGTCAGCGTCTGCCGGACATATGAATATGTCCACATCTGCTTGCTCAGTCTCATTTGCGGCCAGCAGCCAGCTGCGCGGCTGACAGGAAGGTGCAAGCCAATAACATGGCTGCCCTCTTGAGATGATACACGGCTGCGTTGAGGGCTCTTGGGCTGAGCAGCAAGCGCTTCTGGACACCTCTTTGCTGCCAAGTGGCAGATCATATGGCATGTGCAGTGCAGCCATGACAAACACCTGTATTGTCAGCAGGAGGGTAAGTGGTGAACATCAGATTGAACAATTGGCAGCTGCTCAAGGTGACACCTGCTCAAGCTGACACCTGCATGCGTCACCGCGGCCTAGGAGCCATCCTCTTGAAAAGGCTGAAGTCTCTTGGAACAGCAAAGCAGATGGTTCTGCCACCCCCACGACAAAATGCTGGCCTGGGCAGCTCACCTGTAGTATGCCCCATAGAACTTGCAGACAGTCAGGATGAGCGGGATGAGGATGAAGGTGACCACAGTCAGGCGCCAGGACGCGCCAAACATGAACACGAGGACGATGGCTGCCTGGGTGGCTGAGCGCAGGGCCACATTCAGATTCAGACAGATCTGGTCCGAGACGGTGGTGGTGTCGGCGGCCAGGCGGCTGGTGATCTCCCCAGTCTTGGAGGTGTCGAAGAACCCAATCTCCTGGGTTAATAGGGAGCCGAAGAGCTCTCGACGGATGCGCACATTCAAGCGGGCCATGGCAGCCGTGAAGAGGCCGCCTCTGATGCCTGCAGTCAGGGCAGCCCAGTACTGTATGTTCACCTTCAGCTGTGCCATGGGAGACTTTTGAGGTGTCTTAACCCTGGTTGTTTGTTGAGAAGCGAGACGAAGACCGTGTGCACATGGAGGCAGGCCATAGCGGCTGGAAACTGGCCACCACAAACACCTGCAGGCCGGGCGTAGGCAGATGTACAGGGCAGCGAAGGTGGTGGCATCAGCAACCAGGACACCATTGCTTTTGCCAGTCTTGATGGTGTCATGTTAGCCAATCTGCTTAGTGTGAAGTTGTGTAAAGACCTCCCCGCTGATGCAAGCGTCTGATGAGCCATGGCAACTAACAAGAAGCAGCCCTGATGCCCGCAGGCAGAGCAGGCTGTGCACAGTGCCCTTAGGAAAGCTCCTTATGGATGCAGCGAGGCCATGGTAAGATGGGTCTATGGGCTTGTCCCACCGCTGGTAATGTATGCACGCTGCTGCAGGCAACTAACCAGCGCAATGACAGATGCGGGGCCAAGCAAAGTCACATGCAAGCATCACAGCAAGTGCAGACAAAGCCTGCAAGCAGTGCTGGGCTGTGCCTCACCTGTGAAGACGGCGCAGCCAAAAGCCACCGCAATGAGCTTGAGGGTGGTGACCTGGAAGGCAGCCCGGTTGGGATCGATGGACGCGTAGTCAATGATGCGCCCAGTGAAGTAGGGGATCAGAGCCTGCCCCAGTGCGGCCACAGTGCCTGAGGGTCAGCAGGAAGGTGGTCAGCTTCAGAGCAGAAGTGAATTAATGCCTGCCCCCGTGCAATCAGTTGTCAGCAGGCAGGTGGCCAACTCCAGGGCAGAAGTGGATAGGACCCTGCCCTGGGATGCGCGCATGCCGAACATTGTGACGTATGCACCCAGGCAGCAGGGAGTCAGAGCCCCCACTCCTGCCTGTATGATGGAGCTCCTGAACAGGGAGCTGGTGCAAGGATGTAAGGACCTGGAAGCCATGGTAGACATAGAGAGCATGACATCGTGCACAGTGTCGGTCCCTCACCAGCCGCAAAGGCCACCAGGATGAGGGGCGTGTCCACTGCGCTCATGCCCAGCAGCGCCCGGACCACCTTGGGGGCCACCTTGCTCTCCTGTGCAGGTGCAGCTGCGCCCTGCTCAGGCTTGCCACCTGCGTCTGTGCTGCTGGAGCCAGAGCCGAGCCCCTTCTCCAGCAGGGGAGAGGAGCTGTCGGTCCGTGAGGAGCCTGCTGCCTCAGGCTCCCTCTGCATGCCTGCAATCCAGGCACGCCAGCAGACACTGTTGGGGTCAGCCACAAACAAACAGGGGACAGGGCCAATTTGCAGATATGCTGCTTCAGGGGAGACAGGAATGGCAGTGCAGGATGCCTGCGGTGCTGCCGATGTGCAGCTTGTGCTGATAGCAAGACAGTGAGATGCCGCTGGGGCCTGCTGGCAGCTTATGAGCCTGAGCAGACAAGTTGCATGCAGAAAATTCGTGTGCAGAATGCAGAGCAGCACAGCAGCTGCTCCTGCAGCTGCACCACTTGAGGAGCACGTGCCTGCCTCACCTGTGATGAAGCTGCCTGCCGCCCACCAGAGGCCGACCTGAGCTGGTATGCTGCCACAGATGGCGATGTAGATCCAGACCAGGCCGCTGTGGCGATAGCCCCTGGGCACGAGAACTTCATCGCCCAGCACAGCGACAGCCATGGCCTTGGCCATCAGAGCAATCTGCAGGCAGCAGCAGGGCCTGTGATGCATTGTTAAAACTGATGAGCTGCACAACTGGCTGCAGGTGCAATGATCCTGCACAGCAATCTTGCGCCCACTTGCACTTTTCTGCATGCAGACACAAAATGTTGGAATTCCTTGCACCATTCAGCAAAGGTCCTGCAGGCAGCAGCGCACATGTCGCTGGGTTTGGAGTCATGAAGAACAGTGCTCAATCCTCCAGGCAATTATACTTTAGGCTTGCGCTCAGCTCCACATAGCTCTGTATTCAGGACAGAAATGTCTGCATCCCTTTCGCAACAGGCAGCAGACAGAGCACACCGTGGCTGGGCCCTGTATGCAGGTCACAGATTGTGCATGCTGCCACCAGCCCTGCAGGCAGCAGTCAGGTCTGTGATGCACAATGATGTCTGACGCGCAGCACAGCATGCTACAGTTCACCACTTTGCTTAGCTCTGCCTGCAGGACGCAGAGCCTTCCATCTGAGTCCAACATGCAGCAAACAGAGCCACAAGTGCAAGAAGGACCAGCACAGGCAGTCGATGCTGGTTGCACAGCGCAGCTGTCACTGAGTGACCCGGTGTCCAGTGCACAGGGCAGGCGCACTTCACGAGGACATGCTGCTGTCCCCGCAGGTTCTTGTCCTCAGCTTCAAGGCCCTGCCAACCACTGCTAAGGTCGCATGACCAGCTTGCCTGTCCAAGCAGGGCCGCAGCCAGCAAGAGCCATTTCACAGCCTTGAGCCTTCTGCTCGGGGTGCCCTGAGAACTCCTGTGCCGCAGGAGCACCGCCAGCAGGCAGCAGACTGAGGCTGCCAGCCAGAAGGCCAGCCCCTCAAGGCAGACATCTAGGTCTGAGTCTGACACAGTCCAGGCCTGGTGCCACCGCCGCCATGTGTTGAGGTGATGTAGGTAGTGGCGCAGGGGCCATAGGGCACAGCCTATGCTGATGCCCAGCTGAGCTGCCGAGCTGACAGCATACAGGACTAGTTGCCCTCTCCTTTTCATAGTGCTCACTGCCCGATGTCGACCTTAAGTGAATCTGCTACAGCACCCAGGGGTTGGAACATCAGCATTTGCTGGAATCTGTGGCGATCAGGGCAGAGGACTGAGGGGCAGAGGAGCATGCATGTGTCATGTTATTTGCGTTCTTGCTGCTGCACTTTGCATTGCATGCAGGTGGTCACATGAACCTCATGGCTTGATTCCAAACGCAACGTGGATATCTTGCGCACCCTCGTTGGTTTGGCTTGGGTTTTGGTTGTCAGGGGAGCTCGCCCTGCAACCTTAAATGCATCTCAGAAACACCTAGCATGGCCCAACTTCGAGAAAGGCGAGGCACATCAGCTGTTGTGGCATGTCCATTCACACAACCCTACCTCACTGTGGCTTGGTGCATGCAGGCAGCAACCACTGGGACGAGCCAGAGCGGCATGTGGAGGCTCAGCAGAGAGTCCAGGAGATGTCAGTAGTGCTCATAAGTCCTGCTGTGCACGCTGTGTGCCTGCAGACCTTTGGACTGTGCTGCTGCAGGTTTGCACATGGCTACGATGCCTACATGAAATATGCTTTTCCTCATGACGAGCTGAGGCCGCTGTCCAAGACATGGACAGATTCTCTAGGTGGGGGAGCAGTGCAGCAGTGCTCCAGCTGGCATGCTGCCTCTGCCTTCGACGCCTGCTGAGGCTGTTCACAGCAAGCCTGCTTGCCTTGCACTTGTGCTGTGTCTCATCTGGGAACACAATATATCAGTAAGCACTGTTGGACTTGATGCCACAGGCAGCCGCTGCTCACTAAAGGTGCAGTGCTGACCCCAACTGCCTGCCACCGCCGATCAGGACGCCCAGCCTGTCTGCAGGCGACCTTGGGAACCTGGATGGGCATTGCAAGTCCACCAACTATACAGGGGTGGCCCTGACCCTGATTGACGCCATGTCCACCCTGGCAGTCATGGGGCATGCTGTCGACTTCGAGGCGGGCCTGTGGTGGCTCGTGGACAATGTGAGAGCAGGGCAGGGCGTAAGGGGGGTCAGTAAGCATCATGCGAGGCGGCACTGATATTCGTCTTCAGGCTAATGGCATTGTTATGCTTGGGACTGCTGCTCAGCTTCACTGCTGGAAAGCAACTGCTGCAGCCCAGCCTGCTAATGTTGCAGCCCTGCACACACAGGGGTCCCTGGCCCCTCCCCTGCTTCACAGTCATCGCAGCCAATCTAGCACACGGCATCTGAGCTCCTGCTATACTATGGCCATTTGCAGCTCCTCACATGTGCCACACTGAAGCACTCGCTCACCCCAGCACCTGCGCTCAATGTGAGGTGGCACCATGCCTGCAGCTGCGCATTGGGCAGCATGTGAGGGTCAATGTCTTTGAGGTCAACATCCGCGTCCTAGGAGGCCTCCTGTCCAGCCACCTGCTGGCTCTGGACCCAGAGCTGAATTTGCTGCAGCGCCCGCGCAAGCAGCACCAGAAGGAGTACACGGGCCAGCTGCTGACCCATGCACGGCACCTGGCCGATCGCATGCTGCCTGCCTTTGTGGAGAGTGATACGGGTGCGCTGCCTGAAGCAACACAGCTGCTGAGCTCAGGCTGTGCAGCGTGGCAGAGCCAGATGACTGCTGAGGTCTGCTGCTGCACCTGCCATCCATGTGCTGACGCCAAGCCTTGGGCTGCCAGGACTTACAGTTGCTGCCATGACAGCAAGAGCAAGTTCCTGTGCTGACAGGTTGATCGGCGCCTGCACTGATGCAGGGCTGCCCTATGCCTGGATCAACCTCCAGCATGGCCTCCTGGCCAATGACTCTACAGAGACAAACACTGCTGCAGCTGGTTCCTTCACCCTGGAGCTGGGGCTGCTGTCGAGGCTGACAGGCGAGCATCCAGAGAAACCGTTGTGTGCAACCCTGCCAAGCGGCTCATAGCCGATCTGCTCCTCGAGCGCTTCTGTGTACTCCACAGGGCTCCCAGAGGCCTGGCTCTTCTGCATTGGCATGATGCTTAATGAGGCTGCACAACATGGGTGAGGATGGCAAGCTGCATGTGCCCCCCTGGTGCGCCTTTGTCAATGCCTGACCAAGAGCAGCGAGGACACCACCACAAGCTTGCAGAGAAGCTCAGAGAACGGCTATGGTGATGTCAGCTCCCTGCAGTGAGCTTATAAGGTCCAGACCAAGTACTGGGGGTCTAGTGACGTGCTGGGACCTCTCAATTGGAGCACTTTGTGCCCGCAGGGGACCCAAAATATGAGGATGCCGCTGTGACCTCCCTGGTGGCCCTGTGGCGCATGCGCACCCACCTCAGCTTGTTCGGGACGTCCATCAACATCACCACCGCGCAGTGGGTGCACTCCAACGGCGGGACGGGCGCAGGGGCGGACTCCTTCTTTGAGTACCTGCTCAAGGCCTACATCCTGTTTGGTGAGCAGGCCACCCTGCTCAAAGCCTCTGTAACAGGCTGAGAATGGTGCTTGGGGGCAGACCTTATTGCCAGCTTACATCCTGCTCTGGTCAGCCTGCGGGCTCAAGGCAGAAGCTCACATCCTTCCAAATTGTAAGGAGCCTTACACCTTCCAGTTGGGTACCTGCTGTGCTCGGTCTGGCAGGCTCTCCAGCGAGCTTTGAGGGTCTGCTCGAACCCCTACATCCTGCGTGGTCAGGCGTCCACTCTGGTGGGCTGCAGCCAGCATTCCAGAGGTGCATGTGTCGTTGCATGTCTTTGTCTCCTCTGTCAGGGAAGGGGCCAGTCACAAGACAGCTGCTGATCCTTTGCTGTGGGGCAGACCCCACCAAGCTGAGCATCCTCAACTGCAGCGTGCCCACAGATGTGCCTACTCAGTGCATCAGAAAGGCTTTTAAGACATATATTGTAGCCGCTGTCCTCTGCGGTAGTGCACCCTGAGAGATGCTTACCCTGTGCTGCACCGCGAGAGGTGCGCAGACTCTATGACGTCTATTTAGCACTCAGAACTTCGTGCCTGCCTACCTGCAGGCGATGTGGGATACTGGCACATGTTTGCGGAGGCCTATGTGAGTGTCATGCAGCACTTCAGGGGTGGAGGCTGGTACCACGATGCAGACATCTTTACCGGGCAGCCCACCCACATTCAGTTCCAGTCCCTGCAGTCCTTCTGGCCTGGTGAGCCACTGGGCCTCTGCCGCTTGGCAGCATTTTTCTTTTCCCCAATCAGTGGCAGCACTGGGTGCTGGCCGGGCAAGGCAGGCTGATGGCCTTGAAGTGGCCAGGCTGCCCTAGCGCCTAAATGGCTGGGCAGTTGTGAGGGGTGAAGCAACACCTTGGGGTTTCATGACCTGCCACCTGCTGGCTGGACATGACTCGCCACCTGTTGCCATCTCGAAGGCCATGGCCTGACCTCAGAGCCCCATCCCATCATGAGCACTGAACACATCCCAAACACATGCTGCAGCACATCTCTGCCAAGGCAGCAGCTGCCGAGAACATGCCAAGGCCTGCCCCCACCCACAGGCCTGCCAATTTTGGATGCTTGCAGCAGCGAGTCCCATCTTGGCAGGTGCTTCAATGGAGCATGTGTCCCTGAATGCCCCGGAGCATGAACTTTGGAATCACCTGCATGGATTGGCACAGCGGTCATCTCCAATGCAGGCTCTGAGCATGTGCCTTGCCGCCTTCAGGCATGCAGGTGCTGGCAGGTGACGTCAACCAGGCTGAGCTCACCTTTTGGAACTACTTTAGGGTGTGGCAGGGCTTCAGCCTCCTGCCGGAGCGCTTCTTGTACGGGGCCAACCAGCTGCACCCGACAGAGCAGTACTACCCCCTACGCCCTGAGCTGATGGAGAGCGCTCTGTACCTGCATGAGGTGGGCTGCTGCACCAACTCACCACAGCCTGTGGCTCCAGAAGTGCTTGCAAGCTGCTGAAACCCTTCCTGCGCCTGCCAAAGGTATTGCATGCCTGCTTGGGGCAGGGCAGGCTGGCATGGCCCCACAATTATTAGCTGTCACTGTGCAGCTGCACTGGCCTCATGTGGGGTGAGTGGTTAGCCCAAGAGATGCCCTGGGGTGGTGGGAAGTGCCCTGCACATGCACAAAGTGGGGCCAGGCTATGTTGCCAAGATACATAAATTTTCTGGCCTACAAACACTATTGGCACATGGAGTCCGACAGTATGCCCATGGATGAGCTCCTGCACGGCCTCACAATGACACACATTGAATGAGTGGCACAGAGTGTCTTCAGCATCATGAGGTCTGCGCCTGCATGTCAGTATGTGTGCAGCAACCACTCTGAGCATCATCTTCCTGGCTCTAGCATCTGGACGGCCTTCTGCTGCAACTTTGTGCAATGGGATACACAGCTGGCCCCAGAAGTGCGCCTTCTCTTCTTGAGGCGGACACTGTTTGAAAGCGTTTGAGGCCCTGCAGCAGCAACAATGTGGAAATGATGGCACTCAAACATCCCCTTGAGAGGCTGCTGAGCCCAGGGGCTTGAGCTGCTTTCCTGTGAAGATTAAAGTCTGTGTGGTGTGCATGAGGGGTGACAGCCTTTGCTGCTGTCGAGCAGGTAGGCAGGTGGTGCACAGCAACCAGGTCTGGCTTCCTTCTGCATGGCTCCTTTGTCACCTGTTTACCTTCATTCAGAAGCTGAAGCAGAGCGATCGGCGCCGTGCAGGCCACCCGCGATGGGCACTTCCTGGAAGCGGGTGCAGTCATGGTGGACAGTCTGTTCAACCACACGTGGACAGAGGGCGGCTGGGCCAGCATCCGCTCAGTGGCCACCATGGAGCAGGAAGACCACATGTGGGCATGGGCTGTTTAAGCGTTCCTTCCTATGTGCAATTGCTGAGAGCTGCTTGGAGCACTATGAGAGTGGGTCGTCTGCCAAAGACCAGCTCATCACATGCCTGATGACTGTGGCAAGCAGTGCTGGCAGTGAACATCTGTGCCAAAGTCGGATGCTGAGGCTCAGTGAAGCAGCCGTCCAGGCCAGCCTGCTCTGCGTCTGCTGACTCGCACAGGACAGCTTGCAGAGCAGCTCTGGGCATGCTGCAGACTGCTGTAGTGGAGCTGTGTGCAGCACTCCAGCCTCATTCCACTTTCATGCTGTCCCTGTGCCTGCAGGCACAGCTTCTTCCTTGCTGAGGTGTGCAAGTATCTCTATTTGTTGTTTGACCAGGGGCGCTTTCTGAAGGTGAGTGCACTGCAAAACTGGGTCCCAGTCTCCTCCTCGACCTGCCGCCTGGCTCTGAGAGGTTGGGTGGCTACTACCTCCATGTCCTGATGGCGCAGGCTTGCGTGGCCCTCCAGCTTGAAGGCCCCTTCTCTCATCTTGCCCGCACTACCCTTTCTGGCCGTGCTGGGACAGCTGGACCCCTGTGACAAGTGCTGCCTGCCAGGCAGCAAGCAGCAGCAACAGCAGGGCCCTGCCCATCAAGCTCCAAGGCAGCAAGCGGCAGCGCTGAAGACGATTTTGTGCTGGCCTGCAGAAGCGCAACTGGGTGTTTACAACCGAGGGACACCCGCTGCCGGTGCGGGAGGAGTTCCAAAGTGCTCGCAGCCTCCTGCAGGGCTTTGACCTCGCCCAGCGCATCTTCAAGCAGCCACCGCACCGCCAGGTGCTGTCCAGCAAGTAGGTTGCAAGGGTCCTGACTTGATGCCACGGCCTGCATGTTGATGTGGGCTGCATGGTCTAGCGGGTGTGACTGGCTGGCATTCACAACAGGCTTTGCATGAAGGCGTCCATGCAGGCGAGTCTAGTCAGCCGAGCCATGGGTTTCAAGTGTTGAGCGCAGGGCAGATGCTCTTGCTGCAGGTGCCACGCTGAGGTGGTACATGACCAGACTGAGGGGGAGCATGTGGTCCTGTGCTTTCTGGCCCGTTCTCACTCTGATTGTGGCTGTTTTGCTGCGTCTTCACGTGGGGCGCACAGTGCACTGTGTTGCACCATGCTCTCAAGCCAGCCCTGTAGCACTTGCGAGTGCTTTGTTGCACTTTCACTTTGCAAACATGCATGCCACTGCCCGCGTGCAGGATGATGCAGACCTTCATGCAGACCCTGGCCAAGCAGGCCTCTGGAGAAGCTTTGCCCCAGGTGACGCTTGAGCTGGGTGAGGCCAGCCACGCGGAGGCTCGCCACGCGGAGGCTCAGCTTCATGAAACCTGTACCACACACAACACATCCGCCCTGAGCATGCTCCTGCTGCAGGCCCCTGCTGGGGCTGCTGCAGCTGAGGCCGCCTGTGCTGCGCAGACCCCGGATCCAGAGCTGGGGCTGGTCTCCAGGCAGGCCAACGCACTGCAGCGCCGCGTGTGCCCCTCTGCCGCCTCTGAGGGCCAGCTGTCACTGTGCCATGTCCTAGACGCCCGCCCCGACCACTCCTGCATGCAGGCTGCCCACTGCGGGGTGGACGCCACCACCTGCACCCCACGGACGTGCAGCTCCTATGGCTATTGCCAATGACCCGTTGCACCCTGATTTCAGGGGCTGAATCCCTGAGACAGTGAACAACTTCAATTGTTGATTTAGTGCATCTTCTCAGCAGCGCCCATTTTGGAGTTCAGAACCCAGTTGGCACTGGTGGTGCCTTCTTACTTTCACAGCTGGCGACTGGGTGTCAATACGCAGAATTGATTGAACCAGGAGCATGCAAAACTTCAAGCAACAATGAATCTCTCACACCTGGTGGTTTGATCAAAAGCATGTTGGCAGGATCCTTGCTCTTGCACCAGAAAAATTAGGCTGGCGCACTGCATTGGTGTTGAAGCAGCCCAAATGCTGAGTCGTGTCTTTCCTGGACAATCTGACTGCTTGACACAAGTGATTGCATGACCATTACCTGGAGGCGCAACCGCAGGTGGCTAAGATTTACTTGCACCAAGTCCCGTCAGCAGGAGCCGCTAAACAAGGCATCCTAACTCCTGTCCCAGCACGGCACCTTTCACACATATTTACAAGCTGCTGCATCATCCTGCTCACAGCGTTTGCACTAACACAAAGGGGGCCAGGCTGCAATCAACCTGCAAGCAAGACAGTCATCCCTGCGGGCAGCTCCTGCGCACACACACAATAGAAAAGGGGAGGGGGGTACGCTGCTCTCCACCTGCTTCAGCTAAATGGGTCCTGCTGTGCGGCAAAAGCCAAAGTGGAGTATCAAATGAACTCTGGTTCAGGGCCTCACGGCCTGGAAGAGGCCCCAGCGCTGCTCGCCATCAGCCACGCGCTTGAGCTTGTCGTTCCAGCCGCTCACAATCGCATCGAAGTCTTCCTGACTGAACTGCTGCAGGAAAGCGCCCTTCATGTCCTGGGCCTGCTTCACCTCACGCTGCAGGCTCTCCTCAAACTGCAGCCACAAGGATGACTGTGCGCGGGCTGCTACAGGCTTCATCACAGAGAGAAAGAAAGGGAGCAGCACAGGTCCCTTAATGACAAGACCCAGCGTGCCCTGTGGTCCCCCTGGCCCTGTGGTCCCCCTGGCCCTGTGCATGGGAGAGTCAGCATGCATCTGTTTGCACAGTGCTGCTGCTGTCCCCTCACAACACCTGCATGCTGACTGTGCAATGCGTAGGGCAACTGCAGCCTAGCTGCACAGGTCCCCTGCATAGTCCACTGTGCAGCCGCCGGCTCCCGGGAAGCAATACCCCAGCATGTGCCAGAAAGAGCCAGAGAGGGACAAGTAGAGAGAAGCACCCCAGGACGCCATGACACAACAAACCCTTGCTGCCGGCCTGACAACTCTGTCCTGGAATACAAGTCGTCAGGCACAACAGCTGCACCCAGAAAACCCCACCTGCCAGGTACGGTCCTCTGCCTTGACCTGCGTAAAGCCAGCGCGCTCCAGCAGCTTGCCATAAGCCTCAGGGGTGTGCAGGTCATAGCCACGCTGCTTGATGTAGGCTGCAAAGCTGTCGCTGGGCTCCCCAGGCCCCTTGCAGTAGTCGCTGACCAGCAGCTTGCCGCCGGGCTTGAGCCACCGGAAGAATCTGCAATGCACACCAAAATTGAGCATTGGCTGGAGCGGCAGGTGTCCTGCCAATGAGCTTTCCACCAACATGGGCTTCTGCGCAGGGAACAGGCCTCAGACCAGCGTCTGTGCATGGCAGCAGGAAAAGAACTTCAGGCTGAGAGCAGCCCCCTTGAGTGTGAGGGGTACTTCCTTGCATGCAGCACCTTGCCAAATCCATCAGTGGACTTGATATATGCATCAGTGAGCAGGCAGCTGTACCAGCTACCCGCTTGTCTGCACAAGCTTTGCTTTCCATGCTCTCAAGCATCATCAAGGCGTGAGCTTGCCTGTCAAACAGCGCCGGCTTGTCGTGTATGTGCAGGATGGTGTCACGGCTGTAGATCACATCAAATCTGCCCTCAGGGTAGTCTGCCACCATGCAGTCTGCAATCTCAAAGGACACCTGCAGCAGCAGACACAGCAATGTTGACTGGAGGCAGACAGCTGCTGCTGAGTGGGCGGTGGATTCTTACTGTAGACAGCAGCAAGCATCTTCCTGGCAGGCTGCTGCTGGCCAGCCTGGTCAGCAAAGCTTTACACCATGGTGCTGTGGCTACGCTGCTGTGATGCCCGTGTCAAAAGTGCACAGGCAGAAGCCTCCAAACAATCTCACACAGCACTGCCTGCACCCTCCCTTGGCACCCACCTTGCCGCCGTTGGACATGCCAGCCGCACGCTCCAACGCCAGCAGCACCATGTTGACCGACAGGTCAATGCCGTGCACGAACACGTCATGCTGCGCAGCCATGTAGAAGTCGCCACCGCCGATGCCGCAGCCCACGTCCAGGACGCGCTGCCCAGACTGGAGGTCCAGCATCTTCACAAACTCCTGCTGCACATGAGATTGGCTGAGATTTTGCAGATAGGGACTCTCTCATCTGTGCATGCCAAGCACTGGCAGCAAGTTCACCAAGTCCTTCAGGCACGCAGATATGTATGGCCATTGCGGGAGTGCATATCAGTGCCGAAAGGGCAGGACTCCTGTGAAGCAGGGCGTCACTAATTTCCTCTGGCGTTAAGGCAACAAGGGTCAGCCTGACACCACCTGCTGCAGCTGCGATGCAACCTTTGTCCCAGCAAGTGCACTCTTGAGTCGCACCAACACAGGTCTCGATTGCACCCCAGCACTGTTACTTGCCAGCAGCCTGGTCCCTCACAGGCTACTTCATACTGTCAAGGACCGTCACCTCAGTGTGCAGCATGGGCAGCCTTTCATCCCCACCCACGCAGAGAGCCCTCCCAAGTGTCTGCGAGTCTGTATCCAGTGCCCACCTTGGTGGTCTCAGCACCTCCAGTGCTGACATAGCCCTCTCCAAAGATCTTCTCATAGCGCAGAATGCCTGTGACTTGGTACTGGGAGCCGTCCAGGAAGTGGCGGAAGGCCTTGCCGCGGGGCTCAGCCGTGCACACCTGCAGCAGCCGAAACTGCAGCTTCAAACCACAGTGTGCCCCACCCAAGCCCAACAGATGTCCAAGAGTGGCGCAGAGCCTCGCTACAGGGCTCAAAACATACACCGCCGTGCCTGTAGCGGGCGTCCAGCCAAGAGATATCTCTGCAACTGCATCTAGCAGCCATGCAGACACCTGAAACACGGGGAGCAGCTCCCACAGCTGCTGCTGTGAGAGCTGCGCAGCAGCCACATCTACTGCCAAGCAACCACGACGTCGGCAGGGCCAGAGGGGTGAGTCCAAACGCCAAATGAACAGCTGACCAATAGCTCGGCAGCAATATAGGAGTCACACTGGAGGCTGGAGATGCACCAGGGGGCTGGTCCCAATGTGACCAGCCCAGATGCACAGAAGTGACCTGCTGCCTCTCAGCCTGAGCTGGTCCCCCTCCCTGAGGCGCCCAGCCTCGCACAGCAGCGGGCAGCCCCTCACCTTACGCCACTTCCAGCAGATCTGGTTCTGGTTCTTCTTGACGCGCACATAGGTGTCCACGCACTTGCAGGACACCAGCTCCCAGTGGGAGAAGCGCCCATCCGCCTCCTCATGCTCCAGGGCGTCCATGATGGCAAAGTAGGCCTTGGGGTTCCTGCAGGGTTTGTGCAGGGCTCAAGACCCATGCAAACATCCAGCTATGCAAAACAGGGAGCTGCCTCTAGGGGCGGATACAGAGAAAGGAGGAGCCTGGAGTGGCTGCAGCTCGACACCCAACTGACGATTCATGCTATCACCTCAATGCCCTAGCTTGTCCTTGATCTTGCACCAATTTGCAGGCCAAAGAAAGGGGGGCCAGGCCGTGCCCACTTCCGCAAGTATGCTCTTCAGTGCTACGATTCCATCTAGAAGGCAATATGGGACAACGAAAGGCAGTACAGGAAAGCAGGGGATGGCCTTGCAGGATGTGCAGCCTTGCTGTGGCACCAGCGAAAGTTTGGCTCAGCTGTGCTGTGCAAGCAAAGTCAATTTGATTGAGACTCTAACATGAGGGGAACGTGGAGTGTGCAACAAATACATGGCTTCCTGTCCAGCTGCAAGCCTGCCAAGCGTGCAAGCTCAACCGTTGGCTATCACAGTGCAGCGTGAGCCTGCCTGGTGTACGTCTGGATGTGTGGCCTGCAATGACTGCAGCTGGAGCCTGACTAAAGTGTCAATGTACTGTGCGGCCGGATGCCCCCAGCCAGAACCTGCCTGATCAACAAGCTGCATGTGTGGCTTACAGCACTGGCCAGAGCCAGGTCACTGCCAGCAGCACTGCACCATGTTCACAGCCTGACTGCAGGCCTTGCCTGTAGTGGGTTGGGTTGCTCTTGCGCTGCTTGTCGCCTGACTGGCGGAAGCAGGACTCCCGGAAGAAGAAAATGCCACCCTCCACAACCTGCAGGGTGGGGCAAAGTCACCATCTGCCCCAGTGATCATAGTGTGGAGTACACGGCGCTGCTTCTGGGGACCCCTCACTGCATGCGAGGCTGACGCAACCCCAACCACCGGCAGGGCACCCAGGCTATCTAGCGGCACACCCCAGGTGCACTTGCAGGCATGCACCCATCCTCACGGCCTGCTGGCACTAGGCACTGACGGCAGGGAATCACCCAAACATTCTCGCTCACCAAATATATGGCATAGATGGTTTAGGCCAGCACGTTGGCGGTGCCAGCATGCAACCTGAACCTCCAGCACTTTGGCTGCCAGCATCTGGATGGCGTGAGGCCTGCCAGCAGATATGGCAACCCCTGCCGTGCTCAACCAAGATCGGCCCAAAACCCCCAAGGCAGTGTTGCTCACAGGATTCCACCCAGTCCACCACCCCACGGCCACATTATGCAATGCCATGATGCAGGGCAGCCAGCACTAATGCAGTCCAGCATGTTGGGGGTCGGAGCGTCTGGACCCTCGTGTCCTGACACCCGCTGAAGCACACGTAGTCAAGATCCCAGCAGCGCACCACCTGTCCAGCATGTCTGCTGCCAGCGTATCCTCATCTGCCAAGCAGGATGGCATCTCCTCATGAACTGAAGTAATAAAACCTGACCCACAATCAGTATAGAGACCCAACACCTGACCGCACACAGCAGTCAGACAGCACCACTACACACGCTTAGAAAACAGCCAGAACTCACCCAGTCCAGCACGTTGGCTGCCAGCGTCTGGACCTCCTCATCCCCGAGGTACATCAGCAGCCAGTTGGAGAACGCCACGTCCAGGCTGCTGTCAGGCAGGCTCAGCTGCAGGGCGTCCCCCGCACGGAACTCAATGTTCCCCATGCTCCCATGTATGCGCTTGTTCTCCTGAATCAGGTTTTCCATGAAGTCCAGCGCGATCAGGTGCTTGGCCTCTGCAGCGGACAGCGCAGAATGCTGGTGAAGTGGACAAGGTGAGGCTTGAGGAGATCCAGATTTTCTCTGCAGAACGCAGTCCTCTTGCGGGTGGCTTGTCGTGGCGGCCCAGATTTCACTGCAATGACAGGGTTCAAATGCCGGCTGCAGGGCTCACACCAAAACCTGCAAGTCTTGATATGTCTGAGGTCTGCAGAGTAGCACAGTGACAGTACCTAGCATGACACAGGCAGTGCTGCATAGGAACCAGCAGGCAGGGCACTGCAGGCCAGTGTGCTGGGGATGGATGGTGATGGGCTTGAATGCAGAGCCAGGCCTGCAAGCAGAATGGGAGGCAGCTGAGCAAGCAGAGGCAGTGGCAAGTGCAAGTTCTCATATATGTTTGCTGCCGTGTTCCCTGCATTCAGTGCTCGGTGGGTTTGCTGTGTATGATCATGTGGGTGGCTGCTGAGTGCATGTGGCCATCACCCACCTGCTGCCAGGCTGCCTGTGAAGCGCCCGATGCCCGCCCCCAGCTCCAACGCCTTCTTCCCCTTGATCGACCCCAGCATAGCCAGCACCTGCACCCAGGCACCAGCTCTATCTTGCTTGATGCAGCCCCTGCCAGTGAAGTTCAGCACAATGTATGTGCAGCTGAATATGGAAAGGCCCTGCAAGCACAGCCAGTACCAGCGCCGCAGGAACACTCGGCTGCTCTTGTTGGGAAAGCAAGAGGCATGTCTGTAGCATGCGAGCGCTGACAATGATTGGAGGCCTTGCAGAGTGGCCCAACACACACATGTCTCAGTGCAGCTGTCCAACACATTGTCAAGCTGAGCTGCGGATGCAGCCTGCTGGTTCCAAAGTCTGCTTCAGCCTCCCCCAGCCACCCTGACCAGCAGTACGGCCAGCTCAACGTGGGCCTCTCCTCTGGGTCCATGCTCTTGGCAGAAAGCTGGCCAGCACACTGCACTGCAAAGCTGTGTCATGCAGCCTGTGTCTCATGCTGGCGCGGGAAAAGCAGGCCACCCTGCCCAGCAGCCAGGCCAGCCCACCTCAGGCCGCTCCTCTGCGTCAATGGTCTTGGCGCAGCTGTCCAGCATCATGGCCTCCACAGTTGCCTCCTTTGAGTGCTCCGTCCAGTAGTCCTTCTGCCTCAGGCGCTCGGCATCTGCCAGCACCGCGCTGGATGCAGCCTTGGGAGCCCCATTGGTGATTGTCATTGAGATTAGATGAGTGGAGGAGGTGTGAGCCTGGCGCCTGCACAAATGACGGCGCGATCAAGCAGGCGTGTGCCGATTGCTCCTGGCACCCCTTTGAAGCAGCAATGGATGGCCTCATCATGCAGGAGCCACAGGATGGCATGCAAATTGGTCAACGTGAAAAGGCTGATGCGGAGGCTGCTCAACCACGACAGGAGCCATGCAGTGACTGGTGAAGAGCATCTGCCTTTCAAGCAATTCAAGGAGCAGCCTTAGGGCTGCAGTGAGCTTCCCAATTCATTGGCTTGGTCAGCAGCGCCGACGGCTGGTACTGGTGTTCTTTGAAGACATGGGACACAACGTCCAGGGCCACAGAGCCTCAGCTTACCTCAGCTGTCAGCAGGTGTGGATGGCTTGCCGAGTCCTGGAGAACGTTCTACCTCTACTGTTGGACCCTGATCCCTTCTGCTGCATTCACTGGTGTCTTGTCACGTGAAGTTGGTGTGTGGGAGCGGCAAGGTAGTTGGGGTACAGGGAGGGTTTTTTTGTTGTTGACACAGTTGGCTGCACAATAGAATGTCCTCACGACCTGCTCTGGAGGTGTACAAGAAATGCCTCAGATCTGTGCACGAGAGTGAGGGTTGATGCAAACTTGCAATAGCAAGGGGCTGCACCTGCAGACGTGCTGAGCTGTCTGATGCAATGCAGCTTTCAGAAATGATGCCTTCATGCTCAGTCAGGCACAAAAAGAGATCAGAAGCAAGTTTCAGGTGTGGCTGGGAGGCATTCTGGCATGTGGGTCTTAATGCTGATTTGACCCGAGGCTGTTGCTGCAGGCAAATGCTGGAGAGACCAACCCCTCTGAGGTGCAGAAGATGCTGGCAGACGGGTTGGAGGCAGCAGACTTCATCAAAACTTTTGTTGTTCAGGCCAAGCTGAACCCGCGCGGCAACTTTGGTGAGGCCTGCATGCCAGCAGCCCACAGCTGAGTCCCCTCTGTGAGCTTGCAGCATCAGGACATTGCCCCAATACTCTGCAGAGATGCAAGTGCAGCCAGAGCATGCTGATGCAACTGCTGAGGAGGCAGCATTGAGGGGCAAGAGGCCCTGAGGAAATGCTTGACAGGCACCTGACGAATTTCAGGGGCACAGCGTGTGCCTGGAGAGCTGCGTGCAGAGCAATGCCGCTGCTGCCGCATCAGTGAGATTGCAGCCTCAGCTTGCTTGTTCTGGTTGGCTTGGAGGATGCAGCTGCTATGCTGTTGTCAATGCAATGGCTGCCGCCAGGCAAGCTACGTCCCAGAATATTGGCGGCTGCTGCTCGATACAAGTCTGCCCTACAAGCCTCCAAGCACCTTGTCCAGCCATCACCTTCGGCCTTTCCAAATTCATGAATCATGCTGTCACTTTCAGAGTCTCTAGCTGCCTTCATGAGAAAGTGGCACTGCTCAGGCTTCAGACTTTTGTAAACTCCTGACCACCTGGTAGACCCTTTGCTGCCATTTCTTGCCGTCTGAACGCACCCAAGACACCACTTCATGCGACTGCACGGCCACGGTGTCAGGAGTCAGACCTTGATTCGCATTGTAGTCCCACAATAAGGCGGCCTTTGGGCAATTCTGTGCCAGGGAGTTGCATGCACACACTGCTCGGCCAGAGTCATATGGTGAACCATGCTGAAAGAGAGCTCGGCGAAATGGCGAGGCTTGCCATCTGTGTTCAAGGCCAAGCCTGCACTCCGTCCACCGGACCCAGTGAACGAGCTTGTTGGAGCCGCAGGTGATTTTGCCTGGATGCCAGCCCTCACGTTCATTGGCCTCGTAGTCCCACTCTTCCAGCAGGTGCTTTGCCCCATCCTTGACAGTGGGCTGCCGCTGCCTGTTCTGGGTGCGTGTTGCCTTTGCACACTCGCGACACCCTCTGTTGTTGCACGTCCTGTTAGACAACATGGTGGTCCACCTGTGCCCGCATTGGCGGCACTTCCAGGCCACTCGCTTGTTGCTGCCAGCCGACACTGTCTCTGGCGTCCTGGCTCCATTGGCCTCGCGGTCCCATTCAGCTGCCAGCTCTGGGTGGGTGTGGGCCACACTGTTGCAGGCGCACACTCTGTTGCCGCTCTCGTAGGGGCAGCGCGCCCCGCGGGTGCGGCTCTGCACGGTGGCCTGCCATCTGTGGGGCCCCCCTGACTTGCACAGGCCGGCGCTCCACCACACTCTCCGGTTGCTGTGTGGCCTGATGGTGATGCCCCCAAGCTGGGCATTGGCTGTGTGGTCCCACTCCTGCTGCAGGTGCGGTTCCAGCAGGCTGAGGTCGGGGCTGGCAGCGGTATCTGCATGGGGTGTGTGTGTTGTCAAATGACGCCCAGCCTGAGACGTGATCTATGTTTAGGTACCTCTTATTCTCACCACTTGAGCACTCAGACGTTCTGGCGTTTGCCTTCCATGAGCCTGCATGCTTTTGAAATGTCAGCCTGCAAGCAATCTTGGCGTGGAAGACTTGAAGTCCCCATGCTTGCATTATGCACTTGGGTAGCCGGCTAACGTCCACAGTCGAGAAGTTGCATTTGCAAGGCTCATAGCCCAGAAGCGGGGTCCACATCAATCAATAAGAAGGTGAGAAGCTTCACCAAGTTTAAGATTTTTGAAGAGCAGCACATCTTGCTGACACTCTCCAGCTTGATGATTGCTTGCTACGATGTGCATGCAGCGGTACTCCATGCACCAATCAAGATTGTACTGCTCTCAAACCATGAATGTCCATTCCATGCCTGGTGAGCATCTCACCAATGCTATGTGGCATGACACATGGCTGCTGAGCAGCAGGAAGCAATTTCAAAAGGAAGGCACGGGGCTGCTGAGCAGTGAAAGACTTATGGGGCTTCATGTCATGGCAGGCGTCATTGCATCTGTGCAACAGCAGAAATGCTGCTGTCGTCAACCTGTGGTCTGCTCTGGGTTTGGCTAGCATGCTGCAGGATGGGACAAGGAGGGAGGAGGTATTGGTCTGCTGGCGAAAAGGGTGCTTGGGTTGAGGTCATGGCAGTGCGCCCATGTAATGTCTGTCTATCTTTTTAGGAAGTTGAGCTTTGCATGCGCTAAAGCGGTCACCCCGTGGAAGCCAGCAATCATAAGAATCAACACTGCAACACAGACGCCCACGAAGTACCTGCAGCAGGAGCAGTGCAGCAATCAGGATCTGAAGGATGCACTGCGTCAATGAAAGCATGCGGCAGACAACCCGAACCAGCCTATTGCCAGCCCGCAACAGGGAAGTGTCAGCGCCACAGCAGAGACTCACGTGTGGAAGCTGTAGTAGCTGTGCATGTACTGTTGCACCGTGGCCCCATACCCGTTAGGTGTTGTGATCACAATGTCAGTCACATCTGCCAGCTGTGAAGCCACCAGGCCATAGACTGTGTAATATAATGGGTCAAGGTACATATACCTAGCAAGGTGGAGGCAGCAGTGTTGGGTCGCAGGGCAAGGCGGGCAGACACACACCCAGGCTGTGTGAGAGCGCAGGCCCTTGCTGCCAGGCTAAGCAGAGACACCGCTCACCAGATCCACCAGCCCGGGACTGAGGGCCAGGGTATGAGGAAGCCACCAAAGAGGAGCCACCTGCAGGCATGCAAGACCGCCTGGTCAGCTTGTGCAACCTATAGGACTTGATACATGCAGGGGCTGCTGCCAGCCAGGTGCTTACAGAGCATAGAAGCCAGAGGCCAGCACTGCTGAGACCTGGATGTTGGGCGTGAGTGCGACAGCCTGCAGTGGCAGCATCAAAAGTATGTCACACGGTCCCAGGCAGTAACAAAGTGCAGGCTTCTTGCAGAGGTGCCGACTGCGACTGAGACGCACTGCGCTGAGCCTCACCAGGATGCCCCAGAAGCTGAAGAAGATGAGTGTCAACAGCGTGATTAGCAGGTACCTGCAGGCAGTCCTGGTGGGGTGGGCTTGTGGGCATTGTTTGACAGCAGGACGCTCAGCTGAAGCCAAGACTGAATCTGGCCAGCCCACCAGAAGAACTTGCCAGCGTCTACATAGAAGTACACCTGCAACACAGCTGGTGCGCTCAGGGACTTCACAGGGCAGGGGGCCAGGGCTTGCCCTGTAAGTGATTGCCTGGTGATATTGTGTGTGCATGTTGCCATCTGGCCCACAGCAGAGCAGAGAGCGAGAGGCAGCACAAGGAAGGCTTGCACTGTGCAAATGTGAACTGCTGTGCAGCAGCTCACCATCCAGTATGTGATGCAACAATACAGAACAGCCTGGACGCCGACATAGGGCAGCTCCACAATGGCCTGGGCAGCAAAAATCCTTGCTGTTGATGTGTTAAGTTGGCGAAAAAGAGGTTACAACCTTTGGTTCATAAGGATTTACCGAAGCTTTCTCGTGATAGCGCACCTGTGCAGCACTGAAGGGGTAAGAGGCATACATGCCCGCAGCACGCTCCCTGTAGAACCTGCAGGCAGGAGGAGGCTGCATGAGTCCAGGCTGCCTGCAAGCCCTGCATACCGTGCAATGAGAAGTTCAGCACTAACGTGTCTTCGTGCAATGAACAGTGTGCATGGATACTGTTTTCTGGCAAGCAGCAGCAGCAGGGGAGGCATAGGACCAGAGCCAACACACCAGGCAGAAAGCTGCTTCCAGGCTGGCATCAGCAGCAGCGGCTGGATGGGCACCAGGCAGGTGTGAGCTGACGCTTGCACCAGCAGCTTGAGCTGGAGGCATGCGGGCACTTACACTGTGCGTTGGGCGCCTGCCACTGGCTGGATGGTGCTGGCATTGGAGGTGCCCAGGAAGATGGACGCCAGCAGCAGGGCTCCTGCCAGGGCGTTGATGCCAGCAGGGCTCTGCCTGCATAAGGGGCGGCGCCTGGAGGTGTCAGTGCGTCACCCAGGGCAGCAGTGGCCGCAGAGCATGCCTGCAGATGTTGACTGCCCTGCTTAAAGCTGGGGGCGATGCGAGCAACCCTTCCCGCGCTGCTGCTGGGCCTAAGCGACAGCAGTGCCATTAGTTTATGCTCAATGAAGACAGAAGCCTCTGGCAGTGATACATTGCATCCCTGGTGCACCAGCAGTAATAAATGACATCCCTGGTGCACCAGCAGTACTACATCGCATCCCTGGTGCATCAGCAATAACACATTGCATCCCGGGTGCACCAGGCTGCTGTCTTGATATCCCAGCAGGCAAGTCCATCGGACCGAGGGGCAGACAGCATTACTTCACCACGGCTGGAGAGTGCTTGCCTGTAGGTGCCCACCCGCCAGTAGATGGCGCCCAAAACCAGGCCAAAGATGACTGTGAAGAGCAGGCGCACATTGTTGTGCGCAGGCCTGCAGGTGAGGCAACACGGTATGAGGGGGATGCGAACACAGGTGACTGCAGAAGCCAGTATTGTCAGGTGCTGGCTCGTGGGCCGAGCGCTTCAGTAGTCAGTTCCTGGCAGCCAGAGGAACTGCAGGTGATGACTCCAGCACCAGGAAGTGCTCAGCACCATTTCAAGCTGCGCCTGCTACTGTGCAGTCAATGGCAGGCCTCAATTTGGTCCAGCAGGGCCACTAATTGGCCGTCCAACCCTTGCAGGGCACAGTCAGTACGCAATTCTTGGACCCGGGCAGGGGCACTGACATGCGCCAGTACTCTGTGAACGTCCTCTGCATAAGCAGCCTGAGCTGAGTCATGTAGCCTCGACTGTACTTGCTGGGGAAGCTGAGGGGCTCTGACCCCTCAGGCGGCGTCTTCAGCTCCTCGATCAGGGACTGGGTTTGCCTGAACAGCAGTAAAGTCTGCTCAGCCAGCAGAGATGAGGCCAGCAGCGGGCACATGGCCTGACAGAGACCTCTGGACCCCTGCAGGTGGGCAGCCTGCCAGATGCTGCACCCTCTGCAGCTCAAGTGGTAGGTTCAATTCCCTGCAAGCAGGGGTACGCTGCTCGCCATTGTATAGTGCCAACAGCAGGCCCCGTGCACCAGCTGCGTCGACTGGGAACAGACAGCCCACCTGAGGCCCTTTGGCTCAGCTGCATAAAGGATCAATAGGCATCAAGCAGCAAGCACACAGCTGATCTAAATCACACTTTGAGCCTCCTGGCCTCTCACTTGTAGAGGCTTGACTCTGTGAACTTGTCTGCAAAGTCCACTCCCAGACGTGTCTCCTCAGAGCCCTTTGTCACCTCCAGCATCCCTGCACAGTACAGAGATGTGCGCCAGGCATTGCCTTGCTGCTGGGGAAACCCCAGGCTGCTGCATTGCACAGACCTTGTGCTTGTCATGGCCAGCCTATGCATGGAGGGGTGCCAACCCGCTACCCATGACGCTGCTTGGCGTACATACACTGTTTGTGCAGAGCCCTGCATGGTGCACTGCAAGGGCAGAGACTTCCCACCTTGCCACACTGCGACAGGACAGCAGGCCCTGTGCATCTCAGAAACACACACCTTGGCAATTCAGGCTCCCATGTGTATGCTCCCAACAGTCAGGCAGACCCAAATTGGAACAGGCCAAATGCTGCGGTGCAGTGCCTGTGGAATACATGTGCCCAGACAAGTATGATGAAGCTTTGCTGCTCTCTTTCCCTGCAGAGCACCCCATGGATGCTTTCCAAGGATGCTAAGCTGCCCCTCATGTGTCTCAGACTTACATGTTGCAGGATTGATGCACTCCTGGATGCGAGACACTCCCTGGATGCTCTCAAAGTACTTGACCAAGTCCTCGCTGTTGTGCCCTGTGGGGCCTGCATAGATCAGGCGGCCCCCACGCTTGAGGAGCACCAGCTCATCAAAGGACTGCATGGCAGCACATGATGGATTTCAGAGAGGAGCCTTTGTGGCGCAGGTTTCTCTGGCATGCCCAAGCTGAGGCTTGTCAGCCTGAGCAGCCTGTGGGTGCTGCTTCACCACTGCGGCCTCAAGCGGCTTGGGCACCAGGCACAGCACAGGTGCAGGTACAGCTGAGATGCAACAAGATGTTCAAACATGCATCAGGGCGAGAGAGCCTATCACTGTCTGTCAAGCAGGAAACGCAGCAGGGGCATGCTGCAAGCAGGTGGAATGAGCTGCAGTGTGTCAACCCAGGCTCTTGCAGGGCGGCACTCCTCAAGCAAAGCATCAATGAAGCAGCAGATGGCATGCCAGGAACAGTCAGGTGCATGGACAAGCTTGCCACTGCGAATCTGGGCCTGCCTCAAATATGTCAATGGAGGGCTGGTGGATGGTACAAACAACGGTCCTGCCCGTGTTGACTGTGTTTCGCACAGTACGCATGACAATGGCAGCGGCGCGAGCATCTAAGCCAGAGGTTGGCTGCAGCAAGGCAGGCGGTGTCAGCATGCCAGGCAAGCAGATGTTGCCTGCCATTGGACTCAATGATGCCTTCTGCTATTTGACAGTAAGGACGTGGCCAATGGGTGCATCAGGCAAGTGCAGTCTGGTCTGTGTGCTGCATGTGCTGTCTAACGTGCAGCATTCGAACTCTGTTACACAGCATGTTAGGCAAGCAACATCTACCTCATCCATGAATATGATAGATGGGTTGGCACAGAGCTCCACTGCAATGGTTCTGCAGCACAGAGGGAAAGTGTCACCCTCTTGTGCCTGGGTCACACAGATGTTGAGCACGACGACACCAGGCCAGCAGCACTCACAGCCTCTTGCGCTGCTCCACTGACAGGCCACTGACCCCCGGCAGGCCGACAAGGGAGTTCCTCAGAGGGTGCAGCTCCATGAGCTCCAACACCTGGCATGGGAGCGAGAAATCAGCTTTGTGGCATCATTTTGAGACCCGCAGAGGTTCCCTTCAGTCCAAGATGCCTAAGCAATCAGCAGTCAGACATTGAAGTTGATTTTGCCGCTTATGTCAACTTCAGCACCAAGCTCAATCATGCCCCTCACTGTCTCACTCTACTGTGCTGTGAGTCTGTGCAGCGACTGCAGAAGCCACTAGAAGCCTGCTGTGCTGTCTGGCATGCAACAGAAGTGCCAGGCCACAGGCTGCTGACAACTGCACACGAGCTGTGTTGTGCTGCTCACCTGGCCAACAAACTGCTTGAGGTCTGATTGGCTCACATCAATGAGACGCATCTGAGCTGAGAACTCAAGAGCCTCATATACAGTGGTTCCAGGGGCGTGAATGTCATTCTGCAGGCACAGGAGAGTGCTTGCTGCATCACAAGTCCCCTCTCATGATGTTGTGACTCTTGACTCGTCACATGCAGGGGCAGGAGCCTGCTAGCACGTGAGAGGCTTGCCGAGAAGGCAAGCAAGAACGGCGTCAATACCTGTTCAACATAGCCACTGATGCGTGCAAAGGTGGCCTGCAGCAGGCCACAAGCACAGAGCTAAGCTGCAGGAGACGAAAGCGAGGTGACTACAGCAAGCACAGGAAGAAGCTCAGCAGCAGACCCATGCAGACTGGCATCCTCAACAATGCTGCTGTCCCATGTAGAGGCTCTCGCAACAGGTCAGCTGCCTGTAGTGGGCACCAGAGGAGGCATCATTCATGACGGCACCTGATCCTTAGGGTGCCCATTGACGCGAATTTCTCCTTGGACATGGCCAGCAGTCTTCCTGCCCGAAAGGCAGTCCATAAGCGTGGTCTTGCCTGCAGTACAAAGGCAGAGTCCCCAGGCTGCTGTGTAAAGTTCCTTCTGGCACGCAGGGATTGAAGCCAAGCTACACAGCTGCCAGCGGGAGGAGGCGCAGCTCAAACCCTGAAACTGTAGGCTCAACACATGATGACACAGTCGCCTGTGTGTTCATGATGGGCTGCATTCAGTGTCGACTCACCAGCGCCACTGGCCCCCATCAGGCAGGTCAGCACCTGCAGCCAGCAGGGGCACGGGGGATCAACAGGGGCAGACACTTTGCACAGCAGGTGCAGTCCAGCACAAGCAGTCAAGCACAAGACCAGAGGGTGGTTGATTTAACCACAGCAGATGTGGCGGGAGGAGCGCACCCCTGGCCGGAAGGCCCCGCTGACGTCCTTCAGCAGCATCAGCTGCATCTTGCCACTCTCATCCTTCTCATTGCGGGGATCATCTGCATCCTGCACGGCAGACACACAAAGGATGATGTTAGGCAGGTAGATATGCAAGCAGCTCGAGCATTCCTGTGCCTGCTTTGAAGGCAACAGCGCAAAACAGGCATGCAGGCAGCTCGAGCTTTGCTGAAAGCGCTTATATTGAGGCCAGGCAGAAAGGGCAGCCAGTGGTACATCTCTGGCAGGGCCAGCTTCCCAGACCTCTTGCGTAGAGCGCTACCGCTGCTGTGAGGCACCTGCTTAAGTGCCCAGCTAGTTTATCCAGCTACCCCACAAGCTCAGCCACAAACAGGCACCTTGCTCCCTACAGCAAGACCCTTGGCTTACTGAGGAGGCCGCCACACTGTAGTAGACATGCTGGAAAATGAAACTCAGCGGCTCAAAGGGCAGCGTCAGGCCAGGCTGGTCCCCCATGTCGCCCTGCACAGCCACGACATGAGAGTCAATGAATGCCAGTGGCTGCTTGTACAGACAGCAGCAAGCAGGGCAGACTGTGGCCGCCATGGCATTGACCTCACCCCTGCCGATAGTCTGGCTTACGGAAGCATCGGCAGCTGTGGCAAAGGGCCACAAGGGCGGAAGCCATCGCCCACAAGGATTGTGTGACTCTGACCTCCCTGTGCAGACTTTCCCAGCACAGTCCACTGCACTCTGCAAAGCTGTTGCACACAGCACATGGCAGCTGACCAGCACCCACAGCCCCTCACCCTTCGTGACTTGAAGCTGGCAATCTCTTTGTCTGTGGGGTAGTGCGAGCTGGACGTGCGCAGCCCTTGTCGCTGCATGCGGTGCTGACTGGTCTGCGGCCATTGAGCAGAGCCTGGCCAGCTGGCCCCACCCTGGTCAAAGCTCACTCTGTGAGGCTGCAGAGAGGCTGAGCGCTGAGGTCCATTGGCCTGGCTAGCAGCGTTGTCCAGGCTCTGCCGGCTGGGCAGCCAGCTGGGGGACTGCTGGGGGCCATCTGAGCTGCTGACCTGCTGGGCAGTGGGGCTGCCAGAGGCTTCGTCGCTCTGTCTGAAGCTGTGAGGTGCACCGTGGCTCTGACGGTGACTGGGGCTCTCCTGCAACACATTCATGAAGCGTGCTGAAGCGCATCAAACTGCATGGAGGGCTCCTGCAAGCTGCTTGGTCCATCATCTCGATGATGCTTGTTGGCGAGTTGTGCTTCTGGGCAAAGACTGAAGCAATGTGATACCTCCCTTGTGGCCACCAGTAGGTGCCGACAAACTCCCCCCCACAGACCCTAGCAGCAGGGAGATGCCATGCCTAAGGGAGATGCCATGCCTGATGCTGTCTGGACAGTGCAGACCCTTGGTGCAGGGAGATGCCCTACCTGGTGCTGTCCAGATGGTGCTTGAGGCAGCCCACCAAAGGCAGCTGCTCCCGTACTGCCAACAGTGACTGTCTGCAGCACTCAGGAGCTCAGGCAGAATGAGGAGGCAGGCCAGCAAGCTGGGCGATTCTCCACCTTGTGCCGGCATGTGAGGGTGCATGCATCTCCCACAAGACTTGCGTTGCTAATGAGCGCAGCCAGCCAATTGGAGCCACATAAAGGCACTTCAGCAGAACACCTTGCACCCATGACGCCTGCTGTCAGCATCATAGCAAGCTCCAGCACAGCCAGATACAGGAGCAGCTCTGGGGGAACACCTCCTAGGGCCACCAGGACAGCGAGTGCATGACACACCTTCGTGGCACTGCCTGCCTCAGATGCTGCCCCGTCAGTGGACTGCCTGTCCCTCTTGACTTGGGATGCCCCATCCTTGGCTGGCACGCTGCTGCCAGCAGATCCTACGTCACCTTCCTCCTCGGCCTTCAGCTGCTCCTCTGGCAGGCTGAAGGTTTGGCCTGGGGCTGCAGGCAGCAGAGAGCATGTTGCTGCCTAACTTGACATTCAAGTAGACGAAAGCCAGTTGACTTTTTGAAGGTGCTGGTGATGTGCCACTGCCAACTGCTGGCAGAGGCAGCTCAGAGGCTGTTACATCCAGTCGTGACTTTGCTGCTCAGTATGGGACCTTACACCAGCTAGCTGTTTTAATTTTGGCAGGGCAGTAGGCAGAAGCTCAGAGCCTGCCTCCAGCAGTGCAGTAGCGACAGAATCATGACAGATCTCAGACCTATCACTCAGCCAGCAGTCCAAGTTAGCGGTGCAAGAAGGCATGTGCCCTGACAGACGGCGGCCAGGAGAGGCCTGCAGCTGAATTTTGCTGCAGATGCCCAGCCAAGCTTGCATAAGCCCTACATGTCAAGCTAGCCTGTGCATCATCTCTGCCTGGAGCCTTGAGGCTACCTTACCTGGCAGAAATTGGAGGGCAAAGATAAGGAGGACGACACAGATGGCGGACCAGGCCATGATGATCGGAATGGAGACCCACACCCAGAAGCGCTCGTGGCGGAAGCTGTAGTCGGTCAAGATGGCGCTGCTAAGTGTCTGGAAGGGCATGGCAGGGTCTGGCTTCTGCCACCGTTCTGCAGGCACCATGTTGTGCGCTTGTGGTGTTGCAGAAGCCAGTCCTGGTCTGTCTCAGATGACTGCAACTGCATGCTGCCTTCACGCAATGCTGCCACCCTGCAGCTCTCTGCAGTGAGCAGCTGTAGGTTGTGGATTGCACAGGCAGATGAAGTGCTCGCTGTTGCCCTGTGCTTGCGGTGTGATTTGTTGCTACTGTCGGGTAGCAGGCTGCCATGGGACCCTGTCACAAGCGGTGCAGCCCTACCAAGCACCACGGTGCACTGACTGCCAGCACAGCACTCACCCCCAGTGAATTCGTTGATCGCCATCGCGTTCTGCACATAGCTGATGGGGAGTGCCCAGTAGGCACCCACCGTCCAGGGGTGGATGAGATCTGCAGCATTCAAGTAAGGGTTGCACAGCGTGCTGGAGGCAACATCTGGAGGGCGGCACAGAAGCATCTGCTCTGCAAAGAGGGTCCAGATGGTCATCCATGAGCAGAGCAGCCATGACAAGTGGCGTTGCGCATGTGCTCACCTAGGGGCAAAATGAAGCCGCCTTGCAGCAAAAGAATCAGGAACATGAGCCAGGCCGCAGGATAGGCAGCCACCAGGGAGCGCGTGAGGCCGGCAATCACTCGGAACATGGACAGGGCAAATTGGTGGGTCAAAGCATATAGCAGGAGGAGGGTGAAGAACCTGCAGATGCAGAGGGCACGTGTCTCACAATGCTGGACAGCGGATCCCGGGTGCAGTACCCTTCTCACAATCAAGTAACGCGCCTTAGCAAAGCAAGGCGCAGCCTACAAATCAGCAGCTGAAGGACGGTCATGCTTGCGCCTCTGAGTCAAGCTGGTGCCACTTACCTGCCAGGGTTGGCATCAAACCCAATCACATAGTAGAATATTCCGACCAGCACAGTGGCGAGGGCAAAGGATACAGGGATGCGCATCAGGGTAGTGGGCAGGCAGTAAGCCCAGCTGGGGTAGTAGTGCCTGGCATGCTGCAGGCAGTGAAGGTTATGAGTTGCCTTGGCTGGATGCAGGGGCTTGGTTGACATGCTGCAATGTGCATGAGTGAGGTGTATGGGGTTGAAGGAAGGGTTGAAGGAATGCAAAGCAGACGTATGCAGCGCAGGCATGCACGTGTGCAGGGCAGAGCCTCAGAGGAACTGACCTGCAGGTAGAACGTGTCCAGGCCCTCGACAAGAATTGCCATCTCTGCAACACTGCCACCATGTCAGACGACAGGGTGCTGGGGAGCTGCCACAGCAAGTCCAGCAACCAACTGCACCTGCGAAGTTGTCCATCATGATCATGACCAGCAGCCCAAAGGGCACTGTGACATACTGCAGGTCAGTTGAGGCAGCTGAGTGTTGCATGAAATGTTGGCAGACGACGTTGATGCAGGCACATAGCCCTGCCCCAAGCATGAAATACATGCTGCAGTGCAGCAGAAGCAGAAATGCTGCCCTGCCTGTCATACAGACAGCACCATTGCAGCAGAAGCAGGACCAGCGTGCTGACCAGCTGCATGGAAGGCCATCAAGGAGGCAGAAACAGGAGCACTGTCCTGCCAGATATATGAGAGAGAGCAGCAGTGCAGCAGGGCAAAAGGACCGCCCTGCCAGAAGCACAGGCAGCAGTTCTGCAGCAAAAGCCGGGACAATGCGCTCACCAGCTGCCCATCTGTGACAGAGTTCTGGGACATGGTGGGGCGGATGAGCAGGGTTGCCACAATGAGCGCAATGCCTGCAGTCTGGACCAGTCGGCTGATGTAGACTAGGCTATTTCTCTTCATGATGATGATCTACAGGGCAGCAGGGGCAGTGTGAACAGGTTCAATCGTCTGCTACCTCTGCTGCCAGCTTAAGGGAAGTGACCACCTTCGGCTTTAATGTGGCTGCAGCAATCCTCTGAGCGGCAACTCAGCAAACATCTCAAGCAGAACCATTGCTGTCTGACATGCTGATCTATCAGACAGCCTGTCACTGGATCTGGGGGTCTCAGAGTTCAAAGTCGACAACTGTGCAGCTGCCCATGCTCACCTCACGCCAGAGGCAGACCTTGAAGACAGCCCAGGGCCCCAGCGCATACTTTCTGCGCACCAGCGGATCCAGGCCTGACTTCTGCAGATCTGCTGGAGGCTTCTGCTCAGCATCCTCCAAAGCCTGCAGGGCAGGCGGGTGAAAGAGCGCATGTCATCATCACATCATCATCATCATCATGGAGGTCCAGCAGCAGCAGGGACAAAAGCCTGTGCACAGGCAGTAAAGTGTGCAAACGAACGCAGTTCAAGCCTGGCGGGCTGCAGCCATCTGGCATACAGTGGCTCCAGCATGCATACCAGTGGCTTGCCTGCATGCTCTCCTGGTAAATGTCTGATTGCATGAACTGCTCTGCGAGCTGTTTGACAGGGAAGAAGCTCCAGGCCTCCTGCCTAATCCAATATTGCTGCAGTAGTAGCAGATCAAGTTGGCCAGTCAGACTACAGCAATCACAACGACGCTCACATGCATCTTTTGGTGGTCGCCGGACCACCACAAATCACCGCTCACCTTCTGATCTTTGGGAGAGCAGACCTGCAGCACAAAGCAATGTCTCAGCTTGGCACCAAGCTTGCCTCTATGCAGCGCGATCACTGCCCCACTGAGTGCTTGCACAGCAGCGCATGCCAGTGGTGCTCACATCCATCAGGCAGGCTGCCTGACAGTGACAGCTTGTCAGTGGGGCCTGACCTCCTGGACGAAGTCAGCTGGGTTCTTCCGCTCAGGCGGCTGGAAGCCGACAGTGCTGAAGTATGGCAGGATCTCCTGTCTGGGACCGTGGAACACCATACGACCTGCAGGCAGACACTGCCCTGTTGCCGTGGGTGTGTACCACTCAAGCTTGAGACACTCAGTTGCCGACCACATGCACCTGCTCAGCGTCAGCCTGGCCCTGCATGCCGTGGTTCCGTGCTGCAACAGCGTGCGCCACATAAGCACACTCATATGTTGCCCAGGCCCTCAACGTTACTCACCATCGGCCAGCAGCATGATGTCATCAAACTCGTCCCAGACCTGCACAGCAGATTGCCTGAGTGCAGCACTCAGCAATGCATGCGGCAATGCTTGGACACAGCCTGCCTGCCAGTACCATCCAGCATGCACCTACAATACAGCATGAGGCCAGATAGGTCCAGCACACACTCACAGAGGCCAGGTGCACCCCAGGCACGCGGGTGAGCAGTAAGTCCAACGACTGCAGGTTTTGAAATTATGTGACCACCCTGCTGCTGTCCATAGTCACCGGCCCACCTCGGGTGCAGGCTGCAGGAGGGCCACCAGCAGAGTGGCCTCGCCCAGGTGCGCCATGTGCTTCAGGCAGCGCACGATGGTAAAGGTGGTGGAGGAGTCGAGCCCTGCAGCATGCAGTCATGTGAGCTTGGGTGAACGCTCCATCACAGGCTAGGAGCCCTGCAGCAGACACGCTACAGCCGCAGCAAGGGCTCAGTAGCTTCCAGTGCTCAAAGCGGCAGACACTGCCTGCACAAGGCCTTGGGAGGCAAGGGCAGGCTGACCTGTCGAAATCTCATCCATGAGCAAGACTTGGAATGGGCCAACCATTAAGTCGCCTGCAGCACATTGAGCAGGGAAGCGTTCTCAGTGCGTGCATCTGCTCAAGAAGTGCATGGAGGCCTGCGCTGCAGTCCTAGCCACAGCTTGCCCTGACAGCTGCCCCCAACGCAAGGCACAGTGCATTTTTGCCTGAGGTGCTTGTCCCCTGTCTGTGCTGCACAGGGCCAGATCACGATTTACAACGGGGTGCTGATTGCCTGCCTGCATTCCACTGTAGCAGATCTTGGACTCTGAATGGTGCAGGTCGTGTACATGGGTACGCTCACCGGTGGAGACACGTTTCTTCTGGCCCCCAGACACCCCTCTGATGACATCATCCCCCACCAGGGTCTCCCTGCACTCCTGCAGCAGCCAGGGGGGGGAAGTTAGCGCAGCGAGGGCGCAGGCAGCTTCGGTGCGGAGGCAGGTCCGCTGCCTGCTGGCTACACGGTGGTGGCCGCTTATGGTGGCTGCTTACGGCCTGGCTGTCTGCAGTTGTTCCCTGGTGAGTCCTACTTGAGGCCCACATGGCAACTGCCATGCCATCTGGCCCATCTCATGCTGTGCAGAAAGACACAATGCTATGAGCATGCTGAAGCTGGTGGGCGACTTTGGTGCCACTGATGGCATGCAGCTGCCGCACGCAGCACCAACACCGCTGTGAGGCCAAGCAGCAACAGCACACCTGGTGCCAACAGCGGAAGCTGCTGACCCTGTCCCGCATGCCACCCACTGTCGGGCCAGCAGCTGAGCCAACCTGCTGGCCTGGCACCACGCACAATGCCTGTGAAACTTGGCAGCAATCCACCTTGGCAACTCACCCCCGCCATCAAGCCCCGCAGCAATGTGGCCAGCAAGCAGCCTAGCCTAACAACTGCACCTGGGCTCTACAACTGAGAGCTGCACAGAGAACTTGCCGTCAAGCCCAGGAGCGACAGCACCATCTCAGTGGACATGCTGCCTGTGATGCCTTCGCGCAAGCGAGCCCGCAGGAAGGCATCCACCCCAGCATCGGGCTTGATCCCAGCCTCCCTCTCCCGCGACTCCAGCTCCTTCAGCAGGGCTGCAGCACAGGCAGTGCCATATGTCAATTGCCTTCTGCAGTCTGTGCCTGTTGCAGAGTGGCCAACATATCTTTGTGGGCTGACCCGTCGCCAGGGACAGCCAGCCCACTAGGCAGGCTCAGCCAGCAGGCATGAAGAGCCAGAGCAAGTGACTCTAGCAGCATGCGTGCACAGTTTTGCAGGCTCAAGCCTCAGGCAGCCGCAGAAGAGCCAACAACGCTTCTGACTGCATGTGGGGTGCCAGTCTGGCCCGACCAAAGTCATGGCTTTGCTGCAGTCTCTTGGGCATGGGCTGTGACCACAGACAGGCACCATGGCTGCAGGCATGATCACATGTCAGCAATGGAGAGGAGCACCAGCTTTGATGCAAGGGTATACATACAGTGATGCGGCCTGTGAAAGGACAGCCACATGATGACTCAGGCTCACAGCTGGCCAGAGAGCAGCGGCCATGGCCGGGCTGCCAGCTGTCAGGCAAGCCAGCCACTCACCTGCCAAGCTCCCGGTGCCCAGGCAGCGTGCGCTGAAGTCCAGCGTCTCTTGCACTGTCAGCTTGGCAATGTGGATGTCTGTCTACACGGCAGCAGTAGTTTGCAGCTGGCCAGCTTGCATTTGCAATGAACTGTGACTTCATGTGACTCCACTGCAGTAGCAGACATGTTGACTTTGGAGGCACCAGGGCATAAAGAACTTGAAACTGATGAGCACTTTGGCAGCATATGCTGGTGCATGCCAGTGAGCTGTGCCGCATCTGCCAGCACCAAGGGTGACAAAAACAAACCGACCTGAGGGACATAGGCTGCAGTGCGCTCTGGGTAGAACTTGTGGAGCGGTTCGCCGTTGTAGCTGACGTGACCCTCAACCTGCAGCTGGGCACTGCTGTGTCACACAGAATGTAGGCAGCTGGGCCCTGTCGCATGGCGGCAATGAGCTGCCCACAGCAAGTACAGCAGGGTTGCACGCAGAGAGCGACCAAATTTCAGACGGTTGCACACCATGCAGAGGCAACACAGCCCAGGCTCCCCTCTATTTGTGCTGACCCAGCACAGTGCTGGAACGCTGGAAAGCTGCCTTGCCGCGCAGCTCTGCACGCGCTATGCAGCAAAGCCATTCCACCAGGCCTCTTGATGTCCATATTGGCAGCACATGCAGCATGTCTTTGCTGCAGAGACGCTGAACAGCTGACCTTGAGGCTTGAGTCCTTCTGCAGCAGGCCGCTCAGCAGCTTGAGCAGCGTGCTCTTGCCACCACCAGGTGGCCCCATCAGCAGTGTCAGCCGTCCCTGCAGGGGGCCCACAGATCTAGCAAGAGCAGAATTTGCGGGGGAGAAAGGGTTGAGGCATCAGCAGCATCAGGTGTCCCGGCAAAGAGCCCACAGATCTGGGAGCCATGTTCACAAGGAACTGCAACACATCTGGGAGCCCAGGGCGAGGTGAGTGATGTTTGGCAGGAGCTGTGCGAGGGCCAGGAAGCTGTAGTCAGATGAGTGATATCCAAGAGCTGTGAGGACAGATGTGCCAAGAGATATGCTTCTCCGGTGCTGTCAGGCAGCCAGGAGGACTTGGCTGCCCCCACCATGATGCTTACTTGTCCAGTTGCTGATGGCTGCCAGATCATTTGTTGCACAGAAGGGTGTGCAACAAGGCTGCATGCTTGTCCTTGTCCTGCCCACATCGCAGCATGACCACAGACTGACCACCCAGAAGGTTATGTGCCTGCTGCTGCTGGCAGGATGTTGATCAAAGCAAAGGCCTCAGTTGTACGCAAAGTACAAAAAGACTCACAGGTCGCAGGATGCCACTCAGCCCTTTCAAGATGTTGATGGACCTTTTGCTCCCACGACTCAGCCTGAGCATTGACAAAACATCCTGCAGGTGGCAGAGCAGTGCTTGGCATTGCAGTCAGGCGCCTCTGCTACCAGGGAGCATTGCTTTGCGGGCCTTTATCGCATCAAAGTCTGGGTTGCTCATGAGAACACCACTCAAGGAGATCTGCTCCAGAGACTCCGCCCACAGAGGGCTGTCTAAAGCACCAGGGCCTTGTGCGAAAAGCTGTACCTCACCTCCGCAGCATTGAGGACACTATTAGGCAGAGTAGGAAGGGCCCTGGACCCCACATTTACGGTAGCCCGCACTGAAATGTCCCTGAAAAGGACAGGGATTGCCGGCTGGCGCAGGCCCACCCTGCACAAGCCACAGTTGAGAACTTTGCTTGGCAGATGGGCACAGTGCTGTAAACACATCGTCTCCCTACAGCAGCTGCGCGTCACGGCACAGCTGAGGGCCATGGACAGGCACAAGGAAAGGGCCTGTGCTGCCAGGCATTCTTGGCCGGTAGAGGTGAGCAAGGCCCAGGCCAGACAATGTTGGATGCTTCACACATCTGCAGCGGCGTCCATGCAAAGCTGTGCCAATCAGGCATGCTCCTGGTGTCTGCAGTGGTGCTCAGCCCACCTGTCCAGCCTCTCAGAATACTTTTGAAGGAATACCTCATTGCTCTGCTCCTCTGTGGCCAGAGCTGCGCCCAACACTTTGCGTCGTGCGGCTGGGTCCAGTGGCTCTGCAGGGTCCATGCTGCCCACTCCTGCATCCTTGCCATTGCTCACAGTGTGACTGCTGGATTTAGCATCTGTGGCATGCTTCCTATCCTGCAGATGCAGGTCCAAGGGTTAAGACTTCAGTGCATCTGGAGCTCATCAGGCAGGTCCAGCTGCATGCACAGTGTCCTGCAGCTGCAGAACATTATATTGGTGATGCCCAGCACACCCATCTGTGACAGACATGCTATGAATGTCGGGTCTTATTCATGCATGAAGTGTCTCTTGCATGCAGATGCCTCACCTCCAAACATCAGTATGCTGGCATGAGAGTTGCAGCCACCTTGATGCTCACACTGCAGGATGATGCATGTTGGGTGAGAGGACTCACATTGACAGATTTCGCTACTCCATGCTCCTGTCCCTCTTCCGCCCTTTCCAGCTCAGGACAGGACTCCCCACCAGAGCTTGATGATGGCTTTTGGTCAAGATCAGAGTTTGCTAACGGCCTCATTGGTAGTCAGCCAAATGGCCAGCTTGTGGATCAGCCAGTACACAGAACTGGCCGGCCCCCACCAACGTTGACCAGTCACTTATCATGCTTTATTACGTTACATTGGCTAGGTCATCACCAATGAGCTGGAAAATGTTTTGTTTTGGCATGTCTCAGCTGGCTGACTGCACCTGCAATCTGGCCATTGGGTCTGACACCCGCTGCACGCTTTCCAATGCGACTGGCTGGCTGCACAGGGGGCAGCACTGCTGTGCTGCAATGACGCGCTCAAAGGCTGCACCTCTGCAGGGAAATTGGCAGGCTGGACACTCTGCCCAGTCGTCAAGCTGCATGCGCATCCCTGCAGACACGATGAGGGAGCTGCTGCTTGGTTACCGCACAGCAATCTTGAGCTGCGTGCTGCTGGGTTGCCATGATAAGATTTGAAAGATCACGCACCCGCAGCACCGGGCAGCATGACGGGCTGACCAATCAAAGTGCAGGGGCCAGCACTCAAGCAGCCTTAAGCTGTGTGCTTGGCATGGCTCACCGCTGGCAATGCAGAAAGGGATGATGTTCTGACACTGCACGCAGTCCAGCTCAGTCTCTGGACCCTGAGCGCCGCAGAAGGGGCATGCAGAAGTGGCCTCCTCCTCCTCTTCCGCTCTGCATGGCAGAGCCAAACGTGTATTGCCCAACATGCACTTGGCCCCCACCCAAGGGGGGGTGTCAGAAAGGCCAGCTGTTTTGGGCTGAGCCACTGTGTTACCCATCTAGCGTTAGGGGGACCTCTTCAAAGAGGTTTCAGGCCTGCCAGTGTAGCAGACCTCTACCCGAGCAGTGTCTCAATTTGATCATCTGAGGGCAGGAGCATGCGCAATGCAGCAGCTGCACGGAGAGGGCACTGCTCCTGCTGCACTATAGACTCTACCCACCAGCACTCAGCGGCCTGCTTGCCTAAGTCAATCTGCCCTCATGCACATAAGGCCAGGTTGCAGCCACTCAAAGCTCAGCTGCAGCGTACATCACCCCGCAGCAGGGGTACATACTAACCCAAAGGGCTCCTAGCTGTAGCCCATATGAAAAACACTCACTTCTCTCTCTTCCGGACCAGCGTCTCAATTTTGCGCTTGTACGCTGGATTGATATCGTTCTTGTACTCTGGCCGCATCAACATGGCTGCATATTCAAAGGCTGTGCTTTTTAGGTTAGCACGCTGGCACTCCACCACGGTGGAGGTCAGGATCGGCACCACATGGCGCGGGAAGCGCGAAATGTTGCGAGCCACGCGGACTAGCATGTGGGCAGCCCCCTACAGGAAGGAGATCAGTGTGACAGCTTGCCTTGCAGACGCCTTGCAGATGCTGGATTCCCGACAGTCTTACCAAGGTTTGCCAGCTGCAGGGCTGACATTAGCTGCAGACATGGGCTGCCCACGGCATGCCTTCAAGAACGAGACATCAAGCCATGACTTACCCCTTGATTTATCAACATTGACATCCCGCTCGGCATATGGCTCAACCCATGCTTCCCCATACGAGCCCGCTCCCAGGACATGAATGGGTACATGGCGGGGGAATGTAGCTTTGCGACCATAACCCTCCACATCACACTGCTTCCGCAGCTCTGAACGGTTGCTGCAAACTCACCCTGTGGTCGCCCATGCGAACCAGGGTTTTGACCAGGATGTAGCTGTGCAGCAGCATGAGGGAACGCGTCAGCCCTGTAGGCGGGCGCCTCCCCTGCTGCACCAGGTCCCTGATGGTCCCCACCAGTTGCTCATGTGCAACCTGCAGGGCATGGAGGCAGCAGGTGAGGACCGCCCTTGCCCGGCTGCGTGCAGCCTGTGAACGTCAGCCTGTGAGTGGGGCTGGCACCAGCTGCACGTCAGCCTGTCGGAGCAACCCTGGCAGCCTGTGAGGGCAACCGTGGCTGCCTCACCTCATCTACTGCATCTAACCAGCATGTGAGACCAACCCCTGCTGGTGTGCATGCAGCCTGTGGGCGTCAGCCTGTAACTGCTGTAGAGACCAGCTGTTCATGTGGGCATGTCTGCCAGTGAGGGCAGCCTCTGCTGCCTGCATGCAACCACTGGGCCCCATCACATGCACGGCATCAAGTGACAGCATTGGAGGGCAGCCCCTGCAGCGCTGTATGCAGCCCGTGGGCACCAGCCCATGGTTTGACAGCTACCGCTGCTGATGACAAACCTGCAGGGCAGGTTGCAGCATCAACTCAGCAGGTGCAGTCATCCCAATGCCTTAGCCCATCTGGAAAGCACATGAGTGGCAGCCCTTGCCAGACCGCATGCAGCCTGTGGGGGCAGCCGATATGAACAGTGACACCAGACGGCCTGCAGCCTCAGGTGCAGAGGGCAGGGGCAGATCATGGACCGTATCTCATATTGACAACAACATCATTTGACAAAACCCTAGCAAAACACAACAAAGCTGATTACAAGGCATTTTTGCGGGAAGTTCTGCTCAGAGGCCCGCTTGCCAAGGACCCTGCAGCATGTCAGCTCAGGCACCATAGTGGATACCTGGCAGTTTTCTGCCTCTTGCTGGGGAACCTGCCACGGCGAAAGACGCCTCAGCACTTGCAGTGTATCAGCTGTTGTGCATGCACCTGGAAGTCCCTGGCTGCTGCCCCTTGTCCACTCACAGCTAGTCCCACACCAAGTTGACTGCTTAGCAACCTGCTGCAGTCCCAGTGCGCACTGTAGCTGACCTTGTAGTTCCCTGCCTCCTGGTCCTGACGCGCCAGGCCCACTGCAAGCTCAGCCGCCTCATCAAAGTGGCCCAGAGCCATCTTTAGCAGTAAGAGGTTGCCAGTGTCGGGGCCTGCCCCGCCAGGCTCCCCCTCCAGCAGTGCACTCAGCTGCTGTATGAGAGCCGGATCCTTGCTCTGCACAGCCACCGTGACTGCCTTGCGGACAGCCTCTCCTCCAGCCTGCGCATGTAAGGAGATAGGGTCCTTCTAAGGGGAGCAGACGTCCAGTGGCCTGCCACAGCTTCTTGGTCTGTGACACACAATGACACCAGCTGCACAGGCAGTCGGCTGGCGGGCTGATACAGCCATGCTGCAGGGGAGCCTCACTTTCAGATGCATGACCTGCATTATGTCCCTTTCTAACAGTGATGTATATTCAGCAGGCCCACCCCGACCCTGTGCCAGCAGCCACCTCTGACAACAGACCATTCCATTAGCCAGATCTTGACAGTGGGCTGCTCCAGCAGCCTGGCCCTGACAGTGAAGTGTGCTAGCAGCTGACACTGACTGTCAGGTCATCGTTACAGCGGGCCTCCTTGAGGTCTGCACTGTGCCCTCCAGCAGCCCCGCGTTGACTAAACAGTTGGACGCCCCTCTGCATCTCGGATCAGCCAGCAGCATATTTGCATTGTTCATGATTCCAAGACCAGAAGCCTGCCATGATGATCATGACCTCCAGCCAGACCGCCTTGGAAATGCAGTCAGCTGCCCACTCTGCAGTCACAACCAGCCAGCAGCAAGATCTGGTTACCTGCTCCCCCAGACCAGGAGCGCACCTTGAGGTAAAGCTGCAGTGCACGCTCCAGCTGGCCTGCCTTGACAAAGCTATCGCCTGCGGGTTCTGCAGCCCCCCTGACTTCGTAGTAGTCTCCCACGCGGGCAGCCTCTGCAGCTGAGTTGGCACTCTCGGTCAGGCGCACATAGGCATCCATCTCGTCATGCGTCTGGGCCAACTCGAATGCCCTCTGTGGCTGCTGGGCCAGCAGCAGGAACTCCACGCCCGCCTGCAACACACAGACCCACAAGGTTTCCTGCTATCCAATAAACCCCACCAGGGCAGCTGTAACTGCCTGGCTGCCTGGCTGCCTTGTAGTGCTCCAGCAAACTGCCCCAACACTAGCACTGACCTGGGACAGCCGCAATCACTAGGCTGCCTGTACCTTGCCCCAGCACACCGGGGTCATCTATGCCAGGACTTCATCCTGTCCTGAGAGTTCGCATGCTGCAGCTCAAGCTGTGCTTGAGCAAGACTGGCAGGCTGTGCTGAAGTCGCAACCAGTCACCCCACGGCCTGCCCTAACCTGGTTCCCCCTACCACCAAGCAGTGCGGAGCTACCAGGGCACCCTGCCCCACACTGAGGCCCACTTTGCAAGCCCAAGTGGTCGCCCCTGCTCAACAGAAGAACCCAGTCATGCTACACATGCCCCCAACTAGAATTGGCCAACTTGCCATGCCAAGCTGCCAGGCACCCAGCCCCACGCTGAGCCCTAATCGCAAGGGCACATGGGCAGGCTGGGCTGCAGCCCAAGGACATCAATCTGGCACCACCACTGACCTGGAAGTCCCCTGCGACCACGCAGTACTGAGCCACCAGGGCGGCCGCCCCTACGCTCCTGCTGCGGCGGGCCAGCGCTGCAGCCTTATGGGGGTTACGCAGCTTGTCTAGATTCAGGCGCACTACCGCCTCTACTTCACCAGCAGCCTCATATGCACCAGAGGCCTCTGCAAACTTGCCCTCGCCTGCAGCCGGGCACAGGCAGGTGTCACATCCCACCATGCACCGCAGCGCATTAGTGGACAGCTTTAGGCTTGGCCGGCCCGAAGCAGCGCCTCCAGCTTTCGGCTAACTGGGCTGATCAAGCCTGGCCTGTAGCAGGGCTCAGCCAATAGCAGTAGCACTACTGCCTTTGGCTGCAGAGGTGTGCAGCCAGTAAAAAGGGGCTGTGCACTCCTGTCCATGCAGGGCCCAGCCAGATTGCATGGGTCAAGCCTCACCTGCAGCAGAGGCCTCTGCAACAGGTCTCTGCAGCACCACCACTGTCACTACAGATTTGCCCCAGAGATGAGCTGCTTGATTCTGCTGCAACAAAAGGTGGAGTAGCTGGCTGAGCAGGTCTGTAATGGCAGCAAGCTGACAAATTGCGCCAACATATGGTCTGCTTGGCTCAGATGGCTGCTCGCTCACTGCCCAGGTTGCAGCATGCCAATCAGCTGCCCGCCTGCAAAGGACTCACTTTCTTTGGCCTTTGCATACTGTAGCTGCAGCTTGGGGGATACCACACGCCCCATCAGTGGCTGAGCCATGTGAAAGGCCTTGGTCTGGATATAGATGCCTGCCGCCTTCTCCAGCATGCCTGCCTTCTCGTACAGCTCCGCAGCATCCTGCACAGCCAGTAAGCATGTGCCTAGCATAGACTTTGCACCAGATACTGATCATACCCCGTCTTGGAGACAGGTCCTGTGCATGTCTGCCTGCTCACAACCCTTCCACAAGCTGCATAGGCGTGACAGTGGTCAGCATGGAGCCTTGTCCAGTTGTGAGCTAACGCGATGTCCTCGAAGAGCCATTGGCACCCTCAGCTTGCCACTCAAAGACTCAGCGTGGCAGCACTGACATGTTAAGATGGCCTATGCCCCTCATTGCTCAGTCAGCAAATCATGAGGCAAACAAACTCCCACCTTGAGCTGCCCCATACCCTCCAAAACCTGGGCGCATTCCCGGCAGAGTGCCTCGCTGCCGGACTGCAGCGCCAGAGCGCGCCCCTGCCGCACGTCACCCATATGGATCGTGCACCGCGCAATGCCTGCATTGCAAGCTGCCTCTTCTGCAGCATCCTGCTGACCACCTGACCCTGCAGGGAGCCAACACCTGCTCAGCTGCAATATTGAGGGAAGACATGTGGTGCACTGTGGACAACGAGAATGAGACACACTGCCACCTGGATGTGCTGTACTCTGCAGCTTTGCCTACAGTTGTGATAGGATTTGCTAAGCATGTACACATGCACATGGCAGATCACTGAAGCAGCTGCCATTGCAGCTTTGCAGGGTTCTTAACAAGGTCAAGTGCCCCTCACACAAGGCCTGCAAATCCTACCTGCCATGGATAGACTCTGCTGGAAGAAGCCAAGGGCTTGAGCATACTCCCCATGAAGCTCCAGTTGCTGCAAGCATGCATGCTGAATCGTCAGGGACGATGTAGTGCACAGCAAAGTTGGGGTCAGGGAGAAGCATGCAGCCTTGCGCATGGTGCACCTGCATGGCGAAGATGCAGTTTAAGCCTCCTTTAGTCCTGCTGTGACAGTCCATTGGGCGCAGACGTCCCAAACAAGGCATCAGGGACACCTGACAGAAAGTGAACAGACATGTGCCACAGCAGCACCCTTAAAAGGGACTTCAGATCACACAAGTGGATCCTGCAAGCATCTGACCTGGGCATACTGCCTGGCCAGGGGCTCTGAAGCTGCAGGGTCCAGCTGCTGAGCCAGTGCGAGAGCCTCTGCCCATTGCTGCAGGTCCTTGCGCATCTGCAGGGCTGCTGCGGGGCAGCTGCTGCGCAGGAACAGCTCCTGCAAGACCCGCGAGGGGTTCAGTGTCGCTGTGCCGAGAGACCATTCTTCGGGACAGCGGTACAGTTCTCTGATGTTTGCTGTGGCATCGCACACTTTGCACGTCTACCCTGAGGTTGTGGCAGGCTGTGCTGAGATGTTTCAGGGCTTGCATCAAACCTCTCAGAGTCAGCACTATGCAGTGACACTGAAAGCGCACCATGCAACCCTGTGCAGCTCAGCATGAAGCACTGAGCTCGCTGTGTATAAACATTTCCCCTCCTTACCTGTGCAGTGTTGTAGTCCCCGCCCTGCAGCACAATGAGGTGCCCTGCCAGCAGGTGCTTGTCCTCCACGCAGTCTAGGCGCTGCAGGCTGAGCACCATGCTGGCGTCTCCCACCATTCGAAACGCCCTGCAGCCACGGGAGACGGCCGCATGCCTTCCTCGGCTGATGATTGGAAGGGCTCTGAGTTAACTTGTGAAAGGGGCATACTCCTAGTGCAACTGCCTGCGCTGTCTAGTCTCATTCAACATATGGCACATCGGGTGAGGCCACATGATCAGCAGTTGTGCTTTGTTGACCACGTGCGATGCAACGCTGCCACTGGCAAACGGTCTGCAATCGTGGCGGTCAACAATTTAGCCCAGGCTTGCCTGATAGCCAGCTGCACGTCCATGGTGTGCATGGCGTGGGCAGCCAGAGCGCGCCAGGCCTCCGCACTCTTGAGCACCAGGGCACACTGCCAGGCCTCCTGTGCCTGGTTCAGCAGCAGGGCAGCATCGAACCGCCGCCGCAGCTGCTGGGCACTGCGCAGATGAGCACGAGTCTCCTGCAGCAAATTTGCCATGCTGTCACATCAGGGCATGCCACTGTGCTCGGCTGCTGAGCGCTGCACAGCTGATCACTTGCCTCCTGCAGCCCAGCATGCAGGAATTGCCAAGGGAGAGAAGATGCGCATGCATGATTTGTCCAGATCAGCCCTGGTGTGGCTTGCAGCTGGTGGAGGCGCTTGTCGGCGTATGTGCAGCTTGAGAATGGCCAGATATGCAGCAGAGGCAGCCAGACAACTGCATCGCTGCTTGTCCGTCAAGCTGTTGTGCCAAGCAGGCTTGACAGGAGTCTGCAGAGTGCAGCCAGGTCCAACAAAGCTAGTTGATGGCAGTGCTGCCTGCAGGCTGATGTCTGGGACCCCAAGCTGGGCAGTGCCAGCAGCACATGGTAATGGTGTCCCCCAGTCAAAGTGGTCCTCATCCCAAGCCAAGCCTCACATGTGACCGTCCCGAAGAGGGTGCAGCCAACAGCAGACTGACAATGCAGAACAGAAGCAGTCACTCGCGTCTCACCAGCAGGGGTGCATGGGTGGCCAGCGTCAAAGTGTTAATGCCACCTCCCTTCATCTGGCAGGTCATGGCGCCATTGTTCAGCACCAAGGGGACATAGCCAGGCGGGCAGGCCTGGCTGGCCAGCAGTCTCACACCTATGCACCAGCAGTGTTGCTGAGAGCAGACCACATGGCAGATGCGCACTGCCAATGCTTGCTGACAGCAATGAGATGCACTGCCAGCTCAAGGACGACTGACCAGCAGGAGACATCTTGCATGCGGTGCAACAGCAATACTGCTGAGAACCATGGTTCAGACCATTGCACTGCCAGCATTGCAATGCTGCTGGCTCAAGCTGCACTGGCTGGCAGGAGCGCCTGCCTTCACCATTTGAAGATTATGCCTGCTGCCGGACGACATCCAGGGGTGCTCTGAGCTCAACTCCACAGGAACCAGGCTAAGCCTGCTTTCTCAGTGAGCAATCAGCAAAGTGATGTGTTTGCAGTCCGCTTCTGTGCCAGGACAGTTGCTGCAAGCCCTGCTGCTGGAGGTCAGGCAGGGGCACTGTCCAATACGAAGCATGTAGTGCAGCCCAGCAGCCTGGCTACACCAGTGGACCCGTTTCAGCCAAGTCAGTCACCTGCGCCGCTCAGGGATGTGGGGGTGTGGAGGAAGAGGCCAAGGCGCCGCCCATCAGACAGCAGGAACACGTTCAGGTCTGCAGTGTCCCACAGGGCCACCTCTGTAGTCGCGCTCCACTCAGGGACACGTAGCAGCTGGTCGTCCACCGCGTTGAACAGCCACATGCCCATCTTTGCGTCCTCAAATAGCAGCCTGCAGGTGGCAGCAGCCAGCAAGCTCAGCATGCAAGGGTATCAGCATTGAGACAAATGTGTTAGATAAGCCTGTTTTAGCAATCTCGAATAGCAGCGGCAGCAATACGGAGCAAAAGTGACCAGCCACACTTGTGCGGTGGGCCACAGTGGTGACCTCAATAACCAGCCTGCTGCTTGCAGGCAGGCATCATAGGCTGGTGAGCACCTGCGTTGTGCCTTTGCCGGCCAGGGTCTCACCCAATAACACCAAAAGCCAGGCATCAAGTCAATGAAGCCTGAGCCTGTGCCACACCCCCCCACCCTTCCTTTCCTTTGAATGGAATTGACTGCTACACTGCGATTTCATCATGCTGCACGCAGCGTACCTAGTGCCGACGGGCTGGGGAAACACTCGTCGAATGCCGGGCTCCTCATGCTTGAACTCGTTCAGCAGCGCCCTCGTCTCTGGCTGGAAGTACATCACCATCCCGCGCTGGGTCCCGCAGACCAGGAAGTGTGCGCTGAGGGCCATGCAGGTTACATCAGAGGGGGTGCCAGGGGCTGGGACCGAGAAGGGCTCTACAGTCTGTGCTGCCTCAATGGGATGGACATTGACACGCCCTGTAGGCATGCACAAGTGGAGTTTGCGTGTGACTGCAGGCCAAGAGGGCTTTCTGCTCTTCGATGCGCAGTGGCAGCCACAGCGATACGCCCCACAGACATGTAAGAGCCAGCCTGGGCTTGCGCCCCAGCTGGCAGCCCAGTCATGGGCTCTGCACCTGCATGACCCTGGACAGGATCAATTTGCTGTCATGAGGACAGCTGGTAGCTCAGCTGCCGTCAGTTTATAGAATGCTTATTATGCGGCAAGTACCCCATCCAACTGCACAGTGGCCCATGCATGGTCTTGCAAGCATGCGCCTAGTTGGCAGGCAGCAATGGCTCACCGTCAAATAGCACGGCAGCCCAGCTGTGGTTCAGGGCCAGCTGCTCCACACTGCCCAGGTAGTCGTGCTCTCCCACCAGCAATGGCACAGACCCCTGCTCAGGCAGTCCCAGCCTGTAGTACCAGGCCTGCAGCAGCAGCAGAGCACCACTTGCTCAGGCAGCAGAAGGGTCATCAGAAGCGCCAGGGGTACGGAGATTTCACACAACCCTTGCATTACTGAAGTCCTGCACATCTGGGTGTGCTGTCAGCTCCCCTAGGACACCGATACCTCTGCCACCGCATGCCCAGCAGTCCAGTGTTGTTCATAGTCAATGCAGGAGGCACTGGAAGTCCAGTGCCAGATGTGGCACCATGCAGTGCAGCAGGCGGTGCTTGCTTTGTAAACAGTGGAGCTCATGGGGCCATGCAGCGCTCCTGATGCCTGGCCAGACAACTCAGCAGCAGAGCCCGGACCCAATTGCAACATGGTCTACACTGGCACCCTTGGCTCAGCTCCAAACTGGGCCAGATACATCAGAGGAGAGTGTGCAACAGCCCCTTCAGCCCAATGCTGGGCCTGGCACCAGAGGTTGGCAGCCTTGGCATATGAGCTCCAGCTAGTCTCACCACCGGACAGCCATACTGCCCAGCACATCTCAACAGGAAACATCCCTGCCTTATTGTTCATGCCCACTGCCACATGAGCAGGGCCCATGCCGATGAAGGCTGGCTCTGTCTGGATGAGAATGCGGCGCTGCAGCCCCTGCTGCCCGCTGTCCAGGATCGTCAGCTCCTGCAGGGATGTCAGGTAGGCCACGCGCAGGCCCCAGGCAGCATTGACCACAGGCAGCGAGGCCAAGTAGTTGTGCACCTGCCCAGTCTGCAGGGCAGGGACAATTGTGGTGACTTCTCCAGTGTGTGCAGTGCAGGGTGTCGACTGGGCAGCCCCTCAGTCTGCAAGGTAGGACCTGGCTTCTGACCTCCTAATGATGTGCAGTGCAGAGACTAGGGTGTCCAATCTACGCCTCAATGATGACCTTCAGAGTGTGCAGACTGCAGGCGTCAGATGGGCAGCTGCCCTGTCTGCAGGGCAGTGTCACTGCATTGGACCCTCCTGGTGGCTTGACTGGCGACAAGGTGAGGACTGTGGCAGATGAGCACAGCATGCAGCTGAACCTTACTGTCCCCGCTGTGCTCTAATGCATGGCTGAGTTACGCTGAGACAGGAGTTGGGCAGCTACAAAGGTGCTGAAGTGTTGTCAGCCAAAACCCCTGTGCGGCCTTCGAGCATGCAGCACCCTGCGGCACAGCAGGTGCTGCATCCTGCCAGCAATGCTGCAACTCACAGTGGTGGCCACTGTCAGCAGCTGCCCATCCGGTGTCCAGCCCACAGCTGTGGCCACCTGCCCAGGGTCCAGCTCCACCGCATCTCCCCGCAGCTCCAGCATCTCGCCAGACAGGTCAATGACCTTCACGCTGCTCCCGCCAGCCACAGCTGCCGCATCAGATGCCAGGGTCAGCAATTGATTGGCAGCACAAACCAGGGCAGGCCAGAGCAGCAAGCCACAGCAGCTGCTGTGGTCACTTACGGCAGCGCATCAGGCAAGAGATGGACCTGATGGGCTTGGTGGCTGCTGCTGCGTCTCCATGGCCCCAGCTGCAGCAGCGGTCCCTCAGATGGGACGTGTGCCATACCGGGCGCTGTGATGGATGCCACGCTGGTGCGGGTCTGCCATCAGCAGACACTTGCAGCTGCCCTGTCCTCTGCTGGGTGATACTTGCTGGCGTCTTCATGACATCAGTTGTTCAGCTTGACTGACGTTGCTGACGTGGCACACGTCACACCTGGTGACCGCTGCTGCAGCCGGGGCCAGAACCAAGACATGCCTGCCCTGTCGAGGGCAGGACACACAGCCATAGTGGCCATGCCGCTGTGGTCGAGCAATTCAGGCCCACCTGCCCTGTTGAGAGCTGCACATACTGCCATGCTGGCGACGCTGCTGTTGAGGTACTTGGCGCTGTGCACCTCCTCACTCATCTCCTTGTTGTGGGTGCTGACCACCAGCACTTGGCCTGCAGCAGCAGGACAAAGGGCTACAGTACACTCCTGCTGAGCTGAGTAGATATGTGCAGTGCAGCTATGATGGGTACTCATGCCCACCAGTGCTTGCCTAGATCAAGGGACAAGGGCCTGCAGCCACAGGCCTGTTAAGTCATGCAGAGGATGCAAGTCCTGGCATGGTGGCTGTAGCTGCCGGCCATGAGTGCTTGCTGTGCAGCAGTGAGGCAAAGTACTGCAGTTGCAGGCCACACCGTGAGGGAGGGACAATGCAATTGGCACGGCCAACGCAAAGGGCCACTGCTGGCGGCTGCATCTAGCCTGTACAGCCGCCCACTGCAAGACCCATGAAGTCCACACCAGATTCGGATGTCAGGCCTAGCATAGGCTGCCTGCCCTAGGCTCAGTAAGGCAAGCAGCTCTGTTGTGCTGGTGTTCAATGCACACACTGAGCTTCTGCTTGCTTTTGCTGCCATCTGAAGCATGTAGGACCAGCGGCCATGCTTGGCACACCTGTCTTGAAGCCAATGAGGATGTAGCCTTCCCCAAACCACAAGTGCTGCTCAATGTCACCATAGCCCTCCTGGAAGGACAGCTCAATGGGCTGCTCAGCTGGGCGGACAGGATCCTGTACAGCCTGCAGCGCAAGGCACATGGCACTCTCACAGCGCGAACCACGAGGACAGCTGTATCAGCAACACAACTGATCTCTGAAAGTGTACAGCGGATTGCAAAGCCTCAGCTGGGTGGCATCCACTGCCCAGCAAGCGGCATGTTTGAACCTGGGGGCTGCACATGACTTGCACTGTGCATTGATGCTGATTGGCATGATGCAAGGATTGCTCAGCACGGAGGCATGAAGCCTTGCACAGGGCTGTTCTGCAGTCGACACCAGGATGGAAGACTTCTTAAGGTGGCTGGCATCGCCACCACACAAGGCTGCCAGCCCAGACTGACCTGACTGCCGTCACATACTGGCTGACTGACCTGAACCAGGAACCAATGGAAGATCCCACCATCATGGATGTTATTGTATTCTCCACGAACTCTGATAGCAAATTACAGTGTGCCCAGGGTGAGCCTAAGCCATGCTGCGCTGCCCCAGCTTTGTCCTCGGCAAGGCCACTGAGCCAGCACAACAGACTTGCCTGCACTAAGTAGAGGTTGCGACCTCCAATGTTGATGGAGACTGTTGTGTCAGCCCGCCGGGTCTGTGCGCCCTCCTCCTTCTTGTCAGCAAAGAAGAGCTCCCGGGGCTCTAGCTTGAGGGTGAAGGTGCGCACTGTGTCGCCAGAGGTGCCCTGGCTGATGCTGACCTGCAGCGTCAAGCTGAGGGTGAGGTGTTCTCAAGATGCCCTGGCCAACTAAAGATCTGCAGGCAGCCCTGCTGTATGACGTGGCTCTGAAGGCCTGGCCATCCAGCAGGCACTCTGACTGATAGCCAAACCCCCTCCACCAGCTCTCTGTCTGAACCCTAGGACAAATTCAAGGTGGAGGCCCCACCAGTGCATGAGGCTGCCCTGGGTGCAAGCAATGAGGGGCCTATTGGGGCCTGTGTTGCCGACAATTCCAGCCAGAGCTGCCAGCTCTGAATCTAGAAAGAGATCACTATACCCCAAGCAATAGCCTTCAGTCCTGCTCGCCAGCACCAGCAGCCCGCCCCGTCCTCCAGCTCTGCAAAGGATGCCAGATAGCAGCGACAGATGCCCTGCTGTGCTTGTGCTCACAGTGCTCTGCAGAACAGCCCACAGGATAGATTCTGCCTGCCAGGGCCAGCGGCCATCTAGGGCTTTAGCCACACCTGCCAAGGGACCCATCAGCAGATTTGCTGTGGTAATGAGCAAGCGACGCTCCTTACCACAGCCCACCTTGTCGTCCCTGCCAGCCAGCCTTATTAGCCCCCCCTGCCAAACCCAGATGCATCTGCAATCTGCTGTACAGACGGTCTGCTGTGCAGATGTGCTCCCTGCACTAGGTCTTCATCACAGCCCACCTGGTTGTCCTTGCCTGCCAGCGCCAGCAGCCCCCCGGCGCTCCACGCGCCACAGGTCACGCTGCGGGTGTGCTTGCCCATGATGGGCACCTTGCGCCGCTGAGCATGTTTGTACAGGACCACGTTGCCCTTGGAGGTGCCCAGGGCTAGGGTCTGCAAGGTTTTGCTCCAGCAGGCCACTGTGACCTCCTGAGACTGCAGCGCAGGGAGCAAAGGGTGACCCTGGGAGGTGCGCAAGGGTGACAGTTGGAAAGCAGTTGTCTGCAAGGCTGCTGCAGCAGCTTGAGGCCAGCTGGCAGCTTACACCTGCCATGCCACATGGCAGCAGGCCTCCCCTGTGCATGCAGCGGCTAGCTGGCATACTTGTCTGGTCCAGTGCTTGCAGCTGGAGCTTGGCCTGCACCAGAAGTTGTGGCATCTGCAAGTATACAATTCACCAGCACAGACCAGCCGGCAGGGAGATACCATGCTGCCAGCACTAGGTTGTGCAGCATGTGTACAGGAAACGTGGCGGAGTCACCTTGAGGCCGGCCTCTACTCGAAACACTTCTGCTGTGGCAGCAGTCCATACCAGCGCAAAGCCCTGGCCTCGTGGCAGCACTGCTAGGAGGTCACCCTCTGAGTCCCACTGCAGCATTGCAGCCACCTGCTGATGAGAAATACTGTGCTGCTCCGGCACAATCTGCAGTGGCTTGCAGCTTGCCGCACACAGCTGCTGCTCTGCCAAGCAACCAGATCGCATGGGCCTGACCTGCAACTGGTTGATGCATGGCAGGCGCTCATCATATGGGAATTCTGGGGCTGGAATGCTGATCTCAGCTCGGAGGGCACCGTTCCTGTCATAGACGGTGACCACTCTCTGCAGCCATCGGGCAGTGACCAGGGTGGATCTGTCAGGTGAGCGTGGGCATGCCATTTGCTGCTCGGTAAGCTTGCAGACCTTCTTGCCTCCTATGGCAAGCAGTGTGCCCTTCGAGTTCCAGGTGAAGCTCGTGGCTGCATCCCCAGGCTGCTCAGAGCCGATGCTGAAGAGTTTTCTCTGCACAGCACAACACAGCTGCCTTATTGTCATGGTGTGACGACTTGCCATGGTGTGACGACTTACCATGGCGTGACGGTAATCGCAGGCGTTCAAGTCTCAAGAAGGCAAGTTGAACTTTGACTTTTGCATTCCACTTTCTCATAGTTCGTCTGGCAGTGATTGTTGCGACGGTGTTGTGAGTGAATATGCACTTCTACCCGTCAAAGCAGCTCTCGATTGGTGACCAGCATGGCCTCTTTACTGCTTCTCCTGAGACTCTGCTCCAGCCTGCTCTGCTGACAATGGGCGTCCACAGGCGCACCTGGCAATGACAGCGTTGGCCAGGTGGTGCAGCTCCAGACTGCATGAAACTTGTTACTTGATCAATTTGATCCATGGTCATATTGTTCCCTGTCAGCCATTGCGCATCACTTAGCTACCTCTTGGAGCCCAACCAAGTGGATAATCGGCAGGGCAGCCCCTTTAGGGCCTTGCTACAGAAGATTTTGCGAGGCAGTCTGCACCAGCCAGTGGAATTCTGCCTCACCGACCTGCAGGCTCTATGATTGAGATCAAGCTCTGACAAAGTGCTTATGCTGATCTTTGTGCCAATGGCTGTCATGCACAGCCTGGGGGAGGTCAGTAGGCTGCTGGGTATCTATACTGCTCATCGTAAGGTGTTGGAGCAGCAGGACTCCATGTCTTGACAGTCTCATATTGGCCCCCATGCGCTTCGAACCTACCGGTGGATGGCCTCAAGAGGGTTCCAGATTATGTATTCTGAAGGTCAGAGCTTTGGCATGTATTTTTGCCTTCTAGCTGGTCCCACGTCAACAGTCTTTCTTCAGACAGTCTGCCTGACTCTGTTTGATCAGGACGTGTGCTGACCTGGTAGTGGAGGACACCCATCTGCTGCACCACTTCTCCCTGCAGCATGGATCGCCTGCAGCGCCTCTTCCAGGGCACTGGGGCAGCAGGGGCTGGAGGTGGGCCTCCAGCAGACACCCCGCAAGTGGACACAGCTGAGCAAATCTACATCAGCTCATTGGCGTTGCTGAAGATGCTCAAGCATGGTGAGATGCAGCTCAGACAATCAATGCTGAGCTGCGATCAAGCATCGGGTGGCAAGAATCATGGGACAAGACATAGCTGGGCTCCCAGGGGCAGCTGCATCTCAGTACGTCTGAGTGTGGCCCTTGGCCAAGGCCCTGGCAGGTGGCAATCGCACAGCTGGTTTGAGCTGGGACCCCTCATGCTGCATGCAGCACCTGTTAGCACAGCTGGACAGGTCTGAGTCCTGACGCCTGCAGCAGGCCCCCTCTGTCTGTTCGCTGCGGGCCATACCGGCCCATCTTGGGCAGCCAGCACACTCTGAAACTAGCTGACTGCGCAGCTGCAGGCTGAGCGTCGTCGGGGGCTTCAAGCCAGGGCCCCTGCTAATGACAGCAGGCGGTGCACTTTGCAATCACATGTGCAGCTTGCACGTCCGCAGTCGAGCCACAGTCTTGTGTGCAGGCTGCACAGGTCTTGCCATGAAGGCTACACCCTCTGCACCATTTTTGCCTGCTCACATGCACGAATCAGAGCATTCTTCAATCTCCTGCAGGCTTGCACATGCAGGTCACAACAACATGACCAATGCCCAGGCAAGCAGCTTGCGATGCTTGGCCTGATGCCAAACACTCCTGCTGTGCACAGGCTGCGCTGGGCACTCATTAGGGGCATGGGTCGCAGACATGATGTCAATGCTTTGACCCTCAGAACATTGTTCAATAGCTGATGCTGTGCTCAAAGCTCAGCTGCCCTCTGACGTCTGGCTAAGTCCCACCTGTAGGCTGCTTATGGCCTCTGTGGCCAGCTCTATGACCCTCATATACACCAGTGCTCTGCAGCCTGTGCAGGCGTGACCTTGAAGGTCACGGGCATCATGCTTGGCTACCATGCAGCCCAGCTGTGAGGCCAAGTCTGGCAGCCAGCATTGGCATAGCTAGCTCAAGCCCCTGTCCAGGGTCTCCTGCAGTTTGCGCAGGCGTCCAGGTCTCACGCTGAGCTTGCAGGACTTCCCTATACGCTTCATTTAATCAAGCTGACAAACACATGCATGAAGTGAGGTGAGTCAAACTCACACCCATGTGCCCCTTGCTCCCCTGCAGGCCGTGCTGGAGTGCCCATGGAGGTCATGGGCCTCATGCTGGGCGAGTTTGTGGATGACTACACCGTCAAGGTGGTGGACGTGTTTGCCATGCCCCAGTCCGGAACAGGCGTCTCTGTTGAGGCAGTGGACCCCGTCTTCCAGACCAAGATGCTGGAGATGCTCAAGCAGGTTGGCAGGTAAGCTGAAGCAGTTGGCATGTCAGCAGAACAATAGAACACATCCTGTGAACTCTGCATGCTCATGGAGGTCAGGAAGAGCGCAGGGGTTCAGTCTGGGGAGGGGCTTTAATATCCAAATGCTAAAGGTCTGTCCGATTTGGGCCAACATTGTGAATGGCGAGGGTGGATTCGCAGCATCAGGCTGGAGGGGGAGCAGCATCTTCCGGTGAGGCTGGACAGGGGGGGGTGAGTGGGGTGAGCACTGTGCGGGAAGACCAAGTTACTGGCGATGCTCAAGCAGGTCAACAGGTGAGCATTGGGGTTGCTGGGCGTTCTGGGGCTTGACATGCTCGAGGAGGTGAGCCCTGCCAACAGGGAGGTGGGGCGCCAGGCACATGGGGTCACGTGTGGAGTCAGCAGCTCACTGAAGCTGCCTCAGCAGGCTGGCAGGTGCAGCAAGGCAGCGACATCCTGACAGCTTGGGCAGGGCAGCTGGACACAGCTTGTGGAGCTTAGGTTGTGATGTAAGCCGGTGGGCAGTGTGAGCAATGCCCGTATGGGAGCTAGCAGCAATGGGGCACTAGGGCTCTAGCCATGGGGGCTGAGGGGCTTGGGCACTGGGACAACCCCCTGACTGGGTCACTTTGCCTGTCGATTGTGCACTTGTGACGGAGAATCTGCAGGGTCACAGAACTCTCTGCTGCTGGTGCAGGCCCGAGATGGTGGTCGGCTGGTACCACAGTCACCCTGGCTTTGGCTGCTGGCTGTCGGGCGTCGACATCAACACACAGCAGGTGGGGCTCAGTTCATCTTTGTTTCATGCTTGTCTGGGCGCACGCCTGGTGCCATGCTGTATCCTGTCACACAGGCAGCCTTGCAGGCCGGGCTCGCCTTGAGAAGCAAGTGTTCCCTGGCCAGCTCTACCGGACTGAATGCAAGTAGCATGGCATCTGCAAAGGTGGCACCTTTGCAGTGCTGCTGTCTGGCGACATGGCTGCCAGAGCAGCGGGCTGCTGCCAAGGGGCACCCCCACTCCTGCACTCCTCTGTGTTGACACCTTTGCAGATGCCTGGGTGGCTGGTGTAGCGATGGGGCTGACAGAGCAGCAGCGTGCTGCCAAGGGGCACCCCCCCTCCTGCACTCATCTGTGTGCTGCCCTGAACACAGCTCCCTGCCTGCTCAGCAAGTGCAGGCTGACTCTCTGCCGCGCCCTGCAGAGCTTTGAAGCGCTCAACGCGCGGGCAGTGGCTGTTGTGGTGGACCCCATCCAGAGTGTCAAGGGCAAAGTGGTGATCGACGCCTTCAGGTGGGCTGCAGGGATGTGTGTCCTGCCTGCATCCATTCTTGTTGCCGGCAGTCTCACCCTCCATGTGACAGACGCTTGCTTTCCCGACAGGTGTTATTGATGCCTTGATCAAGTGGGGCTCAGGGCTATCCTGCTGGCAGCTTCACCTCTTTTTGCGGCACCCACCCACTGTTTCAATCTACTGGCAAGGCGCTGGCTGCGGCGGTCATGCATGTAGCATCCCTGTGCTTAAGCGAGGCAGTGTTGGTCTGCACCCTGTACAGAGCAGGGTTTCAAAGCAGAGCAAGCATGTGGGGCTGTTGGGAGTACACAGTTTCAGGATGCTGGGCTTAAGGCTGCAGTTTGGCTACCTGTGCTTGCCTTGACTGTAGTCTGAAGCCCTCTTTGGCTGCAGGCTAATCAATCCCCAGACCATGATGCTGGGGCAGGAAGCCCGGCAAACCACCAGCAACATCGGTCACCTCAATAAGCCTTCGATCCAGGCGCTGATCCATGGCCTCAACAGGCACTACTACTCCATTGCCATCTCATATAGGTCAGCCTGCAGAGATGGTGGTGCATCTCCAAACTGCAGGAGATGTGCAGGCTGCTGGCGTGTTGTCTCATTATAGGTGGCTGGCCTTGGGCCCAGGCTCCCTTATGCAGTGCATTGGTCTATTCCATCTATCGCTGTGTACCGTGGATCGTCCCAGCAGTGCTTTGTGATAAGCAAGATTTGTGTTGGGCGGGGACCAGCACCTCACACCTCCTGCCTGTGCCGGTGACTCCTTGCTGCTCCAGTGTGCTTCAGCTGTTTCCATGGCCGCTTGAGCGGGACTGCTGTTCCCTTTCTGCGCCTTAGTCGCCGCACCCTGGCTTGAGCAATATGCCCTGTGCACCTCAACATATCAGGACAGCAAACCAATGGACATCTGCCGCCTGTGCCTGCAGGAAGAATGAGCTGGAGGAGCGCATGCTCATGAACCTGCAGAAAAAGAACTGGTCGCAGGGTCTGGAGCTCAGGTGAGCACACAGCCATCTGTACACACACTCAGTGATATGCGCATGGGGGATTGAAGGGCTCAGGTGTCAGCAGGGGTGGACCACCACTACAAATGTTGGGGGGAGGCGGGGTTGGTGTCCCTGCAGTGCCGGCTGTCAGCAGGTGTGTCCCTGAAAGCACGCTTGCAGGATGGCAGGGCGGTCACGGCAGGAGCACAGCAAGCAAGTGTGAGAGGTGCTTTGGTCCTCTGGCGTCAGTCATGGCTTCCTGCCAGCCGCCTGCCCCAGCCGTGAGGATGCAAGCAGATGCAAGAGGCGACCTGCCGACTGTGGCTGTCATGAGCTAGTTGGAGCCTGGCAGCAGGTGCTGCCTGCAGCACACTTCGAAGGCTGCCAGAACATGGCTGGACCTGTGTGCGGCAGAGTTTGGCAGCCATGACAACAACAGCTTAACAGCACATGCCCATAGACTCCCCACCAAGATGACCACAGCATACTGGCATATCCACATTGCCAGCTCAGCAGGACCCCTGAGGGCAGCCTGCATGTCATCTGAGCTCGTTGGCTCATGCCACTGCACTGCTCAGAATGTCAGGACCACATCATGGTAGCTGCATCCTGCATGCGGGCTCAAGCCTATTGTTCTCTCTGCTGCACTGGTGCAAGTCCAGAACCACGTCAGGGACCAACAGCATGGGGGGCCATAGTGGTGCAACTGCCACGACTGCTGCCTCCAGGTGCTTCGAGGGCCACATCAAGCAGATGAGCATCGTAGCTGGATTTCAGGGCAAACCGCCGCCCAGAAGCCACCCGCCTTGGGAAACCGGGATCACATCAAACATAGCATCGTGGCATTTGAGAGCTGACTGCCCACAAGACCGCCTGCAGGGATTTTGAGGACCACACCAAGGACAACAGCACAGTGGCCTCCGAGCTGCAGAGCCTGTCTGATGCCTATGACAAATCGCTGGTGGAGGAGCAAACCATCCCCATGGAGAAGCGCCTGGTGGCCAATGTCGGCAAGCTGGATGCCAAGCAGCACCTTGAGCGCGAGATCCAGCGCCTCATGTCCTCCAACATTGTGCAGTGCATGCGTGCCATGCTGGACACCATCTGTATTTGATATTTTGGAACTTGCTTGCTTGGTGGCCCATGCATGGGAGCAGCAGCACTGTGTGGTCGTCATTAGATGCAGGGCTCGTATCAAGCTGCTGGCGGCTTAAGCTTGGCAATAGTGGCAGCTGCTGTGTCAGGCAATTGTAATAGATTGGTGGGCCGCGGTGACCCAAGTGCAGTGTTGGCCATGTGGAGATGTTGCAGCAAATTACACGGCACATCAAGCTTCATGACACTTAGGATCATGGTAAACACTTCATATGTGCTCGCACGAGAATCTCTGGCAACATGGAGTGAAGCAATGCTGTGGGTCTGTTCACAGACAGCACAGAGGAAACATTAAGGCAGAAGTGCACCATGGTGGGGAATTGAGCCATTGTCTAGGCAACATTGTGAAGTTGATTTAGGATGATCAAGAAAGCTGCGACACAGCTGTGCAGCTTTTTAGCTGGGCTGTCATCACAGCCATGAGGGCTCGGCAAACACAACAGCACTGTGATCACTCTTGTTCAGGCCATGCACCAGCTTTAAAGCAATGCGATAAACAGCAGTGCAAAGGAAAGGGGACACCTGGTGGCACTGAATGGATTTTGTGCTTCGCGACAGAATTAGCGCTTAGGGCTGCATCAACGATGTGCATGCATGGACCTGTCAGGGCAAGAATTGACTGCACCGCAGCATTCTTCTGTACACCAATTGCAATGTCAATGTCAATGCTGGAAAGAATTCTTTGTCCAAGGGCTGTTGGCCGCTTACTGTTTCTGCCTGGGTTTCTTAGGTTTGGGGCTCTGGTCATACATGGCCTTGCTGGGATCTTGGTCAGTGCCTGCCTCAGCAGCTGGCTTGCGTTTTCCTGGCCTGCCTGCCGGCGCCTTGCCCCTGTCAGGCACCTCAACCTCGCCGTCATCCTCTGCCGCATCTTTGGAGGCATCTGCAGCCTGCAGCTCTGGCTGCTCACCCTTGCCCTTGGATTGAGGGCTGGCACCCTTGGCGGGCGTTTGACCCTTGCTCTTGCCTCCCGCCTTGGCTCTGGCTAAGATCCCCACTGGAGTGCTTTCCTGCTCGGTGTCCTCCTCTCCTGGCCCCGCTGCCTCCTCCTGCTGCACAGCAGCCCGGCTGCGCTTCATCGGCGAGGTGGATGGCGGCGAGGTGGCGGGCCCCTTGTCTTGTCCATCAGCATGCGGCTTCTCCTCATGCTCAGCAGTGTGCTGGTGCTGCTCCAGCTCGGCCATCAGCTCCTGTGCAACAGAGGGCCGCGCTTGAATGCAACACGTGAAGGACGGGTGGCAGCACTGGGACTCAATGTGTCCCACCAGTTGACTGGTGCTGACCCAGAAGCACACAGCGGGTTCTGCAGGGTGCTGCAGTGCAGGGCCACTGCACTTCAACAGCCTCACCCTGCAGTCCTTTCGCCTCTTATGCAGCCCCCTCGATGTAAAGCAGGGCCCACCCTTCCAGCGCCCACTCTGACTCTGGCTGAAGCCAGACATCGCTACCTTGCGGCAGGCCCATGGCAGTGTGTGGTGGCTGACCATTGCACCGCACCGCAGCCGTCCCATAAGCAGCTTTGGGGTGTTACTCAGGACTTGGCAGAAAAGCACCACATTTGCTCCCCAGTCTTCACCTGCTCAGCATGCTCTCCCACCTCCTCCTGATGTGCATAAGCATCCTTGTGCCGCTGGATGTTGGCCTTGTGCACCTCCTGATGGTCCACCAGGGGCTTTGGGTAGTCCTGCAGGGGGACAGGCCATGACGTGCATGCTGCTCATGGCTGTCCACGGCCACGCGCTTGGCATTGAAGTGCAGGTAAGAAAGAGGCTGCGCCCCCCTTCCAGGCCTACTGGATGCAACGAGTGAGAAGCGGAATGACGTTGGTGTGCTGGACAAGCTCAGGATGAATCGCGAGAGGTTCCCAGCAAGGGGATCTGATGCAGAGGATGTGCGCAGGTGAAGCATCAGCAGTGCCTGTCAGCAGTGAAGGAGAACTCCTGCTGGCTGCCCTGTTTGTGGAGCATGTCAGCGAAAGTGAGAAGGGCCCACCTTTCCAATGATGCAGTTGGCCTTCTTCTGATCTGCCTTGGGCGCCTTCCATGGCTCATAGATATACTTGGCTGGAAAGGTCTTGAGCGCAGGGAGGAAGTGCCTGGCGGACATAAGATGCGCATCTCAGCCAGCAGTGCAGTGCGGGCGTAATGCGCTCAAGCAAAAGCTACATGGCTTTCTGAAGCAGCAGGAGCAAAGAGAGGGTGCGGGGGTGGGGGATGCAAGGGCAGGGGTGGACCACGCAGAACAGCTCTGAATTGCATGGCCACCAGTGGCTTGTGCAGGAAGATAGCAGACAGCAGCTGTACTGCCAGGTGCCGCTGCGCACCTGATGAAATTCCCTTCCTTGTCATATTTCTTGCCAAACGTGACGGGGGAGTACACTCTGCAGCAGCACAAGCAACAGCGTCATGTTGACAATCTTGACCCTGAAGGCTGCCGGCAAGGATGGCAGCATGCAGTGACACACGCTGCAGGCCCATGTAAACCCCTGCTGGGAGTCGTGCATGCATGGTGGAGCCTGATGCTCACAACCAAAAGAGGCACAGGACAACAATCAAGTGGTCCCTGCATGCAGCTGGTATCAGAAATGCAGCCTCAACAACAATTATCAGTGCCCTGCTTGCATGGAGGCGCAAGCCTCCCACACCTGTAGTACTGGAAGAAGAAGGCAGAAGCCGACAGCCACATCCAGTTGCCTGCACCCAGGAGGCACAGGAAGCTTTGGAGGGCCTGCCAGCAGAGCACCAAGACAGCCCCCCGACTAATGCAGGTGGTTGATGGGATATCTTTGATGCTTTGATGCTGATTCCCCCATGTATAGCTGCACGTCATCCTGACTCCTTCTTTGACTACATGTGTTTGTGGCCTCAGCCCACTATTGACACGGACGTCTCAGTCACATTCATGGTGACAGCACTACCAACAGCGTTGCAGAAAAGAAGGCAACCTATTCCCGTCTTACCATTGTTGATGAAATAGTCATCGTCAATGAGAAGGCGGTCAAAGGTGTCACGCCCGCGCTCCCAGGACACATACAGGTCCCCGCGGGTTAGGAAGCAGGCAACAGCGTGGCGGGCCAGATGGTGTAGCCACCCCTGCAGACATCCGTCACAACCATCATGTGCCTGCTGCGAGATGCCAGTCCGTTGATATGGTACTGCTTGACGGCTCGACCGGTGCCCCTGACTATGAGCCATGTGGTGCGGCTGTCCCTGCAGGCATTTGCCTGCAGCATGGGGCGTGCATCAGCAGCAGTATGCAGTGCTGTTGCCAGCATGATGGCTGCAGTGTTACAAGAGTGAGCTGGAGAGTCAGGCAACAGTGTGGTTGCAGCCACCCTTGCAAGATCAACCAACCGCCAGACATTGCTGGTGTGGGTGATCTCAGCATCGATGTCATTTCCTGTGTGACACCCAGCCAGAGCACACCTCTTTTTGCAGCTGCATCATGCAGGCGTCGATCCAAGGGTACCCTGTTCTGGCCTGGTCCCAGGCTTGATAAAACTCCTCGTTGTTGTCCCATCCTATCTGCTTGCAGATGGGGTTGCCCACCTACAGCAGCAGTGCAATTTCAGGCAGTAGGGCTTTTGGCTTAGGCTCATCAAGGCCGCATAGGTTTTCATGCATACTCCCATCTGATGCCCTGACCCACATCTCAACTGCTTGTCCTGTGTTTGCAGGTGCTGGTGTGCACTGTAAAGCTCTGGCGACATTACATAGGCAGGCCACCAGCAGGAGCCCGGCAGGGAATACACTGCACCCAAAAGCAGACGCTTGGCAGTGGGCAAGATCTGCATCGAACACCAATGCTGTGACTGGAGAAGCAGCCAAGCTTCCCAATCATTGTCTGCACTGCAGAAGCCACGAGGTGCCCCTGCCAATGGACCTGCAACACCCTCTGAAGGGCTGTGCACCAAGACAAGAACAGCTCACCATTCTGTCAAAGTGGTTTGTGTGAGACCCTACGCAGTAGAAGAACTCCCGCCACAGCAGCTGTCCCTTGAGGCTGGTTGGGGGCTTGGTCACCTTATCCCTCCCCTGCTCGATCTGTAGCCATCAGATCAGGGCTGAAGGCAGCAGGCTGGCTGCTTGACTGGCGTCCAGCAGGGGCAGCAACGCTTCCAGCATGCGTGTGGAGAAGGACCTCTGACAAGTACAGGCACGGCAGGAGCACAAGATGCAGTACTGAACTAGCCTGCCTGGGAAGTCACTCACTCTTAAAGCAGTTGCAATATATGTGAAGACAATGGCCAGGCAGCCTCCCTTTGGCACAGCCTGGCTGGTCTTAACATGTAAGGGCAATCGCTTTCCGATTCAGAAGAGTTTGGTCTACGAAAGTGTTTGTCAGGCATTTGCTGAGGCCTGAAGAGTATGCTCCTCCAGGCTACCTGCTGACTCGGGATTGAGCCCTTGGCAAAACACAACGGCTGCGGGCTGCCCAACTCTGCGGCTGCCCCTGGCAGGCTGCAGCATGCAATTGAAATATGCACAGCTGGCGCGTGAGGCAGGGGCAAGCCCTCACAAGTGGCGCACGGCCTCACCTGATGCAGCTTGGCCCAGAAGAGCCGAGCAGACAGGCATCCGAACTTGAGGTAGGGTGAGAGTACGGTGGTGGCTGGTTTGGGCCATGCTGATGGGTCTCCCTTGGGCTTCTCGAACTGCACCACCCAGTCCTCATCCGCCAGCTGGTCTGCAAGACGTGCCAAAGCCAATGTCTCCCCGCCCTGCAGAGTGACTGTGTGCTGTCAAGGTCTCACTTGTGACCACGGCGGCAGCGAGCTGTTTCACGGAGGAGCTGCAGACTGCTTCTAACAGCGTCTAGTCAGCAGACAGCCTGTGAAGGACTCTAGCCCCAGGGGTCGCCCATGTCTATGGGGCATCTGTTAAACCACCATCCAGTAGAAGAGCAGTGCTGGGCCTTATGCTGCGCCGCCGCTCTCCAGTGACCCAGCACACAACTGAGCTCGCGGCACAAGGCCCTCCGCCACAGCTGCCCAGTTGGTTCTGAATGGGGCCAGAGCTGGGATGCCCACCGTGAAAGAAGTGGTGGGCGCTTGATGGTAGCCTATGTCCTGGAGAGGGGGGACCTCCATCTCGCTGCCACTGGTGCGAGGGGCGCCTGCCTTAAAGGCAGGCAGCTGCTGTGGAGCATCAGGAGCCGGCTCAGGTGGGGGCCCCACCCTGTCTGCCAGCTTCAGGAAGGCGCCGTAGGCCGTGGGCGGCTTGCCCTTGTTGGCCTTCACAATGGCATCGCCATCCTGTGACATGAGGAGGCAGCTCAGGAGCCCTCGCCCATACTGCCTTGACATAGGCATTGCCTTCCTGCCTCATGCTTCAGTGGGCATTGATTCAAAGCTGCAGGCTTGCATCAGGGCTACAACCAACGAAGTATTGAGCTTGAGCCGCTTGAGCCCTAATGCAGTCAAGAGAACCATGAGGACTATGCTGCTCTACGACTTTGCTCTGCACTGAGGTACAGGCACACAGGTCACAAGGGTACAGATTGTGCTTATAAGCTTGACCATTGTAGTGAGGTCAAGTGGGTCACAAGAGCCCCCACTCCAGCCTGACATGCGCTACACACGAGCTGCGCCAGCGCCAGGGATGGCAACACACAAGCAAGTCAAGACTCACAAACAGGGTGTGGCTGATGGGCGTGTGGACCTCGACTCCCGCTGCCTCAGCCAGCTGCAGGATCTTGGCATCCCGCTCCTTTGCGTATGGCTCCGTGTCAGCCTCAAAGCACAGCCGCTTCACGTCCCACTCCTGCACCGAGGTCAGGCTGCACTGGGCATGGAGCATTTACCATGGACGGCCGTTCAGGCAGCAGGTGCCCTGCATCTGCAGCAGTGCTTGCTGCCTCTGCTGTGCTGCTTGCTGCAAGTGCCTGCACTTGCCAAGCAGTTGGGCCGCATCCTGAGCAGCCCAGAAGCAGCAACATGAAAGTGCCTTTCAGGCTCAAAGGACACTGGCAGGCTTGACAGACAGCCTGCGTGAGGCACAGCTGACGCAACAGGCAGCTGTCTGTGCGACTACTTGTGCGCGCTGCAGAACGGCAAGATACTGCCAGGTGGGAAGGCTGACTTTGAACAGCTTGGGCATGAGCTCCAGTGGGTTGCCCTTGAGCACAAGCAGGCGTGTCCCCCGAGCCTTGAAGCTGTTGTCCAAATCTGCCAGAGACTCCAGCAGGAAGGATATTCTGTTGACACCCACTCTGCAGCAGCAAAGTGCCAGACTCAGCATGTTCATTTCTGCAGCAACCTGCCTGCCTCCATTAGGGCTACGCTCAGGTGCTAGAAGGAGGTGTTCAGAAGCAGTGTCCCAGGGGTGGGGGTGGGGGTGGGAAGGGTGCAAAGCCTGACCCTGGCCCACATGCAGCCTGATGGAGGTTGAACCAGACACGGCCTGCTGCTTACTTCTCTGGCTTGAGGAACCTGCAGGGCCAATGACGATGGTGAAGCGGGCAAGCTTGCTGCTTGATAGGCGAGCTGCACAGTCCTGTTGCAATGCAGGAGACAGTGGGCCCTGCAACTCACCATGGATCTAGGCAAAAGACTGGGTACAGATGATCACAATCTTTTAGTGCTGCGTGCAGGGCTGGATTGTCATGTAGCCTGCAGGTAGGCAGCACAAGGCTGTCAGTTTCTGTGGTTGTGGTTGGTGACAGAAGAATCATCGGACTGGTGAAGGGTCAGCAGGAAGCAAACCTCAAGCCCTTTCTGAACCACAGCACACTGTTAATGCCCATGCTGCTGGTGTTACGGGTAGCATGTATGACAGTGGCTGTTCTTCTACAACATCTTTGGTTCCATGGCAGCTTGGTCAAGGTCCTGGGCCTTTGACACTTTGGACCACAAAGCAGAGCCAGCACTGAGCTTTGGCTCGTACTGTTCACGCCTGATGTCGACACGTCACATTGACGTCAGGTAGGGTGTCTGACATACCGATGCCAGCAGGCGCACGGCCAGGAGGTGCACCGCATGGACATTCTAAAAGCGCTGATGGTCAGTTCTTCATCTCATCTGCCCTGCTGCAAAGGGATGCTCAGGCCCAGCTGGTCCAGAGATGGTGCGTATGGCAGTGCACAAGGATTCATGCGTGATGACTGCTCTCATGTCTGCAAGCTCTGGCGCGATACCCAGAGCTGAATTAAACAGGCTGCTCAGCTCAAGTGATCCCATCAGCTGGCGTCGCTCAGATTCTTGCCTAGGTTGGAGGTGGTGTTATGAAGAGCAGGACAATGCAGTAACCAGCGGCTTGAAGAGCATGCTGCGAGCTCTGGCCAGCCCTGCCAGTGCTGCAGCTGAAGTACTACCAACCCAAGACATATGCCAGCTGAAATGATTTGAGAAAACTTCGACCCTGTGCAGGCTGTGCTGGCCCTGCAGCTCTCAGCTGTGATGCCAAACCAGAGACCCTCTTTTCCTTGTTGCATGGCTCGCTGGCCAAGGTGGCTCAGTCGCTCAAAGGCCGATTGCTGCAGCTTGCTGAAGATGTTTGTCATGAACTGTTTGAGTACATTGCTTACAACACTGCCCACCTGGCCAGCAACCTGACATGAAACATGCAGTTCAAGGTTCTATTGTTGAATTTCAAGTGGGGCACTTCAATTACAGGGTGACTACGCGCAGATGCAGAATGGGTAGGGGCCGTAGGCATACGCCACGGCCAGGGGGCGTGTTGGACCTCTACACTAATTAGGAGAGCAACCGTTACCACTGTGATGTTGGAAACTGCTTGGTTGCCACTCAAGCACTTCGGCGTACTCAGCTGAATCACCACCTCTATACTGCCCATCCTGAGCTGTGTTTTCAACCAGGCAAGCAGAAGTGATTGTGCCCCAGGTCATTTGCACGCAAGGCAGCTGGCATCACATGCTCCTGTTGTGCAGGCAAGCCTGCTTCACAGTCAGCGCTTTGTCCATGGGGAGCGGGCTAAGCTGCTCAAGCAGCTGGTGAGCTGTTCAGTGCACGAACCCTTGTGCTTACATGTTTGAAATTTGAAATGCGTCATTGCCGGCACATGTTGGAGTGCATGCAAGGAGCATATCTGTCTGTAGGATTCAAACAGGTCCAGCTGTGTCGCAGCTGCCGAGCCAACATCAGTGGCTGCTGGGGCGGCCTGGTCTGCTGATTTAAATTTTGCGGTCAGCTCCATAGTTGTGGGCAAGCGCCTAGTACATGGCCCTCTCTGATGTGCAGTCTGCAGGACTTGACTGCCACCGCAGACCACTCACATTGGCAGGGTGGACTTGGAGGAAGCTGCAGCTGAGTTCATGCGCACTGTGGCGCCTGACCCACGTCACAAGAAGCTGCGTACAACAGCTGCCAGGCCCTTCACAGGTGTGCTGTGTCGTCATCATGGCTGCATTGCCTGATGTTGAGGGTGCACGCCTGCCCAGCTGGTCCCAATGACCATCTTCAAATGTGGTGCCTGATGCAGGAATGCAGCCAGGCGCAGCTGCTGTCAAGGCCACAGGTCCAACACGGCGTGCATGTGGTCAGGTTAGCAGGAAGCAGCCTCTGCAGCAGGAGCAAGAGCCTCTTGGGGACAGCAGTAGCGACGATGAGATGCACTTGACAGCATGCTCCTTCATGTCCAGCCGGTGATGCTGTGGCTGGCTGTGCAGCTACGTGGCTGTATGCAGCCTGCAGGCTGGCCATATACAGCCTGGTCCACCCTTGGTTGTGCAGACAGCTGTCTGCTGCAGGGCAGCAGCCAGCTGCAGCTGCAGCTGCATGCCAGCCCCACGTAAAATATATGAGAGACGCGGATGATCAAAAGTGAATGCACTGCATATCTCAGCAAAATATCATCCAGCTTACAAGAACTCTTCAGCTGGTGTGTATTTGCCTTGTGGATCCCCCAGGTCGAACAGGAGCTGCAGAGCTGCTATCTTTGTGCAGAGGAGGCAACTGTATCATCAAGCACTGAGCTGAAGCAGCACTGGTGTCAAAGCCATAAGCACATCGGCTGGCACCAGTGCACAGCGCTTGCGCAGCCTGCTGTGTGTATAGTATTGCGGACTGCATGCACCCTGGAGCCAGGGGCTGCATAGACAGTCATGTAAAGGACGGACTATCAGTGTCAGATTCCAGTGTCAAACACTTGATGGCACATTGCACAGATTACCACACTGCTGCTGGGCACCCAGGAGCCCATCTTTGGGGCTGCATGTATTCAAACAGGACCAGACTTGCAAAATTCAGGAGGGGTGTCACTGACAGTGTCACTATAAATTCATGCCATGAACTGGCGGGCTTTACTTGATGGAGTGTACAGCCTTGCTGGCAGCATCGTCTAGGTCCTCTGCGGTGATGATGGTCATCCCGCTCTTTTGAAGGATTTCCTTGCCCTTTGCAACATTGGTGCCCTCCAGCCTGACAATAAGTGGCACTTTCAGCGACACCTGCAATGACATGCAGCCAAGTCCTTCTGAAAAGGTGCAGGCCTGCAGTCTCGCAGGTGCCTTTGGGCTGAGCTGGGTAGTGGAGGTGGGATGTTGCTGTGACATGCTTCAGCAATAGCACAGCTGTATCTGTATCTGTGGGAGGGCATGCCAGCACAAATCAGAAAACATTCTCTCACCTCCTTGGCAGCATTCACAATGCCCTGTGCAATGACGTCGCACTTCATGATGCCGCCAAAGATGTTGACCAGTAGCGCCTTGACCTGCTTGTCACCCGTCAGAATCTTGAAGGCAGCCACCACCTGCAGGGACATTGCAATCAAGTGCAGCGGCAAGGGCTGCTTGGCTTCCGCTGTTAGCAAGCTGAGCACGGCCGCGCAACTTAAAGCTGCACAGCTGCCCCGTCACCAAGCACCACGGTGAAGGCACCACCATCCAAAGTGCTACTGCCAGCTGCTATCGCAAACAGCAAAGCCATGACACACATGATCACACCAAAGCACTTGGAAACAGCAGTGCTGCAGTAAGTCCCATGTGTGGCGCTAAATGTTGCCCAACACCCCAGGAGGCCAGCTGCAATGTGCAGAAAACAGCACATACAGCAGAGCCCAGGGGCGCGCCCACCTGCTCCTCTGAGGCGTTGCCTCCTACATCCAGAAAGTTGGCTGGGGATCCCCCATGGAGCTTGATGATGTCCATGGTTGCCATGGCCAGCCCCGCCCCATTCACCATGCACCCAATGTTGCCGTCCAGCCCGATGTAGTTCAGGTCGTACTTGCTGGCTGCAATGTCCCTGCATTGCATAGCCCCATTGGATGAATGCCATCTGCTGGCTGCAATGTTCCTGTGGTTTGAGCCAGTGCGGTCTGTGAGTCACTGCCGCCCACAATGTCCTGCAGGCCTGGCAGATAGCAGGCTGGCTGTTCAAATTGCACCAGACCTAGAGGACCACATGCCTTCTCATGTGTAACTGAAGCCAGCTTAAGTCCAGGGTCCCAGCTGCCCTACACAGGACACTTCTGAACTGCTGGCAGGGGCAGCTTCGTCTGGACACCAGAGCCTTCTTGGGAATACTCTGCCCCCAGGTTGCAGAGCCAAGATGAGCTGCGGGGTTGAGTAGCTGGCACTGGCTTCCACAGCCTACTGACACACGATCTGCACAGAATGCAAGCTTCAGCACCTGGGATCCTCCTGGCTGGTGTCGCGCATGGCGAACAGGTCCTTCTGGCGGAAGGCGGCGTTGTCGTCAAAGCCCAGCTTGGCGTCTGCTGCCACCAGGCGCCCATCTTTGGTCTCTGCCAACGGGTTCACCTGTGGCCATGTCACACCCTGCCTGTGAAAGAGTGACAAGCGGCGGCATGGCACCTAGATGGCAATGCCATACTTCAGGTTTCATATGTCCAGGAGAAGGCCTTGTCAGCCGGCAGGTTAACTGTGCGGCGCGGGGCTACAGATCCGCAGGTGGAGCCGCCACATCACATGGGGGCGGCTCAGCATTCTGCAGGAGCAGCCACCCTGTAAGAGCTGCGGAGTGCTGCACCCTTTCAGGGACTGGTGTTGAGCTCAGGGGCAGCCAACAGGGACAGGGCACGCAACCCGCCACAGAGACATAGCAGCGCTACTGGGGAGCAGTGTGCCAGAGTGCAGTGCCAGAGGAAGCTGTGTCAAATAACACAGAGGAATGCTGTAACAGCTGCTCCCAAACTCCACCATACAGTGCTACAGACCATCTGACCCGCGGGACCATGAGTGAGCACACAACAAACACACACACTGGCATTGCCAGGAGACAGCATGGTGGCAGCCGCAACTTACCTCCACCATGGTGCAGTCCTTGGCCTCGAACAGCCTGTAGAGGCCCTTGATCTGCTCCGCTGCAGCTTTCTTGTCAACAGACACCTGCAACAGGCAGCCAGGCAATGTGGTACAGCAGTTGTCCAGATGCAGGACAACCTGGCCCCGCCAGTGAACCTCTGAGGGCAAGACTGATGTGCATCACTGAGGCAGCTTGCAGTGAGCACAGCTGCACCAGGCATGACAGCTGAGACAGTGCATGCGCTGAAATGCCTCCACAGTCCAAAAGCAGTGGACTAAGCACTGAATTAGTTTGCAATTACTGATGAGCAATACAAGCGCACTTTGAGGCCGTCCACCATCTTCATTGCCTGCTCATCTGTGATGCCCTCCCGAATGTCGACAGGCACCTGCAGACAACAGAGTGATGCCCTCCAGAAAGCCTTGAGGCGGCGAGGACGATACCAGAGAGCCACAGGCCTCTCTTGAGCATAGCAGCCAGGCCCACTGTCGGTCAAACAACTTCCCTCGTTCAGTGACCCACCTTGATGATCTTGTCAGGGTGTTTCTCCGCCAGCTCCTCAATGCTGGTGCCGCCCTCAGAGCACCCAATCATGACAGGCCCAGCAGTGGCTCGGTCCAGCAGGATTGCAAAGTACATCTCATTGGTCAGCTGCAGCTTGGAGGCCACGAACAGCGTGTTGACTGGCTTGCCTGCAGACAGCAGGCCAACTTCTGTGAGAAAAGGGCTGCTATTTTAACATCAAGAATCAACCACGGTGCCGTCCGACTTGCCTGCACAGCAAAGCGCAGGCCTGTGAGAGAGGGTGCAAAAGACTCAAAGGCCACCACAAAGCTGCTTGATGGCCTACTGCAGGTGCAAGGCAGTGTGCGCATGTATTTCCGAGCAAAGGACTCCCACCAACTCGGCAGGCAGAGCTGTCTTGCCACAACCAGCATGCTGACTGGCTCCTTTGCAGGTGAGAAATGCACAGCGTGCCACCTTGCTGCATGCAGCAAGCCAAAATCGAGGCTCAATTGAGGCGCACCTCAAGGGCCTGTGAAATTTCTTCACTACAGAGAAGCCGCTGCTGCCAATGCTTTGGCTGGGCCCCCGCACCAGACTGACCAAGGGAGACTCTAGCAGATGACATGTACATGCAAGCTGTCACAAAGCGCTAGAGATTGCCAGCCAGACAACCCACAGAAAGAACAAGTAACTTCATTGCTGTGCCGCACCATCATGCTAAGTGCTGACAGTGCAGCCTGTGGTGTCAATGCCGCTGCTTGAAGGCAGAGCGGAACACACCTGCTCATGGAGAGCCCCATCGTTCAGAATCATGGCTCAATGGTAGCACAGGGCAACAAGAGAGGAGCACCCACCTGCAGCCCCTGTCTGCTTGGTGACTAGGGTGCCACCCAGCATCTGCTTGGCCAGGTCCTCAATTTTGTCTACACTGGTCATGTGCACGCCGCCCTGTACAACAGACAGTGTCAGGGCTGGGAGCTTTGTGTACCTCTGGTGGAGTCTGCAGCAGAGAGGAGCCAGGCTGTAGGAAATCCGCAGACTGCACATGCCCCAGCACGACAGCAGCGTCCAGCAGCCATGCTGAATGCCAGCATCAGGCTTGCGGCAGGTTTAGCTGGCCGCTGCCAGTGCCATGTACTGGCAGGCAGCCAGCTCAATGCCCTTCACATTCCATGATGGTACTGTACTAGGCCCCACCTGCAGACCACTTTTGAACTTCCCCAGCCCACGGCCGCCTGCCAGAATCTGGGACTTCAGCACAACCTGTACAGCAGATTGAATGCCTGAGGTCCAGATACAGCCATGAAGGGACAGCTGCAAGCTGTTTGTACTGAGCTGGCGAGGGTGATGTCACCGTGACAAGCTACGCATCGCTAGCAGACAGACACAACAGCCTGTTCCTGGCGCTGAGAGCGCTGCAAGCGTGACCATCCCACAGCAGCACACCTCTCCATTAGAGTCTGCCATCTTCTTTGCAGCAGGGAGGGCTTCGTCCACGGACTTGATGGCAATGCCTGGCGGCACATTGACGCCAAACTGCGACATGATTTCAGCCCCCTGCGCGGAGGACTCAAGGCCTTACATTCCGCACTGCCCTGTTTGATGATATTGGTCAGCATGCAGGCAATGCATTGCATGCAGCATCAAGGCAATGTGGACGACGCCAGTGCATTCTGCTGCGCAATCAATGCTGGATCTCTTCCTGGGGCCAGACCTGATACTCATGAACATTGAGGAAGCGAGCCTGCTGCAGCTGGCAAGCCTGCAGCAGATGCTTCCTGCCTTGCCGCAACGCCTGCATGCTTTTCTCTGAGTGTGCAAGCGTGCAGGGCAAGGGTTGCTGGTGAGGGTTTTCCGAGATCTGCATATGCATGGGAGCAGAATATGAGGGTCTAAATGCTTGACATACTTGCCTGCATCCCCACAAGCAGCAGTCTGAGGGGATAGGGGGACTTTGACCGACATGCAGCTTCGACATCTCAAGTCTGTGCTGAGCCCCATTGATGGGCTGCAGAAGGTCACAGCCCTGGCCTGGGCCCCAAACAAGTGAGACAACAGAGCATGCATCCTCTGCTGGGCCATGAATGCAGATCTGCCCTGCTGTGACCACATGGCGCAGAGCCTGCAGAACAGCCACTCCCTGCTGCTCTGCTGTGCAGCCAGAAGCTGGCAGCGGTGACGACCGATAAGGTGGTGTACCTGTTTGATGAGAATGGCGACAAGAAGGACAAATTCAAGACCAAGCCAGCTGATCCCAACAGCCCCAAGGGGTATATCATCCGTGGCATGGCCTTCAGCCCAGACTCCACCAAGCTGGCCATTGCGCAGAGCGATGCTATCCTATTCATCTACCGCCTGGGCAGCGAGTGGGGGGAGAAAAAGTCCATCTGCAACAAGTTCCAGCAGACGGCGCCTGTCACGGCCCTAGTGTGGCCCGCAGAGCGTCATAATGAGGTGGTTTTCGGCGGCGCTGATGGCAAGGTCAGGTGCTGCTGGTGCAGGGCACCTAGATTTTGCCTGTCAGCCCAACAAGTGGCACCCAGCTGCATCCTCGGGCTTCACCTGCAACCCTGACGGCTGATTCAGAGCCTGACAGGGATTTGCCTGGCCAGGCATCGGCGCTTTCCTGAGCAGCATTCATGCCAGCTGCTGGCATCGCCACACACCCAAGCCCAGGTGCAGCGTCTCCAGCCCATCCATGTAGGTGAAGGTGGGCCTGCTGAAGACCAACAAGCCTTTCACGCTGTACGAGCATCCAGAGGGCAGCTTTGTGTCCTGCCTGGCCTCCAGCCGGGATGGCAGCGCCGTGCTGTCGGGGCATGCAGACGGGTCCATCTACGTTTTCAGATTTGACTCAGGTGGAGCTGGCGGAGGGGGCAAGCTGGCGCAGCACAGCTGCATGCCCAGTGCCTTGGCCTGGGGCACAGCAGGCATTGCTGCTGTGGGAGCGGACTCCAAGGTGGGCAGGTGTGAGCCAGCATACGAATGGCTGCAGGTGAAGCCTTGAGCCACCTGTGCAGCTGTATGGGACTGCTGTGCCGCCTGGAGCATGTCACACAGGGGCAGGTGCTACTGTGCTGCTGCTGCAGTCGTCCCTCTGCATATGGCATTCTGCACAAGGTGTGAGGTTGCAACCTGCACCCATGTCATTCACTGGTGGTGCAAGCAGCTGCCAAGGTACCACTGAGGCTGCCTGCAGCGCTCACCAGCAGGCACCAGTACAGCATTGGCTAAGACTGCTGCCTCCTGACAGTGCCAGCAGGCCGATAGACGGCACTCAGAAGCAGTAGCCACTGCGCCAAGGGGTATTCCAGGAGCGTGCCCTTCTACAGGTGGCCTTTTATGACACCACATCAGGAGCACTGATGCAGCAGATGGACTACAGCACAGAAGAAGCTGCCAATGAGTTCTCCATTGCGGCCTTCAACCCCAGCGGTGACACTATGGTGGCGGGCAGGGAGGATGCGCTGCACGCCTTCCACTTCAATGCCAAGCAGGGTGCCTGGGAGGAGGCTGGTGGCAAACAGGTGAGGCCTGGTAGACAATGACATGGTCAAAGTAGTATGGTCTTCGTTCGTGCCTAATAGTGTTTTGATGGTGGCGCAAGCCTCCATCGTAGGACAGCAAAGCATCTGCCAGGAGGGCTTCTGGCCTTGGTCTGCGCAGTGACTGTCCCTGCACGAGGCAGTCTGTGCATGGCAACTAAAGTCTGCGGATCTCAGGTGGACACCCTATGCACAATCACCACCCTGAAGTTGGAGCGGCCACTCCACCAATTGGGCAAGGCGACTGGAGGCCTGTACCCCTGCAGGTCGAGCACCTGTACACGGTGACAGCTCTGGACTGGAAGCCTGATGGCTCCAGGCTCACGTTGGGCAACTTGTGCGGCAGCGTGGACCTGTTAGACGCCTGCCTGCGCCGCCACCGATACAAGGGCAGCTTTGAGTTCACCTATGTCTCCAGCAGCCAGGTCATCGTGAAGAGGTTATCCTCAGGTGTGTTTGCTGAGCTTGCGCACTGTGTCGGCTCGGGTTGGCCATGGGGCACCCTTCCTTGTCCAGCACTCTATGACACCGCAGACCTTCAGACTGTGCAGATGGGAAGCCTTGCCCTGCCTGCTGCTGCTTAAGGGTTCGCCCTCTGCCTACTGCTGCTGGGCCTGTTGTCTCGTGTACATCGTGCACTGCATCATCTCTGTCACCACCGCTCAACCAACTGCTGCAAGGTGTGCACCCTCTGTGTCAGCAAGCTGACCACTCTTCTGAAAGCGACCAACTAGGTGACCTCAAGCTGTGGCAGCAGACAGGCACGCAGTGGCTCTGCCCTCACCCCACTGGCTACCTTATGGTGTCCACGCTGTGTGCAGATCTGCCATCACCTGTTTGCCAGCCCCCGTCTGTGGTTCTAGAGATGCCCTCGTGCTGAAGAGGGGTTTGGCAAGCAGCCCAGAACCCCCCATCTGTGGCTAGCAGCACATTTGCTCTTGCCTTCTCACTAACTGAGGGACTGCCCCCAACTCCTCATCTGCGACGGCGTGCACACTATGCTGACGAGCGCCTGGAACAGCCTGCCCAGAGGCCCAATGCCTGGCTGCAGACATGCATACTGCATTCAAGTGCTTCCAACCCTGCTCACAACCACATGCCTGGCTGCAGGCATGAGCATTGTGCTGAAGAGTGCCCTGGCACCCAACCCACCAGCCCAATGCCTTACTGCAGGCATGCTTCCTCTTGCCGCTCTGCAGCCGGGGAACCGCTGACAGCCTCCCACATGCCTGCCTCCAGGCATGCGCATTGTTCTAAAGAGCGCCTTTGGCCTGGAGGTTGAGAAGATCAACATATACCAGGACAGGTTCCTGGTGGCTCACACCACTGAGTCGCTGCTGCTGGGGGATTTGGAGACCTGCAAGCTGAGCGAGATACCCTGGATGGGGTCAGGCCAGGAGAAGTTCCACTTTGATAACCCTCAGGCAAGGGTGTTGTGAGCCAGCACCACAGCACTGCTGTGCAGGCTGTCAGCCCTTGCTGTTTAAGGTACTAGTGCAATGAAGCTGCATGTCCCACGGAGTCTCAGCGAACAGTCAATGCTTGAAGGTGCTAGACAGGTGGGCAGGCATGTGGTGATGTTTCATGACATCAAAGCCATCCTGACACCACCACAGCAATCTATGCCCTTGCTGGCTCATGTGGTGCCCACTGGCAGGTCTGCAGCACAATTCAAGTGCCATCTCCCATTTCATTTGAACCGGTGGGTGTCCCTGCAGGTGTGCATGGTGTACAGCAGCGGGGAGCTCACCCTGGTGCAGTATGGGCAGAACGAGGTGCTGGGGGTGTGCCGCACGGAGCACATGAGCTCCTACCTCATCAGTGTGTGCGCCAATGCTGCCAGGTGAGGGTGAGCCCTTGGGCACTGCTGCCAATTACTTCAGGCTGTGTGATAAGGGGACTTTCTGCGGCAGGAAGGCATCACAAAAGCAATCATACACATGCTGCCTGCCATTGTAGGGGCATTGTGCAGCCAAACAAGATGATAAGCTACCTGGTGGACCTCCAGACCATTCGTGTGCTGGACCTGCTGAGCGGGGCTACTGCAGCCAGCATCAGCCATGACGCAAGGGTGGACTGGCTGGTGAGTATTGGACCTGCCTGGCACACAGTCAGCATTCCCAGCATGAAGCCATGCTGTGCACGGCAGCAGCGCATGGTTTGCCCTCCAGGGTACTGCACGATGCGGTGCCAGCTCCAACTGCTGGAGCGACCTACATCCTCTTTGCACTCTGACGCCAGCCATCTGTGGTGCCAGCGACGGTGCTGGCCGCCACTGCTGCATCAGCCCCCATGTGTCCTGAAAGGTGCCATGCCTGCCATCGATGCCCAGTTGGCTGCGAGGCCGCCAGCCTCGCTGCCACCCTGTGCTCTGCCTGCAGGAGCTCAATGCACGCGCCACCCACCTGCTCTTCCGGGACAAACGCCGCCACCTGCACCTGTACTCGATTGCCCGCCAGGAGCGCGTGACCCTGCTGACCTATTGCAGCTATGTGCAGTGGGTTCCTGGCAGTGATGTGGTGGTGGCCCAGAATCGGGGCAGTCTGTGCGTGTGGTACAACATCAACAGCCCAGACAAGCAGACTGTGGTACCCATCAAGGGGGATGTGGAGGACATCCAGCGCAGCCCAGTGGGTACCTGCTGGCTGACTATGCCAAGGGCTGCAGAACTGTGCTGTCTGGGAAGACATTAAGCAGCACCACCTGTGTGTGTGCCACCTGGCAGCTTGCTGGGCTTGCTCAGTTGCTGCTGCTGCGATGCATGCTTAGCAGCCTGGTGCGCACAGTTCCCTGCAACTCCCGCCAGTACCGCTGCGCTGTGGCAGTTCTGGGGCTATCAGACCCAGGCCTGCGGGTTCCAAGGTCTGGACACCTGCTGGGGTCTCATTGTGACAAGGTAAGACAGCATTGTTCCAACCCCTGCAAGGCGTCAGGCTGAGTGTGACATGCCATTGGGTGGAATACTGTGTTCATGGCTGCCAAACACAATCATGACGCTGCAGGGCAAGACTGAGGTTCTTGTGGAAGAGGGCATGGCCTCTGTGAGCTACCTGCTGGACGAGTCCCTCATGGACTTTGGCACTGCGCTGGACGAGCATGACTTTGACAGGTGGGAGCACCTTGTGTGCAGCTGATCAGGTCTTTGAAGCCTTGCGCAGGGTGCCACACAGGCTCCTGGTGCATGCAGCTGCAGGAAGCTGCATCCCGGCTGACCAAAAGCACGCGTCAGGCTGTGGCCTCAGCTTGCGCCCTGCTCAGGGGTTCCACATTGTACAGAGCTGGCAACAACAAAATAAGGAGCTGGAACATGGAGCTTGTCCGCTGTGCCTCTCATTTGAAGGCAGCTGCGCTGCAGCATATTGCAACGTGGCGACCAGTGTTCGATTAATGCTGAGGCCTGCAGTTGAGACTCGCAGGGCAGTTGAAGCACTGGCACCCCTGGAACTTACCGCAGAGACAGAGGCCCAGTGGCAACAGCTGGCCAAAGCTGCACTGGCAGAGGGGCAGCTGGGCACTGCAGAACGTTGCTATGCAGCACTTGGGAACGTGGCCAAGGCTCGCTACCTGCAGCAGGTGGGCCCACATACCTGGTCTGGCTTCAGTGCCCGTTCCTCACTATCCACTGTCAGGCATGGCTGCCTGTGACGATCAGGCTGGTGCCAGACAGCTGCATTGCTGGCTTCCATGAGCAGCACGCCCAGGCTCTCAGCACTGCCGGCCCGGGCAACATGGGGACAGCTGCTTTGGCCCGCTGGACAGCACAACTCAGACGCAGCCTTTTGATCCGCACATCTTCCATTGGCCACCTGCAGATTAGCCTGCAGGCCGGCCCCAGCCATGACCCCAACAGCTTTGTGGTGCGTGCGGGGCTGGCTCGCCTGCAGAAGCAGTGGGGTGTGGCCGAGGCATTGCTGCTGGCCCAGGGCAAGGTGGAGGAAGCCATCAGGATGTACATTGAGGCTCACAAGTGGCAAGAAGCAATCAAGTGAGCAGAGAGACTTGTTCGTGGACCCCTGCTGTGATTGTGTGGCGTGGCTCTTGCAGGTGACGTGGCTGCATGCTCTCATGCTGCCTGGGTGAAGAGCTACTCCTGACTGGCATTTGTTGTTGGCATGCCCCTCTGCCACCTGCCCATGCAAACGGCATCGGAGTGACCGTTCCACTGCATTGCCATTGAAGGCTCAGCTCAAGGCTCATGAGTGACAGATGGACCTCAAGTGAAAGTCGGCCTGTATGCCTGGCTTTTCTTGGAACCTGCAGGGTGGTGGCCAACTGCCTGGTGAGCAGGGAATGTCTGGGGACATCTGCGTACTGAGCTGGCATTAGCATGCACCTGTGCAACCACAGCACAGTGCTAAGTGCAGCCCCTTGAAAGACACCTGGTGTACTTAGTACAACTCCTGCTGATTTTTTTTGTGTGCGCAGAATGCCTTGCTGACCTCTTCTTCTCATTTCAACCAGCTACAGGTATCTTTCTGGCAGTGCATGACAACCCACATAGACATGCTGCCTTCTTGAGCTCGTCCTTTCAAGTCCAGCTTTGCTGCTGCCTGCAGGGTGGCAGAAAGGAGCAAGTGGCCGGAGACAGCGTCGTTGAAGCGGGAGTACGCTGCTTGGCTGCTGTCCAGCGGACAGGAAGAGACCGCAGGTGGACAGGCTGCTGGATATCCCAATTTGGCGCCTGGCATCACCCAGATGCTGTCTGGCTGGGACTCATACTCCTCAAGCAGAAGGGCATTCTGCATCCATGGGTGCTGGCATGGCCACTGTCTTCTTCAGGACTGCACACTGGCGGTCAGGGTCTGCTTTCAGTGAGCTAGTACCTCTGACATCTGCAGGAGCTATGAAAGAGCAGGAGGGAGATTACCTTGGAGCCATTGCCCTGTACCTTAAGGGCGGACTCCCTGTCAGAGCAGCCAAGGTACCTGCCAACTGAGCTGAGACCTGCAAGCAATAGCTGAGCTGGCAGGCGGCTGTTGTAGGCTGAAGAATTTCAGCAGCCAGCTGCAGCGTCCGATAGCTGAACTGGCTGGGACTCAGTATGCTGCATGCAAATTGCAGAGCAGATGGGCCAGGCTGGAAGTAATTATCTACATGAACGGCCTTTCACTAATTTAGGTGCATGTGCAGGTTGTTCTGAACAAGCGTGCCACCTACGATGTCTCCCTCCTGGACTCCATCTGTGTGGCGCTGAGCCAGGCAGGCCTGTATGAAAAAGCTGGGGAGCTGTATGAGCAGCAGCGGCGCTTCACTGAGGCCCAGATGGCGTACAGAAGGTGTGTGACATCGTCTGTCGCTTTCAATGCTGCTTCAAGTCCTTACACCTGAGCCAGCTGAGCTGCAAGAGGTCAGGTTTGCAAGGCCTCCCTGGGTCTCTTGCTTAGAAACTGCTTGGAGTTGCTGTTGCCTGCTGCAAGTGCACCTCTATGCCATCATCCGCTCCTCACACTGCTCCTGACCCACAAGATGTGGCATGCCATCCCGGCACCCTGCCAAAGCGTGCTGCACTCTACATGCAAGATAGTCTTCCACCCGGCCTGATGTCACATGCTCTTTGTGCAAGCGGCCTTGTCTCTGACCCAGGGCACGCAGGCAGGCACAGGCAGGAAGGCAGTCTTGGGGAATTTTGGGTAAGCGGTGCTGCACCTGCCCGCAGGGGCCACTGCTATCGCAAGGCAATGGACCTGGCCCGGCAGGAGTCTCCAGGGGATGTTGTGCTCCTTGAGGAGCAGTGGGGCGACTGGCTTATGAGTCAGCACCAGGTTGGCTTGGCAGCAGAGCTCAGCTGCAGCATTAGCTGGCCTGTCTCTGGCGAACAAATACACAAATTTGGCAGTTGTTTTTACTCAGGAGACAACTTGCTGCTTTGTTGCCTGTCAGGTGCCCTCGAAGGCATGCAGTGCTGGCTGCAAGCCCTCTATGTGTCTTGACAACAGGAAGTCATCAGCAACAGCTTAGATTGCTGAATCAGGGTCCTCCTTGGCCTGCTTCAAGTATAGCAACTTGCCTGTTGGTAATGGGTGCCCAGCAGGTGGGGGCTGGACTCACCAGGGGAACCAGTTATACAACCTGTGGTGTGGGATGGCTACCAGTACACCTCAAGGTTGCCTTCTCAGTTGCTGCCCGCATGCAGGTGGATGCTGCCATTTGCCCCTTCATTGAGGCTGGGCAGACCATGAAGGCCTTGATTCTCTCCCATGGCGGCCAGACAGTAGCATGAGGCAGCTGTCTCATGATGCTGCCACCACACCTTGGATTTGCCTGCTAAGCTACAGCCTGGATGCAGGTGGATGCTGCCATCAACCACTTCATCGAGGCTGGGCAGACCATCAAGGCCATTGATGCTGCCATGGCAGCCAGGCAGTGGCAGAAGGCAGCTGGCATCCTGGACTCTCAGGTGCGCCTCTCAGTGCCTTGAGGGTGTTCCACAGAGTTGGCTGGCTTCGAAGCAGCTCGGGCGGTGCAAACGGCATCCTAGTGGCAGTGATGGCAGCCCAGCTGGTCATTGACCTCCTTTGCATACAGGTGAGGCACGGCTTGGATATGGCAATGTGACACCACCTACCCGCTTGATGCCAGATGAGGTGGCAAGATCTGCATGCACGGACCCCTACCTTTCATTTTGGGTGCTGTCGAATGAGGCCCTCTGCTCCTGATCAATTGGCCAAAGGCGCATCTACTGTGCTGTATGTGAAGGAAGCAGTGCTGTCCTGTTGCTCTGCAGGATCCTACGACATCGAAGCCCTACTACAAGCGCATTGCCGAGCACTTTGAGCAGGCAGGCAACCTGGAGGAGGCAGAGCGACACTTCATTAAAGCAGGGATGGCCCACCAGGTCAGCATCCAGCACTCCATCAGGCAGCCGAAGGCACACTGTGCAGCTCTGCATGGAGGGTTTTGGCCATGCTGCTGCATGCTTGGTGGCTGGCATCACTGCGCAGCTGTAGAAAACAATCCCTGCCTGCTGTGCAGGCCTTTGAGATGTATGCCCAGCAGGGCAAGTGGGAGGCTGCCCACAAGGTTGCAGCCGGCTACCTGTCTGAGCAGGAAGTCAGTGTGAGTATGCTGAGCGCATCAGGGTGCACCCTGTAAGACCCTGGTCAGCTTACAGCATCATTACTGCCTTGTGCCTGCTGGGACGCTCTCTGACAGTGTCCTCGAGCAGTAGGCATAGCAGCTTCCCGCCTGAGGAAACTTCCCTGGCCTAGGGAATGGCACTTTCACTGCACAGGCTGTAAGTTCACGAAGAGTTTTTGCAGGAGCTCCGTCCAGACAGAGTCTGCAGGCTGGTGATCTCGAGCTGAGTGGAGGCACTGCTGTGCACGCTTCTGGCCCCGAGTTGTGCCTAGCTGCATCCCTCAGCCTTCTGTTGATGGCTTCCTGCAGGAGCTCCTTCAGGCGTGCCCAAGAGCTGGCAGGCCAGAGCAGTTGTCTGGGCCCCAGCCTGCATCTCAATGCTCCAGGCTCCTTACTCCTCTGTGGGCAACCTGTCTGCAGGAGCTCTACACCAGACGAGCCGGCGAGCTGGCAGCTCATGGTCAGTGGAAGGCTGCAGAGAAGATGTACTGCAGCATCAGGGACTATGATGCTGCCATCAACATGTACAAGCAACAGCAGATGTATGACCACATGCTGCGCCTCGTGGCGGTGCACCGCCGGGTGAGACCCTGCGCTGCACAGCACATGGTGGTGGCCATGCCGGATGGGTGCTGCATGATGTGCCCGATGGCGGTGCATTGCTAGGTCAGCTTTGCTGCTGGCTGCATGCGGTGGCAGTCCAGGACTGGAGGACACCTGCTGCCTGGCAGCACTGCACCGCCAGGTGAGGTCCTGCGCTGCATGGTGATCATGGAGCTGAGCATTGCTCCGTGAGGACTGAGCGGCCTGCGCCAGCAGTGCTCCCTGCGCTGCCCTGCACCTGGCTTCTGTGCACTGCCAGGTGAGGGCATGCGTGGCCTGAACCAGCCCCTCTGTGCTGCTATGCTACTTTCTGTGTCCAGATCAGATGCAATCAGGAACGATTCCATGCCATGCAGCCCACAGTCTGAATGCAGTCCTTGGGGGTACTGCCAGGTCCACAGCTCTGCGACTACACTGCTGGCTGCTGAAGGACACTGCCGGATCCACAGCTCTGCGACTACACTGCTGGCTGCTGAAGGACTTGTGGGTGGAGACACATGCCCACTTTGCAAGCTGCTGTGGACCCTAGCCAGTGGCTGGTCTTCCCATGCGCCTTACTGTCTGAGTGACGCTTCTCTGATGCCACTGCACTGCTGGCTGCTGCAGGGCCTGCTGGTGGATGCCCACCTTGAAAAGCTGTTAGGCTGCCTACTCAGTGACTGGGTTTCCCATCCGCCTCGCTGTCTGCATGACGCTTTTAGTCCTTTTGCCGATGCTCTGCTGGCTGCTGCAGGACCTCCTGGTGGAGACACATGCCCACCTGGCCCGCAAGCAGGCGCAGGACGGCAACTTCCGGGAGGCTGAGAAGCACTTTGTGGAGGCCCGGGACTGGCAGGGGGCTCTGCAAATGTATCAAGGGGCAGAGCTGTGGGATGCTGCCCTGAGGATGGCCAAGCAGTATGGCGGGGCGCAGGCCGTGGCTCAGGTGCGCCTGTGGGGGGCAGTGAAGGCTGCAGCAGCTGCATGGAAGGGACTAGACAAATGGGGAGGGCTGCAGGCAGTGGCCTGTGGGCTGCAAGGTGTGGTCAAGTACGGGGCGGGGTGTGGCAACTGCATGGAGGGGCCAGACATCAGGACAGGACCGCAGACAGCAGCCTAGCTGCATGGTGAGGTCAGAGTGCAGCGCAAGGGGGAGGTGCAGGAGCAGTCAAGATGGCACAGACACAGAGGGGGGGCTGCAGGCTGTGATCAAGTGCGCTGGTGGCGTGCACCCGGCGGTGTGCAGGCTGCACAGTGCAGTCAGGCTACCATTGCAAAGCATACATGCACAGTCTACAGGGGCCACTGCTTGATAGGGCAAAGCTCTTCAACGTTTACACCTGCTAGGCTGCACCATTCCCGCTTGGCTCACTCTTGTTCCCGGGATCCTGTCTCGATTTCAGTCTCTCTCTCGTCATTTGTCATCAATGTTTTGCAGGTTGCATACATGTGGGCAGTCAGCCTTGGAGGGGACGAAGGCAGCCAGATGCTGGCCAGGGCTGGGCTGCTGGACCAGGTGACTCAGCAGGACCCTGTGAAGCCAGTTTTGCAACATAAGCAGTGCCGTGTGCTACCCCCCCCAGCTGAAGGTGCTGAATCAGTGCTGTCAGGGAGCTCATGACAGGCAGGACCAACAGCAGCAATTCCATGCAATCACTTGGCTTGTGTGCACTCAAGAGCAGCTGAATACCTCCTGGTTGCCTGTCAGACCCACAATGGACTTGCCTGTCGGCAGCCTCAGCAGCACAGGAGCTTGCTGTCTCTCTAAAGGTGCTGCGACCCACCCTGTCAGCTATGCTCTGTCCAGCTCGCCGATGGGCAGGCGGTCTCAGTGCCCTGAGCTGTTGTTGATGCCCCCTGTGCCTGCTGCTGTGCAGGCCATAGACTATGCTGCCGAGTCTGGGGCCTTCGCTCACGCTTTTGAGATGTGCAAGGGTCCCAACGCCCAGCATAAGCTGCTAGACGTGCACCTCAAGTATGCCATGTGGTTTGAGGATGAAGGTGAGATAATCATTACAATGACAGACACAAATAACAAAGGCTCGTGGTTCATTTAAAACCCTGAAGTGAAGCTTTGGCTCACTTCTGCGGGCGGCAGCTTGTTCTGGAGGGCCTGTGATGCTTGGTGAGCGGTGTCAACGTATGAGTCTGCTCTGTGAAGCTGTACTGCAATGCCTCCAACCTAAGATCAGGCTAAGTGCTTCCCATCATGCGTGACTGTCCTGGACTGTACCTCCCTGTTAAATGCCCTCAGGCTGGCTGCCAGAGGCCAAGAGGCAATCCTGACAGCTCATGCAAAGCCACACTCACTTTATGAGTGGCTGCTCAGCTCTGCAGCAATGTGCTGCATGGGCTGCAGAGCCCTTGGCAGAGAGGCCTTCACTTGATCATGAGAGTAAGCCTCCATGTGAATGCTTCCAGGACGCTTCCAGGAGGCTGAGGATGAGTTTGTCAAGGCTGGCAAGCCGCGGGAGGCCATTGACATGTGGTGCCACCAGCAGGACTGGGCGGCCGCGCTGAGCGTGGCTGAGCGCTGCGACCCCCAGTCTGTGCCGGACATCCTAGCAGCTCAGGTGGGTCTGACAGCTGCTGCAGGCCCTAAGCAGGAGCCAGTCTCGCTAGTGAGCTTGGCTGTGGCTTGTGCATCTATCTGGCAGCATCTTGTGGCTTCGATTCCCCACTACTCGAGGTTTTGCCAGACTGGCACGTGGCTGGAGCGCCTCATGACTGGTGCAGACTATCACTCAAGGGCAATGCAGCAATCACAGTTTGTTATGCAGCTGGTGTCCTCACCTACACTCCTGGCCATCCTTACGGCCTGTCCCTTTCCGCAAGGGTCTGCCATAGGGTACTCAGTCATGCGGTTTAGGGTGTGTGTCCAGCAGCAACAGACAAACCTCTTTGGATGCCTTGGCCCCCTTCCCCCTGAAGGGGCCCAGCTCTGGTCTCAACTTGCCGCTGCACATCATGCAGGGCAACCTGGCAGCCACCCAGCAGGACTGGGCCACAGCAGAGGCCCTGTTTGTGCGCGCCAAGCAGCCAGAAGCTGCACTTGCCATGTACCGGGCAGCCCGCCGGTGGGAGGATGCCCTGCGTGTCGCAGAGGCCCACCTGCCTGCCAAGGTGGGCTACCTGCAGTTTCCTGCTTGGTATGTTCAGTGTGTTGCAGCAGGACTGCGGTTGAGGAGGCTGTAGTGCGGCTCACTGACGCAACACACCTGCCCAATGGTGGCCTGTCACCTGTACAGTGGTGCTGCATGTGTCAACATCCAGAATGCTCTCGGTAATGGCCTTTGTTGCAGTGCTGCTCAACTTTGCTGAGGCCCACCTGCCCACAAAGGTGGACTCTTGCCTGCGCTGCTCGGGGTCTTGCCTGGGTTTGCAGATCTGCCGGATTGCACATGCTGGCCACTTAAAACAGGTGCTGCTGCGATCCTCACGAGTAGCTCACAGCAACCGGCAGTCCCCTGCATGTCCTAAGGTCGCAGGAGTGCACAAGGAATGTACAACCTTTGCTCAGATGCTGTTTCTCCCCTCAAGAGCAGCCATTAGATCACAGCCGCCTGCATGCCCCTAGATGAGAGAGGTGCATGAGGGTCCCAGTTCAGCCCTTGTGCTACTGCATCCACTGTTTGCAGCTGTCCCTTGACCACCCTTTAACAAGCCTGCAGGTGGCAGAGGTGCATGAGGAGATCCAGGCCAGCATTGGGGCAGGCTCCAAGGGGCCAGAGGCAGCCCTGTCGCGGGCCAAGGCCTTTGAGCGGGCACGCGAGTGGAACCGCGCCATCGACGCCTACCTCTCAGTCACGGCGGAGGACAGCAGCAACGTGGACTTCCTGGAGCAAGTGAGAGCAGCTCAATGGGTTGATAGCATGCAGTTGAGCGCAAGACTGGCTGCAAGCAGGTTGATGCTGACGCTGGCGGCTTCTGTGGCCTGCGCCCATACGCGCCCATAAAAGCGGGGTTGTTGACTGTGTGGCGCTGCTTGCCTGCACATCGGCTGCTACTGAACTAGGATGGACTTGTGCTTCATGATGATCATAGACAAGCGGTTGGCAAAGCAGGTTGCTAGTCCTTACAGCAGAGGACAGCATCAATGACGATGCCCTGCAGCAGGCGAAGGTCACTTTTATCATGAGACAGCATGCAGCATGACACCGGCGCCTTCCCTTGCTGTGTCCCACAGCTTGCCTGCAAATGGAGTGGCCAGGTGTCCGCCAACAGGGCAGCAAACAGCAGCATTGATGAATTCGTGGAGATTTTGACTGTATGTGGCCCACAGCTCCTTGGCTGCAGGCCTTTTGGAAAGCTGTCGCACAGTGCCTATGGGATTGCAGCATGCAGCCTGCTTCTCAGTTCTGGCAGGAGCGTGCTGCCATTACAGCCCCCTGCCTTGCAGTCAGGTTGCCCTGTCCTAGCAATGGCATGCAGCCACCTGCTGCCTGGCATGCAGGTCTGCATGAGCCTTGTCAACTGCTCATGCCCCCTGCTGCAGCCACACACAGCATGATGACCTGGCACCTCTGGGACCATCTGTGGTGACTGGCATGCAGGTCTGGGAGAGCGCCGTCAGCCTGGCCATGACCAACCAGCGCAACCGCATTGCAGAGGTGGTGGATGCGGTGGCCCAGCGACTGGTGCTCATCGGGCGCCATGAGGCCGCTGCAGAGCTGCTGCAGGGCATTGATGACGTGCCCGCAGCTGTCAGGTGGGTTCTTTGTGGCCTGGCTGACACCCCAACTTTGACAGACCTCAGGGCATTGAATGATGTGCCCGCAGCTGTCGAGTGGATTTCACATGGCCCTGCCCAAGTTTGACGGACCTGAGGTTGTTCATGACATGCCTGCACCTGTTGGGTGGGTCACATGCTGCTGCTGCCTGGCTGCCATGTGCACTGGAAGACTTGCGTTGTCCTTCAATTGTTATCAAGGCATCGTCATGTGTATGTATAGGCTGCATGCCTGGGAAACGAGCAGACACAGTCACCTGCCGCAAGTGCCCTCAGCTGGTAGCAAGGCTGTTGCAGGCATTGCCATGTGGCTGTGAGCGCTGGCTCGTATCACGTGCGCGTTTCGCTCCAGAGCTCCCTGTTGGATCAGTATGACCTACGTGCTGGGCAGCCACTTCCTCAAAGTTGAGGCTGAGCCATGACATTCACTGCTGTGCCTCTGCAGGGCTTACGTGCAGGGTGGCCTCTTTGAAAAGGCACGGGCAGCTGCCGAGGGCGACCCTGCCCTGCAGCAGTACGTGCAGCAGCATCACGCGCAGCACCTGGTGGCTGCCCGTGATGCTGAGGGCCTGGCCTCTGCCGGCAACGCCGCCCAGGCAGTTGAACTGTTTGCCCAGCGTGGGGACTGGGAGCGCGTGCACGAGCTGGCTGCGCAGGCTGGGCCTGATGCACAGGCCAGATACGCCGTCAGGTGGGCTCCCTTTGTCCATTGGGGTGTTCTGACGACTGAAAGTGCTCACAGCGCTGGCTGGGCAGCGGCAAAGGCCACCATTCCTGTCAGGCGCACTGCCTAGCTGTGCTCATTGCTCGAGGACTTCAGGTCCTGGCCAAGCACGCCACAAGTGTGCTGGGGTGAGCTGCTGTGCCTTGAGCCTGTCACACTGACCAGGCAACCACTCAGGAGAATGATGCGCTTCTCCTTGTGGCAATGGGCTCTGGGCAGTGGTGCACGAGGTGGCAGTGCAGACAGGGCCTGAGGCACAGGCATGATACATTGTCAGATGGGGTGTTCTGACGACTGAAAGTGCTCACAGCGCTGACTGGGCAGCGGCAAAGGCCACCATTCCTGTCAGGCGCACTGCCTAGCTGTGCTCATTCCTCGAGGACTTCAGGTCCTGGCCAAGCATGCCACAAGTGTGCTGGGGTGAGCTGCTGTGCCTTGAGCCTGTCACACTGACCAGGCAACCACTCAGGAGAATGATGCGCTTCTCCTTGTGGCAATGGGCTCTGGGCAGTGGTGCACGAGGCGGCAGTGCAGACAGGGCCTGAGGCACAGGCACGATACACTGTCAGATGAGGTAGACAAGGCCTTTGCGGGCATGCCGATGCTGTGCGGCCTGCACAGGTGTAGCCAGGTATATTGATAGGGAGGCTGCCTGCTAGATCTTCAAAGATTCAATGGGCTGGAAGCACACGCCAGGTGCGCCGGGAGGTGCTGTGGGGCCTACTCCTGTGGTTGTGAGACCTGGCTTTAACAGGCCGTCTGGTGAGATCTGCGAATGGCCTTGACTTGTGCTGGTCCGGCCTGAGTACCTCAGCCGGGCAGGAAGAGCTCTCAGGCACGCAAGGCGTGCTCAGCCAGTTTTGCTGCAAGCATGAGCAGGGACCACGATCTGGACACGCTCTAGGTACACTGACATATCTACCTGTTCTAGCGGGGCCACCCTCGTAATGAAAATATGGTGCCCATGATTGCACCGCCAACACTGACTGAGCTGCAGGCACGCCAAGCAGAAGGCGCAGCAGGGCGACTTTGCGGCCGCAGCGCTGGCGCTGGCGCAGCATGGGGCGTCCCCTGACGTTGGGAACCTGGAGCTCTACGCACATGTCGCCAGGGAGGTGCTGGGGGTGCCTGCAGATGCAGCAGACCCTCAGGCTGAGGAGGCCTGCTCCATATTCCTCAGAGCAGTCCTTGTGCAGCTGGAGGCCGGCCCTGACGCCATGGCCCAGCACACTCAGGTCTGCCTGGGTCTGTGGGGCAGTTTGCATTGCCTGGGGGAACTGTCCTGGTGCAGCTGAAGGTAGACTTTCATGCCACAGCCCTGCAAGTGCAGGTGAGATCTGCAGGTGAGGGCAGAGGCTGTGCAGAGGTGCTTCGATTTGCATAGACAGGGACGCCTGCAAGCCCCACCCACCATCAAGATCTGGGGGCTACTGCCTGCAGTGTGTGCTTCTTACTACTGCTGCTGAGGGCTGCAAGTTATCTCTGTTGTTGAAGCACGGTAGGCTTTGTCAGACGTTTGTCAGTGTTGGCAACAGTCTGCGGAGCACTGCGCCTTGCTAATCAGCAGCTGTGAATGAGTGTCATGTGCGGCAAATGCCTCCCTTGAGCAGCCTTGTTGAAGCAATGCACTCCGCCGGTGCAGGCGCTGCAGTGCTGCATGCAAGCCCATTCCTGAACAGCCTTGCTTGAGCATATATTTGCAGCCACACCCAGGCTTAGGACGTGGTGCAACGCTGCATGCGCGCCATCTCTTGAGGCACTCAGGCAGCCACACTGCAGCGCTGCAGCCTGACTTTGTGCTGCATGCACACTGATAACTGAGCAGCCCTGCTCAACCATTGCTTCAGCATATCGGCAGCCACATTCCAACGCTGCAGCCTGTCCATGTGCAGGTGGTGCGGCGCCTGTGGGAGGCCTGCCACTACACGGTCATGCGGCGGCGCTGCCAGGCAGCTGGCTTGCAGCAGATGGCTGCCAAGCAGGCAACCTCTCTGTTGCGCTACATTGGGGAGATCCCTGCGGACAAGGCCTTCTATGAAGCAGGTTGGGGGCCCTGAATGGTGTCAGGCTGCTGGGTGGGATGAAGAGGACCTCCGGCAGCCAGTGTGGCAGCTGGTGGACACAAACCTAAGCCTGTGGTGTTGGGTGTGGCAGGCTTCCAGCGGCAGGGAGCTGTCTCGCTTCCAATCACTTGCCAGCAGATGGTGCCAATGGTTGCCAGTGCTGATGCACAATAACGCTTGCACAGCAGCGCAAAGCAAAACCCTATTGGCCAGCTCTGAGCCAGCTCGACTATTTGCATTCCCTGCTGCAGCCCAACTTGTGGGGCAGTGTGGTCGCAGCCTTCCTCCGTCTGCTCTGCAATTGCTGCTGCCACGCTGCAGGCGCAGCCAACAGGGACGCAGGACGCCTCAACATGGCCTTTGTGTTCCTCAATCGCTACCTGGACCTGACAGAGGCAATGGAGGACGCTGATGGCAGCGCCATTGAGAATGCTGACTTTGTGCAGACTGACATTCCTTTTGATTTCCACTTGCCAGAGAAGCACTACCTGTCAGAGGCGCGGCGAGAAGAGGTAGGGGGCTTGCAGTGGCTCTAGAGACCTGTACCTCCCTTGGAGGGAGCCTCAAGCTGTGGGAGCTTGGGGTTGCTGACTGGCGGGGGCCACTGTGTTGGTGGCTGGCAGCTTTGAAGTAGCGGCTGGCAGCTGTGCTGTGCTCCAGATTCAAAAAACAGCCTATCTGATACGAGCTGCAGCAATCGTCAGCTGAAAGACCAAGATATCAGACACACAGCACGGACAGATGCCAAACGAACAGCTGTGCAGCAAAGAGCCCGCACAGCGCCAGCGCCCCCATCGCGATGGAGACAGGTCTCAGCAAGGACACAGCATGGACGACAGGAGCTTCTATTGCATGCAGTGACCTCTGCATGCGCCACACAGCCCATGCTGCAGTCACAGAGACCATGCTCCAGGGGTATCCACCCATGGCAGCCGTCAGCAGGTGCCTCAGGGACCTGGCTGAGGGTGCTGCCTCATAGTCTGCATCCACTGCCTCAAGTTCAGATGCCTGGCAACCTCCCTTCCCATGGCTGCAGGCCCCAACTGTGTGCTGCTGGCGCCTCACATCCACAGCAAATGTGCGGACAGCGCCCCCTGTCCACAGCTGATGCCACTTACACTGCAGGCCCGCCACCGTTTGCTGATAGCACCTCACATCCTCTCACTGTTTGCAGGCAGTGCGTGCACCCTGCAGCAGGTGACCACACTGGGCGCTGCTGGTAAACCCTCCGTGCCACAGCTGGCGGCCCCGCATGTGCCGCCATGCACAAGACCCACAATTGGTTGCTGGTGGCACCCATGAGCCTGCTGGGCACAGCATGTACACGGATACTGCTGATGAAGCCCAGCCACAGCCTGCGCCCTTGCCATGCAGCCCCACGACTGGACGAGGACCACTTTACCTCACCTTCCCTGACCTCCCGAGTGCATGCAGTGCCTCCAAACCACAGACCTGCCCCTTACGCCACGCAGACTCTCACTTGCATTGCAGGCTCGTGACTGGGTGCTTGCCATCAGCATGGACCAGAGCGTGGCCCAGGAGCTCAGCCAGCGCAGCTGCACACAGTGTGGGGTGGACACCTATGAGGGCGCTGTTGTCTGCCACGCGTGCCGCAAGCCGGCAGAGACCTGCGCTATCACAGGTGGGTCTCAGGCTGCCACCTTCCCAGCCCACCCTGCCATGAGGCCAGGGTGTGCAGTCACAGGTGACTTGAAGTTGCATGGCTGTTTTACAGCTCACCCTGCCCAGAGCCCGGGATGTGCCATCACAGATGGGTCTCAGGCTGCAGGGCCTCCAAGCAAGCCTGCCAGCAGGCCAAGGTGCAGTTGCAGGGTGGCTTGCATGCATCTTCTGTGTGGCCTGAGTGCAGCTCTGACCCTGGTGGCGCTTTGAGGGCGGGCCAGGTGCCATGTGTCTCGGTGGGTGGCTTTGATAGCTGAATGTGCGGCCTGCGTGTGCAGGCTACCCTATTCTACCTGCTGAGCGTGTGCTCACAAAGTCTGGCATTGTGGCCAGGCGATCAGACTGGAATGACTACCTGCAACACTTCAACGGGCTGTGCCCTGTGACAGGCACGCCACAGAAACCCATTATTTAAGGTTACTCCATGAACAAAGAGGCCCTGGACTGTCGATGATTACACTTCATCTGCATGACTGAGCAGGCACATGCACCTGCATGACTGAGCAGACACATGCACACATCTAAAACGCTCTCACATCTTCAGCATTACAAGTTCAAAAATTATTGTTCAGTGCACTGTAGTGTTGTGGAGCATGTGTCCTGAGCGGCGCAACCTGACCAAGTGTTATCACTAGCTTGACTTCCTGGGACAGGCACTGACTGGGCAGCTGTTCAGGTTTGCAGCCCGTGACAATGCAGAGGAGGGTCTTGTGGTGACTGCCAACCGCAGGACAGATGGCCAACAGTGAGGTCTCCACTAAGGAGAGCAAAGATTCATGTCCAACACTTGCACTCTGCGAGGAAACAGGCTTTGCTGGAGAACAGCAGCAGCCATGCTGGCATGTCTTGGGAGGGATGCCGCAGGGGCGCAACATACTGGCCGATGAGAGCATATTTATTGAGACAGCAATGTTATCGTTTGGGTCTGGCATAATCAACACAGGACTCTAATGGACACGCATGGACTGGCAGCAACAGCGAAAACGGCGCCTGTTCAGCTGGCAAGGTGCCAGCGCCTATAATAGCCTGGGGGGTGAGCGGGGGTTTTACGCTGTTGTTGTGGAGCAGCCCCAACATGTAAATCTGCTGCGGAGATTGGGGAGGCACTGTGATTAAAGCTATCTGTCCAAGACGGGCGACTGCGCAGCAGCCGTGGAGACCGAGGGCGTTGTCTGGAGTGTATATGGTCGAGCTGGGCCGAGCTGAGCCTGACAAAACGGAGAGGTGCGCTTGAGCTTGCAGGGGTCAGTTGGTGGAGCTGCTGCCCAGGTGCAGATTCTGCAGGGCGCTGAGCATGCTGTTTTGCCCTGAGTTGCCACCCCCGGGCATCCCTGCAGCCGTGCTGGTGCCATGAGACTGCGCAGCCTGGCTTGCAGCGCCGTTGTGCGGCATCTGCTGCGGCATATGCTGAACAGGGAACTGGCCAGGGTTCTGGCCGCCTGACCCCTGACCAGGGAACTGGCCAGGGTTCTGACGGCCTGGCCCCTGACCAGGAAACTGGCCAGGGTTCTGACTGCCAGCACCCTCCATGCCTTGCTCACCAGCCTCCCAGGGCTTCACGCCACGCGTCAGCAAGTCCATCATCTCAGCATCGGTGAACCCAAAGTTGCGCTGGCGCTGCTGCTGCAGCTGCTCAGCCAGGGCGGAGCGTGGGAGCTGCTGCATGTTGGCGGGGCGCATGATGCCAGAGCCGCGCGGGGCATTGGGGTCACTCTCAATGGGGTGCCTGCAGTCGCAGAGCAGCTGGCTGGAGACTGGCAGCAAAGAGTGGAGCTTGGTTTCATCATTGATTTCATCAAGATGGAGGCATGGTGTGAGCTGGCAGCCCTGCTGAGTGCATGGTGGTTCCTCTCCAGAGCTTCCTGCAGAGGCTACAGAGCGGCTGTTCAGGTCACACCGCTGACTGCACCTTTCCTGCCAGCTGGTCTTAAGAGGATGCCGGCAGGCAGACAGCGCAGGCTTTCAGGCTGAAGGAGGCCTCTCACATGTGACGGTATAGTCACAACAGCAGCTGCTGACGACACAGGTTCAAACTGCAGGCTGACTGCTTGACAGGGCTGGCACGCTCCAGCGTACACTTTAGGGCACGCACCAGCCTAGACCTTGCCATGAAAGCTCTGGCTCAACGTAAGTCCAACAATCGGCAAAGTCTATGGATCTGCTGATAGAGGTCACTTGCAGGGACCTCAGCAGCGTTATTACTACTCATTGTGCAACAGTGCCAGTCAGATCTGCTGCAAGGATGCAGCTCACATGTATCAGCTCTCTGCCTGCACCTCAGCTGAGCAACATCAATCAGATGCTGCTTGCCCAGCAGCCGCAGGGAAAGATGTGTGCCAGGTCTGGCCTGCAGGAGCGCAGGTCACCTGAACCCTAAAGCTTGACCCCACCTGAATCGGCAGGCTGGCCCATAGCGACATGTCCCAAAGCGCCAGTAGCGGCACACTGGCTGCGTGGCAGGTGGCGCGGCAGGTGCGGGCGTCGCTGGGTGAGCGAAGCGGCAGTGGTCTCCATACAGACACCTCCCGGAGTGCCAGTACCTGCATCGCGTGGGCAGATGCCCTGAGTGGCACAAGCCACCATGAAGGCCCTTGCCAGCACACTGCAGGTGGCACTGCATTGTAGGCCAGCAGACCCCTGGAGCAACATCACTCAGCAGAGCACCACCCTGGAGCAATGGCAAACAGCTGCTGGAAGCCACCGCGCACTCTGCCTGGAAGATCTGGGCATTCAGCAGGCAGCCTGCTTTGATATGCACGGGGGAACCAGAGGGGAGTTGAGTGCAGCATCCAGTCTTGAGCGCACGCACCACCCCTAGGCTGCTGTGAAGGATGCCCTGGGCCTGCTGAGGACTGTGAGAGCTGCACTGCAACACTCCCAGCCAGCACAATCAGGCAGTGGCAGTCCTTCACGATGCGCATGTGTGCCTGGCTGCAGCCTTGGTGGCATGGCCAGGCCAGAACCCCACCTGCACACCGGTCTCCCCATGTTCGTTCCTCCAGCAGACACTGACGGCCCACTCCCAGGCATGCCGTGGGGAGGCAGGCCGCTGGGGGGGCCGCCCATCACGCCCTGCACCAGATGGGAGGCGTCTGTCAAGACATGCACCAGGCGTGCCCGTGCAGCCTGGGGCTGATTTCAACGAGAGCGCCAGCCCAGCGCAGTCCTGGCAGAGCACCTGCTCAGCAACGCACAGCAGAGGCGCGGTCCAGCAGTACGCAGCACTGCTGACGCAACGACCTTTGGGCCCGGAAACAGCAGGAGGCCCCACTACCCCTGTCATGAAGTTGTTCAGCGGCATCCGAAGCAAGCGCAGGCGAGCGCAGGCTTGCCTGTGGCGGGGGCCCGCCCTGCATGGGCCCCAGGCCGCCCTGCTGCATCAGCATTTGCTGCTGGGCAGCCAGGGACAGCAGCGAGGGGTGCACTCCCAGCGGCGGCATGCTGACCGGACCCGGGCCACCTGGGGCGCCTGCCGGCATCTGGCTGTACATCGCCATCTGGGGCTGCGGCTGCATGGGACGCAGCCCTCCCCCGCCCCGCCCCTGCTGGTGTTGGTTGCCTGACATGCCTCCCAGCTGCCCACGCTGGCCCCCGTGCTCGTACTGGGGCTGGCCGCCGTACCCGCCAGGCTGGGGAAACTCCTGCCCGCCCTGCCTGGCCCCGTAGGGGGCCTGGTGGAGCCCCATCTCGCTCATGCCAAAGCTGGGTGCATTGGCATGCAGCTGTCCGCCCTGGTGGGGGGGCTGCTCTCCGCCAGCACCCAGGCTGCCGGGCTGCTGGTGGGAGGTGGAGCTGGAGCGACCCATCGAGCCGGCCATGCCTGTCTGCCCAGGGTAGGAACCAGAGGCAGTGAAGGGGCCGGACATGGCCGGCAACGGAACCTGCTGGGCCTGGGTGGGCCCCTGCGAGCTGTAGTTGCTGTTGTGCGGGCTCGTGCTCAGCTGAGAAGCCTTGGGGCTAGGGGTCGAACCTGTCTGGGGCGCCCCGTGGGGGCTCTGGCTGAAGGGGTGGGAGGCCTCAGTCCTGCTGCTGCCAGCATCGGATGTAGCCTGACCGCCGCCGCCCCCTCGGACGGTGGCAGGCCCCAGGCCATTTCCCGCTATATGGGCGGGCTGCTGCTGCTGGCTGAGGCCGCGGTCAGCCAGCCACTGCTGGGTGGCCTGATCCAGCAGGCGGTGGATCTCGCTGTGGTCGCTGCCATAGTCCTGGGCTGAGCTGCCCATGAACGAGCGGGTGGTGGGGTCTGCCCCCCGGTCCAGCAGCTCCCGCACACAGTCAACATGCTTGTACCTACAGGTGGGGCCAGTAGTCAAGAAGCAGTCAGAGCAGTGCAGGCAGGTCAGCTCATAGTCGGCACCCTGCGTGCGCGATTGACGTGCTTGAATCTGCGTGCGAGGTGGCAGTGAACATTGCCCAGAGGGCTATGAGCAAAGGCTGGGCTTTGTCCAGCAAAATTGCGCACCATTTGTTTGTTGACACCTGCAGGCAAGGCCAGCAATGGCCGTTGTGGGACAGGCCGGCTCACTGGAGGCAAGATCCTTGACCTTGTGGCCGCATGGCCTTTCAGTACCACACAGGCATGCAGCCAGCCTCATTGTGCCCTTACCCAGGCAGCTCGCAGGATGCTTGCTTTGCAGGCTGATAGATCAGCTGCAGTGAGACTACGCGCAGGGAGTGGCAGCCCTTGCAGGCCCAGATGTGATACATGAACATGGGTGAAAGTGGGCCAAAGCACTTGCAGCCCAGCTGCCATATCTGTCTGCCCCAGGGCTTGACAGAAGCCAGTCAGAGTATCTCATGCAGCCAGAAGGGCTGACTGCAACTTCCATAGGCATGAAGTCACCCAGATGCATGCATATCGCGACAATGGGTGGCCTGAGACCCGTGCAGGCAGGCGGCCTGAGAAGCCAGACACCCCACATGCCTGTTTGAAGGCGCACTGCCAGGCAATGGACACAGAAAGCAGACTGGGACTAACTGAGCACGGTGCCTGCAGATCGCTGGCTGTGCTGATCTGTATGTCCCACAGCTGCTGCAGGGACCTATGACGGCCAGCAAGCCTCACTTGGCAGCCTCCATCAGCGCAGTCCTGCCCATGGGGTCTCTGTGCTCGATGTCTGCGCCTCCCTCCAGCTCAGCGCGCAGCATATCTCGGTTGCCCTCTTTGGCTGCTAGCCAGGCGCTCATGCGCGGATCAGGCTCTGTGTCCTTGTCTGGCACGGAGCTGGCAGCGCTGCTTGTCTCTCCTGCAGGCCTGCACACCAGGAGGGAGCATACAGCTGATGAGGTGCTGCTGCTGATGAATGATGCCGAAGCAGCAGCTGAAGGGGATGAGTAAAGGCTCAGCACGCTGAGTGATAGCTTGGCCCCTGTTGTCAATGCTGGGACACATGCTCATGCTGGCACCACAAACAGCAGTGCAGACACTGCCAGGACACAGGGGTGGCGGTACTGCCATGCAGGAAGTGAGGTTCAGACATCACGGTCCTGCAGCTGTGCCAACCATGCAATGTGCAAGCTGACTTAATCGAGGAGAGGTGCATGCAGGTGGCTGCTGCCAGGGAAGGTGCATGATATGGACACAGACTAGACGCTAGGCGGCTGCTGCATATAACAGATCAGCCAGCCACCTGGTTGTGTCCCTGTCAGCCTGAGGAGCCATGCCTGATATGTGGCGCAGTGCAAATCACTATATGGACAAGAAGGCTGCTGCAGAGCACGGCAGCATCGCCTGATCGATGACAGGGACCGGATCAGTCCGGAATGGCCGCTTTCCACATGCAAAATGCCTGCACAACACGGTCAAGGGAACCGCTCACCCTGAGAGGTCCTCGCCTCAAAATCCCTCAGCTCCACTATACTGCCAGCCCTCAAATTCCAGCTCCCAGCACGAAGAACAGCGACGATGATTACAAGGAGCTATGCTAAAACAGGCAATACAGACCTCCGGTGTCCTGTGAACTTGAAGGGTCCTTGGCAAGCAAGTGAATTGCGATGAGCTTCCAACAAGGGCAGCTTTGTTCAAGAGGTGGTTCACTGAAGCAAGGCCGACGTGGCTGTTCCCCGCCAGTTTGACCATGCAGATGACAAGGACCTCATGTTTGTGGCGGAGAGGCGTCGGCTACAATTGAGGCAGCTTGTTGGGGCTGTTCTGCATCCAGGCCATCGAGTTGATACTGCTGCAAAGCTTCAGGCCCCCATCGATTTCGCAGCATGTGCCAGCACCAGCCTGGCCGGTACTGTCTGGCTTCCTGGAGCCGCCTGCAAGTCAATGGCTGCAGTGCATTAAGGTGACGCCTACAGGATTATTCCAGGCCAAAACATGCCTGATTGCTCCTGGATTACCTCAAGTTATCCAGGTGTTCCTGCATGTGCTCCTTGGAGGCATCTGCCAAGAACCTGGCGATGTCGGTGCCATTGCGGATGTTATGCATCACTCTGCTGCCTCTGAGCAGCTGCAGGCATGGGGACACACTTTGAGGGCCACAACATAGTTGCATTGACAGCAGTCCACTCAGGATGGGGAGTGCAACCACAGCACAGTCCTATGGCGGCGGCTGCAGCCATGTCGCCAGATCAAGAGGATTCGGGCTCAATGCAACCTTGCCTGGTTCGGCCACAACACGTCCTCCTCAGCTGCAGCAACGCTGCCTACAACACCCATGAAGTAATTGCGCCAGGCTCCATGCTGTGCATCGGACTGATTGAAGTGCAAGCCTTCTACTTCCAGGAGGGGCTCCAAAGGGGTCCTCAGCTGTTCAACAACAGCTGAGTCTAGAGGGCAGATGCTCTCATACAAACTGCACCAAATGTACTGACTTAGGTTCAGGTCGCAGGCAGAGAGAACAAAGAAAGCACCCATGGGCGCTGTTGCTGCTCAGCTGGGCCAGCGTAGCCTGCTGTCAGCTGTGCTCACATCTGGCAATAGTGGCACTGAAGCTCGAAGCCATGCTGCTTCACAGCCTTGCAGCCAGACATGCCACAGCTGTCCAGGTCACCTGGCAGCACCACCATTTTCCTCCTGGTGCACTGCAATCCACAAAGGTTGGATCGCCAGCTGCTGGTCATTGAGCACGACCTGTCTGGCAACGCCCAGGCTGCTCAACGATGGCACAAGAGGCACCTGCAGATCACATGCATTTGTCGGGGCATTGGCAGACTGTGTGTGCAATGCTTTCATGCCACGACGCAGCATGTTATAACATGGCATTGCCAGATAGAACACAACATAGCAGGAACTGGCAGCAATCAAGCAAGCTGGTGGTACTGGCAGCAGGTAGTCAGTACATCGCAACACACACAGAGGGATGTTGCTGCCAGCTCAAGCACTTCAGTCCATCCTGAAGACGCACCATGGGCTCATAAGCAGCTGTGGCACCCCAGTCCAGGTTCTGCTGGTGGGCCCACTGGGGCAGCTGGTTCTCCACCATCTCCAGCGCCTGCTCAAGGGCAAAGGCCTGGGCATCTGCCTCGGCGGCAGCAGTGTCTGCCGCGGACAGGAGCATTGCCATCGTCGCCGGCAAGCCCTCCTCAGGGAAGTGCTCGCCAGCAGCTTGCGTGCTGCTGCTGCCCTGGGCTGCCAAAGTAGCTGGGTGGGGCCTGACAGTGGATGCCTCAGCTTCCTGGGTGGGGCAAGCGCTTGCTGCCTTGCTTGAGCTGATAGCTTGAAATGTGTTTCTGACTGCACCAGCAGCTAAGCTCTTGTATCTGCTGCCTGCTTCAAGGCTCTCCTGCTGCAGGGGTGCAGGCTGTGCACAGCGCTCCACCGAGTCAAGACTCTGCCACCCCCCAGCAGCTTGAGGGCCGGCTGCAGCCCCAGTCAGACCTTGCCGCAAGGCCACGGTCTTAGCAGCGGCAGCCGGGGCAGCAGTTGGCCTCTGCTGAGCAGCAGGCCTGCCCTCTGCTGCTGCTGCTGCTTGCGCTGCATTCTGTCCTGCTGGCAAGTGCCGAGTGCGCTGCTGCGGCGGCGCATCGCTCTTCTTTGCTCCCACTGTGTCCTGCCCGGGCACCCCTGCAGGCGCCTTGCGTTGTGTCTGCTGCCAGATGGCAGCAGAGCAGGCTCCATCTGGAGCAGCCACACTGGCTGGAGCCTTCCTGTGACTCCTGCTCTGACCCCACCTGCCATTCCAGTTGGCAGGGGTTCCCAGTGCGGCAGGACCAGTGCCTGCCTGGGGCAGACCTGGCTGGGTGGCCACCGCAGGGCTGGGGTAGCGCCTGCTCAGCCTTTCAACGGCCTGCAATGGGCGCTTCTCAGCCCTCGCAAAGGCATCTTCAAGCTGCCTGCTGGCAGCAGCGCTGACACTGCCAGCTCTGACGCCCTCTCCTGAATTGGGCCTTCGCGGAGAGGCAGCAGCTGTTGGCCTAGGAGCAGTCCCGTATACTTTCTGCCTGTTTCTGACAGTATCGGGTGGTCGCTGCGAGCTGGTCTGAGGCTGCTGCACCCCACGCTGCCGTTCCTGAAGTTGTGTTTGCTCTGCGATCTGTGATGAGACTGCCTGCAGTCAGCGGAGGTGCGCTGATAGCACTCAAGTATGTGCATGCAGATGAGGCTGTCAGTTGGTTGCAGAGCCTGGTGTCTTGGTGTGGGTAGGCAGACCTGATGAACAATGGAGGTGTCGCGTGTCAGCTGCGCCAGATGCGCCATCCTGGCGCCACGCACAGCTGCCTGCGAGGCAACACCTGTAGACAGCACAGCAAATGTCAGGCAGCTGATGACGAAAGCACAGAGAAGGCCAGCACCTGATGCAGGCTCCAATTTCACCTCGCAGGGAACCCTGCTGGGGCAGTGGAGCCAACATGGAAGGTAAGGGCATCCCCGTAAGCGTGAAGGATCTTGGGGGTGAGCTCCAAGACGTGGTCTCAAGGAGAGACGTGAGACCTGGTGCCAGCAGTCTCTGCTTCATGCCATGGGGTAACTTGATGCCATCGAACTTGTCCAAGCTGATGGCACTCTCATTGTCAAGGGAGTTACGCTGTTTCGGTGCTTTCTTCAGGAAGTGGGGCCCCTGAACGAGTGCAAGGTTTGGCCAAGATAGGTCAGCTGTCTGACGATTCAAATTTCAGGCATGCAAAACATTGTCTGAAACGTGCAGATTTTGGTGAGATGTCTACTGTCTGAATGAAGGCATGGCCTGCTGCTGGTGCATGACCAGCAGGGACACCATGCCAGGGGAGGCTGCCACAAAACTGGTGATGCAGCAAGCGCAGGCACTGGAGGCCAGGCAAGTCTTCAGCTTTCACGACAGCTGTGCACAGCAGATCTGCCTTTCAGCCTGCCTCCTCCTGCTGCCGCTGCAGAATCACAGCAGTGCAGCTTGGTCTGCGGGCAGGGGATGCGATGGCGCAGAGGCAGGCTGCCAAGGCACTGACCGGCCTGGCAACCGTGCTGCACGACAACAAGAAGCTTGTCAGACACAACCGCGAGCTTAGGTGCCAGCCCTGCTTTGCCTGTGTTCCCAGTGGGTCAATGGTGTGGTGTTCATGCATGACTCCAAAGCGGCCCGCATGCACAGCACTGGGCAATGTCATGACAGCAGGGGTTGTGATGTAAGAGAGATGTATTATCCCTGCAGGGCAATGACATGTCAGCTGCTTGACAGAGTGGGGCCCTCTGTGGCCATGCTGGTCAGAGGCAGGCTGCAGCACACCGCAGAGTTGCAGCTGCTGATAAGTCTGCAGCGCTTAGCCTTTGTGCCAGCAGGCATGCCTCTGGAAGTGAGGCAGGCGGTGGTTGACGTGCTCTTGGGCAGAGCTGCAGGACGGCAGGACAATGCAGCTCTGCAGATAGGTGAGGGAGCTCAGACACACCAGTCCTGCTCGTGCCGCTTGTGCGCTTGGCTTGCAACGCTGCATGTGCACTGCCAGCATCACATTCCTGTCCTCGAGCTCTGATGCAATGCAGAGCTCAGCAGGCAGTTGGTCTGCTGCAGGAGATGTGGCAGCAGCAGTGCTTGGCAGCTGTGTTGCTGCTGGCGAAAGACGAAGCACTACCAGCATCTGGCTGAGGTTGTCAGGTAATGTCGGTTATCTACTATCTTTGATGCCTGCAAGATTGCCTTCTCCTGGCTGCAGGGGGGTTCACAGAAGCCCAGTACCTGCTGCAGGGTCTCCGTAAGCTGCTTGCAGAAGTTGCACCCAGCATGTAGCGATAGGCAGCCAATGTGGCACAGCCCAGGCTGGTTCACAGGTCGTGCCTGCAGGTCCAGACCAGGCGCTGAAGAAGCTTCTGCCTATGCTGGAGCTGGCTACTCACCAGCAGCATGCAGCAGAAGGGCTTGTCAACTTGATGACAGAACTCCTGACCCAGCATCCAGTGCCAGGTGCTCAGCTGCTGGAACCGCAAGGCTGCAGGTGACTAAGCAAAGCCCAGCCCCTTGCATGTGCACCTGAATAGTGATCGCATTTGCCCGTCTACTTTGTGTTTTGGAGCACCTAGTATCCCCAGCTCTCCCACTGTCACAACAATCTTGCATTTTGGCAGGTGACTGTGCAAGCCAGTGGCACTGGCTGGCGACCAGCAAGGCAGGCTAATGTCAAGCGACACAGCTGTCAATGTGACTCCAGGTGGTTGAGCGTGATTCTCTCTCTGTATGAACAGAGCCAGCAGCCCCAGGCTTCTGCTTCAGCAGACTGTGCCAAGCTCCTCTCCATACTATCTTGGAGTGACCACATAACAAGCAGCTGGGAGACACATCCTGGACTGTACCGGCGCCTGCTGGCTGCATGCAACCTTGCTCTGAGCAGGTGAGCCTCAGGCTTGATCTTTCTTGATCCCAGTGCATGTTTGGCAGGCACCTTGTACCATCTTCTCAGTAGACCATGCCTCTCTGGCAGTAAGGCGGCAAAAGAAGGAGGGGGCTGCACAGCGCCGCGTGGTCAGAGTCTGACATGACCTGGGGTGCTGCCCTCATCTGGGCAGCAGCCATGCCAGTCAATTGCACAGCACTGCACACTTGGGTTCTTGGCCCCCCGTGGAAGCCGGTTGCCATGATTCCTCTGCAGAGTAGCTTCTGGAGTGGAGCATCTGTTGGCGCTGGCCTCTGAAGTGAAGCCTGCGCACCTGTGGAGCACAGGCAGATGCACCTGGGGTGGCCTGGCCCCTCAGGAGGCTGCGGCCTTTGCACAGCTTTGCTTCAAGCACCTGCTGGACCCAGAGCCCAATGAACGCCTCACCCAGCACAGGGAGCCCACGGCCATTCTCCAAGGCACTGCAAGGCTGATGCTGACTCTGCTCCTGCCAGAGCAGCGTGCTTACGGCACAGGTGAGCCCCGCATCTTCTCTACTGCACAGATCAGTTGTTGTGTTCATTGCCGATGCTGCTTCCACTTTTGCATCTGCCAAAGCAGCAGGCATACGGCACAGGTGAGGTCCGCCAAGTTGCACACCTAGTGCTGAGCAAACTGGTTCCTAGCAAGTTCATACTGCAGGACTCAGTGCGCTGTGCCCAGTGCTGAGGGCAGCCCTGAGCACTTGACGGGCTGCAAATCCAAAGTGAAGTCGTTGTCAATTCCTGCAGGCTTTTCTCCATCCCCTTGGGCCCAGTTTGTCAGTATGGGGGCTGTCTGCACTCGGCTCCGCGCTGCGCTCCGCGCTGCGCCACCGTGCTCGCCTGTGGGCCCCATCTGGCAGATGCTGGCATTCTCAAAGGTGACTGCACAGTGGGCAGCTACCCTCTTGTGGCCCCTCCTGAGCACACTCACATGCTAGGCTGTCATGGGGATTGCGGCTTAGGACATGCATATTGACTTCTGGTCATTGCTGCTTCCTGAGAGTTGCTGCTAAATTTTACAGGTCAACCAGCCGCCCCTGGCAGAGCACGTCCAGCAGGTCCAGGCAGCGGCATGCGCGTCCCCAGTGGTGGCATTTGAGTTCCTGGCAGAGTGGCTTCCCACGGCTGCGTCTCAGGCTGACTATCATGCTGGCTCCCAGCCTGCTAAGGACATAGCAGTCCTGTACAGGGCTTGCATGAAGTTTTCGATGAGCAGGCAGACTCCCAGCTTGTCAACACTGGAAATCCTTTGGACGCCAGAGCAGCGCCGCAGGGCAATACCCATTGATATGGATGGCCCTGATGCTGTGCTGGACAGGAACTTTTGGGCTGTGACTGGTGAGGATTGCTACTGTAGCCAGATGCAAGGCAGGCCTGCAGGCATGGCTCAATCGGCCCTTGCTTGTGACTATGCTTGCTGAGGCTGGTGGCCACAGTCTGTTGGCAAAGGATGCCTGCATTCAGCAGCAGCAGTTTAAAAGAGGTGGGTTGTTGCTTTGCAGCTACCATCGAGATGCGTGACGCGATCATCTCGTGTCCAGCTCAGTACAGCACCCCCAGGTGCCCTTGCTCATGCCTCCAGGCTCCAGCTTCAGCATAAGCGACGTCCGCCTCTTTAAGCTGTGGTGCCTGGCGCCAGATGCCTTCCCAAATAAGCGGGAGGAGCTGAAGCAGGGGGGCCTTGCAATCATGCACGCCCTCAGGGGTGTAGAGGGTCGCTTCGTCAATCCACCCTGGCAGGCACACCTCCTGCGAGACCACATACGGCAGCAGTGCCTCTGCTGGGGCTTCAAGGCTTTGGCCCTGGCGGCTGGCAGGCTGGACCTGTGCACCCCTGGCCCCCTGCCAGCTGCTGCGCTCAGCCTGTGGGAGTCCAGCGCTGGCGCAGATGTTCTGCTGCAGCTGAAGGATGGCGGGGTGCCCGTCCGCGTGCATGCAGCTGTGTTGGCGGCACGCTGCCATGTGCTGCACGCAGCCGTCGCTGCTGAGCGTCAGCGAGTCTCCCAGGTACAGCTGGCGTGCATTGCTCGGCGGATGTTGCTGAGTGAAGAGGCAAAGGGAACGGCTGTGGGTGTTGTTGTGGGACTCGGGTTCAGCTGCATCAGAGTTTGGTGCACGGACAAAGCCCATCACGGCCGTCTGTGCTGCTGAAAGCACTGCGCTTGCTGCCAGCTGTACCAGCACTGTGCCAGCCCTGACGATGCACCTAGGGAAGGGCATGAGCTGAAGTCTGCCAGCTTGACCGTTGAGTGATCCCACACATGCTTGCTGAAGGTCTGCTGTCATGTCAATACAATAGCTTGCTGGATGCAGGCAGTCACGCCTGCAGCTTCAGGAGCCGGCAGAGATGGCCAGGAAGAGGCAGGCCAGCCTGGCAGGGCTCAAGTCACCGTGCAGCTGGGCAGCCATGTCGAGCGCAATCAGCTGCTGCCCCTGCTGCTCTTCATGTACACTGGGCAGGCAGCCATTGCCTCCTCTGCAGACGGGACCCAAGCTGTGCAGCGCCTGGCAGGCAAGGATGTCACGCTGAATATGCACTACTCAGCAGAAATTTCCCTACACAACCCTAGATTGTGATGCCAGCCCAGACAGTCAGCTTCAGGATTTTAAGTCACTGCTCCCAGCCCAATGCCCGACATAGATGTGGGACACCAGATGGCAGCCTCATGCATCGATATCAACAGCAGCTTGCATGCCCGTACTGCTACCAGAATACCTTGAACCAGCCAGTTCTCATGCAGGCAAGCTGGGGCTCAGAGTGGTGGCAGCTGCGCTGGGCGGGCAGGCGCCCCAGACCCCAGGGGCCATGCTGCCCCTGCTCAGCTTCGAGGCCCTGCTGCCGCCCTCTGTCAGGCGCTGGTGCCTTGACTCAGAGGCGCAGCTGCTGGTGGCACAGCGGCTCCAGGACTGCCATGTGTGCAGCAGTGCTGCCAAGGGGCAGCTCCCTCAGAAGGAGCCTGCCCTGTGCCATGCCGAAGCTATCAGCCTGGCTGACGGCTTTGATCAGGGGCAGCACCCCCCACTGGTGCCTGCAGCGGGGGCACCAGCTGACCACGCACAACCCTGCTGTGGAAGCACCAGCTCTGATCACCTGCGGCTGCTAGAGGCAGGCCCAGAGGCTGACATAGTGCTGGTGGCTGCTGGTAGCCTGCACCAGACCCCTTGGCTGCCTGTGCAGCCAGGTACGACAGGCAGCATTGGCCTGCCCGCCCACCAGTGCATGCTGCGGGCCAGCCCTTACTTTGAGGCGTTGCTGTCAGGGCGATGGGCGCTGCAAGCTCAGGGGCAGCAGCAGCCATGGGAGGGCCCCAGTGCTGCCTCTGGTGCCCCGCTCCAGCACCTGAAACTCGACTGCGGGGCAGATGCAGCAGCAGCGATTCTGGTGTGGCTGTACACGGGGCGCCTGTGCTGCCGCCCTCTGACCGGCAGCGGCAGCAGCGGCACCTGCCAGAGCTGCTGTGAGGTGCGCCTGTCAGTACAGGTGGCCCACGCTGCTGGGCAGGTGCTGCTGGACAGCTTGCAGGAGCAAGCCCAGGCTGCCTGCATGGATAGCGTCCCCAGCCTGGGACCTGTCTGCTGTCTGGCTGTGCTGGCAGACGCCTTGCAGCTGGGGCAACAGGCAGTGGCACAGGCGCTCTGCAACCGCATTGTGCAGCAGTGGGGTGAGCAGCTGCAGACTCAATCCTTTCCTGAAATTTGGCATCTGCTGCTGTTTCCCTGCCTCTGCTTCAGGCGCCAACACCCTGCTGCTGGTGACTGCAGACTCCGCACAAGGCTCCCCTCTGCTGCTACGCCTCCCTGCCTCGCTCCAGCAACAGCTCAGAAAGGCTGCAGTAGATGCCATGCGGACAGCAGGCTTGTAGCTGTTGCTTGAAGATGTCTTTTCATCATTTGATGATGGTTATTGTTCACTAAGCAAGCTTGCTTAAGCCCTGTTGGCTTTCATGCTTGGATGATGCTATGTGAGCAGTCCCTGGAGGGAGCCTGCCATATGCATATGCTGCCAGACAATCTGACCTCCTGAAAGTTAAATGAGCCGAGCAGCAAGACCAGTCAACGCCGACTACACCCTCAAGACAGGTTGATATGCTCAATGGCCGTAGCAGAGTTTCACGTCACCGACCGCAGGAACTTGAACAATCAGGGCCAAGCGCAGCTTCAAGACAGCATTTTACACGGACAGCCTTTGGTCCTGCGAGGTAAGACCACCGCGCTCCCGCCTGGCTTTCAGAGTCAGTTGCTGACAGCCCCTGCCTGCTGTGCAGGTGCTCTCACATGGCCTGCGCTCAGCAGGTGGAAGGGCAGCCAAGGCCTGTCCCGCCTGACTGCCCTGGCAGGCTCTGCCCTGGTGGAGGTGATGACCTCAGAGACAGACACCTTCCATGGCGAGCTGCGCCGCCACAGCCCAACCACCTGCACATTTGCAGAGTTTCTACGGGCTGCTGCGCTGACCCCTGACAGCCCTTGGGGAGCTGCAACAGCCTCTGCTGCTGCCCCTGCTGGTGGCGGCAGTGGCGACACTGGCTGGCCAGCTGGCCCGCAGGCTCAAGCAGGCAGTGCTGGCGCCTGTGCACGTGCAGTTTCAGGGCTGCAGGCTGTGAAGAACATGCTGTGGACAGGCACAGCTGGCCAGCCAGCTGCACAGTCAGAGAGCGGTGCAGAGACAGCCGCCCTGCCACAGTCCACACTGCCAGCAGAAGACACCAGTCCTGAGCCGGGTGGAGGCGACGCCCGCCCTGGCCGGCAGCGCCCTGCACGGGCATCTGCAGAGCTGCCAGAGCCCCGCAAGAGAGCCAAGACCAGGACTGCCACCGGCATTGGTGCCAGCCAGCTGGAGCAAGAGCTGTCCAGTGACAGCGCACAGAACGGCAGGTCTGGAGCCCAGCAGGCGCCTGATCGCTCTTCAACACCCTCCAGCCAGAAAGGCACCCACCTGCACGGCAGCAGCAGCAGTGGCCCAGCCTTCAGGCCCCTTCAGACAGCAGCTGCACATGATCAGACCGCACTGGATGGGCACATTGCTACAGCTGATGGCATGCGGCCACATGGGGGCCAGCAGTCCAGGCTGGGCCCCCACCTGTACCTGGCGCAGGCCACCATTTCGCACAGTAACAGGTTCACAGACAAGGCACCAGGCCTCAGTGGCCTGTGGCAGGACTTCTCTGTGCCATGGGCCCTTGAGGCGGTACAAGTCTCGCAGACCAACCTCTGGATGAGCCTCAGGTGGGAGGCAGAGACCCTGCGTGAACACTAAGCTGCATCGCCTGAACTTGGGTCGCATCGCTGTGTGGCAGACGGGCACCCCACAGCCTGTGGCATACAGCTTGTGGCATAGCGGCTGGCTTGCCTACCGCCGACAGGGGGTCGCATGTGGCCCTTCAAGGACTGTTGCTGTGTTGATTCAAGCCTGCTTTAGCCTGTGCTGACAAAGATTGACTGACCAGGTGCGGTGTCACTGCCTGCATTGGCACACCAGCCTCAAGCTGTTACCCCGCGGTGGGCCGCTGTCTCAGTCTGCCCAGCGTGGACAAGCTGACTCAGCAGACGATGTCAAGAGCATGCCCAGGTGCTGCTGACACACGCCGTGCAGCCCTGCCGGTCAACCACTCCACCCTTCACTGTGACACTTGCGAGAAACTGCCGTCCACCTGTACAGCAGCACAAGGCACACCAGCCCTGCCGACAGGGTGCCACTCCTGCCATTCTGCAGGCGCCATTGCAGCCTGCTCTGCGACTCCTACAGAGCTTGCTCCCATCCCTGACTTGGCACCACCAGCAAGCATCAGCCCACTGCCCTGCAGGTCCACACGCTCCAGCCTGCACTATGACCCTTACCAGAACCTGCTGTGCATGGCCACGGGGTCCAAGACGGTGCACCTGATGAGCCCGGAGGCCACCGCGTTTCTGTACCCCCTGCCGCTGTGGAGCGAGTCCCCCAACCATAGCGCCGTCAACTTCGCCCAGCCGGACCTGGGCGCCCACCCGCTGTACAGCCGCGCTCTGGGTCTGCAGCAGGTCGTCACCCTGCAGGTCAGCTGGACTCGGCATGTGGAGGTGATGGAGCTGCCTGCATGTGGGACCGCACCCAGCTGAGTAACAGCAGACAGATTGTTTGCCCAGAATGGAAGAGTGTTCGCTGGTGGTCCTCTTGTTTGGCGGTGCCTCTTGCACCACCTTGCCGCACCAGAAGGGGACCATGTCCCTTACCTGCCTGCATGTCTGCACTTGCAGTTTCACAGCCAGAAGATGATCGCCTGCATGCAGCGCTTTGACCATGTGGCCCTATAACAGCAGTCTAGTACATATATGCATCCAGGCAGCACCACAGTGTCTGCTGCCTGGATGCAGATCCTCTAGGCTGTGGGGCAGGCAGCCGCAGCCAGAGCAAGCGCTGCCCTCTGCCTGGGAGGGCGGAGCAAGTGCATGACCGGCGTGCCGCTAAGACAAGCCAGACAGTACAACGCATAGGTTGATCCCATGAAAGCTGACCCCCGTGTTGCTGCTCCCTGCAGAGTGGGGATGCCCTGTACATTCCTGAGGGATGGTGGCACCAGATTGACAGCACCCCTAACACCATTGCTGTCAACTTCTGGTGGCAGTCCCCGATGCTGCAGCGCCTGGAGCAGCCCACAGCGGCCCCATTCGCCCTCAGGCACCTGCTGGGGGCCTCGCTGGATGCAGCCAAGCAGGCCGCGCTGCAGGGGATTCCGCCGCTCGCAGAGCTGCAGAAACTGGCTGCAGACTGGGAGCAGGCATGCAGCACACCAACAGACCGACCGGGCCCCCAGACTGCGGCTGCAGACCCTACAGGCCTCGACCAGCGGGGCACAGGCCCCCAGGCTGAGGCTGCAGACCCTAGAGACCTCGACCAGCGGGGCGCAGCCCCCCAGGCTTCCCAGGACCCAGAGCTTGTGCAGCAGGAGGGAAGCGTCCCAGTGCCGTTTGTCAGGGAGGCCATGCGGCTCCTGGCAGATGAAGTGCACCATCAGCTGCAGCAGGGGCAGGCACAACCTGGCGCTGCAGAGGCCCCAGGTGGGCGCGATCCCTTGTCTCTGCTTGCTCTCTGCAAGACCTCTGCTGCTAGTCTACCAAGCGCCAACCGACAAACTTCTCTGAGCCTGGGCCTGTCCGCAGGGCTTGAAGGTAAAGTGACTCGAGTAATGGCGACCCTCAGGCCTCACCAGCTGCAGATGGTTGTGATGTCAATGGCGCAGCGTGTGCCTCGCAGACTGGAGGCCCTCCTTCTGCATGTGCTGCCCCCTGCAGCAGCTGAGATCCTGACCCACAAGCTGGAAGCTGCTGCGGAGGGCACTGAAGCTGCAGCCTGCCAGTCAGTGGATCAGCAGGCCTTCTATCAGCAAGTGTATGGTGCATGTGCAGACCCACAGCACATTTTTGAGAGACTGCTACATCAGAAGGAGGCCTTCTCCCGTCTGCTCCTCAGCCAAATTACAGATGCACTCCTTTCATGACTGCCTATGCGTTATACATTGATGATTTCATGCGTTTCATGAAGGTGTGAGGCAGGCGGCATGCATCTTAAGCAGCTGTAACACAGCAAAATGTGGGAGGCAGGGCAGTGCAGGGCACTCAAGGCACTGGACTGCACCTGAGCTCTTGGCAGATCAGGCATGTGTCTATGCACGAGAGCTGATGGGGCCGGGAGGTCTTGGGGGAGGGGTTGCAGACCGTGCCTGCCCGGCCTGCTGCAGGCGCATGGCCACCCCACTCTGGAGCTCTCGATTGATGCTGAGCAGCTTCTGGCGCTGCATCTCCAGCCAGCGCATGCGGGCAAACATGACGCGCCCAGCCAGAATGCCAGCAGTGATCACAGCAGCAATGAAGATGAGGACCACCACTGCTGAAGTACGCAGGCTCTTCAAGTTCGACATCTGCACAGCAGAGCAAGCAGTGTGACCGGCGAGGGTGCAGGCATCACTGCAGAGGTGGTGAGGGTGCAGGCATCACTGCAGAGGTGGTGAGGGTGCAGGCATCACTGCAGAGGTGGTGAGGGTGCAGGCATCACTGCAGAGGTGGTGAGGGTGCAGGCATCACTGCAGAGGTGGTGAGGGTGCAGGCATCACTGCAGAGGTGGTGAGGGTGCAGGCATCACTGCAGAGGTGGCCAGCCCCATCACTCACGTCAAACACCTGCAGGGAGGGCACAACAGCATGCATTGTGGGCATTGTACTGCAGGTAAGGGCTGGCTCCTCACATTGGACGCCTGCACAAGGGGGCAGGCAGCATGTTTGTTGTGCAAGACCTCTGGCAGGAACAGCTTGAGCATGTGCCCCCCCAGGCACCTTGCTGTGGCTCGGCCAGGCTGCTAGAGGCCAAAGGCTACAGACTGAGCCCTCCTGTTTCTCAGGTGCAACCTAGAGTGCTGCCCAATCCTTCTGGACTGTGCATCTGAGGCAGCCCACTCACAGTGCACATGTGTGTGGCTCAGCCATACAAGTTAGGCAGCAGTCCTTGCATGGAGGCTGAAGCGCCATCACTGCTGCAGGCCTCACCCTCAGGTCCCTTGTGCTGGTCGACGCCATGTGCAGCTGCTCCACAGCGGTCTCATGCTCATCTTTCAGCTGTGCATGCTCGCCCTGCAGCGTCAGGGTCAGCATTGCTTAGTCAAGCTTTCCAAGGTTGCCAGAGACATGACCTTATGCTGGGCTGTGTGGGCAGGTTTTGCCAAGCAAGATGCAAGCAAGGCCTGCCAGCACCCGGGTGAGTGCACACAGTGATGTGGTGAGGCAGGGGCGCTGCATGTTCAGCGCTGCAGTAGACTGCAGCTCTGCAGCCAGATCAGTGGCATGACATGAGGTGGCAGCAGCCAAGCCAGTCATGGCGCATGCAGGAGGTCAGCCTGGGGCCACAAGAGCACTTGCTGCAGGGACAGCCTTGCTTCAGGGTAGCAGCCAGTGCCCATGCAAACGGCACTTGTTGCCACGGAAACTTTTGAGGGCAGCTTCGCCACCCCACGCGTTCTGCACTTATGCATCAGGGCAGCAGCGAGTACCAGTGTGATGCTTATGGCGACCATGACTCATCAGGGCGGCACAGGCCTCCGCACCTGCAGTGCATGCAGGAGGTGGGCCGCCTCCTGCAGGGCTGCCTCCAACTCGAGCGCCCGCCCCACCTCCCGCTGTGCCCTCCCCTCCGAGCCCTGGTGCAGCGCCTCCAGTGCCTGCAGCTGCCCGGTGCAGTTCCCTGCCTGAGCAGTCAGCTGGCGCAGCTGGCTGTGCAGGGCTGCGTGGCTGTCCTTGCTGGCTGCCAGCTGCTTCTGGAGGGCACTCAGCTCCTGACTCCTGCCTGTACACAGCACAGAAACAGTAATCGGGGCGTGCCAGCATGGCTGGGCACTATGCTCAGCAACCAGGGCCACCGGGAAGTTAGTGTTCAGCTTTTGGTCCCTGCTTGGACACAGCACAGGGTACTGCCCTGGAACAGTGCCTCTGCTGGCCGCCACCAGCTTCTGGCAGCACTCAGCTCCTGTACCTGAACTGCATGCAGCAAGCACAGTGGTTCTGAACACTCAGCTTGCAAATGGACTGAGTGGCTCTGCTTGCTGGCAGCCAGCTGTTTCCTGGAGCAGGGTCAGATCCTGCACCTTTACTGTGAGGAGCAGACCTGTCCCTGGGAGGGGAACTTGCTCTTGATAACTGGAAGCTGTCCCAGAATGGCCCTCGCTGGGGAGCCAGATCCAGTGGCAACAAGGGCCAGCGATGCACCACTGTCATTTGGGTGACAACCCACAGCAGGGGTTTTGCTACAGGCTGCCAATGCATTGCATGCAGGATAGAAGGGCCACCTATGCATGCGTACTGAGTTTGTTGTGAAACATTGCAGCTGCCATTGACGTTTCCAAGGCGCCCTAGACTACCACAAGGGGCTACCTGGTAGAGCTGCTGGTGATTCTCAGTGTGCTGGCTCGGTCAGCAAGCTGGGCACATGCAACGTACAGGACAGGTGTGGCTGCGATGTACATCGGAGGCAAGTCCGCCATGGCAGCAGGCCTCTCACCCGCCAGGCTCTGCTGACAGCTCTGGCTGGTGCCCACAGCACCCTGCTGCTCCTTCTCAGCAGCAGCCAGCCTCTTCCGCAAGTTCTTCAGCTCGCCGTCCACCTCATGGCGCTCAGCACTGCAGCGCCCCAAGGTTGCTTCTGCTGCCTCACGTTCCTTGGCTGCTGCTGCAGTCGAGCGCCTCTCTGCTGCTAGCTGCTGCTGCAGGTGAGTGGTGTTCTGCAGACAGGCCGGTGCACGAGATGGGCAGGTAGCCAGCGCCCCGCCTGAGATGACAGGGTGAACACAGACGGTTTAACGAGGCCTATCCCCATTACAGAAAGGGCTCAGCATTTGAGCAGTGCTGCCAGGCGCAGTGCAGCTGAGACCTCTCGGGCAGCTTCAAAGGCTGTTATGCTTATCGCAGTCCACCAACACTGGTCAGGCATCGAGGTTGCTTGAATCCAGCACGGCAGATGCACCTGCCTCAGGGCCAGCATGGCTGCTGCTGCCTGGGCCAGCGCCCTGTCAAAGGTGGTCCCAGCTGCCATCAGGCTGCCAGGCTCGTCCAGCAGCTGCTCCCCTGCTGCCAGAGCCTCCCGTGCCTGGTGCAGCTCGGCAGAGCTCACTCCCTCCACATCCAGTGTGCTCAGGTCTGGACGGGAACACCAATGATGCCACGTGGTCGGTAGCATCGCTCCCTGCAGGGGGACAGAGTGCAGACACTGAGCAGCAGCGGCTTGTGATGCAGACGCCTCCTTCACAGGCGCAAAACAGTCAGATCAGCATGCGGCAGCCGTGCGGTATGAGATGCTGCATGCGCCTCGATAGCAGTGGACCAGCAGCTGCATACAAGCTGAGTGAACCACAACTGTGCTTTGGTAGCGCCTGTAAGGGACAGAGCCATGACCTCTGCAAAGCTGTCTGCTCACCAGCAGCAGGACAGCTGTTGCTCCAATGCACAATGACCGCCAGGGCAGTGCAAGCAGCCGCCGGGCTCGCCTGACCCTGCAGGCAGCAGAGCTTCCGTGAGCAAAGGGCTGGCCCCCTGCCTCAGCTGCAGGACTTTGAGGGTGCACTGTGCTCTGGGTCCTCTGGCAGGGCTGACGCCAAGGGCAGAGGCAGATACCCTTACACCAAAATATCAAGTCAAAAAGCGTCTCAGCCACTGCGCTGCTAGCTTGGGAAACGAGCCACTGACCCAGCAGAAAGACCAAGTGACAACCCCAGACGCACCTCTGAGGCGCCTGCCTGGCAGACGTGGAGCGCCCTGGCGCTGTCTCTGGCTCAGCTTCGGTGGGCACCTGACGCGCTGCCCTCAGCAGTGGGCTGAGTGGCACCCTCCCTTCCAGGCTGCTAACTGCAAGGTCAGCTGTGGGCAGCGCCTGCAGACTAATCACATTGTCTGAGCAGCTTGGTGAAGGGGGCGCCTTGCACAGTGCATGGAGGTCAGGTTGGAACGGCAGGTCGAACACAGATGGGAGCCCCCTGTGGGCATGGCCTGTAGGCATCCAGTCACCTCTCTCCGTGTACCATGGCAGCAACTGCACATGGAAAGGATCACAAGCTGCACACGTAAAGAAAGTTCTGATGGGCTCAGGGCCGACAGCGGCCACCAGCCAGTGGGCTTCCGCTCAGTTCCCGACCATGTCCATGATGGAACTCGCTTGCACGGCGCATGAAAGTCAGGGCGCGCTGGCAAACAACGGTTTGCTGATCCAGCCTGGCATCCAGTCAATCAACTGCGCAGGCTGGTGGTGGCGAGCACGTGCACAACGCACAGGAGTCAGGGTGCACGGGCCAAGGAGAGTCTGCTGCCCCAAGGCGGCTGGGGGCAACGCCTGTAGACATCTGCAGGACAGGCTGGCTAACCATTGTGTCTCACCAGCAGCCTCCGCAGGTGACCTGGGCAGCATGCAACAAGAGCCAGGCTGCCAAGTGCAAGGGGCTTCTGCAGAAGGCCTGCCAGCCAGGGCAGGCAGCAGACAGCTTTCAAGAAAGCAAGGCTGAGGGCTGTGGGCTGTGGTTGCACCAAGCCTGCCAGTAGACCACAGCAGCTGCTGAGTCAGGGTCTGGCCCTGCGCAGAAGGTGCGCACCTGAAAGGCTGGCTCATCGTCACGTGCTGCGCGGGCATCTGGCGAGGCCCAGCCACTCCTGCGCCGCGCCCTGCGGGGGGTGCCTGCAGCCCTGGGCCGCCGGGAGCGCTCGCTCATCCTGGTGGGGGTGCTGGGCGCCTCACCTGCAGCGCGGGGCATTGTGTAGCAGCGGTGCTGCTGCCTGGGCACACACAGACTGTGTGGTATGCTCGCGCATTTGCACATCTAGCCTGCTGCTGCATGCTACAGAGAGCCGCGCTGTAGTACCCAGCAACCGCCCTGAAGGCATCTGAGGACCTTGCAGCACTACCAGGGCATGGACAGACCTGCACACAGAACTGTTTCTGCAGGGTACCTGGATGCCTGTGTGTATACAGTGCTGCCCCACAGCCCCAAGATCTGTGGCGCTGTATGCATTGCCTGCTCGGACCAGGCTACAGCTTGGCAAGCCTGGGCATCGAGTCGTCTGCATTTGCAGCGCAGGCAGGCACACCTGTGCAGGGTGAGCCTGGGTCGCAAAGCGTGCAGTGCGCCCGCCCTGTTGCAGCACGGCTGGTGCGCAGGCCTCCCTGGCTCATGCCTGACCGGGCATGCTGCCTGCCCAAGCTCCCGTGCCTGCCGAGCAGACACAAGTCCAGGCATCACCTTATGATAGACAAAACGCAGCATGAACAGGCTCTTCAGGGGTGTGTATATGCGCGTGGGCAGCCTTCAATCCTGTGGGCAGCCTTCATGTTGACCAGCCAGCAGAGCAGCCCTTACCTGACGGTGCTTCTGGATAAACGCCTGCTCGCCAAAGCTTTGATGAGACCAGCGCGCAGGGTGTCCCTTATCGATATCTTCTTATGCAGAGACCTACGGCATCGACATGAACAAGCAGCCTGTCAACCTTTCGCCATGGGTCGACAAGAATGTAAGTTCATCACTCATCGTCAAGGTGAGTAAGGCTGCAGCCACTGCAGCCTGTGGTGCAGGGCACAGCAGGCTGCCCCACATGCAAGAAGAGCACCCATTTGTGGGAGAGAACCATCACGAGGGAATACTAGCAAGGGGCCACACAGGGGGAGCAGAGAGCTGCAGGCAGGGCTTGAGAGCATAGAGCTGCAAGCAGATATGTTTCACCGTAAGTACCTGCATTGCAGGACATCTATACATGGGAGTGGTCCCCCACGAAGTCTCCCCCAACAGCTGGAGCTCCTGTTGCAAGGGGATCAAGAGGCGGTTGTAAACCTCAACACAGGCAGCAGGGGTACAGGCCACGAGCAGAGCTTGAGGCAGGGCATGCTGGACTGGAGTTCGCAGTGCAACACATGCACACCTAGCAAGAGGCTACTGCTGATGCTCATCCAGTGGCTACTGGTTCAGGCAGCTGCTACTGGAGTGGTGAAGGCAGCATGGCAGGCAGAGCATGCCTGCCCCTGGGACTCCAGTGGCAGATTTGTTCTGCTGCTGCCTGAGGACACGCCCCAGCAGGGAACTGGGGAACTCTGGTACACAACAGCCATGAACAGAGTCACAAGTGGCAGACATGCACAACAGAGCCCAATGGGCAGGCTCATCCTGGACAAAGCGGTCTGTAGTGTGGTGTCCCAGTCCTCTAGCAGATGCGTCCACGCAGAAGTTCAGGCCACAGCTGAGATTGCATTGCGATTTGGATCTGACTGCCCAACTTTGTATGGCTTCCACATGGTACATTGTTAAGCAATTTCAAGAACAGGGGCACACGATGTTTGGCACTATCGCCAAAAGAAGCATCCAGCCTGAGATTGATGATGGTTCATTGACACCTGGGGACGTACAGCTTGCAGGTACATGGCTGGGGCAAGCCGACACACAGGAAGGAGGTGGGCAATGTACAAGAGAGTGTTGCAGCCCTTAGATCACTGCCGCTGCAGGATGTACAGCTTTGTCTCCAAAGGGAAGTCAAAAGCCGACTTGGAGCCATAGTGCTTCTCCACCAGCTGTGTCATACCTTTGCTGAACTGCTCCTTGCTGTCCGCATTGAGGGCGACACGAATGTAAGGGAGCCCGTGCATCAGGTCGAGGGCTGCAGGAAGCAGGCAGGGGCAACTCAGCGTATCTTGGAGCATTGGCAGGACTTGCAAATTGAAGCATGTAGAGGCCAGACACTGGCTGCCGTCATGGGTCATACAGGCAGCAGCCTTAGTCATACAAGCTTTGGCTAGATCGCCTGGAACTCCATTGAGCATGCAGGCTTCACTCCGCTTGCATCCCGAAATGTCCAACATGTCCAGCGCGTCAAGGAGTCAGCACACTGCTGCGGCAAGCCCAGCCCGTCATGCTCACCGTCATGCGTGCTGCGCATGGGCAGCGGGTTGGGATGCACCGAGTACTCGACCAGGGTGAAGAGGCCGTCCTGAGTCAGCAGGGGCTCCCACTTGTCCTGCGTGCGCTGCTTGCACTTGCGCTCGTAGTCGGGGTTGTGCTCCTCAATGAGGGCCTCCAGCTCCTCCACAAAAGGCTTGCTCAGGTCCCTGAAGGCAGCAGAGCTTGAGTGACGTCGGTATCTCACAGTGTGACTGAGAGAAGTGTCTGTTGAGGTGCCTACAGCTTCAGTGAGGTCAGCATCTCACATTGTGACCAAGAGCAGTGTCTGGTGAGGTGCCTGCAGGCAGCACACTGCTATTATGCAGGGCTCTCAATGTGCATAGCTTAAGGTGGCTGGTGCAAGGGAGAGACGCCATTGGCAATGTGAGGAGCAGCCCTGGTTGGGTTTCTCAGAGCCATGGTGACTCCACCAACAGCTTGCTCAGGTCTATGCATTGAAGGCATGCTTGTGCTGTGAGCCTGTCTGCAGGAAGGGTGCTGAGATGGCAGGCCTCTCTGGCTCAGGGCCCTGTGTGGCAGCTCCAAGTGCTGTGGTGGGCAACATGACGTCCCAGCAGTCTAAGCGCGGCGTCTCAGCTTGGACAAGCAATGGCCATGGTGTTTGTCTAACTGGGGGGCTCATGCCCAAGTCAGATGCCACTGCAAGGCCACCTCATGTCCCAGATGATTGCTGTGTGATGTAGTACTGCAGGCAGGCCTCGGCTGCAGGGCCATGCTGGCTGTAGAGCAGGGACCCAGCGGGTTTTGCAGCACGCTGCCTGCTCAGAAGTCGACAGGCCCAGCATGCCTCCCATAGGTGTGAGCCTTGTGCATATTGAGCCATGCAGCATCCAGCGCATGCTCAGCCACAAACATTGGCAACCTTGACAATCACATATCGACCAAGGCCTGACGCCGGGGGCGGTACCTGTCATTCCATGCTGCGCAGAGGTAGCCCTGGGGCTTCAGCAGCCTGTGACACTCTTTCAGCGCCACTGCCAGGTTGACCAGGTGCAGCCCATCTGCAGGGAGCAGCAGATGTAGGCAGGCAGGCAGCAGCAGTGCTGGGCCAGGCAGCATGCAGATCAAAGGCGCGACAGCCCCCGCAGGCAGTCTACCAATTGCGGCCTTGCCTCACAGATAGCCAGGCAGCAAGCAGCTGCCTGCTGGTTGATGGCATGCCCTGCCCCCTGAGAGTAAGAGCCAGTGCAACTACACACTGCCTAACAGTGATGCTCCACATTGGCTGCAGTAACGGCACCACGTGCCACAGCCACAGGGATGTCCTGGCAGCGCAGTGACCTCACGCCTGCACCCGAAGATGAAGAGTGCAACGGCACTGCTCGCAATGCCGCGTGTGCCAAGGGCCCACCAGTCCCTCAGCGGGAGAACAGCCTGCGACTCACGCATGATTGTCATCACGTCTGCCTGTCCATCCTTCAGCTTGGCGTGAGCAGACTTGGCTGACAGTGTGTTGACTGTCACGCGGCACTCGGCTGCCATGGCCTGCGTCTGTGCCAGCAGCTGGGGCGTCACATCAATTGCAGTCACCCGGAAACCCCTGCAGGGGCAGACACCAACTGAGCAGTTATTGTCAGGGGCCTGTAGGCTCGCAACGCAAGCCCAGGCAGCCAGCGCTTGGATTATCACAGCAAGCAGAACACACTGCTACACCATGGGCTGCTGTCCATGCACATTACAAATAAGAAAGAACAGTGAGCAGCAGTAGCTCACTTTTTGGCCAGGTCAATGGCCCCTCTCCCCGTGCCTATGCCCACATCTATTGCCTGGAAGGTTTGTGATGACTTTGATGGAAACAACCCAGCAATCCTTGACATCACGGACGCAGGGATGCTTGACCTGCACGATGCAAGGAGACCTGTACTTTTGAGTGCAGAAGCATCACAGGAGACATTCGCGGGAAAGAGACAAGATAAGCATGGTTGAATGACAGCAGCCAGAGCCAGAGGCGAATCATGTCACTGCTGTGGAGACATGACATGGGGCACTGCAACCAATGCATGGCGCAGAGAAGCTGACATCATGCTGTGCGTGCTGTCAACGTACCTGTATCTGGCCATAGGGTGTGCTCCGAAGCCCTGAGTCTTGGCTCCCTTTGGGACATGAGCATCGCCTTCCAGCTCTTCTACCCGAGGTTCAAATGGAGGGATGATTGGCTGCTGGAGTTCCTCTGCTGGCTGCACAAAGGCGCGCGTTGGGACTGTGTGTGTAGCTGTGCCGGGGCCTGCCTTCTGCATTGCGCAGAAGGCAGGCAATATTTGCCCGGCATGAGCCTGCTGCACTGCCCACGCTGAGGACAGATCGTCTAGCCTCAGGGTGCGGGAGCATCTCCCTGCGACTCTCTGCATCTGTCCTGCTGACAGAATCACTAATAATCGGAAGCGAAGTCAACAGAACGTAGCCGGGCGGGGCACCCTTGCTGGGAAGTTGAATAGGGTACGAGGAGCCGGTGACAGCTCCCGAAAAGATAGATGCTGACATGAAAAAGGGTTGACCTACCAAGGCCCTTGCTGTCTCTGCGGCACATGAGGCATGGAGCTCAGCACAGATCAAGGCCTCAGAGCCATCCAGGAGGCTCTGCTCAGGGAGCAAGCAATCGAGATCAGGTCCTGGCATCAGCTCAATGCTGCCCAGCTGCTTCTGCTATGCCGAGTCACCTGTTTGTCAGAGGTGGGCCTCCCCTTGTCCTTGAGAGGCTCTCCCTGCAGCTTCCATCCAGCATGGCTCAGTGATCTTTGCAGGAAGAGGCCGACACCCTGAACCCGCTATCAGACCTGGCACAAGCCCTCACTACACGAAACGAGGCAGCTGCGCTGTCCCTGGCCCTGCACCAGCTGCAAGCTGGCTCAGGTCCGCCTCCGCGCAGACAGCTGAGGTGTTGCAGCTGTTGATCTGCCGCTTTGTCTGAAGGCCTTATGGTGTGCCGCGCAGACTTCCCAGACAGGCTGAATGTGCTGCAGCAGATCCAAGCCACCAACAGACAAGCTAGTAGCATAGATGCAACTCCAGGGGAGCTATTTCCGGCAGACTCTGAAGAGGCAGCCCTGCAGAGGTGTGTCCACACGTCCTGTAACATTCAGGCCAGATCTTTGGCCCCAAAGCCAGCATTACCAGCTTTTGGCCAGATCAAGTCAGGTAACGCTCTGCAAACACCAGCAAGGCTGCCAAGTCTCCTGCAAAACAAGACAGAGAAGCCCTGCAGCCTCCTCTGCACCCATGCCTGCCTGCCAGGAATCTGCATACTGGCCAGTGTCTGCCTCTTCTGTCCGGCAATGTCAGCGCATGTCATGTCCTTTGGCAGCAAGTTCCCACCCCAAGGTCCCTGGGGTCACCAGCATGGCCTCTCTCAGCTTGCAGGTGGGCTGTCGAGCAGGGCCTGCTCTCCAGGCTGACCCCTGCACGCTTTGACGGGCTGCGAGGGCTCACGCCAGAGGCAGACCTTGAAGCGGGCGACACCGCGCTCAGCCTGCCGGAGGGCCTCCTGATCTCGGAGAGCACAGCACGTGCCTCTGACCTTGTGAGCGGCCTGCTGGTGCAAAGTTTTCCCAATTTGGGGCGTTAAAAGAGGCTTGCTTGGTGTAACATGATAAGGTCTGGGACGGCGCTTCCCACCAGCCCAGCGCCTGCATGTCAGCGCAGCTGCACTGGGGGCCTTCACAGACTAGACTGCATTTGTTAATCTTGTCCGTCCCTGAGCACAGCTGTCCTGCGGGGGGGTGCGCTGACCCAACATGCTCTTGTTCCCTTGTGCTGCAGGGCCCTGTGTTGGCACAGTTTGGTCTGGCCCCCGACATGCTTACAGTCCTCTACACCATGTATGAGCGGCACCAGCCAGACTCCCCCCACAGCATCTTCTGGCAGACGCTGCCGGCCCACTTTGGGACTGGCCTCAGCATGTCGCAGCAGGCAGTCGACCTCCTTCAGGGGACCCCAGCCTTTGCAGAGGTCACTGCAGCCAGGCAGGTAAGCAGCCATGCATACACAGTGAGCTCTTAATCATTGGTATTATGCCCTGCCTCAGCCCAGTGGACCTGCATGGCAGCAGTGGTGGCACAAAGCCCAAGCACGACAGTTGCTGCCGCGCAGCATGTGACCTCAGCATCCGCTCTGCCATCTGCACCGCACTGTGCTACTTGCCGGCTGCTGCGCTCAGGCGCTTGTTGTCAGCGTCCTGGCCTGCAGCGTTGGGCAGGTTGCGGCTGGGCTGCAAACAGAGGCCTGCCGCCTTGCCAGTTGTTGTTGCAGGGTCCCTCAACTGACCACTCCCTGGCTGCCTGGCTGCAGCACCTTCGAGAGCAGTTTGAAAGCCTGCGGCCCCTGTTGCAAGCCCTTCTGCAGGCTTACCCAGGGCTGCTGCAGCCGGAGTGGCTCACCTGGGAGGCTTTCCTCTGGGCAGTCGAGTGCTGGTATGCATATGCCATCGAGGTGAGTGACAGGCTGCAGCGCTGCGCTGCACTACTGGCATGCCTGAACACTCACAGCACTGCAATGTAGGTGCTGGCCTGGACCTGGGCATTGAGATGGCCACATTCCTCGGGCATGTCAGGCTGCAATCCAAGCCCTGCTGTCTGCAGGTGCAGTGGCCAGACGGCAGCATCAGGTCCTGCCTTGTCCCCTTTGCCAGCCTGCTGAACCACAGCTGCTCTGCGCCGCACATAGTGCGGTACAGCCGCCTGGACCCCAGCGACTGTCGCCTGCACTTCACTCTGTGCCGTCCCTGCGCAGCAGGGCAGCAGTGCTACCTGTCATACGGCCCCCTGCCCAACCTGGAGCTGCTGCTCTTCTACGGCATGGCAGTGCCAGCCAACTCACAGGACATCGTGAACCTTCAATTGCAGGTGAGCGCCTTGTCCAGTAGTACATGGACCTTTAGCGTGGAGGAGTGCCATGATCGAACCCTGAACAGGCATGCTGCGTAGGCCTGCATGGAGTGCAGCCTGCGTTTCAAGCTGGTCCCTGATGGATCCTGCTCATGTATCTCAGGTGCCGTCAGCCCCAGCCTCGCGCCTTGCCCTTCTGGAGCAGCATGGCCTGCCACTGGAGCACAAGCTGCACCGCTCTGCTGTCTCCTATAAGCTACTGGCAGCCCTCCAAAGCCTGTGCCTGCCTGACGCTGACTTGTCAGCCCACTTCCAAACTTGGGAAGCTGGCAAGACAGACATCAAGTTGCGGCCGACACTTAATACGCTGTCTGTGGAGGCTAGGACCATGCTGAAGGATAACCTGCAGCATTCTATTACAAAGTATACCTCAGCTGAAGCTGCATGTGGCAGCATCACTGCTGAAACAAGCCTTGTCAGAAGATATCTGCATTCTCAATTGACCATCTTGACGTCTAATGTAGCTGGCCTGCCTTGAAATGTCTTGTGTCAATGTCCTTTCAATGCATTTCATGCTCTTGCCCTTTGCAGAGAGCTTCTGCCAACTGATAATAAACAACTTTGCAGTCAAACTTCATGTCAAACCACTGATTTACAGCTGCAACAAAGCCTTCAGGACCAGCATGCTGCTCCACCTGGTGCCACCACATGCTGGGCAGGTAGAGCGTGTCGCCAGCCTCAAGAGTGACAGTCAAAGGAGCTGGCAGTCCGTCAGTGTCAAGCACAGAGGGTTCAGGGCCGTGCACAACAGGTGACCACTGGACATGCTGGAGGGGCTCCATCGTCTCAAGGTGCAGCTTCCCAGAGGTGTCTGGCCGCCACTGAGCAACAGGGAATGGTTGGAGCTGAAGGCGGCACAGGCCCTCTGCTGGAGGGAGCAGGGTGAATGTCTTCTGCCCCACAACAACTGTGTAGAGATTCTCATAGTGGTCCTTGTGGAAGGAGGAAAGCGAGGCAGAGCTGCCAATCCAAAGGTTGACTGCCTCTGGCTGCATCCCAAGCGCCTCGGCCGCCCACGGGATGCTGGGCTCCACATCTTTCAGGAGCTCAGGAAAGTGCTCTGTCAGGTTGCTGTTCTGCTGCTGCAGGTAGACTATGAGGTCGCTCTGTTGAGTTGAGCCTTTCAGTTGGTCAGGCCTTTCTTGCTGCGCAGGGTTGCTCAGCTCCTGCTGCTGTACCTGCTTCGTGACATTGTGCATGAACAAAGTGAAAGACATGCTCTCCTCGTGGGGCAGAGCGAAGCACTGCCGGCAAGCGCCGCCGACGTCCCGCAGAGGCGTGACAGCGTCAGCTCTGCCGTTTGGGGTGACTGCAACAGTGACCTGCAGTGTGAGGGCAGCCAAGACTCAGTGGATTGAGAAGCTGACAGGAGCCCCTTTGCAAGCTGCCAAGCCTATGACCAGAATGCGACAGAAGCAGTGACTGGGGCTCCCCTGCAGGACAGCCCAGCATTGTGCACTGCAGCTGCAGATGCAAATGTCTGACCTCTTTGCCGCTGAGCCTCTGCACCAGGAACTCCTTGTTCCAGTGCTCGACTGCGGGCCAGGCAGCTGCGTGGCCTCTGATCAGCACAGGCTTGCTGCAGCTGACATAGTCGCGCAGGAAGGTGAGAGCATCTGGTGCATCATGCAGCACCCTGATGTCCCAGCCCACGTCCAGCTCTGCAGACAGGTATGTGTTGTTTATAACCCAACAAAACAAGCACCAAAATGCATGACCTTTTGCTACTGTACATGCAGGCAGTCGTACCCCTCAGCTCTCTGCACATTGCCTTGACATGGCCGGACATGTACTCTATGACTTACAAGAAGCCAATCTGTGTAAGTTTCCTGACTAATGGATCCTCCGGAGGAATGCTAAAGAGCTGGTCAAACGAACACAGACGGAGCTATGTCACTTCTGTTTGAAGCAGTGCTTTCAACTTCATGTGTCTCAAATTCGTGCTGTTCTTCTTCGGTGGGGGCAAGTGCTGAAAGAGCAGCAGCATTTCTTCCAGTGTTAGATTTTGAGCCCTTGCATCAGCAGGGATGCCTGCTTGTTCACAGGCTGATTCAACAGAGTCAGGTTCATATGGTCCCTGCAGACTGTTGCGCAGGGTCTTGCGTTTCCCAGAAAAGGCCTGGTTGACCTGCACAGCCCAGTAAAGCAACAGGTGATGGGCGCTGTCCACCACTGTCAGCAGAGAGCAGCATGCACTCAGCGCACCATACTCAGGAATGCCTCCTCGCTGCCTGGGAGCGCCTGTTCTGCTGGTGCCCTCAGCACAAATTCGACCACAGCCCCGTCAACGCCAGGAACAGGGTCAAAGTCTTTCCTACTGACCTGCAGCAGGTCTCACTTCAGAATGTTTGCATGACATGCTGGATGGGGCAGAGCTGATGTAGGTACGACATGGCCGGCAGCCAGCACACCCACCTTGAAACAGTATCTAGGCTTTGAGTAGTACTGCGTCTCAATCGTCATGGCTCGCCAGCCTGATGCCCCAGGCTGTGTCAGCGTCAGGCGCCTCGCAACCTCATCCTGAATGCAGAGGCTGCCGTCAGGCACAAGCTGGCTCATAAGGTTGGCAGCCAACACACTGCCTCTGGCCCCCTGCTGCTGTCAGGTAGCGCAGGCAGCAGGGACTTGGGAGCATCTGGGTGGGCCAGCTGCTGTCAGGCATGAGCAAGGCACCCAAAATGCAGCAGGCCCATCAGGCACTGAAACAGCATGCGCTGCTGCAGCAGGCTTGCTGCTGTCTGCTGAGTAGAGGCAGCCCTCACATGCTCTGCAAACTTGCTGCTGTCTGACGTGAACGGGCTGCAGGGTACAGTCGAGCACACTGCACGCTGCTGTTGCCGAGCGCACTGCCCCTAGTGCTTGCCTGGAGCATCAGGTAGAGATGTGAGATGCGGTCTCCAAGGGGCAGCAACTGTTTCAGCAGCTGTGAGGAGATGTAATACCTGCAGCGTGTGCCTTTTGCTGTCAGACTGGGCACACAGAGACAGACGACACCTCTCATGTGAATGCCTGTGCAAGCGAAGTCAGCAGGCAGCCGGTGCATTTCACAAGGTAAGGGCACCTCAGGCAGCTGAGGAGTGAATACCTTGCACCAGTGAGCAGGCTTTGCAAGCAGTTCAAACTTACGGAATGTTTGCGACCACCTTGATTCGCGTCCTGGCAGCAGCAAGGGTGATCATTAGACTGTGCCTGCTGCCCCCAGCACAGCAGCAAGTGGAGGGGAGTGTTCAGGTGCGTCCTGCAAACATGAGCTCACTGAGGGGTCCCTCCAGCTGCTGTGGCCATCGACTGCAGCAGCTCGTCCTTGTCCAGCAGCAGGACATCTGCATGAATAAGACGCAGGGGCTCCTGCAGCACATGAGACAAGGGATGCAGTCATGACTACTGCAGTGTGAGCATGCTGCAGCTGAGAGATGCCGCGCTACTCACCATCTCAAAAGCACTTTGCAATAGACCTATCAGCCTGTCATCTTTCTCGACAGCTGTGACGCGTGCTCCCGCCCTCAAAAGGTACCTAGTCAAAGCTCCTCGCCCTGCAACAATATGCCAGGCTCAGCAGAGGTCTCTTATTGCATGCTCAGAGCTACTCTTAGCACTTGCCCGGTCCGATCTCCAGGACAGCATCACCAGCTGCCAGCTTGGCAGCAGCTGTCATCCTCTCAAGCACTGTTTCCGACACCATGAAGTTTTGGCCAAGACTTTTCTTGGCCTGCGGCTGGCCCTGCAGGCAGCTATTGGCTTTGAGACATGTCTACTGCGGTGGCCTGCAGGGCTGGCTGGTTGTTGCAGCTCACCTTGAGCTGGCCGGCAGTTTTCCTGGCATGTTGCTTGGTGTTGGCATGCTGCTTGCACACGATCTGCAGCCTCAATTGCACGGGTGGTCTGGTCAGGGATGGCGTGTGGCAGCTCAGAGGACACATGCCGATCAAAGCTGAATTTGGAATCTGAATCATGGTCAATTCTTTAAACTCAGGCCAGCATGAGATCTGGGGTGTTCTGCTCAAGCTCATCCAGTGGGTCTCCATGGCAGCTGCAGATCAGACATGCACTGCCTGCTGGACAGGGACCCTGGTGCCTCAGGAGGGGGGCATCCTGGTGTGTGATGTATGCGGCACACAGTCACAGGTGGGAAGCTGCAGCGTGCATGCCCCATCCCCAATCCTGTGCATGCTTTAAACGGGCGTCATGCAGCCCGATGTCCTCTGCCCTGCCCATGCAGGAGTTCTTTGAGGAGACGGCAGAATATGAGGCAGGCGTGCATGCCGGCCAGCGCCGCCGCGTGGCTGGCCTGTCGCGCAGGAAGTCCCTGACAGCGCCCAAGGAGCAGACGTTTGATGTCCCAGGCGCCGTCCGCTGCTACTGCCGCTGCATGCAGCACATGCTGCAGGCAAGCATGCCGGCTGCCATGCTGCCCAGAGGGTCTCATACCACTCTCTGCCTCAACAGGCAGTTTCCTCGGCGTATAGCCAGTGGCGATATCCTATACTAGACCCCTGGAGTCCAGATCTCTGGAGATTCTGCCTCTGTGCTTGCTGCTATGCTCACTTTGCCTCGCCCCAGCTTGTAAGTGCACCACTGAGTTGCCCAAGGGCATTTGCAGGTCCAGGTGCAGAGCCTCATTGATGACTTTGGGGTGGACCCCAACTGCATGGACGCAGCCCGCCAGATCTGGTTCAGCGTCCTCACAAACAGCGGGGTCCTCAGCAGTGGCTTCACAAGGTGGGAGAAACATGCCTGAAGCACCCCTTGCCATGCTGCACTCCCTGTGTTGCATCATGCAGCTTGCGCTGGAGGCACTCCTGCTGCGATGTTCTTTGAAGCTCTGAGTTGGCTCAGTTTCTGGCGCCAAAGGTGCAGCTGCACGCTGTTTCATTGCATGGTCCTGCCCTGGAGTGCCCTGGTAGCTGCTCTGCCCTGGCCATGACAAGTCACAGTGCCATGACCCAGTTGAAGTCCTTTGCTGACCAGCTGTCTTTGGGCGAGCCCACCACTGCCGCCTGCCCTCACGGCACAGGAGTGTGCCTGGAACTGCAGCAAGGTGGAAGTTTCAGCCAAGGGCAAGCAGGAGCGCCCTTCACTGCCTCCCGACGACGATGACAGCGAGCAGGAGGAAGAGGAGCATTTGGGCTCAAAGATGGGGCCGAAGGCCACCCTGCCAAACTTCCTGCACAAGGTCAGCATACCAGATGGGCTGCCCAGGGATGGCGGCAGCCAATATTGGAGAAGCATTCGTTGCCAGCAGGGCATGTGGTGCCTTTTGCACTCAGAAGACGTGCTGAACAGCAGCCAGATGGGCCCACATTGTCAGGAAACTCCGCCTGCCTGGGCAAGCGTTGGAGCTGGCTTGCACGTGACACCCAGCAGCTCCAGCCAGTTTGGCAACTGCGGCCATATGCCAAGCTCGCACCTGCCTCACAGGCAGCCCCGGCCTGTGGTTTGCCAGCGGCAGAGCAGGATGCTGCATCAGAGGGCAGGGCCCATGGGTGAAGTCTCCCATGCACATGTGCTGAGCTGCCTGCCACCTTCAGGTGCTCCCGGTCAGCACGCTCCTGTCCATCTGCTTCCTGGTCTGCTGGCTGAGCCGCGAAGCCCTGATGGCCTCAGACCTTCTGACTGCGGCACTGCATGGGGCCCTCCCCTACCTGGACATGCCTCAGCGCTGCCGGCACCTGGTGGAGGCAGCAGGCAGTCCCCTGGCAGCCACCTTGCTGGCGCCGATGCATGGCCACGGCGGTGAGCATGATGATGTGAGGCGGAGAGCATCATCTTTCATGAACAGTACCTGTCCCAAAGAGCTGCTGCAGCACTGAGGGCACCCGCTCTAGGAGGCAGGTAACCCCCTGGCAGGTCGGTGCCTGTGTGTGTCCAGGGCAGTGCGCAGCGTGCATGGCAATGCCCTCAGCTGATGGTACCTGCATGAGAAGGCAGGCAATTCACTGCTTGCTGGCCCCGATGGATGCCGTGCTGTACAGCTGTTGCGGGTGCAGTATGGCAGTGACTGCAGCCAACTTGCAAGGTGGAATGCAGTTGCTGTCACTGGCTTGTTCAGAGCCATGCACTGTGTGCCCTCGAGTGACAGATCAGTCACAGGTGCAGCTTACCTTTCAGTCTGCACGTGATGTCACGCCCGCTTACTGTGCAGCCCTTGAGCGCAATATGAGTCTGCAGCCTTGCCCTCAGTAACATTGAAGAGCTAAGTGCAGTGCTCAGGGGCAGCTGTGCTGCAGGATGCCCCTGCTGTTCAGCAACCACACAATACTGAGCCAGAGCTTTGTATGGTTGTGGGCACAGTGGACTCTATGTCACAGCTCATAACAGCCAGACAGCTGTTTGCAGGCGTGCCCTCAGTCTTGAGCATGTAGCCTGTGCAGCAGCTGGCATCGGCCTGCTCCCACGCAGTGGCTGGCCTGCAGGCCTCCCCTCAGCCCTGCACATTGCCCAGGAAGGCGTCGAGATGGCGGTCACCATGGGCATGCAGCTCCCACCGCTCAACGCGCCGCTGGTGCTGCAGCGCTTCATCGCTGAGCTGGGCATGCCTCAGGTGGGTTGGGCTGTTGTGCTGCGCCTTAGGCAGCGCCCTGAAGCACACTGTCGCACAGACCTTTGTTGTTGAGCTGAATATGCGCTGGCTGGGCAGGGCTGCCACTGGACCGCTTCAGGCGGCTCCTTGCGCCCTGCTGCATCAGGCTCATGCCGCTGCTGAGATTCTTTCTTGAGTCCTGAACCTGCCCAGAGCTAAGTGCCTGGCGCCCAGCCACAGCCATGACAAGTGCAGCATCCTGCAGGCCAGATGTCAGCTGCCTAATCATTTGCACAGGTTTGCAGCAGCCTTCTGCAACCCTGAGCGCGTGTTGCATGCAGCACTGAGGCTGCATGTGCAGCCACCCAGCAGGACATCTCCTTCTTGTGGTGCAGGGCCTGCTCCCTGCCGCCCTGAAGCTGCACGAGCTCCATCGTGCTGGGACACCGCCCATGCGCCTGCAGCGGCGCATGGCTGCCACCCCACATTCCCAGGCCGTGGCTGTCCTGCTTGTCACCCTAAAGGTGACTTTTGCATCACAACCAGCCGCCGTGGCCTGTGCCTGCATTTGGGTGTGAGGCCCTTTTCAAGGCCAGATCAGCTTGGGGAGTCTAGGGCAGGCTGGCAGCCGTGCTGCAGGACATCTGTGGCTGAGTAAGCAAATCTACCAGAGGCTTTGATCTGCAGCACTTCCTCACGTTGATCTAAGCTGTACAGATGATGTGTGCGGTTAAAGGATGCGCACCCTCCCCACTCAAGGCTTGCAGCTTAAGCCAAGCAGCATGACGGTCCTCAAGCCACGCAGCATTATGCCCCTTTTGGGCCCTGCAGGTGATGTATGGGCTTGATGGACAAGGACGGCCCCCAGTGGAGGGGCTGCCTCCGGCACCTGACTGGCAGAAGTGGGCGCGCCAGGCGTTGCGGCGGCTGTCTGGCCCCACTGTGTGGCCCCGCAGTACTGAGGAGGTCAGTGTGGCAAGGCATCGTTTGTACTGCACTCAGCACGTCTCCTTCTGCTTAGGAAATCTAGATCTGCGCCTTGTGTGGTGGGCTACTGGGGAAGCTGACTGGCGTTATCTGGCCCCACTATGTGGCCCAGTTGCACTGAGTGTCTTAGAGCAGACAATTGTGGTCCAAGCCGCAGGTGTGGCTTGAAGCCTGTCAGCACCAGTCATGATCACTGGGATCAAGCCCTGAGACTGCCTTAGCTATACCACTGATGGCGCTGCTGTGCAGGCCACAAATTTGGCTGGCCCTGAGCTGAACCAGTACCTGACGTACCTGTCAGAGCAGGCCTTTGTGGGGGCAGCAGTCAGTGAGGAGCTAGCAGACTGTGAGCGCCTGCTGAGGGCCATTGCAGAGGACAGGCTGGATTTAGAGCTGCTGCAGCCCCCAGGCAAGCATGAGCACTTCAGATGTTGTTTGGCCTGTAGCGCCCAGGCACGCCCCCAGGCACGTGTGGGCACACCTCAGAGTTGCCTCCCTGCCAAACCTAGGCCAATATAAAACACTCCAGAAGTTACTTTTCCTGCTCTTGCAGATCTTGACGATCAGCCAGAGGAGTGCTGCAACCAGGGCCCTGTCAAGCCGGCTGGGCATGTACAACATAGGCTGAGCATGACAGCCAGGTCTGTTGTGGCCTCTTCTGACAAGATCCCTCCTCAGTATGCAATGGTGCTGGCAGTGTGCAGCGCGGTCCTCTGGGTGAAGCCATACCTGCTTCATGGTGAAGTCAATCTGCTTGAAAAGGACGTAGCTGCTGCAGAAGCAGAGGCCAGCTTTGAATTTGATCTGTCAAAGCAGGCTGGTAAGATAAGCTAAAAACAGCTAAAATATGCATTCCAAAATCTATAGTAAGCCATGAGACCTGCAACAAACTTGAGAGCCTGCTCCGACATAACTAAGTCATGGTGCTCATGCCCTTGCATGAAGAGACCGCTGAAGCAGATAAAGGCAGACTGGCCATGCAGCGGCTGGGAAGCTCGCAGCCTGAAGCTACTTGCCACCGCTGAGAGCAGTGACCGCACTACAGGATGGTGTTGGACTGCAGCAGCCAGGGCATATTGCTGCTGGCTGAAGCCACAAGTTCAGGAAGCCTGCACCCACCAAATGGGTTTCATTGCCTGCAGATGGCGGGTACTTCAGACGCCGCGGCTGAGGTCGCCATGCAGCTGGCCGAGGTCAGGCAGGACATCCAGCGCTATGAGAAGATGCTGGAGAGCTGTGAGGGCGCCCAGTCGCGGAGCGCGACTCTCAATCTCATCAACCGCGCTGGTGCAGAGCAGGACTGCGCTGCTGCAGAAGGAGGTCCGCCTGGCAGGGCCGGGTGAGAGGCTGACTTGCTGCGCAATGAACAGGCACCTTCGGCGTCCACACTCACTCCCTGCCCTATACTCTTGGCCTTTGTGGCAACCAGGAAGGATGCCTGATTCAGGAAGGTCCATATGGCATGCTCCTTGGGCTGACTGCAGTCCTGGATGCGTGACTGCAGTCCTAGATGATCTTGGCCCGCTGGAGAACACCCATGAAGGCGTGATGGGCAGGGTGCAAGCCGGCACCTTTGTCACACTTCGAGCAGACTCCTGTGCGAGGCTGTTCAATATCATGAGCAAGAAGTGTGTGGTGCTCATCAAGGCACTGCCTTGCACCGGCAAGACCTCTCAGCTGCAGCTGCTGAAGCGCTGGCTGAGAGCTCACGCCCGTCGTATTGAAGCGGTCCACATCAGCTTCCTCACGCTGACAGCCAGGGACGATCTGGTCAACTGTGTTGAGCGCCACGCCAATTGCAGCTGGCAGGACATCACAGCAGGTGCAGAAAAGAGACAGACCCAGTATGCAGAGATGGGCTGCATCACAGCAGCAGCGTCGTCACTCATTCTGGTACTGTTGCTGTGAGCCTGTGAAAGGGTCCTGTCAGGAGGCAGCACATCAGCCATGCAAGGCAGTCATGCCATGGCAGCAGCAACATGATAGCATACTTGCTTGCATGAAGACTGACTTTGCTCGGTGTTTGCAGGTGGTCACCTCCGTGCCTGTCTCTTTGATGAGGTGCAGCAGCTGTACAAGGACCGTGGGCAGCGCAGCTCGGACTTCTGGCAGTGGGTAAAAGCGTGCCAGTCGCAGCGGGGGGCCCCCATTCATACCCTCATCATCATGGCTGCAGCATATGGCGACAAATGCAGTGACTTCCAAGGGAGTGCTAGCCCAGAAAGCCCAGTCGGTACCCCTCTGGACCTGGCAGAGGAGCAGCTGGTCTCCTTGGCGCCTGCCACTGCGCCACTGCCAGTACTGGCAGCCTCCAGCTGACCATGGTCGAGTGGGAAGTACTGTGGGGAGGCTTCCTTAGCCAGACCGGCTTACCCCTGAGATCAGATGTGCAGGGGTTCATATGGAGCATTTGTGGTGGGCAGGTAAGCTGCAGGACTGTTGATCTAGACTTTGTCTGCATGCAACCTGTGGAGCCAGTCTACCTTTGAGCTCATGCAGTCTGCTGGTCGCTGCTGCTTGCCTTTGTTGGATATGACTGTGCACTGAGGCAGGGCTGTGACCCATTTTCGGAAGCTTCTAGCCATTTCTGCATGCAGGTAGGCCTCCTCATGACCTGCCTGGACAACCTGACAAAGGAGCTGAAGGGTGCCCTTGCCGAGCCAGCAAGCGCTCCGGCCAATGCCGTGTGAGTATGACCTGTGAGTTGCCAGTTGGCCCCTCCTGCAGGCCCATTCTGCCCCCAAATTCTGCTGCCTGCCTTATGGTGGTCACCTGTGCGGCGCCCATGTCGTGCTGCACCTGCTGCAGATACAAACTGGGGTCTGAGAGGTGTATCAATCAGCTTCCAGACCAGCGCGCAGTCCTCACCTATGAGACACTGCAGCAAATGACAGGCGGCCATGCCTTTCTGAGGCAGCTGCTATGGCGGGAGCCTCTACCTACCCACGTGACTCAGAAGTGGCTGCTGCAGCAGCAAGACAGCTCATCAGGAACGGGCAAACCATAAGCGACAACAACGAGTAAGCCCCACATCAGCTGCTCCTTGCAAAACACCACATTGAGCAGCATTAGGCTGCTTGCAATTCAAAGCCTTGCATCCGGCCTCAGGTGTGTTGAGAGGGTCTGTCAAGTCCAGTAAAGCAGGTCAGCCTGCCACGCTGGCAGGTTAACATGGCAAAGTCTGTGACTGGTCCTCCAAGATGCCAGCACCCACCAAGCGGCACAGCTTTGTGCAAGCAAGTCCTCTTGTTGCTGACTGCAGTCCATTGGCCTGCAGGCTGAAGTTCACGAGCCCATTGCATAGGGTGTACTTCCTCAGGGGCCAGCAACAACACCTGCCACAAGACCTGGGCGTGGCAGAGCTGCTTGTGCGCATCTTGGAGCGCATGGAACCCCTGGTGCTGCAGACAGCATGTGGTCATGGTGTTCAGCACCAGCTGCTGGAGCGTGCCTGGCAGATGGAGATCTATAGGGCTGCAGCTTGCGTGCTGCCACCAGAGCACTGGCTGTCGCCAGATGTAGGCAACGTGTGATACCCACATATGCCAGTGCAACTATGCTTAAGATTGCACCAGCAAAGACGCGGGGTTTCTGGATTGCATGTCTGGTGCCTGAGATGGCTTGTTGGGGCCTGCAGTGCAGGCACCACTTATATTCTCATTGAAGCGCACAGCTGATGTGCTGCAGGAGTTCGGCATTGCAGGCATGGTGGACTTTGTCACGCCAGCGCGTGGTCTGGCCTTGGAGGTGACCCGGGATGGGAAGGGCATCGGGAACACTCTGCACGATTCTTGAATGCTGGCAGGTACACCCCTCTCATAAAGACCAACATTGTCAGGGAGCATGCCATCGTAGACTTGCGCAGCCCATCAACAAGCACTGCTCAGCAGGCAGCCCCCAAGGTGAACCAACCTCACCTGTACACTGTGTTGTTTGGTGGCGATTTCAAGGAGGCTGAGATTCATCACATGAACAGCAAACAATGCATTGCATAAAGGTGGTAGGCAATGCAGGACACGAAGCAAGGGACTTTTTGATGTTACACTACTGACGCCATGACCATTTGAGTAGCAAACAAGTCATTATTTGCTGCAAACCAGTGCTGTGTCAGTCTATGGCACCCAGTGCGGAGCCTGTAGTCATTGCCATGTTCAGCATGTAGGGCCAACACCAATCACTTTTACAAATGTTCACAGGGGCTGACATGGTCGCTCTGCACGCGGTGCATATGCAGCACTCACCTGCAGATCCAAGCAACAATCGTTCCCCTTTAGCTGAGACTGGTGACACCATCGCTCTGTGCACCCAAAATGCTCTGAGAGTGATGCCCACCTGAGCTGCCCCAAGTGTGCTGAGAACACAAACCATATCCATAGCCCATGGTGCGCAGACACTCTTGAGCCAGGTCTAACATCATATTGATGTTATTCACACCAGCAACTTGGTTACTACCATGGTTGCTACCTGCGGCCAGGGCACCTAGGGGTTGGTAATGTGCAGACCTAGATGCCTGCAAGCCATTGCAGGTCTGCGCTGCATATGAATGTACAGGCCAGAGTTGCAGGCTTTGTCATGCACAAGCTTGTGCTCAAGCATGCCGCAGTTCACAAGGCAGTTGAGCAGTTCGAGTGCCTTTTGTGCAACCCAGCCAGCGGTAGGGTGAGGCCTGCATGTTGCAAGGTGCAGTGTCATCAAAGGGCACCATCTGAGTGCATGGGTGACAGCTATTGGCCATGTTTGCTGGAAGACATGATCTATGCCAGAGGACTGCAGAAACGCCCAAAAGCTGGTTTGCTACTGTTGAGCCAGCCAATGCTGCTGATCTCAAGGCTGTACTGCAGTGCCACTCCAGTTGGACTGTCCACTTTAGCAAATTCCTAATGCCCAAGCTCAATGAGGCACGATTTAAAATACGAGCAGCAATCATCGTGTGTGTGTGTGTGTCAATGCACAGCCGGCATCATGTTGCGGGTGTCACATGGCCTGTGGGGAGGGGGCGGGGATATCGTGACCTGCTCATTGAAGGGGACTCGGAAGGCATCTGACATTCCAGGAATATCTGACAGAAGCCTCGCGTTTCAGTCCAATGCAGGGCACCATCGTTGGCAGGCAGCTTCCTGGACTCCATCTACGGCAAGCATTTCGGTGTCAAGGTTTTGCCCCTGCCAATGTGCTCACCTGGTCTGGCATTGATGTAGGGTCCAGAAATGCCACAGCCAGCCTGTACAGCTACCTGCAAGAATTGCAGCTCCAAGGACTACACGCCACTTGGCATGCAGAGTTAGAGCCTCAGGTGGATGCGTAGCTGGATTTGAGCTGCACACAGCTGGCCTGATGTTTATCTGCATTGAACAGGATTACACTGCTGATCGAAGAGGCTTGCACCATGCTGGCCCTGCGTGTGCAGATGACAATGGTGTTGCCCAAGCTGCTGCCCCCTACAAGCTCCTGGAGCGCCTGCACTGTGACCTGAGCAAGTTCCCTGACTGCGAGTTCTTCCGTGTTGAGGTGGGCCAAACACCACTCTCAGCGGCAGCAAAGTCCAACAGAGTGCTGTCAGGAACAGTGCAGTGCCAGCTGCAAGCAGCAGCACAGCTCAAAGCGCAGGGAGCCCTTGGCAGGCACAACGAACTCGTCATCGACAGCCGCAGCATAAGACTGAGTCACCCAAAGCTGCTTGTGCAGCGGCAGCACACTTGCTGCCTGCAATGCAATGCTGGTGGCTGCAACTTCAGGGAAACCTCAGGCTTCTTGGCCAGCCGAGTGAAAAGACAGATGGCATGGTGCCAGAAGGACCTGTGCTGCGCGTTGTCAAGCCAAGAACAGAGGCTATGCTGTCCTGGGTGTGCAGGTCAATGTGCAGTGGGGACCATTGAGCCAAGTGGCGCCCCTTTGGGCTGAGGGCACTTGCAGCTGCTCGTGCAGCGCAGACACAACCCTGCCTGACAGGAATGAAGCTGCCGCCACCCCGGCTGTGCAGGCTATCGTGCGCCCTTGGAGGTTGAGCCATGTTGTGGCGGAGCTCAGCAAAGTGGGCATCTATGGCCTGACAGCCACACGTGTTCGCGGTGCTGGAGTGCAGGGAGGCAAGTTGTGAGATGGTTGGGTGTACTTGTGGGCAGCTCCTCATGTCTCTATACCGTGCTGGAGAGGCGCATGCATCCTCCAGCCGGCTCTGTGCTGCAAGGAGACCTCAAAGCCATCTCAAGGAGTCCCAGCAGGCTTTCAGCAGCTTTGGTGTCCACCTGTGCAGTACAGGCTGCCAGACAGCTACAGGGTCTGAACAGCCTGCAGGACAGGTGCTTCCCTGGCAGCTGTTAGCAAGTGGGAGTGTCACAGCTGGTCACGAGGGCGCTTCTCTGCTGACGCAATCCTCTGTCTGGCATTATCACATGCTGCGCCCATGCATGCAAGCAAGAGCAGCAGCGGCTGTCAGGCAGCTGCAGGGTGCAACCACACTGCATGACAGCTGCATGCACGGTGCCATGCAGGCAAGCGGGAACGGTACAAGGGGACAGAGTATGGGGTGGACAACCTGGTGGAGAAGGCCAAGCTGGACATCGTGGTGGGCTTTTGCATGACCTGCTGGTTCTCTGCCTGCTTGCTGAAGTGGCCCACAAGTTAGCGCCAGCTGGCTGTTTCACGGCCACTGCTGAAGAGCAAGATTGGTTTGGCAGCCTGTGTGAGGCATGCAATGGTGCCTGCACCAGCGCATGCAGCAAAACGCGTGGCTGCCTGGCCTGCTTCCCTCCTGCTGCTCAAGATCTGCATGCAATGCAAGCTGCATGCTGAGCAAGCAGCCCTCTCTCTCTCGCCCTGCTGATGAGGCTGCCCGCCCTGCCCTGCAGGTGTTCAGGTGATGGCTGCTTGGCGTGACGAACTGGGTTCCGAGGATGACAGGGCAGCCCAGCTGCACATGCGCAATAGCTGTTGTGTTTGACACAGCCAGGCCGTATGGCTGACAGATGCATCGGTGCCATCTGCAGGACGCAGGTCAACACTGTTGTTAGAACAGTCAGCCAGGCTGCTCACACAGGAGAGATCGGTGATGGCAAGATTTTCATTGTCCCTGTAGCCGATGTCGTACGAGTGTGAGTGCCCCTGTCACACTGATGCCGCACCTGGAGTGGCAGTCAGTGCATGTGCCAAGAGACCATTGCGCTGCTGCCTGTACACTACGATGAGACTTTGTCTCCTTGCAGGCGCACTGGCGAGACTGGTGCAGTTGCAGAGCGCATGCAGGGTGGCATGCAGGACATCCTTGACACCATTCAGGAATGAGTGCTGGGCAGCTTGAAGCTCCTGGCTTTTGGCCAGCAGCAGCCAGCTGATGGGCGTGAGCCTGCTCTTTCTCAAACCCTCGAAAAGTCTACACAGAGCTTGTTCATGTATCGCGCCAACAGCAGGGACTGTTAAAAAGTTGAATGTATCAAGTCAAGTGTGCTAAAGCTTCTTGCGCATAGCAGTTGCATTGTGTACGAGGTAGTTTCTAGTTTTGCCACTGGCAGCTGCCACATCCAGCCTGCTTTGCACTTCGTCAGGCAGACAGTTGTCAAGGTGGGATGCCATTTTGGCCTTGTCTGGGGCTAGATACTTGGGCTGGACACCCTTGATCACGTATGTCCACTGCTGGTCTTCTGTCAGGATGACCAGCTTGCCAATGGGTGACTTGCCATAGCCTTTGGCAAAGTACTTTACGGTGATGGGCGGCTCAGGCTGCTTCATGCCTGGAGCACGCTGTGTGGGCAACAGGCCCTGCAGCAGGCAGCGCACAGCTTGGGGAGTGTCCAGCAGTGACTGCCTTGCAGCCACTCATCAAGACCCGCCAGACTGGTACAGGCGTGAGTGGGTGGCATGCAGGCCGAATCTTGGGATGTACGCACAGAGCTGGAGGCAGCAGTCATCCAGCGAGCTGGGCCGGGGTAGCCTGCTGGCCTGCAGCGCCTGAAATCTGAGCTGGTGCAGCCGCGAGTGAGCTGAGTGGACATGGACAGCCCACCTCTGTGGGCCACATGTCGAACTGGATGGAACTGTCGTGGGTGAAGTGGCAGGTGAAGGGCAGTGGCCAGTCCACTGGGCTGAATAGCCACACTGGGGCTGTGGCAGCCTGCCCAGGGGCAGCCTCAATGATGATGCTGCCGTCCATCTCAGGCTGGGTGGCCTCCAGCTTGAGCTCAAAGCGCCAGCGCCCGCCTGTGCTCTTCTGGACCACCAGGCCCACGTTGGCCTTCACCGTCTTCTGAGGGGCAAAGGTCAACTGGTACCTGCAGGGTGCAGGCAGCAGCCTTGCTACGGAAGTCAGCTTGCACCTGCTGGGCTAGGGCAGCAGGGCTCTGCAGCAACAGGGAACCCTGCACCTGCACAGTCAGGGCGTCAGGCCTCAGTGGCTCTCAGCAAAACAAGGGTCTGCATGCCCTTGCAGGGTTGGGACACCAGGACAGTCAAGGGCTCACAAAGCCGCTCTTGTGCACAACACCTGGCAGCCAACCGCATGTCTGGCAAGCCAGGCAGGCTGCGTGGCAAGCTGCGCTAGACAGGGCTGCACAGGAACTGCTGAACTGTTGCTGGAGCAATGGCTGCAGGGCTGCAGCTGGGTGCCGATTTGCGCTGCAGGGCTGAGGAGGCTGTGCTCCTGGAGGTACTGGGCAGTGAAGAGAGCTGCATACAGTGTTGTGGAACGCAGCCATGTTGGGTCTGAAGCTGAGGAGGTCACTGACTGCCACACCCTGCCTCCACAGGACCATGCCTGTTCCTTGTCAGCTGCTCTGCTGAGAGACCACACTCCACCCCTGTCCCACCTCAAAGGGTCCCCCGGCTGTTTGAGGCAGCCGGGCACCAGCGTCAGCTGCAGAGCATGCCCCAGGGCCGACTGCTTGCTGGGGGGGATGAGGAGCTCGTGTGAGAACACCTCTGTGCCGCTGAGGCGCCCCAGCCCTTCAAGGCGCAGGTCGAGGTGATCCTCCAGCTTGGAGCGCGCCTGGCAGGTGAAGCGGTACACCTCGTGGGAGGTCTCAGCCTCAGACATGCCCTGCACGGAAGGGGCAGGGAGTCTGGCGACTCAGTGTACACTGCGTGTCAGGAATGCAGGTGCAGAGAGCACGACAGGTTGTGTGCAGCTTGGCCAGTAAACGCGTTGTTGCAGCACACCAAGCAAGCATGAGGCACCCATAACCTCCCCACACGTGTCATCCAGCACGTCCTTCTGCCAGCAACTCAGTCATCAGGCACACCACTCAACCCCAGTCAGCTTCACATTGCGCCCACTTTGGAACTGCTCAGGCAGCTTATGGGGCTGCCATCCTGCCTCATTTGCAGATGCCAACCCCCACACCTGCCTTTGAAGCCTCAAGCTTGACGTGCATCCGTGCGGGAAGGCAACAAAACACCCAGTCACAACTGCAGGAGCGCATCCCAGACCTCCTTGAGAGCAGCCCAGGCAAGTTTGACTTCCAGACCCGCCTCAAGGCTACACAGCAGCCTGCCACACCGTCAGGGGAAGCCCCACACACACTCTGATGACACTATAAGCTGCCCCAAAGCCCCCACACAACCCTGCAACCTGCGATACCTGCAAGGGGAAGCGCCAGACCAATGCCTCTGCATCCAGCGGCGCCTCCATGGTCACCTGCACCTCCCCATGATGCACCTCCAGGCACACCGCAGCAAAGGTGATGGGGATCTGCAGCCAGGGCCGAATTATAGTCAGGGGACCATGCAGAGCTCCAACACTGTCGAGCGCAGATGTATACACAAGACCTGCCAGGGCCTGGCAGGCACACCGCCGCAGCGGTGATGGGGACCTGCAGAGGCAGCAGCATTGTGCGGCAAGCACCGAGGAGCAGCTCTGCGCATTGAGCTTGTTAAGCTGCACGCAGGTGACATGCACACTCTCTGCATGTACACATGCAGGACCCTGTGCCGTACTCGGCTGTGAAACTAATTGCGGAAGCCCCTTCTGCCTTGCACCATAACGCTTGGACCAGGTCCGGCTGTGCGCCTGATGCCAACATGCACCTGACATGGGCAGTCACCTGAAGGAGCCCATAAGGCACCACGCTGATGCCCCGAGTCTTCTTCATGACCATGTCAAATCGGTTGGCGGGCACTTCCTCAGCAGCAGAGGCCGCCCCTGCCCCTCCTCTGTCCTCCAGGGCTGCTGCAGCTGCAGCAGCCTGCTCATCCCCAGCATTGCTGAGGGACACGTCCACCTGCACAGAAAGCAGGGCAGTGCTCTGTGGCCACCCTGCAAGCCGCAGACGTTGTCTGCCCCAAGAAGTCTGGAGACAGTTGGGGGCTCGAAGGCTGTTGAGGGCAGTGCAGGCGGCCTCTGCTGGCGATATATGCGCACAGCATACAATGCCGTGCTGCTCCAACAGCTTCAATCAGCACACGCATAGCACCCCTCCTGGCAGATCAATCTGCAGGCGACCCTTAGCCATCTTGTTCCTGCTGGCTGTCAACCAAAACCCAGGTCAAGAGCGCAGACGGTTCCCACCTCAACAAGGAGAAAAGCAAAAGCCGTCAGGACAGGGGGAGTTGCACTCCGGTGCACAGACCCAGCTCGGCTGGTCACCACCTTCAACAAGCCCCCAGTCACATGCTCACCCTTGCAGGCTCCGCAAAAGGGTTCCGCCAGGTCACAAAGGAGCTGCCATCCTGCCCCAGAATGGCCGTCAGCACGGTGGGCTCCATCACGTCTGGACGCCGCCCAGTCCCGCTGCAGGCATACTCCCACGTCCCCAACGCGGCGCTCTGCAGGGTGACGGTGCCCTGCTCCACTGTGCCTGCAGGGAATGCCTGGGGGCACTCAGAGGTCAAGGTCATGCCAGGGCCGCTCAGCACCAGGCAGATCAGCTCTCACAGCCTCCACAGCCAATACCTGGGTTGTTGCCGGCCCCACTGCCGCCGGTCAGGGCCAGGACAAGGATGGCCTTCTGAATTCATGAAGAACAGAGCTAAACCCAGGGGACTGGCAGACCCCATGCAGGCCACAGCCAGATCACACCAGTTAGGGGATCTCCCTCTGAGGGAGCTGGGGAGGGAGTGAATCGTGGTGTGACCTGTGAAGAAGCCTAGCATCATGCTGTGACATGACATTGCCCAGGGTGCCGTATGGAGGCATTAGTTTGGATCGCAGCCAGGTCACGCAGCCAGGGCTTCACTCAATCAGGGAGCTCGGCATGGTGAGGTGCCTGGTCCCATCTCAAGGCTCTGACAAGAAACCCTCAGTCGCCCCGTCTCTGGCCAACGTACATAGCCAGGGTACCACTCACTGAGGGAGCTTGGGAGATATTCAATCGTGAGGTGCCCCACCCCGTAAGGGCCCAGCATGAGGGCCGGCGACCCCACAATGAAGTTGTGAGGGTTGCTGCTGGAGACCTCCAGGACTGCGTCGTCCTCTGTGGGGTTCTGGATCTCGACAGTCTGCCGTGCGGTGCAGCCCAGCTGTGCGGACTGCTCAGGCAGTACCTCCGCGGGCGCATCGTCGGCGTGCATCTTGATGATGTATGAGAAGTTGCCCAGCTGCAGCAGGCATGGTAGATGTGTAGGCGTGCGCAGGGCAGGTCACACAAGACGTCTGATGGTGATGCTCCACAACAGGCAGGCCTACCAGATTTGCAAGCCCAGTGACAGTAGTAACTGGCCAAGGTGGTTGGGACAGAGAGAGCTCCCAGGTTCAGGCAGGCATGCTTGCTGCTGCAAGCACTCAGATGCTGCAAATAGGGCGTCATGTACTTTCTCAACCGCTGCCTGGCAAACAGGGCAGTCAAAGATTACAGGTGCCTGGTCCAGGTTAGCTGCAGACGGTACAGGCAGCCACAGGGCAGCGGCATGCTTGCACAACAGGGTGCTGGATCTGCCATGCTAGGCTCCTGAGTCAGTAGGGTGTGAGGAAGCTCATAAAAGGCAGGTCCCCTAGCCACATCAACACACCGTGCCTAACTTGATGCTGGAGAGAACAAGCTCTGCCTTGCCGTCAGCAGGCAGCAGGGGCACAAAGAGCAGCTACAACTGCAAGCCACAAGCAAGCCAGCAAACATGGTCTCCTCCTGCCTCTGCAGCGTCAGGGACTGGAACCACCTGCAGCCTGTAAGCCCAGCACACCTTGATGCTGGAGAAGACGAGCTCTGCCTCGCTGTCCCCTGGCAGCAGCGGTGCATAGAACAGTTCAAAGTGCATGGACTGCAGCGGCGCGAGGGCCACATGCCGTGGGCCGACCAGCATATTGCTGCCGTAGGCAACACTGAAGCTGGCAGGCTCGTTCAGGGGGTTGCTGATGTCCAGCTGCACCGCGACGGCCTTGCGCACGGCAGCGGAGACGTCAATGGTTGCGATGGGCGGCGCCTCTGTCACGTTCAGGGTCAGGTAGTACCAGATGTAGTGCCCTGCAGCGGCAGGGAAGTTGGAGTGAGCTGGGGCCCTCCCTGCTTGGCGCTGAGGCCAGGAAGTTGCGACTATGTTGCTGAGACAGTCCGTGCACTGATGGGGTGGGCCACCAGCTAGCCCGGGGTGCTGCATCCGGCCAGCAGAAAGTGATCCTCCTAGCTGCGCACTTTGGCTGCTCAGCTCATAAAAGGTGTGGACGAGGCCTTGTAACTTTGCATGCATGATAGCTGTCAGAGCTTGCTGTGAGAGAGAGCGCCACAGATGTGGCCCTGCTGGCAGCTCTGACCTCCACACTGACCTGCACTGCTCATGCATGGTCGCTAGATGCTTCAGCAAATCTCTCTGCCATGACCCATTCTGCCTGAACCACCTTGTTGGACCAAATGCATTGCAGTCCCGGCCCTACTCACCTGACTCTGCCATGAATGTCACGCTCCCCTGGATCATCCCTGGCCGCGGCGCCACAACATGCAGCGTGTACGTCCCTGTCTGACCAGGCTGCACGGTCACAGAGTCCTTGCCCCCCACACAGTCCAGGTCGCTGAAGATCCTGCAGAGGAAGAGAGACATGGTCAGGATGCAGCATTGGTTCCTTTGAAGCGCAGCCTGCAGGCGGCTTTCCACTGGCAGGGGCTGCACAGGGTGTGCTCCCTCTTTGGGAGCGTCAGTGCTCCCATGCAGCCTCTGGTGCATGGGGCGTGCCCTCTCTTCTGCGAGCACTGACACCCCAGAAGGCAAGGCAGCGCCTGGGCTGGGCCTTAGAGGATTGCAAAACACCCCACCTGTGCAAGACACAGTATCTGCTGCCCCATTCTTCTTCGAGCCTGAGACACAAAAGCCTCGGGGCTGCACCCCCAGCAATTCGCACAGGGTACCACAGCATACCTGTACTCAGCTGCCTTCTTGGGCACCACGTTGGGCACGGCCACACGCTTGCCCTGGTGGGTGCGCGCCTGGCAGTCCAGCACAATGTGGCCCTCTGCCACAGGGTCAGTCGCCTTGCCCAGCAGGGCATAGGTGTTCTTCTCGCCTGCAGGGGAACGAAACAGGCTAGTTGCACTTATTGTGTGCCCGAGGCCAAGTGGCAAGTCTGTGACGCCACCACCCACGACAGTGTCACCACCCAAGGCAATGAGGCACCCCTGTGGCAGGAGCCTTGTAGCTGATGACGCCCTGTGGCAGGCAGCAACTCCCCCGGGCGGCAGCAGGCTCATCTTCGGCAAGCCCACACAGCATGTAGCACCTTCCTGTAAAAGTATGCTTGCAAGCCAAGCGGCAGCATCCTTTGCCGTACCTGTGGCAGCACCTCTGCCTGTGACAGGCAGGCAGGCAGGAAACCCTGTCATTGGTGCAACTTGCAGGCACCCCACCTGTGGCAGCAAAGCTCATCTCCAGCGCGCCAGCATATTCCCCGATCCAAGGGGCAGAGAAGGTGAGTGGGTAACCCAGGGTCATGCCCGGCGGCACCTCAAAGGTGCGCGGACCACTGAAGGCCTCCCCACGGCAGTCTGCAGTGACTGTGAGAGAGGCAGCGCCAGGGTTCACTATGGGGATCTGCAGGCACCAGACGTGCAGGCCGGTTGTGACGTGGTGCAGCGCAGCACAGGTCTGCACTCAAAACGCAGCGTGCAGCAGCGGCAGGCCTGCCACCACCGCAGGAGCCAAAATTACAGGACAGCATGGCTAGTTGTCTGCCACAGGTGGGCTGCAGCAGCCACCTGAGCCTGGGTGCACTCCCGCACACCTTCAAATTGTGCGTGTCCACCATGGCAGGGGTGCCAAGCTTTACACTCCCATCCTTGCAGCCAGACATCAGCATAAGGGTCTGACACACATGCATGGCACGGACAGCCCACCCATGACCACATCATGAGTTCCGGCACTGCCTGCATAACCGTCTTGCTGGCTGAGAGATACAACCCCAGCCTGGTGACTGTATGTAACCCCACCTGCCCCAGAACAGCAGCTCAGCTCCTGCACGGCCCTCTTCCTGGCAGGCTTGTCAGAGTTTCAGCACGGCCGCCGGCCCCACCTTGACGGCTGTGTGCATGCAGAGCAGCTCCCCTTCCTGCGCTACCTTCTCCATTGCAAGGGTGTCAGGCACAGCAGCCTCCCTCATCCGGGCGACAGTGTGCATGCCCTATGCCTCACCTCCTGCACAACTCTTTCCCTGGCAGGGCTGTCAAACTCGAGTACAACAGTCTGCCCCGTCTTGACGGCTGTGAACTCCACCTCCAGCAGACGCACATCCCTTGCACTCTGCAGCAGCACCCGGCAGGGGTACTGCCCTGCCCCGACAGGGTGCAGCACCAGGCGCAGCGTGTTGGGCGGGGGGCTCTCTGCTGCACGTGCAGCGTCACTGATACCTGCATGTGGGCAGCAGGGGTTGAGCGAAATGATGCCTGCTGATGAAGTGCTTGCTCACACATGCTCTGCATATCCAGAAGAGCTGGAACAGGCAGAGCCCTTGCAGCTGCCCTCCCAGTGTCCTGACAGCTACGCCCGTGTCTGCATACAAGCAAGGCTTTGTGGTGTGCAATCTCACACAACGATGCTCAGCAGCGTAGGCATGTAGGGCGACAGTGAGTTTGGGCAGCCGCAACCTGCTGTGTGGCGCAACTGCATGTACGGACGAGTCACCTGCACCTCCAGTGGCCTCCCCTGCTGGCTCAGCAACAGCTTTGGGAGCAGCTGTGATGCTCTTGTACAGCAGCATGGTCTCCATTGTTTCCACACGCGTGTTGCTCTTGTCAACGGCAAAGGTGATGGCAGTGGGGCCATCGCCTGCAAGACCAGCTCAAATCAGGTCACCAAAGCCTGGCAAACACAGTCGGCCCTTGGTGTGTCACGCCAGCCCAGCAGATCACCAGCAGGTATCACAACCAAAAGCGAGCTCAGCACTCCCTTGTTAGAAAGGCTGCCTGCTTCAGAGAATGACAACACGTGACGCTTAGCATTCAGCCGTAAACTCTACCTCAGGATGTGAGTGACGCTTGCCGAAGCACAATTTGTCGCCACTGCAAAGTGGCGCACAGCAACCTGCGGCCCAGGCCAATCAGCTTGAAAACACTCCCCTCTGTTACGTGTGGGGCAAACCTCATCCAAGTCAGGGAGTGCTCGCTCACTATCGCCCTTGGCCAGCTGAGACTGGTCCTTGTGCTTGTTGTTGGGGTGCTTATCGAGGAATGCCCGCCGAGCAGCCTCAATCTGCCCATTGGCCCAGGGCAGCTGGATGTCCCGTACCTGCGCACCCTCCGCTGCCACCTGCAGGCGCAGCAAGCAGCATGAGGGTGTGGGGCCTGCCGCCTAACGCAAGGCACATGTGACAGCTTCTGGACAGAGATGTTCAAAGGCAGCCCGGTAAGGACGCTTCTGTGCTCGTGGCAACCCTGCCGGACAGCAGAGGGAGCTTCTGATAGGAAGCTGAGTTGCTGGCAACATGCCACCTGCCCTCGTCAGTTGGGCACGTTGCCTGCTTGAGACAGGGTTGGCATGGCCTCAGCTGGACTTGAAGGCCCAACCCTCCTTTTACTGCTTTGTGCAGGTGCATTGGCTGTGGCTGCAAAATGGTGAGGATGTCGGTGCCAGGTGTGGCTGCTGCATTGTCGTGGCCCAGGCATCGAGTCAGCTGGGCCAACCAGGAACAGCAATCGTTCTAAATGTACCATTCTCATGTCTTCTGGTTCACCTGAAACTTGTACTCCTTGAAAACCGGTGGCAGCCTGGTCTCTCCTGAGACCTCATACACAAATTTGCCGCATTGCAGGTCCTCAAAAACAATACAGCAGACGTGGCTCTCTAGAGTGAAGGGCAGGAAGGCTGCCCGCAGAGTCTCCTCTGCATTTGCCTGCAGCAGAGAGGCCCCATGAATAGCAAGATCCCAGCTCAGATCTTGAGCACCACCACGCTCCACAACAGATGACAATGCTATGCGTTACAAAGCACAGCAGCTGAGAGCCCCTCTTGTCTGTGGGGCACAGAAGTGAAGTGCAATCTTGCTGCATGTGTAATGGCAGCTGAGTCTTGAAGCATAGCTATCTCAATCCTGACCTTCAGCCGTATCCTGAGCTTGTCCACTCCAAAGGGATTGGGGAAGCACCTGGGCTTCTCCTCACTGTCTTGGAGGTCTTTCTGATTCTTCTTGCTCCTGCATGCGGAGCTGTGCATTGGAATATCTGGCACAAACAACCTAATTTCTTGCTGCAGAGAGGCCAATGCAGAGCTGTGCATTCATTGCAGTGTGCACACGCCAGTGAGGCACATGCAAACAGCTCTCAGGTGTGCCACCACGACTGTTTCAAACTTAGGGGTCTTCAACCTGCTTAGGAATTGTTGCAGAGGGTCACAACCGGCACCTCAAGGAGGCAGCTCCCATATCTGCTCCAGACTGGGCACACAAAGTCCAGGAGGCAGCTCCTCCATTCGCTCCAAACAATGCCCACCTCTGAGCAGCTGTCCTCTTCCTGTCAGTCCCTGCCAAGCGAGCGAGGTCCAGCTCTGCAGCTGCTGCATGCACAACTCTGATGGTGAACTCACAATCCACCTGCAGAACAGAGGTGGCTACTGCAGCACGCTTGCCTTGGAACATGTCCAGAGGCGGGATTGTGACTCGTTCTGTTTGCAGCAGCACCCTGTGGGGCAAGCCTAGTGGGCAAAAGCCTAAGGGACAAAGGATCTGGCACGCCACTGCTATGCACGCAGGACATAGGACCATATGGGGTTCTCAAGCTCTAGCCAATGCTGCCAGGCAATTTCGAGCTCTGCAGGCTTCACCTGGAAGGGGTTGGTCAGCTTGACCTCAAACTCCTTGAACTCATACAACTGGGCATCTGCCTTGAATCGTTTCAGAGGCCCCCTGGCGTCCACCTCAGCTCTGAGGGCAAACACCATGGTAGCTGCTAGGGCACTGCCATCTCGCTTGCTGGTCAGAATGAGCTTGGAGGTCTGCAGCAGACAGAGGCTGTTCCACATACCCATTAAAAGCATTGCAAACTGCTGTCTGGTCACTGGAGCCCAACTCCATCTGGCTCTTAGAAGCTCTGACCAACAGCAGGCTTTGCCAGGCAGATTGCAGCTGGCCAGCTGCAATCCCTGCCGGACCCTTTCAATTAGTACCGACAACCTTTATGCATCACCTGGGCCCCCCAGAAATCATCGAGGCAAGCTGCAGCACCACTGCAAATCCCCCGCATGCACCTGAGGGTTAGTGGTGCTGGACTTGCACAGCACTGCAATGCGGGTAGACCCCTTGGGCTCGATCCTGATGGTGGGCGCCTCCAGTGCAAAGTCTGAGTGCCCCTCCAACCGGGCAGTGTAGGCAATTGGCTTGCTGGCTGGGTTGCTGACCTCGATGTATTTCACCTGTATGCAAAGCTGATGCGTAAGCAGCATGCACTCTGAGGTGAGGCAGCTGGCTGGTTGCTGATCTGCGTCAAGTTGACCCGCATGGAAGCCTGGTGGAGTCACAAATGGGTGGGGCATTGCAAACAGAATGGGGACTTGCAGCATGGATTGCAGGGCAGCGACAGAATTTATCTAGTGGGGTTGCTGACCTCAATATGCTTGACCTGCATGCAGAGCCTGTCAGTGCAGCAAGGCAATGAAATGCAAGGGACACATGCAAGGCGAGGGAGGCAGGCAGCTTGCTGGCTGAGTTGCTGACTGCACTGAGCTTGGCCTGTATGTAGCCCCGTTGGTGCAGAGAGAGTGGGACACATACAGGCCAATGCAAGTGGCTTGCTGGGCTGCGTCGCTGATGTCAATCAGCTTCACCAGAAAGTATGCCCCCATCAGTGAGCAAACGGACAGAGAGTTGAAGCACACAAAACGAGCAGTGCAGGCAGTATGCTGGCCATTGACCTCACAAACATGTACCTACATGCAAGCCCCCTGGGTCTGCTAAGGCACACAGAGGTGAGAGCCACATGCAGGACACAGCAGGCAAATTGAGAGCTGGATTGCTGATGACCTGCCTCAAAAGCTGGCGGCCAGCAGATGGGGCAGGTACAGAACGTGCTTCACAACTGAGCCAAGAAAAAGGAGGTGGATATCAAGGGCTCAGCAAATCTGTCCTTCATGCAGAGCCTGCTGCATGCCGTGTTCAGGGGCACCTGAGCAACTGCAGAAAGTCCTGCAGCAGCTTCTGTACCCAGGATGCCTAATGCCTAACTATGCTGCAGGGAGCGGTGAACTCTGACCTTCTGACATCTGTGTGGAAGCTGGCTCAGGATCATGCTTACCTGCTTCTCCTGCAGCCTGCCCATGAACTCCACTGTGGCACGCGGCACCAGCTGAGGCAGTGCCTGGTAGAGATAGAGCACAAAGAGCAGCATGTCCAGCGCATTGGGCTTCAGGATGTCGTCCACCTGCAGAAACACCCTCGCAATATCCAGGATGTCTGCCAGATGGCGCAGGATGCAGCTAAGCAGGTACCCACACACATCTTGGACTGAACCCAACCTGAGGGCGCTCAGAACTGGACCGGCCATAGCGAGATGAGATGGTCACAGATATATTCGGTGACTGCCATCAGGACCTCAACCAAGCTTCCTGTGCAGCAAGCCATACGTGCACCACCTGCAGGACCCAAAGCATAGGCAGCCCCCGCCCGACTGGTCTTGCGTCTTGCGCTTTGGTATGAAGAGTGGAGCTGCTATGCATGCAGTACAGCTGCTCAGTCTGACCTGCAGGCTGTAGGGTAGCTGCAGTGTCTCCACCAGCTTGACCACAATGGTGGCATTGTCTCGCAAGTGCCCCTCATCGGCTGGAGCTGTCTTCAGCTTGGGCCCCAGGCGCGCCAGCTCCGGCCAGTGGCTCACCAGCACAGCATACAGGGCCAGCCCGCTGCGCAGGTCAGCATCAAAGTTCTGGATCCGCCTGGCAGCCATGGGCAGCACCTGCAGGATGGCAGAGAAGCATACAGGGCCAGCCTTCAGGGCTGATTGGCATCAAAGACATTGTGGAACCTGCCTGGCAGCCATGGGCAGGGTGGCAGACCAGCATTGCTGAATGCCAGGATGATGGACAGAAGCTATGAGTCAGCAGAATGGCTGATGGCAGGCAGTGAGCAGGGGTATTGTAAGCCAGTTGTGCTGCTGGGCTTGTGGTGATGTCTGGACGCAGGCAAAAAGAGCAGCAGGCTGGTGCAGCCAGACTTCATAAGACTTGAAGCAACTGCCTGCTCACCTTGGAGAGGTGTACCGTCAGCCATGCCAGCAGCACAGACTCTGCTGTACTGTAAACATTGCTGCCCAGCAATGTGCTGTCAGGCGGCAGCTGGCAGCCCTCCAGTCCTGGCAGAGCTTTGAAGGACTTGGGAGTCACCCTGGCCAGCACGAAGATCTTCAGCATCTGCAGGGGCATCATCAGCTCAGCCCTGCAGGGTGATTAGGTTATCTATTGAGCAAGGCTGCAGCCAGGCAGCCACTTTTCAATGAATTCTGTGACTATGACTATGCCCTTGATGCAGCTTTCCATGCGCTGTGGCGGTGGCGCGGGCGCCAAGTGATCTTACACCCGCTGCAGCTCAGGCCTACAGGCCAAAGCTATCGACTTGCGGAGGGCCATGTAGAGTGAGCACATAGCATATTTCAGTGCACGCAGTGCACTCCAAGTAGGACCTCATCTGCACCTACAACATGACAGCAACGCTGCATTGCAGCACAATTTGATGTTCAGCCCTCACAAGTGTGCACGGCTCATGCGCTTGCTGCGCAGAGGTGCTTTCCATGTAGAGTCAGGTAATGCAGTACTGCCTCGCAAGAGTCAGGGGCTGCACCTGAGACATGACTGCGTTCCAAGCCTTGAATGAGATGATCTCATAGTCGTCCTCAAGCTGGTACCAGAACTCCATCTCCTCTGCATCGGCCTCAGTCACCACCTTGGCGTCCTTCTTTGCCAGGATGGTCCTGCAACACATGCAGCAACAACATCTGTCCACAGCAAAGCCCTCGCCCACTGTAACACTTTGGGAACTGACATGCAGAGGTGCCACATAAGGCTTCACATTGCTGGCCTCAGTCCAGAGGCCCTATCAAGGCTGTGAAACAATCTGTCTACATGCAAGCAATGTAAATCTAAAAAGGTTGAGAATGTACTGCACTGGTCCTCACAGAGGCTGACCAGAGGCTGGCAGGTCTCAGCGAGCCCCGATCATGGCTGCACGGCAATCTGCCAGAAGCAAGGGTTGATGCTGCTGCCCGCAAGTGCTACAGGCTGGCTGCTGCTCTGAGCACATGCTGTGTGTACAGTTGGGTGACTGCACACCAAGTCATCCCTGGCAGGCCTTTGGTGTGTGACTGGTGCCCAGAGCCTGCTGTCAGGCCAGACCTGAACTCCTCAATGTCCAGCAGTAGCTCTGGCTTGACTGCGTTCAGCAGGGCGCCGTGGGACTTGAGGAAGCTCAGGAGGGCATCATACTGCCCCACCAGCAGCTGGGCCACCTCCTTCTTGTTGGCCGCCAAGCTGCCTACCTGCACAGACATGCCAAGCATGTCAGGAAGTGGGCTCCTGTATAGATGGCAACCCACCGGCTGGGTGACGAGTTGTTTGCCTGCAGGAGCTTGCCAGGCTTGCCAGAGATGAGCTCCTGAAAGGCCTGCCTCTGTCCTGTCGGCCGTCAGCATGCCAAATGCAAGAGGATGTGGGGCAGATGTGCTTCCCTGGGATACAGATTATAGCCCCATACCGTGCTGGTTGCGTGCCGACACATTGAGATTATTTCCTGCAGACGCAAGCTGTGCGCCCTCAGACAGACTGTTCTCTCGGCACATTGTTGTGCATAAGCCATTGTAAGTTTTAAGCCGGCCTCTGTGCATCATGCAGCACTGTACTGCCTATGCCCACAAAAGCCTGCTAGGCACAGCCCTGTTGCCCAAGGGCAGCTCCACCAGTCTAGCAGGAGCCGTGTGGGTGGGCATGCATGTCACTAGAGAGGCATGTAGTTCAGGTCAGCAGTCCCACAACTGCTCACTCCGCTGGGTCAGCCTTCCCCAGGGACGGCTCTGCCAACTCCAGCATGTGTCTCTTCGAACAGCCGGAGTGGCTCTGCATCACCTGCTCACACTGCGGAGCACAGCGTCGCCCCACAAAGGACTCTGTAAAGCAGACCATTTGCTATGAGGGCCCACGTTGGGCACAGCCTTGCCCATAACGATGGTCCACCAGCTCCAGCATGGGGGAATTAGTTGTTGCCCTCTTTGCACAAGGTAAGCAGCAGGCAGGGCTGGCACTTGGTTGAGCACACACCCTGTTGGGCACGGCCTTGCCCGAGAAGAGCTCCACCAGCTCCAGCATGAGGCGGCCCTTTGAGGCCACCATCTCGCTTGGAATGCTCTGGTAGGGCCCCTTGGCTGCCACAGCCACCAGGAACTTGCTGACAGCCAGTGGTGGAACTGTGGCCCCAATAGAGTCCATGCCAGCCTCTGGCAGCGTGTAGGGAACCGACTCGTCCAGAAGCACGGCAGAGGCGTCTGTGGTGCGCCACAGTAGCTCACCGGCATTGACCTGCAGGCAGCACTGCCCCACTTTGCAACGCTTCAAAGACAGGTGACCTTGCTGTGTGCAGCCGTTGGACAGTGATGCACACAGCATGTGGGAAAACACAATATAGCAAGGCTGACAGCCAAAACAACTGCCTTTTGCACAGCAAGGCTGATGTGCTCAAAAAGAACACAAGCTAGGACCACAAAGCTTGCTCTGCGTAGGCAGACTTATCAGATGCTCACATGGCCTCTCTGGCTACAAGCCACATCTGCAAAATGCCATCAGCAGCTGCAGCAAGGTCTCACGTCCAGAAAAGGCTTGATGCTGAGCAGCGAGGCGTCGGTGGTGCCTGTAACTGGCAGGCTGTAGCGCTTGCCATCATCGTCCAGGAAGTCTACGTTGGCTGTAAAGCTGGTGGGTCTGGTGGCCGTGCAGGCCACTAAGACGAGCAGGCGCTCCTTGGCTATCCCAATCAGGGTGCCCTCGGGAAAGGCCAGGGTCAGGGGGAGGTGGTGCTCATCAGCCGGCAGCCTGGTCTGCATGGAAAGAAGGCGCAGGCTTTGCGTTGGTCTAGAGGCAGGCATGCAGTTTCCACCAGCAAAATGCACTGTGCCGGCCCTGCAAGCCGTCCAGGGCTGATGTGCAGCATGAAGGTGCTTTAAGGCTCCAGCGAGCTGCCAAGCAGGATCACAGCAAAAGAAGGGCAATGCCAAAAGGCCAGCACTGGGGATCTGCAATGTTCGGCATGCAGCTGGTGGCGCAGGTGAGCACCCAAGCTGCTGCCCTGGTCCCCTGCTGCTGAGGGCATCAGCTTGCTGCAATGCATATAGCTTCAGTACCAACAAGCTGAGATTGCCATGAGGCTAGCAAAAGGAAACAAGCTCACCTTAAGCTCCAGGTTGTCATAACCATCATTGATGACGAAGAACTGTGCTTCTGCCCTGATGCCCACTGGCACCGGTGGCAGGATGCACTCCCTCATGTCAAACTTCAGGCGAGGCCACTCGCCCTCGCCCCTGACCTACACAGCCAGCAGTCGTCAGGTGGCTGCCTAAATAATGTTTGCCCGCTGTCACATGCACCTCTTGCCATGGCAGCAGGCCTGCTGTTGCTCCCGGTTTCAGGCTAGATCAGAGCATGCAGAATGATGCAGCCTCAGGCAGAGATGTGCACAGAAAGGCCCGACCAGCATGACTGCAGCAGCAGGCAGCTCGGAAGCATTCTGCAGCTTGCTGCTGTTGGACAAGCCAACAGCAACTGTGTGCAAGGCATCACACCTCAAAAGTGAAGTATGGCTGAGCCAGGTTGCCATCCAGGAAGAGGGGCAGCTTGCCAGTGTAGACGCGCCCGTCCTTTGGCGAGAACAGCACGTTCAGTGTGCAGGACTGCCCCTGCACTTGTCAACGTGTTTCAGGGGCGTGATGTGGCTCTGCCTGGCAGCATCATCATTCATCATGCACTTCAGCATTGCAATTCAGATGGCAGCTGCAGCAATCTGTTCTGAAAGTCCCAGGTGTTGAGCTCGCCAGTAGCGAACTCAAGACAATTAAATCTCGCTTTTCATGTCTGCTACTGGCCACACTCATCCCACATGCCCCGAATGGTCCCACCTTTAGCAGGCTGCCGCTTTTGGGCTCAGCCGCAAACACGCCCTTGCAGCCCTCCTGGCCCTCTGTGCTGGCGTGGCCAAACTGCCACTGGACAGGCTCAGCCTCGTTGCTGGTGAAGGTGACCTCCAGGGCGTAGGGCGGCTTCATCTGATTGGCCCTGATCACGATGCTCTTGCCAAAGTCGAAGATGGTCTTGGACGCTGTGATACGTGCCCGCACACCAGAGGCCGTCACCTTACGCTTCACAATGGCAGCCCCTGCAGGTACAGGGTGCATTACTCTGTAGCTGGCAAGTGCCTGCAGCTGAGAATTCCATCTGAGCATCAGCTAAATTGCAGCGTTGTTGCAATCATTGCTTGTTCTGTCTCCTTTTGTGGCACAAAAGGCTTGTGGAAAATGCCGCATGTCTGGCGGCGCAGCCCTGTTTTGCCAGGCCTGGCTGCCTGAATGTCATGTACAGGGCTGAGCCCTGGCCAGGGTGCCAGGTTCCAAGTTTAGTGCTCACTGCTCGCCTCCCCCTCCAACAAGGGCAGCAGCCTTATGTCCAGACCCAGTTGGTGCAACCCTGCCAGGCAGAAGTGCTGAGGCTGCCGCAGGCTGCTTTAGGCAGCCGTCCATGCATTGGGAGATACTCTCAGAGGGACTTGGAGGACCTAGGTCCCGTCTGGTGCAAGCCCCTCACCTGAGACGGAGAAGCCATAGCCGACCAGCATGGCTGCCAAGTCAAAGGCATGCTGCGCCTCCCTCCTGGCGGCGTAGTTCAGGAACAGGCTCAGCGTCTCTGAAGCCAGCATCTTCAGCTGATAGCGCGCCCCCTCCTTGGACTTGGCAAGCTCCTCGGCCTCGGTGGGCCTGCAGAAGTACAAAAAATGATGAAGCCTCAACGGGATCTTGTAGGCTCACTGCTGCAGCCAGCCTCACCTGTGTTTGCTGCAGGTTCACATCTTTGTGTGGACTGCTCATGTCTCAGCTCAGGCTGCAGCCGGGAGTGCTGCTCAAAAGGGCATCCTGTCAGATGGGTGCCATCTAGCTGCGGCAGCACCAGCGCCAGGCATGCTGGAAGCCGCTGCTGGGCACTGCCTTCTGCCAGCAACAGGCTCTCTGAGAGGGCTCACTTCATGCGCCGGCTGGAGCGGCTGCTGCCAGCAGACCCGCGGCGCCCCATGCGCAGCAGGGGGCACTCGTCGTGCACCTCGGTGGACCAGTTCTCCTTGGGCAGCTCCAGGCTGAACTCGGGACGCAGCGACAGGTCAAAGTTGACGCCTGCAGGGAGCAGGGTACTGCAGCCCTAGGTGGCAGCGCCGCAGCCCATGCTTGCAGAGCAGTGACATGCTTGCAAGGGATGACAGCTTGATAGATGTGGGCACCTGCACTGCTGTGGCAAATGCCCCAGCGCACATGCAGAGCGGAGTGCTGCAGCTCTTATGCCAGGGGCAGATGCATAGATAGACTTCCTGACAGCCCAAAGCCTCAACATCAGGCAGGTGGTGGGAGGCACAGCTGCATTCTCACGAAAACAAGGATTGGTTCAGAGCAGGAGTCAGCACAGAGCTCAACTGTTGGCACACGGGAGGTGCCTATGACAGTGAGCATAAGATTGTGCTGACTCCCGTGCAAGCATCCTAAGCAGGGTCTATCTCAGCAGTCAGCCGCAAGTGGGACTTTACAGCTGCACCTTGCGAGAGCAGCAGGCTTGTGCAGAGCATGAGTCAAGTGTGTCAGTGTGGACGCAGAGCTTCAGTCAAAGGCCAAGCCCAATCATTTGCAATGGGTTAGTTCAACAACATTGAACATGTGCCTGGTCGTGATGTCCCCCCACATAAACACATCCGCAAAGGCAACCTCACCCTTTTGCAGTATCGACCTCATTGCAGAACTCACTTGCTGGTACAGGGGAGGTGTTGATGACGGTGAGACTGCGCCTGACGGTCACCCCCGTGTACACATCTCCAAAGGCAAGCTCTGCCTCCTTTATGTCCACTGCTGGCAGCACAGCATCTCCATGGATGGGCAGCCTCAGGGCCTTCCCGCCACGAACCTCCACCTCCAGCCTGGTTTGCACCTGCAGCAGTGGCAGCGCCAGTGAAATGTTGCCTGCAGCAGTTCTGGGGTGCTTGGGACAGATATTGGTGCCTGCAGGGGCATGCACTGAAGCGCAGGCTATGGCATGAGCACGGCTGGGGTCCTTGGCACACACATGATGCGCATGCAGAGGCTTGGCATTGAAGCTCATGCTATTGGTATCAGCCATGCATTTGTTGCATGCCTTGCTGCAGCTCATGCTGAATGGCATCAGCATGCAGCCATTTGGCCTGTGCAGCATGTAATGCTTGGCAAGCCAGGCAATGAAAATACAATCTATACGAAGCCAGCAGGCAACATGCAGCTTGACGAGCATGTTGTGAATTGTCACACCTGCTGTGGCTGAAGGAAATTGAGCGTCAGCTCAAGATCCAGGGATCCCCCGGACTGAATTCTGCCCCTGTCAGGGTTGCACCGCACAGCATCATTGGGCAGCACCTGCAGCACAGTGACGCCGTGAACAGCTTTGCAATACTGCTGTTGAGCAGCATCAGCTGAAGCAAACTGCAAACAATCATATCAGCACGGGTGCAGCTCCTTGAGACCTGCAAGGCCTCCCATATCCAGCCAAAGCATGGCAGGAGTACAGCAGACTTCCTTGCTTGACCACACACATAAAACCTATGGCCGGAAGGCTACTGTCGCCGTGAGATTCTGAGCAGTACATCACGCAAACATTTGAGGAGTCCAACGCAAGGGACCTACTGCCAGGAAGCCTGCATTACAGAGAGCTTGCACCCTGCAGCCTCTACCCCGGGCGTACCAGAAAGATGCCGTCATGAGACCCTGTGTTGCGCAGGACGGCCACAGTTGCCTGCGGCACACCCACAGGAATGTTCCCGAGCTCCAGCGCCTTTTCCTTGAAGCTGAGCTTGCCCTCTGGCAGGGAGGCGCGCAGCTGCACGTGGGGGGAGGTGCCGTCGCCGCCCTTCAGGGTGAGACCCATGCTGGTCTGCAGGGGGAGCCATGCCGTGAGACAGGGAAGCCCGTGCTCATGTGCAGCGGGGGGGGGCAAGCGTTGCGATATATAGAACTGGGGGCAGTGTGCTGCTGCCGCGTTTCAGGATGAAGCCCATGCTTTTCTGCAATAGTTGGGCAAGTTGCTGTGACACAGAGAACCTGGGCATGTGATGTTGCCACCACCCAGGATGAGCACATTGCTGGTCTGCAGCAGAGGCACTGTGGAGCTCAGAGAACATGACTTGGAGCTGGTGCCAGAGGTGTAAAGGCATCCAGGGTGCAGTGAAAGTCGTGGGTGTTCCCCAGTTGATGGCCTCATATGGGTGTGGCAAGCACACGTCATTGGAGTCTGCTGGTGCACTGCAGAAACAGGAGTCATGCAGCTATTAGCACTCTGACTACATATCTGGACGAGGCCGAGACAGACCCAGCAGTAACTGAAACACTGCAAGAGATCCAGCACAGCCCCCTAAGTGTCGGCTCTGGAGGACAAAGAGCTGCACAAGTGCTGCAGGGCTGGTGTGTATGTTGCACCGCTGAAGAACAGCATCTGGTGCGTAGCTCAGGCTCAAGCTGCCTGAGAAAGCTTGTGCAGTCTGCCTAAAGACCATGAGGGATTCAAGAACCTCAGCATGGCAGCCCCAGAAGCCTCTAAATTGTGGGTGGCCACTGCTGCTTGTGACGCAGGGGATCTGACCAGCTTGTCAGAGGGCACCTATACTCAGAGGCATGCCATGCTCCTTCAAGCCTGCCAGCAACCATGCTACACATTGCATTTCCCGCCACACGACACCAGGGTGTGCAAGCAGGGCCATCACCCTCACGTGGATGCAGCTGCCTGCACTGTGAAGGTGAAAACTGGCTCACCACTTGCTCTCCTGGGGTGGCGTCGCTGCCGGGCATCCACTTGACTGTACACTGAAGCGAGTTGCTGCCCCGGATGGTGCCCTCTGCAGGGCTCACGCTGAAGGCTGCAGCTGCTGGCCCCTCCAGCTGCCATTTAAATTCTGCTGGGAAGGGCTGCGTGTTGCTGAGCATGAGCGTCTGCACTCCACAATTAGTGCAGTCAGCTTTCTTGCAACTGTCGTGGGCAGATAAGCACATCTGACTTCTTGCAAGGAACAATAACTCCCAGAAAAGGAGGCAAGGCAACACCGGCAGCTGAGCATGCCTGCACTGTGTACTGCAAGCTGGGTGTAGGAAAACTCATGCTTCGGTGCACTTTTCTTGTGGCAGAGCCCACCCCAACAGGGGCAGGTGCTGACCTGCTCAACAAAGGGCTGCCAGTTGTCCAGGCCAAAGGCAAAGCTGAGCTCATCGTCGCTGATCTCCAGGCTCACAGGAACCACCTCAGCCCTGACCTGCAGGCAGGTGGCTGGCGCTCGAAATCTTGTCTGAGGGGCTTGTTGGCGGCCAGTGAACAGTGTTGCACTGTCAATGGCCTGGCTTGAGGATAGCACAGCAGTCTCAGAATGGCATCCCAAGCACGATATGCAGACAGCACGAGTGGCATAGGGCATTCGTCACCTGCCATGAATGGACTTGCCTGTTGTCAATGGCATGCAAAGCTGTCAAGAGCAGAGGTACCAAGTAGGGGCCAGCGATTTGGGTAGAGCAGGGCTTGCCTCAAAGGTGAAGAACTGGCAGCCATTGATAACGTACTCCACTTTCTGCGAGAAGCTCTGAACGTGTGGCACCATCAGCACCAGAGGGAACTTGGCCTGTCCACCACCTGGCACCACCTGAAAGGAGCATTACCAAGCACTGGCAACAGTAAGAGATGGGTCCAGAAGGACTGTGACTCAGGGGCACACAGCTATGCTTGCCAGTAGGCTACCCTTAGCAACTGAGGTACAAATTTGCACTCCTCAAGAATCAATGCTTGCATGTATGATCCCATCTGAGGCAGCAGCTTGCTGAGGCTTGGGGCAACAGCATATGTACAACATCAAGAGGAAGAGCACAGTGTTTCAGTGACATGCAGCACCAGTCGCCCCATGAAGCAGGCTGTTCCCACGGCTTCCTAGACCACACCGGCTCAACGGCCAGCACTTTCTCAGACCGTCCAGCTGCATGACAAGGGCTTCATCTCTAGCCTGATGAGATTGAAACATTGTGGCTTGCCCCCAAGATGCAGGTACACACCTGGCTCAACACTTCGCTGCCTTTCAGCTCCGGCACTGCGCCCACAGCCAGCACCACATGGATGCTGCTGCGCAGGGGGTTGTTGACCAGAAGATAAGCATTGTTGCTGCTGGAGGCGCTGACCCTGCCAAAGTCCACCACACGCGGCCCAACACCAATGCGCTGCAGGTCCTGCAAAGAGAAAAACTTTTAGTGTCTCGAGGCAGCACCAGAGCAGAGTATGGCAGCTCGCTGGCACAGGGACGCTCATATGCAGCCACCTAGTGCCCAGGAGACCTGCAATACTGTTGCAGATGTGAAGGCCAGCTTTCTCTGAGCATCGTGCAGCACGGCAGCCACCGGCCTGAGCAACCGGCCAGCAGATCCCAACAGCCAGGGCTCTGCAGCATTGGGGCATTTGCAGGCAGAGCAAGTATGGCGTGCAACAAAGGCCATGGAGTACACTTGCCTGCTTGCTCAAAGCCTGCGTGCACTGCCCAGCTTCCTCCTCAGTGGTGGGCTTGTCCTTGTGCAGAGGGATGTCCTCCACGACCTCTAGAGGCAGAGCTGGGCAGTTCTGTGGACGTGCTGATGCTGCCGACTTATCCAGCCACAGAGCGTCATGCTGCACCCGAGGCAGGCTCTGCTCCGGCCCCCGCAGACCCCTGCAGGTGCTAGAGGCAGCTGCTGGCAGGTGTGATGGTGGCTGCTGCCAGCTGTGATGGTGGTCTGGAGCCACTATGCGCAGGCACTGGACCCAGCTGCTGCCAGCAATGACAGTGGCTGTGAGATGCAAAGTGGTGCACGCAGCAGCTCAGTCTGCGTTTAGCAGCCTTCATACACAGGAAAGAGTAAGCTTGCGGCCCATCAGGGGTGCATGGCTGCCTCTGGTCACCCCAACGGGCAGCAATTCCAAGACCCTGGGAGCGCAGGCTGCTCGCATCAGATCAGTTCGAGCCCCAGCTCTGGACTTGCCCTGGATGGCACTTTACTTAGCGTCAAATGAAAGCTGCAGTAGTAACTTTACTTGTACGGCTGCAGTCCCAAGTCCCTGCTGTCCTCAGCCTCGTTTGCTTTGCCCTTGTGGGTCCTGTTCTGCCTGATGAAGGATGTGTACCTGCGCAGGGCAGGCCAATGAGATTTGCAGCCAAGTGCAGACGCACCCAAGCAGTGCTCTGAAAGCAGGGTATCAGCTACAGGTATATTGAAGACATGCTGCATGCAGTAGTGTGCAATGCAAGACAGGACGGCTTCCATGTGAACATGTAGACCAGCACGGCCACAAAAGTACAGACACCATCAATCGAGAGGATAGGCGTGTCATTGTGGGAAACCTGCTGATTGAACCCCCAGGCTTGGCCGAAACTGCCACCCTCATAAGTGTTGCTGCCTCTCCTCAATGAGGCAATGAGTCTAAACAGCATGTCGTTGTTGGCAGCACACCGCTTGAAGGCCTCCAGGGCTAGGCAGCCACGTATGCTCAGCCAGGCAGGCGTTCCAGCCCAGTAGCCAGTAGCCAGGCGCAACCACATTGATCTGGGTACATTCCTGCTGTTATTGCCAGCGCGTGATTGGTTCCCCGAGGCAAATCATTGCTGTTGTGGTTCTGTTGGACGCCCATTCGTGATGCAAAACCCCATCAGACCTGTCAACGCGAGCAGCACGCCGCCCGAAGATCTCCAGGGCTGCAGAGCTACAGCTGCTCTGGCAGGCATGTGCTCCAGCCCAGCATTCAGCGGCCAGGCGTAGGCTCAATATACATACCCATCGCTTTGGGCAGCCCGTTAAATTCATTCTTCCCCAGGCAAACAATTGCTGCCATGCTGTGCAGAGCCCCATTCTGTTTGCAAGCGCCCCCACAGACCGATCGTTGTGAGCAGCACGCCGCTTGAAGTCCTCCAGGCTGAAGGTCTCCTTGCTGCCAGCCGACACGTGCCGCTCGAAGCAGTGCAGCACCTCTGGGTTCTCCCAGGGCTGCGGGCGCTTGTAGGCCTTGATCTTGCGCAGTGTCTGCTCCAGAGCCTGCAGATGCAAAATTCCGTTTTGTAACTTTGTCCTGCTCGCTGCCGTTTTAGCTTCAGTACTATCTCAAGACTGTGCGGCGCCTCCTCCACAACCTGCAGGCCTGGCTGGCTCAGCTGACAGCCGGCTGAATTGCAGCAGTGCTGCTTGATGATTGCTGTCATGGTCACTGCACATCTGCAGCTGTGCTGCCAGGGTGCCACAGCCAACAGCAGGTGCTGCACTGCATGTGCTGCATGTTACACCAGATATCTTGCCAGCCAACAGCCAGCAAATCCGTTTGGATGCAGGCAGCTGTGCCCAGTGTAGCTCTGCTGAGTGGCCTTCCTTGGCTGCTGAAGCACAAGTCTGCAGCAATGCTGCTGACGTATGCTGTCACGGGTGCTGCACATCTACAGCCATGTGGCGGCAGGTAATGGCAGATGTTGTGCTGCATGTGCTGCAGGTGTCGTCACACAATGGGCATACTGCCTTCAGCCCCCTTGGCATTTGCTGCAGCAACACCTGGCTGTTTAACCATGCTGGCTTCGCTGCTTGCCCTTGTATTGGCTCAATACATTGTGCCACGCGCACCCTTGGGGCCTGTGCAGCCAGGTCTGCCTGCAAGGCCACCTCACCACTTGCCCTCAGCCTTCCACTGTTGCAGCCAGCTGCTGCCTCATAGGTCTTCTGCACCAGCAGTTGGAGTTTTGAGGTGCAGGCCCACCTCGTCTTGGTCCACGTACTTTCTTGGCTTGGCAAAGCTCTCGGGCAGCGCGCTGACCCCGCCCACAGGAACCGCGTAGCGCCCCACGCTGTCGGACTGCCCCAGCACGTCGATGTGCGTGGTGGCCACCACACTGCTGCTGTGCTGGGCCAGCACCTGCACCTCCAGGCGAGCGCTGTGCTGGCCCAGGGCGCGGGGACAGAAGGTCACCAGGACTGCACAGGTGGCTCCAGAGACGATAGTGCCTGCAGCCAGGGCAGGATGGTGAACTGACTTTTGGGATGGGTAGGCCTCGAGAGAGGGAGAGCTTTCGCAGGTCAGCAGGGACTGGTGAGGGTGACATCCTACAGACACAGCATGGGTCCGTTCAGGGCGTGGCTGCCCCAGTGAGGGTCCCCTCCGGGACTGCGCAGGTGGCAGTTGGGACCAAAAGCGGTCTGCAGCCAGGGCGGGCTCATGTGGTGATCTGGCTTTCAGTTGGGCTGGAGGGCTTCTGCTGCTCAACAGAGACTCGTCACAGCAGGTTGACGTCCTACAGGAGTCACATGGAGTGGGCAGAAGATCCTGGCTGCCTTGGCTCATCCAGTGACTAGGGCAGCGCAGGTGGCTCCCAGGGCAACTGCCCCCTTTAGCATGAGGTTGCTGGCTGCGTGCAGTGGCAGGCACCACTTCGGGATCTGCAGCAGATATGTGCTGGGCCAGCACACAGGCAGGCTGACTTGTGGTGGTGCAGCAGAGGCACTCCAGCATGTGCGGACGTCACTTACATGTGCTGTACTGTTCCCTTTGCCACAAGTACCTCGTTCCAGGCCCACCTTCAGACGGCTGGCAATGGTACGCTGAGTGGGCAGGGATTCTGAAGCGCGCTGGCAGCTGGGGGCACAGATTCTCCAGCACCAAATTCTCATCAGCTGTCGAGTGGGTGGGCAGGGTGCCAAAGACAAGCTGCGACCGCGAGACTGCCACTCTTGCCTCCAGGACACGTCCCCTCACGGGAAACTTGATCTCCTGAGGGTACCTGCAGGGCTGGCATGCCATTCAGCCAGCTGCTTACAAGAAAGCACTCAGGCCAGGCAGCCTTGCAGGCTGTGAACACATGCTGGCCACTGCTCGGGAGCATCGCAGAGCTTGACCAGCGTACGTGGCAGTGCACACAGCAGCCCCAGCCAACACGCTGCCTGCCCTCCTTTCACGCACAGCTTGGCAATCGAGCGCCTGCATGATGCCTTGACTCAGCGCTACAGGCTTTGCCCTTACCCGTCAAAGGTCAGCTGCCCACTGTAGGTGACTTGCTCATCCTCCAGCTTTGCTCCAGCATCAAATCCCTTCCTGCGCTCCAGCCTCCCAGGATTGAAGGCCACTGTGAGGCTGGCCCGCCCATAGGCTGGCACCACAGCGTTCAAGGGCTGCAGCTCAAAGCGCTTGGGCTCTGTGGACTTGAGCTGCTTCCCTCTGAGGCGGGCGGCCTGCGGCAGGTGAGAGGAGGTGAAGCAAGACCCTGCAAGGGTGCTGCACCCACCCTGCTTTCTTGGCAATCTAGGGACAGCTGAGGGCTGCACCTGCCCACAGCACATGTAATATGAGCACACCTGAGGCCCAGGATGACTTGGCAGACAATGGTAATCTGCAGCTTGCCACAGCCTGCTGCCCGGGAAAGCGACAGTGCCCGCGCCCCACCTCAGGCAGTCAGCATGGCCCCGCAAAGCAGGCTGAAAGCAGCGCAGCATGAGGCCCTCAGCCCTTGGCCACAGGGCGACCACCTCTGATATAGTGAATGCAGCACTGCGGAGTGACCTGCAGGAAGTGCCCAAAGCAGGCCTGCAGCAGGCTGCCAATCAGGGCATCGTCTGCAGGGTCCACCACTTCAGCCAGCAAGCTGACCTGCAGAAATTTGCCAACAGCATCATCCGCCGAGGCGCCGCTGTCGCCCGCATCTGAGAAATCCCTGGGGCTGCCGCAGGCTGCAAAGAAGCGGGCATCGCGGGGCCCATGGTTGATCAGCGTCAGCCGCCGACTGGCGCTGTCACCAAAGTACAGGCTGCCAAAGTCAACAGCATTGATCACCAGCTCCTCGGAGTCCAGCAGCTGGAACGTGTGGGACACCACTGTGGCCGTCAGGTCCAGGATCTGCAGAGGAGTGTCGCTGGGCAACTGAAACAGGCTCAGCTTGCCGCTGACAGGGCCTGTGTTGTCAGCTGTGAAGTCCACCTTGACCTGCAGCAGCATCATCGCATTTGCTGATCTGCGATCTCAACCATCACTGATCACTAGGGTGCTTCCACAGGCTGCCGCTGCCTGTGCGCAGGCGCCATACCCAGAGGCCAGCATGATGCCCTCTGTCCCCTGCACAGAGTTGCAGCATGCTTTGCAGGAACGGGCATAATGTACGCTTTTTGGCAGAGGCCATCTGCTGCTCACTTGTAGGGTCTCTCTGCAGTGAGCAGCCATCGGCAGAACCCGCTGCATGACTGACCTGCAGGCTGCTGTCTGGGCTGCCCCTGGCACCTAGCTGGCCCTCTGCAGGGCTGACTCTGACTGGCAGGGAGCCATCTGTCTCCAGTCGAAAGGTGGCTGGCTGGGGCCCCTCATTTGTCAGATGCAGCGCCCGCTGTGTCAAGGACTCATGCAGCACGACGCCCATGTTCAAGCTGCCGTTGAGAGTGATCTGCAGGGAAAGAGGAGCAGCATGGGCCTGGGACCTGTGGGATGCCATGCTTATCCTGCGGATGGCTGAAGTGGGTTCACATGGAGGATGCTTAATCCAGCACCCAGTGCATCTGCAGCAGAGCAGCGTTGAAGATTGTTGCCTTCAGCCGCAACTGCTGTGTGTGTCCAAGCGACAGCTGCACGCTTTGAAAGCTGGGCCCCATGCTGGCTGTGCATCAGTAGCCGAGACGCTGCATACAGCACAGAGAGCTGCCCTGCTGCCTGCTTTGGCGCACCTGCGGCCTGGGTGGCAGTGCTCTGCATGGCACCATCAGGCGCCCGTTGTCGTCCGCCATGATGACCAGCCTGTCATGGTATTCTCGGCTGCCATCACAGCCCTGGAACAGCACCTGCAGGCAGCCACGCTTCGAGATCTGGATCACTGGACAGCGCTGGTGAGCTGAGGCACCAGGGTCGGCTGCTGGCAGCCACCAGGGAAGCTGCTGCACTCAGCGCCAGAGGAGGCGGCAGGGACGCCCTTCGCCATCGACAGGAGCCCCTTGGGCTCAGCACAAAGCAGATCTGCTCAACAGCTGGCAGGCGCTGGGATGCGCTGATCGCATCGGCCTGGGGTCAGCCGCGCAACAGTCATGTGTTTCACCTCGCAGGAGACTGTGAGGCCTGGCGCCAGCCTGACATTGCCCTGCGGCCCCTTCAGAAGGAAGCTGCTGGTGGCAAAGGAACGAATGCGCACTCCCCGCACCCTGGAGTCCACATTCTGCAGTTCACAGCAGGCCTGAGGAGGGCATCATATAGGATGTCGTGTTACTTCTAACAGGGTTTGTTACACAGGCAGTTGCCAATCTGGATTGATGTCTGCACTTTCAGCAAATCTAGCAGTGCTGTCCGGGCTGAAGCCAGGCTTAAGCAAACCTTGATGGTAAGTTGGGCAGACTGGGGCTCTCCAGGTTGCACTTCCCTGAATTCTACCACTACAGGAGTGACCTGAAAGCATGTCGCAGCGCTGGGTGCTGCTGCCATGATCGAAAACTGCCTATATGCGCCTCACACATGTGCATGCAGGTCAAGCATTTGAGCGACTACACAGCTAGCAGCCCCTTTTCTTTGACACAACAGCTCAACTGCTGTAGGATCCCACCGAGGGCTCTTCAACGGGCCCTTAAACGCCACCGCTCCCACCACCTCTCATCCGTCACAACAGACCATGTCCCAGCAGCCCCCTTTCCCTGCCATGGCCCCCGGGCAGCCTCTGCCAGGCCAGCCTCTGCCATGGGGGTACCAGGCCATGCCTCAAGTTCAGCCCCAGATGCAGTCCGTTAGGCCTGTGCAGGCCGCTCCTCCGCAGCCAGCGGCCCAGCCGGTGGCCCACACGGAGGAGCCCGTGGCTAAGAGGCAACGGGTGGACGAGCCCCAGCAGCAGGCAGAGCCCCAGGAGGTCGCTCCCGAGGCTCTGCCAACCATTCCAGCCCCAGTCACAGAGGGGGATGTTGTTGAGGTGTGTTGACTTTCCAGCTTGGCCTGCAGACTGACAGGCCTGCAGAGGTTGACTCTGCACCACACACAGGCCAGCAAGCCAGCCCCAGGGTCCTGTAGAGCAGCGGGCATGGGCATGGCATGGCTGTTTGACTCAAGGAATCTAGCAGGGTTGGCTGCCGCGCAGGTCCTGCATTTGCCCTCAGCAGCTGGCTTAGGTGAATTCCCTGGTTGACTAAGGATGCAGTGCGCCTGGCGTGGGGACTTGACACCGCACTGCATTCGTCCTGTGCAGGTGAAGTGGATCATTGCAGACGATGAGGATGAGACCAAGCCCCCAACGCTGCTGGTGAGCCTCCCCTGGTCTCGACAGCAAAAGTCAAAACGCCTGTTGTCCACTATGAGGCCTACTCAAGTACCAATTGTGCTGCTCCACTGCCAACCCGCGGCAGCTGCACCGCCTCGCGCCACCATGAGATGCTGTTGTGTTGGATGCTGTTGCCTGGCTGCACAGCAGGACAGGCATCTCAGTGGTGACTGCTGTCAGCATGCTGCCTGCTAGCATGTGGCTGGCTAGCCAAGTCGCCTGCAGCCTCGGTGTTGACGGCTGGCTTCTTGCTGCCTGCCACTTGTGGCTTGCTGGCCACCCCGCGTCTGCATGACCAGCATTGACCACAGGCAACGAGCTGCCTGCTGGGATGCGGCTCGCTTGGTAATCGTGTGTACTGCTACCCTGCAGTGGTGGAAGGCGCACATCGAGACAGTCCCGGCCAGCCGCACCGGGCCCGTCCACATCAGGTAAGCTGCCTTGCATGCTGGGCAGTTGCAGGCCCAGCTGTGCACTGCGTGTAGTGCGTCTGCGAAGGCGTCCCCCCTCGCAAGTTTAGAACCAGCTGCACCTCTACACCAGGTGTGGTGCATTGCACAGGGACATTCTGTCACGCACAGCTGATCGACTGCGTACCTAGTGCACCCCTTGTGTTAAATGACTCTGCGTAGACCCATGCTACCATGTCGAGTTCTGTCAGGTGCCTTCACAGGCCTGTGCTTGCCCCAGCCTCAATGTGTCTGGCTGCTTGCGTGGCCAGCCAGCTCTCCACTCACCCCTTCGCAAGTTTGCAGACAGGTCAGCTATAGGGCAGTTGCCCACTCCCCTCTGCTGCGGAAGTCTGCTGTGATCTCATCTCGGAAGCCTGGCAGCAGTCAGCTGCAGCACCAGCCCCCAAACTCTGTTCTAGGCTCCAAGTGTGGCTGCCAGATCTTATGTGCATGCTGTCGGTGCAGGTACGAGAAGATGGAGGACTTTGATGAGGAGGAGGCAGACGTCGAGTTCATTGACAAGAGTGAGTGCCCTTGCATGTGTTGCTTCCTGAGCTCTCCTTCCACTTGAAGGTGACATTCAGAAGGCTGACTGCACACATTCAGTCAAGCCTAGGGCAGCCAGCCCTGAGGTGCAGTCAGAATCCTGCAGGTCAAGAGTGCCCTGCGCTGCATGCTGCTGCTTGCCTGCTGTACCTCCAGCTCTTCGGCCTGCTATGCACGACGGTCCTTGACTGCACACCTGCAACCCTGCTCAGCCGCACTGTCAACTCTGTGTGCCATCCCATGCTCACTGGCGTAGCCCCCACACTCCCTGCCCATCAGCAGTCCTATCATGAGCACTGAAAGCTGTCATGCAGCCCACAGTTGTGGCTCATCCCACCTTTGTTGTGCCCTGTCGCTGCAAACCTGTGCTCCACACTACGCAGCACCCTCACTTGCTGACAAAATGTACATGGGCGTCCCCAGAAGCTCAACCTGCCCTGCTTGGCAGCACGCTCACCCCTGCGCTGCCCCTGTTGCTGCCACATGCCCGCCCCTGTCCTGCTGCCCTGTTCCCGGTGGGACACTCTTTGCTCCTGCTTCACACACCTCCGGCCGCAGACCTGCACTTGAGCCCCCATAAGCATTTGGTCTTGCATCCCTGCCACCATTGCTTGGCTAGCATCCTCCCTTGCACCTGGATGCTGCTGCAGATCTGCTGCACCATGCAGACTAGGTGCAAGTTGCTCAGGCAGGTCCCAAGCCTGCTGCAGACCTGCACAGGTTGGGGCCACACTGGTCTGCACTGCAAATAGTGCCACCCTTGCTCCTAACCGGCACCCGCGACTCTGCTGCAGACCTGCTGCGCCACATGGACAATCCCGACCTGCTGCCCTGGCGCTTTGAGGGGGAGACGCGTGGGGACTCTGAGGATGACGTCAACGACACCATTGGGGCCCAGGACCTCGAGGAGGACTCTAAGGAACTTGAGAGGTGGGCCTGGCGCTGCTTGCACGGCCAGACTGTGTGGCTTCGCACAGATGGGGACTCTGATAGCATAGCCTTGCACAGGTGGGTGTCTCACATGCAAAGTATTGCCCAAGAGGCCTCCTGTGGGTTGCCACCTAGCCTTTGTTGTTCTGGACTGCTTTGTGCAGTGGCCAACCCCGCTCAGGGTGTGAGCTGCCATGCAAGCTGTGCCAGGAGGAATGTGGTTGCCTGCACTTGCACAAGGGACATCTTTTGGCTGTGGCCCCATTGCAGGATTTCTGCAGACGCTGTGCCCGAGAGCACCTGCTTGTGGGTTGCGGACTGCTTCTGGCATTGGCACCAAACTGTCTCATGCAGAGGTGCTGTGGGGGGCTAAAGTGATGGGCGCAGGGCGTGCTTCCTGGCCTGAGTGGCCTGTAACCCTTCAGCTCAAGTTTTTTCTGGCTGCCAAGGATGTGCTGCTGCAAGTTCTGGCAAAGCCAACTAGGCAAGACTTGCTGCTCAGCAGAAGCTGTGAACGTCAGCCAGCTGTCCGCCATGGTTCCTTGACCACTTCGGCGCTGCCTGCCCGCCCTTTACTGGCTGAGACCATGCACAGCTGGCTGGCTAGCTAATCTGGTCAGTCACAGTGTTAACAACACTGTGCCTCAAATCAGTCTGCAGGCATGAAGCCAACATGCCACCAAAGCCAGCACTCCCCTACAGTCCGGCAGTGTGCACTGGCAGGCAAAATGCACCGTCCCCAGCACTGCCCTGCAGGGCCATGGGCTGTACAATTGAAGAAGTTGCCACCCGGCAGCTGGCCCAGCTGCCCATGGACAAGCAGCGCCAGATAGCCTCAGGTTTCCGCAACTTTGCTGACCACTTTAAGTGAGTGCCTCCAGCTCCTTCCCCAGGCCAGCAGAAGTCGGGCATGCAGGGTGGCACCACTGCTTGGGCCCCCTTCTCCTTGAGGGCAGCACAATGCAGGACGGCCCCCAGTCCAGGACCCTCCTTGACCAAGCTTGCCCATAGATTGTGCCATCGCCAAGTGTTCAGGCCCCAACCCTCGACCACTGGCAGAAGGGATTGCCAGGGGGCATGGCGGGACAAGGACCTTCACCCCCATCCCATCGAAGCACACATTCAGGCGACTGCACAGACCTTGGGATGCATCTGCTCCCCCAGTCTCATGGCAGAAGGGATTGCCTGGGCCTGGGTGAGGTGCCTCACACTCCTCCCACTGCACACATGCAGGCAGACTGCACAGACCCCCCCCAGGGTGCGCACGACGTCTGTGCCCAATCTTGATCAAGCGTAGCACCACTTTGCGTGACCTTTTGCCCTTTTGCTGCTGCAGGGAGAAGCTGAGAGAGAAGAAAGAGGCCAGCGGCGACCCTGACTATGCTGTGTCCGCCGACGATGTGCACTCAATCAACCATGCGTTCAGCCATGCTGAAGAGGATGAGGAGGAGGAGGACTGAGGATTACGCTGATCAAAGCTCTTCTGCCGCACCCGTGCACGTTGTGGTGTCCCTCACAGATAATGCATGATGTGCACACACTAGCCACATACATACATTCACAGAACGCCTGCTGACTGATCAAGTGTTGCCTGAGAGCAGCTGCTGCGGGCAGGCTGCCAGTACAGAACACTTTTTGGTGCTGACAGGTGCTCTTGTACAGTTGAGAACTCTGGTTTTTGAAGTTGCAAAGCCTTTCTTTTGTCAATAGAGCAAACCATGGCTCGATAGCGCACAGACTTGAGCGCCAGAAAGCTGCGGAGCAACAGGTCCCAGGAATCGCCTGACGAACCCTCTGGGATTAGATGACACTCAGTCACACCCTGGCTGGTGGCTGCCCCTAATGTTCTGCGGTGGCAGTCAGCAGTGCCTGCCAGCACAGACTGGAAACTTATAACCCTGCAGGGTGCAAGACACTGGGAGCTGCAGGTGCCAAAACCCTGGACAGCTGGAGCTGAATGGCTGCAGGTGCAAAACCCCTGGCACCTGGAGTTGTGTCTGCGGGTGCCAGACCCTGGCAGCAGGTGCAACAAAGCTGAACTATCTGACCTGCATCAGATGATCATTGCTCACCCAGCTGCAGCAAGAGCTGCTGCCCTTGCCAGCTCACATCCTGGAAAAGGGCTGACCAAGCCTGGTCCTACCGTGTGCAGTTGCAGACGGAGCTCATTCATGGTGCAGGCCAGATAACATGCTGAGACAGTGCTGGCCACCTGCGCTCTTGCGAACATGTAGGCAAAGGCTGTCTGGTGTCTGCTCAGGCTGCCTTTCAATGTGCAGACCTGCCCTTGCGGAATGCAGATCGGGTGTGGCAACGTCAGCATCATGACACATTTGGCAGGTGCTGCCTCTGAAGCTTGCAGTTCCTGTTGTTGGCAGGGCCCAAAGGCTCACAGCCCTGCTCATCTAGCCAGCTGTGCTCCACTCACGGCATGGCGCATCGCAATAGTTTTCTGTGTGGGCCCCAAAGCATAGGGTTGGTATCTCTAAAAGCATTCACGCAGCAGCTGCAAAGGAAGCTGGCATCAGTTCAGTACAACATCTGTGCCCTCTTCATGGCAGAGCCTGTCATGACCGCAGCTGTGGCGATCTGACCTAAACTGCTGCTGCAGCAAGCGAGGAACCAGTCACCATGCAGGCGCTCCGCAGCAACTTCCTTGGCACCCGTCCCTCAGTCAATTTTGTCGCAGCCAGGCCACAGACTAGCACTGGAGCCCGGCAGCCCCTCACCACCTGCATGGCCAAGAAAAAGGGTGTGAGGTGCATCATCACCCTGGAGTGCACAGAAGCCAGGGGACTGGGCGCCACACCCTCACGCTACACCACACAGAAGGTGAGCCACACTGCCTGGCTGTACATGATGCGGGGACTGAGGTACTTGTCCAGCGTGTTGTCTTGGCTGTGCACAGCCAGAAGCCATGCTGTTACTTTGCATCACGTCTGTGCATCGTGCCTCCCCATGCTGCATCAGTCTCAGGCGCAGTTCTGACTCTCATCCACGACACTGCTGAGCATTCTGGTGGGGTCTCGTTGACTGGTGCCTGTGCTCTGGCCCGCCCTTGCCCGGGCAACCCCCCTTAGGATTGCTGCAACCAGTGCAGCAGCACTTGGTCTCGTAAAGCAAGGGCACAAACCAAGGCTCTGTCAGTGGGCTTGGCTGCACTCAGCAATGCATCAGGAGCTCGATGCTAATTGCAGCATGCCCCACTGCAGAACCGCAAGAACACTTCAGGAAGGATGGAGCTGAAGAAGTACAACAAGTACCTCAAGCGCCACACAGTGCACAAAGAGATCAAGTGATCGTCATTCACAATGGCATGGCAGCTATCTTCAACCTGAGAGTGGCAAGCGCTGCCGTCCAGGGGTAGTGCCCGGCCCTCAGACTTACCTCTGAGCGTGTCTCCGACCTTTGCTGTCTTGCAAACGCGTCAACACCAGTTAAGACATGCCTGTTTGAAAGTCTTCATGTTATTGATCAAATGCAAAACAGGAGGTGGAAAGTGCACAGGCAGGCAGTGACAATGCTGGCTGCTGCTGGTGAGCCTGAGGGAAGCCTGGTATGCTCAGGGTGTGCCCTTTGCGCCATGAGCCCTGAGATTGTTGTAGGTCCCCTGACTTCCAGGCTGGATCCTCCTATCCTCGCTGCAGTCCCTGCCAGGTTGTCAGCTGTGGGTGAGGCGCAGAGCCTGCTGCAGCGGCATGTCATGAGCAGCAAGGGGCTGCAATCCACTTTGCACATCATGGCTCCTCTCTCAATTTGAGCCCCAATGCCTCAGAGGCTTCACTTTGCCATGCTCCAACAGCCACGATTTTGTGGGGCTTGAGACAGCATCAGGCATGCAGTTTGTGCATGTATGCATTATCTTGGTTGACTGCCATCTCTTGGGTGATAGTTGTTTAGAAAGAAAGAGTTCAATTCTGAGAATGAGCTCAGAAAGCTTAGGTAGATGGGGAACAGATGAGGCATAGTCAAGGCCTTGGGCTAAATACAAAAAGGCAGTTGATTTAGTTTCCTTCCCTTCCTTGTGCCTGTCTCAGACAGTCTGCCACAGATCATGAATGGCATGCACCATCTGAGTTGTGCAGACCAGTTGCCAAGGCTGCCATGCAGGCTGGCTGTGGCTCACTTCCTTCAGCATGCAATGCCCACATCAGGTGCAGTGGCAACCTGTACATGTGGCTGTGCTGCACAAGCATGGTCCAACATGCCCTGGGTCCCTGCAGGTGCCAGGCGGGTGCATGCAGCAGCAGCAGCAGCAGCCCACCCCCTTGTGGAGTGGGTGCAGAGCATGGGCGGCTTGGCCGATGGCATCAGTGTCCATGCTGAGGGCTCGCAGCTGGGGCTGGGCCTCAAGGCAGCACAGGTACAGAGCTGTGCCCCACTCTGCTGCGTTCCTGCGGCGAGCATCTCAAGTCCTGGCCCTGAAGTGATTTCGGGTTGTGGTGCATTGGCAGGTCAGCTCACCATTGGTGTGGCAGCTGACTGGCTGGGCATTGAGCTCTACAGGCAGCTGCAGAGCATCTCTGTCTGTGACTTGACACCCTTTGCAGCCTCAAAGTGCAGAGGCACCATCCATGCCCCAGCTGGCTGGCTTGAGTCAAGGCATCACAGTACAAGCTCGCACGCAGCCTGACGCCTGTGCAGGCACTTGGTGCAGGGCAGCCCCTGGTGCGGCTTCCCCCCTACGCCTGCCTCTCATATGACAGGCTCACAGACGAACGCGTGCTGCGCCTCATCCAGGGCGTGCCAGAGGAGCTGTGGGGAGCCCGACTGGCCCTGCAGGTGCGCCTCCTGTTCACCTATGCAACACTGCCCCATGCTGGATGCTACTTGTTTGTGCAATCTGGCAAGAGGTTCCGCCTTCCCAGGACAGTTCTGCAGCTTGTCTGCAGCGCGGTCAGGCAGGGACAGAGCACTGTGTGTACCAGCAGGTGCTGCCTCCTGACATGTCGTGAGGTGCGCTGGCTCCGTCCTGCAAGGCTGCTCAAGCACAAGCCAGCCTGCCCAGGAAGCAGCTCTTGTATGCCCTGCAGCTGCTGGCAGGTTGCAGGGTATCTTAGTTGACAGCATGTAGTTGCTTCAACTGTCTTGAAGGGGGCAACTGTACATGGCCCTGAGGCCGCACCTCTGTCCATGGAGGCACTGGTCTACAGTGTGCAGGACCTCGCCCATCTCTTTGCTGCACCAGCCATGTGCCACCATTCATCAGAGCAGCTCACGTCTGCTGCAATGCCATGCAGATATCAGCCTGATGTGGTCATTCCATGTCTGATTGTCAACAGGTTGATGTAGAGCAAGTGCTTGCTACTCATTGGGTCTGCGCCAGCCTGCTACCAGCCTTCATCAGGTTCCTGCTGGAACAGGCCCAGCCTGCTACCAGCCTTCATCAAGCGCTGTATGGGGCTCTGCAGCTCCCCACTCTCATCCCTGCCCTTCAACTGCTGCACAGGTCTCTGCAGCTCCCCGACTCTCATCACTGCCCTGCAGGTCCTGGCGCACAGGGTGCGGGGCTCCGCCAGCCGCTTCTCGACGTACATCACCCACCTCCCTGTCGGCATCCAAGGCCTGCCCATCTTCTTTCCCCGCGAGGCCGTGGCTGCCCTACAGTACCCCCCTCTGACCAGCCAGGTGCAGCGGCGCTGCCGCTTCCTGCTGCAGTTCACAGCGCAGAGTCTGCAGCCGCTGGCAGGCACTTCTGAGGACCCCTTTAAGGGGCAGGTGGATGCCAATGCGCTTGGTGAGCTGCAGCCAACACCTCAAATGTGATTGTTCATCAAGAAACAGGTGAAAGTCAACAGCAACAGCTGCAGCCTGCACTGAGTGTCTGGCTCAGGAGCAGGTGGATGCCAATGCACTGGGTCAGCTGCAGCACTGTGCAATGCAAAGTCAGAGAGCAAGTTTGCTTGTTCGAGGGGCGGGTGGAACCCAGTACAGCGAGTGTGGCAGGCTGCTCTCTGCTGCAGCCACCTGCGATCATTGACAGCAGTGGATTGGATCTTACAGCCTTAGCTCGCATTGCTTGCAGTCCGAGGGCTGCAATGTTGTTCTGGGCATCCCTGCTGTTCCTGGGACTGCATTGCGAAAAGGAACTAGCAGGACAGCCCCCTCTTCAATTCAGCCCTCCAGGAACTCAGCAGCGCCTGCCAGCACGGCATTTGACTGGCCTTCTGTCCACCCGCATACTGGGGCCAGAGGTAGTGACCAGGCATGCATTTCCTTGCGTCCAATACACCCGCTTCCTATCTGATCCCTGCAACCAGTCCTGCCAACCCCTGCCCTGTGCTGTTACTCAAGAGTGCCCAACAGCAGCGTCCCGGCGGCTGCCTCCTACCGCCGCATGTTGCCTGATGGCCTTCCAGCCTGCAGGCTGTTCTGGCCAACATATCTTTGCAGGCACAGGACATAACACCCCCTCTGCCTGAGTGACCTGATGCAACCTTTTCTTCTGGCTCCTGTGCAGGTGCTCACGATGATCAGTACCTGCCTGCCGCCGCTGCATGCTCGCTGACAACATCCCTCGTCTGCAGGCTGGGGCCTAGGCGTCGTCACCAGCCGCGCCTTTCGGACCCGCGGAACTCAGCACCCACCTGCCATGCTGCCCCTGATCGACCTGTGCAACCACTCCTTCCAGCCCAACTGCGAGATCAGGCGTGTGCAATCTGGCACGGTCGAGATGCGGACGCGGCACCCAGTGGCGGCGGGGCAGCCCCTGCTGCTGAGCTATGGGGACCTGAGCAACGACTTCCTGCTGCTGGACTATGGCTTCCTTGTGGATGGCAACCCCCATGACACAGTGCAGCTGCGCTTTGACCTGGGCCTGCTGGAGGTGGGCTCAGCCTGTTGTTGCAGCAGCTGTATGTTCTTGTGGGTCCGGCAAAGCTGAGCTGCCTCCAGGGCAAAGCGCCTCTGCCTTTTCCTGCAGCATTCAGCGCTGCTGGGTCGCCTCCTTCAGCACAAATTGGCAATGGAGAGTTGCAAACGTGAAGAGGGTGCACGTAGCACTTCCCAGAGCTGTACCTGCGTTTTGTAAGATGTTGCGTAGCGTGCACTTCTGAAGACTGCAAATTTGTGTTGGCACCCTAAGTCTCAAGCTTGTTGCAATGACTCACGCTGTCACAGCCCACCAAGGCAAGTTCACATACGGTTTCTGGGTCGCCCCAGGGTTCGCATCTTGAATACGATGGTTGAGGTATATCAGGTCATGGTTCACCAAAGTTTCAACAAATGCAAGCTCTGCCTGCTGAACCTGCAGGCAGGCCGAGAGATGGCCCACCTCCAGGGTTCCACTCTAGGTCGTCCGCAGCCAGCCAGCTCCCCATCCACAGCAGCTGGGGCAGATGTCCTGCCAGTGCTGGCCCCGTGGCAGCGGCAAATTCTGGAGCAGCTCCAGCTGGCTGGCCCACGTGAGAAGCTGGAGGTCGCAGTTGGGGGCAGCGCACAGCCTGTGGATGCAAGGCTGCTGGCAGCCACGCGAGCCCTGTATGCTGAGACGGCGGCGTCCGTGCAGGGGCTGAGCATGCGCAAGCTGGGCGCCTGGGGCAGCCCCGTGCTGGGCGCTGCTGTTGAGGTGCGCACTCCACTGCTGAGCAGCCTCATGCATGCTCTGGTGTTTGCATAGTGGGCCTTGTGTTCGCACAGCGGAAAGAAAGGGTGCTGGTGCTTCCATGGGTGGCCTGGGCTGCACAGCTTGTTTATCTGGACAGCGTCTGGGGACCTGATCACGATACAGGCCTTGCTGGTAAGCTGATGATGCCGCCCAGTGTCAGGCAATGACTGCCAGTGCCCCGTCATCTGCCAGTCTGAGCTAGAGCTGCATGCCCATCTGGCACTGACAGCAGTGCGCTTTTCAAAATAAGATTGTCTGCTCTGCACCTGTGGGCCATGAGGGTGCTGGCAGCAGTGCGCAGGCTGCTGCTGGGGCAGCCTCTCTCCATAACCCCGTATCACTTGCCTGCCTGAATAGCAGCTGCAGGCTCTCTCTCCAGGTGCTGGACATGCTGGTGCGGAAGCGGCCCTTCCGCCAACTCAGAGAACACTGCCTGCCCTGCAGCTGAGGGCCCTACGGACGCTGGCAGCAGTGTGCACGCTGGTGCTGGGGCAGTTTCCCAGTGTGCCCTCAGAGGACGAGCACCAGCTGGCCACAGGGCTGGGCACCGATGGGCAGCCATTGTCCAGTGAAATGCAGCTGGCGCTCAGGTTTAGGTTGGGCAAGAAGCGCGTCCTGCTGCAGGCCATTGCAGCCATTGCAGAGCAGGTCAAGGTGAGTGGCAGGAACAGCAGGGTTCAGTGACAATCGTGGCGCGGATGCCACAACTGCTGCAGAAAGGCGAGTGACAGCAGTGCATGCAGAGAGTGCCGAACATGATCAATGGTGGGCCCCCATGCAAGTTGCGCTGCTGGGACATTGACTGCCTTGTCAATCTGTTCAGGCAGAAGTTCGTGATGCCCACACGGCTGGCTGTTGGAGCTGCGGTCTTAGCTAGATGTGCTGCCCTGTACTGCAGGCGCTAGTTCCCAAAAGAAGCACATGACATGCACTTGCACAAGGCAGGCCCCTCAACAAATATGCTGAGTTTGCCCAGCATGGGCTGAAAGACAAAGAGTGAGTCGCCATCCTGAAGCTTTGGAGAGTCAGCGCTAGAGCTGAATCAACTCTTGTCTGCTGAGAGTTTCTGAGGCCACCCAAGGATAGCGCTGAGGGCAAGCTCTATTCCAGACAGGCTTCCACAAGGCTGAACAGTGGTCATTGATCAAGTTCTTGTGGATGTAGGGAAAATACTGCTGATTGCAAAGCTTAAAGAGTCCAGTCATGGGGCACAACACAAACTGCAAAATGCAAGAAGTGCACCCAGATAAGCAGGCCAACAGGCTCTGTATGGCCTTTGGCGATATCTCCTGCAGCCCCAGCAATCTCAATATCTCAAAATGAGGTGCATGGGCATTATTTGGTACTTACAATCAGTGAAGTCACAGCCCATCCTGCAGCAGCCATTAGTGGTGCCAAGAGAGCCATGCCCAAGAAGCAGCTCCAGCAACTACAGCCTCTGCAAGCAGGCGGCGGCCTGGGCCGAACTCTCCTCTCTTCTTGCGTCGCCTGCTGCTGCCCACGACTTCGCGGAAGCGCAGAGGCTCTGCGCTCTCCCAATGGCTGAGTGTCTCTGAGATGCCCCTGAGGTGCATGAGGCCCACCACCCCCACCACCAGACGGCTGCCATTCACAGCCTTGGAACGCTGCAGTGCCCATGTGAGGTAGCGGTCACGTTCGTACAGGATTGGCTCTAGCACCTGCAGGGCAGCACAACAGCCAGTGTCATTTGAGGCAAAGGTCTCGCTCGCACAGCAATGGCTCCAGCACCTGCAGGACACCGGGCTGCCAATGAGGGCATGAAGGTCCCGCCTGGCTGCAAAGCACGCTTGCGAGCTGTCCATTGTTCCCAACAGTACAGCCTGCACAGGCAGCAGGTGTTCATGTTATCACAGGGTCTGTGGACAGCAGCATTCCAGCAAAGGACCAAAGCAAAGCACAATGGCGGCACATCAGGCGTGGCGTGCCTCAGGGCACGTTCTCTCCACAAATTTGCGCATGTCCTCCAGGCTCTCCTCCGTTTTGGAGCCCTCGATGTCCAGTGTTAGCCATGGCAGGACGACCAGGAGAGGCAGCCAAGCCACCACCAGGGCAGCCCGCTTCCACAGCTTCAGGGCAGCCCAGGTGCGCTCCAGCGTGATCTCCACAGGGCGATCCCCTGCAAACACATTGAGCTGTGACCGCGGTGGGGTCAGTCTAGAGGGGATCACGGGCAGCAGCCCTAGACGCTGCCGGCTGCAGCTACAAAGTCTGTTGAAGGAGACTGTCCCCAAGCTGGCCTTTGCCTTCATGCCGAGCTGGGTCAGTCACAGTTGCAGCTGAGCAGGCTTGCAGCAGCTGCTGCTGACTGTTGCACTAGGGCAGCAGCTCAATCTGGATCCATCCTCTAGATGACACCCCAGAGCAGAGTATACTGTGCGTTCTGGGCAGCCAGCCACCTACCAAGCACAAGCTTGTCGCAGCCGACTGCCTCGCCGGCAATGCGGGCAGCGATGAACTCCCCCCCTGGCTGCCCCAGGTGCTGCAGGCGGCTGTAGGCAGCGCTGAGCAGCAGCCGCAGGATCAGTGCTGACTGCCCACCCAGCTGCAGGGTCTGCTGGAAAGCCTCAAGAAGCGAGCGGCCCCTGCAGTGCAGCATGGGAGCAGGGTCACTGCACCTGGCTTCTGAGGCAAGCGCCGACTCCTTTTCTACCAGGCAAGGGGGCAGGATGGGTAGACAGTGCAAGGGCATTGCAGCTTGCAGTGGAGCCGGCTGGCCACCCTGCGTTGCTGCCAAAGCAGCCAACACCAGAGATCACCTGAGACTGAACAGGTTGCCTGACTTCCCTGGCTGCATGGGCTGACGCTGCGCCTCTGCTGCAGCCTGCGCCTGCCCAGCAGGCAGCAGAGGCTGGCTGCACGGTCCAGGGGACAGCTCGAAGCGAGGCTCTTCGGCCATGATGGCGGCGCGGCTGGCGCACAGCTCCACCACGATGCTGTCTGGCCGGAGCTGGCAGATGGCTCTGTACACATCCTGGGCAGACTGGGTAGAGATGTGGGCTGTGCCCAGCACAATCACACACTCTGGCTCCTGCACAGGCACCACTTGCTGTGCCAAGCCCCTCTGCAGAGCATCACATGCTGGACCACGACAGGGCACTAGGTGCCTTCTACACTCAAGAAGCTGACCTGGTAGTGCCGAAATGCTGGCAGCGGCTTCTGTGAGCTGTCAGGGTGCTCAAGCCTAGCTTGGGTCAGAGCCTCCCAGCGACTCCGTTGCTGATTGAGGAGATCGGGTGGCCTGCGAAATGCTATTAGAGTGCCTGCAGCATGTCTCCACCTCTATATGCCAGTGCGCTGACAGCTTCAGCAGGATGCGTGCCCACAAGAGTGCACAGCTCACCATTCTCAACTAAGGGCAGCAGATTGGGGTGGCCCAGCTCTGTCAAAACCTCTCTAGAGCCCCTTCTGACTGCCTCCATGCTGAACTTCACAACTGATGCGCTCACTGATTCTTCTGCTGCTTGGCAGGCTGGCATCCTGTGCTTGCCATGCCTTCGCCTGACTGGGGGCCTGCAAATCCATGAGGTCCTGCTACAGTGACATCTGGGAATGCATGCTTGACGCGGATCTGCTTGCATTAATGCAAGTTGAAAGCAGCCTGCCATCAAATGTGTCTCATGGGAATCGTCAAAGTCAATGATGCCCTGCCAGCGAAGGAGGTGCCAGGGCATCTGCCAATGAAGCGATTGGCTCCGGTCCTGGCTGCTGGAGGTGGCATGCTGTGTGCCTGTAGATTCTCAGCACCGGCACAGTGCCAGTCTCAGAACAATGGGAGCAGGACATTGCCTGTGGATCCACAGGCTAAGCTGAAGCTGGTGCAGGTGGTCTTCAGGTGCGCAAAGCATCTTCAAGGGCTATACTTGACATCAAGCCTGGCAGCCGGCAGCAGGCTAGGCGCCTGATACTGCTTGATCCAGCATGCACCATGAGTGCTATGTGAGGACTGGACCCACCTCAATGACATGCCACAGCACAAGGCAGCCATGCAGTGCAGCAATGCAGCAGCATGTTCGCTGCAGGCATGGAGCCCGGACACCCCTGACGCACCGATACTGGCAGACCTGGGGTGCAACCTGGCCAGATTGTCATGGCAAGGCAGAGGCTGTGCGCCTGGCCATCTCCGCTGCAGACGGTGGTTCTCAGCCAGTCTCTGCCCATGACAAGGCCCAGGTGGATCAATACAAGGGACTGAAAGTGTACAGCTGCCTTCACTCTTGCAGCATGCTGGCGGACGCGTGCTAAGCCATCTGCAACAACATCTTGCAAGCAGAAGCTTGTTGCCTGCCCCTGCCGTGGAGTTGCCTGGCATAGGTGCTGCCAAATGAGGCAGTCCCTACTTTATTCTGCAGCGCCTTTCAGCAGCCTTTCCCTGCCTGCGGCTGACAGCTGTGCCGGTTGCCCCTGCAGCGGGAGACGAAGCTGCCTGGCGGCTGCAGCAAGGGCGAGCTGACCACACTTGGCCAGAAGCAGGCCATGGAGCTGGGGCAGTGGCTGCGCCAGAGGTACATGCAGCAGCTGCAGTACCTCCCTCAGCAGTGGCAGGTGAGCTGAGCTGCAGTTGCCTCCAGTGCCTCTGTCATGCAGTCTCTGCAGCTTGCTGAGCAGCTGGCTCCACGCAGCAGCCCATGGCACGGGGGGCTTACACATACAAATGGGAGCAGCTGAGGGCTGCTGGCGTCAAAGATCACAGACTTGACCCTGCCTGTCTTCCATATTGACTCCTGAGCAGGTCAGAACTTTGGGGCCTGGCAGACATGATGCCAGTGGGCAGCCCTGGTCAGTCTGCTGGAGGGCAGAGCTGGTTTGTGTTGACTTGTGTGTGCAGCGTTGGAGTGCTTGTGGTTGGAAGCGTTGCCCACTGTGTGCTCCCTGTTCATGACACTGAGGATGCCACGAAGGCTCACGCTGGATGTCGCAATTCTGGCCAGCATGGTCATTCCCAATTGCTGTCCTTGCACCTGTCTGCCTGCACTGACACACGGCCGTGCTGTGCCAGGCAGGCTGATGCTGTGACGGGGCGGACCACCAACTTCCAGCGGACGATAGGCACTCTACAGGGAGTGCTGACAGGGCTGTACCCTGACACGCTGGAGGCCATCCCTGTCACCACCGCAGCCGACCTGGACGAGGTCCTCTTTGCCAACGTGCAAGGCTGCCTGTCGCTGAAGCTGGCCATGAATGCAGCCAAAAAGAAGGTGCAAGGTGAGAGCGTCTGGGTTCAGCAAAAGGGACGTGCTCTGCAGCCAGCCCAGCAGGGGATGCATGCGTTGTGGCAGTGATTGTGAGGCCCAGCACCCTGAACTGCCCCAGAAATTGCATCAGCAGGGGTGCACATAGAGACCACGTCGAGCCTGCCAGCAGCTCAGCAGCAGCGTGGTTTAAAAGCTCAGCAGGAGCAAGTTCAAACTCAGCAGCACGCTGCTCCCCAGTTCTGGCACTACGGCAAGCTGCAGCAGGGGTTGTGGGAATCAAGCTGCAGCAGGGTTCAGCAAACCCTGCCTCTTCCTGTGCTGCAGCAGGCCTTACCAGTCAGCCCCTCACAATGCCTAAGCCTCAAATTCCCTGTGTCACTGGCCCTGGCCTGTCCCCATGAATGGGGCATGCAGGCACCAACACCCACTTGCCAGGCCCTTCTCTAGGCCCAGCATGCATGGGCCATTGGCACTGATACCAGATGCAGTTTTGCTGCAGAGCAGGCCAGGGAGGATGCCCGCCTGAGGGAGGTGGACGCGCAAGTGCGCAAGGTCATGGACATTCCAGAGGGAGAGCCTGTCGTGTATGTGGACCTGCACGACGCGCTGACGACGCTGGCTGCCCATGGCAAGCACATCCCTGAGGGTTTTGACGAGGACCTCCTGCTGACCATTGACCAGGAAGCTGCCAAGCGCATGACCGCGCTTGTAGCCCCTCAGGCACATATTGAGGTGGGCTGCCCCACCAGCTATTACTGCCTGCTCCTTGTGTGGGCAGCCATCATTCTGACATGGCATGCATGAATGATATGGCAGGTTGCCCCGCGCTGCTGGCTGCTGGTGGCGGTCATATCTGGTAGGGCCGCTCCGTTCCAGTGGCTGGGACATGCACAGCCTCAGCACGCTGACCAGCACTGCAATGAGGTGGCCTTGTCAGGCTGCGGCTCCATTTCAGTGGCTGCCGAGTGTGCACAGCCTCAGGCATCGACCAGTACTGCAATCCAGTCGCATTGTCAGGCCGCGCTCCCACAGGTCAACCTGGTCCTGCCTACTGCTGCGGGTCCTGGAAGCCAAGCATGATTGTGCCGGCTGTGCAGGACTCCCAGGATCTGATGGACCTTGATGTGGGCCTCGCCTACTGGGCTGGGGCCAACCGTGCTTGCTGTGCAGAGCTCCCAGAGCCTCATGTGGCTGAGTTTTGGCCCTGCACCCACCCTTATGCTGGGGCTTTCAAAAGCCAAACCTGCTGTGCAGGTATCCCAGAGGCTGATGCGGCTGACCAGGGCAGGCCTCATCACTGCTGCGGGAAGTTGGCCTTCTAAGGTTGGCCCTGCCTCGACTGCAGGGCTCCCAGAAGCTGATGCAGCTGAGCATGGGGCGTCTGTTCAGCATGCTGGTGGATCACATGGATGCCACCGTGCAGGGCGAGGCTCAGCCCAGGATGCTGCTCTACTCTGGCCACGACACGTGGGTCCGGGGTGCCTGCATGACCCTCTCAAATGGTGCCTGCACAAGGCAGCAACTGCGCCGCGCCAGATGCCATGCTGCTGCCTGCTGGAATGCGGGCACGCTTTGCCAGATGTTGGTGCCTAGTGTGCTTTCACGTAGCAGCAGCGGGGCTGTGCCAGGCGCCATGCTGCAGTTGGCACTCACCCCTGCCGTGTCATGCCCAAAATATCAAGCAGCATCGATTTGCGCCAGGCTCCATGTTGCTGCTGTGCTGCTGAATCCTGGCAGCAAATGGAGGGGTAACCTGTAGCTGGCCTCCTGCTCCTCATATGGTTGGCAGTGCAGCTCGATTCATAGCACTTCATGGGCAGTGCTTTGAGCTTCTAGCAGCAGCAGTGTTTCCAAAAAGGGCTGTAGCTACTCGTGGCGCATGTCAGATAGACCACCTGCCCAAGGCTGCAGCCATGCCGTGTCACAGGTAGCCGTGGCAGATGACAGTTGGCTGAGTGTGCGTGCATGACCAAGCTGCAGCTGCATGCTGCTTTCAGCTGAGATTTTTGCTCTGCAGGACCATTATGCCGCTATTGCAGACCCTGAAGCAGGATGTGACACAATGGCCCCCCTATGTCAGGTTAGTACTTGCATTGTTATAGCTGGTTTTGCTGCAATACTTGTACACCGGCAGGCAAGCACAGTCGCACTGACATCCACTCGCACAAGGAGCGTAGGTCACTACGTGGGGACCTGATGCCATGCCCTGTGGTGCAGCAATGTTGTTCTGGAGCTGTGGGAGAGTCCGCAGCACGACACACACTATGTCAGAGTCATCTTCAACAAGAAAGAAGTGGACCTTCCTGACATGCAGCCAGGTGAGCGAGCTGTTGTGTACCCTGTTGTGTATCCTGGCTGCCAGCATGCATCTGAGTCCGCTGCGGCTCTGCGTGCAGGCCATGTGTGCACCCTAGATTCTCTGAAGCAGAACTTCTTCCAGCCATTTGTTCTGACGGCAGAGCAAAAGGAGGAGATGTGTAGAGTCGAATTTGGTCACGATGAGCCAGGTGGCAAGGGAGGAGACTCTGTTCAGGGTCTGTGACTTGTTTGAGTGTGACTGCAGTGCTGCGACCATATCGCAGCCCAGAAGGCCAAGCTACAGTTGCTTTGGCCATCTACCCCACATTAGAAGGAGTCAGAGATCTCTTAGTGTTCATTCTTTTGAGGCCTAGCGCTGCTAGCTTACTTATCTGCGATTCCTTAGATCTCCAGTTTGCAAGCCAGACAATAAGCCTGTTGCACACCAGCGCCGTCATGTCTTCAGGTCGGCAGCAGACAGCCATTACCGCCACGACTGGTCCTGAATCTGGTGTGCAATCCTGCACAACGTCTGGGCTGGTGTCTGGGGCTTCGCAGCTGTGCGAGCATGTAGATGGCCGTCCATCAAGCACCACTGCACCTTGCACGCTTATGTGGTCTTTTAGCTTCAGGCCGTTATGTCATCCATGGCAGTTCTGGATGTTGCCCATAGGAGCTCCTTCCATCAGCGTCTTGCTCTCAAGTGGTTTGCAGTGCAGCTCAGGACATGTGCGCTGGCTGTGACATCACACCAGCGACAGCAGCAGCTCTACTTCCAGGCAGCACTGCAATTCAAAGGCTCATGTCAATGCCTGCTCAAGGCGGCAGCTCTGCTGTGTCACAGGTGACGAAAGCAGACAAGGGCCGTCGCACTTAGAAGCATGCCCTTTGGTGGCTGAGACTGGGTACTTGATGCAGCTGAACATCTTGCCCTGCAGGACCATCATTTTTCTGTTGCATATCCCAGGAGGCCTTGAGGAGTACCTTGTGCACTTGCCCTCAACATGTCAGGTCAGTGTGGAGCCTGGCTCATGGCCTCCATCAAACCGGCCGTCCTGTAGGTTCTCCAGCCTGGTTTACACTCAACAACTGCAAATGAGCTCTACTGTACAAGCCAATGAAGTGCGGCCATGTTATTCTGGAGCTGTGGAACAGCTTACAATACATCACAGCCTGCACCAGAAATGGCCTCATGTAGATTGGAAATCCATATACACATCACGGCCAGGCGAGCAAGGTGCATGTATGCTGGCAAGGGCAGTGCTGCCCAGCTTCCGACAGGGAAGTCATGGCTGCAAGCTTGATTCATTGAAGCAGATGCCTGCTGAGCCTTTTGGGCAGACAGCGCAGCAGCAAAAGGGGACGTGCCAGGCAAGCTGAGTCATGATATGGGACACGGGCAGGGACTTGGTTCAGGGAAGCTGACCCATCTGAATGTGACTGCCATATCAACCATTCCTTACACATTTAGGATAATCTGGTCATCTTCCACGCTTCGTGACTGCAAGTGTATGCTCCAACACCTGCTCAGCCTGAATCAGTATGACGTCCTTAGGAGTGGTGCTCAAGTCTGCTAGCCAGTCCATGAGCGCCTTGACAGCCAGCTCTGTCATGTCTGAAGGTCTGCAGCACACAGCCATCGCCGCTGCAACCACCCCAGCTGCCAACAGAGTGCCGCCGGCGTCCAGGCTGCCATAAAAGCGTGGGTCCTCATACAGCAGCTCCAGCAGGGCATGGCAAGTGCTGAGCTTGACGTGGCTGAACGCTCGCATGCCGCCCTGGCTCATCCTGGTGTGCAGTTCCTGCACGGCATCTGAGACAAGCAGACCTCTCTCCAGGGACACCTGCAGAGAGGAGTGAGAGGCGGTCTCAGGGTGCAGCAGATGTAGGACCTGAGCTGCACATTGGTCAGCCGGTGACTGACCTCCCTGCTGACCACCTCCTCGGCTGCTTGCATATGCTTTGCTGACAGATCGCCGAGCCATGGCTGCACTGCACTGATAGTCAGCCTCAGCAGGTGACTCACATCAGCCTGTGGCTCTGCCTGCAGTGTATGGTGCCAGCTGCTGCTCTCCAGGGCTGTCCGCTTTGGCACACGTTACGCACTGCTCGGCAGAGCTGACCTGCTTCATGGCCAGCAGCACACACACGGCTGCCAACACGCCCAACTTGTCCGTCCGTGTGGGCTCAGGTCTGTCACGATGCAGCTAGCATGCAGTGTCGAGGGTGCTGGTTCAGTACAAAGCACTCAGCAGTGCGCACCTGTAGCAGTGCACTCCAGGCTCCTCCAGTGATGGCAGCAGACGATCAGCAAAAAGACACAGGGCATGAAACTTGTTGGCGGTGTCCAGCCCTAGTTTGTTGCACATGTGAAGCAGTGTTGCCACGGCTTGCTGCCTTGACACAGCCATGCGGCTGGATTGGTGGAGTTAGGCTACACCCCTTGCTCTTCAAAGGTTGTGCATCGGCAAAGCCAATTTTTGTGGGAAATTCCTTGCGTAGCTTCTTGCTTTCTTGCAGACTCAACTCCGCCAAGCGGTATTTGGTCAGTATATAGCCCAGCTGTCACCTCTGGATAATCACAGGCAACAGCTGGACTGCTTAAAGTATTCTTGCCCCTCCTTCTCGGGCAAGTAAGAATGTCCTGCATGCGGGTCTGCGTGTTGGATTAAGCGGTCTTGATCAAGCTGCTCAGCATCTGTTCGCTCCAGGGGCTGGACAGCTGTTATGAAGTGAAGCTATGGCAGTGCAGGTGCAGGTGCAGGGCAGTGCCCACCCACAGCCTTTGTGCTAATTGCGGCTGAGCATCAGCATGCTGGTTGCTGTCGTGCACTCCATACCTGCGGGGCATGGAGCCAAGGTTCCCTTCAGCATGATGATGCTGCTCGAGCATGTCAAAAAGGGCAAGGACCTCAGCCCTGACATGCACTGCCGCATGGTGAGCGTGTCCCTGTGTCAGCAGGGCAGCGGATGCTACCTGAAGCTGAAGTGACCAGCTCTCCTCTTATGGACATCTTGATGCTGGCCCATCTGTGAAACAGTCGTCTGTGTGTCAGCCCTACGGACAAACACCTTTGTGGACTGGAATCCTTGTCATGACATTCCTTGCAATGCTGGAGGGCGTGCCGGCCTGAACCAGCCTCATCTCAGAGGGCTTGTTGACTCACAGCTCTTTCCCTGCGTAGGTCGTGCCCACCTCTGGCACGCGCTCCATCAGCCTTTGGGACGTGCCAGATAAGGACACCCTGCAGGTCAGCAGCCATGCCGTGCAGGGGCCAGTGCTGGTCAACAAACATGGACATACTCACTACGGCACTGGGCTAACTGCACTTGTAGCGCAAGCTCCACAAATGCGGAAAATTCCTGCAGGCTGTTGAATAGCTGCTGCTGGCTCAGCTGCGTTCTGAGGCAAACAGAGCACAGTGTGCCAACTGCAGGCCTTTGCTGCTGGCCTGGCTCCTGAGTATGCAGAAGCAGCGCATGTGTGCCCTTTCTGGCAGCCTCATGTGGATGAATCTCCTGCTGGAGATCTTCATGGCTGATGCAGATGTGCAACTTGAGTTTGAAAAAATGCACAGAGTCCCTTGTGTAAGCTGTGACATGCCTGCTGTTGCAGACTTGGCTGGACGAGTTTTTGGATGTGGACTGCAGCAATGAAGTGTTTGAGGTGGGCGCTCATTTGCACCTGAATGATGATCAGTGTCACATGCAAGCTGTGTGTTCAAGCTGCTCTCCAGCGCTCATTGCTTTCTGCCTTGTGTGCCATCGGCGGTTGATTCCAGTGCAAAGCAAAGGCTCAGTGCGCTGCAGGTGCAAGAGGACTTCTCGTATGGCTTCATCGAGCAACTCAATCGCACACGTGCAGCAGAGAAGGTGAGACGCCCTCACCATGTAGCATCCCCTGTGCTCTGTATCTGGCTACCCTGCAGGTAAGAGCATCAGCTACATGTCTGATGGTCTTTGGGCTGCTGCCCATATTTTCCAACAGCGCTGCTGCTGCAGCTGCATTGCCTCACATGTCCACGCGCCTCCGACTCATGAAATCTGCCGTGCAGGTGTCTGCACAAGCAAGGGAGTATGGTGGGGAGATGGCGGGAGCCTCCAAGCGCACAATCGAAAATGTCAGGCAGCAGGCAGGTTTCACTCAGCCATTCATGAGTCTGCTGTATGGGGCAGGAGCCCCCAAGCACACCGTCGAAAGTGCAGCCAGGGGCGCCGATCTCGATTCAGTCCAGATGGTTCTGTTGAGTCAAGCAGTGCCCTCAACTCCACCTGCTAGGCTCTTATGCATGCAGGCTGCCTGTCCTGCCCTGTTGCTGGCAGGCTGCTGCAGCACTCATCAAGTGTCGCCGCCCCCTCTGAAATCTGGGTACTGCCAAGTCATTGTGGGTGCTGCATCTGCGGCTCAGTGGATGGGGCCACGACACCAGTGGCATAACATGGATGCCACCTGCATATCGAGCAGCAGCATGGAGCTACTGCCTTGTGCTGAGCAGCCCTCCCGACCTGCAGGTGGCTGAGGTCGACTCCAAGCTGAAAGTCTCAGAGCACGCCAGTGTCGCTTACAAGGTGTGCATGCCTTGGTCCCGGCACATGATGTACAGCTCCTGCCAGGGCCTGATCTGGAGTTTGCTGGCATCAGTACACCCTCCAGTCTACATCTGCAACCAGCCAGTATGCAGCATGCTCCCTCCAACAGTTTCCTGCGCTTGAGTTTGGCCGCCTCCTGCCTGCAGAGGGCACAAGAGAGCGTGGCCCCTGTCTTCAGTCGGGTCAACATGGCTGCCAAGGAGCAGTACAGCAAAGCTCTAGAGAACGAGCGGGTGAGCTTGATGATACAACTTATCAGAAGCAGGTCATGGTGTATCTGCTGCTTGTGTGTAGTACATGTCCGCTGTTGCCCAGCACCAGCAGCTGGCATGTGCCTGTGTCTCTCCTTCCAGTCTTATGTGACAGCATGGCCTGGCTGCACACTGCCTGCCTGGCAGTGGTAGATAGGCACTGCTTGCTTACGTCAAGATCTCAAAAGCAGATGATATCATCTGATCAGCAGATGGGCAGCAGGCGGAGAACCATCAAGCATGCCTCATCAGCAGCCTCTGTTCAAGCTCTTGGCTGGCATCTGCCTGCCTGCAGATAGCAGCTGCTGCAGGCGCTGTGGACAGCAGGTGGACGACCATCATGCATGTCTCATCCAAAGTCTCTGCTGTAAGCACAGACTTGCCATCTTGCCTGCGTGCAGATAGCCGCAGCTGCGGGCGCTGTGGGCAGCAGGTGGAGCGCCATGACACAGGGCCTGGGCAAGGGTTTTGGCGCTCTGCGGCAGCAGGCTGACCAGGCCACAGCCAACCTTACAGGGCGCAGCCCCAGGACACCTGGCTCCGGCAGCGACCCAGGTCACACTTCCAGCCATAGTTTCTCAGGGTCTGCCGGCGTGGCGCCAGCAGGGGCTGCAAGCGCCCCTCTAGCTCAAAGGTGCGCTGCAGCCACCTGAAGGCAGCTGACTGGATGGACTTGGTGCCTGCTGGTGCTGACTGCAGCTCTGGCAGCAGCGAGGTGCCTTATCGACCATGGCGGAGGGTGGAGCAGCTAAGGTCCTGCCCTGCAAGCCTCCTGCTGACAGGTGCACTGCCAAGAGCGCCACCATGCATGGGTCAGCAACCGCAACTACTCAGCTTAGTGGCCATGTCAGGCCTACCCAGGCTGTGCAAGCAGTTGGAATGCTCTCCGTGCCATCTGGCACCGAGTGTCACGGGTGTCCAAAAGTGCTCACTCTGTGTACATCAAGCTTAATTAAGCAGGCCTGGCTGCCAAGGGTGCTGGCAGCCACCTGAGCATTGTGTGGACACAGCTCCATGCAGCGAGGGTCGCTCGAAAGAGTGCTGTGCAACAATGGAGAGATCACCATTTCTGTTGTGCAAGAGCCTGACATGGGCTCCGACTGTGTGCAGCATGACTCCTGATGTGGCGCAGCCGTCTCAAACTTCCCAGGTCAGGGCAGCCACTGCGCCGGCAGGGGCGCCGCCCAGCCTCAGTGCACAGCAGGTGCCCCCCGGCAGCAATCACTCCCCACAGGGCCAGGGCGACAACTTTTTCACGCTGGGTGAGCTCTTGGCAGTATGACGCTCTGCTGCTGACTGCCCGCGGACCCCTTCTGGAGAGGGAAAAAGTGACACATTATTCCAAAACGCTGTCTGCTGCTAAGTGTGGGCTCTGAGGCATCAGTGCTGCCTTGGGCCCACACATGCACTTGCTGGCGCCACTTCGTGGTGGGAGGTGACTGATTTCAGGTCACCTGTTCTGCAGATGACCTTGATGCCGACCACAGCCCAGTAGCCCTGCAAGCTGGCCAAAAACACAATGCCTGATTTCATCCAGGCCACCCCAACTTTGCAAAGAGTGCTGCACGCTATTTCATCCTACTGTACAACAGTGTAACCTGTTGAGGGAGCGCAGAGCTGGCTGCGTCATGCAGCAAGAGCAACACCAGCATGGAGCTTCTGCCTGGTCTCTGCGGTCAGTCCACCTCCAATCACACTGTCTATGAGGCCAAAGTCCTTGGCTACAACAGGACTCAAGAAATTGTCGCGGTCAGACTCCTTCTCAATCTTCTCCATGGGCATGCCAGTGAATCTGTGCAAGAAGCTGTTGATGACCTGCACTAGGAGAGTGACATAAGTGAACACTGTGGGCAAATCCTGTCCAGTGCATCTAAGAGATGCAACCATCAAAGCGACAAGGGTCACTGCCAGCAGCTGGCATGTAATCTGCTGGAACCCTGAGCTGGCACTCAATGCATGTGCAGAGCTCCAGGCATCTCAGAACTTGCTGCTGTCTGGAGTATCATGCTGACAAAAGCTTCCACCTTCAGTGTCCTGTTCAGCTCGGATGCCTGGATGTTGACTTCATCTGCGGAGCCCATTGCTCCACCTACAGTGGGCCATCACTGTTGTGTTCAAAGGACAACAAGACTGGACAAGGTGCACTGCCAAGAGCAGGTCTATACCCACCAAGAGGCTGGTGCATCATGATGCGAGTGTTGGGCATTGCTGTCCGCTTGCCCTTCTTGCCAGAAGCCTGCACCATCAGGATCAAGCATCTGGTCAGAAGCAAGCTGAGCATCTTGAAATGACATTGCACTATTGAGATTGTGGCCAGGCCTGATTGCAGGTGACAAGCAGTGGGCTCAGCATGTAACGACCTGACTGCCAGCAAGCCCTAGACCAATTAGTCCGACGCAAGCCTCAGACTGCATTATGCTTCAAGTTCATACCATCATTGATCAGCACTACCAGGAAGCTGCTGCATCTGCAGATGCTGCTCAGTGCCAGGTTCAGTTGCACTCTGCAACTCACCAGTAGTACTGTCGCTGTGCTGGCCACCAGGCCAAAGGCCACTGTGGCCACATTTGGCTTGATGGCAGCAATTGTGTCCAAAATAGCGATGACTGCGTATGGTGAGCCACCTGGAGCAAGCATCGTCCACATCTTAAAGCACTGCTGCAACATACAACTGCTGCTGTGAGACCAAGGAAGCTGCGGCCATGATGCAAGCTATGGCACATCTGGTTGCACATCTCAAGAGCTATGGCATGCGACGCAAAGAGGCGGCCAGTCGAGGGCCCCAGCTGAGATCACAAACCTCCAAACTGTGACACTGCTGATGAGCAGAGGCCTGAAGCCACCTTGCCACCCCCAGCACGGACTAGATGCCCATCTTGCTAACCCCCAGACTGGGAGCTCACCTTGTGAGTTGATGTAGATGGTAATGTCCTCCTCAGGGTCAATGGATTCCAGGGCCAGCAGGCTGGCAACAACCTGTGTTGCCACCTGCAGGGCAGCGACAGTCACTGGGGGCAGTGTCCCACAAATGGTGTGGTGAGGCATGTGCATCCCTGGCAGGCTTGGAGTAACCCGGGATGAGCGTGCAGTGGTGTCCCCTTGGAACTTGTGGGGCTTCATGAAGCACTTGTCAAGGATGTGAAGAAGTGGTGACAGCGACCATGTGCAAGCCTGTGCCACAAGCTGGCCTGCAGACAGGCGGTCCTCCCTGCTGCCTGTGGTACTGCAAAATTGTGCACCGCCTTGTGCAGCTCCATGTTAGCAGAAACAAAAATATCTGTCTCAAGGAGTCAGCTTGCTGTGCAGGCGCAGGACAGCTGCTGTTGCGCATGGAGCCCTGTGCAGGTGCTGTGCGTGCCATGCCTCTCATGTGGCAGCCATTTCCTCTGGTGCATGCTGGCAATAACCAGTGGCTCACCTCATCGTTGATGCGTGAGCGCACAAAGATGATACGGTTGCGCAGCAGGTAGCTGAACATGTCTATGCCTTCCTACAAAGCGCATGAACAGAGTCAGCAGGCGCGCTTAGGCACTGTGTGGATCAGAGGCATCAGCAGGGCAGGCTGTGCCACGAGGGTCTGGCAAAGCCCACAGGTTCTTCAGGCTGCTCCAGCGATGCCAAAAAGGCATGCCTCACAGACTGCAGGCCTCTGTGGACCAGCTTCTGCTATAACCCCCGGTGTAGAGGTGCATCTCACATGGAGCTGCAGGCTGGCTGAGACAGCGGTCTCACCATGCACAGGACCATGCTGGGCTGGCAGGTGTGCGCTGCACAGCATGCAAATAAATCTCGACAGCTGCGAGACTCCCATATGCGCCAGGCCACCAGGACTTGCCAGCTACCCTTGCATGCACGCACAAGGCAACATGGTGTGCACTTCACATCTTGCTCCAGAAAAGGTCACGTGCCCGGCCCAGACTGTGGCAGCAGCCTAGCAGGCGCAACTCGGATGTGCCAGCAGCGCCAGCATGCACACCTGCCCATCCTCGCCAATGGGGATCAGCGGTGAAAGGATGGGGGAGTCCTTTCTCCGCGCGTGAAGCCTGCTGCCGAGTCTGCAGGTGAGGGCAGATGTCACCCACAGGACCACCTAGCAAGGGGCGGCAGGCTGCTGCAGTGCGCTCATGTGAGACCTCACCTCTGATGCCTGTGGGGTGACTGTTTAAGGCATTGCCACCCTGCAGGTGCATGCAGCTCCTGCCTCAAGCAGCTTTGGGGCAGCTGCTGGCACCGTTGCGTCCGTGTGGATCGCTCTGAGCAGCTGGCACCAGGCAGCTGCCTGGCACCAGCTGAATGCAAGGCTTGGCTCATGCGAAAAGATGTCTAGAGGCAAGCCTTGCTGGATCTTTGGCGCCAGACCTAAAACTGGCTGTGTCACACCCCGCATAAACCTGCCTGCCACTGCTCACTCAGGCATGAGCGTGGGACGCACTCTCTACAGGGGCTTCCTGAGGTGCTTCAGGCAGTACGATCAGGCACAGATCCCATACACTGGCATTGCAAACTCCCCTAATGGTCATGAAGCGCACCTGATCATGCATCCACACAGCCGCCTCAAAGAATTCTTCCAGTGGCCAGACACACCTCCTGGGGTCATGCTGGATGGTAGGCAGCCTACATGGCAGCATGCATGAGCCAGTCATGCCCTCCCACGGCTGCAGCCAATCACATTTGTGGCCTGCTGCAGCTGGCTTCAAGGCGCTGCGCTTGTTGCAGCATCAGCTGGCGATGTTGAGCACACGGTCAGGAAGCGATGCACGCCAGGTCTGCTTTTGTGGTGCATCCCTCTCTGTAAAGGTGGAGTGCAACGCTGGGCCAGGCCTCTGAAGGGGCATTCTGGCAGACATGTGGCTCTGCAACAATTCATGCAGGCACTCTTGCCCCTCAGCTTGGCCTGCTGCTCAACATGCTAAGTGCACCTTCTCAATGCAGCATACTGCTGCATCCTGCTTGAGCCTGGTGTGGTGGCAGGACAGCACTGGCCTCGCATGCAGGGCAGCATGGGTCTCTGCCAGCATCACAGCTCGGCATTGAGCCCCGCCAGGTGCAGTGCTCTGCAGGCGCTGCAGCTGTGGAGCGTGATGCTGACCAACTATCCTCAGAGGTCTGAGGTGCCCCTGACATCGCTGGTGTGCGCCACCTTCACCAGCGTGCGCCATGACCTACGCGCTGCCCAAGATCCCGACAGCGACCTGCCAGCCAGTGAGGACCTCATCGCAGAGGTGAGCAGCTGTGCTGATTGACAGCTGCTTGCCCAGTCCATTAGTGTGTTGCGGTCCATACCAGCATGACGGAGGTCAAGCAACAATTGCCATCAGTGCCGGCACTTGACAGGCTTGCTGAACTTTTGATGTTGACTCTGTCGCTGCTCTGCGCTGCAGAGCAACCGAAGTTTCGCTTGTCTGGCCAGGCTGGTGCAGAGGGGAGGTGCAGATGCTGCATGATGCCGACCTTGTCCTTGTTCTGCGATGCAGAGCAATCGGGGCGTAGCACGTCTGGCCAGGCTGGTACAGAGGGAGCTGCAGATGCTGCCAGGGCCAGACGAGGGGGTTACAGGAACCCAGCTGGCTCTGGCAATGCGCAAGGTAGGCCGACGGCACCCCGCAAGTGCGACCAATGCAGACTGCTGATGCTGACGTGGGCATGTGCTGTGACGCTACCTTGCCCTGGAGCAGGCGCTTCAACTGAGCGCATGCCAGCTGCACAACACAGGACAAACAGGCTGGGCATGCATGTTGATTCGATGTATATGCTGATGCACAGCATAATCCACCACCCACAGCTCACTCTGGCGTGGGCTGCGCAACAAGAGGACAAGTGGTAGGTCAAGCAGATGCTGGTCTTTGGGTCCAAGTGATTGGCAAAGGCATGCACGCTGCCGGCTTCCAGCTCCGCATGGCTCAGAGTGTCGTCCGCCATGTCCCATGACGCTCCCAGTGCTAGCATGTGGTGTTCGTATGCTTGCAGCAGCAGCCATGGAAGTGGCAGTGATCACAGGTGGTCGCTGCTGACTGGAGACGCCTGCCTCAATCGTACTGCTATTTGTCCTTATAAACTACTGCAACCTGCTATTGTCGAATCACTTGGCCTATTTCCACATCGCCACTCACCTGATCAAGAGTAAGCTGCTCAAGCAGAGACACGGAGAGCAGACCTTGGAACCCACTGGTCATGTGCTGCAGGGGGTGTGGCTCATCACTGGTGGAGTTCCCTGCTGCAGGAGCTGTACAAGGACCAACTTCCCGCTTCATGGCATGGGTGTGCGGACTACAGCATTCATACTGCAGGTCCTATTCGAGGACTTGAAGTTCAAGGAGCGCCCCTTTGAGTGGGTCTACGAGGGTCTGCAACCCTTGGAGCTGCCCCACGTCCTGAACGCCAGGGTGGGGCCGAGTCTGACGCTGGCGGCACTCTGGAGCTGTGTCGCCGGCGCCTGCAAATTGTCTCACGCCATTGTCCCAGTGCCCCAAGGTGGGCTTGCTGCAGCTGTGGCCGTTGTGTGCGCAGGGGCCCTGCTGCAGGGCCTGCACTTCCCTGCGGCTAGAGCTGGTGTGCCACATGCTCTGTGCTGGCTGACAGCAGCCATGCAATGCAGGCGACATCAAGCCTGAGCAGGTGGAGGTGCTTCTGCTGAGGAGTTTGCTGTTGGCAGTGCCATTGCACCTTCCATTAGTCACATCTGCGTCGCTGCATGCTCTGTGCTGGCTGAGGCAGCCACTCCATGCAGGTGATGCTGAGCCAGACCAAGCTGAGGCAGCCCTGCTGGAAGGGCTGCAGCCGGCAGTGCAGGTGCGGCACAAGTCACGGGCAGTGGCAGTGGCCCCCTCGCTGCCCACCTGGCTGCTGGCCCTGCCGGCCGGCCCTGCCAGCAGAGTGCTACCCACCCCTGAGGACCTGGGCGGCCGCCCAGACGAAATGCTGCCCCCCATCGGCGATGCCATTGCCCATGAGCTGCAGCAAGCTGCCGCCAGCCAGCCTGGTGCCGCGCTGCTAGGCACCCCCCAGTCAAGCCTGGGACTACCAGCTGGCCCCCCCGCCGAGGAGCTGCAGCAGGCTGCTGCTGGCCAGCCTGGTGTACATCTTGCAGCTGCAGACCCTGCCGGCTTGGCTGCCGGCCCCAAGAGGGCTGAGTGGGTCTTCATGGACCCGGCGCAGGGCCGTGTGCTGTCGCAGGCTGAGTGCGCGCGGCAGTACCCCACGCTGTCTCAGGTGGGCTGCCCCAGCCTGGCTGCCAGTGCTGCTGGAGGTGGGCTGCAAGTGCTATCGCAGGCTGAGTGCGCGCCAGAGTACCCCACGCTGTCTCACATGGGCTGCCCCACCTGCCTGCCTGCCAGTGCTGCTAACGGTGGGCTGCAGCATCCCGCCCGACCTCTCCTGCACCCAGTTGGAGTAGCACAAGGGCAGCTTACACAAGGGCAGCCTGCAGGCTGACGCCTGACTGACATGCCTGCCTGGCCTAGCTCTGCAATGATTTGACCCAGTGCACAGAGAAGGCCTTGTGCACGTCTACCCACCATTTGTCCAGTGTGGGTGGCTCCCGCATGAGCGCCCAGCTGTGAGACCTGCACACATGACAGACTGTGGCATGCCAGCTGGTGGTGCTTTGCAGACGCTCCCAGCGTGAGACATGTGCGCATGTCAAACCCTGACACTCAGTGCTTGGTGCTGTGCAGACGCTGTGGGACAGCGGAGCCAGCGACCTGTGCCTGGCAGCTGACTTTGTGAGGGCTGCCATCATTGCTCACCAGCGCCGGGGAGAGAGTGACGAGGTGGCTGCCTGGATGTGGCAGCTTATGGCCCTGGATACACAGTGCGAGTACTGGCAGATGTTCCCGCCCTAAGGCAAAGTCATCCCCTGCTCCATTCGGGGAGAACTCTGCAAGCGCATTGCAAACACTGCAGGATGTCACCATACTGATGCGCAGTAGTGCGCAGTGCGCCTTGCTGCAGTGGCAGATGACAGCCCCACCAACAGGATGTGTCTCTTATTTACAGCATTCATGTCTGCCTGCCCTGCGGGTGGCTGGCTCCTGATCATTGACTGACCCTGCCCGTTGGCTAGATTTGGCTGTGAACACTATGCTGCCTCTCACCAGCTGCCGAATCTGGCTACCGATTCTTGGAAGTGTCTACCAGGAGATGAACTCAGATTCTCTCATCTAAAGGGTGTGTGCTCCCGCGTCCATTTGCAAAACTCAAAGCGGGCAGGGTCAGTGCTGTACAGGCAGGAAGGCAGGTCATTGACAGGGTATGACAGGTTCAGAGCTGTATCTAGTTCATGGACACCAGCTTGTCAGCAGGGACAACACATGTGAGCGACAAAGAATTTGTGTCTTTTCGGACAGTGAATTTTGCCTCAGGGCAGGGTGCTAGGCAGAAGGGCACTGGGGAACCAGGGCAGCAACAGGGGTCAGGGCACGTGCTGGCTACACATTGAGCCCACTTGTATCTAGGGTTTCGAGACCCTATGGCCTGCCCACAGTGCAGCATCTCAGAAAAGCCAGGGAGCTGCTGGTGGAGCCTGTGACTGGCGAACATTGTCAGCAGTCTATGCTGCTGCGGGCCTGACTGCTGCTGCAGCCTTCTCCTTCTTGGCCTTGTCTGAGGCCAGAGAGTACAGGAAGGTGCCGAAGATGGCAATGGAGGACCCGATCCAGTTGAGGGCGCTGACAGGGTTCTTGAAGAAGAGAACGCTGCTGACCACCACTGCCACACGCTTCATGGTGTTGCCCACGGACAGCGTCACAGGGTTGACACCCCGCTGGTCCAGCACCATGTAGGAGAACTGCAGGCAGCAAACAGGTGTTGGGTTGTGGGCATCAGTGAAGGGCCGCATCATAGGGGAGGCACCGTCAGGAGGACCGCAGGCAGCACTCTGAATGAGCTGCAACAGAGCGAAGCTGCAGTTTGAGTTGCCACCCTACTGGTCCGGCACCACATAGGAGAGCTGCAGGCACGGGGATGTGTGTCAAGCGATGAGCAGCGACACAGGACAACAAAAGGCCCTCATCTAGCAAGAGGAGCTGGGGGGCAAGGGCCAGTGGGCGAGAAGTGCTTTGAGGAAGCTGCATGCACATGCTGTGTGCACAACAAGGGCCCAGCAGACGGCACCCAGGAACGGGATGCAAGCCCAGTCCACAGCAGCTGGAGGACAGGCACCGGCATGCAAGGCCTGGCCTGGTCACGAAGCTGTCAAACAGGCCATGCACCGATTGCAGCGTAGCCCTACTTGGTGGAAACATATGGTGCAGCAGCCAGCTGGGGCGACGACACCTGGGGCATGCAGGCTGGCCCCTCTGCCTGGCAGGGCCTCCGCACTGCTTGCAGACCACCCTGGACCCTGCCCACTTGAGCCACCCAAATGCACATCGTGCAAGAGCCGGCCAGCAAGGAGCTTCACTTCACAGCTGCCCAATCAACATGGACCCCACCAGCACCCCATCAGAGCAGCCCGCAATGGCCCTGCTGTTCAATCGCTTTGGCGTGCACTCAGTGCCTCGACTGACCTGGTTGTACAGGTGGTAGAACAGGCCGGCGAGGGCCATGTCCCTCAAGAAGATGTCCTTGCCAACCTTGCTGATGGCACCCTGGTACGCTGCCCCCCACTTGCTACCCTCCATGACGACAGCCAGGGGCACACAGAACACCAGCGCTGCGATGGCAATCAGGCCAAACAGGTTCATGCCATCAATCTGCAGGGCAGGGGCAGGAAGGCTAAGTCGATGCTTGTAGCAGACAATGTGCAGTGACACAAGCCTGCTCAAGCGCCGGTGCTGCTTGCAGACAACACTGTGCAGTGACACAAGCCTGCTTCAGCCCCCCAGCTCAGAGAGTGAGGCTGCGTCAGTGCTGCTTGCAGGAGCAGTTGTGCAGCTCTCAACACTCACGTCAGCGTCCTTGTAGTCTCCCAGCGCCTTCTTGGAGTAGATGTTGCGCAGCACCATGCCCACGTTGGACAGCATGGCGTTGGTGAATCCATTCCAGGCAAAGCTGACCTCCTTCATCGCCGACAGCCCACAACCTGTAGGCAAGGGCAGGTGCAGGGTTGTGAGTTTGTCTGATTGTGGGACAGATCCAGCTGCATTCTGTGTGGGGTGAAGGTGCCCACTTGCAGAGCCCACAGCCCTTGATTCTGCAGGCAACACACATCTGAAAGATGTATTGTTGGGTGCAGTGTCAGCCTGCTCCGCAGAAGTGCACTGCCTTCCCTTGGTGACAGCTGACAGCCTGCAGGCGCAGCAAGAGGGTGACAAACTGCGCAAGAGCAGGTGGGCTCCCTTGTGTGTAACGGTTGCCTCCAGTTTGTGGGCAGCACTCAGTATGAGAGTGCCGGTGTTGGGTGCATGACAGGTGGTTGAGTCAGGGTGAGGCCAGCTACCCAGGAAAGGGTCGCCTCTTCATGCCTGAGGTAGGCCAACAAGCTGGGCGCCACCCTGGTTGTGAGTGGGCATGCTTGTGTACACGTGGAGGCAGCAAGCCCCCAATCGACGGGCCTGCATGACAATGCAGGGGCAGCACAGTAGACGCTCTACTGTTCACATGGGAGCGTGCAGTCTCCACTGCGGCAGAGACGCTGCAGGGACCCCCGCAATGCAGGATTGCTCCCTTCCTGTGGCGTGAGCGGGCTGCAGGCCGCATGGCCTGCAGCAATGAGGACCAGCCAAAGTCCTGCACCTGGGCCCGCCTGCCAAAACAGGCAGCAGCTGCGGCTCCCAGGATGCCGTGATAGCTGGGCAACCCAAATCTAGTATCATCACATACACAGCCAGTGACACCCACCTGCCACAATGGGCAGCAGCGACAGCCACACGTAGATGGGGGCACTGTCGCCCAGAATGGGCCCCGTCAACGCCACCGAGAACACCGGCTCCGCCGACTTCACGATGTGCGCAAAGGACACCGCCATCTGGCCGAAGCTGGTGCAGGCTGACACATGGCCCACAGTGTGGAAGAAGGCCACAGGCATGATCATCTTCCAGAACTTGGCGTCCACCTTGGGTTTCTTCTGGAGGCCCAGGACCCACAGTGCAATCATGTACACGCCGGAGACAGCTGCAGGGGGGCAGGGGCAGGGTGCTTGGCTTGTGAGCCGCAAAGAGAGGGGTCAGGGCATCTGCGACAGAAACCCGCTGCACGGCTGGAACATAGCCAAAAATTTATGTGCAGACGCGCAGGTGAACCAGGCGAGCTGACCCGCACGTGGGCTCCCTGTACACATGGGACACAAGAAGGTGCCTCCAGGTCATTGGTAGTGCTGCTGGCGTTGCATGCACACAAAGTGTGTCAAATCTGGAGTGCTCCGGAGGCCAGCAGCGGGCTGCAGGTGGCAAAGCAGCAACAGCCTGCTGCTGGGCACAGGTGGGAAGATATCAAGAATTGCGCCCAGGCCACAGCCTGGCCGTCAAGGTCCGCCAATGGCTTTTGCAACTTTGCAGAAGCTGCAGCCGCCCCTCTGCTGCAGGCTGTGGTCCCAAACCCCAGAAGGGACTCACCGAGCTGCAGGGTTGAGATGAACCATGGGCAGGGGAAGGCGGTCAACGAATTCTTGTTTGCGATGTTGAAAATGATATTTGATGCGTACCTGCAGAGCATGGTGCCCCGCAATGAGGTGAACTGTGCACAGATTACAGGGATTACCCTGCAGCTGCACAGCCAGGGGCAGGAACCCACCAAGCCAGCACCAGGCCTCCAATCTTGACTGGGGAGGTCCTCTCAATCTCCACCCCACCTGATGCAGCCTGAGCTACAACAGTTGCGCTCCTCCTCTGCGCCTGTGGCTGCTGCTGCCTGCTGACCTGAAGGCGGGCAGTTGATGCTCATACACTGAGCTGACCGCCTCACCAATGACTGCCATTAGCTGGCAGTGTTGCAGACCTGGTGCTTCAGAAGGTCCCGAGCGAAGCTGGGGCGGGCAATGAGCCCGCCGGTGGGCTGCCTGATGGCAGCATGGGCCAGGGACGGTCTCGGAAGCCCACCAAGCGTTCTGATGCTGGTGGCCCTCACGCTAGGCCCTCTGGCTATGCTGTGCTGCATGGCGATCAGGCAGCTGGCAATCGTGAGTTATTGCCTGAATCAGTGTACCTGGCCACAGCAAGAAGTCGCGGATATTATGATTACATTATAGTCCGGACTCTAAATTTACTATACTCACCAGCCGACCACCGGAGGCAGCATGAGGACTGCTTTGGGGCTGATTTGTTGTGCCCTGATCTGTTGGGGAGCCCTGGCAATTAGTTCAACTCCTGCTCCTGAAGAAGCCAGCGCCCTGGCCCTGTTCTGCAATGTTACCAGCACCTGTTTAGTGTGCACAGATGAGCTTCAGGTCACAGAGCATTCACATTGTCAGAAGACAGGTGCGTGTTGCTTGCTGCCCATACTTGCCGGCCACCTGCTGAGATGCAGTGCTCCCATGCAACATTGCAGGTTACAGGCAGGAGCTTGAGTGTTTAGCAGATGATGCAGATGCCAGCCACAACAGCCAGGCAAAGTCCTTGCTTCCTCGCTTTAAAAAGTGCCCCTCTGGGCTGCTAACGTCGCTTTGAGATGAGGCTGCAGGTGGTAAGGAAGCTTCCTCAGGAGAGGCAGACTGCGCACACAAGGGGCAAGCGATATCAGCTTCATCAATCCTGTGACCCGGGTGGGAAGCTGGGTTTGATTGGCTTTGAATGCATCTGCCTGGCAGGTGTATCAGTCTCAGTGCCCGTCATACTGTGGCGCAAAAGCAGGTCAAAACAATGACTGCTGCTATGGCCGCCTATTGCTTTCTGCTGAAGTTATTTCATGATCAAATGGCAGTACACCTGTGCAAGATTAGATGTCAACTGCATCAGCGTTCCTGCTTGTGCCAGCTGACTCCAGAATTGCACGCCTGCGCTTAGCAGCCGCCACCTTACGTGCTGGTTTGAGATCAGAAGCCTTGACGAAGTGGTTTGTGCCTACGGCAGGCGAGAACATGGAGGCTGAGCAGCTGCATCGTTGCCACATGCACATGAACGCATGTTCTGCATGTCAGACAGCATTGCCCTGACGCCTCAGGCGTCAGGCTGCTGCAGCTCAGCCGCCCACAGGCAGTCATGCTGCCTGGGCAGCTAGCCACCTCAGAATGCACCTTGCTGCAGCTCTGCTGCTTGTAGGCAGCTGTGACGTCGGCAGCTGGCTGGCTCACCTGCTTGGGGGCACCTGCACGGGCCACCTCCCTCCACCCTGATGTATTCTTTGATGGCCTTCTCCTCATAGACATAGCCGTGCTTGTCCTGCGACACACCAGCAGCTTCTCAAGAGGGGACCAGACCCATTCAGCAGCAGCGGGGAGCACAACAGCATGTCTCAGCAGCCTGGCTGCAGTCTCAGCACGTGCGGACTGGCTTTGCTGCCTAAGCAACACCATTGATGAGTCGTCACACGGCAAGCATTCTATACTTGCCTCAACAGGACTCTCCAGGTCTAGGACCTGCAGAGCAGCAGCCACAAACATGACTGTGCAGCAGACTCTTGGGTGTGGTCTACACCAGGCAGCTGTCAAAGCCGCATCACCGGGAGGGGGACCACATGCACCATCTGCAGACAGCTGTACTTGAAGCTTCATTCCCGACAGATAGCCTGCTGTCTGGATGATACAAGCAGCTTTGGCACCACAACAGCACCTTTGTCACGCAGACGCAGCACCAGCATACGCCTCCCTGTCTCTCATTCAAAGGGCAGGCTAAACACGCAGCTGGATGCAGCAGCAGCGAGGTGTAGTCGCCTCGCATGTGCTGCACTTCAGGCAGGCACCTCAAGCTGGGGCTGCCCACCTGCTTGGAGGTGATGGGACAGGTCCTATTTTGGGCATACTCCTCTTCTCCATCTGCCACCTGAGGCAAGGCAAGGGTGGCTCAGACATCGAAAGCTGCCTGGGCAGCCCCTATGCAAGCTGCGCTCAGCCCTGTGCACACGGCTAATTTGCGCCATGGCGTTAGCCAAAGCATCACAGCACAGCCATGCCAATAAAGGCTGCTGCGGCCTCCTAGGCAGGTGGACAAAGGGAGTAGAGCATGCATGCACTGCTTGGTAGGGAGACACTGTGCCATCTTCCTGTATCCTGGCGCCTTGTCAATGCCGCACGAGGACTCCATCCTCTGCTTGTGGTGCCAAGAGCAGCTCGTAGTCTGACTGCAAGTGTGGTCACGAGTTGAAAGAGTGCAGGGCAGTGCACACCTGCATGTCCTCGTCCTCCTCCTCTTGTTGCTGCTCAGGCTCCTGCATGGACTCAGCAAAGTCCTGGTAAGCCTGAGCCTCCTCAGGGGGAACTCTGCAGACAAGAGCAGCCCCAGCTCAGCGCCTTGAATGGTCACCAGCAGTCAGCAACCTGTTAAGAGCCAGCAAATGTCTCAACAGGAGGCCCACTACTAAGCAGTGTGCCAGCGAGATGGCCGAGCAGCCCTTGCAGCTGGGGAGCATGTGCATGCAGACACCTCGGCTGCCAGGCCCATTGCAGCAGTGAACATTGCCCCAACCTCATGGGAAGCCAGCTGGGGCTGCAAAGTGTGGCAGCCTGAAAATAAGCTGGTGGCCAAGCACTTGAGAGCAGGGGCACTAGCACGCCTTCAGAGGCAGTGCACAATCAGTCAGTGCTGCAGCAGCCCTGCAACTCACCTGGCCCGTTGATGCGCAGCCTCAGCGTACTCAGCCAACTGCGCCTTGAAATTTGTCTCCTCATCGGAGTGCTGATACTGTTGCTGGACCACATGCAGGCTCCTCTGGTTTGCCTCCACTTTCTGCTGCAATATTACCAGCTCCTTGCATGCTGTCAGGGCTGCCTGCATCTGGAGGCAGACAACATCTGCAGGGGTCAGCACCCCCAGCCTCTGTGGCTCGCAAAGCAATGCATCAGCGATAAAACAATGGCTATGCACAAGAGTACAAGACCCCCCTTGTGAACACATGCAAGCCAACATCGGCACTAGGACATGCCCATGTTTGCCTGTATGTCGCTGCCTGTCGTCTTGAGATTACTGCCAAGCTCCACCAGACTGCCCAGGACCTGGCCTAGATTCTGCAGCAGCGCTGGCCTCCTTCAGAGCACTGCATGACTGCCAGACTGCATAAGCAAACACACGCCTGATTCATGCTGTTGAGGGCACCGCTGTGCTTGTGCCAAGATGGCTGCCAGACCCCAGAGGTAGAGGCCATGCTGTGCTGGGCAAGAGATGAGACTTGACTGTCCAGGCCAGTAACAACCTGAAGTCGGGCCAAGTTGTTCAGAGGCCCGAGCTGTTCTCGCGACAGTCTGATCAATGGTTTGGTCAACTTTCAGGAGCATGTTTTCTTGTCCTTTCATGGGCCGACCAAAATTGGTTTGAGACAACATGGAACAAGACTTCACAGAAGCACTCATCAAGGCTTTTGCCCACACTTCGACCAAGGACAGAGCTGCTGAAGATCATGTTGCCAAGCTCTATTGCCTTAGGCCACTTTGATCACCAAGGCACCCCTTGTCCTGCAAATTTGGGGGAAGCAGTAGCAGATGCGTCGCTACCTGACACTAAATGCTGCACAGGGGAGATGGACTGGGGTGCTGTCTCATTGATGATCTTTAGCGACTCCTCATACAAGCGCTGACAGGCACCTGCATCCTTGACGTATCTGTTTTGGGGCTCGCACCAGTCAATGTTGTTTAGATTCAGAGTCAGAGCCAGGGGTGCAATGGGGAGCCCCAAGTAAGTGGGCCCGTAATGCCGCGATGCCCCACCTTTGCCTGCAGCCAAAGAGTGTTATTCAAGTACTTGCAAGCCTCCGAACATCATGCAGGTTGACTAGGCTGTCCATATTGACGAGTGTGAAGCTCTCAGAGCCCCTCGGTTTCTCAAGGCCACCACACTGTGAATTTCAGCATCGGCAATCTGCTTGGCCCGGCAATGTGCCAAAAAACATCCCTACCTGTCAGTGTGGGGTCTGTGGCAGCGTACAGGACGGCGTGTGCGGCCCGCTCTGGGGGCTGCCACCGAGCCAGGAACCTGTTACCCAGCAAATCAAGCAGCACTGCCGTAGGTTTGTGCTTGTCCTCTTTCCTGCAGGCACACGGTGGCGTGGGTCGGGCGCAAGGACCTGCACAGATTGCACGATTCCAATGGCAAGCAGGCAAATGGAGGCTCCATGCCTGCATCGGAGCAGCAATGCTGTGCTTGCAATAGTCTGGCTCAACACTAAGTGATTGCAATCACACAGGCTGCATGCTGCCATCAGCAAGGCCTGTCAGAGGGCCAGACACTGCTACACCCAGGTGTTGATCGTGCTGATGGCCAGACTTGCCTGAAGATGTCTGTGCTAGAGATGCCTGGGTGCGCCTGCATGACGTCGATGGTGCTGCCTTCATCTCTGAGACGATGCTGCAACTCCCTTGCAAACATTGTCAGATAAGCCTTGCCTGCATGCAGACATACCTTTCTAAGGCTGTTGCCTGCACATAGTTCAAAATGCAGCTGCACATGAGGCAATGCATGCATGCAACAGCAACATGTTGTCAGACCTGACAGGTGAACAGAAGGTCTCAGCAGGAGAGCTCAGCCAGGAGGAGTGGGCATGCACACACAGCTTGGCAGACGTTGCAGTGGCACAAGCTTATGTTGGGGACTACCGATTATCAGTGAGGCAGCACACACTGAAGCCTCCCTGCATCCCCATCCAGCCTCAGAACTGTGATCAGGTGGCCTGAGTTGCATCTGGTGATGGCTCTGCCAGCACTCACTGCGTGCATAGTTGGTGTAGTCTGAGTGCTGCGGCTTGAACCCTTGCAGGTCCTCCCAGTCCACCTGACCATGGCACTCGCTGATGCTGTTCACAAACACTATTCTGCACCCAGAACAGGGAGGCTGCAGCTTCAAGGCTGATGCCCCAGGTTTGGGCAGAGGGGAGTGAGCAGAGGTGGGGTAGGGAGGGCATGGGAGGAGGGTTGAAAGCTGCTGCTGCCATGGTGCACCTTGAGAATGCCTGCTGGTTGATCCTGGAAAGAAGAAGGTGAGTGAGGTAGAAGGCACCCCAGTAGTTGATGGCCAGTGTCACCTGCAGACCACGAAGGGCGTCCTGCTCAGGGGCATATCAGAGGAGCTGTGAAAGGAATGGCAGTTTGGAATTTTCATCGCTGCCACTGGCAGCCAGGCGCTGTGGCTGCCACCAACACAGGTGGCTTATGCAAAGATGGTGGTGCAGCAGCTGGCTGCCACCCACACTAAAAGCCCACAGCCACAGAAGGCAGGAAGGCTTGTCGTGGCAGGAGTGCACATACTGGAGTTTGTGGCTGACCTCAAACCCCTCAGGACTCCTGTCGTCTGGAGGATCTATCACGCCTGCATTGGATATGAGATTCAACTGCATGCTGGCTGGCAGCCTCTGCTGCAGCTCCTTGCTGCACTCCAGGACAGACCTGCACAGGGTGATCAGCTTTGGGCAGGGAGCCGATGGTCATGAGCTGATCGGCTGTTGCACTTGCTCTTGACTCCATCACCGACCAGCAAGCAGCCATACTCTGCACCCATGCAGCGCAAACATGCTGTCTGGCCATGCTGTGACATCATACGGTGCCCCTCGGCAAGTCAGTATCTCGACATGCCGAGGTGAGCTCCACAGGCTTTCCAGGGGAATGGTGCTTGCCTCAGCTTGCCCAGGTCGCACTGGAGCCAGCTGATGTCAGCATTGGGAACCGCGTCCTTGATCTCATCCACTGCTCTGCATTGGGCACCTTTCAGCAGTGATCACAGCTGCATCAGGCAGCTACTTGCAAGCTCTGGCTGGGTCCTGTCCAGGCATTCAGCCAAGCCTGCGCCTACCGTTGCTGCTTCTCCTCAGATCTGCTGGCCATGAACACCTTGGCACGTCTGCACGTGCAAAATGCGTCAACTAACATGCTGTGAGCAGTTTGCAGCAGTCTCACGCCAATGCCAACCTGGCTGCTAATGCCTTGCATGTTTCAAAGCCCAGGCCAGCCTGCAGTAATGTAGCTGTGTTATTACGACTTCAGACCGCTGCTGCAGCTTGATTGCATGACAAGGAGTCAATGGCTTGACAATGCAGCTCACATTGCCTCCAGTGACAAGAAAAGCCTTGCCCTCTTGGCTGGGCATGGAATCAGGCCTGAAAGCTGCAGAAACAACACCTCGTATATTGCTTTTGGGACGCCTTGATGGCGCTGTGAAAACGCTGTGACCTGCTGCCGTGAGCTTCAGTGAGGGGGCCATGAGCATATATGTCAGAATGATGGCACACAGCTGAAAAAACGAGGTATTTACCAGAAGGAAAGAACCTCATCATTATACGCTCGGTAACCAACCCCTCACCTTAGATATAGTCTGCAGTGTAGCGTAGACTTGTCATCGGCTTGGCTGCATCCTCACCTGCTACTGCATGATGAGGCTGTATGCAGTGCGCACTCATTGCTGCCTGTCTGAGACGGCGTGTCCCAGCCAAATGGCATCATTGCATCAGGCTGTCTAGGGAAAAGTCTTAGAAGTGATCAAGAGCATGCCCAGAGCAGGCATCAAGTCACCTGTGCTGCACCAAGCCTGCCTCTTTCTTCAGCTTGATGGCAACCACGCGCTGGTTGTGATGCACCTTGCATGGCTGACCTGATGGCACCTGTGCAGCTCATGGCCCGCTCTTGCAGGTGGACTTGAATGGTGACAGCCCAATAGCAACGTCATGGTAAGCACAGGGGACAGAAAGATTTGGCAGGGCAGTTCCAGGGTCCAGACCTGCCACACATGGCATCTGATGAAAGGCAACAAGCTAGGCGCAGCACTGCCCTCAAATGCGCAGGTGCGCCTGCTTGTCCTGCTGCTTTTTGTGCTCTTTGCTGCAGAACAAGCAGCACATCAACAGGCCCTCTGAAGCTAATCCAAATTTAGTGTATACTGGGACACCAATGCTGGCATACACTGTGGGGACCTAGTGCAGGAACCGGTTCGTTCAGCTTTTCCCTAACCTGGCCCCCTTCTCCTTCTTGTGAGCTTCTCGGACTCCTTTCATCTGCAGCCGACCACTCGGCCACGGTGCAGCCGCAGGGGCACCTGGCCGTAGGCTGGCCAATAACATGGAAGCCAAGGTGAGCGCCAAAGGTTATCTGATGCCTTTGGGGCATCAGATCAGCCAGGAAGGGCGCAGCTTGGCTCCAGCAGAAGCCTGCAGCTTTGGCCTGCAATGCAACCGAGCAACAGACTCTGCCCTTGTTGTGAATAAGAGCATGCCTTACGGCATATGGGCAGAGCATTTGAGTCAATGGAGTCGTCAGGAGCAAAGGCTCCCGCAGTGCCTGCAAAGCGCCCGCCAGGACTGGGTCTGCACAGCATAGCAAGCTTGCAGTCACGCAAGACACAGCATAGCATGCTTGCACTTGAGGTGCTGCCTGACCAGGCTGCCAAATTGCTGGTAAAGCAGTCACTGCCGGAGAACACTGACTCAGTGCAAGGAGGCCAGCAGCAATCAGCGGCCTTCAGCTGCGTTTGCGCAGCAAAGCCCATTGGTGTGCTCACTGGCTGTCCTGCTGGCTCTTCAGGTCCAGCAGCTATGTGCTGTGCTTGGCGAAGGCCGTGTGGCTCCAGCACAAGCCAGGCAGCTGCTGACTGACACTGGAGGCAGCATAGAGGACGCAGTTACCCTTCACTTCGCTGGCCATGCTGCCACAGCCCCCACCTCAGAGCAGCAGCCACAGGCTCAGCTGCACACCATACTTGGATGGGGCAGCCCCCAGCAGCTCCAGCACCTGCTGCGCCAAGCTGGTGAGCAGTCAAAGAGGCAGTCTGAGGTGCCTCCTGGACTGCCTCTTGCCTGCATGGCAGAAGCGTCCAAATGTGCTGCTGGCAAGGGATTGTGCCCAACTCTACTGCATGAAGTAGAGGACCAGCAGGAGATCAATCAAACTGTCCTTCCTGGGTCTGCTTCCTGCATGGCAGAAAGCGGATGATTCCTCAGCAGCTGATGCAGAGGCAGCCTGTGAGATCCATGAGTGCGCATTTTCCTTGGTAGCAATGCTGTCTTGTGGCAGGCAGTCACATCAGCCTCTTGATACGGGTCCCGCAGCCCCGCTGCACTGATGATCTTCCGCTGCACAGGGCAGGTAGGCAGCAGTGTGAGCAGGTAGGCAAAAGGGTCAGCCTGTTTTTGTGAGCATGGCAGCAGCGTGGCGCGCTGCACCACTCTGCAGGAGCTGCTGCGCGAGCAAGGTGGACAGCCTTAGTGTCCGGCTGTGTACTGGATGGCGCAACGACATGCAGGACTGGCAGCAGCTGTCCACGGCAGGCAAGCCGCCTGTACAGCCCTCTGGGTCTGCCTCCTGATGCAAGCCAGAGACCTCGTGTACTGGTGCAGGCCAAAATAATTGAGAGCAGCTAGATCAAGTTTGTTTCTACATGGTGGCATCTGCATTCCTCTGTTGTCTGGGCCTGCAGGTGGCAGTGTGTCAGCTGCGGTGGAGCTGCATTTCAGCCGGGGCAGCGACCCTTTGCGGAGCCGCAGCCCTGAGGCCCCTCTAAACGGCCAGCAGCAGCCCGCACCTGCAGCACAGCTGCACGTGCCACCTGCGCAAGATAGCACTGCTGCTGCTGCTGCCACAGCAGGCGCTACAGTGGCGGCCGCAGCAGTAGGTCCCTCTGGCAGCAGTCGCACTGTGATTGGAGGGTTCACGAGTAGGGGCAGGCGACGCGGGGGAAGTCGGGGCCGTGCGCGGAGCAGAGGTAGGGGCAGGTTGTGGCCTGCTGCTGCCAGATGTCAGCAAACTGACAGGCGAGCATGGGACAGAGCAGCTTCTTTCTTCCCAAGGCCAGCGCTGGGCAGCCCTCTGGCCATGCACCTCTGGGCATGCCTGAAGGTGAAGAGCTGCCTAGTCTGTTGCAGCACTGGTCAGGTCTCACTCTTGCCTGGTGCCTTCAGTGTCATGGCTAGTTGTTCCTGGAGCTGTGCCTCAGACAGCACGTCTGCAGCTTAGGGGTGTTGTACAAGGAATGCTGCATCTAGCTGGCAGGCTTGAGGGATCTTGCAGCGTGTATCGCATCCAGTTGGGTTGGGGTGAGGACAGGGCCATGCCTGCTAACTGGGACTGCCATTTCACCAGAGTGCAGACTGGTGGGAGTCTTCCCCTGGGCAGTCAGGTGGCAGGCTTGAAAGCAGTGGGCCGACCTGGCTTGCAGGGTCATGACTCCTGTCGGATCAGGAGAGGCAATGCTGCACAGCAGGGATGAGCCTAGGGGCTGCCTCACGCTTGCTCTTGCACCCACTCGCGTTGGGCTACATGGCTGTCTTACAGTCACTAAGTATTCTTTGTGACATGTTTGTGACACGCTCTGGCTGTGTTTGCAACAGGTGCAGGTCAAGCCAGGCGGGGCCGGGCAAGGCGGCAAGCCAGGGGCGTTCAGCAGGCTGAAGAAAGCGATGGCTCCGATCTTGACGATGAGGCACAGGCTGACGGCGGTAAGCAGCAGCTGCCTGCGGCCTCAGGGATGTTGTGCCATTCCAGCAGGTGCATGACGGCAAGGTGCAGCGCAGCGTCAGGGCGCTGAAGTCTGCCATGGCCATAAGCAGCAGCTTCCAGTGCTGTGCCTGGCAGGTGCAGGCGGGCAGTAGCAGGGGCATGACACTGAACCTGCCGGCTGTTCTGCCGTGTCTGCAGGTGCGCAAATGCATGGTGTGGAGTGCCTTGCTGCCTGCAGTGCTCCCCAGGCCTCACCAGCAGAGTCGTGTTGCTTTCTGGATGCCACTATCTGCGTACTGCTCTGCCTGTTGCGCCGTATAGCAACAGTGGCTGAGCATCTCTGGGTATGCAGGTGAGGCAGGGCCCAGTGAGGCACCTGCACCTCCCCCAAAGCGCAGGCCTGCCTCAACTAGCTCCTCTGCTGCTCGACCCATTTCCCCTCTGGCCTTCACACTCATCAGGCAGAAGGTGGTCACACAGGTGAGCAGAGCCTGCTGATACTTGTTTTGCTTTATAACCTGGCGCTGCCGTGGTCTCCAGACCACTCTGTGGCAGCAACATAGCTAGTGACTTCCTGCAGGCTCCTAAAGCCGCCGTGCAGCCCGAGCTCGCATCAGGATCTAGCGCCCAGGCTGCAGTGCTGCCTGTGCAGCTGCTTTGCAGGGTCCAATGCCAGCACACAATGAAGAGAACTGCCAGACGTCCAGCAAAGAACAGAAGACAAAGTCTTCTGTGCATGTGCAGGGGAACAAGCAGCCGCCTGTGGAGAAGCTGCCGCTGGCTGAGCTTCGCTCTCCCTCTGGTCAGCTCTATGTGGCGACGCCTGATCAGATCCCACCTCCTGGCCCCCTTGATCACCTAGACTGCAACGGGCTCTGGATTGGCACCTTCAAGCTGCCTGTCACCATCGTGAGTGCAGTCGCTTGCTGGAAGTGGTTGCCGCCTGCGCCCCTGAAGCCACAGTGCAGCCTCATGCTGCTTGTCATCCCCGTCAGCCAAGATGCCGCCCTGGCCTGAGGCCAGCAAAGTGACTGCCCCTGCAACATCAAGCATTGCATTCCTTCCGGCTGCCTCACCTTAGCATCACCCTGAAGCCACCAAGCAGAGCAGCTTTGTGCCATTTCAACAGTTGCGCCGCCTGTCAGTTGCCTGAGCGTGGCAGCACTGGTTCTTGTGCTGGACCTGTGTCTCAACAGGTGCTTAAAATGATGCAGACTCGTGGCCATAAGCTGGATCCAAAGGCTCTGAAGGTCACTCCAGTCTTCACAGCGCCGGCCGATACTGATGCAGATCCCCCAGTCTACATCCCTGTGGAGGCTGTACACCCTCCTCTCAGATCCAAGATGGAGGGGTGAGCTGCGGACGGAGGGTTGCTGGCTGCACCGTCTGCTGATGCCTCCATGCCATCTGTTTGCACTTGCTTGCGGCTGCAAGGCTCCTCCGATCTACCCTGCTGCTGGACGTTGAGCATGCGGTTGCACTGCAGGCGGTTCAACATGGAGGTCTACATTGATCAAGCCCCTGCCATCAAGGTTGGGATTCATTGACACAGAATGCTGCACCTTCAAAAGACATGGCCCAGCGCTCTACCGCCTCGTGTCCTCTCCCGGCCCGTCAGAGCCTGATGCGGCTCTGGTCCTGCCTCTTGCCTCCTGCACTCTGCGCCCCTAAGAATCCTGCTCTTTCCTGCGGCTGTAGAAAGGCAAGGGGAGGAGGCCCACCACCTTCACAGCAGACAGGGTGCCCGCAGGCCGGGTAGGAGGCAGCCCTGAGCTCAACCGCCTGCTGTACGCCCTGTGGCGCCTCTCGGCTCACTTGGGATCTGTGCAGCTGACCACGAGGCTGGTTCCGGGGCCCCCGGGGCTTAAGGCGGCGGCCCTGGCGCAGGCAGTGCACATGCAGTCTCATGTGAGCCACTGGCTTCAGAAGTGCCTGTGCTGCTCATTGTGCGGGGCTGATGGCAATGCTTACAGGCCCTGCATTTGTGAGGGAGCCATGTGCACTGGTAGCAGCTGTCTGCAGAATGGCTGCTCACTGGTGTCAAGAGCCCCAAGACTTGCTTGCGACACTGAGCTCCCCAGCCCTGTAGGTTGAGGTCAAGGTTGAGGTGCTGGACAACTCTGACAACTGGTACACGAGCACCAACGGCACAGTGGTGGAGGAGACTGCAGTGGGGCGCCGGGGATCAGGCCCCCTCCACCTGCATTCCATGGCTGTGCTAGTCAGCAGCATGCTGGACTTGGGGGAGGGTCTGACCATTGGGCCAGACAGTGACGGGCTACTGAACTTGTCCTCGCAGTACGACAGGGAGGAGGTCACTCAGGTGCGGCAATGAGGTTGCTGCTCAGCACTGACAGGCTGGGCAGCATGTTGCTGCCACCCGCTTCTGTGCTGCAAGCAGGGTTTGGCCAGCAGCGTTTGCTGCTTACCCTGTGCCAGCAGGACATGCCAGGCTCATTCCTGGTCGTCCAGCCACACACTGACATTGCGCAATGTGCTTGGCGGCTGCTGGGTGGAGCGCTCTTGTGTTGCCCTGCACTGTGCTGATGCTGCTTGCTGCACCCTGCGGTCCGCTGGGCCCCACAAACTCAAGTTGCCACTCTCCCCTCCATGCAGCTGGCTGAGGCGCTAGGGCCGCTGGGGAAGCGTAAGGGGAAGAGCAAAAAGCAGGCCAATGTCGATGAGGCGGACATAGTGCATCACATGCTGGACTCTCTGGCGCTTTCTCATGATGCCCCCCTCGCTGAGCCGCCTGCGGGACTGAAAACCGCTGCCAAGCACTACCAGCTGCAAGGGCTGCGCTGGATGCTGGACCGGGAGCAGAAGGGGGATGCAGCCAACAGGTGAGTGCTTGCCGGCTACAGACGAGGGCTGTAGGCAAGCACAGTCTGCACGTAAGGGCTGAAGCTCTGCTGTGCTAGCCAGGATGCATCAGGCAGGCCTGTTCTGAACAGAAGAATCTGCATGCGCCCCAGGCATTCACCAGCATCGAGCTGCCTGGCTCACAGGCACGCCCATTGCCTGGATCTGTGCATAAGACCTGCCGCTGGAGGTGCTGCTTCATCAACCGTGCTGATGATGCTTCTCACTGGCTGCAGGGGACACCTTCACCTTCACCCTTCTTGGCTGCAGCTGGTCACCCCCAGCCAGCAGTGCCTGTACATTCACAGAATGCAGCCATACTATCTCTGCAGCAGGTTCCTGCCAGCTACTGTGGGAGGCACCTGTGGAGGCTTCCTGTGTGATGAGGTCGGGCTAGGTACGCCATTGCTCTACATGTATCAAGGATCTTGGAGCAAATTTTCTTGCTATTGGCCCTGCAGCAGATTGAGCAATGTGGCTGGGCTGCAGCTGTACATCATGTAAGCGGCCGACTTTGCTGAATGCCCTTGTGCAAACAACCGCAGGCCAGAGATGGTTGCATGGGTGATGGCACGCTGAATGCTTCAGCTGCCTGGTGCAGGCAAGACAATTCAGAGCCTGATGCTGGTCATGTGCAACCCGCCACCCCCTGATTGGGCAGTGGAGGACCCCACCAAGGCTGTCCTGCAGCGCGACCCTGACGACGAGGAGATGTTTCTGCCAGTGCCAGTGCAGACCACCATGATTGTCATGCCCAGCAACCTGCTGGGGCAGTGGCAGGAGGAGGTCAAGCTCCACACCCATGACCATGCCATCAGCTGGTCAGCCTGCACTCACACAGTGCTTCCCTGCCCTGTGCTGCATTAGCCAAAGCAGAGCTACTACTGCATGGGTCTCTTCCTCAGGGGTATGCGCGTTGTGCATTGCAGAGGTGCTGGGAACGGCTGCCAATCTTGTGAGCATCTGTTTGCCTGCTCATCAGACACCTGCTTGCCGCAACTGGCCAGGCCCATGCTTGCTCATGTGCAGCCTCGCAGGGCAGGCAGCGCTCTGCTTGCCCATTCTGGTTCCAGAGTCCTGGACCTGCCGGCCCATGCTTGCAGTTGCGTGTGGAATGGCGAAACAAAGGGACTGGTCGATGTCGCCAACCCCAGACGGGCAAGGGAGACAGCTGAGGCGCAGGCTTTCATTGACAGGGATGCAGATGGCAAGCTCAATGACACCAGAGGCCAGTCCAAGACTGTGGACCCCATCTGGGCCAGAAACCCAGAGGGAAAGCGGGTGGCAATGCACGACTGCCAGGTGGTCTTTTTGAGCTACGAGACCCTGCGCAGGGAGCTGGGCAGAGCCAGGTGGGCCTGGCTGCTGCACCTGAGAGAGCCACATGCTATGAGGCAAATTGTGGTACACCTTGCACTGAAGGCAAGTCAGGGCCTGCAGGCAGGGTTACCAGCATTCTCTGGCAGCACGCTGGTTGCCAGTCAGACATTAGCAAAGGGGCACTCAGCAGCTCAGCACAGCCTATCCTGGGCCTCTCAGCACAGTCTGTGCAGCCCTGCTTGTGACGTGCCTTGCAGGTCCAAGCTGCTGCAGTTTGGCTTTTGGCGTGTGATGCTGGACGAGGCTCAGCTGGTGGCTGCCAGCTCCAGCGCAGCAGCTGTGATGTGCTCCAGCCTATGGCGGCGTCATGCCTGGGTGGTCACGGGGACGCCTGTGACCCGAAAGGCTGAAGAGGTGCAGGTGAGCTGCTGCTGAGCCATGAGACTGCTAGGCGCTAAGTCTCTCAGATGGTCTGATGTTTTTGTGTATTTCATTGGAGAGGCTGCTGGCGGCTGTGGGTACCTGTTGGCAGTGGCAGTGTCCGTGCAGAGAGGGGACTTCCTGCCCGGCACGTCAAGTCTAGCTGAGGCATGAGGGAGGGTGCCAGATGCTGTGGCAGAGAGAGCGGCATACTGCTGGGCGCGGTGGCTGCTTAACACAGGCAGCGAGCTGCTGTGCAACTCGAGTTCACAGCAGGGCAAGACTCATCTGTGCAGTGTAGGAGCAGTGGCTGTGTCTATTCAGTGTATGCAGGCCTGATCACCTTTCATCTCGGGTCCTGGCCAGCACTCCTTTCAGTGCAGTGAAGGCATGCTGCAGTCCCAACCTTTGGTGAACAGGGCTTGTGTGCAGAGTGTGACCTAGGGAAGAAGCGTTCACCTTGGGTTACACTCGCTTGCAGGGCCTACTGGAGTTCCTGGCTCACGAGCCGTACTATACGCGCGCCCACTGGAACCACCTGCTGCTGAAGCCGCTTGAGCAGCATGGCCCTGATGGGGCCTTGCCTCTCATGCAGCTTCTGAAGGGAGTCATGCTGCGGCGGACCAAGCGCCAAGTTGGTGAGCAGCTTTATGAAGATTGGCAGTGGCCCTGCTGTAGCCCTGATGAGTGTCATTTGATGCAAGAGTGCAGCCACCAGCCTGGTGTGGCTCTGGCAAATGGCACTTGAAGCCTTCACCTGGGGCTGTAGCAGGTTGAAAGTGACTGTGACGCCCCGCTGCACTTTGTTTTCTGGGCACACTTTCTTTGCTTTGTGCCAGCATGCTGGTTCAATACGCCAAATGCGCCGACCTGTCCACAGCAGGCAAGCCTGCAATGCCATCTATGCGCACAGGTGCACCCCAAGCGCTCTTAGAGGCAGGAGGGAGGTGGCGCTTTCCCCAAACACCTGGCAGCAGATGTTGGGCAAGCTGTACGCCACATGCTGACCAGTCTGCACTCTATTGTCCTGCATGTGCTTGTAGTAAAAGGCGCTGCCAACCCGCACTCCATTGGAGATCTGAGCATGACCGTGCACTGAGAGCTGCTTCAACTATTGCTCAAGGGCGCCCTTGATGCCTGCAGAGCAGGAGCTTGTGCTGCCACCCTGCACCTGGGACGAGGTGTGGGTCCAGCTGTCCAGTGTGGAGAAGGGCTGGTACCAAAGGGTCTACAAGGAGGTTGAGAGCAACCTGGAATCGTGGGAGGCCATGAAGAGTGCCAAGACTGACCACAAGCTGCTGGCCAGGTGAGCTGCTGACTCTGCAGATGTGGTCATGGTGCCATTCCCTAGATAAGCTGCAGGCTGCAGCACATCACTGGTGCCTGCTTTGTGCCACTGCAACCTGCAGCAGCATTCACTGCCACCTGAACTGCATGACGACATTCAGACTTTGTCAAGCACAGGCTGCTGCCCTCTCTTGACTGACGAGCACCTGACGTTGCTGGCGGGTCCTATCACGGAGCAAGCCAGGACCTGCATGCAGCAGAGCCACACCGGCCTCCATGCAGAGATATGAGGGAGGACTGGTCTCCCGACTCCCTGCTGGTGCTCCCTTTGCTTGGCAAGCAAGCTTCCACTTGTCCACTTCATACAGCTGACTCATGTTAGCCCTTTCTGACCCTGTTCAAATGCAATCCTTGCAGGAGGGGTTTCTTCTGATGGCCAGCGTCACAGACTGCGCCACTGTTTGTCAGGTGCAGGGGGCTGTACTTGGTCACAGAGCTGCCCCCCAGCTGGCTTTCACCCTGTCTCCAAAACCCAAGGTTTGCAGGGCACGAAAGCTATCCTCATCACTCTTGGCGCTTTACCCCTGCAGGGGCAGCGCATCCCTGCTGCGCCTCTTCACGGAGCTGCGCCAGGCCTGCTGCCACCCCCAGATCGTGCGCCGCAACGACAACGTGCTGGGCAACGAGCGCCTGGGCATGTCGGACATCATGCGCAAGCTGTCCCAAAAGGCCTACCTGGAGTACGACAGCGCGCTACGGACCTACATGCAGGCCTGCCTTGTCAAGGCGGCTGCGTTGACGAAGCCATCTGACTTGCCAAGTGAGGCCAGTCTGCATGTTTGGCAATGCCCAAGCACTCCTGCCGCAGGGCGGCCCTGGTTCAAGCTCTTGCTGATGTTTCATGCAGCCAATATTGACGAATTTGTGCATTGCTGATCCTGCTGTCTGGTTTACTGCTTGCTTGCGCCCGCTTTTGCCTCCTTCTGATGAGCATCCCATCAATCAAGCCAATGTGCATGTCAGCTTCAGTCTGCATGTACAAAGGCAGCTGCACCATACTACGCTGCTGTCCTGCAGGCCTTGAGATGCTACACCTGGTGCAGCAGATCCAGGAGGCTGCCGACACAGACCTGGATACCTCCATCCACAGCCTGGCGCAGCACAGGGGCAGTGACGGCTGCTTGGTACATCCTTTTGACCCCTGCTGGCTGGAGCAGAGCCCAGAACATAGCCAGAAAGCTGGCGCCAAGGCAGCCAAGGCTGCCAGGGTGGCGGCTAGGCTGCTGTCCCCGTCATCACCCAATACCTCAGGCGGCAGTCGGTCCAGTATGGACTGGAGCACAGCCACCCGCAGGGAGGCCAGTGACGGCCTGCCCGGCCCAGCAGTGAGCAGTGCTGCGGCAGAGGCCAGCCGGAAGCGCCCCAGGGAGCCAGAGGCGTCGTATGGGGCATCTCAGGCGCAGACGCCAAAGGATGAGGCCACCTACAAAACGGTGTCTTCGCTGCCTGCGCGGGCGACTGCAACAGACAAGGGCAAGCGCCCCGCGGCTGGGAGCCCTGACAGGAAGAGGAGGCGCGGCGGCTCGTGGCCGCCAGTCCCCCATCTGGAGCTGGTCCTGCAGGTGTGCTTTCTTGCCAGCTGCTCAGGGTGCTGCAATCCCACCTCAGGAGAACAGAGGATGGACCCTGATGTCAGAGATTGAGGACACCGCTTGCGCTGCACAGCCTGCTGTGACACATTGAGCCTTCCTGGCACACAGCAAGCTGCTGCCGCAGCGACCAGGCGTCTTGCCTGACAGTCTGCGAGTAGTGCTCTGCACCGCCGTCACCTTTCAGGTCTCAGGTCTGCCCTGAGGGTCTATAATCTGCTCTGGCAGCTCTCGACTCCCTGCTTCATAGTGAGGCCCCCTTGTGTCGGCATCACCAACTGACTCACCCACGCCCAGCTGTGGCAGCTCCTGGCTGGGGCACTGTGCCATCCAAACCCCTGCAGTGACAGCTCTGGGGCAATGAGCTCAGCGATGCTCTGCTGTAGGCCCATACCCTGCTCTGGCATTTCCACGAGGATTGTTTGCCCTCTTGCCCCTGCAGAGTTACTTTGTGAAGATCAGGCTCATTGGCACCCAACAAGGGGGGGACACAATTGACTGTTTACCACTGCCCCTGCAGCACCAGCTGGTGAATGATGGCCTCATCAATGCCCTGCCACGGGAGCCGTGCAGCAAGTTGAGAACAATGAGTGGGCTGCCTATTGTGAGCAAGGAAGCCCGCAAGGTTGCGCTGGAGGCTGCCAGTCAGAAGGCTGCCATTGCCACAGCTGCTGCTGGCGGTCACCTGCAGGAGATCCGTGATGCCTGCAAGGCAAAGTGTGCAGGGCAGGTGAGCCTCCACTGCATCCGCATTCCTGCGCTGTTGTGCTGCATGGCGACAGCAGCGCTTCCTTTGGCAGGCCTGCCACCCTAAGGGTTGAAACTCCTTTAGACATCTGCCATTCCGTTTGCACAGAATGAATCTGCTTCTGCCGTTCTTCTGGTGCCTTCTGACCGGCTCAATCTCCAGCTGTGTCTGCATGCCTGCTCAGGCTGGGGTGCTGCACCTTCACAAGCCTGCCCACTGCTGCAGGGTGTCAGCTCTGCGCATCAGGGCCGCAGCCAAAGCCCTGCTCCCCCGCAGGCACCCGTTCAGCAGCCAGCTGCAGCCAACACACCTCATGAGGCACAGGGCCCCTCTGGCCCAGCTGGCAGCAGCAAGGCGGCAGCGGCGGCACCTGACAGCTGTGATGCAGGCAGCCTGCTGAAGCAGCTGCGGACGGACCAGGAGCAGAACGAGTTGAAGTCGTCAATGCTGCCTGCCAGCTGCCGTGGGTCTGCAGAGGAGGTGCTGGCAGACCCTGGTCCTGGCAGCATGCCGGCGTCCACAGTCGATGCTGCAGGGCCCTCAGGGCTGGCACCCGCCGAGCAGCAGGAACGGAGTGCCAGCGCTGCTGGCAGCTCAGGGCCGCAGCCGTCCTCTGAAGCTGCCATGAGGCTGGGCCCCTCATGTGAAAGCAGTGCCGTGGACGCCAGTTTTCAGGAGCAGGAGCCAGAGTGAGTCTGCAGGAGCTGACCGGTGCTCAAAGGTGGACTCTGCGTCTTTGGGACAGCAGTTGCTGCCTGCGTGCTAGAGAGCAGCAAGTCCGGTCTCCTTGAGAACGCCAGGACTGAACGAGCCGGTGCTGAAATTTCCTGCAATGCGACCTGTATCTCGCTCACATCACACCTGGCTGTCTCTCAGGCAGGCCTGACGCCTTGCTTGCTGCTGACTACACAGTCAGCAGAGGCAGCATTCGGCCCACCATGTACACAGTTACACTGAATGGGTGCCAGCTCAGGCCCTGCCCTGTGCAGCTGTGCTGTAGTCTGGACCACACCTAAGTCTGTGACCCTTGAGACACCTTGCATGTTGTGCTGGTTGCTGCCCGCCTCACATAGTTGCCTGCCCCTGCTGCAGCCTTGACCACATTTGACGCAGCAACCCCTAACACACCTGGTGTACTTCATTAGCTGCTGCCTGCCTCAAAGAGACCCTGCCTCTGCTGCAGCCTGGACTATGCCCGTCCCTGTGGCCCTCTGACTGAGCTTCAGCAAGAGATGCGCAAGATGGGGCGCACCCGGTCAAGGCAATGGCGCCAGCTGGAGCTGGATGCATATGAGCTGCTGGCAGAGCTGCTGGAGCAGCAGTGCCAGCAGAGGGAGGCCTCTGGGCAAGAGAGCTTGCGCCACCTGCAGCAGGCAAGCTGCAATGCATGAAACCTGCACTGTGCCTGCCTTGGCAGAGGTGCTGGAGCAGCAGAGGCTGGCTGAGACTAACGGCTGGCGGTGCCCTGGAGCAGCTGTGCAGGGAGGGCCTGACGCAGCCAGGACTGAGCGCCTCGGCCACCTGCAGCAGATGGTGGTCTGCTTTGTGCTTGTGATGACAGAGGTGTTGGGGCGGCATGAACGGGACGGCCTGGGGCCCCTAAAGCTGTAAGGCTGCAATGCACCGGCTTTTCAACTGCCTGGCTGGGCACAAATGGGGCTGTGCAGCAGTGCAGGCAGGCCTCTGGGGGTCATAGGCAACCCCTGCAGCAGCAGGCATGCTGCAGTCCAAGGCCCTTGCCTTGTGTCCAGGACCTGCAGCAGGCAAGGCAGTATGTAGTACTTAGATTGCAGTTGTCTTGGCAGAAACCGTTCAACCCTCAGGGCAGGGGATGGTCTGCCAAGGCAAGCTGCACTTGCAGCAGTTGTGTCTTTTGCTAGCCTTGGCAGGAACTGTAGTATGGCAACCCGAAGCGGCCCCAGCATTGACAGCGTATGCCACCTGCAGCAGGCAGGCTGCGGCGCAGGTGCTTTCTGCTGGTTGTGTCCATTACTGGTGCCAGTGTCTCGAGTGATACCTTTTCTCTTCAGCTGGCACCGAGATGGTGCGCACTTGCCACTGCCTAGCGTACAGGACACCTGCATTTTTTGTGGCAGCGCAGCTGCCGATTGCACAATGTAGACCCTGACACAGCACCTGGTCAAGCCCTCCAGTTGTGCTAATGCTTGATGTTATGCTTGCATCTTAGGCAGCAGGCTTTCCTGAGCTGGCTGCGTGTGAAAGGCTCAGCCATCGACACGCTAGCAGTATGTTACAGAACAATACCATGCCCTCAGCTGCAATGCACTTGACTAGGCTGGTCCCAGTCTTGGCCAGATGGCAGCTTGTCAGGCAGCTCAAGCTAGGCGCTCAAGCTGCTGTGCGCTAACACATGAATCATGCTCTGCAGTGGCACTAAGTTAGCAGCCTCCAGGGCATCCAATCTGTGCAGCAAGATACTTAGCTTTGTCCTGACTTCTGCCAGGTGCTTACATCTCTGAGTGTCTCCCTTTTGGCACACAGCCCTTTTGGCTACAGGCAGCAGCCTGCAAGGCAGACGACCTGCGCAGCGACTTGGGCATTGCAATGCCAGACCTGCCAGACCCGGAGGAAGGGCTGCGCCAAAGCAAGCGCACACGGTTTGTAGAGCCGGAGGAGGAGCTGACCGGGCCGAGCCTGGCGTGGAGGCGTGCTGAGCATGCACGCCTGACCAGGTGGGGGCTGTGACGGCACACATTGCTACATCCATTGGGGCTGCTCAGAACATGTGCACCTTTTGTCCAGCAGCTGATCTGCCCTGATCGGAATGCAGCTAACCTGATCAGAGCGCGACCAGGTCAGAGCAATTGAGACAGGTTCGGCAGCTAGCAGCTTGTGGAGAGATGTAAATGTGCCTGCATGTGCCAAATGCATGCTGAGATCGGCAGGGAATGTGCCCAGCCTGCAGTTGAAGCTAGCTGAGCAGGTGCACCTGATCAAGTGGGGCCATGCAGGCAGACCAGGCTAGATGCCTGCCTCTGGCCCTGAGTCTTGCGGCCCAGCATTGAGGTGTTTCAGCCTACACAGCTCTGCATTGAAGCTGGCTTCTTGCCAGCAAGTCACTGCTTGAAGTCAACAACATCAGCAGCTGACCACACTTGTTGAGCTGAACTGTTTGAGCCCTCACGCTAGTTACCTTGTTTTGCCCAACAGCTGGTCTGATCGCTTTTTAGGCACCTTTGCGGCTGGATGCTGATTCTTGACTCTCAGGCATTGGGAGCATGTCACCACGGTCTATCTGTGTTCTGCAGGCTGGCGAAGCCTGCCCTCCGCATGTATGACGAATTGAGGAGCCGGAGTCAGACCAAATCTGCTGCTGAGAAGCTGCTGTCCATGCACAAGTCCTCAAGGCTGAAGCTGTGGCACGTCCTGAAGCACTCGCTGAACAACGAGCTTCAGGTGCTGGCAGCGGTGAAGGGCAAGGCCAAGCTGGTGGAGGAGAACAGCCAGGCTGCAGCTGTGGCTGCACTCAAGGCAGCAGGTGGGCTCTGTTAATGCAGCAAGACTGAGTTTCTGGCCTTCAAGCAGACAGTGAAGGGCAGTCAGGCTGTAGCTGTGGCTGAACATGAGTCAGTTCTGGTGCAGCAGGGCTGAGATGTGAGTGTGCTTCTTATCGGCAACCGGCCAGCCCAGGCGTCGCTCGGTCCCGCTGTAGACGACGAAACAGCACACAGATTGGCAGCCAAAGGCAGCCTTGTCCTCTCTGATAAGCTGATGTTGACAGTAGCCACCTCTGCTGCACCACACGGGGTGCCTTTCATTGGGTCTCCCAAATCGTCAGCAGAAGCTACTATGTCACGCAGGTGCCCCTGCTGCTGCTGTGGCGGCTGCTGCATGCCGACATGGCACTTCGCACAGCACTTGATGCTGCCCACCTTACCATGAATTGCCAAGCTTGCTGCAATGGCAGCTGCTGCACGTCAAGCAGCACGTTCCTAGGGCTGAATTTCGCGCCGCCTGCTTGATGGTGCAGGTGCCTCCGCCGCTGCGGTGGCCGCCGCTGCTGGAGACGGTGACCAGCAGGACCAGAACAGCTGTCCGATTTGCCTGGACGACTTGGAGGGCAGCAGGACCATCACTGGCTGTGGCCACATCTTCTGGTGAGCCAATTGTGAGGCAGATCATCTGGCACACCACTGGTCCCAAAGTGGCAAGCCAGCCACCAGCTTTTGCCAGGCTGGACACCGTGGGCCCAACTGTGAGGCAGATTATCTTGCACACCTCTGGTCCCCAAGTGGCAGTTCCGCCACCACAGCTTGTAGCAGGCGGGGCACCATGAATGAGCTTCGCAGCCTAGCTTGACTTGCAAAGGCCAAAGGTGGTGACAACAGGACCTCAATTCCACTTGCAGGCCACAGCAGCCCTGCTGCTGCCCCACTCTGCACCGCACAGCCTGCTAGGTTGCAGCCTGAATCTGCTGCTGTCCCCCCAATCCCCTTCTCAGCATGGCGGGCATGAAACGCATTTGTCCCAGGGCAGCAACTCTCCACCAAGCTTGTGCCTGCAGCCGCACTGCTGCCCTGAGCTGCCCCTCAGACTGATCTGTCGTTGCCTCCTTGCCTGAAGCCCCACGGCTGCCCTGAGCTGCCCCTCAGACTGATCGGTCATTGCCTCCCTGCCTGCAGCACAGCGTGCATCGTGGAGACACGCACCATGGCCGGACTCCTGCCGCAGCCCCACTGCTGCCCTGAGCTGCCCCTCAGACTGAGTCTGTAATTGCCCCCTTGCCTGCAGCACGGCGTGCATTATGGAGACTGTGGCCCAGGGGCAGGACTGCCCTCTGTGCCGCCAGCCCCTGCGCCAGGCTGACCTGCACAATGCTTGCAGCGATGAGGAGGCCGCTGTGAATGCCAGCCTGAATGCTAACAGTGGCGAGTTTGGGGCCAAGGTGGGACTCCAGCCGATCTGTGCTCCTATGTTCAGCTGGCAGTAGTCTACTTGGCACTGCTGGGCTCAGTTCAGGCTACTGCTGCCAGCAGCTTCTGCCACCGACTCTGCTGCGCTTGAGCACCAGATGGCACATAAACAGTGACCACCAAGCTGTTGTTGTCTTAGAGACTCAAAAGCTGAAAATCAGCTGCCTCCTGTGTTGTGGTGCGATACTGTATGTGGCCTAGCCTAAAGCTCACAAATGGTGTCTGGGCACTGCCCGCGCTGCTGGTGGATCCTGCATGAGCAGGCGTGCGCCCATGCTTGATGCTCTCGACCTCAGGCGGCACACTCTGAGGCATGCTCCCTGCAGGTGTCTGCGCTGCTGGTGGAGCTGGGCAAGATGCAGGCCACCGACCCTTCAGCCAAGGCTGTGGTGTTCAGCTCCTGGGGACGCCTGCTGAAGCTGGTCAACGACGCCCTGACCAACAGCGGCATTGGCAATGTGAGTCAGTCAACATGTAACCCATGTATGCCTTAGATCCCAACACAAATCCTTCCTGATCAATCACTTGTCTGCAGCTACAGCTGCAGCCATTGCCGCACATAGCAACCAAGGATGGTCTTAGCTTTGCAGATTGCATGCTGCTCACCCACCTGCCTGGAGCAAACCCACTACTAGCCCAAGCCTGCTGCACAAGGCCTAGGCAGAGTCTGGGCCTTGCCTGCAGCTGGCGGAGCCTGCAGCAGTTCTGCAGGCACCACCCCTGCTCTGCCCTCATTGTCCCAGAATTGAGGACAAGGGTCTGGGGCATCTCCAAGGACTTGCTCAGTGGGACCCGCCTGCCTGATGGTCACATGACGCCCAATGGAGACCAGGCTTTAAATGGCTTGCAGTCTGCTGCAGGGAAGTCGAGACCGCTCCCACCTGCAAGTCAGTCAGTTCTGCCTGCTGCTGCAGGCCACGCTGTGCGGAGCCCTGCCCGAGGAGCGCACAAATGCCCTGAGGGACTTCATTCATGACAAGACAACCACAGTGCTGACCGTTGTCATGAGCACAGGCGGCGGGGCTGCCGGCCTGACCCTCACGGTGGCCAGCACCGTCTTCCTGCTGGAGCCCAACCTCAACATTGGCCTGGAGACGCAGGCAGCTGGGCGTGTGCACCGCCTAGGTGGGTTGCTGACAATTGTGAGTCATGCAGATGACCAAGTGCCTGAGGCAGCCATGCCAGACAGTGCAAGGCTGCTGCAGAGCTGGTACAGGATGTACACGGCATGTCACCTGGCAGTGCAAGCAGGGACAGGCAGCTGTGCCCCAGCTACCACATTGCATAGGTACTTGCCCGCATGAGTGTTTCTCCTGCAGCCTGCAAAGGCCCTTTGCCCGTGACTGGGACGGAGCCATCATCAAGGCCACCTGTACCATTCAGCAAAAGGATAGTGCTTCAGCTGAGCTGAGGCACCGCCACTCCTCTCCCTTGCAGGTCAGAAGAGGCCCACCCGCATCGTGCGCCTGCTTGCCCGTGACACCATTGAGGAGGCCATCATGAACCAGCGGCGGCCAGCACCCGGCAATGAGGCTGGAAAGTCTGCAGATCACGGCAATGTGGAAGCAATTGGTGCGCCTGGCTGCCCTTTCTGCTGCCCACCGCTGGCGCAGGCCTGCGTTACCTGCCTGCACGTGGTGCGACGTGTGACTGGGCACCACCTCATGCTGCCTGTTCTGTGTTGCCTGGCACCACTCCTTGTCATGCCAGCGTACCACCAAGGCTCAGCCAGAAATGCCATGCCTTGCAGGTCCAATCACTGCAGACCACGAGCTCCTGACAGGCCGTACACTACCCCTTTTGCTGGCTGCACACCCCAAAATTTGAAATGGCCAACATGATATGGCGTTCCTGTCTGAGTTGCTGGCCCCATGCTATCCCCTGCCTTTGATTTACACATCTTCAGCTGCTGAAAGGGCTCATAAGAATCAATCTACTTGAACAAACACAACAGTATACAGCACACTACATTGGCATACATGAGCTTGAAGCGTGAGTAAGTCAGGCTGGTACACTTTGAAGCAGAAAGGCAGTTACTGGAGGGCATGGTTCTGGGAGTGCAAGCATACACACAAGGATTCTTCTTCTCAACGCACAAGCATGATATGATGCGGCAGCACCTCTAGTAGCACGCCTTGGTGAGGTGGGGGTACTGATATCGCGGTTCACGACAGGTCTACAGCGCCGCCGAGCATCAGGTGCAGAGGGATGGGTGATGTGATGGGCCGCGAGGGGTCCTGGTCGGTGGCCAGGGAGCCATGCCCCACAAGCTGATGGTACTGATTGCTGCCAAGCTGCAGCTGGCCACGCATGTTCAGTTGCAGGGCCTTGACGGCGCTGCCTGCAACAGCCACCTGCTTGCCCCCAAAGATGAAGGCCACCACCTTGATCACTACGACAGCCCTGCACCAGCAGGACACAGCAGCAGATTCAACACCAGCAGGATGGCAGCAGCGTCAAAAAGTGGGTTTCCAGGGGCAGAGTTGCTGTCATGTCGTGCAGAGCGCAGCACTCGGTCAGCCAATTTGCCAAAGTGCAAGCTGCCAAACCCTCACCCTATGGTACAGGCGAGCACAAGGCTGCCAGCGCGCAGCTGGTGCTGGCGCTGCTGGTCTGTCAGGCCCCAGCGTGCTGCGTCCAACCTGCAGGGGAGGCATGTGCCGTTAGCTGCAGCTGTAGCATGTGCAGGGCCTGGCCCACGACCAAGCCGCAACATACGAACAAATCAGTCCTTCAAGCTGAGGCATGCAATGCCTGCAGCAGTGCCTCCTCAGGACTGTAACCAGACAGCCTGTCAAACGAGCAGCACAGGCTCCATGCTGCAATGCGGCAGCCTTGCTTGAACACGGTGGTGTTTGGGCACCAATTGATGGCACATGGTCAGCCCATGGACCCTCCCGCAATGAGGACCATGCGCAGACAGGCTGCCCCTTGCCTCACGTGAGGCCACCAAGTCAGTCAGCCATTCAGTCATGCCGTGACTGGCGTACGTGCAGTGCCTCGCCGTGCTCTCTCTTCACAGCAAGCTGCACCACAGCAGGACAGCAGCCGCTCTCACCCTGGTGCTGCCAGGGGCCCCACCGCCTCCAGAGGCCCCTCCTGGGGGCTGAGCTGCCCCAGCATCTCATCCATCTGATGCAGGAGCAGCTGCACTTGGCTGCCCCTGTTCTCTACCCTCTTGTTGTTCAGAAGCACTGCCCGGCCAGCCACCTGCCCCAGCAGCTCCTGCACAGCAGGTTAACAGGGATGTGGCCGGGAGGCACAGTGATCGGCAGCTCTCAACTTGAGGATGAGCAGCACTGTGCGGCCAGCCACCTGCCCCGGCAGCTCCTGCAGAGGGGGCAGACAAGGAGCAGACGTGGGTGGCAACCCTCGACTTGCTGTTCAGCAGTGCTGGCAATCACCACCTCCACGGCCTTGGCAGAAGCTGACAAAGGGATGAGGCCTGAAGGCACAGAGGCTGAAAGGCTTGAGAGGCTGGCGGCAGGGTCCTGGGCAGAAGCTGAACAGCTTGGCCAGCTTGGCTGTGGATATAGCTGCAGTGTGCTCTGCCAAGATACAGGTGCAGCCTGCTCAACGGAACTGAAGCTGCAAAACCCCCTCCCGCTGCCGCACCCCAGTGCCCACAAAGGGCTGCCTCTGCTTAGCAGCAGTCACCCAGCCACCACCTGCCCAACAGTAAGAAGAATGTGGCAAGCAGCACCCAAATCCCTCCAACCTCCTGCTGCAAAACCAACATTAGTTGGCAGGTGCCCAGCCCAGCAGGTCCCCAAGTTTCAAGAGAATCTGGCTGCTCAACACCAGCCCAACTGCAGCGCCCTCTACAGCCCACTGTTCTTCAGCATCAATGGTCCGACTAAACCCCCTCAGGAACCAACAACCTGCCCTTGCTGCAGGGCTCTGAGGGTGTCCAGCAACCTGCAGCCTGAGGGCGAAGCCTGCCTGAGCCTCAGGGGACAACACAGGCCTCACGCCCAACTCACCTGCAGTGCAGTCGGCGCCTCCCGCAGAAACCTTTGTAACTCGTCATCGTCGTTTTCGAACTCGTCCCCATGCGTGAACACCACCGTGCTGCGCCGCAGGAGGCCCCGTCCACAGTGCCCCGCAAGCGCCTCAACACAGGCGTGCTCCTCGTCTGTGCCATGAGGCATGGAGCCGTTGGAGATGCATGGAGGCAGCTTGTCAAGATGCCTATCTTGTGCTGGGCCATCTAGCAGCAGCTAGATTGTCGCTGGTGGGGTGCGGTGTTGAAGTACACAACACCCTGTACCTTCTGTGTGTGAAGAAAGCACTGAGTACAGAAACATATAGCAAAAGTCCGCGAGGGCTCTGCAGAAGTACCCCCTGCTGCCTCCTGCTAGCTCAAAAGCACACCCCACCTATGCTGCAAACACAAAAGCGCGCTCTTCTTGTATGTACACATGCATCCAGGGCTCTGCATGATTCAAACCCCTGCTGCCTCCTGCCTACACAACAGAATGTTCCACTCCTGCTGCCTGCTGTAAAGCGTTGCAGAGTCGTGACTACTAAGTGTGCACATGCACAGCACCCTCTGACCCAGGTCCTTGCACAGAATATGCTGCTTGTCAGCACCAAATCCTGACCACTCAATCACGGGTGCCTCACCTGTGTATTTGTTCATGGCCGAGAGGACCAGCAGGGTGGCCACATCGCCACCGCTGGCCTGGGCTGCTGCCAAAGCCGTCTTCAGCTCCGCTGCCACCTGTGCGTTGGTGGCAGCTGTGTCCAGGAGGCCTGCAGGAAGTGGGCACGCAGCTGCAGCACAGCACATACTGAAGTGCTTGCAAGTGGCTATTGCGCTGCCTCTAACTCCGTGGGCCACCTGCGGATTGGGGCTGGCTGAGTGCATGAGGCTTGCAGGCAGTGAAGGGGTTTCCCGTTTTCAGAGCAGTGGGATACAAGGACAATGTGCTGCTGAGGCAGCCTTTTGGTGGTTGCAGGCACTGCCATGCAGGGGGAAGAAGGCTTCTAGGCTGGGTTGCACCCCTGCTGCTTGTTGATCCCCAAGCACAGCCATTGCGTGGCAGCGGCCGCTGGATGCTGGACTGAAGACTCTTGTGTCTGGAGTGGGTGGGCAGCTCAACCAATTCAGTAAAGGCTGCACAATTTTGCGTCCCCCTTGCCCTCTGGGGCCCTGGACCAGTCTGCTGAAGTGATATTGTGATGTTGGCAGTGGATAAGCAGGGCTGTGCAGGCTGGCTTCAAGAGCTGTAGCTAGGCCGCGGACTGGGCAATAGCCCAGAGAGGCAGTGCATGGTAGCTGACCTGGGGTGTCGATAACTGTAATCTGGCGCCCATTCACCTCCCCCCTCTCCACCTGGGTCCGCAGCGTCACAGAGGCGGCCCTGCGCTTTGCCTCAAACGCATGCCTCCCTGCACATCATGCATGGTTGTCGGGGCAGCATGTGGAGGCAGCTGGTGGACGTAGTTGGTAACTTCCAGATCCAGATATCCCCTGCATCCTGTGACAGACTTTGCTGCAGGACTGCCTCTGGCGTCGTTGATTTCAACATGCTGCGCTCAGCATCACTGATCAGCAGTCCGCACACCGCTGTGGGCTGCCATGCTCTGCAGCCTGCCACGCAGCAGCTCACCCAGGATGAGGTTGCCTGTGGAGCTCTTGCCAGTGCCGGTCTTCCCCAGCAGCACGACTGTCAGCGGCCGTGGGGCGCACTGCAGCTGGGCAGTGAGGAGCCCGCTGCTGCTGGGGTGGGGCAGCAGCACCAGCCTCAAACGCACGAGCCTGTCCCCTGCATCTACCCCAGGGCCTGGCCCCCCCTCCGATGCCTGTGCCTGGGCAGGCCAGCCGCCGCCTGTTGGTGGCGGGCTGAAGCCGCTGAAGGTTGCCTGCGGGGGGCCTGCCCCTGCCGCTGCCCCTGGCCCCTTGCTGGCGCCCGCCTGCCACACTGCAGTGGGGGCTGTGGGGGCGCCTCTGGCTCCCAGAGCAGCAGCGGCTGCAGCTGCAGCTACCACTGCGTTGCTGCGGGGAGCACTGCCCGCCTCACTCAGGTTTGCGTTGAGAGAGCGGCAGGCGTCCACTGCGGGCTGCACTCTGGTGCCTGCCTGCGGGCAACAGAAGGCAAAATCTCTGGCAGGACGTCTCACTTGAACACTCTGGATGGTATCAACCTCCTCGTGGTCTCCAAGGTCCTCCAAAAGACAAGCAGGGCTGCATGGCAGCCTGCGTGCCCAAAAAAAGCTATATGGACTGGAAAGTAAACAAGCAAGTGCAGCAATGACGCTTTCAAAATGTCATGCAGACACCCAGAAGTGAGCGAAGCAAACACGACAGGCCAGGTCACACATGCTGGAGGGAGGGAGCAGCCCAATAAGCAATGCCATGCACAGCCTAGCCTTGCATAGTTCTAACCTGCAGAGTGGCCATAGAGTGCAAAAAGTGGGCCGCCTGCCCAGTAGCAAGCTGCCTGTGCAGTGTCTGGGTTCTGCCCTTTCTGTTGACTCATCCATACCAACAACAGTATACTGATCGCCAACCCAGAAAATCGAGCCAAAATGTTCACGAGTGATGGCGAGTCAGCCCACCTGCCCAGGCACAAAGCTGTTGACGCTCTGCGGGCTGCCGTCACTGGCCATCAACTGCAGGGGTCCTGAGTCCTGCCCCATGCTGCCCACCACAAGGTCCTGGCTGCTGCCGTTGCTCTGCATCAGGCCTGACAGTTGGGCGCCCTCCCAGGGCCCCTGGCGGCTGACAGCACTGCCAGACAGGGGTTCCATGAAGGCAGAGCTGGCCTGGGAGGAGGCCAGGCTGCTGCCTTGCAGGGGGTGCGACTGGCCGCCTGCAGCAAGGTGTGCAGGCATGTGACTGGTGGCCAGGAAGGCAGGGAATGCTGTGTTGCTGCTCTGCAGGAGGGAGTAGCGGCCTGCAGCAAAGTGGGCAGGACAGGAAACGAGAACGCTAAGCAACTGTCTTGCAGGGGGTGGAGAAAGGCTGCCTGTAGCAGGCATGTGACAGAGTGCAAGATTGCTGACTTGCAGGGGACGGCACCCTGCAATGAGATGGGAAGGCAGCAAAGAAGGAGGCCAGGCTGCTGCCCTGCAGGGATGGGAGCAGCCGTGCACAGCAGGTCGGCAGGCAGGTTTCTGGTACGTGAGAAAGCCAGCAGCGTGCCAGGGTGCAGGCAGGTGGGCAGTGGAGTGCTGCAGGTGCCCCCAGCGCAGGCCTCCAGGGCAGGTGGGCCTGGCAGAGCAGCTGTGCACACGCTGCTGCCCTGAGCAGTTCTTTTCTGAGTTGCCTGACAAAGCAGTGTCAAGGGCGGCAGGGATCGCCAAGGTGCTGTGCCAAGTGCTTGCGAGCCGCAGTGCCTGCTCTACCTGCCCCTGGCAGGGGCGGTCGACAGGTCTGGTCAGACAACTTCCCACAGACTGTGCACAGCAAGCTGTAGACTTGTGAGAGATGTGCACTGACGCTGCACACCTTTCCTCCCATGTGACAGTGACAGCAGATCCTCATCAAAGAGGGGCTCCCCTGAGATCTGAGGGACGCAGATTGCCGGGCTGGCGGCCCGGGAGTGTGTCAGAAACTCCCACTCTTCTGATTCAGAGTCGTTGCCTGCAGACATGGTCAGTGGACCCTCAGTCAAGGAGGTTGAGGTCATGAGTGGGCTGCCAGGTGGATGCCCGCATGGCGCTTGCATGCAGGAAGCAGCAAGAAGGCATACATCTGCTGATGCTGCTAACAGGCATCCTGGGGGGGGGGGGGGGGGGGGGGGGAGAGGAGGGGGGGGGGGGTGGTTGGCTGGCACAGGGACAGATACATGGCCAGACAGGTGCCGCATATGGCCTGTACGCACGTGCAAGGGTTTCCCGCTATTGTATTGCACATTGTGGTGCATCAGTCTATTGGAGCTTCGGTTTGCCACCAGGCAGACCATACCATGCCTTGCAGCTCACCTGCTTGGGCCATAGCACGGGATCAACACAGCACACAGCAGGCTGATTTGCTGATACAAAGTGAAGGAAGGAGCTGTCAGACTGCAAGCTCTCCCGCCAGAGCACAGGTGCCACGGCAGCAAAAATATCGACGGTCAAACCGCAGCTGTGTTGGATTTCGGTAAGAATTCGAATTTGCAGGCAGCACTGTTCGGTGACCAATCTCATTGACCCCATGGAGCATCAGTTCCTTGCCCGCGCACCTGTCGTCCTATGCTGGTGGGCTTCGACCAGTCAAGGAGATGAAAGCTGTGACATCACTTCCCTTCTTGCTGACCTAGCCATGTTGCTGCAAAGCCACAGGCATTGCACTCCTCTGGTCCCCACAGGCTGCACATGCCAGAGAGTATTGCTCAGAACACGATGGGGCAAGCAGCTTGCACATGTGCAGCAACTTGCTCAGAGGGCGGTCTGGCCTGGGCAGAGGTGCAGTTGTTGTCACTTTTGTGGTGCACCAAGGTGCAGATCAGGTCTCATAGGCGGATCACGCCTGCATTGCAGGGGCCCTCGATGTAAAAGGCAAATAGTATGTTGTCAGCCAGCTGCTGCAGCAGCCGGTGATGATGACCAGACCAGAAGGCAAGGCATTGCAGTTGTTGTTCTGGTCATCTTCTTGGACGAGTGTTCACCTCATCTAGTCTGCTGACTGTAGGAGAGCTGCAGAACACCTGGTCGCTGAGCATGTCAGGAGCGACAGTGTACTTGGCCTTGGCAGCGGGCTGCTGGTGCGCTGCTTCCGTGTTCTGCTGGAAAGCAAGGTGGACAAGGCATTGAAGGCTGCTCAGAGACAATTTGCTGCTCAGAGACAAGTTGCCCTAGCTGTTGGGTCAGACAGTGCATGGCCGGGCTTGATCACGCTCTGGGCTAGCAGCGCAGCTGCAGCCTCAGCAGATATAAGCAGGAGCATCTGTGCATGAATTTGAAAGTGTAGGCTCCCTCCCTGATTTGACCCATAACCTGCCCTGCTGCAGGTGAACGATATCATTCTGCATCTGGCAGCTCGCCTCAAGGAAGAGTCCCTGCAGGGCATCCGCTGCATCACAGACTCCGATGTCTCTGCCATGGAGGCAGCTTGCCAGGGCGTGCCCATCACAAATCTGGCCCAGCACCCCAAAATTGATGTTGCCTTGTTGGAGGTGGACGAGATCGATTCTGAGGACCCTGGGCTGGCCTGCATCGTGGGGCGCTATGCTGAGCCCCTACAGCCGCAGCTGCAGCGCATCTGGGCCATCGCCAGAGCTGCTGAGAGGGTCAGCATTGTCGGCTTGGCTAAGGGACACTGTGTGTGAACACTTAGTTGGCAGCCTGATAGATGTCAGGCACAATGCAAGCAGCTTGACCGTGCGGCGATGTGGTGCCGATGTAGAGTGGGGCACAGGTTCCTGCAGCAGCTCGCGCAGCGCATAGGGGCACCTGCCACAGCAGCTGAGCGGGTGAGCCTGCACTGTGCCACCTTTTCCAGAAGCCGAGACCCTTACCTACACCTCAATGTCTGCAGTAAACTAAGGTTGCCAGCCACTGCGGACTGGCACCAGGCCTCATTCATCATTGCATAGCAATACCGGCTGCCGAAGATTTCAGCTCTCATCAAGCGTCAGCATGCTTTGTGCCCCGTACAGGTGCCGCTCTGGCTGACGGCCTTGAATAAGCAACCAAACCTTCAGCCCTCATCCAGGCTAAGTGTAATCAGCCCTCTGTCAGGTTGGGTGTGCTGTGTGCAGGTGGTGGCTCTGGCAGACGGCCCTGAGCGAGCCGTAAAACGCCTGCGTGGGGCTCTGCCCGTCCTGGTGGCGGCTGACACCTGGGAGGACACTGGGGAGGATCTGGATGATACCTTCCTGCCTGACGCCGAGATCTGGAGGCGCACATCCAGTGGGGGAGCCTACAATGCAGAGGTGTGCCATGCCTGCCTGTGCAGCTTCTGTGATGATCTACCGCGCCGAGCACCATGGGGGGTGCAGGGCCGCATGGAGTCTGCAGCTTGCATGCACCTCGTGTGTCCTGCTCTAGGTGCACAAAGCGTCCATGATGCTCAGACCTGCATCGTAGTGTTCAAGAGCAGGAGTCCAGGTTCAAACTTAGTCAGGGGCCTTACTGGCTGCCATGTACAGCAGAGCAGCTGGCACAATCGAAGGTCCATTCATGTCAAGCTGCGGCCTTGACACATCAATGAGTATGTTTTGTGCATGCACAACAAGCTCTTCATGTGGCAGTGCTTGGCTGCATCATCAAGATTGGGCTGCATGAGGCAGAAGCGCTCAGCAGCTTCGAAGAACTCGACTCTGTACTCTTAGCTGAGTCATATGCAAGCAGCATGTGTGGGTTTTCTGCCTCCCCAGGTCTGACTGCTGTGGCTGCAGGATCCTAGGGCAACAGCCAACCCATACATTAGCCCAGATGGAGACCACATCTTAGATGTGAAATTCAGTGGCAGGTGCGTAGCAGAGCTGCAGGTCTTCGCAGTCCGCGCACAGAGAGCACTTTTCCGATAAACGTGTACGCTTCAGACTCAGTGTGCATTTTTACTACAGGCTGTCACTGTTTGGCGACCCAGCAGAGTACAGCAGCATTGCAGAGACTCTCGACGGCATGCCAGGCGTCAAGGCACATGGGCTGCTGGCAGGCCTGGTGCATGAGGCTGCAATATTGACATCAGCGGGCCTTACTTTCTTGCGTGTGAGAGATGCCCAAGTTGCAGAGTCATGAGCAGATATGTTGATGCTTTGACAACAGTTCAGCTATTTGCCAGATTTGGTTGACATGGTAAGCACACAAATTCTAGATGTATGCATTTCCTTTTTGAGATGCTGAGCTGTTTGAAGAGCTTCAGTGCCAACACTAGCCATGCATATACCCTGCAGCTGCCAGACGGGCTACTGGAAAGAAGTGCTGAGGGACTTGCGGATTTTCATGATGTCATCTACAATTTCGGCTGGTGTTTGAGCCTCTGCAGCAGCATATGCTTTTCAGAGCACATTTCTATTGGCCTGCCATGGCTCTACAGCCAGAGCGCGACACGTTACTGCGTATGAAGAAGACAGGGCTGCAGGAGGCAAGATGAACAGTGTATGCCTCTCACCATATCGCATACAGGAGGAGTCAACTTCCAGCAGGGCCAGCTGCGACTGCAACAAAGATGCTGGCATGAAGTGCGTGTGCGCAGCAGCCCTCTGTTGCAGCCGCTGCTCCAGCTCTTGCTGGCTGGGCTGGAGCAGGATCTGCAGCCAGCGAGCATCGTCGAGAGCAGGTGCCAAGCTACTCTGCAAATTCCTCCTGCTGGGCCTGAAGCTGCTGCTCATTGGCTTGGGGCCTTCCTGCTCTGCCAGCAAAGTGCAGCAGGAACATGCACTGCCAGTTCCAGCATGTGCAAGACCAAGACATGCCAGCACACTGCACCCACCAGGCAATCTGGAGCAATGCCAGCGATGCAGGCTCATGCGACCACCCCAGGCTTGGTACATTAGCTCTGCACCTTGTGCAGGCACTCACAAAGGCAATATCTTCAGCCAGATCGCTGCCGCTCTCGCGCCCTGTCAGGATGTCTCTGTACCGCTGCTTCAGGGCAGAGCAAGCGACCACCGCCAGCTCCTTCCTGCATCAGCTGACGCATGGCTGCACTCAGTACAGTTGATGTGCAGCGAGGCCTTATGGTGCAAGTGCTGATGCTGCAGCGCCCATCTGCATTCCTGGGAGCGCTGGTGAAGCACCACCGAACAGCTGTACTGACTGCTTCAGGCGATGGCTCAGCTTTGTCGGGCCAGGCACAGCTGACCTTGCCTTTGGAGTCGCTCATAGATCACGGCCGCCAACGCATGCAGCCAAGGGCCCCTATCCTCGTCGGTGAGGGGGGTGCCACTGTGCATCTTGTCTGCAGCAGCAGCGGCAGCATGCCTGTCAAGATTTGGTAATTTTTGCAGAGCATGCATGCGGCCAATATGTATGCAAGATTGTGCAGATACCCTAGCTGTGGCCTAAAGTTTTCAAAACGGACATGCCATGGCAGCATGAGCTTGGTTGAGGCAAGGCATCTCACCTCTAGCTTGCTGACTGTGGTAATCATCCCCTTCATGGAATGGGCATTGCAGGCGTCCTGCCAGCATCCTGCCGACTGTGCTGCACAGCACCGGGCAAACAGCAGGTTCAGCCTGCAAGCCATTTTGGCAGAGGGTGGCAGACATGCATCTGCGGTGAGGTACCTCTTGCCTGATCCCGAGACGCCGCTGATCACATATACAATCGGCGACTTGCGCTGTGAATGCAGTACTGCCCCGCGCTGGGGCTTTGCTGCTTCATGCTGTGCCGCTGGCTGCTGCATGCCACTGGCCATGCTCACTCTATACATGAAGAGGAGTTCAGCATGTGAAGGAGGCCTCAAATGTTAGCTCATGTGCAGCAAAACCTCTCTCCCGGGGGTGAGGCCAAGGGAAATGTCAAGATCTCTATTTTGGTCGCCTGCACCATTTGGATCGTTGCCGCATGCAGCAGCTTGATTGCCTCGGTAGTGCCCTGCAGGTCCAAGTCAGATCAGCTGCCTAAACGGGGGCATCTGAGCACGGAGCAGTCATGAGCGGTGCGTTCATGCCAACTCCATCTGCCCAGGCCAGCATCCAGTGTCTTGTCACTGCATCTCAGCCAGCAGCATCACAGGCACAGAGGAGGGAGGCAGTTGCTCTGGCAGATCAGGTCAGCGCTGCCATCAAGAGTGTCACAGCACAGCATGAGCGCTCAGATGGGCTGGAAGGGGGCGCTGCAGCTCCTAGAATAGCCACATTGTCGCCCTGCGCTCAGTTCTCAAGCAGGCCCACATTTGCCTGACAGCTCTGCATTTCTCCTGCTACTTTGTGTGGCACACGGATGAGTGCCTGCCTGAGCTCCAGCTGTTATCTGTTGCCTGCAGCTCAAAATCAGCGAGCCCCATGCATCCGCAGATGTTGCTGTGCAGCTCGTACAGCTGAGCAATCCAGTGGAGGTGCAGCACTTTGGGTACAGTCTGCTGCAGCACCTGGTAAGGCCTTGTGCGTACATGCTCTCTGTCACAAGCAGTGCAATCTCGGGTGCAGTGCCAACCTGCTCCAATGCATGAGCACAAAGCAGCAGGCCTGCTTCTGGATGACTCCCTTGTTATGGGCCAGGCTGTGCCTTCTGCCTAGGGGGCATGTGCCAAGGTGTCCTGACCACAACGCAGTGCAGCCAGCGCTAGCTGAATTGCTGTGGTCTCGTCTGGCCAGCTCACATCAGACAGCCGCTCAAGCTGATTATGTGGGCAGTGCAGGTGGGTCAGCGCTGGGATGAGTTCAGCACTGAAGAGCAGGCCCAGCTGGCCTCCATAAGCTTCAGCTTGCTGCAGCAAGGTCAGTCCCTAAAGATTGTACGCATGTGGGCACCGTCCTGCCGCACTGACAAAATGCAGGCGGCTTGGTGCCCATTGTGTGATGACATGCATGTTGTCCGGAGCCTGCAACTCGAAGCAGCTGCACAGCAGCTGCATTGTTTGAGACGTGTTGGCCTCAAGCTGCAGCCACGCAGGATCAGTCTCAAAATTGCTTTCCTGCCTGTGCAGTGGCTGCGGCGGCGCCTCCCTTTGTCATTCGAAGCAAGGCTGCTGTCCTTATGTCTCTGGTGGCAAAGCGGCGAGGAGCAGACACCTGGCAGGTGCTGCTGCCCGAGCTGCTGAAGACGGCAGGAGGTGGTCCCGCAGCCACTGAAATGGTGGGCAACTTGTTCTGCTCAGCGGCAGAGTTGCTGCAGCTGTGCTCAGGGCAATGGCAGCCCATCATTGGTGCGGGACTGCAGCCTTTTCAGCATGAAGTGTTGTGTACAGCTCTCCTTCATGACCATATAGCGCTGCACACATCTGAGGACGGTCCTCCTCACAGTCCATGACTCTCATCTGCTTAGATTCACGACAGGGGTGTCCCAGTGCGTTTGAGGCACATGGTGACTGTTGACTATCAAAGCAATCGCCCTGTACCTTCCTGATGCCGACCAGCACTCCTGCGGGGCATTGCGCTGCAGCTCGGTGACACACAGCTCCTGCCTCCACTGCAGGTGTGCTTGGTGCTAAACTTTGTGACGGAGGACATCACCTTCTTTGCGGATGACCTGGACGCCGAGTCCAAGCGCCAGCTGCTGGCAGCCCTGCTGGGGTCCCTGTCAGCCACGTTGCCCTTCCTGCAGCATAGCTTGGAGGGACACTTCACACAGGCAGCGGCAGCAGCACAGCAGGGGAATCAGGAGGGGGCGCGAGCGCACTCAGCCGTTGTCAGCGCTGCGCTGGGTGAGTGGGATACTTTGAAACGGCTGCTCTGACCAGCTGAGGGTTCGTTGGCTGGCTTGGGATTGGGGTGAGTCATGCCTCTCATCAGCTGCAGTGGCGCACCAGAAGGGCACGCAGCGGTTGTCAGCGCTGCGCTGGACAGATCAGTTACTCTAAAACAGGTGCTGCTGCGAGCCATCAGATTGTGACTAGTGGCTGGCATGATGTCATGGTATGCACTGCCTGCCATCAGCTGCAAAGGCACAGCAGGGGCACCAGGAGGCCGCGTGGGAGCCCTCAAGTAATTGTCACCACTGCATCGGGCGACTGAGTGACCTTGCAGGGCTTCTAAAGAGCGCATAGCGCTGGCCTTGGTGGTTGGGGGGATGCAGTAATACAAGCGGTGCTTTAGGGGAATCCAGAAGCCTTGCTGGCTTATTACATTCATGCGTGCCTTGTTTTGATGACCCCAAGATGACTATCTTCCATTTTGTCTTCTGCCAAACTTCCACTGCATCCCCTGCATGCAGGCGCCTGCTTGGCCTACGCAGAGTGGGCCCCTGTGGGGCGCATGCACAAGGCTGGCTTGCTGGAAGCCTGGTCCTACCTGCTGACTACCCCTGAGTTCCGCATGACAGCCTGCGATGTTCTGCGGCAGCTGGCTTCTCGGAGCCAGAGCAAGGTGGGGTTTCGGGCTAGACGGCTTGACAGGCCCGTGTGAGCACCAGTCTAGCATAGACCAGCTCGCTGGCAGCAAGCCAGCAGTCACCCAAAACGTGCTGTGCAGGTGTGGCAGTATGGTGCTGTGAATCCCACACAGGCTGAGCAGGCTGCCAAGAGATTTGGCAGCAAGGGCGCTTGCCGATATGACCCAGAGCCATGCCTTTCCCATGATGGATCCTGGATCCCTGCCTTTCTCTTGCTGCTTGCTGTGTGATACTCTGCCATGCCTAAGCCTGTGGACTCTTTCTTGGTACAGCTGCACAGCTGCACCCAAAAACCGCCATGAGGTGTTCCGTGCTGCCAGCTGGCTGCCCCCAGGTGCCTCTCTTTTCATCTGACATGCTGCATGCAGGCCAGTGCTGGGATGGGGACACGCATGTGCAGGAGGATAGGACTTGAGCGACCTTCAAATAGGTGCTGGGCTCAGCCAACTTCAGCTGATGTGCAGGAGGACTTTGGTAACCCTTTAATGGGTGCTAAGGATAGCCCTCGTCAACATGCTGACTGTGCAGGAGGATAGACACTTTCAGATGAGTGCTGGGCTGAGCCAATGTCAATGTTTTGATGTGCAGGAGGACTTGATCACCTTCAAACGGGTGATGGATGCGACAGGGGATGCCCTGATGCGAGCAGCCTCTGCAGTTCTGGCTGGCAGTGCTGCAGAGCTGGGGTTTGAAGGGGCCCTGGATGATTTTGGGCAGCGCCTGTGTGACAGCATGGCCATTTTTGGAGCGGCCCACTTCCACTGCTTGAGCACCCAGGAGAAGAAGACGCTGTTCCTGCAGCAGGTGGGGCGCCACGGTCTGTGGCAGGTGTGCACTCTGGTGATTCTGGGCTGCTTTCAGCAGGTGGGTTCCCCAAGACAGGGACTGTTGTGCACAACATGGGCAGCACCTGTACGACAACATGGCCATGTTTCCAGCAGCCACTGCTTGAGCAGTTACGAGCCGAAGATGCTTTTCTGCCAGCAGGCCGATGAGCCCCTGAATTTCAGTACTTCTGTCTGGGCTGCTCGTTCCCAAGCACCGAGGATTGGAGAGCCTGACTCCAGGGCAGGTGGGTTGCCTACCACTGCCTGGGCACCAAGGAGAAGGGGGCATGCCACCAAAACTTTTTTTTTGCTTTTTCTGTCTCTGTTGCATTTGGGCACAGCCTGTGCAAAGGCGCAGTCAGATTCAGGAGCAGTGATTTCCATTGCCTGATGATGCACAGGAAGAAGACTTTTGTAGCAGGTGGGCTGTTGGCTGGCTCACTGATGTCCATGCAAGTCTGCCTTCAGTGGCGGCAGCTGCATGTTTGCCACAGTGCTTGGCAGCTGACAGGAGCATGTCCTCTGTGGCAGACGCTGACATGCAGAGACGCTGCCTTGTGCAGCTGCAGCTGTTGAGATGGCTGCATGACACGCAAGCACGCAATTTGCCTTACAGCATCAAGCTTATACCTTGCTGACCAAAGGTGGCCAGTGCAGCTTTGCCAGGTGTACGCTTGAAAGGCAGTCTACACTGAGCATGACCATCCAGTCTGAGACACTGGTGCCATGCAGATGCTAGCCTTCACGCAGAACTCCTACCTGCTGCTGTCGTCCAAGGCGCTGCCACTGTGGGTGGCTCTCCTGACGGCCTCAACCCCCAGCCCCAATGGCAAGGAGGGAGGGAAGGACAAGCGGGCCCCAGACCCTGCCCACTCAGTCATCCCACTGGACTGTGTGTCAGCCCTGATGGACCTGGCTGGTGAGCCCACATGCTAATCAATGCCTGGCACTGCCAATGCATTGAGAGGCCCCGACTTGGTCTGCGCAAGGCTGCCATCAGAACTTCATGTAAGTCATCATGGACCTGGCTGGTTAGGCGCAATGTATGAAGGAAAGGGCATCTGGCTGGCCAAAGCAGTCATCTCTGCCAAATTACACGTCAAACCTGAAACTTCTGGCCGGTGAGCATGCTTGTTTAGCAATTCTTGAGGTGACATCTGTTGACTGTCATGGGTCTGCCTTGTGAGTTTGCGTTTGATGCAAGAGCTGTGAGCAGGAACCCTGGACTCTCTATCGACTCAGATGGACCTGGCTGGTGAGCCTGCTGTGTGGGGACCTCTGGCACTCTCACAAGCTGTGCTAGTGGTGTCAGCTCAGCACCTGCTGTTGGCTGGCCTGGCCAGGGCGCTGTGGCAGATGCCATGCCTTCTGCTGTTGCACTGTCATTGGACGCTGGCAGTTGAGAGGTACGGCTCCAGGTGAGTTGCTCTGCCATACCTGTGCGCATGGTCAAGCAGGGGTGCCAGGCCTGCACGGGTCCAGATGCATGACTCCTGCACGCTCAATGAGGTCAAGACTCAGAAGCCCTGGCCACTCTCCCAATGCCCTTGTCCACACGGCCACAAGAGCTTTGTTTCCAGCCTTGATTCCAGAAGGCTAGGGGGTTATTCCGAAGCTCCCCCAGACCAGTGGAAGTTGCTGCCACCTCTCCCTGCATGCGGTACAGAGTTGCACTGCTTTGCCGGCAGTGATCTGTGTGCCTGCCTGAGATCGCATGGCAGAGGTGTGTAGCTCAGTGGTTGCGCCGCAGGCTGCCGCCTCTGCTTTGAATCAAGTTTAAATGCTGCCTGCAGGCACCCAGGTGCATGGCGCCCGCGTGCCAGATGAGGACGAAGAGATCCCGCCCTTCTTTGACACATACCTTGACTACAAGGACTTCTGCGTGGGGTACCGCAGCGAGCTCAGCCAAGTCGTGCGGTTGACCTCCACCCTGCTGCCCGAGGCTGCGCTACAGGCAGCCCAGCACCGCCTGAAGACGGTGCTACAGATCTGCGGGGCGGTGGCCGGGCCCCAGCCACAGGTGGGTCTGACTTGTGGAGGCGTCGGTGTTTGCGTGAGCAGGTTGCAGCAGTGCCCATGCCAATGCCTGCGCTATGCTGAGCAACCTGGAAAGCTTCATGCTTGCGTGCTTCTCATGCCTCTTCTGCAAGCATTTGGGTGGCCCTCCACTTGGCATTTGATGCCCAACTGATTTGAATGTCTGAGTTGCTGCCCACCTTATCTTCCTGCAGGACAACCAACGGCTTTTCAAGGCGGCAACATTTTTCTTGGAGTCAGTGGTCTCGGCTGTGTCCAAGTCCCACATTGGCTGCAGGCCTGCCAGCCCCTCAGAGCCCATTGTCCTGTCCCTGGTGGGTCCAGCGTGGTCACTGTGTGCGTGCTCAAAGGCACACATCACCATCTTCTTTAGTTGCTGGGATGACATACACATGTGATGCCACACGTCCAGTCTGGTCACAGCAACACCGCAGATGCTCTTGGGGCTGAGAGCTCAGCACTCTGAGTTGACACTCGCTACATGACATCTTGTATATTATATCCCATAGCTTTATATACCCTTCAATGGGTGAATGGCTCTGCTACTCTGCTGCAGGTGGAGCAGCTGCTGCAGCTGCTGCTGGCAGCGCGCCTGGCAGACCCTGACATCCTGGAGGAGCATGCCAAGGCCTTGGAAGGGTTTGGGCACTTCCTCATCAAGCGCTCAGATTTGGTCCCCTTAGTCATTCAGAAGGTGGGCGGCCTCGGCTGGGTTTTGAATGGAAGCTTTACGTTTGAGCCTGTCGCCTCTTAGACAGCCCTGGGCATGCAGCCATGGTAACGTGAGCAGGGCTCACTCAGGTGTTGCAGCCAATGTGCTAGTGCAAGCCCGCTGGAGTCTGACTGCTGCGACTTTGTATACACGATGCTCAAGCACCCTCCCTGAACTGTGGCGTGTGGCTAGGATAGATGCCACCCAGAGTGCAGCAGCTCCTCCCCCTGCCTTTACAACCTTCCAGCCATCACATGCTGCCTGATGTGTGCTGCCCACAAGTGTGGCATGTGTGCACTGGATGAAGTCAGCCAAATCAGTGCCATGCCCCTGTGTGCAGATTTTTGAAATGTACAGCTACCAATCCCTTGAGGGCAATGCCCATGGCGCCCCGCCAGCCAAGCCATCTCCAGGCTGGAAGAAGATTTTCAACGCTCGCCAAAAGATCTCTGGGGTGAGACTCCTGCCTTGCAGGAGGGGTCTGCTGGGGCTAACTCATCTGCATGGCCTGCCGAATTGGGAGAGGTGGCCATGACACGATGCAGTCAATCCTGTGGACTCCTAATGGAAGGAGGCTGCTGCTTGTATGTGCATCTGCATACAGAGCCCTTGCCACCTGCAGGACATCTTGGCCTGGCCCGTTCTCATCCTGTGGCGGCACTGCATGCGCCTGGCACTAGTGGCACGGCCTGCGCATGCAGCTGCACATGCACATTGAGCCCTGATCACCCGCAGGGCATGGGGCTCTGACCCCTGCCTTATGACGGCACAACATGCTCCTGTCTCACAATTGGTGCACCCTTAGGATGCAGTAACAATGCTGCGTAACTGTGCCATAAGGGTTTCCAACCGCCCTAGATTTGGCAGATACATATGCTGGCTGGCAGCCTGCTGCTCCTGCACACCATGTACAGGAAGCAGGCACCTATGGCAATCTGCCCTGTGGGGACAGCTCTGCTCCCCGCACTGATGTTCCCTGCTTATTCATCAAACATCATCGACAACTCTCACGCTGACCTGCGCTCACATCTGCAGGTGCTGGTGGGGCTCGCCAAAACTTGTCCCCGTGCGCTGGCTCCCCATTTGGCCGCCATAGCCACCCGGGTGCAGGAGATGTGGCAGCAAGGCCTGCTCTGGGCAGGCGAGCGGAATGTGCTCTGTGATGGGCTGGTCATAACTGCTGGCACCGACAGCCCTTCTGTGCAGTCACAGGTGGGCTCCCAGCCTTGTTCACCTATGTTACATGTATGCCTCCTTACAGGCAGCCTGCTCCTGCCATGCATGGTAGCTTTCAGAGCCGCATTCTGCCAGATGCAGATGCTTGAAGAGTAGCATTGGGAACGCATATTCACCGACCTGATGAGCACTTGATTGAATGCTAGCACAGTGCAGCTCCCAGACTGCTTGCAGTGGTCATGTTGCGCTCTGGAGAGTTCAATGGCTACAGCTAGTTTGCTGATGTTTTATCTGTAGGCCCTCTCCTGCATAGGCTGCATTCAGGTGCAGCCCCTGACTCCACTTACGCCCACAGGTGATGGATTGGGTGGTAAGCCGCACAGACTGACTGGGGATGACCCAACAGGCAGCAGCGGGCACACGTTGAAGCTATGTTGCTGTCTGCACATGGTGGGCTGAGGGCCGCAAAGCGTGCAGCAGGCCTTCATGGCCTAAGGGTGGCTGTTCTGAGGACCTAAAGCTGCCTCTGCCTGCAGGTGCCCATGTCAATGACGTGTCGCTGGCTGCCAGCTTTGCTGGCTGTCTACTGATATGCACTGACACCCTGCTGGGGCCTGCAAGTAGTGGCCCAAGTGCAGGCGCTGAGCAGCAGGCTTTCAAGGCCTGTGGGGCTGTGCATCCGTTCTGAGGATAGCTGCCTGTGCCTGCAGGTGCCCTTGTTGCTTGCTCTTGTTGTCAGCTGCGACGCTTTCTGGCTGCGTGCTGATGCTGCACTGACGCCCTGACGCTGGCGGTGCCTGCAGGTGGTGGGTGTAATTGCTGGGCATTGTGCAGCAGGTGTATGGGGTCGTCTTTCTGAGGACTTTTAGCGGTGTGTGCCTGCAGGGGCCCATGTCTCCCCGACGGCGCTGCCGGCTGCCGTCTTTCTTTGGCTGCGTGCTGACAATGCAATGACACCCTGTCTCTGCCTGGACCTGCAGGTGGTGTGCTGGGTGCTGAGCAGCGTGAAGACTGACTGGGAGAGCCCTGAGTGGCAGCAGCGGTGGGCATCCCCTGCAGCCTTTGCCTCAACCTTTCTGGATCTGACCCAGGACGCACAGGGACAGGCAGAGGTGGGTGCTGACTGCAACGTTCTCACAAATGTGCCCGCCACTGTTCCTGTGCAATCTACATGCTGTTAGGCACCACTACCTGTGTCTGACTGAGCACTCCCGCCACACATCACCAGCGCCACCCAGTCAGTCATTTGATGCAGGATATGCAGAAGTCGCCGGCTGCTTTTCTACCATCCACACCCGACTGAGCACTGCTGTCACCTTTCACCAGCTCCACCTATTCTGATGCAGGTCCTGGACCGTGAGGGGCGGTGGCTGTTGTACCGGCATCAGCACCTGCTTGAGTGTGTCTGCCAAGCACATGCCCCCAAAATTCTCTTCCTTGCATGTCGCTCACCAGTGAGGAGCGCTGCCACTGCCTCCCGCCAGATCCACCAATTGATTTAGAAGCTAATGATATTTGATTTTAGTGCAGGTCAGAGGTCAGGAAGGACGGTGGCTGTTGTACCACCACCTGCACCTGCTGGAGCGGTGTGCCAAACGCATGCCCCGCAGCCAGCCGTTGGCCCCCGTCAGCCCTCAGGGAGCCCCAAACCTGGAGCCAGTTATGATTCCAGGAGCCCCTGGATGGCACGCGCTGAATGGCCACATCGCCTGGTTCCTGCCGCAGCTGCTGCTCATCTGCGGGTGCATGCAGAGCCTGTGGGGCCCTGAGGTGAGGCTGCCAGCAATGCCTGGCAGTAAGCAGAGGCTGTGGGCCCTTGATTTGGTGCTTTAAGCTGCTCTGCTTACGAACAGAGCCTGTGGTGCTTGGGTGTGAGGCAGCCTGTGCAGCTGTCTGTATCTCTTGGCAGCATGCAAAACCTGTGCATCCCTGAGTGAGGGCTGCAGCTGCCGTGCTCCCAATGCAGAGCCTGTGGGGGGCCGTGAGGTGAGAGCACCTGTAGCGCTTGTCAGCATGCAGACCCTGAGATAAGGCACACCGCCCTTGCTCATCAGCAGAGCCCATGGGGCTGTGAGGTAAGGCTGCTTGGCATCACCCAGCGGCATGCAGAGCCTGTGGGGCTTCAGGGTGAGTTTCCTTCAAGGCTGCCTGCATCGCTTTGCAGCATGCAGAGCCTGTGGGGGCCTGATGTGATGCTGCAGCTACCATGCTCTGCAGCAGGGCCTGTGGAGCCCTGAAGGGAAGGCGCCTGTGTGACCTGGCAGCATGCCTGATGGCCACAATGTGCTTGCCAATTTGCAGCTGTGTCCTGGTGGAGTTGCAGCAAATGCATATGTCATGCTCTGCAGACAAGCCTCTGCTTGAGGTGCAAGCAGACTCTGGACCGGTACACAATTGATCGCTAGGGCAGTGCTGGCCCCAGTGCATTCTTATAACGGCTGATGGTCAGAGCTCTCCACCGTCTGGCATGTGGCAGGCTGCCTTGTGGCAGCAGCGCCACTGCTGTCATGCGGAGCTCCTGCCCTCCAACGTGCCTGGTACATCCCCTTTTGTGTTGTGCAGTGCCAGCAATTACTGGCGCAGAAGTGCCAGCCAGCCTTCAATACCATTCGCGCAGCGTTTGACCTCGGACCCAAGGAACGGGCCGTCTACCTTAGGCAGCCGGTAAGAGCTGCTTCACAACCACACAATCTCTATCACCTTGCAAAGAGCACACTAGTTTTCCTGCTTGATGCACACAACAGTGTTGGTAAGACCATCTGGTGGGTGCTGCTCAGGGTCCTCTGTCTTCGCAAGGCGGTGCCTCAGGACACTGCTTCCCTGCAGTGTTGGGATCTTGAGCATTTCATTCTCTCAACAGTTGCAATCCATTCTTCAAGGGGAAGCCTCTGCAACACCATGGCCACCAGGGCGGCACCGGCGTCGCACCCAGGTTGGTGATGTTTAAAAACAAGTTTTTCCAATTCTCATACAGGTGCCCAAGGGCGAGAGGGGGCAGCAGCAGACTGGAGAGGAGGAGGGAGGGACCCTAGCGGGCACCAACGCTGCTGCTGTTCGCACATGGATTCGCCAGGTGCGGGCAAAGTCATAGTCTTTGATGGTGCCCCAGATCTCAGTGCCCATCCCACTGCCAGCTGTGCCAGATGGCCTGCTCCCCATCCCTGTAGGTGCAAGAATCCATCTACCAGACCCTGGGAGCGCTCTCCACACAGGTCTCGGGGTTGTACTGCTGCGAGCCGGGGCGCCAGCTGTGGGCCCCCGCCCTTCTGCGGTCATTGGAGCACGTACACCCCCAGTACCAGCGCATGATGCTGCGCCACCTCATGCTGCCCTTTGCAAAGCACTGCCCACCGCAGCACAGGTGAGGCAGACCTAAATGGCTTGACTAAGCTGGTATACACCCTTACGGACCATACATTTGTGGGGTGCTTCGAGAGATAACTGCATGCCTGGCTGCGCTGGTGGCTGCCCCATGCCACCCTTTGCCAAGCACCTCCTGTCTCGACCCTTGGCCTCGCTGACCATGCCTGCAGGGAGGACTGGCTGCTACCTGCCATGCTAGCCCTGAATCCCACATACCTGCCCATCATCATCCCAGTTTGCTCAGGCTCACATGTTTCCTGCATGGGGAGGTGGTGGCCGTCCTGCGGCCCCTGGTGCACGTGTGCTCCAGAGCCCAACTGAACAAGCTAGACTTGCCTGCTGACAGTTGACACAGTCTGTGACAGCTTCGAGGCCTGGCTGCGCTGCAGGGATGGATGGCTGCTCCCCGTCCTGCAGCCGCTGGTGCCCCACATGCTGCAGCGCCTGACAGCGGCCTGGAGCACCGTGCTCAGCAACCAGGCCCTGCGGCCCGCTCACCATGAGGGCGACCCCAATGTGAGCGCCACGGCAGAGGACTCTGAAGCAGCCAACGATGACGTGGTGATGGAGAGGCTGCTCAGGGAGCTCACCAGGGAGCACCTCACGCTGCTGGTGCAACTCCAGGAGCAGAGGCCGGCCTCGGGGGGAGGTGAGGACCCCAGCTGTCTGGTGCATGTGGCATGCTTTTGTGGTGGCAAGAAGGCTCGCTGGAGCAAGTTCAGGAACAGAGGCCGGCCCTCAAGGGCAGGGACCTGAGGCAGAGGTTCCCAGCTGTCAGCTTAAAGAGAAAAGCTATACTTGTGGCAAGTAGGCACAAAACAGCGCAGAGGCTGGCCTTCAGAGTAGGTGCGGACTCCAACTGTCTAGCTTAAGGGGAGTGCTGTCTGGGTGGCAGAAAGCCCACTGGTAGAACCTGCCGCCTGTGCAGGCGCAGGAGCAGAGGCTGCCCCTGGGGGTTTGGTGAGGCAAAGATCCCCAGCTGTCTTCTTTAGGGGAAATGCTGTGCGGCTGCAGGAACTGAGGAGGCTGGCCCTGGGTGGTTGGATGAGGCAGAGGTGTCCAGCTGTCTGCTTTGGGGGGATGCTATCTTAGTGGCATTGAAGCTTGCAGGAGCACCTCATGCTGTTCGCAGCTTGAGATGCAGAGACGGGCCCCAGGAGAGGGAAAGGTGAGGCGGGGGTTTCCAGCTGTCTGCTTCAGGCGCCATGCCGTCCTGGTGGCAGAAAAGCTCACAGAGCAGCACCTGGTTTCAGTTGTCCAGCTGCAGCAACACTGGGGGCAGGCGGAAGTTGAAGCAACTCAAGGGAAATGCTGTCTTCGTGGCAAGGAAGCCAACCTGAAAGGTCTGGACTGTCTAAGGTGCAGCTGCAACAGCAGAGGCTGGCCCTGGGCGGAGGAGAGGCAGAGGTGTGAGACACTTCCAGTACCAAACAGTCGCCCATCTGGGTTCAGGGTAAGGTTGCCTTGGTGGCGAGGGGTTCTCCAGGGAGCACTGACCCTGCTGGTGCAGCTAAAGGAGCATAGTCGACATTGGTGGTCAGTATTGTGAGTTGAAGTGGCAGGGTGCTATTTGGCAGGTTCAGCCTGCCCCAGGAGGTCAGAATTTCAGCAAGGCTGGTAGGCAACACGCAGGAGTCTGCCATGCTGCTCGTGCAGCTGCAGGAGCAGAGGCCCGGCTGGGAGGAGGTAAGGTTTAGCATCTGAACATCTGAATATGTGGTGCTTTGGCGAGGGCAGCAGCAGGAGGTGGGGCAGTGCACATGTGTATACGGGGACGTGCCAACGAGAGGGAATGATGGGCTAGGTGTGGCTCTGCTCATCTCGCAGTTTTGCTCCTGCTGAGCCTTGCCCTCTTCTGCATGCAGGCAAAGGCAAGGTAGCACTGCCGCACAGCGGCGACAGTGCCTTCACCTGGCTGTTCCGTGCGTCCACCGACACAGCCCTGACCGTGATTGCCACAGCTGCGGCCGCGCTGTGGTGGCCGGACAGCGATGTCTGCAGCAAGTCCACCGCAATTTGCAGGTCCGCTTGTGACTGCTGTGCATCTGTGCGTACATCCACCTTTCTGAAGTTTGTCATCCCTGCAAGTGACACAGCTGTGAATGCGCTGTGGCCACAACGCATTCACAGCTGTGTCATCGGATAGCAAGGTGTGCATCAAGTCCACCGCAGTCTGCATTGGTGCCCCCGACCTCGTTATCGGCGCAGGTCCTGGATGCAGTTGCCACAGCAGCAGCTGCAGTGTCATGGCCACACGTGATCTGCAGCTGGTCTGCAGTAGCCTGTACTTGTGCTGACTGTGGGACCTGCAACTAGCTGCCATGCCAACTGCTTCCTGTTGGTGCTTGCTGACTGGATGGCGCCTAGGTGCTCAATCAGAGTTCAGCAGCCTGCATTCCCTCGATACACCCTGTGAGGAATTGCTCTGCGGCGGATGTCTTTGAACAGGCTTTCTGTCAAGACACACAGCAGTCTTTGATTGGCATTGGCAGGTCAGCGCAGTGCATGTTTTCTGCGAAACTGAACGCACCGGTCCTGTGCTATGCTTCTTCTGAATTACTGCAGGGCTGTGCTGCCCCTGGCTGGGCAGGATCCCCGTCTCCAGACCTTCATTGGCACTGACATGTTGCGCGGAAGCCTTGCAGCCCTGTCAACTACCCGCAGCACAGCAGGCAGCCACCAGGGGGACGTGCTGGGTCTGATCAGGGACATCCTGGTGCAGCAGCTGGCCACGCAGCCTGGGCCCCGACAGGTCAGCCCAGAAAACCCCCTATGGAAGTGGTGTTTTGAACTTCCGCCATTTTGAGCTCATTCTGCCTGTCTGTATGCACTACCAGAATGACTGCGCTGCTGCTAAGGGATCTGGCTTTGAGGGGACGCACTGCTCCATCAGCCTATGAAAACCCTCATTGCCCCTGCTGCAGCTCATGCTTCTGGACTGCATGAGGTCAACACCCACCTGAGATGCGGGCATGTCTTTGAACTGTCTGCAGGGGCTGACGCAGATGTTCCAGTTTGCTGGCTGACTCTGCAGGGGCAACGTTCCCCTGACTTGCGTTCTGCAGGAGGTGCCGCAGCTGCTCAGAATGGCTTTCATAGTGCAGATGCATGCGAGTCCTGTCTAGATCTCTCGCAGTTGTTTGTTACATCTCTCCTTGAAGAGACATCCAGGCAAGTGCGAGGCAGCGCTTTTTTTGCTCTGTCTGCAGAGCTGCTGGGGCTGCTTAGGGTCATGCCAAGGCTGCTCAGAGTCAGCCTCGCTGCTCAAAAGAAGCAGTGTGGGGGGCTCGTCAAGATTTTGTCTCTGCAGGAGCTGCCGCGGCTGGCCAGGGAGACTCCCCAGCTCAAAAGAACACTTGCATTAACGTGAGTGGCCACAACCTCCTGTTGTCTGCAGGAGCTGCTGCGGGTGCCCAGGGTAACTCCCGCCACTCTTGCACCATACTGAGTGATCCAATTTTGGTTGTCTGCAGGAGCTGCTGCGGCTGCCCAGGGTGACTCCCCAGCTGGTGGACGAGCTGCAGAGGGGCCTGCAGGCCACTGCCAGCGACAAGGAGCAGCGCAACACAGTCAAGAAGCTCATGTCCAGAGCGGGTGAGAAGCTTTGCATCAGCTCAAGTTGTGTCAGCTGCTGTCAGCGTTTCCGCAGAGATTGTTGGGACCTCTTGAGTTGCTGAGGGCGGCTGCCGGCGAGGCCAGCTGTGGCCTGCATGACTGGTAAGTCCGCAAATTGTCAGTGTGGCGGCTGCTGTGCAGGGCCTTTCTGTATGCTGATGTCTCATACAATGTCCTGCTCGATTACAGGCTTACACTGCGCTAGCTAGTGTGCATTCATGTCTCCCCTGGTTTAGAGCCAGGGGTGCAGCAGGATGGTGTCTGTTCCTGTCATGCTGTTGTGACACGTCCGCTCCACCTCTGCTCAACATACTGATCATGCATGCAGGCTACGAGCAGCTGCGCAAGGCAGTGGAAGGTGGCTACAAGCCCATTGCCTCAGCTGCCATCCAGCTGGCAGAGCCCAGGCTGCGGGCCTTGAAGTACCAATCTGTTGACCAGCAGGGTGGAGACATGTTGCTGGTCAACATTATGGGTCATGGGGCCTGAAGCAGCAGCATCACCTGAAGGAGCAGCGTCAGCGGCAGTTAGAATGTGCAGGGATTCCGGCGCACAAGTTTATTTCATTCCCCCTCCTTCGATGTGTTTGACTGACTGACAATTTCTGCAGTGAGGACAGGCAGAGTTGATGCTTTTGTCAAAGTTTTGCATACACTAAGCAGCTGCCCTTTGAATGATCCTTTCAAATGCACCACAAATGCCAGCCGATATCTAGTCTCCAGTGGCCTCATGAGGCAGATGACCTCATGTGAGCTGCGTATGCGCAGCCAATCTGTATGCTCGAAAGCCCCGGCCCAGCATCATAGTCGCCCAACAACACGCTCCGTGGATCATACATGAGACAGACTGTCAGCACCATCTCTGACAACATTCCCTGCTGCAGAGTGGCTGCATCCTCATCAATGTAAGCAATGGAAAGTGGGACACTCTGCAGGCTGTCCTGCAGACATCCTTGGCGTTGGCTGTGTTGTCGCCCTGGTATGCACCACACTACTTGCCTGGGCTCTTGGTCTGGCGCGCAGCTACAGCCCTGGGGCTCTCCCACCACAAGTGTGTTTTGCATATGCTAGCAAACTTGCATCAAAGGTGCCAGGCAGAGTGGCGCCATTATTTTTTGTTTGAAAGCCCAGCTTTGGTCTCCCTCACAGAAGACTGTTTCTCTGCTCCAGCATGTCTGGCAGTGTCCTCCTGCATCTGATGATGGTGCTTGACATCTCTGGCCTTCAGACTGCTAGATAACAGACTGAAAGTCCCAATACAGGTCCCGACTGTTGTTAGCTGGTCCTTTGTTTCAGCAAGCTTTGTGTTGCGCAGCAACAGTGGATGGAGAGACTCCAATGACAAATGTGGATGACCATCAACAAAAATTGTAACATGAATTGTGTCGGTGCTGACCCAGAACAACCGTTTGGTGATGGCAGAAGGGCCCGGACGGCGCCGCGAGCCTAAGCGGCACGAGCTGACTTTAAGGGGAGAGAGGACCTCAGGCGGTTAACTAGCCTCCTAGGAGGTGTGGGATTCAACTACTGTGTCGGTTCCTCTTCTGGCCCACCCTGCCCGTCCGCAATCTCAGCATGACGCCACTCGCTCTGCAGAATGCGGCTACTATCATAATACAGAGGCCGCTGTGCGCCCAAAATGTTGGCTCCGGTGTTAGAGCCTGCAGCAGCAGCGGGAGGACTCCAGACTGGCTCTGCCAAGGGGCACTGTGCAGGAGCAGCAGGCCCAATCTTGGATCTGGCACTCAGCTCAGCAGCGGCAGATGGGCCGGCCTGGACGCACCTGCCCTGGCCTGCCATGTCCCTGATAGGACAGAGGCTTGCAGCTGCACCTCAGGCCATAGGCATGGGCAGGGGAGTCTGCTCAACGTGGAACGTCACGCTGGCAGAAGCAGTCAACCTGCTGGCGCCCAGCAAATTCAGCTGCAGGAGCACTGAGATAGTGGCTCCAGGTGCGCAGGCTGCGTGCGGCAGTGCCAGAGCATCGTTCCTTGTGTCTTCATTGCATGTTGTGTCCTGCAGCCAGCATCTGGCCTGGCAGCTGCTCGGCGCCGTTGGGTGCGTTGCAACAGTTGCCAGGCCAGCTGGCACGCCAAGAGTGCTGCTCCAGGTGCATGAGCCGCCTGGGGCAGTGTCTGAGTTGCTGCATGTCGGCTCACCAGCCTGGCCTGCATCTGGTTTTGCGGCTGCCGCACAGCCCCTCTGCTGCCCATCAGCTGCTAGGCCTGCTGGATCGCTGACATAGCTGCGCAGCATGCATAGCCTGTCTAAGGCCATCTTTCAGTCTTTGAGCCTGCTGCTTTCATGGGGGAGGTTGGACCATCTTGCCTGGCAGCAGCTGCATGCGACAGACTGCTCAGCATCACCTGTAGCTGGGTGGGGGGTTTGACTCAGCGTCTGGCTCCTCACTTGCTCAGCGTCACCTATCAGGCTGGGTGGTGCATGTCCCCCAGCACATTACCTAGCAGTTGCTGTACGCCATGGCTGCTCGCGTCCACCGTCCAGACTGGGTGAAGTGTTCTTCAAATGGCATGACTCTTAGTGTGCGCGGCTGGTCAGCAACATCGGTCAGCCTACAGCTTCCGTGCTTACACAGTGCGAGGCAAGCCACTGCCGAGCAGCGCTGCATGTGCACACAACCTGCTCTGCTGTTTACCTAAACGCCTGCAAAGATACTCTCAAGTAACAGTTGTGACTGTGCTAGGTGAGTACTGCGGTGAACGCTGTGGTGGGGAGGACTGTATTCCAGCAATTCGCAGCAGGCACGCAACTTAACATTAGCTGCTCCCCGCCATACAGGAGGCGTGGACTCAGACAAGGGCTGGAGCACCAGCATGCTGGCCTACCTGACACGTGAGGCCATGAAGAGCATGCCAGCTGAGCGCCACACCACGGTCAACCTATTGCTGGCCAGCTTCGCAGGCAGGCCCAGCCTGCAGGCGGCGCTGCACAGCCAGATCCAGCACCACCTGCTGCTGTGGCAGCGGTGTCTGGGGCGGCTTGTCAAGGTCAGCAGCTGTGCCCCTGCCATGCGTAAAGGGCTGCTAGCTGCAGGCCGCTCAGAGCACTCCGCCCCTGCACAGTGGTGGGCCGCTGGTGGCCCGCCTGACTGCACCCAGCCGTCCTCACTTGCTATCAGCGGCTCCCAATCCTGGGGCTATGCAGAGCAGCGCACCCCCCATGCAATAAGATGAGCTGCTTGTGGACTCAGCTCACTGCATGCCCCGTTGCTGCTCTACTTGCCATCAGCAGCTCTCTGCGTTGTGCTTGCCATCTGCGCCTCTTACCGTCTGCTGCTTGCATCCAGCAGGCTCAGTCTCAGATGAGCAACCTGCCCACGTGAAGTTGCACTGCTGACTGGCCCCCGAACCCCTGCAGGCTTGTCCCATGACGACGTGCCTAGACCTCAGCAGCTGCGCAGTGGTGGTCTCTGCCGCAGACGTGGCAGCCATGACCGGCCCCATGCCCGCCCTGGCCTCAGACAGCAGCGCCAGGGCCCCGGCAGCCCTGGAGGTGGCCGCAGGGTGCCCGACCTGGGCTGCAGCTGGCGGCAGGGAGTGGCAGCACCACCCCTGCACGCATGCCGTTATCGGGCAGGAGGTGCTCCCCCTGTCGGTCGTGGCTCTGCTGGAGCTGGTGGGGCAGCTCCCGTGCCTGAAACAGCTGCGCATCCAGATCGCTAAGGTGGGCAGGGTCGCAGCTGGGGACTAGGCTGTAACGCGACCGTGTGGTGACACTAAGATTGCTGGACCGGGTACCTTACATGAAGCAGCTGTACACTCAGAATGCCAAAAGCTGGGGGGCCACTGCTGTTGAGGGCTATCTTGACTGCTTGTATGGTGAGTCTCTATGATTGGCAGAGCAGCTCCCACATCTGAAGCAGCTGCATGTTTGGAATGTCAGGGTTGGCATCATTTGCAGCTGGTGCACTGCGCTACAGCAACACTGACAGACACATGCCCAGCCTGATTTGCTCAGGTTGCCCATGCACCTGCTTGAGGCTGGCTCGGCAGCGAGCATCACCCCCTCACGGACTCCACACGGCAAAGCCTGGTACGGCAATGGCCACTCACCAGATGGTGTCCTCCCATGCTGGAGGCCTTGCACACATGCAATGTGTAGCCTTCACTTGCTGACACCCCCATGCTCTGTCTGCAGATCACAGAGTTCAGCATTGCAGAGATCGCCGCCAGCCTGAGGGCTGCCCCCAAGCTGCCTCTGCTCAGCCTCAGCTTCATGCTGCCCAGCGCACCCTCCACCCTCAGCCACCGGCGCCACGTCTCAGGTCAGCAAGGGGTCACCTCTTGAACACGGCCCTCATTACTGCTTTCTAGGCAGAACACCTCTCCCTTTGTGGGGAGTGTGGGCCGGGGCACCTTCGACTGCTGCATGTGGTGGCGGGGAACTAGGCTGGTGGGCTCCACAAGTAGGCAGTGTGAGCTCACAACAAGCTTTGCTGGTTGCGCAGCCCACTCTGTGACTCCTCGCCCAGCAGCCACACAGCTCAGATCAATGCAAGAGCAGGCCCTGCATGTCCTGGCAGAGGATTTGGCTGTATCAGCGTTGACTGACAGGCTCTGAGTGACAGGCTGAGTGCATTAGCCCAGTGCCAGTTCATGCTCAGTTGAAGTGGGCGCTGCAGCTCATGCTGCTGCATGCAGTGGCTCAGGAATGGGCTGTTATTGGTGTAACTTCATCATGACAAACAGTGTCAGCATGAGATCCTGCAGACCTGGCAGTCTGTTCCACAACAGAGCGCAATACGACCCACTGCACCAGCCTGATGCCCCCTGTGTCTCATCCTGCAGGCTGGGCAGTCCTCCCCATGACTGACAGCGACATTCTGCAGCTGTCATGCTGCCCCGCAATGGCAAGCATCAACCTCAGCGACCACGATCAGATACAGGATGTTGGGGTGGCAGCCCTAGCTGCGCTTCCCCAGCTGCAGGCGGCGTCCATCTCAGCCACAGGAGTCACAGATGCAGGGCTCATGCTGCTGTCCGAGTCCACCAGCCTGCAGCGGCTGGACATCTCGAGGTGCGCCTTGCCTGCAAAGGTCACCCCATCGATGCCGGGGGCATCACTGGGTCCAGCTTGCTAATGAATGGGCCTGCCGCAAGATTTCAACCTGGTGCACGTGGGGTTCAAGTCCAGGTCAACTCTGCCAGTGCCTCCTACCTCCTGCTGTGTCTTGACTGCACTCCTCTTGCATGCACCTTGGAACACTTTGCCGGACATGTCAGGAGGTGCGCTGCTCATGCCTCCATTCTGCCTGCTGCTGGGCCTTACCGTTTTGCTGCTGCTGAACATGTTGAGTTGCGCTGCCTGCATGCCCATGCTGCCTGCTGCTGATTGCATGGCCTGCCACATCCCTGCATGGCAGCTTTCAGGAGCACAAGTGCTGCTGGCCCTGCTACATGGGCAGCTGCTCACAAGTGAGTCCAACAGCCAGCTGAGCTGCTTGTGTTGCCTGGCACGCAGATGGGCTGTCAAAAGTGCTGAGGCAGCTGCTCACTGCCACCTCATCAAGCACGCGCTGACTCTTTGCGGGGCTCAGCACAAGCCTAGCGGCTCTCGGTGCTGGCCCAGCGGCTCTCGGTGCTGGCAACAGGACGTCAATGTATTACGTGGTGCTGTGCAGGTGCAAGAATGTGCACGACGAGGGGTTTGCCGGCCTGGCCTCCCTGACTGGGCTGACTGCGCTGGACGTCTCAGAGTGTGCGACGCTATCTGACGTCGGCCTGGGAGCTCTGGTGGACAAACTGGTCGGCCTGCGGGAGCTCAACCTCCACGGCTGCATCCACGTCACAGATGCAGGTGAATGCAGCGTTAACAACTGGGCCTGAAGAATTGTAGAGGGCCTGTGGGCGGGGCAGAGGTGTGTGCAACATGGCGAGCATGGGACAGATTCACAAAAAATTCAGCGTAGGGTTTCTGCCTGCTGCATAGACACAGTCCCAACCCTTTTTGGGGGTACCTCCCCTGTGCCCCTTTGCGCATGTCAGTGCTGCCCCTGGTGGCTTGCAGGCTGCTGCTGCCGTCTCACTGCCTGCCCCTCCTGCGGACCTGTCTCTGCCGAGTCCGCTGCCTGCCCCTCCTGGGGACCTGTCTCTGCTGACTCCACTGCCTGCCCCCCCATGCAGGCCTGTCTCTGCTGCGCCGCTGCAGCAGCCTGAGCAGCTTGAACCTGGCTGTGTGCCGGGAGGTGACCGACGCTGGGCTGCAGGCCATCATCAAGCTGCCCTTACGCACGCTGGACCTCACCTTTGTGGACCGCGTTTCGGACAAGGGCATTTCCCTTCTGACCAGGTAGGTCACCTTAAACTTCAGCGCTGTTGCTTTTGACGCTGTCTGCCATATCCCACCCTGTTGCTGTGCATGCTGCGGCTGTTGATCTCACTGCTCTGAGGCAGTCAACGGCGGACACATGACATGTGGCAATGTGGGCCATGGCACAGAATGGTGGCCTCAGCCGCTGTGTGTGGTTGATACTGTCACTGCCTGCACTCTCCCCAAGAAAAGCCCTGATGCCTGTGGCAGCACTCAGAAAGCTTCTTGCAACTGTGTGGGATTGTCTTTCTACATAACCTCATCACTGAAGCAACACGTACACTATGCTGTTGCTTGGTGGAGAAGCTGAGCAATATGGGTGCCAGGAGCCTTAGGTGACAAGTATGCCTTTCACAGGCTGACCAGATTTTCCAGGATTTGACTCTAGCCTGCTGCTGCTCACTGGACTGTACTTCCATGCAACAGCAACTGCGTGTGAGCTGGTCGTGTGCCATGCCTGCAGGCTGACCAGCCTCCAGAACCTGACCCTGGCCTGCTGCAAGTTCACGACGGTGGGCATCAGCGACCTGGCGCGCCTGTCGGGGCTGACCCACCTGGAGCTGATGGGCTGCGTGGACGGCATCTCCAACGGCGGGCTGGACACCCTGCGCCGGGTGGGTACTGAAGATCCCGCTCACACTGGCTCATCGCACAACGTCCTGTCCAATGATTGAGAAGACCGTTAGCAGCGCTGCTTCACAGTCGGAGAGTTCGAGGGTCAAAGTACCCAACATATGACATTAATAGCTATGGCTTGGAACAGGCTCCAACGGTCATCTGGCCAGGGTGGCCCCTTCCTTTCTCCTGGCCTTGTGTGAGTGCATGGGCTCCACAACCCTGAATTGACAGTGGTCTCCCTGCAGGTGTCTGGCCTGATTAGCCTGAGCCTGGCCTTCTGCGACCGCATGGAGGACGAGGGGGTGGAGGCCCTGTCCACGCTGACCACTCTGACGGAGCTGGATCTGACCTACTGCCGAGCCGTGACTCATCGGGGGGTGGCAGCCCTGCACATGCTCACGCGGCTGCAGACGCTGAAGCTGCAGGGGTGCGGGGCGCGGGCGCCCCACATGGGATCGGGTCTGTCCGTGCTCAGGGGCATGGGGCAGCTGCAAGCGCTCACGCTGGCCGGGGCGACAGTCACGCAGGTGTTCTGCTGCCGTGTGTACTTTCCCAACTGCAGCGTTGCTGCCTTGCCACAGCAATAGCCGGCCAGGCTCAGTTGTACAGGGAGGTCCTGCACGGAGCCTCACCTGCGTGTGCCTGGTGCCCCCTGCAGGAGGGCTTGGCAGCCTTGCCAGCGCTGGCCAGCCTGACCAGCCTTAGCCTGAGCCTGTGCAAGCTGAGGGATGAGAACGTGGAGGCGCTCACCACGCTGACTGGCATGCAGCGCTTGGAGTTAGGTCAGTCCACTGATCTTGCAGCCTGCTGCCTGGTTGGATCTGGCTAGAGGACCTATCTGTACCAGCAGGGGTACTGTAGCTATGCCAGGCCTGCATGCTGATCGGCACGCAGCACTTGAAGCTGGCTCCCTGCAGTGCCTGCCACCTTCACAGGGCTGCTTCTGTTAGGAGGCATCCCTCATATGGCTGCTGAGCAAGCTTTGCTGGCCTGGATCTGCTACCAGGCCTGGACCAAACATTCTGCAGCACGCAGTTGCTCTGTCGCTCATTTGCTGGCAGATGTCTGCACCTATGCCATCTTGCAGTGCAACTTCTGGGGCGTGTCTTGCGTGCTGCAGGCGTCAGATTGCATGTAATTGGCTGCGGCTTGCTGTAAAGTCCGGCTGCGCTGCCTCCCTAGTCACGTGTCGGGCCAGGCAGTTGCAGAATGTCTGTCCATGCACCTCAGCAATGCAGGAGGCACGACCTATGCCACCTGCGCAGCCTGCAGGACTCATTGCGGCATGTGCACATTGCAGGTGGCAACCCACAGCTGACTGACGCCGCAGCTCGCCACCTCGGCAGCCTGCGCAGCCTGCGGGATTTGGACCTGTCTGGCATCCAGCTGACTGATGCGGGCCTGTGCTCCCTGAGCCAGCTGGTCTTCCTCAAGCGGCTCCAGATCACCAACTGCCCCAAGTTGACAGAGCAGGTGAGCTGACTCTGTATTTTCGCCCTGTAGCATACGATGCTGCAATCAGTTATCTCAAGCTGACAGGGCAGGTGGGCTGAGCACCCACACTCTGTGGCGGCAGTGGGCTGTGCCTACCGGCTTTTAGGGGCATGAAGCCAGTCGGGAGTAGGGCATTCAGTGTAGACAGCAAGCACAAAAGCTGCCAGCTGGCTTGCTGGGACTGCGACAGACAGCATTGCGGCAGGCAGGTACATGTGCAGGGCCTGTCAATCTGAGGTCCAAGTCAGCCCAGTGAAATGACCTTCCTGCAAGAGAGAGCTCACGACTGTCGCGCATTTGGTGCAGGGCAAGCCCTGCCCACTGCTGGCTGCTGGTCATGTGTATGATGATGTGACCTGGGTGCCGCTGACCAGCCCCCCACTGTTGAGGCAATGCCCCCTGCTTGCCCTGCAGGGAGTGGATGCCTTAGTGGGGTCCCTGCCAGGGCTGCGCACAGTCGAGATTGGTGCCACCCTGGAGGGGGCATCTGTTGTGCCTCCAGAGCTGGTGGGCCAAGCAGCCACAGCCTCCTAAGGGGTTGGAGTTGTGGAAGGACACCCCTGAAACCCAGGGAGTACCTGGACAGAGCCCCCAATGTGCCCTCTGAGGTGGTGAGCTGTTTACGCCCCAATATGTGGTGGGCCAAACACCCTCAGCTCCAGAGTCACAGGCAACAATAGGCAGTTGCAGTCTTAAAAGCAGGACCAGCATAAGGCAGGGGACGTACAGACCCTGCCTCAGTACTCTGCCAAGGGTTTTTGCCACACAGCGCACAGATCAGAGCAGGCTGTAAGGTGGGCAGCTCCTTTGTCTGCATAGGGTTCCAGACATTGCTTAGACTTTTAGAGAATGGACTTCTGGCCAGGCTGCTCGCCTGCCATGGGCACCCCAAACTTAATCACTGCTGAGATGGCACCTCTGACTCATCCTGGAATGCGCACCCCACGCATGTATCAGCCTGAATTCAGGGTACATTGCTTGGGAGAACAACGTGCCCCCCACTCTTTCCCTGTATCTCCCAAGGTAGACACCGACCTCCCATGCCAGAGACTCCTCATGATCTGGCTTCAACTGACAAGACAGTTCTGGCCCCTTTACTCATGCTGCTGCTGGCCCCTGCTCCAACAATCTTGCTTTGCTTCAAGTCGACCCCTTAGCCACGAATTACCCTTCTCTGACAGACATGAAGTGTTGTCCCTTGTGGCAAGCCAAACTAAAGCTTCACATGAATGCCCTCGAAGCAGACTGCTGTTATCACAACAAGAGCCATGACAGGAGCTCAGGGACCTGGGGTATACATACACGATGTCCTGACAAACTTCATGCATGACGGCTGTCTAAACTACATTTCTGTCGTTCCTCTTGTCAACTGCACTGCCCAGCAGTTGAGGTTGTGGCAGTATCAGTGGTCAGTGAGGTGCAGCTGGGGACAAGCGGCGCCCAGTCTGCTGCCCAGCTGAGCCTCACTTGGCGCACTGGTCTCGTGGGAATGGCTGCGCCTGTGCCCTGCCAGCCGTCTTTCTTGCATGCGCATGTCTTCCTTGCTGCAAGTGTTGTGACTCTGCTGGGCAAGGCCTGACATGCTTGCAGCTGCACCTCTTGCTGGTTGTCTGAACATACATGTCTACCTTGCCTTTAACTCCAACAAACCACAGTAGCACTGCACCTGCCTGTCCTGTGCGGATGGATGACTTCTGCCTGCAGCAGTGCCTAGCAAGCCGCACCGCAGGCTCAACAGAGTGCTGGGCATGCTATCATTTGGCACATGCATGCCATGCAGTTCTGCTTACTGACATTGCTCAAACAGCTGCTTGCAATGGGTTGGTACAGCAGGAGCAATCATTGTGTGTTCCTCTTTTTCACGAGGATGATATTGTCAGCACTGGCATCCTTGCGCCAGACTGCAGGCCCCTGAAGTCATTCACACCAAACTGTTAATCTTGTGGGGCACATGTTGCGGGTACTAGAGAGACACAGTTACATGGGACTGCGCTTCCTGGACTGCGGCAGCGGCAATTGGCCGTCTGCCTGGACCTGAGGACTCCTCAGGCTCCAACAATATTCAGAAGAGCTACAAGGGGGACTGGCGAGGGAGGCAGAGAGCACCAACACAAGCTCTTTTTTTTTTTGCCCGGCAGGGCCGGTCAAACTTCGGTCAATGGCGAAGCAAAAAGAAACGACACCACTAGACGGTGATGCTGCAGCGCAGACGCCTCAGGAGAGCCAAAGGTTCCCAGTCAGAGCAGGAGGAGGAGTCACAGAGCATGAAGCATGGCAGGCAAGGGCCATGAAGCCCTCTCAGGCCAGAAGCTGCACTGAAAAGCCACATTTGATAGTGCTAGCCCCTTCCTGTAGATCACCGCTGGGCGCAGGCCTCCAGGATTTCATGGCACAGATGGACTCGGTCAGCGCCTCCCTGAGAAGCTCTGCAGCTGGGAGCACGGAGCAGGGCGATGCAGCAGCGGAGCAGGGCGATGCAGCAGCTGAGCAGCAGGTGGGAGCTGATCTGCCTGCAGACGACAGCAGCGTGCAGCCTGCTCCTGTTGGTTCGCCTGCAAGCAGGCGCCGGGTGCCGCGAACTCCAAAACTGTCTCGCGGCAAAGCAGCGCCATTGAGCCAACAGAGCAGGCAGCGTGCGCCGCGCTGGCCGCGCCAGCAGACCTCAGCCCGCACAGGCGCTGAGGGCTCCACTTTACAGCAGGCAGCCCAGCTGCTGTGCAAGGCTGCGGCAGGTGCCCCAGTGCTGTTCGCCTGGCTCGCTGCCATGGCTGCAGCAGCAGCGGCCAAGCAGAGGAGGCTGCCGCTGCTCTGGACCCTCCTGCTGCCAGCTGCGGCCCAGGTAGCCCACCGCTGCGCCCAGCAGGCTGCGCTGCAGCGGCGGCCGGCCGAGCTATGCAGCCTGCTCATGCTGAGGAACTCGGCCATGTGGGCTGCTGCCCTGCTGGCCTGCCAGTTGCTGCTACGCCTGCCCCCGCTGCACTGGAGGGATGCAGCCCTTGCAGGGCTCAGCTCCGTTGCCCTTCCCGCAGCTCGAGTCTGCGCAGAGGGGCTGCAGCTGTGGGGCTCGAGCCTGCAGTACATCGGGCTGGCCTCTGGGGTGGCGCTGGCATGCAGACTGTACAGAGCAGCGCTGCAGGCCCCTGTCAGCATGCTCAGAGACATATTCCTGCCTGGAGTCTTCCTTGCTGCACAGATGGACATTGTTCCCGCCCGCCCTGCTTCCGTCAGCGTTCCCCACCTTAGGGTCATAACTTCAGGCGTCTCAGGCTTCTGCTTTGTCTGGCTCATGCTGGTGCCCCTGCTCTGGAGATGCTTGCACACAACTGGTTTTGACTGATCTTCTCAGAGTCCAACAGTGGCTGCACTTTTACAGCAAGCAACACTGGTGCTTTGAGCTGGGCATGGGTGCATCAATTCACTTTTGGCCTGGTAGGCCCAAGGCTGTGCAGTTGACTGGCAGAACGTTCCTCAAATATATGCTCACTTGGTCACAGATACAAAAACATAAAGCTGCGGGCATCACATCCCTTACTGTCTCAAGGCATTGTGAGACTGAGCATCATCGTCAGCAAGGTCTTTCAGCTGCCAGGCATCCTCCCATCGAATGGTGACGATGACAGGTGAGGATAATTTTCCTCCTTGGGACTGGGGCTCTGCGTCTTCAACCCACATGGGGAGCCACACATACCTGCATGGCAACTCTGACTGCTGTGCAAATCAGGAGAACAATCTGCTCAGTGGCGTTTTCAGCCAAGGGGAATACCACAATAGTCAGCGTCAATATCTGCTGGAACACCTCAAGCATCTTTGTGCTGCACACCTGGACTCAGCTAGGTTGGTGGGCTGCCATCTGTCCGCCATGAAAATGTACTGCCCTGGGTGGAAAGCAATCGGCAGGACAAAGGCGGGCTGGGACCAGAAGGTGTAGGCTGCATCTATGCTGGAGTGGCCTTGACATGGGTTGCCCAGGCTGTGCCAGGAACTCATGGGGTGGCTGCAGTTTGCACTGGCAGCCGTCAGACCATGCAGAGCAGCATGTGGGTCACGGCACCAGAGCATAGAGGCCTGATGATAAGATACCTCTCGGGGCAAGCCCTCATGCAGAATCTAGCACTGAGCGGCGAGCTGCAAGGGTGCTACGGGTGGAGGCTGGACCAGCGGCAGCATTGTTGCCCTGTGGCTGTATGAGGAGGCAGTACGAGATAAAGCAGGAATTGGTGCAGCACTGGGCAGCTCACTCTGCCCAAAACACCTCCAGGGCGTTGGGCTCCCAGCCAGTGCAGCCAGAGGTGGCCATGAGATACCACTGCAAGCCAGCAAAGCAGGTGTTCAGTGAGACACGGGCATCAGGCATGAGGTACCGCTGCAGGCCAGCGAGCAGGTCAAACAGAGACATGGATATCAGGCATGAGACACCACTGCAAGCCAGCAAAGCAGGTCAGCAGAGAGCTGGGGCTCTAGGCATGGCGCCAATAGCAGGCCAGCAGAGCAGATCAGGACTGGAACACAGGCACCAGCCACATCTGTAGCCTTCAAGGGCAAGACAGGTCTGTGGTCAGAAGACGGAGCATGGGACAACAATGAGCCACTGCAAGGTGCAAGGTGCAAGGTCATGGAACATGAGTGCAGCTCTGACGGGCGGTCTGCTTGATCAGCTCTTGCCTTGTATGTACAACAAAGATATCTCTGGTGCAGCCTTGCAGCACGTACCTGCTTGTACTTGAATATGGCGGGCGCCTCTCTGCTCTGCTGGATGAACACTCTGCAAACAGGCAGGCAGTGGTCAGGTCTCAGCAAGACGGCTGCTGCCCATGACGACTGCTGTGCACTCAAGGTGCCAAGCAGCGCTCCAGATGAGGGCCGGCTGGCTGGCGCTGTGGGTACTGACGACAGCTGCACAGTCGGGCGTCAGGCATCCAGGCAGCCAGCTTCAGCACCAGTTGGCACAGGGGCATAGGGGATGCTGATGGCAGCAGGGTCGTGCATCCAGACAGACTCCTTCAGGCCACCAGACCCCATTCCTGCAATCTTTGCAAAGCTTATTCCACAGCTACCTCTTGACGCATGGCACACATGTCTTGCTGACCTGCCTAATCAAGCTGTCTCGCACCCTGACCGGCTTTCGGCACAGCAAAGCAGAAGGCACCATCTGGCACCACAACACGCCACTTAGGTGCCAACCTCAGGGGCAAAGCAACCTGTGCAGGCAGACCCACCTGTTGTACGTGCCTTCAATGCTGAGGTAGTCCTGCAGCAAAGAACAAGCTGCTCAGGCGCTTGAGTGTCAGGTCTCCACTCTCAAGGCTTGCTCTGATGCCAGGTGCCTGCCGCAGGCCAGGGCACAGGACGGCGTTGTGCATGGCCCCATGGTCACATCAGGTCAGCATGCCGTGAGGCTAGCCAGGCCAGAGGTTGCAGAGGTTTCAGCATGCTGGCTTGGCCATGCAAACTGGTTTGTATTGGCTCTGGGCTCAACACCCACAAGAGGCGCTGCCTGCAGGGCTTGATGCAGCCTGACAGAGGTATAGCTCTGCTTGCACAAGCAGGACACCAAGCACGAGCATCTATTGACATACACAGCTTGCAAATACACTGCATATGCAACACAGCAATGGCTCACCGTACCCAGGCGGTGGATGTGCATGACTTTATTGTCCTCAGAAGAAAAGATGATATAAGCAGTGCCGTCTGTGTCCTGCACAGGCACAGCAGTACACCACTTCACGCACAGTGACCGCCTCACCACCCAGTCACAGGTTTGAGCATGCATGTAAGAGCCTGCCTGCTGCTCAGAGACCTCCACAGTGCTTCTGGCCGTCCATGCAGGGCTTGACAAAGGCTTTGGGCACAGGACTGCAGACGGGAGGCTTGCAGGCTTGCAGGCTTGTAGTAGGCCACTTAAGCCCTGCAGCTTGTCTGGACCTTCAACCCTGTGTGCAGACATTGACAGCAGCCGTGCTCTGGGCACAGCACTGCATGTGGAGCACCAGAAGCTTGGAGCAAGACCCTTCAGCCAGGCTCTGCAGCTTGACACACCACCTGACATCAGAACCCACCTTGAACACAGTGATGTCACGAGCCATTTGGCCAGAAGGCTGCAGGCTGCCCAGATAGGTGAATGGGCCAAGGGGAGAGTCTGCCACAGCCACGCCCGCAGTGGCTTTGGTATAATTAGCATTGTCGATGTGCAGCCAGAGGGCAAACTTCCCAGTGCCATCGTGGTGAATTACTTTTGGGCGCTCCAGCACCATGCTGGGTGCCAGGTCAGGATGAGACCCTCCCTTGAGTGCGAGGCCTGCAGCGAGGTGGGGTGACACAGTGGCACTGCTACACATCGGTGCTCTGCAGCTGCGTGCTCCTCCTGTGGGAGGTAAAAGCCAGAATGGCAACCTCCCTTGTGCACAAGGCCTGCAGCCAGGCAGGGTGACTGGTCCTTTGAAATTCACTCCACTGTAGCCGTGGGAGGCAAGGTCATGATCAAACCTTCTCTTGAAGTTGAGGCCTGCAGCCAGGCAGGACGACAGGTCAGCACCGCTTTTATCTGCGCTCTTGGAGCCAGCTCCTCTGGTGACAGGCAAGGTCACAATGCATCCCTATTGAAGCACAAGGCCTGCAGCCAGACAGAGCAGTACTGCCCTCGAGCCGCGCACTGCTGCTGCAGCTCATGCCTTCAGGACAGGACCCGTTCCTTGACCATGAGGCCTGCAGCTAAGTGGGAACATAGGTTGGTGCTGCCTTTGATCTGCAGTCTAATGCAGCCTGCCTCCTTGATGAGAGGCAAGGCCAAGGTGGGACCCTTCTCTCGAGCATGATGTGCCCCCAGCTGTGGGCTGCTACATGACAATAATGTGATTATTGCGAGGCTTGCAGCCAGGCAGGATGACACAGCCAGACCCCAAGTCGCGAGGCAGGGCAGGGCGGCAGAGACTGCAAGGATTTGCTGCGAAAGAAGGCAGGCATGCATAAAGCCAGGGCGCACCTCCATACTGCCAGTGCAGCAGGTCACGAGAGACATACACGCTCACGCCAATAACGTCCACTCTGGCTGTAGAGTACCTGCTCATCAAAAGTCTAACAATGAGATAGCCTGGTGCTTGAAGGTACAGCCAACACAGAGATTACAGCCGCATGGCAGATAGGTCTTGTGGCAACGCAGCCAGATAAGAAATTGAGCAGCTGCTTGGTGGGCAACTGCCGTGGCAGAAGATTGCGGCGTTCCTGGATCTCTTCTGCAGCCAGTGCTTGGAAGCTTTTTCTGGTAGCCACTTGTGTTCTTTTCTTGTCCTTGCTTGGTACAGAAGTGCCTTGCCCGTACATGCATACGATGCAGCTGCTTGCTGCACTTTGAGTCACCCATGGCCAGGCATTGGGCAGCAAGCGCATGCAAGCTGATGTCATTGCACATGCGTGTGGGCAAGTCCCCTTCCCAGCAACAAACTGGACAGATCGGGAGAAGCGGGCGCTCACCCGGGCACCCAAGGAGTGTAAGTCTTGCCTCCTCTGTTCTCGCCTGCACATGAGACCACCCACATGTCATGTTGGTCATCCTTCAATGGTCAAGTGCACGTTCAGCCCGGTCAGCCTTTCCAATCAAGGACTTTGGTGTCCTGGACGCAACTGAACTCCCAGCAGGCCTCAAAGCTGCTGCAAGACACCAAAGCAGGCCTGCCAGCCGCTATAAGTCGGCTAAAAATCCCAGCAGGCCCGAGAACTGCCACAAAGCAGCTTGCCCTTTGCCGCAGGCCTGCCAGCTGCCACTCGGTGCCTGCATATCCAACCCTGCCTTGCATTGAGCACAGTCGTGCTGGCAGAGACTCACCATACCAGTAGTAGAGCCCCTCATGCAGAAGGACGCCGCCCCCGTGAGCCTGCAGGGCTACAAAGAAGTGCTAGCAGCCGCTGAACCCAGGCTGGATGCTGCCGGCTGCCTCTCCAGCCAGGGCTGAGCACTAGTTGCTGTGCCAGTAATGCATCGAGGCTAATGTCACGTGCACAGGCTGCCAGGCACTAATGAGGGGCGTCTGAGCGACATTGTACCTGGATCAAATCTCCATCTGTATCCAGCCACACCTTTCCAGGTTCAAAGCTGTCACCTGGATTGGGCTGAGTCTGTCAGATGCTGCAGATGGCAATGTCGAATGCTGCATGCTATACAATGCAGATGTCAGGATTGCACCTGGCAGGGCACTGAATTGCTGTGCCGGTTGCTGCTGTCCTCTTGACCACAATCGAACTGCCCTTATGACACTGATCAGTGCCCAGATGCTGCTGAGCGCCAAGACAACAGTCAAAAGGTAAGGCCTCTTCACGTGATCTCTCAATCGCTGTCCCTTGTGATGCCTGCCTACATGCTGGATGACCATCGATACACCATTGCCGGGAACCTAGACAGCCAACCTGACACCTGATGCAGTCAAATCAATTATTCAAGCAGGGTTGATCAGCATGACTTGTCAGGGCCCCTGGAATCTATGAAAAGGTTATCAGGGTGCTGCACCCAGCATGCCAGCTGCAGAGTCACTCATGAGAGGCACAAGCCCTCCAGTTGGCTGCAGCTCAGCAGCCTGGCACATTCGCAAACAGAAAGACAGGGGGGCACAGCGCCTAGGAATTTGTCTCTGTGTTGCATCACAGAAGCATTATGACAAAGGACAAGCCCTGGCCTGGCGCAACCAGGGTGGCCTTTGCTGATGGCATCTCCACGGGGAAAGTGCGAGCCGAAAATCTGGCGCTGCAGATTGACAGCACTATACTCGAGCTTGGGATTCCCTTGAACTGCAAGCGCAGTACAGCATGTTCAGCTGCAGTGTTCAGAAGGCTCCAGACATGAAGGACAGGATCTGCAGTGCGCACCTGTACGTCCCCTACGTGCCTAATATGCACCTGCAGGCCGGCTTGCAGCGATGAGATCCAGGACGCAATTCAAAGCAGGGGTCTGCAGACAGTGGGCCTATCAAGCAGCTCTGGTCAGCCACAAATAAGCAGCCCCACCTCTGATATTCTGTGACTGTTTGCTATGGAAAGGCTACCATCATTTGACATGACCGGGGAATCACTCACGGCTGGATGGTCTAACCTGTACAGCAGAAGTACACAGTGGACCGCAACAGCTTGGTAACAGATCTGCCTGATTGAATGCTCACGACAGGACAAGTCGACCGGGCTTCTGGCAAGATTCACCTGACTTTCTGAGGACGCGCAATTACAGGAACAGGCGATGGTCCAGCAATGCCACCGCCCGCCTTTGATTGTGAGAGGCTGGCAAGGCCTTCAGACTGTCTGCCAGCTGTAGACAGACACGTTGCTCTCAGCATCAGCGGCCCAGCGCTGAGAATTGGTCATCGCATCAAGCACTTGTAGACTTGATGCCGACCAGCGACTCACACGATGCGCTTAGCAGCATTCAAGGAACACACTGGAGCGCAGGCAACAGTGTTCTGATCTGCTACCCACCGGGATTGCCATGTTTGTCCCCAAGCAGAGCGCTGGCAGAATTGGCAGAGGACTGTATATCGGCGTCCATGCCGGCGGACTTTCTGCAAGCAGGTCAGACAGATGTGTGGCAGTGCGAACAACTGACAGAGAACACTGACATGGCCCTGCTCTCTTGGGTTGACATCGAGGTAGATATAGCCTGCACTGAAGCAAGCTCACCGGAAGAAGCCCTGCAGACTGGCTTCGCTAGGCTCTGCCTCCAGCTCCTTGGCAGGTGCTTGAGGTGTAATGGAGACCTTCTTGCAAAGGACCTTGCACAGATGATCTTCATCCAAAGATCCCCTGTAGCAGCATACTCGCTGTTGCGCGATGAGTTGTTGGCCCTATGCGGTGGTACAAGCAAAGATGCGAGCATGGGCAAGGCAGAAAGCACATGATAGTGCCAATCACCTTGTCACAGCTGGTGGCACTAGCACTGCTGCTATGTCTGCAGTGGGCCTCCTACTGACACTCCTGATGAGCTGCACAAAAGGTTAGGCCAGAAGTGAGTGAACAGGAATGGCTAGGGCCGCCAAAATAGAGCCTGTGAACCCTAGGCAACCCTCTGCTATGATTGTCAGCACAAACACATGCTGGCCAGGCACATCCCATGACGTCGTTACAAAGCAATCTACAGGCAGCTGGGGTGCCACTGCGTGGTGCTCGAGGCTGACCTCCTTCCTGTTGGCTGCCTCAGCCATCTGGCGCTTCAGACTCTGGCTGTGAGCCAGGGGTTCCAATGATGACAGGCGGGACATCAGCGGATGCACATACTCAGCAGTGTCATGGGATACAGCCTGCAGAATAAGATGGCAGGCTGTTCTGCGCCTGGTTGGGGCTACGGCACAGATGCTGACCACATGGGCAGCACTGACATAAGCAGCACTGCAGGTTGAGTGTGTGTGTTGCAAAGCTGGCCTCCAACCTGAAGCATCAGCGGGACTCCATCCTGAGGCAGTGCAGGGCATGGCTGTCCTGTCCACTCCTCAATGGCAGCTGCCACAATGTCCAATGGAGCACAGATCTGCCCGCCATGAGCTGCAGGCACACATGTTGCACTGTCAGACTTGCAGTGAGCTGCTAGCGTATGCACAGCAGGCATACTTAGGCACCCATGGCTGTTGCTCACCCGCTCCATTACAATGCCGGGCCGCACGATTGACCAACCTGCATGGAACAAGAGCAATTCAAGGCACCAACACAGGTAGAGCAGGGCAGACAGAGTGGCACCATGTGAAACTCACGTCCCAAAGTAGTCAGCCTTGCCAGCCGTCACGTGAGGGGTGATCCTGTCCGGAACCCCCTGATACAACCCCATCTTCACACGCGGCCTGCAGAGCAGCATCTGAGACATGATGGCGCCCAGGCTGCCAGCCCGCAGTGGTGTGCTTCAGAGGCAGCCGATCGACTCAGTATCCCACAGATGTGCTTGGCAACATGTGACACAAGTAACAAGAACCCTCAGCAAACAGTACTGGTGCATCCGAACAGCTGGTATCTGACGATGACAAGTGAAGCTGCACTCACCCCAGGAACACCAGCTGCCCATTTGGGCCAACTTGTGTTTTGCAGGGCGCCATGCTGGTGACATCCTCCCCCCAGTAGACCTCCACCATGAGCTCTTGCACCTGCAGGGCATATATGCTGCGCTTGAGTTAGATGACTACCAAGCAATGGAAGCTGCAATATGTAGACAAAGAGCTGCACAGCTGCCGTCCCTTGCATTATGGCAGCATGCAGGTGGTTCAGGTGCCTCATAGGCATTCCATGCCTCAATGCCATGCTCAGGCTTGACTACACATCTTAGTGGCAATTCGTCTCCGACAAAGGCAACAGATGCTATGTTGCTCATAAATGAACGAACTGGCCAGCTGAAGAGCCTTCGTTGCACTGCTGCTACACACACTGGCAGGCCTGTCACAGCTCTACTTCAGCAGCCCTCACATCCCTCCAGCTCACCAGCAGGCAGAACTGCACAGCCTTCAGAGGCCGCTCAAAGACCAGCATGAACGTCCCCTCACTCTCCTGGCACTCGTAGCCCTCAGTCTGGCGCAGTACCCGCCGCAAGGTGTCCCGGTACAGCACCAAGATGCGGGACACAGCTATGCCATCCAGGGCCTGCAGTCAAGCAGCCTGTCATCCTGCTGGTAAGCTTTGTAGTTTTCCCCTGGGAAGCAGGGCAATGTGCGGGCAATGGACCACACACAGCTGCAAAATATATTACTAAAAACTCAGATGAGGTGCAAGTATCCCAGCCAGGCACAAAGGCTGTGGCAGAACAGGGATGCACCTGTAAGTCCAGGGTGAAGGTGGTCCACAAGGTGAGACGTGAGACATCCTCCATCATGCCGTGTGCAAGCAAGCTCAGGTGTCCAGCTGCCCACCTTCATGATCTTGAGTCCGTCCAGAGAGCAGAACACAATGGTGACACTTGGCAGGCCAGCCTCCAGCTTTGCAGAAGGGGACAGAGGCGCTGAGGCTGCTGCAGGGGCGTCCAGATATCCTGCAGGCAGCAAGGCTTGTCTCAGCATTGTTGTCAGAACACAGCCAGGAGGGCCTCAGTGGGATAACAGGTGTACCTTGATCATCTTACAAGGCAACAATACTAAAGCAGATGGCATGCTGCACCAATGCAATGCAGCAGGGCCTCAGATGTGTCAGGCCATGTTGCTCCACAAACCTGCTCACCTGGAGACAGCTGCTCTGCAGTGCTCAGCTTGGGCAGCATGCGTGCCCTCTCCTCCAGGCCGGGCACCAGGATCTGGAACAGCTGCTTGGGCTCGGGCAGGTCATGGAAGACATGCATGCCCATGTCCATGACGATGAGGCTGCCAGCCCCTGCGTCGTCCTTGTCTCCTAGGGCTGGGGCACACTAGTTGTCAGTGGGCTTGGGTTGATGCCTCACGACGCAGCTCAGGCATGGACATTGCCTCCCCTGCCAAGGCTCAGTCCGCACTGACCCTGCTACAACATGTTATCACGCTGCATTGTCTTTTTACGGATTCCAACAACAACAACAACAGGTCCAGGCTGCAGGGAACACTTGTGCATGAGGCATCGGAGACGTGGCAACGTGAGACATCACTGACCTTCCCGTTTGAGCCGTTGCCACCACTTCTTGGGCGCCTGGCGCTCGCCACTCCTCCTGCTGGTGCCCTGCTCGCTGGGCAAGTGGTCCACTTCAGTAATCCCATTCAGCCAGCCCTGAGACACGCCAAATGGTGCCCTGCAGCTCGACCAGTGTGTTTGAGCCAGCCTGCCGTCATGCTGATTCTATGGCCGATCTGGACCACGCAACAGGCTCATCTGGCAATGCATCAAGACCACTGGTCCAGGCAGTGTGCCAGCCTACATGCTAGCCATCGATGTGAGCCCATGGTGGTCAGCGCTGTGCCTGACGCCTTGGTCACTGATGGACTCCCTCCTTTGATCAATGCTGGAGCCCCTGCGCTGCTTGTGGCTAAAGCTGGGCCCCCTCACTTGATCGAAGCTGGAGGGCCTGTGCTGCTTGTGGCTGAAGCTAGTGGAAGACCTGTTGGCAGGTCTGTACCCAGCATCACTCTGTTGGCGCTGTGTACTGCAGCCAGGTGCAATGAGACTCAGGAAACCCTCTCAGCAAACAAGAGGCTAAGGCTGCACCACGCCCTCAGCGACCTGCTGTGACGTTGCAAGTGACAAGGCTAGACTGTGAAGAGGCCTTGAGAGATGCGGTGGTGCATTGAAACGTGCACGCCGCAAATGTATGTTGCACATCTGGCTGTGTGCTAATTGTGGATGCCATGGCTGCCTGGCCTGAGAACAAAGAATTCACCTCTGCAATGACCTCAGAGCTGCATAGTCTGGGTGCTTTGGCACACGCTGTAGTAGCTCCGTGAGAGTGCTATTGATACCTGCATGCCACACAATCTTATGTTGCTACACAGCATGAGCGTACGCCTGCCCAATGCTGCACAAGGTCAATGTCAATGTCAAATGGCATCACGGGCACGGCACAGCCGTCGATGCTTGTGATGAGGAAGGAAGCAGCCCCTCAGCATACAACCTTCAACCAACACGAGCACATGCAGGCTCACTTGAGAAGGTCTGACTGTCCATGATGATCTGCCCACCGGCGGGCACATCAGACAACGCTTGCAGGACCCCCACAAAATTCCCCTCATACTCCATCCTGCTGTTGTTGGAGTTGATGGTTGTTTTGTGAACAAGGCCTGTGGCCATTGCCATGCGCACTGAGAAGCCTCGGAACATGATGGCCAATGGATCTACCTGCAAGCGTCTCAGGCACTGTTTGTTGCTGTACCTCCCGTCAGCCAGGGTTGGCAGGCAGCAATCAATTCAATCAATTAGAGGGCCCCTGCCCACTAGCAGCTGTTGCGCTGGGTGCAGACGTCAGTTTGCACCACTCAGGAAACAAAGAATTTGCATGAGCAATGCAGAGCAGGCAGCACACCTCTTGCAGCCGAACAAAATTTGCAGTGGATGGCTCCTGAGCGTCCCTGGCCGAGACGTCATTGGCTGCCCTTTCTATGTGGATGGACCTGCGGCTCTGTATGCTTGCACCCTCCTCAACAGCTGTGCAGAGAAGAAACATGTCAGTCCAGAAGCTGATGCCACTGGCTGAGCCTAGAAGTGCCTTGCAAGAAATTTGAGCAGATGCTTGACAGGTATACCTCTACTCCAAGTCTCCCATGCCATATCTTGGCTCACCTGGACACTGGGACGCTGATCTCTGTGTTGATGGCATGCCAAGCTCCTCCATGTCAAAGCAGCGTATGCAGCTCTTCTCATGGTACTGCAGTGCTTCTGGCCATTTGGCTGTCAGAAGTGCCTGCAGAGTGTCACACACAATACCCAAGGTTGCCAGTCTTGCTGCCAGTGCACACCTGATATGCTGTGTGCAAGAACGCTAGGCGCGTGGGGCACCTGTCAATATTGCTGCCACATCTTATCATTGTGCCAAGCGCACCTGCTGAGTCGCAAGAGCCCATCTGACTGCATCAGCGGGCTCGTGGAAGGCCATCAGGAAAGCATCACCCTCTGCAAGTACCAGACACTGTATTGGCCAGCAAAGTTGCAGAGAAGACTTAGATCAGTGGGGGCTCAGCTTGCCTGTGGAAATCTCGTATCCGCCAAATTTCGAAAGGGTTGCACGCATGACGCGATCATGTATCTCAATGGCCTGATCCATGAGGACATGATTCCACTCCCACAGCGCAGTGCTGCCCTCCACATCTGTGGCAACCAGCGTGGCATTCTGACCAGCACCTGCATTGGTGCGCACGGTCATGCGCAGTCATGACCAGTCATGAGGGGTGTGCAGGTGCAAGGCAACAAGATGCGTTTGCTCGGCACATGGCGGTCTACATTGCTTGACTGCCTACTGCCAGGCGGGCAAGCCATCATCCTCATTGAGGCAGCAATTGTTGTACCTGGAGGCTTGATGGACTTGACAAAGTAGTTTGCATAGGTGCTCAGCTTGCCCTTGGAGCGGTGCAGGAGCACAGCCAACCCCAGGAGAAGCAACGTGAGGGGGGGAATTGCAGCTGCCAGAAGAGTGCTGAGCTGATGAGAGGGCGGGGTGAGGAGCTCGCAAGTGGCATAGTTGGTAGCCGCATCCACCATCAAGACATACCCAATATCACAGGTGCAGGACTGCAGGCAGTGAGGAAAATGTCGAGGTGGCAGGTGAAAGGCTTGGATATGATGTGTTGTCCAGGCAACAAGGAAGTGCACATAGCGTTGAAATGCTGGAAATACCTTGGCTAAGTGGCAGCATGATGAAGCACCAAGCCAGTAGCAAATAGCACACCTCATAGTTTAAGTAATTTGGAGAGAGCGAGACAATCTGTAGAAGGGGGAACATTGTGGTATTGGGGATTATTCTTGGGCACGCCATGTGGGGCATACCAGGCACATCATAAAAATTGTTGCTGCAGTGCAATGGCACAACATCAGCTCAGCATGCAGAGCAAGTTCTCAATATGGAACTAGCTCCAGTGGCATCACGCGGAGCCCCCACCTGTCCACCGACATAAGCATTGGCAGCACAGTGGTGCCAGCGGCATTAGTAGTGCCTGTCAGGTTGTTTTCTGCCGCTTGGAACTCTTGGCAGAACACAAGACTGCCATAAGAATCTGGAATGCTGCCACTACATAGACAATAGAACACCACTCAAGGGCTCAGTGACCATTGAATTGCTCACACTAGCAGGCCATTAGAGGATGACACACCTCAGCTTGTTGTCATCCAGATAGATGGTAGCCAGTGAGGTCTGCTGACTGAGGAATTCTGGAAGAGTTCCTGTGATCTGGTTGTGGCTGATGTCAAACTCCTGCAGAAGATCTTGACAACTATTAGAAAGCGCACTGTGGCATGGGGGACACATTTTGGAGGCATGGCACACCAATCCTGGTACCGCTACAAAGGAATTCTGTGTGGGTCAACCAATCCGCACCTGTAGACGTGTAGTTGCCATAGCTGACGGCAAAGGCCCGGTGAGCTGGTTGCTGCCGACCAGAAGAGTGCTCAGGAAGTGCATGCTCTCAATGGCCTGATCAATTGGCCCTGTCAACTTGTTGTCTGCCAAGTGCAAGATCTGCAAGTTGAAGAATATGAGTCAAGAAGAGTGCATGAAGTGTCAAACGCAGGAATGCAATAGGAAGACCCACCTCAACTGGTAGCCAGCCCAATTCCACAGGGATGGTTCCAGTCAACTGCAAGGCAAGGCGCAGTATCACAGAGTTGATGCAGCAGCAGAGGAGCTGCTGCAAAGGGCTCTGCCCTGAGATTGCCATGTGCGGGTGCCTGCAGTCACCTGATTCCTCCTGAGACGGACCTCAATGTTACCGCCTGCACGGCTTCAAGACAGCAGGGGTCCTGGCCAAGACTCAACCCTTGCACAGTTTGCAGAAACAATGAAGGCTACCTTCATACAGAGCAGTGTATATCCAATTGTTGTAGGGCTCGTCTGGCGGCGGAATGGTTCCGGTCAGCTGCAAAGCATGTCAATTGGGGATCAGGCTCCCCAGCAGAACATGCAGGAGACCTACAGTGAACATATTGATGCAGGCGGTGAGATTCTGACCTTGTTGTAGTTCACATTGAAAAACCAGAATGGCTCTGGGGACAGCCAGCTGGCAGGAATGGTTCCAGTCAGCCTGCACATTGCAGGGAGCCATCAGCAGGCACCTGTGCAGCACTCAACAAATGCCTGCTCTGCAGGCCCGGGGAGGCACCCACTGGTTGTGTGAAGCGCTGAAGTACGCCAAATCGTTTGCAAGATCGAAGCCTGGCACTGGCCCTGTCAGGTTATTCATGTCCTGTAGACATGAGTGAACTTGTCTGGGGACCTGTGCTTTCCAAAGAGTGCGCTTCAGTAATTCGAGCATAGACCAGCCGTCAGGAAGCTGAACCCTTAGGCTCACCACTTCAAACATGACCAGCTTGCTGGAGTTGAAGATGTTGTACGGGATGGTACCTGGCGGTGCATGGAAGGCAACTTATCAAGCATGTTCTGAAGGACACATGCGCAAAACAGCTGCCTACCTGTCAAGAAATTCTGGGCAAGATCCAGGAGCATGAGTGGTGGGCAGTTTGGGTCCTCACAAAGCCCAAGTGATGTGGGAATTGTGCCAGTGAGATGATTTTCTGCAGATGGGGGGGATGTTGTCTCAACACTCATCATCAACAAGCTGGCAGACGCTGCCCAGGAATGATGCTACTTGCCGTGCAAGTCGATGCCAATCAGATAATCGGTCAGCGCGCCCAAGGCAGCATCTGGCAATGTCCCGCTGAGGCCATTGTCAGGGAGCCGCTGCACAGCAGCCAGAGCAAAGATTGCCAGGGATGGTGCAGATATGCATGCATTCCTAGCACCCGCCAGATTCCCAGCTGCAGATGTCAACACCTGCTGGCGACGGCTTGCACCTAAGGACTTGTAGACAGCAGACGCATATCCAGCCATTGCACGCATTTGAACAGGAAGGCTTCAAGTTGCACCAGGCTGGGGTGCATGAAGTAACCTGCCTGAAGAGGTCTGTTCTGCACTTACCACATAGACCACGCTGTTATTAGCCGAGCACATCAGCTCTCCATCTGGAGTCTGTGCTGTGCCATCGGACCCGCAGCAGGTGATGCCAAACCAGCTGCAGTGCTCTGGGGTACTATCAGTGCTGATGTTGGCGCTGCCGTTGGTTGTCCACCCAGTGCTGCTGTACCACTGGGGCCCTGATGTGCTGATGTACAGCTGCTGCAGAGCCATTCGGTGTGCGTCCTGGCAGGTTGCATTGCAAGCAGCCAGCACTGCTGCAGGCCGGACCAGGCTTGCTGAGATTGCTAGGCATAGTGCTGCTACAGCTGCTTTGTGGACTGGCATTAGCTGAGCTGCATGATGTGCTGCTGTCCTGGAGCACTCCACTTGCAATGCTCACTGATGTCCCTCAAATCGCAGCCTGTCACTGTGGCACATGCATGCAGGCTTGAGTGGTCGAGGTGCACGTCGAACTGAACTTAAAGAAAGTGCAGTAAAACTGGGGATGATGAGAAACGCAAGCGAAATCTCTTCTAAGCCTTCGGAAGCCCACACGCCACTCTACAGCGTTGAAGGACGGGATAGGTTGCTGGCACTGCTCCTGGTTGTTATTGTTTTTTGGCAGCTGATCTTACACGATGAATCATTCTTTGATTGAGCAAGATAAGGGGGCAACATTGGCATGGCATGGCAGAGGGGGAGGCAGGGCATCAGCGGCTAATTTACAAGGATGTCAGAGTCTGCAGGCATCGTGACAGACAGCTCTGCAATCAGCGCCTTCTCGTGCGCAGTGAGCTGTTCCAGCTGGAGCTGAAGCAATTTATCGGGGTCTGCAGACAGCACACAGGGGGGTTTGGCGAACAGGACTGAGTGATGCTTGGGCAGGAGGTGCAAATCACTCTCACAAGGCTGCCAGCACACCAGGCCACTCACCCTGCCACGGAGCATCCAACTCAATGAGGAGGTTAACTTCCGCATTTGCCTCTGCCGTGCGCTGCTTGAAGCCCTCTGCCAGGCGCAGCAGCTCATCCACGCCAGCCACTGCAATCTGCCGCTGCAGGCTTGCCTCCGCGTCAGCGTCTGACACAAAAATGGATGGGGCCAGATCCTGCACAGGGATTGGAACAGTGGTTTGCCAAGCATTTCTGCGCAATGGCATGACGCCACGATTGACGATGTAATGAGCCAGGAGGCACATGCAGAAGATTGATACTGGCGTATAGACTTGCCCATATCATTGGCCACAGCCTCAGCAGTTGATTTGTTTGCACTGTCACAAGGTCAAAACCAAATTGAGCAGTCAGTGTCTATGCACAAGAAGGTCATTGCCCTGTCTGTCCTGGCATGTCCTGCACACCAGACTGCCAGCTGCTGGCAAGTCAGGCATGCTAGATCTGCCACGCACCCGCCGCCTCTTGCCGCCCCTGTTGCCAGTGGTTCCGCCCTTCCGCCTGGTGGCCGCCTCAGAGGCTGGGGTGACCAGGCGCACATCTGCCTTGCCTGCCAGGCGGTACCCATTGGCACTCTCCTCATTCTCCACCATGTTGCTGCAGCAGGGGAGCACCACAGCCTCAAAGGGCCACACAGAAAGAAGCAATCAGCCTCTTGCTGCTAGTAGCAGCAGGGCTAAAATGGAGCCCCACAGGGGCGCCAGCAGTCAAGCACTCACAGATGATAGTGACTCTGCGGCAGTGAGCAACTTGCTGAAGCACGGCAAGATCAGAGCTGTAAAAGTTCGCAGAATGCTGTATGTAGCCCCTGGCTGATGCTGGCATATTCAAACCAGCCACTGGAAGCAGCCAAGAGAACATGTAGGACAGCAGAGTGGTAGCTGTAGCTCTGCCTGTGCAGGCTACGCTTGATTACTGTGCACAGGTGCTCTGCACAACATCATGCACATCATATGCATGCCTGTTGCTGCCAGTTCAGCGCCTCAGCTGCTGAGCATTTTGGCCCAACAGAAAGTGCACGGGACTGCCTGCCGGCGCCTGAGGCCATCCCAATGCACGGATCTCCCCAAATGTATGCCCCTCACATGTGTGACACGGCCAGGTCAGCAGCATAGCCGGTCGGCGGAGGCACTGGGCTGATATCAACTGTCAGCCTAGACTCTTGCCAGCGTGCCACTGAAGGGGTTTGCCAGCCAGCTTGAATACTGGAGGGTGTTAGGCTGCCGGGTCAGCAACATGCTTCTGCAGCAGGTGCACTGGATCAATGCACTGGACCTGTGAGACCGCACCTGAGGCGCACCCACTCCCACTCCTCATGGGCTGTGTTCATGTAGTAGATGATGCACAGCTCATCAGCCTCGCGGTTATAGTCTGTGATGATGCCCTTGATCCACCTGTGCCCCTCATCTGGCCAGAAGCGCCTGCAGGTTGGGATGTAGTACCTGTTAGTGTGCTGCAGGTCAGCCGGGCAGCCCACAAACTGCAATCTGTTGCCTAAGCTGTGCACAAGCATCGTCCATGAAACAACCGTCAGGCCGGATGCCACCTGCTTTGCACCACCAGACTGAAGATGCACATCCCATGCATGATCAGCTCCTATACCTGCTTCCTCCACATCTCCATTGCCGATGCAATCAGGGCTGCGCCCACAGGCCTGGCGGCCTCTTGCTCTGGCAGCAAGGGCTGGCTGGCCTGCCCTGCTGTCATGGTTCCATAGAAGCAAGACTCACAGGATCGCCAGCTTTGACAGCCACTGGCGCTGCCTTCTGCTCTGGCGACAGGGGCTACTTGGCTGGCAGCTGTGCATCAGCTCAAGATCAGTGACTCACCAGATTTCGTGCATGATCAGGTCATGAACCTGCTCCTCCTCATCCTTTGCAGCCGCTGGCGCCGCTGCTGCTGCAGCTGCCGAAGGAGCGGCAGCAAGCACGGGCTCTGGTTTAGGCGCAGGTACATCCCTCTTGGGCGCTGAGGGAACGGGGAAGCTGATGTCGCTTGAGATGAGCTTTGCCATGTTGTTGGCGCGGGCTGCCCGGCGCTGCTTGGTGTCCCTGCAGCACGGAGGTACCTCTGTTGACACTGCATGCCACAAGGCCACAAAGCAGGGCCCAGCCCCAGAGGCTAGAGTATTGGCGCAGCTGCCTGCTGCTGCTTGGCAGCCCTGCAGCATGCAGTCAACTGTACGATGGAGCTCTGAAAAGCCACAAGAGGCCCAATGAAATCTATTGGTGCTATGTTCAAGCAGGCTGCCTGCCGCTGCCTGCCTTACTCCTGGCACAGCCATTCATACTGCTGGCAGTTTGTATGTCAGGCGCAAACGCACAATGGGCAGTTGTTCGACGGGTGTGTGCCCTGCAGCAGCATGCTCAGCAAGGTTGCATAGGCGCCACGTGACGCTGCCACAAGAGACAGATGTGAAAGCAGTGTCTGGGCTGCTGCTTGCCCTTCCTGCGTGCAGGTGCACACTGCTCGCATGCCACATGATGGTGCCACCATAGCCACTTCTCCTTATTGTAGCACGGCCCTCCATGGGCATACAGTGCCCTCAGGCCGCCACAGCATCAGCAGAGCACCAGCCAGAGCACATTGTTGTGGCCCTGCTCCTTACAGAAGCCAAACATGATTAGATCATGAGCAGCACTCAACAAGGCTATTAGGCAGGCTGACCTGCCACCACCCGCCTTGGGCTTTGCAACACCCCCATCTGCAGCCAGGGCAGCAGCTGCAGAGGCCCTGCGGCTGGCTGCTGCAGCGGCACGTCCTGTGGCTGCTGGCGGCGCAGAGTTTGGGGCTGCCGGGCTGGGGCCCCGGCTGGCACGCTGGCCCTTGATTGCATCCCTGCAGCACCGGCAGGCTGCTTGAAGGGACACTGTTGGTATAGGATCAAACAACTGAGGCTTGTGCGGCTTTGGCTCAGTGCTGTGACTCATGTCGCTGGGCTGATCATGATGCGGCAATGCATCCCGTTGTTTCCGAACAGGTGCAAATGGGGCGCCCTATCAAAGTGGGCGCCTCGGCAGAGGATGGCCACTGCCAAGGAGCGCAGGCCCTCTCAGAGTTGCCATCTCACCTCAAGGCTTTGAACTCCTCATCTTGGCTCATGGCCATGAGGCACTCCTGCAGCAGGCAGATGGCACATCAAGGCACATCCTGGCACAGAATTATCTCTCAGCAACAGACTACAAATCCCTGCTCTAAGCCGAAACGTCGAACCCCCGCCCGCTCCCCATAATGGCTAGAACAACAACTTACTGTGTGTGCAAATAAGCGTACCTGGAATTTTTCAAGGAGCCCAGTGTCAAACAGCTGCTGCCAGCCACTTGATCTGGTTCACAACCTCATGCAGAAGCTACTCTTACTGCCGAGCAATTGCAGGGAGGGAAATTGCTTGAACATCTTGCACTTAGGCATGCAGAGTGGTACAGTGCAGAGACTGCTCTCACATGATTCTGCGCATCTGTGATGCCCAGTGTCGATCGCAGCTCTGTCAGGAGCTTGTCCTGCTCCTGCAGCAGCAGCAAGCTCAAAGTTGCAGCACAGAACCTTTGCAGCAAGCAGCGCTGCGCTTCAGGTGCAGCTCCACAGGAAGCTGAGCTTGTAAAACAACATGTCTGCTTGTGTATCCCCTGCAGGCCAGTGAGCAGCAGACACAGGGAAGGGAAACGTGTCAAGTCAAGGTCACCTGCGGGCAAGCAGGTTTGCAGGGGCGAGCAGGGAATTACCTGAGTCAGGCCCTGAGCGTACATGGCCTTCATCACCGCCGAGTAAGCATCCACCTGTGCCTGTGACATCTTCGCCACCCCCTTGACACAATGCCTCCTGAGGTCTGGGTCCTGCTCAGCCCTATCTGCTGTGCTTCTGCAGGGCCTCTGCTAGTGCACACAGGCAAGATGTTGCCTGCAGAGCTTCTTGCTGTGTCCAGAAAGATCAAGTGCTGCTCTCGGGGTGACTGGCGCTTGCCAGGTGCTTGGTAAGCAGATGCTCTGGCACAACAGGAGCTTCTGCTGCCCATGGAAATCTAAATTCTAGGGCTTTCTAGGGTGCATGTCCAGCATTTGTGATCTGTAAACTGTTCCCCCTCGCCAGCAGCTTCAGGGGTCAGAAGCGTTTTCAATTTGCCGATCGAGCATCATGGCAAGGATCCCGCGCAATTGTTTGATGTGAGCCTATTGCCCATGCATGCTATCTGCTGAGCTGCAGGCAGAAGACCGTGTCCTGAACTTCCTCAAGCAGAACAACAGGCCGTACAATGTGCAGGTCAAAATCGCTTTGCCCTCCCCGACATCTGGATCAGTGCAAAGTGGCTTCAAGTTGTGTGTCCTTTGTGCTGCAGAATGTGTGTGATCACTTAGCACAGGTGTGGCTCATACATGCAAGCTACCATGCACGCATGTTGGAGGTGTGCTATGCTGCATGGTGGCGCCCCCCATGCAGTTTGGTGTGAAGAAGTCTCAAGTTACCAAAGCCCTGGATGCCCTGGCAGAGGCCAACAAGATCATCTGCAAGGTCAGCCTTGGTGCATCTGCAGCTGCAGCTGAGCACCAGCCCTTTGCACACTGTGCAGGGTGTGGCACATGTTTGCAGAGGCTGGCAACAGTCCAGGCATGCAGCTGCCTTGCTGACCTGCAGGAGTTTGGAAAGACAAAGATTTACATGCCCTTGCAAGATGCAGGGCCTTCCCTCAGCAAAGTGGTGAGATTAGCTACATTCCCAGCATGGTGGAATCGCCATCTGAAAGCAGCAGTGATGCTCCAGGAGGCACCATGCCTTCAGCTGCTCTGGTGCTGCATATATCTCTCTCCTCACCCAGATGCTGCAGCTGCGCAACAGCTGCAGTGTCGCCGCGTGGCGGCAAGTCTGTGCCGGGCAGAAGCAAAGACCCTGCCATCCAGGAAGCAGTCCCAGTGGCAGTGTGGCAAAGTGCACTGTGAACACCCTTGGGCAGCCCGTCTCCAGGAAACATTCATTCTGATCTTTGCAGCCGCCTTGCAGGACATGGATGCCAGGCAGAAAAGCATCACACAGCTAACAGAGAAGGTGAAGGAGACAGGCGAGACAGTGAGACAGCTGCAGACAGGTGAGCCATGCAATGAAGGTGAGTGCCAGCTTCTTGCAGCTGCCCTGGTTCCGGTTGCACATGCTCATGGCTGCTGCAAGAATTTTATGAAGTGGGCTGCTCCAGCTGACTGCTGGCCATGTCAGCCTGGTTTGCCAGCCAGCGTATGGGCAGAGCAGTGCACTCATCTGGCCCTGGGAGAGTGGCCTCAATCAAGGCAGCAATTGGTGAGCTGGCAACAGCATGTTCACAGCAGCAGGGCTGATCATGTCTCTGCCCTCATAGCCAAGGCAGACTGCATGCGCAAGCTGCGTGGCCAGACCACACAAGCTGCCTAGCTCATCTTGCTGTTATAGTCCAGTTTTGCAGTTGCAAAGCTGAGATAAGCACTCTGTACGACATGGCAGCTAGCTCTAGTAGTATCAAGTCCCGCAAACCATCAGCCACAACCAAGGCCTGTCCGCACTGACCACCAGGTCTGCAGCCTGCAAGAGGTTGCTGTCAGCAGAGGAGCTGCAGGCTTCCTGCTTATCCCATCAGGCAGAGGACCAGCCCAGCAGAAGAGCTGTAGATTACCTGCTCATCCAGTCAGGCAGTTGTAAACACCTACGTGACCTGGTGTGCTCCATATCCTGTGTGTGTTGCAGGCCCTGCAGAGTCAATGTCAGCTGAAACAGGTTTTTGCTCCCATTGAGCCAAGGCCTGTCCGCAGCTGCCCTGCAGAGCTGCAGGCCAAGCAGAGTACCAGGCAGAGTGTGCTGTCAGTGGAGGACCTAAGACTCCTCCACCTGTACGGCACAGGCACTTGCCAACATTCCCAAGTCCTGCTGCCCTGCAGAGCTGCAGGCCCTGCAGAGCGCTCTGTCAGCAGAGGAGCTCCAGGCCAAGGGGGAGCAGCTGCAGACGCAGCTGGCTGTCAAGCAGGCCAAGCTGGCTGCCCTCAAGTCCGGGAAGGACCTGGTCACCCGAGAGCAGAGCGACAAAGTGGAGAAGGTGGGGCAAAGTGCTGGCGAGGCCTGTTGTGGTACAGATGAGGACGACAGTGGCTGTGCGGCAGCCGCCTGCCGCAGGAAGCCTGCCACTCCTGTGACAGCTGTTGCTGCAGGCAGCCCTGGGACACTGTCTTCATAAAGATTCCTGCGGGGGCCCTGGGCTGCCTGCAGCCTGCCATTCTGGGACCATCAAGCAAGTGATGTGACAAACTAGAGAATGTAGGCCAGCTCTAAGCACCACTGCTGGAAGTGTGGTGCCCAAAGCACATCTTGCAAATCATGGTGCCTGTCAAGTAAGCAGCGCTGGCCTGCCACTGCTTCGTCAAAGTCTTGGCATTGTGGTACCCACAGCATAAGAGGCATGAGCCATGTCCCAGTGGCAGTCCTGCTTTGACAGAGATTCTTAGCGAGGCAGCACACAAAGGGGGACAGCCTCTTTGAGTGCATGCACCCTTTACTGGCCTGCCTGTCTGTGGCTGCTGTGCCCCTGCAGCAGTGGCTGATTGCGGCCCGCTGAGACATGCACATGTTATGCATGCAATGCTTGGACTTGGTTTGCAGGGGTTCCAGAGGTACATGGAGGCCTGGAGCAAGCGGAAAAGGGTGTTCAAGGACATCTGGTGCGTGCAACCTCATCTGCTGTCTTGTAGAATACGCTTTGCGAGCATCGCTATCCCCCTCAACTTGCGGATGCAAAGACATGAGCTGCTTCAGCTGCTGTCAGTGGATGCGGAACATTGCTGAATTAATCGCATTCCTAATCTGCTGCCAGGGATGCCATGTCAGAGAACATGGAGGGCAACGATGCTGGCCACTTTGAGGAGGCAGGCGTCCTGACAGATGAGGCGGCAGGCTTCTCCTATAAGCTTTATGCTAACCTGCTTAATACTGCTAGCAAAAAGCGCAGAATATAAAGGCGTAGACCACCACATTGCTATTCTCTGACTGACTCTTGCACTGAATGACCACTGGTGTCCCTTTGAGTCCCTCATATGCATGCCAGAACAATACCAGCAGGTGCAGGAGAATGTGTGACGAGCATTGACTGACTCTTGAAGTCTAGCAGGCCAGTGGATCTGAGGCCAGCTATGTGGTCGTTTTTGTGGTCTACTGTTCTTCTGTATCGGATCCAGACTCATCAGTACCTGTCTCTTCACTGTCATACTCCTCCTGTTCCTCTTCCTCCTCAACATCTGAGCCGTCCTCAGGCTTGTCCTCGGGCTCGTTTTCTGCAGTGCACGAGAAGTTTCCTTGAGACCGAGCACTCTCTGGACAGGCTGCGCCTCTGACAGCCCGCCTGAGGAAGGGAGTAGAGGATGCCTGCACATGCAGCAGCTGACAGGGGCTCAAACTCAGTGTGCCACTGTTTTCACACTAGCAATACTGGATCAGCTCCGTCATGCCAGGAAGCACTGGCTGTACATGTACAGACAAAGAAACCCACCTGCAATCTCCTCTCCTACAGCAGCGCCTGGCTTGCGCGTCTGCTGCCTGACGGTTGCCAGGTTCATTTCGCTCGTCTTGAAGGTGACGGGCACTGCCAGGTCGCTGCCTATCCAGCAGTCTGCAGGTGGAATGAATAAGCGTAACTCTGCACCAGATCCTGTGGTAAGCAGGCACTGTTCAGGTGAGGCATGCAGGCCTGCACGCTCATGCTCAGACAAGTCAGGACTGCTGCAGTGCATAGCACCGCTCCTCAGCTCAAAAGCTCAGTGTGACAGAACACACAGCTGCAGGCTATGCCCAGACCCCAGACAGCAGTGAATACACATCATGGCCCACTTAAGTTGCCACATGTCCACCTGATGTAATTGTTGGAGGCGGCAGGTCCCAGGCTTTTGAAGCCCCTCAGACACGATTGCAGATAGCAAACAGCCCCTAGCACGTCTGTCCAACATCATTCACAGACACTGCATGACATAAGTTCCCAGGTGTGGGGGTCCATGAAGCTGGAGCCATAGCACCCCAGACAGCACAAAAGCCCCAGCGCAACCTCCTGGCACAGATCTGCTGGCTCATTTTTGTTGAGTCAGCCCACCTGACATGACATAGAGCTGCAGGCTGTACTTCCCAGGCTTTGGCGCCTTGAAGCGCAGCTGCACTAGCTGCCCTGAACTGCGTTGCCCCTTGCCCTTCCTGCCCGCCTTGCCCTGTAAACTGCTGTCGCTGCCCTCTGCGTCCGTCCCCTCCCAGAGGGCCAGCACATCTGAGTTCTTCTCCAAGATGGGCTTCTGATCCCCTGCAGACACAGCAGCAGGCCTAAAACTAGATCACCTGTAGCAGGCCAGCAGGCAACAGCCTGGCCCAGAGGGTATGCCCTTGAGACCTCTTCCGCGCCAGTGGTGACGTCTCATGTGCCACTGCACGCCTTGCCCCGCCTCTGCTGCTGTCAGAGCTTCATCACAGGTCTGAGGTGTCAAGACAAGCTGGCGGCACAGGGTGTGCCCACCTGAAGCCTTACCTGTGCCACTCGAAACAGCACAGGGCCATGCCTTGACCTGCTGCTGCCACAGCTGTGCGCTCAGGGTTCACTGAGTTCTCTCTCTGCCTGTGCCGCTCACAAGGACTCAGGGCCCTAACTCCAACCTGCCGCTCCCCCGAGCTGTGCACCCTGTGCACATGGAGGATCTGGCACAAGCCTACGCACTTGACGGCTCGGCAGCGCCGTTGGCAGTGCCCCGCGCGCCATTGCGGGCCTTGCCCTGCCCCTGCTGCTGCCACAGCTCTGCCCCTGCCGCCTCAGCCTCTGCCAGGGTGACCAGCTGGCTGGCCCACACTGCGTTGCTGGCGGGGTCGCAAAGCAGGAAGTACCACTTTTCATGCTTCACGCCGGGGAAGTCCACGGCAAAGGTCTGCACCTGGGTAGCTGTGCTGGGTGGTGGACCTGCATGGTCAAAGGTTTGGCCTCACACAGCACCCAGCTGCAACTGCGAGAGCTCTGCAAAGATTGTGGGAGACAATGCTAAAAGATGACAAACCCAAAATGCACCATGCAAAGCATGAGCGCTCAGCTGTGGGGGAAGGCACTGCAACAGGGCTGTGCACACAGCAGCAAGCTGGGCATGCTGATCTGCCTGCTGGCTAGCCAGAGCAATGTCATTGCCGCTCTGCAGCAGCATATCTGTTGGCCCGTCCATCACTCTCTGGCCCATTAACTCACCTGACAACATGAGGGCCAGGCGCGTGAGCACCATCCACACATTGTGCGTCAGTGGCCAGCCTTGCAAGTGCTGCTCATCCAAAGCATGGCCAGCACCAAGAAAAGTGGCCTACGTGTGGGTCAGACACACAAGTTAAGGGTCTGTCTTAGTGGGCCCCACCCCACGACCTAGCGCACCTGACGACATGTGGGCCAGGCGTGTGAGCACCGTCCACACGTTGAGCGTGACAAAGTCCTGCTCCAGGATCTCTGCCCCAGGATCCTCTCCCTCCACCAGGCAGCGCGCCTTGACCCGCACCGCTGGCACGGCCATCAGAGTCGTGTCAACGTCATCGATCTGGGACGTCGTCAGGCCTGCAGGGCATGGGAGAGAGATTCAGGTGATTCCTTGGCACAGCATCAGGATGCAGCAAAGCACTGCTGTCATGGTCAGCAGCATCGTCCACAGAGTCAATCTGGGACGCCGTCAAGTCGAGAGAGAAAGCTCCGCTTTGAGCACACCGCCTGCTGAGCCTCTACCAGGCCCCTTCCCAACCGCCCTGTAGGCGCAACAACATCCAGTAGGTAGCACAGCAGGCAGACACAGCAGCGGCAGCTTTGAGCCTTTGAAGGCTGGACCTTCACCTGCTGACTGTAGCGCCTGCAAGCGGGCAATCGAGTCCATGCCCATGAGGTCGCTCAGCTGCTTGACGCCGCTGCGGGACAGCTTCTTGAGCAGCCCCGCATCCACGTGGGGCAGCTGAAGCATGGGGGACAGGGGGTCTGAAGTTGCCTGCAGACCAGAAAACATATCTTGAGCAATGTTGTGATTCATCTGAAGCATGGCACCAGAAGAGGGGTTCAACCGAGGCCCCAAAGCTTGAGGCCAGCAAGCTCAGGCCCTGCAAAAGAATGCTGTGGGTGTGCGGGCATGTGAGTGTGCAGGTCAGCAGCTTGTCAAGCATGGCCTCCATGATCCAGCGCCAAATTTCCCACAAACTGCAAGCCCTACCGCAGTCTGCCCATGCAGCACCTGTGAGAGCCTGTGCAGCCAGAAGCCAGGCAATGCCCGGCCCTGCAGGAGCCTGTCCATGCAGCACCTGTGAGCGCAAAGCTGAACCAAACAGCTGCTGTTACGGCGGACAGTCAGAAGGCGACGATTGAAACAGCTCCAAATGGTCTGAAGCCAAGAACACTTGCTTTTGAGTATACAAGGAGTAGTACTTGCGGCCAGAAGCCAGGCATGCCAGCTCACCTTGCCCACGCTGGACCTGCGTGCGCTCATGGGCACAGCCCGCGTGATGCACTGCGACAGCTCGATCGAGCTCTTGCCTGGCTCCAGCCAGCCGGTCCCCGCCTGTGTCCTGGGCACCTGCAGGCGGCAAATCATTGCACACCTCAGCAGGCAGCATGAGTGCAGCACCCCAAGTGCTAGTGGCTTCTGAACACCAGGCTGCAGAATAGCAGCTGGCTGCTTCCGCACCGGCATCTTGCAACCTTGCTTGGCAGCATCCCAAGCCCTGGCTGCTGTCCAGCAGGCTCTCACTTGGGCAGCTGGCTGCAGCAGCGCTGATATGCCTCATCCTTGCCTGGCAGCAGCAACTGCGTTGTCCACAGATTGCTCCTGTGCACAAAGCTGGACACCCTTTCCCAGGGACTTGATTCCCAGCCCTTGACAGGCAGTCTATCAATACAATCTGCCTGACTGAAGCAGAGCCAACCAGGTAATCAACCATGAGCAGGCCAAACACCTGTGCATCCTCAATCCCAGACCCAGCACCATGCCCATGCGCACACACCCATGCACAGCCGGTCCCCAAAGAAGTGCATTCCTCACACGAGACAACCATAAAAGAAGGCTATGCCGCCCACCTGGGCCACCTTGAACAGCTCCTCCAGCAGGATTGGGCACTTGCCCAGCACAAACTGCAGGTCCTTCTGCAGGGCCTCAGGTATGGGCTCCCGCGCCAGGTGAGCCAGTAGGAGCATGTGCACCTTGACAACGCTGGTGCGCCGCTTCCAGAAGGTAGCCTTGTCCTGCAGGGAAAGGAGTTTGAGAGCAGATAACGGCAGGGTTGTTGATGAGTGGCTCTCGTCTGGAGGGCATGAATGGCAAGAGGCACTTCTGAAGAGAGGGTGCACTGCTTCAAGGAGTTGGCTTGTCCTGGATAGAGTCACAGCACTAAACTTCAGTGCCTACCACCAAGGGTGAGCTTGTCCTGCAGGGGCCAGAGCACTGCAGGTCTTGTGTTTCAAGCAGGTAGCCTGTGTGGTCATTCAGAGCCCTGCGCCACAAGAGGGCGCAATATCTGGGAGGTTTGAGCAGCAACGACCAAGATTGTGGTGTGGGCGCGCCACTTCCAGAAGGTGGCTTCATAGCATCAGGGGGCAGCCCACAGACGTGTGAGCGCTTTGTGGTGGCGAGCAGGGTGCTAGCTAGTGGTCCGTGGTTGACATGTGATGGCTGCCTTGAGACAGGGCCCGACGCGGGTCCCCAGGCTGCCTCTTCAGGGCTGCCCACCTCAGACACACAAGCGAACACAAAAATGAGCTGGAGGTCAGGAGCAGTAGCTGCAGGGTGACCAACACAGCATGACACAGGCTGCCTCTTGAGCGGTGCTGGTGGGCAGAGAGGTGGGCGGTCCAGGACAGGCACACAACCAAACTCTGGACCAACCTTGAGCCCAGGCTGCAGCCCAGAGGTGGCCGTCTGCAGCGCGGCAAGGGCTGCGTCCTGCCTGGCTCAGTCAGGCCCCACCAAGGTACAGCTGCACAGCGGCCGAGTGTAGGCCCACGAGCACCCACCTTGAGCTCAGGGTGCAGCCGCAGGGTGGCTGACCGCAGCGTGGCAAAGGCTGCCTCCTGGGTTGCGCTGGTGGGGAGGGTGATGAACTCCATGGCGCAGACGAGGGTGTCAGGGATCTTGGCCAGGCTCTGCTGCTCCTTGATGCCCAGCTTGGGGGAGAAGAAGATCTCGATGGTCTCCTGCATTTGTTTGAAGCACCAAGACCTCAGCAGACATGCTGCTGGCACATGCCAAAGCTGATGCTGCATTGTGTTGTCCAGATGGGACAGGAGATGCAGTTCAAAAGCGTCCTGCAGCACGGCTTTAAAGGACATCTAACAAAGCACAAGTAGTGCCTCGAGCACAGTTTGGCAGCCGCCAATTGTCACAAACAGATTGTGACGAACAACAGCCAGCCCAGGGCGCAGGCGGATGCTGTCAGGCGTCCGCCAGCTAGCAGCAACCCCAACTTCAGCATTGAAGACCACTGGGTCACACAGCATTGTCTACAGGCGCTGGCAGCAATGCTGCAGCGATCTCATTCACACAATGCATCCCATCTGGGTGCAAGACCTGATGAAACCAAACTGCACCTGCATCAGGTTGTTGGGCCCCGCGAAGCGGTTGCTGCGCAGGAGGTAGCAGCTGGCAAAGGCCAGGGGGAGGAGGATGCCAATGCCCACGAGGCCTGCAGGGCAATGTGTTGAAGATGCATTCAGAGCTTGGATAGGCCTCCCAGAGCGCTTGCATCATGGGTGGCCAGCCTGTGCTTGTCACATGTCCAGCGCGACTCAGGAGGCTCACATTGGGTATCTAAGCTGCTGAGGTGCAATTCAGCTTGCAGCTTCTCTGCCTTTAGTGGCCAGCCATCAGCCGTGCCCCAGCCAGTGGCACGCCCAACACCCCCAGCATGCCCTCAGCCCTCACACAATTGCTCTGCAATGCTCACCGCCCAACACCAGAGGAGCAGTCTTGCGGTCCTTGCTGAAGATCCACTCCGGCAGAGCAATGCCCACATCTTGCGCCTGCTGCCCATCTGGGTGCCCATACTTCTCATAGTTGGCTCTTGCAGTCTCATCCGTCAGCGCCTGGTAGGCCTTGGTGATGTACTCTGCAAAATACTCTGTGGCCTTGGGGTCAGGGTTCTTGTCGGGGTGATACACCAGCGACAGCTTCCTGCAGTGTGTTGAAGCTGTGTCAGAGCACAGTCTCAGCAGTGCAGGTGCTCATTGCCCTTGCAGTTGGGGGCACTTATCCGGCACCAGCAACACCCTCCTGCAGACAAGTCAGCGTGAAGGTTATGCGCTTTGCACAGCGGTGTGCTTGTCCTGGCAGCAAGAAGTGTGGTGGTCAGCAGGTTCTGTCTTGCGCAGAGCACACAGCAGGTGCCCCAGCCGGGCCTTCCCCTCAAGCTCTGACCAGTATTCCGGCCTAGAATTCTGCCTCTGACCCTGCATGGGAGGCTCTCAAGCGGCAAAGTGGCATGGCGTATGCACCACAGTCGCATGTGTTTCTGCCTATCCCCTCAGGCAGACGGAAGGATGCTACAGGTCCTGCACGCTTGGTGCGGCAAGCCAGATCATTGTGCATTCTGCTCGAAGGCTGCCTCACCGCAAGTTCTTGATGTTGGAGCTGTCGGCTCCCAGCGACAGCGGCACAGGCAGCAGCCTCACCTGTAGGCCTCCTTGATGGCAGTCGGCCAGGCAGCGCTGCATGTGTCGTGCTATTCCACTGCAAGGTGGGGGGTCAGCATCCTCACCTGTAGGCCTTCTTGATATCAGAGCTGTCAGCTCCTGGGGACAGCTGAAGGATGGCAAAGGGGTCGAAGGGCGTTACATCAGTCCCCATGTACTGAGTGTACACGACCAGCAGCCCCCACACCGCCCAAAGGCTGAGCAGGACGAGGTTGCTGCTGGTGCATGCCTTCTGCAGCCTGTTCACCAGGCTCTGCTTCTTCTTGCCCTGTAGGCAGAGGCTAAGGGTGGCTTGGCTGGAGGTTGAGCCGCCTGTTGGATGGCACAGGGGTTCGCAAACACAGAATGGCAAGCTTTGCAGCTGCAGATGCGAGCGCTGCTGCAGGCAGAGACGGGCCCTTCTAAGCAATGCAGTGGTTGGAAGTGAGTGCAGAGGTGCAGACGCAGGAGTCAGCACTGCTGCAGCGGGCGGGATGCAACTGCGTAGCAGCCTCCGTGGAATGCTTGTGCGCAGGGACTCCCTGCAAGCCGCTGCCTGAATGCACACAACAGTGGCTGTGCTGTGGCAGCCTATTGGCAGCATTGCAGCTCCAGCTGCTCCTTCCAAAGGTTGTGATGGCAGCACATGACACCTGGTGCACCCGGCAAGCTCACCAACCATGGCTGGGCCACCTGCTCAGTGCCTCCTGATCCACAGGTTTTGTAGATCGTCCAAGGAATAAGCGCTAAAGTGAGCAGGGACAGCACAAACACGGCAAATAAAGAAGAGTTGCCCTTCTCTTCACCCATGGCTGTGCCTCTCTCCTCTGGCACTGTGCTGCCTGAAAGAATCCAGAGTCCCCACTGCTACTAATGGGCCTCTTCTTCGAATTCTTGCCAGGCAAGCTTTGGCAGCCTACCACATGCTGCGCCCTGCAACCTGTCACATTGTATAGGCCATGTGACACCCTGACAAACAGCAGGTTGCTGCCCAGCTCGCCATTTCACCCAGATCAGCAGTACCTTGCGACAGGCTACTAGCCACAGCTTGAGTTAAAGAACTTGTGGCAAGCCTGCATCTTGACAGCTCTCATATGTTAGGCTTGCCTAGCAGCAACAGCTCTTCATCCTGCAGCCGCTTCTCTTCATGGCGCAGGATCTCTATCTATTTATCAGCAAGAGCCTGCAGCTGAGGTCTGCTGGCTCAAATCATTTTGCAACTGGGCCATGCTGCAGGAGCCACGGCAGCCTGGTTAGACAGCTTGAGGGCCCTTGACATCCCAGACCACGCGATACCTGGCCTGACTGGCAGACAAGCCCACACTGGAGGGCAAGCTGCTGCTGCTTCCAGACAGCAGAGCTGCCCCCTTCCTGGACGGCACGCCCATGGAGGCCATGAAAAAGCTGCGGGTTTTGCTGCCAGAGGCAGATGCAGGCAGGCCAATAGGTTGCATGCTTAGCTGAGTGGCACTGGGAATTTGATCGGCACACTAGGCAGCGGGTGTTTGCGCACCCTAGATGCGTGGGCTGTCGCACATTGGCTGGTCCAGCACTCAGCTTTAGCTGGGCAGGAAGCTTGCAGCGCTGTCTTACCAGCCAGGTGGGCAGCTTGTCAGCTGGCTAGCATCAGGAGGTGAAGCCATGGGCAGGGGTGTAGGACAGTAGGCGGCTTACCTGTCGTGCTGCAAGACGGGCTGGCTGCAGCCCCCCTGCTGGCAGGGACAGAGAGAGACTTCCAGCACTTTTGGCGCCAGCAGGTGAGAGCTGCTGATGCTTTACAGTGCTTTCTGTGTCATCACAGCTGACGGCAATGCACTGCTCGTTGCTTGAGCAGCGGGTGGAGGTGAGCAGGTGCACAATGGCTGCAAGAAATATCCTGCTCGGTGTGCAGCAGCATACAGCACACCCGACAGGCGCTGCTCAGGGTGACTGGCCTTGAAGATGAGATTAGAGCTTAAGCAAGGCCGCAGCACCTGTTTTGTGTGATGCACGGCAGCAAGCAGCACTGCGTATGTGGGGCACTGGCTGGTACAATCTGCGGTTGCCCTGAAGGCTAACCACGGAGTGAGACGTGTGCTCCTCTTGCTGTTCTTCCCTGCATCAGCACAGCTAAGGGCCATGATCTGCCGATGGGCAGTATGATGAGGTGCTGGTGTTCCAGTCCCGCTGGTTTCAGGGTCCCCCTGTAGGGGTCAGGAGAAGCTTTGCTCCCCAAGCGTACAGATGAGATGAGCTCAGAAGTGGGTGCAGAGCACAGAGTGGCAGCCAGTCGTGACTCACTCAGTCCAAAACAGAAGTGCATGGGATGCAATGGTGGGGACAGCTGACAAGTTGCACCAGACCGTTTTTGATGTCTTGCACTGGCTGGAGCAGTCAGAGCCTTTGCTTCTCAGCCGCAAACAGGTGTGTAGCTGGGTTTTGACACTGGCATACCCGCTCCCCACCCTGTACGGCCTTTCATACAGGGCCCAGCAACACGAAGCTGGTGCCCATCGCAAAGTCATCTGTGCTGCTCAGCACACATAAGGCAGTGGTACAGCTGGGCTGATGGGGCAAGTGTGCTGCTGCGCCTTCAGAGTGCTTCTCTGGTCAGTTGTAGTGCAATCAGCAAGGCTGTTGAGAGGGTCTGCCTGCTGGGAGGTGCATGTCAGTCTGTGCTGTCAGGGCTTGAAGGCTTCTGCTTGCTCAGAGGGTGGGGGACACAAGCCGCAAGAGGGCTTGCTGATGCAGCCTCCCTGCTGCAGAAGACATTGGACGTGCAGCGCAGCTGAAGCAGAGGATGGGACTGATGGAGTTACCTGTCAACCGTGCATTGACCACCACTCAACGAGAGGTAGAGAGAGGCAAGGCAAGAGGATCCTTTGCCACGCAGGAAGACCCAGGCAACATGCAGCTCGTCATGCAAAAAGCAGACTGGTGCTCTGTGTTGCCTCACCTTCTTGCGCAGCCTGCAGGGGCTGCCCAGACTACTGTAGATATGTGGAGACATCAGACTAGTTTCTGTCATTACAGATCTCCAGGAATCAAGTTCAAGAAGTCAGCATGCTACCCGAGCTTCAGCGCATCTCTGCAACCAGGATGAAAGCAGTGGTGGGGCATCTGCGGGACTTGTGGGACCTGGGGCGCCCTGCAAAACGCACAAAATGGCGTCGTGATGTGTACCCAAACCAAATCTCGTGTGCAATACAGGTCTCCTCTGCAGCGGATGTCGCTTGTGTGCTGCCCCTGTTGTTCAGTTGTGACTCGCCTGCCTGCTGTCACAGTGTGCGGCTCAGGCAGTGGCCCTGCTGCTGCAGGTGGCTGCCGTAGCTGCACAGCAGCAAGCATCGTCATCTGCGACATATTCAGCGCAGACAAACAGCTTCTTGCGCCACATCGCCGAGCAGAAGAACACTGGGACTGGTGGGCTCAGGGAGGCAGCTCACATGCAAGCAGCTGCAATGGAGCTACTCACGGGGCTGCAGCACGCGCTTGGCAGCAGCACGGGCTTTGTGCTCGCCGACACCCATGAAAACAATCACCTGCACAGTCCAGCCAGGAAAATAGATTGCTCAGGCCTGGCTGCCAGCAGCCGCCTCTGGTCGCAGTTGGTGGTGCCCATTGAGTTCAGGCTGCACAGAACAGAGGCAGATGCCGCTCTTGGGCAGCTGACAGTGACTGCTGGCCTTGTGCGGCGGCAGCAGCCAGAGCGCAGGTTCCTCTGCGGCGTCATCACTACCCTGGACACAGTTGAGGTGTTCCGTTTCGACTATGGGCCCCTAGGATCATTCAGCCGCATTCACAGCACGGGTGTGCAGCCACTCAAGCTGCATACAGCCCCAGCTGGCCTGCGCTTGCTAGCGAGCATTGTGGCTGCCCCACTGCCGCTGCTGGGCTTTGTACCCGTGGTTCTGCCACACGGTCAGCTGGAAGCCTACAGCTTCACCTGCAGCAGCCGCCTGGCAATTTGCAGCAAGCCAGGCACGTAAGGTGCCAGGCAGAACAGTCGTGTGTACCAGGCAGAGCTGGATGCCAACAGGCTTGCTGTGCTCAAGCTAGCCAAGGATTCCAATGAGGTGGGGTTTTGCCTATAACAATCGTCGGGCATGACAGTGGCCATTGTGTGCTGTCTGTGTGCAAGGCATGTTTCTGCAGCAGGTGTTACAAGACAGCAGGCACCTTGCTTCTGGCTGCTAGCCAGGTCCACTGCCAAGCCAGGCTGCCTAGCAGGCTGTGCGTCGCCAGCATCGTTTAGCATTTTGTGTCTGCTGTGTGCATGCCATCGTGCATGGCAATATCCTAGCCCGCTTACCTCAAAACAGCAGGCACATTGTGCGCCTCTTGGCAGCTGGCCCTTACCATCTCAGCGGGGACACCTGGCAGGCTGTGCTGGTGGCGCCTGTGGTCAAGCCACTGGAAGCAGGGCTGCCTGTGCAGCAGATGGCACAAGTCACCCCCGACATTGCTGATGCCGTGGAGCAGCTGACCACGCGGAACATTGCACACCGCGATATCTCCCCAAACAGCATCGGCATTCTGGGTGGGCGTGGCTGGCTCTTTGACTTTGGGGTTGCACAGGTGGGCTCAGACTGCGCCTGATCTCTGCTATCATGTACTCAGTCCTGGAAGCTTGCATTTGTTTGCAGGCTCTCTCACATCGGTCACAGCTGCCATGTTCTTTGGCATGCAGGTGGTCAAAAGCTGGTCAGAGCCCTCAAGCCCTGTTTCAGGCATCACAGGCACACCCATGTACATGGCCATTCAGGTGTTGCAGGGCAAGGGCCACACTCCCAACACCGCCCTGGAGTCCCTGCTGTATTCCATGCTGTCTATCTGTTCTGATGGCCACCTGAGCGATCGTGGTGCTGACTTTGTCGACGATCCAGTTGGTGCAGCCATGCAACGGCTTGGCTTCATGATTCAGCCCGTGCTGGGGGCGCTACAGCATGTGCCACATGATAAGCGCGACTTTGTGGCAGCCCTGCACGATGTCTTTTCCCGACAGTGGACGAGCAGCCTCTGCGTTCCCATCGCACAGATGTCTTGCCTGCCAATGTCAAGGCAGCCTGCAGCAAGTTCTTGAAGCAGTAACACTTGTTGTTGTTGAGAAGTGCCATCAGCACGCCCTGCCCTCAGGGAGGAGAGGCATCCAGCATTTCCAGGTCCGTCAGCCCCTCAGTCTGCATGCAAAGCATGCCACTGGACAATGCCCTGTTGCTGGGTCAGAAGGCAAGCTGCTGCTTGGATTGTGGGCACGCTCATGGAACGTGAAAGCCTCATGCTGTTTGCTTATGAACAGCAGCAGCAAAATGGATATTGTGCTGCGGTTGGCCTTGAAAACAGCAAAAGTGCTCCCTCCCTTGATTATGCATTGCAGACATGGTCAGCTTGACTGGCCAAGGCTGCTGCTGTAGCAGTGCTTGAAGGAGGGGCAAGGAACGTCCACAGTCATTTGTTCCACATGGAAGCCTACCATACATCACCTCTGTCAGGGACCAAGGCCAATCTGGGTGATCAGACCAGCCTGTTGTCGCGCAAGCAGCTAGCTGCACTCAAGACCAGTTGATAAATGATGCTGGCAAACATTGTCACACACTCTGTGATATCATTTAGCTTTCACTATGCTCTACCCCTGCCTGAAAGGATCAAGCTTAAATCCCGCTACATTGTTCTCTTCGACTTCTTGCATGCGAATCGGCCTACGTTCCCCCAACATGGCACATCTGGCTCAGGCCTCTGCTGATGAGACAAATAAATCGGTCGGGTCTAGGAAGATCATACTCTGAGGTACATGTTGTTCCTTGCCATGCGAATGGGCAGCGGCCCCTGCGGCAGACATGCATCTAGCAGCAGCTGCCGCAGAACCCATCTGCAGCATTGCATCGTCGCTGCATGTGATCTCCCAACCTGAAGTGCATGGCTGCAGATCTAGCCTTTGCACCTGCTGTGGAGCCTGGACTGTCCTCCCAATCACGCCAGCACCGTCCTGTAACTTTCTCAGCGCCACCACAGGTGCACAAGTCCTGCATGCAAGCAGGGGCGAATCTTCTCTGAATGTTCAAGAGTCTCACAGGGAGGCCTGCTGCTGCAGGGCCATGAGATCAGCAGAGTTTGCTGTCCTCAAGACGCGCAGCGCAGCGGGAGCCAGGTGGCGTCCCTTGGAACTGGAGGCTGGTGCCACGCCTGAGCAGGTACTCGTGAGTGAAACTATCAGTTTCCCTGCAGGCAGGCATGCCGAAATGATGCTGCATAGGCTGGCTGGCTGGTATAGCTGCAGTGTGATGCTGCGCAGGCACGAGCAGCTGCACACCGAGGCCTGACAGGCTGGTCAGCTGCACCGTCTTGCCACACAGGCATGCATTTATTGTGTGAGGACCGTACAGTGATGCTACGCTGATAGGCATGGCTGCTCTGTAGATCTGCTCATGTTGGCCTGGCTGCACTGCTGGTGCTGCGCAGGCAGGCATGGGCTGTGATGGCTGCTTTTAGTTGCACTGCGGTGTCACATAGTCTGGCATGTCTACGTGGTAGCCACATGCCTTGTTTGCTGTGCAGGCAATGCCAGCTTCCAGCGGCAAGCAGGGATGGCAATCCTGCGCTGCCTGCAAACAAAGCCCCTCTGCTGCTAAGGCAGACCTGCGATTCTTGTCTGCAGGCCATGGTAGCTGTCTGGAGTCAGGCTGGAGTGTCACCCTCTGTGGAGCTGCGAGTGCTGGTGGATGGCTACTACAGGCAGCTAGACAGCATTGGCGACCTGCCTTCAGGCCACCTGCAGTTCACTGCCTACATGCCGGGCGGTGAGGTTCTGTGGTCATGGATGAGCCATTCATGGCTCAGAGTTGGCCTTGAGAGCAGCCCAATGTGTGCAGTCCTCTGCAGCAGGCAGCCTGATTGTGCAAGATGCTAAGCACTTGACATGAGGACTTCCTTACGTCCAAGTGCATTCTGCCAGGCTGCTTGTGCTGGATGTTTGTGGTGGCAGCAGCTACAACTTGCTGACTGCTTTTGTTTTTGTAGCTGACTGCTTTTGTTAGCATACTTCCGGGGGCATCCTTCGGCAGCAGCAGCCTGGAATCAGCCTCTGCACTTGCAAGGGGCCTGCTTCAACAAGGGTTGCCAAAGGTAGTGCAGACTTGAGGGGTGCAGCCTGCTTTGTCTGAAGGCAGCATCGCTGCCGGCTGTGAGTTGGTTGAGCAGCAACTGCTGCAGCTGCAGGCAGGAGATGCTGAACTGTTACATTGCATAGGCCTGTGCAAGCAGTGCAGCTCTGATGGATGTTTATAGCTGACGCCTAGTGACCTGTGCAGGAGACCTTGACGCTGCAATCTATGGTGAGGAGGATGACTTTGAGGACGAGCTCGATATTGATGAAATGACATATGAGGTCAGGGCCCTCAATTGCTGCGTTGCAAGTGGCATCACTGCTGCTGCTCATGACTGCGCAGGCTGCACAAGTATGCAGGCTGCCACTGGCTGCGTCGTAGTGCCTCTGCCATTTTGTAACACAGCAGTTGGTGCTGCTCTGTGCTGAGCACTCAGCTGCTCAGGTGTGGCACAGCCCCAGACTGCGTTGCTCTCCGATGCAGGAGCTCAAGGCGCTGTGTGATGCAGCAGGATATGTCAGCAAGGGGGCCAGTCAGGCAGCCCTCAGCCGCATCCGCAGTGTCACACATCCCTGCTCCCACAGCTCTGCAGGCTCCCAGGAGCAGTGAGTGCTGCTGCAGATGTACAACTGCCTGGCAATGCCAGGCAAACCAAAAGGGGTACCACTGGCTTCATGCATTCTCAAGCAGCTTGTTACTGTTACTTTGCAAAGGGAAATGAGTTGGGATGCTGGTACCACGGCTATGTGCTAGCCTGGGCCACAGGCCATTCGCCAGCTTCGAGTGCAGGTCAGCAGCAAGTGGCTGTCCTCTATTGCTGACTGGTGTCTTGCAGGTGTGCAATATGCTGCATGGAGTTTGAGGCAGGAGAGGGCCTCAGCCTCTTGCCCTGCAGCCACCTCTACCATGCAGGCTGCGTTGGGCAGTGGCTGCAAGATGAGAAGGTGACATAATGCTGTTGTCATGCGCATGCGCATGCTGTGCCATGCTGAGCTGCAACTTTCCTTGCTCTATGTTCTCACAAGCGGGCTTGGGGCTGCAGGTTTGCCCTGTGTGCAAGGTGGAAGTTGGCAGCACTTCCTGACTCGGGTTCTGATGCGGACTGGTTGTTTTCAGTGTCATGTTGTATCAAGTAAACGTGCCGCGAGGCATAGATCAGTTGCCCAACACAATTGTATAATAGCCACGTCATCCTGTATTGTCTTTGATATGTTTTGTGATGCTAGTGAGTGTGTTCAGTTGGCCAAGCCTATTTCAAAGTCAGACCATGCAGGAATGTGCAGTCCATGGCAAAGGCCACAGGAAAAGATTGACATATTTCATGGTTGGCATTGTCCATGATCTGTTGAAGGGCAGCCCTCATGAGACAGGAAAGGCAGCAGGGAGAGAGCAGGGACAGTCTTGCAATCTGCATGCTACAGGGCTGTGCTGGTCTTGAGTCCCATTGGTAAGTATACATGCAGTTGCAAGTGGAGCTGCAGCAAAGCCAGCTGGTCAAGGCTGCACGCTGCCAGCAGCTGGCATTGGGGACATCAAGTGCTGCACTATGCTGACTGGCTGCGGGATGTTGGTGAAGAAACAGGAGAGCCGCTCCACTGCAGTGCGCAAGAAGCGGTCTCGGAACCTGCATGGGACACATCGTGATCAGGTTAAGCGGTTCCGTGTTCCAGTAATGTTGTGTATTTTTATGGTACCGCTGCAGCGGCCAGCACATGAGACAGCACACTGGACAGCTTAGGCAGTGGGCAAGTGCTAGCACCTAGTCAAGCTTGAGACATCACACTCGGCAGCCCAGGCAGTGGGCGGCTGAGCATGGTCATGTATGAGACACCACACTGCGCAGCCCAGGCGGGGGGCGGCTGCACATGATCAGGCCTGGGGCAGCTCTGTAGGGATGCAGACTCCAGTTGCATCGCATGCTGATGAGGGAACAGTCTCACGGCACGGACGAATGGTGAGCCCTGAACCCTTGAGTAACATTCGCTCACTGGAGGTGGGTTTTGTGTCGGCTGATGCCCACCGCTAGGTCCGGCAAGTCCTTGACATCACCAGGCTGCAGCGGTAGCACATAGGGCTTGTGCCCAGACAGCGCCCTGACGGCCAGGGACAGGAAGATGTCCTCTGCTCCCCAGCGTGTGTGACCCTCCATCGCCACATCGTCCATGAGGCCGCTCAGCTCAAAGAATGAGCGGCACATCCCATGGTCAACAAACATCGTCCTCCCAATGGCCACCTGGCAAGCAACAGGCAGGGGATTGCCAGCAAGCGCCACGCTGTGTACAGCTATGCAGAAACAGGCCGACCACAAGGCCCTCTGCCGACAGTAACCTGAATGGCTCCTCCTGGTGCAGGGCAGCGGTTGGATGCCTCAAATGACAGCCAAACACTCACCCACATGCTGCTTAGATATATGCTGCCTGAGCTGAGCATGCAGCCCAAGACGCCAGCTGGGGCACTGCTGCTGGCGCTTTTCAGTGCTACCCCTCTGTGGTCCCAGTTCGCACTGGAGCGTGCTGCCCAAGACGCTGTTGAGATGCACTGCTACTGTGTTGTCTGCCACTGCTACTGTGTTGTCTGCCACTGCTGCCTTGTGGAGCCCAGATCAGTGCTTTCAGGCACAAGTCTGCACACCTGTGTCTCGCCGGGATCCACCAGGTCATAAGTGTAGTGGGGGTCGCTGTCGTTGTAGCCTCTCGCAAACAAGCCTGCACAGCAGGGAGCGCATGGTCCTGTCATGCATGAAGCTGAGCCAGAAGCTGCTGCTGTGGTCATCATTCATGCTGCGCTGTGTTGGTCTAAGCCTTGATTGATAATTTGAGTTCTGTTGCTGTGGCTGTTAACATGACAGGTCAGCCTGCCATGCTCACGACACACTCGGTCTGGGTGCTCCTGTTTGGCTGCCAGGACGATCTGCAGTGCCCGCCAGGACACACTAGAGCAAGCGAGGCTGGTGTGCTCACCATACACACGGTCTGGCTGCACCCGCTTGGCCGCCATGAGCCTCTGAAGGGCCTGCCTGGACAGGATCAGGTCATCGTCCACCAGCAGGACCCAGCTGCTGGCCGTCAGCAGGCAGCCCTTGAGGCGGCTGGTCATGTGCCAGTAGGCGTACAGGCTCACGCCATCCAGCAGCTTGACCTTGGGGTTCACAAACACGACGGTGCTGTCGTTGCGGTTCTGCATGACCACAATCTCCTCCACCTGCAGGCACAAACGCGAAACATTGGTTGCCCACGGCAGCCATGAGCCTTTGAGATGCGCGATTGCCGCAGCACTGTTGCCGCAGTTCCGCCGGACCAGGATCTCAACCACCTGCAGTCAGAGCAGCCGCTGCTGACATTGCTGTGAGCCTTGGGGGTACGCAGAAGGGCACACTGCTGTCGTTGCAATCCTGCAGGACTAGGATGCCCTCCACCTGCAGGCAGGGGCACCGCTGGCTGCATCAGCACATGGTGTTCAGACTGGTGTTCGGACTACAGCACATGGTGTTCAGACAGAAGCTGCCCAAGCACAGGTCCAGCCTACACCGCCTAACCAGTGCACCTCAACCTGCAGGAAGTGGGGAGGAAATGGCAACATGAGCAGGCCTCAGCCCTGAGCAAAGCAGCTCGTGGCAGCTGGTGGTGCATCAGGCACGCGACCGCTTCATTGAAGCTCGTGGTGCAGAGACGGCACCCCTGAGGGTGCTGTAGCGCTTTTGCACGGCCCCACCTGCAGGCACCAGTTTTGCCGGCAGCCCTCAGCGCTGCAGGCACAGCAGATGAACACCAACCTTGGTGGCCCTGCCGGCTGTGCATCGCAGCCAGCTCAGCGGAGCTTCCATGTCGTGTCCTGCCGCTCAGAGCAGTGTTCTCAGAACATCACAGGCCATCAGACAATCAGCTTTAGCATAGTCACAAGCTTGGCCAGTCATGCAGTGGGCGTTTCAGATATGGTTTGTATCACCACAGTCTGTTTGGTGCTGCCTGCTTGCAGCAGTTGCCACTTCCAGAAAAACTTGCCTCTGGGTAGGCCACCATGGCTTCCAGGATCTCAACAACATTGGCTGGCCTCAGCCAATTCAGCAGCACCACAGAGATTTGGTCCTCGGTGCGCGTAGGGTGCAGGTGAGCCTGTCGCGCACGGGAGGCGGCCGGCAGATCACTGCAGTGGCTGCCAGCTGATGATGTGACTGTGAGTGCCTGGCCATGCTGTCTGTGAATACTGCTGTCCACAGCTATGACTGTCGAAAGCCAGCCAAACAACAGAAGCACCCGAAGATGCATCTAGCATCTGCAGTGATCTGGCTCCCGCATCTGCTGCTCTGGCGCCAAGCTCCAAGAATGGGAATAGCCCACAGCTGCAGCCAAATCTAGCCCTCTTCTTGAAGATGCATCAATTCTGACGAGGCTCTGTAAGCTTACAGTTTTGAGCATTGGTGAGACATCTGGTGACGGAAGAGCTGCTGTGTTTGGTCAGGTCAGAACATCTGGGGGCACGGGTTTGCACAATGCCTGCTATCCTGCCTTCGGGAAAGAGCAGTGCTGTAGTCCCAGATGTCGTATGGATGCTGAAATTGGCATGCCACCAGAAGCCCTGTAGCCTGAAGGGCCACATTTGGTCAACTTGCGCATTTGCACAGACGTCGTGACTGGCATCAGTCCCTGTGTATTGAAGATTGCCGTGAAGCTGTGCAGATCTGACTCTGACTGACCCTTGCTCTTCTCCTGGACTTTGACCCCAGCAACCCCCTGCTGCAGTCGGGCAGCATGGTGCCCAGGGCACGTGCTGTGCCCTCAGGCACCATCTTGTTGAAGGACATTGCCACCCTGGCCACGCATGACAGCCAGCTGGGGGAGCTGCAGAATGCAGCCATCTATATCAGGGGCAATGAGATTGCCTGGGTGGGGCCCATGCACCAGCTGCCAGCTGACATGCAGGAGGCTGACCAGACCCTGGAGCTGAGCAACCACGTAAGGACTTTGTGCTCTGGCATTGTGCGTGCTGCTGACCCTCGACCATTGGCGGCAGTCAACTACCTGGCCTAGACTGCTGTTGTATGTCTTGTCAGCCTGGAGCACTATGCCGCAGTCTGGCTTGATATGCAGTGTTTTGCCTAACACTGCACATGTGTGAGACAGACATGGAAAACGTCTTGATGGGGTAGGGTTGGCCTATGTTGGTGCGCAGGTGTTCACTTGATGCTGGAGCCACTAGCTTGTTGTGATACCCTCGGCTTTGTCTGTGCAGGTGGTCATTCCTGGAATGGTCAACACGCACCATCACATGTTCCAGTGCCTCACCCGCTGCGTGGCCCAGGCGTGCTGCACATGCTTTGCTGCAATGCATGCCTGGCATGTTGCTTGGTCGTGTGCCCTTCAGCAGGCGTTGCGCATCAAGCTTGGACTCCCATTCTTCAAAGCTGAACTGGTCAACACGTGTCTGCACTGTGCAGGACCAGCTTCTCTTTGGCTGGCTGGCCACCCTTTATGAGGCCTGGGTGCACCTCAAGGTGAGCAGCGCTCTGCCCCAGCACTCAGACCAAAGGCACACTGTTGCCCCAGCAGCGTGCCAGCTACACTTGTTGCTTGATAAAAGTCACTTTGTGTAGCCAAAGCGCCGTTTGCCTTCCCTCTGTTGGGGCAAAGTACTCAGAATGCTTGCACGGTGGCCTGGCCAACTGTATTTGGTTGCCTGGACACAGTCGTTCTCTGCTGTTTGCGAGCTGCTGTCTGCTGCCCCCTGCAGGGGCACGATGTCTACATTGCCTGCAAGCTGGCCATGGCAGAGCTCATCATGTCTGGCTGCACCACCTCGTCGGACCACCTCTACGTCTACCCCAACAATGTCAAGCTGGAGAACTCCATCGCCGCAGCCAGGTGGGCTGCAAGTGTGAGCCTGGTGCAGGCTGTTCCAGCAAGCTGGCCTGGTCCAGCCCTGCCAGCTCAACTGTGACAGCCAGGCAGGCCTCAGATTGGTGCCAAAAAGGCAGACATCCAAGTGAAGGCGTGGCCTGGAACCAGTACTGCCAAGCTAGAGACAGCAGCTAGGCTGCCTCTTGCCTTCAGAGCTGGCCAGCAGGCCTCTCTGAACTGAACTGAAGAAAACGCTGTGACGGCACTCAGAGCAGCCATAGCTGACAGCTGCCGTGCCAGTGCGGGTAGGTTGAGGCTTGCCAGCAGGGCCTGCCAGAGTTGTCCTAGCAGTCAGCACAGCCACAGCTGACACTGCGACGTCTGTGCAGGGAGATTGGGCTGCGTTTCCACCCCACGCGCGGCGCAATGAGCATGAGCAAGAGCAAGGGGGGCATGCCCCCTGACAAGGTCTGTGAGGAGGAGGACTTTGTGCTGAAGGATATGGAGCGACTGATTGGAGAGTTTCACGACAACACCAAGTTCAGGTATAGTGGGGTCATGATGGGCACTTACATGGAGGAGCAATGTGGCACAACAGGCATATCTCTGAGGACTTGGAAGGTTTGCGACAGCATTGAGTCCAGGTGACTGCGGGCCCTTTTGTGCATGGGCCAGGGTGACTGCCGGCCCTTTGCTGCACATTCTAGAGGACTGCGGGTCCTTTTGAGATGACTGCGGGTCCTTTTGGTGTGGGACTTGGGGTGCCTGCAGGCCCTCTGCTGCAAGGCATGAAGTAATTGCAGCGCCTTTGGGACTGCATGCTGAGCGTGTAGCAAGTCAGGCAAGCTAGTGATGCGCCCTGTCCAGACATTCTGTGACCACACCAATACAGCTTGACACACCTCACTTATATGAAGCGTATGCAGAGCAATGCAAATTGCAAAAGGGCATCACTATCATCATTGGCCATCTGCAGAATGCATACCTTGCTGCAGAACATGGAAAGGATTGTTTGCAGCGTTTCGGCATGCATTGGCTACTCCGCCAGAACTGCAAATTCCGGCAATATGATTGAATCTAATGAATGGGCGTGATTAGTGCTGCATGTTGGGACACTTGGCGCTCTTGATCTGGCCATCGTCCAGGCTTGGTGGCGCGCAAACTGGCGCACAGGACACTGCAACATGGCATTCAACTAAGCTGTGGCCTACACTGCGCTGTGCTCGCAAATGTGGCAAGCACCAGCTGCCCAATACACATCCTTGCTGCCATGCACATTCACATGGTGGCAATCCAAGTGGGAATTGAAGGCACCATGTGCACCCCCTATGACTTTGGAGATCTGCTCTCTCTGCAGCTCAGCCTCCATGCCTGTGCATCCTTCAGTGTTGCATGTGACACGGGTTGCATCTGCGTCCGTCTGGTGTGACAGCTGCTTTCTACTTTGACCTTAGCTGTCCATATGGTGAATGCCAAGCCTTAAGCCTCTGCCATCCAGTCCCCTCTGGCTCTGACTCCACTCCCGCAACGCAGCTTCTGCAGGCCCTCTGCCCGTGACAGCCTGCTGTGCACGACGCCGCCAGCTCCTGCGCTTTGATGCCAATGATCCTCGGCATTCTGCATTCCCCGACAGTGAAGCTGTCCGGCATGATCATCAACAGCACCAGCTGTCCTACTGTGGTGTTTTTGTGCTGCATGTTGCTCATGAGCTCGGCGCCGCCCATGTCCTGACGTGGGACGACCAGGCGGGGACCTTCATCAATGCTGCGTGCCTGTTGGCGACATTCAAGCTAAAAACAGCCTCCTCCCTGCACCTGCAGCATGCTGCGCATGAGCCTGGCGCCCTGTGCCCCCTTCAACGTGACAGAGAACCTGATGAAGGAGGCTGCACGCATTGCACGCAAGCACCCTGGGGTGCGCCTGCACACTCACCTCGCCGAGAACCAGGAGGACATCGATTTCTGCCAAAAATTCTATCACTGCCGCCCAGGGGACTACATCAAGTGAGCTGCAGCTGCAGAAGAGCATCTGGCGAAGTGATGAGCGTCTTGCAAGTTGATGAGCGTCTTAGGTGGACAGCATCACATGTTCTGCAGCTTTTGCTGGGCTTCTGCAGAAACTGTCATCGCCCGGGGGACTGCACTTGGTGAGCCACAGCTGTGGCTGAGCATCTGCTTGAAGCTTGGTGGGCGCCGTTCAGCGCACTACATCAAGTGAGCTGCAGTTGCTGCTTAGCTGATGCAAGTTCTCTGTGTGTTGCTGGGGGATCCACAGCAAACAAATGGGTGGTGTCGATCAGAAGGGCTCGCCAGTGTGTATAAGCTTGAGCTTCACCGCCTGCTTGGGACAATTTGTGAGCTGTGCCTGAATTGGTGCTGTCAGCTCAACTGGCTAGCGTAAGAAGTCGGAAGCAGCCATTGTGGATTGCCATTTGGGACCTTGTGTGAACTGATGCTAAGCAGCTTGCTTAGCTAGAGCAGCGATTTGGCATGCCCACTGTGAGCAATTGCTCAAGGTCTGGGTTTGCCTAGCACCAGGTCAGGGCTGGGCACGGCAAAAGTGTGCGAACACCAGGCAGGCTGCTTTTGGTGCGCCTACCCCTGATCAGCTGTGCCTGTGTGTCCCACAGGGTGAGATGCTGGCAGCAGGCCAGCCAGATGACATCAGCTGTGCCCAATCTGGTGTCCCCTTCTCCTAGGTGGACCCTCTGTGGCCTAACAGTGGCTTACCCTCCTCTCACAAATTGCAGGTTTGTCTCATGCAAGCCTGTGCCTGCAGGTCTGTGGGCTGGGATAAGGACGATGTGTGGTTTGCACACTGCTGCGTCATTGATGACAAGGAGATCAAGCAGTTTGCAGACCATGGGATCGGCATCGCGCACTGCCCCAGCAGCAACATGCGCCTGGCTTCTGGCATTGGTCCGGTGAGCTGTAGCTGGCCGGGAGAAGTTTTGTGTGTGGTGCTGTCAGGCCTGAGCATGCAGTCTCTACACCAGTCATGGGCTGTTGATGTGTTGTCTCCCTGCCTGCCATTTTCGAGTGTTGTACAATCTCTGGCCAGGTCCAAGATTAGGACATTTAGGGTGTAGCTTCAAAGCTGCTGCACTGGCTGCGGCACCAGACCTGCCTTGAGGGGCAACAGCCTGCAGCCGCAGGCAACAAACCCTATTGTGGGGGTGGCTGGTGCAGTTTGGGCTGAGCCAGCTTTGCAAGGCATGCAGCGCCTTTGACAGGGTTGGCTGTGTGGGGTGGGCCTGTGGCGCATTGCAGGCATAGAAATGGCTGTTGAGCAGTGACATTGCTGCTGGATTCGACAAACTGGTCAGCCGTATGCCACAGCCTGCTTTGCCTGCACAGGCCTGCCAGCCTCGTTCCACCTGCACACTGCCTTGGTTTGGTATGGCCTTCATATGGGCTCTGTCCGTGCACTGAGAGTGTTAGCCGGCCACACTGCCCAGCCTGCTGCTGCCTCAGGTACGCAGGTGGCTGGATCAAGGAGTCAACGTGGGGCTAGGTGTGGACGGCACTGCCAGCAATGACTCAGGCCACATGCTGCACGAGGCACGCCTCGCCATGCTCCTGCAGCGGGCCCACGGCAACCCCAAAGGTGCGCCTGCTGGGGTAATACAGCCCCTTGCCTACGAGCCTCACCTCACACAACTCCTGTAATCGGCATCGTATGCACAGTGCAGCCTGCGGGTTCCCAAGGTGGCCAGGGCTGCACGCCTGTCCCTAGGGCAATGTAAGGGCCTCATCCAGGCAGTGTGCAAGTCGTTGGGTGATCAGAATACCAGGGCTGACATGGGGATTTCTGGTGGTGTCGTCCTCGTCCTGCATGTCCAGCAAGACCACACATTCAGTGCCTGTTTAGCTCAAAAGCTTGTGTCAGGTCCAAGGGCCTGCTTCTTCTTCTTGCTGGGCCATGGGACAGCCCTGCCGCAGAGTGCAGGCCGGCCATGCCACAGCACAAGCTGGCCAGCACCACCAGAGGGTGATCGTCAGGGTGATCGTAAACACCACCCAAAATCAGCATGAGCCCTGACTTTACAACAGGTGTGTCGGTCACCCAGTGTTGGAACCTCGTTGACACAGGGGCCTTCCTGTTATGGTATAGACCGCGCCGGTTTCTCCAGCACGTGAGGTTCCCAGAGAATACTTCCTGCCTGTAGGCCTCTCAGCCCGGGAAGCGCTCACGTGTGGGACGATTGGGGGAGCCAGGAATCTGGGGCGCGATGACATTGGGCGCATTGCTCCAGGCAAGCAGAGGGACCTCACCAGCAATTCGCTTCCGGTTGCGCAGTTTGGCCTGTGTCTCAGAGTATCAGCACACCAGCACTCCACCGCAGCGCGCCAGCTGGGGCAGATCAGGCGCTGCTGTGGATTTCATGTTCAGGCGCTGCTGGATCCAGCCGCCCCACTTGCTTATGTTCTATTTTGTATTTGTGGGCAAGTGCTGCTGGGTCTAAGCTGCTCAGCCGCCCCTCTTGCTCATGTTATGTGGCCTCCATGCTGCTGCACACAAACACAGTACAGGTTGTGGTGGGCTGTGGGCTCCATGCTCCTGCACACATCACAGGTTGGGAAGCAAGCGGCAACAGGAACCTGCAAAGCAGATGCCCAGCCTGTGCGCTGGTCACCATTGCCTGGGCACACGTGCTTGCCCTCCCCTCTTTAAAGCTGACAGCTGGCGCTGCATGCAAGCCCTGCAGCGTTGATGGCTGGCAGCCCATCTGCAGGCATGACAGCCTATGCAGGCCGACCTCAGGCCAAATTGCTGCCACCTGTTGCTGGCTGCAGGCTGACTGAGGCTGGCACAACTGGCCCTATCAGAGCACATGTGAGCCTCACACAACAATGCTTTCTCGGCCTGCAGGCATGGCAACAGTCACCCTTCCAGTCTTACAAGAGCACCACCATGCTTGAGGGCCGCAACCCCTATTGAAGCACTTGCAGGCCTTACAGCTGCTGCCTGCATGCAAGGCATCCTTGGCCCCTATCTGTGCACCTCCCAGGGTGGACACAGCAGTAGCCTTCGCTGCCTGCAAGCATGGCAGGCTAACCCAGCAAAGCACCTGCAGGCTTCAGTCATGACAGCTCTCTGCCTGCAGGCATGACTGGTGCACACTGACCCCTACCAGGTGGAGCACCACCATGCTTCAGGGCTGACACCAGGCACCATGTGCAGGCATGGCAGCAGATCTGGTGGCCTGGCGGACCGACAGCCTGGCCATGGCAGGCGCTGGCATCGACACCATTGCAGCGCTGACGTTCTGCACCCCAGGGCTGGGGCCTGTGGACCTGTCCATCATCAATGGGGACATTATCGTGCAGGGTGCCCAGCTGAAGACCTGTGATGTGAAGGTGGGAGGGTGGTTCTGAGTGCGTTTCGTATCCTGTGTTCATCGCTGGAAGGTTTGGGAGGCCCATGGAGGGTTGAGGTCTGTGTGGTGCAAGGCACTGCCTGCCTGCCTTATGAGGGGATATGTCCGCACACAAAGCCTTGAGACTGTCGCAGACTTGGCTGCTTGCAGTTCAGGCTTGCCTCCAGGCTACAGGAGACTGCTGCCGGTTGGCTGATGCGGCTCTGCAGCATGAGTGGACGGGTTGAGTCTTTAGCTCTGCACCTCTGGGGTCTGCCCCTCCTGGAAGCCCTGAGGCGTGTTGGGAAAGCTGATGTGTAGAGCTTGCAGCAGCCTGCAGGCTGGGTGGGTGCACTGTGCCCCTGACTGCACTCTGCAACTGGAGGTGGCTGCAGCACGTTGAGTGGCTCAAGGGCCAGGCTGCAGGACGTGCTGCAGTGCTGCCAGGTGTTGCACAGCTGAGGTCCTGCTGTGACCTGCAGGAGTTGATCCAGGAGCACAAGAAATGCTCTGCCCGCATCTGCTCATACCTAAAGTGAACTCACTCTCAGTGCCACACCAAGATGCTAAATAGCACTTTATAGAGGATCTGGTACTGGATACCTTGCATAGGTTTTGAGGTCTGACTTCAAACACCTCCCCATCAGTTTTCTCAGCTTCTTGTGCGCTTGCTGCCTGCCATCAATGTCGCCCCCCTGCTCACTCTACACTGATGCTGTCTGAGCACCTCCAAATATGAGGTGACGAATGATTTATGTTCAGAATTTGACCTTGTCGTCAGTGTCAAACTAGCCCTCAAGTTTTGGCTGGTGGCAGTGCTGCTGAACTCAACAGTGTCATGACTTGTGCTATAGCCAGGACACCATGAACAGGGGTATAGCATGCATGATGGTCAAATCTTGCAGAAGTTGAGATTGGACGCAAGCACGAGGGAGGAAATGTAACAGGCCTGCCAGGTGAGCTCTTTTTAGATGTGCTGTTGCTGGGCATCTTGGACCTGCACAGCCTTGCCATTGATATTTGTCCAGGGCCTTGGAAGATGCCAACATGCTGATCAAGCTTGAGTTGAGTCTGCTTAGTGTGAGTAATGAGCATGGGCCCCCGGGATGAGGGAATGCCAGGCCCGCTCCTCTCTGATTCAAGGTAGCCAACAACAGTGTGACTTACATAGGCACTCTTTACTTTCGAAACTCATAATTGCAATCTGATGCATGAAATAACTCTCTGCTTGACTTCACTCAAGCACAGGGAAGCACTCCTCACAGACTTTTCTGATACAGCCTCCTCATGCAAGCCTCCAGCTGGGTCATGAGCCCATGCAATGATGAGTCTGTCAGAATGCCTGCAGCAGGACCACTGACTCAGAGGTTGCCACCAAGGCAGCCTGCAGCATACAACAACCAACTCAAACGGTAAGAGCAGGCTTGCATGCTGCCTACCTGCTGCCAAACCTTTAGCCTGCTGCAGCACCACCTGCAGCTCTTGTACAAAGATGCCCTGCGGTTCTGGGGAGGCAGCACTCCCTGCAGCGTTGGCCAGCGCAAGCAGGGTATCCAAGGTCACATGTGCATGGCCAGCGGGGCCGGACAACTGTCCCACATCAGCAGCAGCGTCACCAGCCTGCCGCAGTGCCTGGACAGCAGTAGTGCCCAGCCATGAAGCCAGCCCTGCAGGGCAGCGCAGAGAAAGCTGATGTCGGCGGCCTCCAGCTCACTGGCTGCAGATGGTTGTCTGGTGCAGGACTGCAACTGTCGTCCAATGTCATCCGGTGCAGGACTGCAGATGGTAACCGGCACAGCTACAAATAATGGCAGCCATACCAGAGGCCTGCTCAAAGCACGCCACTGCCTGCCCATGAAGCAAACAGTTCAGCCCCCAGGTGACAGCCGCTCTCAGAAAACATTTGCTATGGGGGGCGCACCCTCACCTGAGCGGTTGGCCAGCTGCCAAGCATACTCTGGGGCCGCGCTCAGCGAGCGCAGCGCCAGCAGGGCCAGGCGCCGCTTGTGAGCATCAGTCAGCGCCGAGTCGTGCACACTCATGAGCAGCTCTGGGACGGTGCGGCGACGGTAGGCAGCCACATCCAGGGGGCCCCTGCACGATCAGCACTGAGGTGGGAAACAAGTGCTGGAGCAGCCTCTTCCTGGCCCAGATTGCCACAAGGCCGTATGATCTACCCCAGAAGGCAGTCATGCCCAGGGGATCGCTCCACCGTGACTATTGGAACTTGAGGTGGCAGGATGAGTGCTTGAGCAGCTCATTGAATTGCCGTCCAACATCAGCTTACTGGCCCCACTGTTGGAAGCCACCATGCATGGCAGGACACCTGGAGGAAAAGAAGCCCCACCTGAACCCGCCTGCCAGCAGGCGCAGCATGAAGACCCGCTCCTGGTTGTGCTTCTGGCCGCCGCTGAAGAGCAGCTGCTGCAGCAAGGGGATGTCCTGCAGCAGGAGGCCGCAACATCAGCAGACTGAAATGCAGCCGCCCGCATCGGAGGACATGCTGCAGCCTGCAACAACCCTGGCAGGAGGGAATTTATGGCCTGCATGACGTTATAGCGGGGGAAGATGCTGCAGCATTGGGCAGTGCAGAGGCAGCACCCTTGGCCGCCGGGAGTAGCTGCAACCCATACACAGGACCTTCGTCCTTGCGCATGTCAGGTGATGTGTTCTTTGCCGGGGAGCCCAGATGGCAAGAACTCCACATTGTTTCAAGCAACGAAGGGAGCCCAGCTGGCAAGCAATCTCGCATTTATTCAAGCAATGACGGGAGCCCAGCTGACAAGCAGTCCCCGCATGTTTCAAGCACTGAGGCGAGCTCACCTCCACCCTGAGGCTGAGACCTCTCAGCAGCAGCCTGTTCAGGGTGGCATACATGAGCGCCCCAGGGTGCTGCAGCACTGTGGCAGCCTCTGCCAGCAGCAGGGCATGGAGGGCTGGCAGCTGCTGGAAGGGCTCCCCTGCCGTGCCTGCAGCTGTGGTCAGCAGCAGCTGCAGCTGGGGCCATGCTGGAACGTCTTGCGCTGCTGTCAGGGCCAGCCTAAACAGGCCCAGGGCCTCATATGCCAGAGCCCTGCAACACAGTGGGGACTCAGGCTCACAAGGTCAATAGAGCAGCAGGCCACCCAGTGCAGGTAGCATGGGGCTGGCTCTCTGAGTCTGCAGCTGATTGAAGGGCTGCAACTATCATTGACCTGTAACTCCATGTGGTTGCAGTCTGGTATCTTCGACTACTTCTAAGACAGGGAGGCTTGAACTGCATAAGCAGCACTGAGGGGCGGGATTCGGCCTGAGCAACTCACGCCTGGGCATCAGGTAGGATGCAGGGTAGTCACCTGAGGCAAAGGTCAGCGGCAGCCAGGGCTCGCAGGCTCAGAGCCAGCAGTCCCTGCTGCACAAAGGTCTGTGCAGGCAGTGTGGCACCCCGCAGGCCCTGCACGCAACATGAGGCAGCAGGGTGAGGGAGCCAGGCCAGAGAGTTTGCAAGAGAGAGCCAGCAGGTCCTGCTGCAGATTGGTCTGGGCAGCCGAGTGGCGCCTTGCAGACCTAAAACATGACAAGAGGCAGCAGAGTGAGGGAGCCAGGCCAGAGAGTGTGCCACAAAGAGCCAGCAGGCCCTGCTGCAAAGTCGTCTGGGCAAGTGACGTCCCGAAGACTCTGCATGCGACGGGGCTTCCTTTTCAGCGCACAAGACTCTTTTTGCATATGAACTGATCCAACAGGCTCGCGGAGCTCGCTACATGTTGCCAGTACATGCCTGTCCTGTGCACGGCAAAGCTGTCACCAGTGAATTGGTAGTCTTGCTGTGCACTGCCTCTCTACAGGCCTAAAGCATGTAACAACGTATTGTATAAGTGCAGCAAGCAGCAATGCCTCAACTGCAGTTGGCATGCTACAGGAGGCAGCAAGGTGAGTGAGCCAGGCCAAGAGCTGTAGACTGCTCCATTGATGTTGCAGCTGCCGCTGAGAAACAGAACCCTTTTACCCCTTGTGCTAAGAGTCCCCCACAGAAGCTTGCGGCATCCTGGCCGCCAAGGAGACCGCCGGTAAGCGACAGCTGCAGATGCAGGTAGCACTGCAGGAGCCAGCAGAGCCACAAGGACTGGCAGCAGCCACGTGGAGTAGCAACATGTCCAGCACTCGGTCATACAGACAGAGCGACGCATCAGTCCGGAGGTCCCACGTCGACTACAGCAGAGCGGCAGGTGACGCACCTGGACGGCGCTGATCAGCAGCCAGGCAGGGTCCACGCCCTGGGGATGGAATCCTGGAGCAGCAGCAGCGACTGCAGGTGCTCCCTGCGTTTCCTCTGAGCGTCCCACAGGGGTGCCAGTGTCCAGCAGGCTCAGCTGCTCAGCAAGCCAGTGAGCCAGCTCCTCTGAGCTGGCTGGGGCAGGGTCGAGGACCTCATCTGCTGCCAGGGTGCGCTGCTCGGGGAAGTGCACGCAGGTGAGGGCCACCCGCCGAGGGTCCACCTCCTGCCACAGCCTGCAGGGCAGGCACCACTGCTGGCTTGAAACCCTGCAGAACAACCTGCAGCCCGTGAATCTGGATAGTGAACCTCCTGTTGCAGCCAGCAGCCAGTGCGGGCTGTCCCAGTAATGCTTGCCATCGACCGAGGTATTGAAAGGGCATGCGAAGGGCCCAACATCAGGAGTTGGAGCAATTGCAGCGGCGTGCAGGACGGGCAGCAGTGCTGGCTTGCTGGCCTGCAGACGAAGCACAGGCAGTGGACATGAATGTTTGAATGTTGAGATCCTGTTGCAACCTGCACAGAGGCAGACTGTCGTACCTGGTAGCATGCAGGAGTGGAGCCAGTCATCGTTGCTCATACCAAAGCAACAGCTGTGTGGCACCCATCTGGCAATTGAGGGGGCTGGCTGACGTGAGGTCCAAGCATGCAGACGACAACCTTCAGACACTGTATCTTGCCAGAAATTGCAGCCAGCTCTTTCTGAAAAGGGCCTGCAGGACTCACATTGAGGTGGCTCCAGCAGGACCCTGGGCTTCTGAAGAGGGGCCTGCCTTATGTGCAACCTGAGCCGCAGAGCCCCAGCAGAACCTGCATGTGCATGACCAAACTCTGTTCGCCGCACCTGCTCGCCAGCCTCGTGCAATGCAAAGGCGTTGCGGCACCCAGATGTCAGGCTGCTACTCAGCAGACAGCAGCAGCTGCTCAGTGCTAGTGCTGATACATCACCTCGCTGAAACATCACACTGCAGTGGTTTTGTTCGAATCCCAGCTCAGAGGTCCACTCACCCGGCTGTAGCCAGAGGCCCCTGCATCAGCTGAACCAGCACGCTGCCCTCCACCCCGTCCACTGCTATTGCAGCAGCCTCATCCTCTTCAGCCTCTGTGCCCTCATCAGCTCCCTCCTCAGCATCTCCCATCTCCCCAGCCTGCAGTCATACATGGCTGCTTTGGCATCCACACACTGAGGATGACACAGCACTGCAGGACGACACGTCTCGACGGGGACAGCACCCCAATTGGTCCCCTGCAGCCTTGTTCCGTGTCATTTACACTGCAGCTACCAGCCCATCCAGGAGTGCAGATGCCCAGCTCGCAGGTATCTGGCCTCTTTCAACACAACAAGTGGCAGCCCAGGGTTGAATCAAGGCTACCTCTGGTTCTGTGCTGCTTGCAGGCTGCCTCAAACTGCACAGGAACTCACCTGTTCTGTGTGACCAAATGGCGACCTGCCATGCGCAAGCCGCTGCCTCGCCAGCTCCTGCACAGCATGCCAGCACGTCAGAATGAGTGATTGAGGGCGAGCGTGAAAATCGTCAGCACAAAAGGACACAGCACACGGTCAAGAATCGCCCAGACTTGCTTTGTGTGTTCTGCTCTACCAATACGCCCCGCAACCCTGCATCGCACCTAGCTGCTGAAGCCCACTTTGTGCTGCATTGCCAGCGCCCGCTGCTGCACGGAAGCAGCCCAGCCCCCCACAGCAGCAGACTGTTCACGAGCCCTCCAACCAGCTAAGTTTACTAAACCCACCTGCTGCTGCCTTTCCAGCGCCTGCTGCCGCACCTGCTCCAGTTGAGCAGCCCACTCTGGCTGCGCCTGGACCAGCAGGCTGTTCACGTTCCTCAGCAACCGCCCCAGCGCCCTATCTGTGCTGCTGAGGGTGGCCCCATACGAGCGCAGCAGCGTTGTCAGCAGGGCAGCCATCTGCTGCACTGGCCTCCGGCGCGACAGGTGGATGAGGGTGCCGCTCAGCTGTGCAATGTTGACAGTGTGCTGAGCATCGCCCTCTGGCAGGAAGGCCTGGTGCAGGTCAAGAAGGACGTCCAGCAGCTCCACAACCTCCTGCTTCAGGCTGGGAGCAACCTGTCGCACATACACACGTGCCAGAGAGGCTGTCACTCGACTGTCATGCGAGTGCGTCAAGGCCTTGTTGCCAGCAGGCTGCACAACATGCATGTTATTGCCTGAAGCTTGTGCTGACCCCTACTGCAGCACAAATAGAGCTCACACCCTTGACATGCCATGCTCAGGGCCTTTTTGTCAGCAGGTCGCACAGCGTGCACATGACTGCCTGTAGTTGACCTTGCCTTTCCAGCAGCAGATACAGTGTCAGCCGCCTCAGGGGCCTGCGCTCTGCACATTCCTCACAGTTGCAGGGACCTTGAAGAAGTGCATGTCACAAGGCTGCGGAGCAATGAAGAAAAAGCAAAAAGCATGTCCAAAGGGTCACCCACCTGGCTTTCGTGCGGCTGCGCCTCCACCAGAGGTAGCAGCGAGGTGATGGGCACCTGCATCTGGGCCGCCTGTGGAGGCAGCTGGTCAGCTGCTTCATCACCAGCCAACAGGGTGGGCCTGAAGGCTGAGTGGTGGGTCAGGAGGTGCAGTAACGTCCCAGCCATGGATAGCACACCCAGATTTGAAGTCCTCTCTGCACATGGGCAGATTGGACATGTGTCAGACACTGAGTCAGTGGGCTGCCAGCCAAGCAAGAGGTGGTTGGGGCACATTGCTGCCATGGCACGAGAGACCAGGTTGCCTTGCTGTGTGCTTCTGCATGTCTCCGTCTAAACAAGGCAAGGGTGCTGCCTGTGAAGATGCACATGTGCAATCGCCCAATGCCATGCCTGTAGCTGCGCTTCACACAGCAATATGCAATGACATTTATCCTGGCCTGCAGCTGCCATTAGCAGCGCGATTGACACTCTGGCCTCACCCTCTGTGGCGGGCACTATGGCAGCAAGCAGACGCCGCAACAGCCTGATGGAGGCAGCATCATGCATCCTGAGCTTGAAGATGCTGAAGCCCAAGCTCTCAATGTCCCCTGCCATGCTGCGCCACACTGCCTCGTGCTGACACCGCAGCTCATCTGGCATGTCTGCCAGGAGGTCGCCGACAGCATTGATGGCGCTGAAAGCCGCTGCCTCCTCAGCCTGCAGGTGCAGGCCATCTTGAGAGCAAGCAACTGGCCGCTGCCTGCTCAGTCGGCAGGCACAGGCCACCTTCACAGCAAGCAACAAGCCACTGCTTGCTCAGCATACAGCCACGGGCCATCTTCACAGCAAGCAATCAGCCTGCCTGCCAGCAAATTGACATGGTAAACTGCTGGTCAGGGCAAAGATCAAACCCAGGCTGGAAGCATGACGCAGTACGTTGTAATACCGTCTGCATGCTTACAGTGCTTCAAGTAAAACTTCTGCTTGTACTTGTGCTACTTGTTGCCAGCCTTACCTTTTCATTGGGTTCTGGCCAGTGTAGACGAGAGGCGAGCAGCAGAGTCTGGACGACTTGCAGGTCCTGCTTTCCCCTGATGCCAGAGGCGCACACCTGCATTGAGAATGCAGAAAGGCCTTCAGCTGTCTGCATATGGCCTGTTGATTGAGATGCCAAGGCAGGGCAAGCTGGACACATAAAGAGAGAAACACTCCACAAGATGTCTTGCGGCTGCATTAGCCCCATACCAAAAGCGTGTTGCTGACTGCTTGCACACATCAGCACTTGGCATCACCGCCCAAGCGTCACCGGCGGAGCTCACCTGCTGCGTTGACGCTGTCGCCAGCCTGATGCTATGGGACCAAGGGACCTCCAAATTGCTGCGTCTGTCCAGAAAGTGTTGCAACATTGGGCGACCGACCGTGCTGACATGCTCCAGCGCCGATGCAACATCTGCAGCCTCCATCAGGAACTGTTGCCCCCTCCTCCCCTCAGCGCCCTCATTGCGCACGCTGGTGCCCAACAACTGCTGCGCCTGTGTCTGGGTCAGCAGCCGCAGCCGCATTAGCCTGAGAAGGACGGGCACGGCCAGCAAGGCCCACAGCAGGGCTGCATCTGGGTTCACGTGAGCAGCGCCCCAGTCAGCCCTGGAGCTACCTGCAGGAGGCACCTTGGTGAGATGCTGCCTGCCTGGGCGTGACAAACAAGGCGCTTCCCCGCGTGAGTCATGCCTGTCCGCAACCTTACTACGACAACATCTGCTGACTTTGGCTTGCCAGCCTGGCTCTGCAGGCCGTTGTCACCATTCACCCCAGGGTGCTGAACAGGGCGGTGCACTGCCCACCCTGGGAGTGCAGCCGTGCCACAAGGAGCGTGACCACCTCAGCGCACAGAGCGGCCTGCTCTCGGCTCAAGCGCTGGTGCCCACTCCCCAGCTGGAGGCTGCCCAGCCAGCTTGCCATCCCAGGAAGCAGCGCGGCCAGTCGGGCAGTTGCCACTTGGTCTCCTGCGGGTGCAAGACAACAACCCAGCCTTTCCGACGCATGCGACTTTCTTGCACACACAGCGGGAAACCCGTGTGGCACCCTGTCCAGGCAGTGGTACAAATGCTTTGTGAAGCTGCATGACCCTGAGGCAGACAGGCTGCTCCCTTAGTCAACGTGCCTGGGCAGCTGCTGCAAAAGTTTTGGAATCTCCAGCTCCATTTTGAAGTTGTCCCCATGTCTACCGAGTGCAGGCTGCTGCAGATTCAAGGCAGGCACAAAGGCAACTTGACCCTGGGAAAGTCTTCCTTAGACAACAGAAGTATGACTCTCTGAGGCAGGCCACAACAGGCGGCCACCTGCAATCAGTTGAGGGCGCAGTGCTTTCCGAGGGAACGCTTGGCAGCACTCCTTGCTCACTGCGACCAGCAGGCCCAGGAGGCGCCCTGACCAGTAGCTTCCACTGGCCAGGCAGGCTTCCATCAGGTTGAGCATGCTGCCCTCCAGCCTGCGCAAAAAACAACACAAATGTAATGATGATTCTGCAGGCTGGACACAGTGCTCTGCCTGTCACTTGAGCAGTCTGATGGATGCTTGCACAAGGCTCAGTGCAGGGCAGCCGAGCTGCCTGTCAGGTGCCTCGAGGCATTATTGCATGCCTCACAGTCAGCCACAGCAGATGCGGCCATGCAGGGGGCTGCATGGGTAAGCCCACAGCTGTGCTGGGCCCCAGGCCAAGACACAGAAAGGCAGAGAGACTCACTGCAGGGCAGCGCCACTTTCCTGCTGGCTCAGCTTCAGCAGCCCAAACAGGCAGGCGGCCAGTGCGGTGTCGCTTGGCTGGGACAGGAACGCTCTGCTCAGCGCCCCAGCAAAGGCTTCCTGGTCTGCCTCTGACACTGCGTGCAGCTGCGCAGGCAGCCTCAGACGCAGCACTGCACGAGCTGCAAGCTGTGCTGCGCTGCTGCTGGGGTTAGTTGCAGAGGAGGGCGCTGTCGGCCGCTGGCTGGGTTCAGGCGGTAGCAGGAGGCACAGCAGGTGGGTTGCTAGGTGCATTAGCGGCCCCAGCGGCATGTGGCGTGCAAGGACGATGCAGCTCTGCAGGGCGCAGGCGTCACTGCGTACGCTGCCAGCCTGCTCTGCCGCCTCAGCAAGCCTGCACAGCCACCAGTCTCCAGTCAGCGCACAGGCTTGGCAAATGGCGGCTCCGGTGCCGACATACTGCTTGACTGGCACAGGCATGCAGACATGATGTACTTCAGCAGTCACCTGCAGAACAAGCTCTTGATGGCTGGCAAGCCGCAGTCAATGTCAACTCCTGTCCGCAGGCAACATGTGGGGAAGTAGATAGATTGATGTCAGGGCATCCCGGACCTTGACGTACAGGCAGCCTTGCGCATGATGAGCACTCAGGTCTCAAGCAGCTGCCCACACACCTCTGCAGAAGCGGCCTGCAGGCCTGCTGCAGCCCTGGTGCCAGCGCGTGATCCCCCCTGCCGGCTGCCTCCAGCACATCTGCTACCAGGAGGGCGACCTCTCTGGAGCGCCGCACGTCCTCGTCACGGGAGCTGTGCAGAGGCTGGTCATGCAGAAGCTGCTGCAGGACTGCTGTGGCTGACAGCCAGTTGACTGCAGCTCCCTCTGGTGCAGCCTGCAGCAGGTGGTGCATGACTCATGGTGGGCCCAGTGGAGTGTATCTGTCAAGCCTTTGCATTGTACTCTGTGAAAGATCATAGCACCAGAGCAGCTGCAGGGCGGTGAGGCAGGTATAGCACAAGTACAGATGCTGAGCTGCGCATCCCGGGGTGCAGCCGACATGCTGTGTGGGAGCGTTACCTGACTGTGAAAGCCCTCAGCAGGCTGCTGTGGGAGGCCCAGAGCCCGCCTCAAAAGGCTGAGCGCCACCTCCCACTGGTGCATGTTGTTGCTGACCTTGCTGAGCTGAGTGGCAAGCGCCTGGGCTGCCACACACTGCCCAGCTGGTGGCACTCTGGCCAGGGCGTCGTTCAGGCTCTGCCGTATTGCTGGCATGCCTGCAGGCATGCAGCAAAATTGCTGGGGCCATCCAGGGTCAGGTAGGATGGTATGCGGCACATCATGCAGCAGCAATGCCAGCAAGACTCCCTCAGGCATAAGCTGGAGAAGAGTCTACTGCTGAGCACTGACGCGCGCCAGAGCGCAGTATTGGCCTCCTCAAGACTTGAGGTAGGCATGTGTCCACACCCACAGCATTGAAAAGGGAGCTGGTGCAAGGTTTTTGAGCTTACCGGAGGCTGCGGTGTTACGCAGCAGCGGCAGGAGCAGCAGGAATGAGCAGGCTGCCAACATGCTGCCGGCAGTCTCCTGCAGGACCTGACTCCCGCTGCCAACCTCAATTGGCAGGCCATGCATGCGGCAGGCAGCCCAGTACAGGCCAAAGTCGCCCTGCTTGGCTGCAGCTGCCAGCAGCTGGGTCTTGCAGGGAGCAAGTTTGCCGCTTGGAGTGCATGCAATGGCCGTCAGCAGGCGGCTGACGTGCACCAAGTGCTGATCACTTGGCCTGCAAGACAGTCAGATTTTGCTAAGGAGATTCACAGCCAGAAGCAGCATGCTAATGACCCATCATGGCTACAGCAGCTGTGCATACCCCGTCACAGGGTGGCTCATGTGCTGAGTCAGGCATGCATGCTCAGCCTTCAAGGTTTGAGTAGGCAGCTCTCACAGTCCTGAGCAGGCAAGGATGCCTGCAGACGCAGAGAGAACAGCGACGCTGCAGCAGTATGTGCGACTCTGCCCAGTCTCAGGCCAACAGAAAGCCAAGCCAGGCAGATGTAGCTGGGCCCGCAGCTCACCACCGACGGTCTGCGGCTTCTGAGAGCAGCTGCTCGACATCATCAGCGGCTGCTGCAGGCCCTCCCTCTTGCTGACCAGCCTGGTCGCTGCCAGCACTCTGCGCCCCCTTACGCTTCTTGTGGCGCGCAGCCGCTCTGTTGTCATCACTGCGCTGAGCGCTGACGGTGTCAGCGCTCAGGGCAGCAGCGCTACGCTTGCTGCCAGTTTGCCTTGCCCTGCCACCTGTCTGCTCAGCAACAGAAGCAGGGGCAGTCGTCACGTCATCTGCCCCACCTGGCTGGGCCCCCTCCCGCTCCAAAGCAGGGGCACAAGTGTCCTCCACCACCTTGCAGGCAGCCTGGTACAGGGACACCAGAGGCTGGGCAGCCGGGCCCTTCACCTGCGCAAGCTGGTGCGCGACAGCTTGAGCGGGTTCATTGCCGCGGCCCTGCCTCGCTGCAGCGTCTGGCAATGGCTGCTCACGATCTGCCTCCTGAGCTGCAGCTGCCTCCTCAGTCAGGTAGATGATGAGAGCAGCTAGCTGCTGGCCATTTGGCAAGATGGCCAGCAGCTGCTGCAGAACACCTGCACATGGCAACAGCGTCAGTGCACCGTCTGGCAGCCTGCAGAGCGTATTTGCAAGTGAATTAGAGCGACATTGCGGCACCTCTGCACCAGGACAAGGTGCAAGGCTTGACTTCCAAGCAAGCGGCTTGTGTGGGTTGCCAGTAAGGGGCCCAGTATTGATAGAAGGGTACAGTGTCCCTTGCCAGCACAAAGAGGCGCCACTGGCTGCCTGTGCCATGACATTGTGCCCTAGTCAGCACTGAAAGCACTTTGTGGTCATCAGATAGCTTAGCTGCGAGAGGCTGCCCTTAGCAGCATGAACATGTCCCAGGGCCTCATGAAGGCGCCAGCATGATATGGGACTTCCCTTGGAGCTTCTACAGCTGGAGGTGGAGTGCATGATGGACCTCAAATGGAGTTACAGATGCCCGAGGACCTGTGCCCTGTCATGGCAGAGGGTATCCAGCACTTGACTCTGACTCAGGGTGTTCCAAGTGTGAGTGAGCTTCACTTTCAAGACCCCATTGGGAGGGGCAAGAGGAGTACAACCTGGTTCCAATACCTGGATGCCCAGTTCCAGTGAGAGTGCAGGGGCTCACCTGCTGTGTATGCAGCGATCAGCGCACAGGCTGCCCTTGGCAGCTTGATTGACCCTGCCACCTTGAGGGCTTGTCGAAGGGCACAGACTGCCAAGTAGCTGATAGCGACCTGCCTGCAGGCAGAGCACCTGCTTTCTCTTCTTGGGCAGCTGTTCTGGCTGCAGCAGAAGCAATGCGCAACCCTATGCCCTGAAGTCAGCAATTTATTTCAGCTGCCTGCTCTGGGCCACCTTCAGCCCACCCACAGACAACACCTTGGAAACAGCTTTCGCCCATTCTCAGGTCGGACTGACCACAAGCTGCTTACCTGTGTGCCTGGTGCAGACCCTGTTGCACTGGCACTGCAGTCAGACAAGCCTGGCCCAGCAGCCAGTACTCGTGAGGCCGCCGCACCACTGCAGTGAGGGCCTCAGCCAGGAAGGCTGCAATGGCAACCGCGTGCCTGCAGGCACAGATGGGGTAGTCACACTGCAGCAGTGTGCATGGCCGCACCCAGTTCCATGCCAAAAGATGTGAATTCATGCAGACATAGGACACAAGAGGGTTCTGCTTGTGGCGTGGCTGCACAGGGCAGCCTGCAGTGCCTCAGGGAACCGAGCTGCATTGTGCAGGAGAGCAGCACAGCCTGAACAAAAGCTCTCCTGCAACTCACCTTTGGCAGCAGGCCCAAACAGAGTGACACAGGCAAGCCAGACCCGCACAAGGCACACAGCTTAGCACAGCATCAGTTGCAGCCCCCTCTTAGTCATGCTTGGGAGGCAACAGGCCTGTCACAGCATGGAAGGTGGATCAGCAGCTCCGCCTAATGACAGGAGAGTTCTGGTCGCGACACCAACATTTTGCTGCCGCCCTCTCTCAGGTGCGCATGAGAGGCTTTACGCCCCGTCAGAGCTCAATAGGCAGACCAGCTGCTCTTGCCAATGGACAGGAGGGCTCTGGCTGCTTTAAGCATCAGTGGCGGCTCCATATCTGCTCTCGCCAGTAGATGGGAGAGTCATGAATGCTTTGTCAAGGGCCAGCTGCAGCTCACTCTTGGTCGTCTATAAGGGGCAGCAGTCCCAGCCACAGCTGAGCCTCCACCGCCCCCTGTGGACCCTCAGGCTGGCTCACAGCAGCCACATGCCCCGCCAGCAGCTGCTGTGCCAGCTCCTTCACTGCGCTGGCAGCTGCGCCCATGACCAGCTTGAGCAGCGGCAGCACCGCAGCAGGTGGCAGCGGCCGTATTGCGGTGCCAGCCCCTGCTGCACTGAATTCATGCGGCTCACTGTAAGTGGGCCCCGGCTGGTGCATGGCCAGCAGCAGCTGCAGGAGGCTGTGCTGGCAGAGGGGAGACCACTGAGTCAGCTCCTGCAGGCAGCAGAGCACAGACTCAACCATGACTTCTAGCAGCAGCCCAACAAGATTGCTGAAGACATCTCTTGCAAGCAAAGAATGGGGGAAATATGGTACAGGGGAGGCCACTGAGTAAGCTGCTACACCTTGTGGTGTCAGCCAGACTACCCTGACTGCTGTCAAGCCACCCTTGATTGAAGCACAACACATGGGACTTAAGGATGAAGCTTGGATGTCAAGAAGCAGGGCCATGCTTCTCCAGGGGAAGGCAGACAGAGCAGCACACTTTTGTCTCACTCATGCATGTCTGCGTGGCCCACCTTGGGAAGCAGCTTGGTTGCATCCAGCTTGCCCTCTGCCAAAGACTCTGGCATGCAGCGCTGGTAGCCAAGCATGACTTTAAGCAGGCCAGCCAGCAACATGCTGGCACGTTCGCCACCTTCTGCTGCATCCTCAGGGGCGTCAGGTGACACCCTACCCTGCAGGAGCATCATGAAGAAAATCTGAGACATGAGGCCACAACACCCAGCACAGTGCTGCGAAGACAATTGCATGAACACAGAAATCTGCAGGCATTCAGTAGAGCCTGAGCTGGACGATGTCAGCTGCTGGGGCAGTCTGAGTATTTGCATCGCGTACACCTTCCAAATGCACACTAACACCCAGACCCAGATGTAGCAGCTGGGATATAGGCCGGCGATCCAGGTCTTACCTGTTCACTGTCCTCTGAGAGCTGATTTGTCAGGCTGCCATGCAGCGCCACCAGGAGCTGCACCTGTGGCAGCTGCAGCCGTAGGTGCTGCTGCAGCCTGGCGCCGGCAGAGGCCCAGCTGGCAGCCTTGCTGCCTGAGCCAGCAGTGGCCATATGTGGACCAGACTCCAGCTCCGACGCCGGCTGGATCTGCTCTGCAGCAGCCCCAGCAGGGTAGCCAGGGTCTGCAACAGCCAGCTGCTGCTGCCGGAGCTGCAGCGCCGCTGCAATCTGTGAATCTAATGAAGCGCTGGTCTGGGCCAGCACCCTGCCAGCCTCTGCCCCTGTCGCCCCATCAGCTGACAGCTGCCTGGCCTCGCTGCCCGCCGCTGGCGCCTCCGCAACCACAGGCTTGCTGGCAGAGCCAGCTATGTTGGCAGAGCCATTTATACTGGCAGGGGCAGTCTCAAACCCAGCCCCCCTGGACGACTGATGCCCTGGCTTGTTGGCGGAGGCAGCGATGGTGGCAGGAACACTCTCTGTCCCAGCTGCCGGGGATGACAGGAGCTCTGCCAGCACCTGAGCAGCAGCCTCCAGGCTCTGTGTGAGCAGCGTCAGGGTGGCGTGCTGCACCAGTGGGCTGCTGTGCTGGAGGCTGCGGGAGAGCACCGCCTTGGACAGGACAGTTGGCACAACAGCTCCACAGGCCGCCTTTGTAGGGGCTGCTGCGCCAGTCCTGCAGTTAGGTTTTCAATGCTGAACCCTGCTGCCGGGCGTGATAAAGAACACCACAACACTGTCTATGCCAGGAACCTCTGTCAATGCAAGTCCTGCAGGGCGCCTCACATTTCAAGCTTGTTCAGGCGAGGAGACCTTGAAGCCTGGCTGCTGAAGCAGCAGCTTTGAGGAGCATTGATGTGTCACAGCACCTGAAACCTGTTCCTGGCACAGCAACCCCCCTTTCTGATACCAGCAGGCTGCAGACATGTGTGCAAGGCAGCATGCAGCCTGCCAGGGCCAGCAGTCACATCACTCCTGGGTGTCGGAAGACTGACCTAGCTGCCTGCTTGATCAGCCTGCACGTATGCCCGCCAGCGCAGGTGATCAGCTGCCCAATGGATGTCACAGCTCCCAGCCATCTGAGGGAGGCACTGGGCTCCAGGTTGACATGCAGCACATCCAGAAAGGCTGCTGCTGTGGCAGGGCTGGCTATGGCCACAGCTGCCAGGAGATCTGCATGCCTGTGGCTCTCTGCAAATTGCAGCTTCTGCAGCAGCCGCAGCAGGCGCCGCTGGCCTGCACAGGCGGTACCTTTGAAGTGAGCAAGCTACTGTTTGAAGCCGTTGCGGCTGCACAATTTCCAGTCTGATGTGAGTGCATGGCTTGCATGACATTGGCGAAATCTCGACCACATTTGAAGACAGGAGCTGGCGGTCTTACCGCTGCACCAGCTGACAGCATTGTTTGGACATATGCAAACCTGAGATACTCAAAACAGCACTTGCGCAACAAAACCACAAATGTGTCAGAGCTCTGCCAAAGGGTCCCTCAAGTGTCAAGCCAGCCAGTGCCTCACTTTGCTGTAGCTGCTGGCCCTCCTCAAACGATGCCAACAGCACTCCATGTGTTGCGTCGGTGCAAACAGCGAGCAGCATGGTGTGAGCAGCGGCAGGCAAGCCCTCTTCGTCTTCAGGGTCTACCGCGGACAGCTGAGCCAGCTGCAGCAGAACCAGGTAGATGTCGTCCAAAGTGCCCCGACAACCCAGCCTAACTGACCCTGGTCTTCCAGTCACATGGCATACCAGTCATATGGTCAAAACGCAAACCAGGTGCACGGCAAGAGGCAACAGTGCCAACTGCAGAGCTGCAGGTGCTCAACACGCAGTCAGACGCTTGCCTTCCATATGCATCACACCTGCTGTGAGGGCAAGAAAGCATCGAAGCAGTGCCTGAACGCAGAGCACCACCTGCAGCCCTAGCACAGCCTGGGCATTCCCTGCTCTGAACAACAGAACTGCAGGCAGGGTGTGCTGCAGCGCAGGGGCAGACATGTGCCAGCCTCCCAGCAGGCTTTCCCTCGCACACTCCAAGCATGGGACACAGGGCTCGCAGACTGCAAGCAGCATGATCTGTTCTACACTAACAGCAAAGCCTGCATGAGATTCAACAACAGCATTTCCCTCATGTCGTGCTTGCGTACGCCGGAGCATGACCTGTAGCCATTCTCTGTCCTCCAGTGATTGTGCACAGGGGCCATGCGGTTGTGCGCCATCCCTATAAGCCGGCTGCCGCGTCTCACCTGCACCAGCACCTCTTCGCCAAAGACGCCTCCCTGCACTGCTGCAGAGATGCCCTGCCTGGGGTCGAGGACCTTGTCAGCCAGCACCTCCAGCGTGTGCAGGGCCGCCTGGGGCGGCTGCTGGGTCAGATGCTGCAGCAGCGCCGTCATCATAGCCCTGTAGCACAGCACAGCAGGCCGATCCTCTCATCAGGCTTCACTGCAGCCGCCTTCAGTGTTGCCACCTGACGCCTTCTCAAGGCGGTCTGGGGCGGCTGCTGGTCCGCAAAGTGCGGTGCCTACACCAGAGCCCTACAGCAAACTTAGACAGGCCAGGCATTATCACGAGGCTGCACTGCTCAACCCTCAGTGCTGAGTGTTGTTAGTTGGCCACTCTGAGGTGACAGGCACGAAACAGGGAGTTGCAGGGCAGCTGCTGAGGGACCCGCAGCCCCTCAGTGGTCTGCACTAGACACTGCGTCGCCCTCTACGATCCCATGCCCCCGCGATGCACTGTCATGCAGACATCCAAGGACCCTGCTCCCAGCTGCTGGCTCCTGGCCTCCCCTACTGGCACATGGGTGTGCACACCTGTTGGCCAGCAGGTCCTTCAGCGCAGCCCCCTCGCTCTGCTCCAACAGCGTCACCATTAGGTCCGCCAGCAGGGCACATGTGGGACGCCGCAGGGAGTCCCTCAGGCTCCAGAGGGCGCTCAGCTGCTGCTGGGGGGCCTTGCTACCTGCCTTGCCAGCCCTGCAGAGAAGCGCCAGCAGATGGTGTGGGGGCTGGCCTGCACGAGCGTCAGTCTCAGGCTGCTCCTGGAAAACATGACCACAGTGGGGCTGAATGCGCTGGACAGGCAGCGCTGCTGACTGCCACAGCACTGCAGGCCCTATGCCTCTGCATGTCTGTGATAGGTCACCAGAATGGCTGTTGTGTTCTGACTGCAATCCCATTATGGTAGATGCAGCCATCATGCAGCGGCTGTGCAGCTGCCGTGCAATACAGTATGCTGGCAAAAGTCCAAAATGGCCAGCTCAACAAGACTGCTGTGACATGTACAAGGCTGCACTGACAGCAGGCAAGAGGCTGTAATGTTGTACGCAAGCCTTGATACCCTTACACATAGGTGACTTGTGGCCATCACCTGGGGGCTGCATTCAGCAACGCCCCCAATGGGATGCAGACCGCAGTGGCAGGCGCCACTGGACGACTTGCAGTAGTCAATGGGTCAAACCTTGGAGCCTGGGTCATCTGCTGAAGTGCCTCTGTATCCCACTGGATTGCAGTCAGCACTGCCTGGCTCTGCAGCGGCCCTAGCCCAGCCACAGAGGCCAGCAGCGCCAGCGCAGCATTGCACAGCGCCCTGTTGCTGAGGTTGAGTGCCTGGCTGAGGGTGCTGGCATAGCTGCTCAGAAGTTGCTGTGCCAGATTCAGCAGCCCCAGACGCAGCTCAGGGGTGATTGGGGTGGCTGTGCCAACTGTCAGCAGGCTTGCAGCTGCAAGCAGACAGGCTGCCAGAGCCTGGCCGCTGGCCGCCTGCATCAGGAGGATGTATGTGATGGCTCCATGCAAGGATGGCTTTTGTGCAGAGATGCCGTTTGTGGAAGGCAAAGGTCAGCCTGGCACAAGACCGACCTGATAGAGACGGCAAACAACCCCGCGATGTGCACAGCATGATAGACTGGTGGATGCTCATTGACATGTCACGCACCTCTGCAGCTGGCCAGGCATTGAGCAGCTCCCGGAAGTGTGGAGACTGCTGCACCCAGCTTTCAGCTGTCTCCTGAGCGCCTTGCTGATGCAGCAGCTTGCTCAGCTGCTGCAAGCCTGCATATGTGTGACCTATTTCAGCATGGTCATAAAACCAAAGCTAGACATCATGCCTGGAGAGGTGCTTCCGTGCCTCTGGTTAGCCTTTCAGGGCTGCTGGTCGCCCTCAGATCCTGTAGCACAGAGTGCAGGGGATGAGGCTTGACATGAGCTGCATCTGCAGCCTTCTCGACGGCAAAGAGCGTCCGAAGGCTGCCAGGCATGGCTCCGGACTGCGGCTGAACAAGTTTGACCAGAGCACTGTCTTATAGGCTGGGTACAGGTCATCGGCAGGTCCTGGTTGCTCCAGCTCCTGCAGGGACTCACTTTTCATAACACACGGCCAGGTCCTGAAAGACAGCTTGTTGACCCTCTTGTAAGAACTTGTCATCAAATGTTCTCTTTGCTGCACAGTGTCGGCACCAGACACACTGATGCAGCCCCCCTAAACAGACAAAGTATGCACAGCTCTGTAATGACACATGAGGTCCAGAATTGGCACCCTTATTACCCTGAGGCTGATGATGCAACAGAGTGTTGAACAAGTTCAGGTGGTGGTTCAAGGTGGAGGACACGGTGGGAGTTCACAACAATATCAAGTGAGCTTCTGAGGCCTGGGCACAACATGCAAGTTCAAGTAACATTCTGGGTGGTAGCTGACAACGGACCTAAGTGTTGGCAAAAGGTGCTAACGCATTGTGGCACCCGAAGAGCCTGCACACAAAGAGTAAGCCAGTATGCCAACATGCTGAGAATCACTGCAGAGCAGCAGGGCTGTTGTCAGGCTGGGGCAAAGTGCCACCGGTGCACTGGGGAGGCTGTCTGCAGTGTTGTTGTCATGCTGAAATATGCTGCCACCCATGCATTGAGGTAGCTGTGTGCGGTGCAGCTTGCCAGGCTGATATCTCATGCCATAGGTGCTTGAATTCAGCTGACTGCCATGCTGTTGTCAGGCTGAAACAAATCTGCTACAAAATGCAAGGAGGCGGTTGTTGTCAGACTGTCAGATGCAATAAAGTGGCTCATTGCTATGCGCCCTGCCACCCTGCGGCTTGCCTGAGGTTGGGGTCCCGGCACAGGGGTCACGCGGCGTGACACCGACCACAGTTGTGTTGGAGCCAACAACCTGAGTCAGGCAGGGCAGCAGTGTCAGCGGTATTGGCAAGCTCTTTGACATGGTCAAACAGGCGTACAGCATGTGTGTATGCACAGCTTGCAAGGGAGATGTCCATACAACTGCTCAGCCACATGGCAGGCAACGGCTTGCGTCAACAGCATAGCAAAGGATGAGTCATGCAAGACAACAGCCAAGACTGCCCATGTGTACAGCATGACGTGAGTGGCGCAGATGCACGGCTGCACGAAAGGCCAGAGCGTGCCTCAGAGGTGCGCTCAGCCATGCGCTCCTGCTCCCTGCCGGTGGGGCGTGTTTCAGTGATGAACTCCTGCAGCACAGTAGGGGTCACAACCATCACCATGCACAGCACGTCAGGCCTGCATGCAACTAGTGGCACTTGAGCTTAGAAGCCGAACGGCAACAGACAAGAGGTGCTGGGGGCAACATGCACTGACTGCATGTTGGTAATCCTTAACCACCTCTTCTGGTAATCCTTATTCACCTCTTCCCACCTCATCACCACACCCACAAGCAGTTGCAGAGGGTGCCCAGCAAGACATTTATGTAAAGGCACGAGGTGGAAGGGACCTGGCTGGTATCAACCTGGCTGAGGCGCACTGCAACTGACAGCTGCAAGTGTTGGGCGGGGCCTTAGCCGCTCCTGTATTTGTCCAGCCTGGGAGTGCCTGGGAACCTCCCAGCCATACGCAGAGCAGTGAGATAATAATACATAAATAATCGTCTGCGACATGCCTGGGACAGCCGCAGATGCTGCGCAAAGCAGTGTGGCAACTCACTCATACATGCATGAGATGCCCCAAAATGCTTTGCACGACATGAGCTGCCCAGCCACCACTTGAATTGTGAATTGACGCACCTTTTCGATGGGGTGGTGCTCCTTGAACGTCGTCACAACCTCTCTGACCTGAGGACGATCCTCAATCTTGGTGTAGTATTTCTGCAGTGTCACGTAGAGGGGAATTGTGGGTGTCTGCTAATGTCTGCCAGTGCTGTGCATGATGGTGACTCCTTGCAGCTGCAGAGACTGCGTGACGCTGAACATGGGCCTGACAGCTGTGACAAGAGCCTCATTATGACCACACCAGGGTTGCAGGCACTCAACAACAGCGCCGAACCTCACCTGCTCACAGACAGGCTGGTTTGCTTGACCTGTGATGGAGGTGGTGGCGCCTGTGTTGCGGGTGGCAGCCTGCAGACATGAGCGGGCAATCAGGGAGCCATTTCTCGGTCCTTTGTCCAACTGCATGTGCGCTGTCCCTCAGACTGCACAAAGTGATCTACACTGGTGAAAACATTCTTGTAGCCAAGAAGCACTGGACAGCTCACTAGCACCAGTGCTCCGGCGCAGAACTGAATCTGAAACAATCATGTCCCAGGGTCGGGGTGGGCCCTGGCGCACTGACCAGACTTGTCTGGCCCTGACCAGATCAAAAGCAATGCTGCTGCCAGCAGCTCAGGCCAGGTACTCGCTCAGCTTGAGGAAAGCACAGGCGCACCTGCTCCTGACCAAGATGCAGGCCGTCCAGGCCCGACGTGATGCCGCGCGACGTCCCTGCACAGAGCATGGCTTCAGGCGCAGGCATGCAAGCTCCTGAGGGAAGCTGGCATTCATGCCCCAAGAGCCTGGGATCTGCAGCTCCCTGACAGGTTTCAGCTTGCACGGAGCCTACCTGAATGGGCCTGGCTGGAGGAAGTGCCACTGTAGCCTGTTGCCTCCCTGGCTCCTGAGAGGATGCCCCCTGACCCACTGCTGCCATGACTGCCGAAAGTGTTGGCAGAGCCGCCACCATTGGCATAGCTACCTTGGGTGCTCTGCGTGCTGCTGTGGAGGTAGAAGGCGAGGTTGCCCACGCTGCCGCCCTGCAGCATGGGAAGGAGCAACGACTGGTGCCGCACCTGCCCTCCACCTGGCAGGGCCAGCTGGCAGCCTGCGGGCTGCCAGCTGGGCAGTCTCACCATTTTGGCTGATGGGACAGGGTTATAGACAATTTGTGCTGTGTGTTCAGGGACCTGGCAGGGCATTTTAGCATGCAGTCTGTCAGTTGCTTTTGGCTGCAGTTCAGCTGGAACCCAGCTTCAACTAAAATGGGATGGATCTTGAAACACTGTGCACTCCTCATGTTCTGATGCGCCGCCATGTCAACATGCAGCTGCGACCTGCCTAATCATGAATCAGATACAGGCACTTCACCACAGGCAGTGCAGCCCTGTGCCAGCATTCGACAAGAGTGACTCCAGGCATCATGCTGAGCACACCTGCTCCAAGCTGACTAGACACTGCCCCCGGCCACTCTCATCAGTACTTACCTGACTGGCCACACACAGGCACAAGCCCTGCTGCAAGCTTCCAAACAACAGCAGTTGGGGTCTGTTGCACTTGGAGGCACAGCTAATCAGCCACAGATGATGGCCTGGTCAGCTGCCAGCCAGAGCTGTCCAAGGTGTCCAAGCAGCACCTTGCAGTGGTAGCAGCGCTGAGCAAAACGGCAGCGCCTCTCTGTGTTGGGGCAGAGCTCTGTGGTGGGACAGCAGTTGCACACGCAGCACACTGCAGCAGCGCACCTGCTTGCTCTGCAGGGGGATGGTCAGCTTGCCCTGCTTCTGTGCATGCCTGATGTGGTGGCGTCCGAAGCCCAGCACCGCATCGTGCCTGCAGAAGTGAGGCTGCATCAGCAGTGCAAGCCTGGCATGAGCTCAGCAACAGTGATGCCTGCAAGCCCAAAGAAGCAAAGTATTGCTGCCACAGCTGTGGCCATCAGCACTGATATTGCCGGTGCAGTGAAGACTTAGTGCTGGACTTTGGGCATGTGCTGAGCACGCTTGATGCTTGCAAGCCCGCTGCCAGGACCAGACTTCTCTTGACAAGCAAGGCATCATTGCCACCACAAATGTGGTCATCAACCAGCTGCGGGGGCAATGACTCCCTGCAGGCGCAATGCAGTGCTGGGCTCTGGGCATGTGCTCAGCAAGCTTGATGTGCAGGCCGCTGGCGCAAGCAGGCTCTCCCTCACAAGCAAGGCAGCATTGCCACCACAGCCATGGTCCTTAATCAGCTGCTGGGACGACTCCCTGCATGTGCATTGCAGTGCCAGGCTCTATGCCACTTTGTTGGCCTGCACCCACACAGGCAGTACCAGGCCACACTCCTCACGAACAGGGCGGCACTGCCACCACAGCAGTAGATGTTAGCCCTCTGAGCCGCCCACTGGTGCGGCTCTGCCAAGAGGCGGTAAGGCCCTGCTGCTGCAGCTGTCCATGCTGCTGCAGCTGTCCCTGCTGCTGCAGCTGCCTCTGCTACTTGTTGCTGCCCACACCACACAGACTTCTGCGTGGCTGCCTGAGATGCTGCTTCTCTTGCTTAGGGGTGCAAATGCCAGCTAAATAGCTTTGCCAAGCCCTGACATGGCTCCTGTGGCTCTTGAGAGCACCGCATTATCACATGACCCAATTCAAAGTCAGGTCACACTCACCCCGTGAGCGCTACCCAGGCCGGCAATGGCCCGGTAACAACCCCCCAGCAGCAAGGCGCCAGCTGCTTGAAAGCAGACACTCATGTCTGGCCAGCGATGCCTGCCCACCTGAGCGTCTGCTTCTGGTACACCACAGCCTCCAGCTCTGTGCTGCCGTCTGTGGGCGTCAGCGTCCATGTGTCATTGCCCCAGACGCCACGGGATGAAGAGATGGCAGGTGTCTGAAGCTTCTCGGTGCCCAGCTGGAAAACCACAAAAACCTCACTATTGAGCGAGTCCACATTTAACTCCTGCAGCAGGGGGGCCCAGCACAGGTGTGGGCTTGATGTGTGGACCACATATACTGCGGCAGGGGCCACAGCAGCCACCAGCGTTACGTGAACAGCTACTTGGATGCTGAGTGCAGCTGATGTGCTGGTTTCTGCAGCAGGGCAGGTAACAGCAATTGAGGGCCGCAGCCAGAGATTCATCTTGACTGGCAAGAGGGAGCCGGCCATCTGGTGCTGTTGGAACCTGGTGTCGGCAGGATGTGTAGGCTGTCGACGCAGAAGAGATAGGTTGGGCACCAATTTACGAATGCATTATACAGCCAGGCAGTGCCATCTGAGCCTGGGTGACGTGATGTGCAGGTGTGTGAGCTGCTTCCTGTCAGGGCCTTTAGATTGTGTGCACAGCATTTCAGACTGGTGGCAGGTGCTGCAGTAAGCCTGGCTCACCAGCTCTGAGATGGTAAACGTCTCATGCTGGCCTGCACTTGCGAAGGGCTCTGTCAAGGACAAAACGGGAGAGTCCTAGCAAGCATGCCATTACTCACCACAGACACTCATGCATGTCTCTTTGGCAGGGACACTGATGAGTGCACAAGACGAGCTGCTGGGTGCCAGCAGCCTTTGAGGCACAGAGGCTGCTGTTCTGGAGGCCTGCATGCATGCATGTCACAGCATTGCACAACCACTCACCGCTGCTGCGCAGTGAGGTTGCCATGACCAGTACAGTCTCAAACTGCTGTCAAGCTGCTGCAAGTCACCTCTGCAGGCAGGGCAGAGCAAGTGGCGGCATAGCAATGGCAACAAATATGGCTGCCTGCAGGCATTACACATGCGGCCAACTCATACAATGCATGCCAAGCTAAGTGTGGCAGGCACTGCACCAGAGAGGCACGCTGCCTTCAGGTGGTTGCCCCAGATGACTATTCGGACTGCAGATTCGCACATCTGCACATTGACGCACATCAGCACCTTCTCACCTCTCCTGTGGGTAGAGAAGGAAGCTGAAGACACCAGATCGATTGGCAAAACTAGCAAGCAGTCTAAAGAAAAGGAAGATAGACAAGACACAACAATAATGCCGCTCTACCTGCCTGAAAAAGATTAGATGCTGCTTTGAGATTTGTGGGGAAGGCACAACGCAGAAGTCTTGGCTCCAGAATCTGCGGTAGTGAGGAGACTGCCAGACGTTCTGGCACCTGCCAAAGTGTATGCAGCTGATTCCAAGGGCCTCAGATAGCCATAGGACGGGGCAGGGTAAGTTCCGGAACTGCTGCACTCTGATGACTTCCTGCCTATGTCTTGGGGTGCTGTTGTGCCTGTAGTGCTTCAGGGCTGTCATTGAAGTCCATGCTATCTGTTACTGACTCTCTTGCAGCCACTGGATGCTGCGGCTAATTGCTCCGCTGCTCCCTGCGCTTCCTCAGCTAACTAAGCCCCGGCCGCCTGATCGGCTGTCTGTGTGGCGCTGTGTGCATCAGCCTGGTTGTGGGTCACTTTTCTTTGTTCATCATCAGATATTGAGATGGAATTTGAAGACGTGGTAGATGTGCTACAGAACGTGTCGATGGACATCAGGAAGGAAGCAATGGCGCTGCTGTTCACCCAACAGCATGGGCCTAGCTTGGTGGAGCTTGTCAAAAGCCTGTACAACACTGCATCATTTGAGAACTGCTTAAGGCATTTCATCAGAGACGCCTATGGCCAAGGTCAGTATGTGCTTGACAGGGGATGACACAGTCGTACACAATGTGTGCTGGTCAGCTCTGGGCCACGTGTGTCTTGACCTCATGGGAAGGCGCAGCCTCCCCTTGCTGTCACTTGGGTTGAGTGTACTGCACTGCCTCAGCTGGAGTCGCCTCGCTGAGGCGCCTGCCAGGCGGCCCTGGCACTTTTGGCTTGGCACATCATGCTGCACTGCATCGTCTGGTTAATCGCATTAGGATTCACGGCACAGTTTGCTAAGTCAGGACCTGCTTGCAAGTGCAATGCCTGCCACTTTGCTGCTGGTCAGGCTGCACAAGCGTCAGGTCAGTCAGGGGATGCACCCCTCAGCCTGTCTTTCCGCAGGACTTCTATCAGCAGACCTGCAGTTATCAGCAGACCTGCAGTTTGCTCACATGCAGCAATCCTGGGTGTCAGAGGCTCATGTCGATGCAAAGGACGCCAAACTTTGCTGTCAGCTCTTGGTCCCGCCGCCTGACATGCAAGTCAGCTCTGCGCCTTACTCTGCAGGCGCAGCGCAGCAGCCCACACAGCCGAATGTACAGGCCCAACCAGGTGACCGCCTCCTTGTCGTCTTGGGCCATGTCCCTACACCTGTTGCTGCGTCCAGCTTTTGAGCTCTAGAGTTCACTGGCCTTGCCTGGCACTACGTGTGGGCTGCTGGTGCCAGCTGGAAGTCAATATTGTTCTTTGCTTTCGCATACCACAACAGTGTTTGCTCTCCCTTGCAGTGCCTTTGGATTATGATGATTGGGTGCTGAAGATAGTCAGATGGGCGAATCGACAGATGGCAGGGTACAAGCAAATGCGATCTGCTGCATCCTCAGCAGGTGAGGCTGTTACCTCATGCTGTGCTGCGCCTACGTGCAGTACAGATGAATCATACTGTTTGTCTGTAATGCGTCATGCTGTTCTCAACTGTCTCTGCTCCAGGCAGCTGGCATTGCCAACTCACAAACTTTTGAGGTGTGCCGACTGTTGCAAAGTGTGCATGCAGATCATTCTAGGGACACTCAAAGTGCTGAACACATGTCGTTACTTGACCGCAAGAAGGTCTGAGGCTGTGTGCCCCCTTTGAAATGTTACTGTTGACCTAGTTCTGGGCAGCTTCTCAATGAGGTACAGTTGCAACTCAAAGTCTGTACCTTGGGCATAGGTTCTGAAGTTCTACAACTTCAAAAGCTATGTTCAAGGTACATCAAGTGCAACGAAAATCTGTTGAAGATGCAGCTGCTTACTTGCCACAGGCAACATTGCCATTAATTAGTGTAGGCAAACAACAGCTTTCCAATAGCATATCAGACAGGATCAGGGATGAACATCAGAGCTTGCACTATGTGCAGGGGCGTAGTTGGAATCTGTCTGGTGTCCCTCATGCCTCATCTGCTCACGGGGCCCGCAGACTGGAGGCTGCTGGTGGGCTTCGTAGCATTACCCAGCAAGCGCTTGCACCAACACCGTTTTAGAAGCAGATCTGCGGCCATGCTGACTGATGCTGAAGTAAAAGCTAGCATTTCACTCCAGGCTGAGCCTGGTGAACAGGCGCGCTTAGGCAAGCCACAGCTGCTCTCTGGCACTCCATGGCTTGCAGGGTGCTGGCAGTGGCACAGCCTGTGTGTGTGTGCCACAAGCCCAGTGCTAAGGCGCCGGGCAACCAAGGCAGCATCTGGCTGTCACTACAGCAGCACCTAACGTGTGCATCCTGCTGGTCTGTGGACCGGCCAGACTCTCCCTGAGCAGCTTAGAAACCCTCACTGTCACCGGGCAGGTCAGTGGGATAAGAATCCAGCCTGTTATTCAGTAGGCCACAGCTGTCTTGAAGCCTCCAAGCAGCACATGTCCCCAAAACAGCACGGAAGGCCACCTACCTTGGACTGCTAACATATCTTAAGCTGGTAGCCATACTGGCACAACATCCACGGTGTCAGATTGGCTCACTTGAACTTGATGACTGCTTTCAAATGCTCCCAGCATGCGGGTGTCGCAACTTGCATTCACATCACTTCTCTGCGTGTGCTACGTTCTGGGTGCGATGGCTGGCCTGTGCATAGTTGTGGGAGATAGCCTGCTCTCCATGGTGAGAGTGTATCTTGGCATCCAAGCGGTACAGATATGCCGTGCTGAGTGTGAGCAATGCCTTCTTCATCATACACTGGCAAAAGAATGCCAAGGGCCAGCACAACTTCACCACCCTAGCCTAGGCCAGCGTGCCCTGCAGGGCCGTCACCTTCTGAGACAGCGTGCAAAACTCTTCCTGCAATCAAGACAGGCGCTGCTACCGCCTGTGCAGCACACAAATGGCGCCAGCGGGCCTGCTGCTGCCCTTGTACCTGTCCTGGTCCTGGGAGACAGCGGGTGAGCCCAGCTCTTGCCGAGGCTGGACCGAGCAATAGCCTGTGTCAGGGACTCAGATGCTGAATGCCACATGTCATGGGGATGGCTTGTGCAATGGCCTCCATGCCTCAAACGACGAAATGGGTTTTTGTGCAGGGTGGGCAAGACAGCCCTCTGCAGGCAGCTCATGTATGGCCACTGCTCAGAGCAGCCCTGCCCAACAGTGGCATCCGACCTCTCGCTCATCCACACTGCAGTGGATGGCCAGCCACTTGTGGTGCAGGTGAGATGCCTCTTCCATGAACTTTAGCAGCCTGGACTGAGAGTAGAGAGGTGCTGCAGGAACAGGGGTGAGAGACTGCAAGACCGACGCTCTTCCTGCCTATATGGCAGAGGTGTGCATGGCATGTAGCCTCAAGCAGATGTCATGCCTTGTGAAGTCAGTCGCACGTTTGCAGCAATTGTCATGCTGCCTTTGCAGCTTCTGGTGGGCTGCCTCCTGCTGACACTTCGAGGGGTACATTTGCAGCTGTGAAATACAACTGGCACGTGGCCAGCAAGCCTGCACTGCCACCTGTTGGCCAATCTCGGCATCAGCATGTATCTCTGTGGCACAGCCAGCCTGTCTGCCGTCTGCCGACACTGCCCTGAAGGCATCGCATCATGAGAGTGGTTTGCCAATGAGACAGATTCTGTGCTGACTGGGATATACTTCTCTTTTGCGGCTGTGCGACACAGCTCGAGGAAGCCAGTAAGCTTGTCTGTGACATGCGCGGCAGCAGGCTGCAGGTGCTGACTGGTGACACCGGTGCAATGCAGTTGTGGGACACAGCCGGCCGCGGGGCAGTGGACCTGCTGGGCCCGCGCTTCTTTCGCTCTGCAGCCTGCGCGGTGCTGGTGTGCAACCTGCAGCAGCACCACTGCGTGAGCAGCCTCTGTTTCTGGCAGGCCGTGGTGTCTGGTGAGGTGGGCAAGCTGCCCAGTTGAGTGCAGTCCGTGATCAATTTAAGGCCAATGGCCTGTCCAGGTGGGGGTGGACCACTTCAAGGTCATGGTGTATGGCTTTGCAGCCATATACCAGTTTCATGCGGTCACTGCCTGACACCCTAGCGTGCTGCCACTGTGAGGCTGCCTCATGCAGAGTAGATCTGCTGCTTGAGCAACAGCACTTTCACATGTGCTCAAGAGCAGCTTTCTCATAAGTGTGCTGCCCCTGCATGTGGGTGGGCTGCTTGTGGCGAGGCCTTGTCCCTGCTCAAGAGCAGCTTGGCACTGCAGCGTGCTGCCTCAGACAGTGCTGTGGTGCTGGGGGCACACAGCAGTGATGTCTCAGGAGGGGTATGCTAGGCAGACATTGCTCTGGGCTGGTAGACGAGCTCGTGCACCAGCAGGCAGCCAGGCAGTGCCTGCGCCAGCACCAGTACCGGCAATGCCAGGCGCTGGAGCAGGCCTCCGCCAGCTGAGCACAGCAGCCCTTGAGGGCCTGTGCCTGCCTTTGAGGCACTTGTTCATACTTGGCAGCAAGTCGGTTGGTTGGCAGTTGAGTGTGTGCCTGCAGGGCCTGACCAAAGATAGGGTGCCCTGCTTGGCGGTGGCATGCACGGCAGCGCCTGGGGAGCTTGGCACACCAGGAAAGAACTTTACACAGGTGGGGGCCTGCTCTGCCAATGTGCTGCTGACTCTGGCCGCACAAAGAAAAGAGGGGGTGTTGGCAACAGCATCATTTGGTGCCTTCTGATGGCCCTCTTGCGGCCGGAATGAATGCCACTGCAAAAAAAAAAACAGTGTGCTGGACAAGCGGGGTAACCGATTCCTAGAGGGAAGCCCTGTGCTGAACAGCATGCAGACAAGGCTGCCCACCTATGCATCAGGGGCATTGGTGAGCCATGTTTGCTACCGTATAGATGAAACTGCACAGTGCTATTACTTTCATGTGAGTGGTTGCCTGGTACAGGCTCAGGAGCAGCAGGTCAGGGCATGGTGCCAGGAGCTGGACGTGCCCCTGTTTGTGGTGGAAGAACAGCAGGACCCTCATAGCGTGCAGCAGCTTTTCAGAGCTTTAGTGTCAGAGGGCCGTCAGTATGTGAGGCACAGACAGCTGGGGTGCAGTGCAGACGTTCCTGGGCCCGTTACTACCTATAGGCCTGTGTAGCTGGTGCAGCTCCAGCAGAGTCGACCCATCTTTGAGCAGTTGGCGGTGTCTTTCTTCACCTTGTAGCCGAGTGTTTGGGGTGCAGATGTTAGGGATCAGAAATGCAGCATTGAGACTCAATGAACGTTGTTAATCAGCACTTGGCATAACTCTTTCAGCGTGTGCATAGAGCTTCAGACTGCTCAGCTTGGATTTAGCCAACATCAATGCACATGTTGGCTCCAGCCCTAGCTGTTTTGGTGAGTGAAAAGTTTGGGATGCAGATACATGTTTCCAAGAGTTCCTCTGAATTGTTAACACTGGTTCTTACACAGCACAGTCGTGATAACGTCCTTCACTTTTTGTTCCCTGGCACATCTTCGGGCCCTCGAAGCCCTCATAACAATGTCATAAAGGGCTGAGTATGTCTGCTGCTGTTGCAAATCAGCCCATGCAGGCTGCCTACAGCATAGATCAGATGGGACAAGTTCGATATGCTGCAGCTGTGCATGACCCTGCCACATAAGGGTGGTGCCCGGGAGGCCTGGACGCTGTGGTGCTGCATATGCTTTCCTGTTTTTCTGCAAGGTGCTCAGGGCTTGTGGTCCTGTGACTTGCCACCTAGTAGGGCACTCAACCCCACCTGATCCTGGAGCTCGGACAGTGTTGATCTCGCATATCTTCCATGCATTGCCAACCACAGGGCCAGTGCCATCAGCCTGCCTCGAGTATGTTGGAAAGGCAAAGTCCACAACTTTGAAGTGGTCCACATGGATTCACACTGGACTGGCCATTGGTCTGCATCTGATCGTGGACTGCACTGAACCGGGCAGCAGAACTCACCTTGATTGTTACAGCTTGCTCTGAGGAGCATGGAGGATGCATTCTCGCGCAGCATCGATGAAGTGGGCAGCAGAGCCACTGCTGATGATGCCTGGTGGCGCATCTGTCTCATATTGCTTTGGCTGATCTGCAGGTGGCCAGCTACCTTGGAGGACACCTGAATCAGGGTCTGTCAGATAGTGAGGTCACAGAGGTGTGTGCAGCATCATCATAGTACAAAAGTCATGCCTCTGCCAGGTGCTGCAGTGACAAGCACAGGCTCAGGCACTAATGCTGAATGCCTGTCGGGCCCTCACTGTAGCACCTGATGGGCTGCAGGCTCAGAAGCGCTTTGGGCGGAATGAGCTCGTGGCTGATGAAGGTCAGCCCCTTAAGATGCCGATTGTACTTGTGCACACCACAAGCGAGCGAGGCGCATCAACATTGCCCCACATCTGAGCTCGGCATGGTGCTGCTGAGCCCTCATGAAGGGACAGGCTGCAATCCCTCAGGCCGGAGGCCACCCCTTCTTGCTGGTGTCTGCAGGCACACCCTTCTGGAAGCTGGTCGTGAAACAGTTTGATGACCTGCTCGTCAAGGTGTGCACCCTGTCTCAAATCAATGGGGTCTAGCACGTGCCAGCTCACAACGACTTGTGGCGCATGCTGCGCTGTGCCTGCTCGGCAGCAATGAAGCCAGATTGTGAGCCATCAGGCCAAGAGCTGTGCTGTGCACATGACATGCCCCAGCATTGATGGCTGCCTGCAGATCCTGATTGTAGCAGCAGTTGTGGACTTTGGCATTGCAGTCATTAATGGAGAGCGGGGGGCCAGGTGAGATTGACAGCCCGTGTCCTTGACATTGTAGACCTCAAATCGAGGCTGCACCACCCTGCCCGTCTTGTAGTATCATCAACGTCTTGTAGTATCATCACCAGCTTGGCAGCCTGCACACAAGCTGCAGTGCAGAACCACCTGCAGCGCAGCAACCACCTGCAGCGCCATGGAACACTCATTAGCATGCATATGGGCTGTACTGCTCCAAGTTCCTGTAGCGCATGGAGTGCGGCACACCTGCTGTGCATGCTTCCAGATTCAGGGCCTCTAAAACAGTTCACTCAGCTGTGGCCATGCTGCAGCGTTTTTGTGGAGCCGGGAGTCATCGTCCTGATTCTGGCAGCCAATGGTGAGTGTGTCCCTCGGGCTAGCTGCTTGTACAGGTCAGGTTGCACTGCTTCAAGCAGGCCTGTGATCATTTGTGTGTGCAGATTTTGAGCTCTACGAACCTGCCTGGCATGTCAGGCTGTGAGCCACCTGCTGTGTGCTGACTTCTACGCCCTGGAGGGGAGCTCTGTGTCTGAGATCAATCGCTGCTGCCATGCAGCCACTGTGGGTGTCATCACGGAGACCAACGCTGAGAAGGCGATCGAGGAGCTGAAAGCATACGAGGCCCAGGTCGCCACTGTGCTGCGCAACGGGCGCTTGCAGGTGGGTTGATGTGTCCATGGCCTCTCAGCAGCAGCATGTGCCTGCCCCTGGCTGTGCTGCTTCCTATGCAAGACTGTGCAGGCCCGCCTGGGGCCAGTGTTTGCCTCTCGGCCACTAGCTGCTTCTGCAAGGCGCTGCGATGCACCAGAGCATGCTGCTCGCTGGCGCACAGGCGTGCAGGGGTGCAGGCCACCACATATGTATGCAGCGAAATGGGTTTGGGTCTGCTTGAGCATCCTAGCCAGGCATCCTGGTGGCGTTGTCAGCCCTGCATCTCCATGCAGCAGCTGCTGGCACTGGATGGCATAGACATGCATGACAACCGCAGAAGAGGATGCCTCTTGCTGAATGCAGCTCATGGCTGCAGGTGCTGCCAGCAGCAGAGCTGGTGCCTGGCGACATCGTGGAGGTGTCAGGTAGGGCCCTCTGCTGCCTCTGACCCTCTGCTGCCTCTGCCATTGCCATGTCTCATGGGCAGTGCAGGAAGGTGCCATGAAGCCTCTCCAGGAGCATTGGCAAGCTTGAAAGCACTGCACTCTCTCCTATCTGCCAGCCTTCAAGCTGCATCGCTTGTCCTTCAGACGCATGCACACTGCACAGCTCCTGTGCTAGAGACCACCTCTGCACTGTGACCTGCAGTTGGAGCGCAGGTGCCAGCTGATCTGCGCGTCACTGAGATTGCCAGCACTGTCCTCAGAGCTGACCAGGTGAGGCACGGGTCTGTCTGGACAAGCCCCAGATTGTTAGGTGCCGGCGCTGATGCCTCTGGCGCCTACACACCGCCTCCTTTCCAATGTCTTTGGGCACCACAGTGAAGTGACATCATGCTGCTGTCATGAGTTCGAAGGCTGGGCTGGCTCTTGAGATTGGAATGCACAGATCCCAGGGCTTTTAGCCTCTACCATCAACCTGCCGATCTTGCCAGCGTGACGCACAGCAGCTAACTGCTTCAAGCTGCCCCTGCAGTCTGTCCTCACTGGGGAGAGCGGCAGCGTGGAGAAGCACCTGGAGCCCACCGCTGGCCCCAAGGCTGTGTACCAGGACAAGACCTGCATTCTCTTCTCGGTGAGAGGAGCCACTGGGCAGCCTGTGAGGCAGCTCGCATACCACAGTAGCTGCCTCGAGTCTGCCGCCCCATACAGCCTTCTGCAATTCTGAGCTGCCAAGCCCCAACATAATAAGCCAGTTCACTCAATGCCAATGATCATAGCTGTTGTGGGGTGTTTGCAGGGCACAGTCATTACTGCAGGGCGGGCTCGGGCCATCGTGACTGGGACAGGGCCCGCCACAGCCATTGGCAAGATCAGGTGCGCCACTGCACAATTCGCTTGCAAGCCAGCTGCCTGTCTGAGCAGTCCCATGTCTTGATCTGAGGGGATCATGGTTGGAGAGGATTGTAAGTTCGAGCAAAGCAAGCACAAGGGCGACCAAGAACTACTCAACTAGTATGTCCATGTCTCCTTGCACAAGGCAGCTCACCTGGCAGCCTGATTGGCGGCTTGACGCATGTCTGCTGTCTGGCCCGCCCTGTGCAGCACATGTGACCAGTGGCATGATGCGAGGCCTGCCATGCTGGTTGCTGGCTACGCCAGCCATGCGCCCCTGGCAGCCTGCTTGTGTGCACCCGATGGTGGCATGCCAAACAGAGCTTCATGAAAGTGCGCCCAGTGGCAAGCTGTTCTAGCTTCTGGGCCTCATGTGGCCCTCAAGACAACACCCCAGAGCAGCATGCCACAGCAGTGCCTGCGCAGCTCAGGCAGCCAAACCTCACGGCTGACCAGCACCTACCTGTCCTCACATTCTCAGGCCGGCCAACCCCATCTGATCTCAGAGGGTCCAGGCAGTGATGGGCTCGAGTCTCAAGCAGCTTGCCATGCTGTGCAGGGACGCCATTGCTGACACCATCGAGGAGATGACACCGCTCAAGAGGAAGCTGGACGAATTTGGTACTCTGCTCTCAAAGGTTCGAGGTGATGACGCCAGCTGCGCACGCTGTCGTCTGTCTGCGTGCTGCTGGTTGGTGTGCAGGCATTGGGAGGTTGGAGCTCGGCCCATGATCTGAGGTGATGACCCCAGCGGTGTATTGCTCGCTGTCTTGTCTTGCTGGAGAGCATTACAGGCAGTGGGATTTTCGTACTCGGCTCTCAGTGGTGGAGGTGACACTGCCAGTTGTGCCTTGGTGTCTGCCTTTATGCTGCTCGCTAGCAGAGCAAGCAGCTGTGTATGGCTGCTGGACAATGCAGCATAGTTGGTAAAGGTGAAGGCGCCTGGTCAACTGCCTGTGCATCTGAGAGGCGAGCCCACCCTGTCAGTACCTGTGTGAACACGGGAGCCAGGAGGCTTCTTAGGGCAGGACCCTCTCCAAATGTGTTGGCACATGTGCCACAGACACAGCTGCTCCCTTTTGGCTAGGGCCGGTGCAGTCAGGAAGCACAGGGCTGCACAGGTCAGCAACACATTCGAATAGTCAGCACCCTGGTAGTCCAGCCACCACTTACTTACCAAAGAGACCCCAGGCGGCAGGTCACAGCCCACACACTGGTGCATGCAGGCAACGATTGCCTGATGGGGCTGGCAGAGTGGCAGCCTACCTGGTGCTCACCCACCTGGAGCCCCGGCCTCACAGTGTATTATGCTGACTGGTCTGCTGCTCTGCTGCAAAGTGAACCAGTCTGCCAATGCAGCAGGCTCGTCTGTTCACCACCACGCGCAGCCACACCAGCCCAGGCCATGTTAGTGTCTCCCTGCAGGTTGATTCGCTGCTGAGCAGTCTGCTGGCCTGCTGCAGGGCATTGCTGTCGTCTGCGTGCTGGTGTGGGTCATCAACATCGGCCACTTCAAGGACCCGGTGCATGGTGGCTGGGTGAGCGCTGCAGTGTCTGCATCTTTTGGCTGTTGTCGTGTCTGTGTCGGCTCCTGCAGGTTTCCTGCGATGCCTTCATGTGTCATCATCTGCTCACATCTGTGTCAGATTCTGCATGTGTCCCACACTGTGTTTCACATTGGAGACCATCGACGGCTCATGTCAGTGTCAACTTCTGCAGGCGCCCTGCATGGTCTCCTTGTGTCACTTTCTGCATGCATCCTGCACCTTCTGTCTGTGTCAGCTGGTGTGTGTCTTGAACATCTGCAGGTATCTGCACCTTGTTTGCTAATTTCAATTCCTACATGCGCCCTGCACTGTCTTTACTTGTCAGATGGGACTGTCTGCATTGGTGTCTGCATGCATCCTGACCTGTCTTCATTCTGGGCTGCAGCTGCTGGGCCCATGGGATGCTGACTGCCTCCGCTGTTGCAAAACGCAGCAGGCTGCAGAAGACTGCTCAGCTGCTCATGCTCCAATGCCTGTCAGCCCAATTTCAGTGCCAAAGGGGTGCTGCTCTTAGCCACGCGCACTGCTTGGCACTTTCTCTGGCTTTGTTCACACTGACTGCGATTTGCCCTGCATATCGGGCTTACGCCACAACAGCTCCTTGGTATGCAACTGAAGTGATGCCCAAGCAGGCATCAGCCACGTATGCCACATTTGGCCGCTTCACAGCTAACTCCACTGAGCCATGTTGATGCAGGTACTGTTGATGCAGGTACTGTTGAAGCAGGCAGATGTCTCTGCTGCTGGGTGCTTCAGATCTAACCCCACTGCACCATGCCGCTGCAGGTGCAAGGTGCGCTCTACTACTTCAAGATAGCGGTGGCGCTGGCAGTGGCAGCTATACCTGAGGGCCTGCCAGCAGTGGTGACCACCTGCCTCGCGCTGGGAACACGACGCATGGCTAAGCACCATGCCATCGTGCGCAGCTTGCCCTCCGTGGAGACGCTGGGGTGCACCACAGTGAGCATGTGTTCTAGTTGAGGAGGCACTGGGAGATTTTGCTGGAATGCCTCTCCTCCCATTGTGCACAGCCTGCATCATGCTTGGGTCAGGGGAGGCTAGTGGTGCACTTTGTGTCAGATGAGCAGACCCCGGGAGTGCCTGCTGCAAATCCTCTTGTCAGCTATGCACAGCCTGTATCAGCGGAGGCTTTGGCTTGCACCATGAGCTGGGGTGCACAGTGGTGAGTTTGTGCCTCCAGATGAGCTGGCACTTAGAGCTCCTGCTGTGATGAGTCTCCTCTCGTTGTGCACAGCCTGCATCAGGAGAGGTTTTGTGTTGCACCATGAGCTGCTGGGCAGTGCCAAAGCCTCCCATCCAGGCAATGCTTGCATCTAGCACTCCGACAGTAATGCCCAGTCCACCAGCTGTGCCAAGCAAATGCCAGGGGAACATCTTCACTGCTATCAGGCTACAGGCATGTCTAGTATGTGGCCGCTTTTGTTTGAGTTGCTACCCTGCGGAGGTCTGTGGAAGCTTGTGGTCAGAGGAAGCAGCCTGCCTGGTGCGTGCTGGGGTCGCTGGAAGAGCTTTGTGTCACAGTGCAGTTGCAAAGAGGCACCTTTGCTGTGCAGGTCACAGGCAGCGACAAGGGTGCTCTTATGTAGGCTTGATGCCAAAGCGGCATCATCTCTGCCCTGCAGGTCATCTGCAGCGACAAGACAGGGACTCTGACAACCAATCAGATGGCGGTTGCAAAGGTGGCCGTTCCTGAGGCACCGTTTCAGATGCGGGAGTTCGAGGTGTCAGGTGAGCTCATTGTCCACTTGGCTGCATGAAGGTGAGGGTGAAACTATTCACAGAGGCTGGTAGGTGGCTGGCACAGAGGCTGCTAGGTGGCTGCTCATGGAGGCTGCTGCTATTTGAGGCACGTGCTTGGACCAGAACTTGCTCGCCAACAGCACCGACACGCATCACTGCATGTGGGACTGCTTGACTTGCAGCCTAGCCGCTGGGAGGTCAGTGCCATATGTTGCCTGTGATCAAAGCAGGATGTTTCACCTGCAGCTGCAGTTGCCTGCCTATACCTCCCTGCATGCTCAGCAGCGGCTGAGCGGTGTAGGCTACATGCCAAGGTGGCTGCCCATGCACCGCCTGTGCCAAATTGGTTTGCTTATGCGTGAGGGCTTGAGACAGAAAGGGCCCTCTCCATGAGTATGGGGTTGGATGACCCAGTCATGTTGAACCCTGTTGGCTGCAGGCAACACTTTCGCGCCTGAGGGCGAGATCTTTGAGCAGCTGGGCAGCACACTGCAGCACCCCGCAGACCAGCCCAGCCTCCTGAGCATGGCCCAGTGTGCCGCCCTGTGCAACGACTCCTCGCTCCAGTATGCAGCAGGTATGGCTGGCTGATAGGGTGCACGGCACATGCCGTCATGGTGGCTGCACGCCATAATAGCAGGCTTTCCCAGCTCCTGCCCTGTGCCTTCTCACTCCAGTATGCAGCAGGTAAAGCTAGCTGTCATCCAGGTGCAGGGCATGTGCCATCACGGTGGCTGCATGCCAGAATAGCAAGCTTTCCCAGCAACCGCCCTGTGCAACGACTTCTTGGCAGCCAGCATGCAGCAGGTAAGGCTGGCTGCTCAGAGGTGCACGGCACATGCTTCTCGGTGGCTGCATGCCAAAGTCGTACACTGCCCAGTGGCCACCCTGTGCAATGTCTCTTGCTCCAGTATGCAGCGGGTGAGTCTGGCCACCATTGCAGCGTCTTGAGGCTGTGTGTGGCTGCTGCCTCATCACATCATCATCAATCAGGCAGGGAGCAGTCTTGGGGCTGTATGTGTCTGCTGCTGCACCATCATTTGGGCAGGGAGGTTCAAGCCACACCGATAAGCGAGGCCTGCGGGTGCTGACCGAGAACATCGACCTGTTTTGACTCACATTGCATTTCATGTCAGCCTGAGTTGTTTCTGTGCAGACAAGAATGTGTGTGTGTGCATCCGCGAGGCAACCGAGGTGGCCTTGCAGGTGCTGGCTGAGAAGGTTGGTCCTTCTAATCAGCCCACTGGTTCAACGCAGAGAAGGATGCGTATGTGCGCATCGGCGAGGCGACCGAGGTGGCCCTGCGGGTGCTGGTCGAGAAGATTGGGCCCCGAGGGTATGGGCCCATGCCCACTGCCCTGGAGCACATGACCAAGCAGGAGCGCGTCCTGCATTGCAACCACCTCTGGGAGGCAGAGCTCCACAAGGTGGGCTTCAAGATGGTCATGGGCTGAGAGGAGTGCAGCCAGCCCAGCAGGGTGAGGGAGCCAATAGTAGATGCTTCACAAGGCAGGTGTGATGAGCGCACCAGTTGAAAGAAGAGGCACACGGAGGGCTTGGCTGCATGGCCGCCTTCAAAGGATCTCCTGCCTATTGTGTCATGACACATGGGGCCTTGCAGGGCACCAAGCTGTCAAGCTGGCCTCACCTCACTATGCTCGCATACTGTTTTGCAGCTAGAGTGGAGCCTGCAGCTAGGTTCAGGGGTGGGCAAGGGGCACAGGCTCTTGTTTCTTCTTGTACTTGCTAGGGGTCTGCCCCGGCAGCAGCTCAGATTTCACCTTTGTGCTGCCCTGCTGCAGATGCTGCTGGGCCTCTGCTTTCGACCATTGAAATGCAGAGTTTATCCTCTGAAAGCAGCAGCTGAGGCTGCGCACACCTCTCTGTGCTGACCCATAGAGCTGCAGCTGGGGTATCCTGCTGAGCAGCTATGTTCGTCAGGGTTTTGTCATTCTAAACATGCTCAGGCTGCACTGACCTTCTGGTGCTGCTCTGCTTGGGATGCTACTGGGCTGTCAGCTGTGAGCGCGGCCAGTTTCACCAAGACCTATTCAGAGTTAAAACATACAGACCTCACAATTGAAGAAATCAAGTTTGCAGGCCTAGCAGGGCAAGTTGATAAGAAGCAGGTGGCGGCGGCTGGGCTCCCGGAGCTGCCTGCCTTTGTTCACCCATTTGCAGAGAGGCAGTCCAGCACCTCAAGTGGGCTGCCCCATCCTTCCCATGCACCGCATGTTCCAAGAGTGCGGCGTCTCTGACATTCTGCAGGTGTGCACCCAAGAGTTCACTCGCGACCGCAAGATGATGAGCGTGCTGTGCGCCAGTGCTGCGGGGGCGACCATGTTCGTGAAGGGGGCACCCGAGGCTGTGCTGGCCGCATGTACCATGGTGAGGCAGACCAGAAACACTGCTGTGAGATGAAGACGCAGGGTGGAGTCCGCGACGCCAGCTGCAGAGGCAGCAGAGCTTTATGCGGGCGGATCAAACATGGGCCCCTCAAGTGGCCCAGTTTAGATCTGCGCCGCTGCAAAGGTGGCAGGGCTCGATGCTCTCTGCATGCAAACACCAGCCTAAATCCTTGTCGGTCATCTGACTGAGACCAGACTGGAAGTCTTCAGAGAGAGTCTCCAATGCGAGGCTGCCTGACTGGGCAATGGTTGCTCTGCAGGTGCAAATGAACACCAAGGCAGAGGTGGTTCCCCTCACAGACAAACTGCAGAGCAATGCTACCGAGCTCATGGGTAAGAGCTAGCGCTGGCGTTGGCCTCTTGCGCATGCCAATCACACCTGTGTGATGGCTGCCCACGGCTGACAACCTCATCTGTTGATGTTGGGCTCATCTGTTGATGTTGGGCGCTGCCACCCCACTTCTGCCAGTGCTTGTCTCCTTTATGGTCACGCTGCATGAGCACCAGGTGCAAAACATCACATGTGTTAACGAGGAGATATAGAGGTGTACATCCATTGTGTGCCTGCAGAGGTGTGGGGAGGACAGCGGGGGCTGCGCTGTCTCGCACTGGCCTGCAAAAGGATGCCTGTCAGCACTACCCAGGTGCGCTCGAAACAAAGCTGTATAACCTCGTACCATCTGCACTTCTCCAGCATGGCATGACTACATGCAGCTGAAGCGTGTCTGTGATGTGCAAGCGGCCCTGTTGCGGCAGCTATGCTACCTCAGCCATGAAGGTTGAGCAGTGTCCCACTTGCGTGAGGCAGGGCACTCAAGCCAGCACCAAGCTTTCTGCTGTGGCCTCCATGCGGCCTGCTCTTCATCAAGAGAGGCTGCCTTACTGTTCTTACTGGCATGCCCCTCAAGTTACATCATGCCTTCCCGCTGCTACCTCGGCACGCTGTTCTGCTGAAAGGTCATGCTGCAGCTGCTTTAGTTTTCTCACACAGCTCACCGTGGGTGCTACAGATCAAGGAGTCAGATGAGACCGGGCTGACTTTCTTAGGTTTGGTGGGCATGCATGACCCTCCCAGGCTTGAGGTGGCCGATGCGCTGGCCACCTGCCGGGCAGCAGGCATCCGCGTCATTGTAGTGACTGGGGACACCAGCGCAACTGCCAGGGCTATCTGCGGACAGGTCAGCTGCTGCCATGCTACTGCATGCACATGCAGTGCTGAGGCCTGCAGTGTCCTTGGCACCTGCAGTCTGCAGTGGGGTCTTTGCCTGACTGTAGCAACTGCACAAAAATTCAGTGATGAGACCTGCAGTGTCCTCGGCACCTGAGATCTCCTGACGGGCCAACAGTTGACCCCGGCATGACTTCTTGAGGCTCCATGTCTGCATTGTCAGGATTGGCAACCAGCCTCCCAACACTCTGTCTCCCTACATGACTGTCCCTGACCTCTGCACCCATTGCAGCCATTGAATGGCCCCACTGCGAGTGGCTCACCCGTGGCCCTGCCACAGTGTCACGCCTGGCTTGGCAATGCCTGGCAACCCCCGCGTGCCGCGCCCCTCAGTACAGTGCTTTGTGCAAAGACATTGTTGGAGCGCAGCGAGTGACCTTACTAACAGTTGAATCTAATGTCAATTGGCCTGCCTCTACAGCTCCCACTGACCGCAGACCCTAAACCCTAAACCCTTCATGTGCACCCATCGGAGCAATCCACTTGCCACACTGCGGCGGGGCGTGCTTTCTGGTCCACATCACGTCCTCATAAGGGCGCCCTCAGCCTTGCCGCCAGCCCTGGCTCTGCAACATGCAATGAAGCAGCAGTACTGGCGGCCCTGACGCTGAAGCAGCCAGATGGAGCCCCACAGCGGGCTGGCCAGACGCTGCAGCAGGTGCAGGAAGCTGTTGGGCCCGAGGAGCCTTGCATGAGTGGGAGCTGTGTCACACAGGGCTCTGACCTCAACTTCTGGCCTCACTGACATTGCAGGCACCAACTCAACTGCAGTGACGTCCACAACTGTCAGGCAGGCAGACGAGTGTGCGCAAGTTTAAACTGTGCGCAGCATGGACTTTTCTGCAAAGCAGTCCTGGTTTCATCTCTTACAGCGTTGCTCAGCGACTTCAGGTTGGCGCCTTGGATCGCTTTGACGCCCACGAGCCGCCGCTGTCTGTCCTGACAGGTCTGGAGTTTGATGCCCTGTCCCCAGTGGAGCAAGCCAATGCTGTGGCCCAGATGGCCGTCTTTGCACGAGTGGAGCCCAGCCACAAGCGGCGCCTTGTGGAGCTCCTCAAAGCCCAGGCAAGCCAATGCTGTGGCCCAGATGGCTTTTTTTGCACCGGAGAAGCCCAGCCACAAGCGGCGCCTTGTAGAGATTCTCAAAGCCCAGGCAAGCACCCAGTTGTCATGGGTGTTGAGCAGTTCAGGCTGGGGCTAGCATGCTCGCTGTGGTGATGCTGCTGCAGGCCAAAGTACTGTGTGGGTGGCGCTGAGACATAGAAGCACCTTGCGCAGTTTTGCAAAGCCCATGGTAACCAGCTGATGACTGATGTTGGCATGAACAACATCCCTGCCCTGGAAGCGGCTGACATCTGCCATGACACTTGGCCTGCCATGCTCTGTCCTCCGCAGGAAGAATCGGTGGCTATGACAGTGTGCGGTCTGGATTGATCAATGCTTGCAATCTAAGAGCTGAGAGGGCATCAGCAACCTCCTGCCTGGGTGACCAACGCACTCTCTGCTTCCCCGCAGGGGGAGGTAGTGGCCATGACTGGCGACGGCGTCAATGATGCCCCTGCCCTGAAGAAAGCTGACATTGGAGTGGCCATGGGGTCAGGCACAGCTGTGGCCAAGCATGCAGCTGACATGGTGCTCTCTGACGACAACTTTGCCACCATCGTGGCGGCAGTGGCTGAGGGGAGGGCCATTTTTAACAACACCAAGCAGGTGGGGTGGGCCTCATCTTAGTCAGCTTGCCTTGGAATCATCTGTGATTTTTGTCACGCAGGTTCATTTGCTACACAGAATCCTCCAATACTGGGGATGCTACCGCTGCCTTCTCAGAGTAGTGCACCACCACAGCCATCCGTCTGTTACTGCTCACACCAGTGCTGCTCAACCTGCAGTTCATCCGCTACATGGTGTCCTCCAACATTGGGGAGGTGGCTGCCATCTTCTCAGCCGCACTGCTGGGCATGCCTGAAGTGCTCAACCCCGTGCAGCTGCTGTGGGTCAACCTGGTCACAGACGGGCTGCCAGCAACAGCGCTGGGCTTCAATGCCCCTGACAGGGATATCATGCGGACTAAGCCCCGCAAGTAGGTGCTGCCGTCATACAATCACACAGACTTTACAATCTTGTGGGTGTGTGTGGCTGCCCCACGGCAACATGCAGAGCAGATTCCATGATTCTGTGCTGCTGGCTGGCAACTGTGCCTTTGCGTCAAGGACATGGGTGTGCAAAGTCAGCCCCTCATCTGGGTGCCAGGCAGCTGAGCTCTGGTGGTACCTACACCTGAGTGGGACACCCGGCAGCCCTGTGTACAACCGCGCTGCTGGGCAGCTGAGTGCGGCGAAACACCACTCACAGTTTGGGCTTATCCCCATTTCATGTCTGCTGACAGCACAGTCTTTGTGGATGCAGGCAAACAGACTCCATTGTCAACCGGTGGCTGGCCGTCCGCTACCTGGTGATTGGGCTGTATGTGGGCGTGGCCACCGTGGCTGGCTCTGTCTGGTGGCATTTGTACTATCAGGTGGGCTCCACTCCGAGATGCCTGACCCAATCCTGTACAGGTCCAGGAGCTGTGTGGCACAGTGACACATCTTCCAGTAACTCATCAAGAGGTGAGTTGGGCGCAAGGGCGTGCAACGGGTCAAGGGTAGACTCCACGTCCTGGCCTGTTGCATCTGCTTGCTGCGCTGAAGGCGCTTGCTTTCTTCCCTAGCAAAGCTGCAGACCTATACCTGGAGGGCCGCCAGCCAGCTCCCCTGACCTATGCAGCTGTGGGGTGCTAGGCTTCAGGGCACTGCAGCTGTGGGGTGGGGGGCTGCAGGGTATCGCAGCTGTGGGGTGGGGGGCTTCAGGTCACTGCAGCTGTGGGGTGGGAAGCTGCAGTCAGGCTGACCAGCCTGGTGGGCAGATCATGCTGTTTGCAGAGCCCAGGCTTGCCTGTAGTGCCTGCCGTAGCCACTGGGGCTCTGCTGACGCATGTAGGCAGCACTTGTCAGCAAAGGGGGATGCTCCACCCCCACGCTGTAAGCTTGCAGTCAAAAGCATTGCCTTGCTGTGGCTTGCTTGCCCTCTACAGATTGTGCGCACCTTTGTGCAGGGCGGCCCACGCTTGACATGGCGCCAGCTGACCAGCTTCCAAAGCTGCAGCACAGCCCCCGGCGCAGAGTTACCATGCCAGGTGAAGCCCATTGTATCTGAACTTGTTGTGATTAGGTGTGCATCTGCCCAGCATGTCCAACTGCTCCATCGCCATGTGCTGCTGGGCAGAGACCTTCCCATGACCTGCCTTGCCCTGCAAAGGTCCCCTGCCTCAAAAGCCTGTCAGGCCTGGACAGGTCCCCCATGATGCACTCGCATAGGGTTTCAGCCCGCCAAAATGTTGGCCAGCTGCTGAAAAGCCTAGTGAAGGGTCTCCACAGTTCAATGCAATGTTGTACGCCTGAGCAGGTGCTGTAGGACTGCATGGCCTTACCTAACCGCTTTCAATGCTTGGCCAGCCCTGTGCCTCTTCTCGCAGAGCCTTGCTTGCCTTCAGAGTTTACGACTGACCTTACTCTTGCCCTGACAGGTTTTCCGGGACCGCCACCCCAGCACCATCAGCATGACGGTGCTCGTCATAGTGGAGATGTTCAACTCGCTGAACGCCCTCAGCGAGAACAACAGCCTCCTGCAGCTGCCCCCATGGAGCAACCTGTGGCTGCTGGCAGCCATAGCCGTCTCAGTCCTCTTGCACTTGGTAATTTTATATGTCCCCCCAGTGGCAGCACTGTTCACTGTCACGGTGCTCACAAGGCAGGAGTGGGCGGCCGTCCTGTGGCTATCCTTCCCTGTCATCCTGGTCGATGAGGTGCTGAAACTGCTGACGCGCCTGTCTCACCCCACGGGAAATCTGGCACGCTGCATGTCTCGGGACGTTTTGATGCCTGTGCACCGCCTCATGCCCCGTTCTGACAGCACAGAGCACCACAGACACTGACTGCTGTGGGATACAAATGCAATGAATAATCCATTCCACCATCATCCATCTCAATTGCACTGAAGTGAAGCAATATTGGCAAGATTGCTGGCAGCCCCTCCTCTTCATTCAGCTGTAGGGATCGGCTCTAAACTGCAGAGGGGCAACATTGGGTCAAGAAGGTGCTGGCTGTGCTTGTCAATCTTAGAAAGACACCCCCTTCAAGGTGCTCCACATGCTGGTTGTACTCTTGCTTTCCAAGTTCGAGTTGAATTTGTCAGAGACGCATTTGGCGGGAAGGCAGCTTGCTAAACCAACACTGAAAGTTCAGTGTAAGTAAGTTCAGACTGGGCGCTTCTTGCTTTCCTTTTCGTTGAAGAGGCCCCTGCCTTGAAGGCAGTTTGTCATGCTCCTAGGCCATTGCTCCAGGGCTGCCAGCAGGCCTGCAAAGCCTGCGTTGTACTCGATTGACACCCTGTTATCCAGAGAGGTTCTCTGGTCTGCATAGAGGCCATTGGCGGTCACAGGCCCTGATACAAGGGCGCCTGTGAGTACGTGGGGGTTGGGAGTGGAGACGTTGTAGGCGATCGAGGCGTCGCAGGGGGTGTCGATGGCTGTGCCAGGGCAGGATGCAGCCTTGTGGGTCACATGGGTGGGGGGATTGTGACCATAGCCCACCACATAGCTGCGCCCACTGTCGCCCAAGAGATGGCGTGCCTGCACCGACACATGCATCGTCTTGGGCTTCTGGGCTGCAGCATGCACAGCATGTCCAAAATCAGCCCAGGGGCGCAGCAGCTGTTGCCCTCTGCAGGTGGCGTGCCTGCAGACGCAGGGGGCATGCATGGTCGAGTGCCAGTGCCGTTCTTGGCGCGTGCTCTTGTTGCAAAACGGCTGTCACCCAACAGCTGCCATGCCTGCAGAGGCAGGGGCGTGCAGTGCCAGGAAGGGGCCTTGCACAGAATTTCCCGGCGCGCCCCTCACATCTGCTGCACATGGCTGCTGGCCTGTGCTGAGGTAGGGCACGGCTGACTGCACAGCTCTGATCTTAGCTGTGCCCCGCAGGCAGAGGGGGGGCTCTGCACTGCACTGCTGGAGGTTGCATGTTGCGTGCCAGAGCAGACGCTGCTTCACTATAGCTGCAGGCTGTTGAGAGGCTGCTGCAGGCAGCTGCACAGACTAGGGAACCAATCACCTGAGCTGCCTCAGGCAAGCCAAATGTCTGTCCAGTGCTGCACGCAGATTATGACGGACACGCTCATGATTTGGGCCGGGGCGTGTCAGGCATCCTTGCATCTACGGGAGCCAATGCGAGCCCAGCTCTGAACAGCATCCTCAAAACCTGGTGAGTGCGGCGCAAAACATAGCCAAATCCGGCTTTGCCCAGTAAGAGAGCACCCAGCAGTGCAGGGATCATACCGAGCAACAAGCATGCACAATATGTAACAGCAGCTATAGACAAGTATCTATATGTACCTGCGAGAGGGCCCAGCAGCGCAACTTGCCCTCCCTTCCGCTGTAGCGCCAGTAGGCCATGGCCAGGAAACCAACGTTGGCAGTCACGCCATAGGCGCCTGCAGCAGATACACAGTCAGTGAGTGGCTGCCCAGGCTCAAGTTCTGGTTGTCTATAATTTGAGCTTGCGCAAGGGATAAGCATGTCTGTTGACCCTGCCTGCAGCAGTGCCTGCCGGTAAAGCTGAGACAGCACAAATGTGCTTCACTGGATGTGTGTGCAGCTGCCTGCAGTGTTTGCTCAGCAGCCTGCAGTTGCAGTACAGCAGCGTTAGATTCAGCACGTGAGCTGGGTAGCTACAGCAGCTCATCTTGGTCAGCAGCAGGAGGTCATGTTCAAAGGGCTACCCCTGCAGGCAGAGATGGCATCACCCAGCAGGTAAGCAGCACAAGCATGCAAAGCTGGTGTGGAGTGACTGGCTGTGCGATGAACCTGCAATATGAGAACAGCGGCTGGTGAAGCTGTGTCATGCAGCAGCTCAGTGGGTTACGAGAATTGTGACGCACAGAAACCTGAAAGGGAAGTCTGCCAGCTGTGCAGCTTGATCACACCCTGATCACGCAACTCAAAACAAGCTTACATCTACTACCATCTTATATGATGCGCAGGGGCACTGATTGGCCAGGCCAGCAGAACTACAGATGTGCTTATGCACACAGATTGCAAGGGTGCTGATAAGGGAGGCCAACAGGGCGGCTGGACTGGAATGAACAAGTAGGAAGCCTCACCAGCACCGTCACCCGCATAGGCCAGCAGGTTGACGTTGTAGGTCACGCCGTTACTCCCATCAACCCAATTCAGAAGGTATGTTCCAGTCTGGGAGCCCCATCTGCGGGCAGGTGCATGGACATGTCATGCGCGCCCAGCTGGGTGGTGGAGCATGGAGCTGTTGTGGCTGATGCTCTGGCAGACATGGGACAGGGCTGTGTCAAGCATGGCCGGTCTGATGTATCCTGTAGGCAGCTGCAGTGCGTAGCACTGATTGAGGCATGGCACATTGCCTCCTCAAAGTCTGGCGTCTCAAGTCAGAGGCTGTGGTGGCGGCTGATGTGCTGTGGCAGGCACAGTCATGGCTGTGGGCACAGCCAGCACCAGTGACGTGGCGGAGCAGCCCAGGGCAGGCAGGGTGAGGCACTCACGCTGCGCCTGTGACGCCGTTCACGTCCTGGAAACTGGTGGCATTAGCCAGCAGCAGCTGTGCAGCAGGGGCCTGATTGTCCCAGGAGAAGCCATAGCCGCCCTGCATCAAAGACTGAGGCCCTGTGATAAATTTGCTGATTTTGTGTTGCCACTTGTCTCGTACTGTGACCGCCTTTGCAGCAACAGGGGTTTGAATGCCCCAGGAGAAGCCATCATTGCTCTTGGATGCCTGTAGAGCTGCTTCAGCAAGGTGTGGCTGAGAGCGGGCTGTACCGCAGACAGCATCATATGCCCTCCTCAGTGCAGCACCCACCGTGGTCTCCTGAGCCTCATGCTGCTGCAGGTAGGTCTGGGCTTCTGACAGGAGGGTGGCGACGCCTGTGCGCTGCCACAGCCACATGCATGCCAGGGCCATGTCGTCCAGGTAGCTGGTGCTGGGGTACAGGGTGGCAGCGTCTGGGATGGAGTTGCTGTACAGGCCAGAGTAAAGACGACCTTGCCTGCACGGCATGGGCAGGATATGGAAAATGGAGATATTTGTAGGAGAGCCTGCAGGGGTGGTACAAACTTGACTTTGTGGAGAGGCCCCTGCCTGCAGGGTGATGTGTAAGGTGAGGCTCAGGGTGCGCGGTGAAGACGACCTGCTCAGTATGGATGCTTGTGTGCAAGGACACCCCTGTCGGCAGGGCCTGCGCAGAGCAGGGCTGTGCGGGTTGTAAGTTGCAAGCAGAGCAGGAGCAGTGCTGTGAGCTTTGTGTGGGTCCTTGCGAGCAACTTAAGGCTGGGGCCGTGTAAGCTTTTTATGGCGGCACAGAACCTGTTAGACTGAGCCAGAATACCAGCATCAGAGAGGGGTGCCAACTATGACAGGCCCCCAGACATGGGGGCTTCAGCTGCCTGCAGTACGGCTGTGTCCCCCACATACAAGATCCTCTGGAGCTGCCAGCAGAGTGGCTGACAGGCTGATGCTGCAGGTGTGTGCCACAGTATGTGCTACAGTGCATGTCTGTGGGCCAGCACCCCACAGACACATGTCTGCAAAGACCCACAGCATAGTGGCAGAGCAGGCAGCTTATTGAGTTGCTGCAGTGCACCAACTGCAACATGAAGAGGATCCTGCAAGACTGCTGCAGCGTGGCTGAAGCAGACAGGAGCAGATGGTGTCCCAACTGCTTGCTGTGGATGCCGCTGTGCCCCACCTGAACAGGGTCTGAGAGGCTGCAAGCAGGGTGGCCGAGTAGGTGGGGTCTGAGTACTGGAAGACAGAAGAGGCGGCGGCCAGGGCTGCGCTAGTGGAGCCCAGCAGGTCTGCCCCAGGGTTGCTGGCGTCTATGACAAAGGCCGTCCTGCAGATCGGGTTGGAACACGGTGGAGTGCAGCGTGGTACAGCACAGCACAGTGCAATGACACAGGTGTCCAGGCCTTGAGGCACCTTGAAACACAGGACTGAAAACTACAACCAGGTCCCATGGTTTGAGGCACTGTACAAGCACTGTCGTAGAGATGAGCCATGGAAGCTGCTGTGGAGCATAGCAAGCAGGGCCAGTGAAGTTGGGCTTCCCCCAACGCACAGTCATCTGTCATGCTACAAGACACCCATCGCGCAACTCAATCCATCACCCAATTGATGTTTGTAATGACCACATGGTTGCTTCAGTTTGCAGCAACCACCGCCACGCTGCCAGTCTCACAACAAGCCCCAGCTGGTCTGGGTCGTAACCAAGTGCATGCCCTAGTTGGCAGCCCCTGCACTGCCACACTGCTAGTATTACAGCAAGCCCCACCTGTTTTCGGTCATGACTTCGGGCTTCCCCCAGTAGGCAGCGTCGCTGGCGTAGGTGCCGACCTGGCCCACAAAGGTCCCGTCGGCCACGTTGCACTCCAGCAGGTAGTCAGTGGCCCACCGAATGGCAGCCTCTGCATCAGCAGTCTGCCCGGCCTTGGAGTATCCCTGCACACAGCATGGGCAGGGCTTAGGGTTTGGATGTGGGATGCATTTGCAACATGGAGGCTCAGGAAGGGCCTGCCTAGGAGTGGACCTGCAGAACAGAAACCTTGGGGAGTTGCTGCAGTCAGCGGCCTCTGCATAAGTGATCTGCACAGCCTTGGATTGGCCCTGCTGGGCAACTTTCATTGGTGAGATAGGCCAGGTATCACCCTGCAGTACGCCAGCTGTCTGCACTGGCTGGGCAAATCTCTGCAGGCTACAAAAGCACAGGGAACGGATTGGGCAGGAGGTTGCGGGGATGAAGGAGCACACTGCACCACGACAGTTGCTGTGGCATGCCCACATGCTCTTCAAGGTAATCCTGGCACACCTGCGCAGGCAGCCATAATGTTGCCCTGTGCTTTGGCACCACGTGCTGCTTGTGAAGACCTTGGGCCACAAAGTAGTTGGTTTTGGTGTGGGGCTATGGCCCATGTATCAAGCACGCTGCTTACTGATACAAAGGTGGTGCATGCCCACTGCAGGAGGGCTTGCTTGTTCAGACTGGAGAAAGTCACACCAAATACACCACAACAGGGATGCCTGTGTCTGGTCAAGACCAGGTGATGTACACTCAACTTGAACCGTTGCGTGTACAGCAAGTGCTTGCTTTTGGACGCTTGCAAAGGTTTGGTGAACAGGACACCAACTCCTTTTGCTTGTGGTGCTTACCTTGGGAAACTCCAGCAGGCTCCAGGACAGCATGGTGGTGGTGAAGGCAAGGGGCATCCCATACTTGACAAAGCCTGCAGCGCAACACAGCAGCAGTCATGCCTGAGGCATGAGCTGGGGAACAGCCCTCACAAGGAGACAACTTCCCCTTGCAGGGTGATAAGTCAAGGGACAACCCAGTCACAGCACTACTGCCCAGGTGATGACAATGCATGCAAGGACAGAGACATGGTGGGCAATCCTGCTGTATCCAGCTTTGTGCAGGCCGCAGACATGCTACCCTGCACCCTGCCTCTCTCGGGCAGCCTGGTGCAGGCAGCGCGCATGCGTCCCTGCAGCAGATCTCACATGCAAGGCTTGCACCAGCTGCCCACCCACCTCCATCTGTGTAGTAGCCGCCATGCAGGGCAGTGGTGCCATACACGTCTCCCAGGCCAGAGTCCCCCCTCCAGGGAATGTCGTTGTTGGTGAGGTGCCCTGAGCGCTGGGCCTCATAGAACTTGAACTGGGTGGCCAGCACCTGTAGGGAATACAAGACTGCCCTCAGCTGGGTGCACAACAGGAGTGGGACAAGCTGATGCACTCAGGTTGGCTGCCAAGAGCCTGCACCTCAGCAACAAGACTGTCCCTGGATGGGCCCTTCCAAACAAATGGAAGACTCTCTCAGCGCAAAATGTATGTCAAGAGCCAGACTTGAAAGGAGCAAGCAAAGGATTGGCTTGCTGACCCTAAAGCAAGAGACATGGGGGATCAGATTGGGTGCTCACTGCTCAGCAAAGTTTTCAGAGTAGCAGGCGTGACTGGAGGCAAGTCCAATTTGCCGGGATAGTGAACGGCTGGCAATACAACTACTTGCTGCCTCATATGTCCCCCAGATCCAGCAAATCCCAAGCTGGCACACAGGAGCACGCCACTGGTCGCCCACCTTGCCAAAGTCATAGCTGTTGGGCAGCACCAGCCAGATCATGATGATGATGAAGATGGCCACCAGTGTGGACACCAGGGAGGCGATGGTGCTGGTCCAGCGCAGACCCTTGTGCCCCCAGGCCCAGTAGTGCAGCAGCAGGTAGGGAGGGATGCTATTGTACACGCACCAGCCGATGGAGACAAACAGGGACAGGGTCTTGACCTGCGGGCAGCAGACATGCACTTGAGGTCACTGCCCCAGCTCAGCGGGGCAAGTGGCTCAGGACACTCCCTCTGGTCAGCTCGAGCGATCATGAAGGCATGACGATGCACTGGACAGTGTCTCAACCTGCAGACTCAACCTGCAGGCAGGGTCATATGACAAGGTTTGCACATTCAGATTGCCGGGGGCACATGGCTGTATGGAGACCCACACAGGGACACTTCTCACATTGCTTGCAATACAGGTCAACCTCTATGACTGATATGCACAGACAGTGTGCAGAGCACTTCTGGCAACACAGGTTATCCTTCATGCTCTGTCTGCCAGGCAGGCGCCGTCAAAGCCCTCAAGATACAAGTACGCTCCAGCCATCAAGATGGCAGCTCACAAGACAAGAACAATCAGGGCAGCCAGCCTAGGCAGCTGCACACACACTGGCAATTTGGTGTGGCCAAACCCCAGATGGTGTGCCGCTCATCACACCTCCCAACAGCAAGAAGCCAGACTTGTGCCCAAGACCAACCTGGAGCGTGTTGATCTCATAGGTCAGCCTCACAATGCCCACCACCACTGCCGACAGGTTGGCCATCAGCACAATGGCAGGGATCCAGATGTCCTGCAGCCGGCACGCTCACACATTTGACAGGATTGTGCAGCCACAGCTAAATAAAACAGTGTCAGGTTCAAGGCCGAGCTGCAGGCCGCCTCTGTACCAAGGCCAGCACATAGGCGCATATGACTTAACATGGGACCCCAATTGCAAGAGTCTGCTGGAACATGAGGCCGCTTGCAGCCGCAGCTACTGGTCTGTGTACAAAAGCCCAGCTGCAGCAGGTCTGCTGTGGCGGCTGCCAAGGTCTCGAGCATTGCAGCCTACCTGAATCTTGAGCCAGAACTGGCCAAAGGCACTGTCCTCCACCTTGCGCTTAGCCTTGTTGGCCTGGTCCTGGATGCCCTGCAGGAACCCATGAAGCCCTTGCACAGTGCTGCACAGGAGCTTTGGCCTGATCTGCCTTGATGGAATGCTGGCACACATGTTGTCAGCAAGGTCTAAAATGCCTGCCCCGCTGAGGACTGTTAACACTTTCCCCCAGAGAGCAGAGACCAACTCGACCCCAAAAGCCTCTGCTCACCTGCATACCAGCTCAGGCAGCAGAAGTTGCTTTCAGCAAGCCGTAGGCTGCTTAACCAGGGAGACGTGCTCAAGGCCTCAGCTCACAGCCCATGTCACCCCCTGCTTGATGCTGGAAGCAACTTGCAACTTGTTCAATTGTCAAGCAAATTGGCATTGTAGGTGCAGGCTGACCTGAGCCAGCGAACTCTTCTCAGTGGTCTTGAACTTGATGTTCTTGCCCATGATCCCGCCAATGAAGGTGTTTACTGTCGCCTTCATGTAGGTGAACCAGAAGATGTAGCCAGCCACAGTAGAGAACCAGATGAACCTGCAGGGTTGGGATGTGCAGCAGGCTCAGGGCTGGGGCCGCATCTGCAAGAGTGGACACCAAAAACATGGCCAGCCACAGTGGCCTAACAGATGATTTTGCAGGGTGGCTGGGGTTCATATCCGCAAGAGAGGACAAGGGGGTGTGGCCAGCCACAATGAAGACCACGCAACATTGCGAAAATTCACTCACGAAGCAGCTAAACAAGTAGTACGCAGCCTGGCCTGTGCTGCAGCAAGCTGCAGACTGCAGACTGTGTGCAGATAGATTGAGGCCCATGGAGCCTGCGCTCATCTTGAAAATACACAGATGCGGAGGCAAGGACAGCACGTGTGCCAGAATGCAAGCCCTCCATGCTGTAGCAAGATAGGTATAGCGCAGGACCATGAGCAGGTGTCACTGCATTGAACCCCACAAAGCGTATCTGGACTCACTTGAGGTGGCTAAAGGACCGGCAGTAGTAGACCATGCCGTACATGGTGAGCATGTACACAGTGAAGGCGATGGCAAACCAGATGTTGAACTCGATGGGGAAGTAGCCGGACCAGATGCCGATGACGGGGATGGCCAGGAAGATGGGGGTAGCAAAGGTGCCTGCAGCAACATGAGTACATTATCTGTTAGGGTTACAGGGCTTTAGGAATACTGATGACATGAGTTGTAGAGTCACGATGGCAGACAGGATGAGCATGGCCAGGCAGCACATGGCCAGGCAGCACATGGCCAGGCAGCACATGTGGCCACTCAGTCAAGAGTGGGGTGTGACCGCCCCAGGACATGGAGAAGGTGGTAACGCTGCAGAGGCTGTGATTTGAAAGTCAGATGAGGATGGTCAATGGTGTTCCTGCAAGATGGTGCAGGTTCTGGGGGCCGTGGAGTGAAGCCAATCCCTGAAGGAATGCACATGCACCTCCAGGCCCCACTGATGTGCCTGCAGCAGCAGCTGCATTGCTGCAGGGCATGGTTGGCCAAAGTGCTGCATGGCCGCTTCAGAAACAGCTATGAAAAATGGCTATGATGCCTGCTGGCAGTGAAACTTATATGTATCGCGTGTGACTATGGTGAGTTGCCCCAAAGGATACTTTGGAGCCTTTTGCCCCAACAACAAGATGGGAAGGTCTCAGCACTAGGTCATGCACAGGGCAGACCTGTCATGTAGGACCAGGGCCCATTGCTCCACAGGATCTTGTGGGACAGCTTCAGGTTCTTGTTGAGCCAGGGGTTGTGCTTGCTGAACCAGACCTGCATGCCACCCTTGCACCACCTGCAGCAGCAGGAGCAGAAAGGTGGTGAGGGACTGCAACAGGGCAGCAGCGCCATGGGGCTGCGCTGCCTCGGCGGCAGCATCACGCCTGACCAGCCCAAGCCTTGCGCAAGCTGTGGTTGTAGGCCCAGTAGGCACACAACATGTAATTATGGGCAAGGGTGAAGCATGAAGAGGCGCCATTGTCCCTTTGGCAGTGGCGCATCTTAAGAGAGCATGCACAGGCAGCACTTCAGAACTCTGCAAGATGTGCATGAGGACAGCCATTTTGTGCCCTAGCATTCGACCTCAGCATGCAGACACCACCTGGAGGCCTCAAGAGCAGCAGGCCCAGCCAGCGAGCAGCAGCCTGGCCCTCACCGTGACTTCTGCATGAAACAGTTGCGCACAGACTCTGGGGCCTCCCCGACAGCCAGGTACTCCTTCACATACGCTCCCTGCAGCAGTCAGAGCAGTGATTCAGTCAGGCAGCAAGCTCCATGGCTCTCCTGCTCTGCTGACGGCCGAGGCTCCGTTACATCTGCCGCCCCTAAGCCTTGACAAATCAACTACAGTGCAGCCGTAGGCGGGACTGAGTCACGCTGACGCCAATTTACTGCAGGGCAGATCATCGCATGCCAACACGCTTGGTTATTGCCCGCCTCAAGCCCAGAGCATGCATTCCCCCAAACACCGTGGTGCTGCAAAGCTGCAAAGCGTTGCATGCTGCAGGCAGCAACAGACTCACGCAGTAGCCAGCCTTCTCCAGGGCCAGTGCTAGGGCCATGTCCTCCCCCAGGGTATAGGTGGGGAACCAGTCCACCATCTGCCCCGCGTCGGCACGGATGATGAAGTTGGTGCCCGTGCAGCTGATCATGTCCCAGCCATCCAGCCCTGCAGAGCACAGGGCCCATCTTCAGCACATCATGTGCAAAGTTCATGCGGTCGACACCTGGCAGGATCATCCAGCTGGTCCTACATTTTCATTCTGGTGCAAACAAGTGGGGCAAACAACATGTGAGTGACACCTGCCAGGGTCACACCCAGCTGGCAGTCAAGTTGGGCGGCACGCTGATGGCTGGCCTGGCGGGATGGTCCCCAATGTTGATGCTGTAGCACAGTGGCATTGTCAGCCAGGCAATGCGGGACTGCCCTGGAGGGTTTCACGGCCAGCACGTAGCCACATTAGCTACCACAAAACAGGTGAGTGACTTGATGATATGTGGCCCCAGCTGAGCAGCACTGCAGCACACCAAGTAGGCCTGTCCTTGTGCAGCAAACCCAATCACTGACCATGCAGGAGCAGATGATCAATTCTGCCAGCATGAGCCTTGCTGTGTGCCGCAGCTCGCCAACGCCCAGCAAGTGGCAGATTTGCTTAGCGCGACAGCACTGGCTGACCTGGCAGGATGTACTCCCAGTAGGTGAAGTTGGAGTGGTTGAAGATGTCGGACTTGGGGTTGTAGTTGTGAAAGGACTGGGGGCTGAGCACCAAGGCCACGCGTGGGTCATTCAGTTCGGCCAGCATCTTCATGAAGAACTCAGGCTTGGGCAGCATGTCCGCATCAAAGATGCACAGCAGCTGCAGGGAGGCATGCTGATGGTCAGGACGGGCGCCTTCACTTGCATGCAGCAGGTCTGCTGGGCATGGCAGCAGTGCATATCCGTGATGCACAGCAGCTGCAGATAGTGGAGGACGACGAGTTCTGAAGAGACCTGCACCCAGTACGCTTCGGCAAGCTGCCTGTCCTGCAAGACCCTGTGACCGTGGCAGAACAATGGTCATGGAGCTGAGTCAGCGGGTTGCGGGGGGGGGGTGCCAACTGCTCAACACTAACCAAATGGTTCATTTCCTTCCAGACACAACGTCCTGGCATCCTTGGCTACCCAGGCAGCCAGACTTCTTGCCTGCTGAAAATGGTTTTGCAGCGCCCATCATAGTCCATGGGCTGCTTGATAAAAAAACTCAATCCTGTGTGCCCCAGCGCAGCTCATGGAAGGCAACTGCCAAGTCTGACAGCTTGACTACTTTGAAAACTCTCCAGCCCACCTCATTGGGGTCCACGGGCTGGCCTGGGGGGTACAGGTTGCGTAAGGTGTTGTTCAGGTTGCATGCCTTCCCGTTGGACTCCCCCTTCTGGCGAATGCGATTGCCCACATACACGATATCCTGACGCTCTGCAGCAGGCAGTGCAGCAGCTGAATATTGCGCACACAAGAGAGCCTGCAAGGAGCTGTGGCAGGCCGATGCCCATGCTTAGGCATGATGTGCAGTCGAGGTCCATGCATGTGACCAACATCACCGACAGCTCTGTGCCTGCATGCCTCCTGTGCTCCAGCCAAAACAAGATAGGGGCCCTCAGCTTCACACACCGCTGCTGCCAGCCGGCCTGATGAACTGCAGGCTGCACACTACATGTCAACAAAAGGACAGTACGGAAGTGCAGCGCCGGCAGCGCACCCTGCTTGGCCACAAAGTCTGCCTTCTGAGCATCTTTGCCATCGTCCAGCAGGTAGACAGTCCTGCGGCACTTGTCTGGCAGGGGCGCGTTGGCGGCAGCCAGCACCACCTGCTTGACGATGTCCAGTGCCTCCGTGTAGCAGGGAATCAGGACCCTGAGGCAGGGAGAGCTGCACCTTGTCAGCCTTGCTGTGCGCAGCGGTAGCTTTGGCTATGCAGGTAAGGCAGGCTGGGGTTTGACCAGGCAGTTGAACCCTGGCCTGTGTCCTCACAGCATGGCAACACGTGCAGAGGGAGGGTTCTGCTGCTGTGGCCAGAAACTGCCTGTAGTGAGTGGCTGGCAGGTGCAGCAGCCAGACGTAATGCCAGGATGCACCAGCTGAGCAGTCACACCAGCTGGGTTGCATTTGCAACTTCTTGCTGTGAGGGTATGCATAAAGTTGCTGACCTGATGTGATAGGATTGTGGGGCTGGCGGGGTCAGGGGATCCCGTGGCACTGTTCGTCGCAGAAGGGTCATGCCATGGATGAACATGGCACTGCTGGCAAAGAACTCAAAACACAGGACGGTGATTCCGTATCTGCATTTGAAAGGCAATGCAGTGAGACCTCTGGCTCTGTACACAGAAGCAGCCTAGCACTGGGCAAGTTGGGGGAATGCTTCATCTGGGGCAGGCTCAACAGGCAGCACACCGCACCAGTCAGCTCCGCCCACAACGTGCACTTTACTAACAGAGTGAGCAAGCCCCTGCACATCAGTGGTCGCACCACACAGCGTCTATCAGCAGACCAAGCGTCCAAAAGCAGCAGCATCAGGCTGCCTCCTGTGCTCTGCCTGCACTGGTGTCCCTTAACACAGATGTGAGCAGCACTTTCAGTTTGCTGGCTTCCAGCCCCACGATGACCAGCGAAGCATGCCCGTGCAGCAGGTGCAGCCTTCACCACAGCCCGCTCCACCACAGTGCTGCATGAAATGCATGCTGACGGCAGTCAGAGTCTCCCTCCTCTACCCTCAGCCTGCCTGCTGTTCGGTATGCATGCTGACAGCAGAAGCTGGCTACCCCTGCACTCCGGTGCTTTTCAATGAGGTTGATACTACACCTTTCCCAATGCATGCGCATGCTGCCACCTGGGGCCCTCTCCTGTCTTTGCAGAAGGTGCAGCCTTCAGCCGCGTCCCTGCCCCACCAAGGTGCTGACCAATGTGCAACGCCAGACCTCATGCAAGTCTGCCTCTCAATCCCCCAGCCTCACCCTAGAATGGTGCCTGTCAGGGTGTGGGCGATGCGGACGTAGAAGTAGAACACATAGGCCGCTACAAACCAGGTGTAAATGGCTATCCCCACAGGGTTCCATTCGGTCCTCTTGGTCCAAGGGTTGACCTTCTTGTCCATCTCCTGCAGCGGCAGCAGGGCAGAAGCCTCAACACACGTTCTCCACCCAAGGCTCACAGCCTCCTGCAGAGAGTTGAAACACAAAACCACCATGAGCCCTCCAGGCTCTCCCTCTCCAGCTCATTGAGGCAGATGTGCTGCATGCTCTGCAGACACCCATGGTCTGCAAGCAGAAACAGGGGCATGATTGTTTCAGCACGGCGTCTGCTGATGTCAATCATCAAACTGCTGCGGTTGACAGGGGTTTGGTAACAGCTCAGCAGCTGCAGAATGACAAGCCCCAGCATTCAGATCATGGCCTTGGTGCTCTGCAGAGCATGTGGCATAGTGCGTCTTGTTCAGACTACTGGTGTGATGCACCCACATTGCTGCCCCTGCAAGCAGGTGTTTATCTAGCAGAGTACCTGCTCGCCTTCAGCATCCTTATCAGAGCCTGAGCAGCCAGCATGATGGGCAGCAGCAGTTGTCTGTTGAGGGCCCCGCAGGCAGTTGTGTGAGGCACACCGGTGCTGAAGAGAGCGAGAAGGGGAAGGGGTTGCGCAAATCTGAGCTGAGTCACTTGCAGCCTTGAGGGTCAAGGAGGCAGGTGCTAGGGTTTGTGGTAGCCTGCACACCTGAATGGGCACCTTGTTGCCGAACAGGCCATGCCTGATGGTGAGCTTGGTGTCTGCCGGCGTCACAACCTGCTTCAGCGACGGGAGGGTATCCCTGGGCTCCTGCAGTGAGGCAGCGAGAGCCATTGCCAGGAGGCGAACATGGAAGCTGCCTTGGTAGCTGCCAGGCTGTCAATTTGCATCTGCAGCTCGTCTGGGCCAGCTCGCTGATGGGGCGAGTGCGGGCAGCAGCTGCGCAGTGTTGTGTGGCTGCTGCTTGTGCACATGTCAATGGAGCTTGATGTCTCTACCCCTGCTGAGCAGATTGTCACACAGCATGCATTGCAGCATGGAAGGCATACTTTGCAATCTCCAAGCAGCTCACGGACAGCAGATATATGAAATGTGACAAGCCACTGGCCGGCAGCAAGGCTTGCGCACCACAAAGGTGGGCCTGTTGGGTGCAGGGCCGCCGGCCGCAATGGTATCAGATGTGGAGGCGGGAGGGGCCGAAGGTGGCGGTGGATAGGGGCCATTTTCTGCACCAAAAGCTGCGCGAAGTCCCTGAGGGGGTGGCTCAACAGGGTCCCTGGGGTCGCTCATGGGCAGCTCTACATGGGACACGGCAGCGTCAGGATCGCAACATGACTTTGCATGGCTGACATGGAGACACAGCTGGCAGTGCCAGCAGGCAGGCCTGCGAGCTGGGGCAGGCAGCTGCAGGATAGGAGGGCCAGCTGGCCAGGGCACACCAAATCGCGCGGCTGCCTGTACAGCTGTGCGCATGTGGCCTGGCAACCTGCATCTGCTTGAGCATTACCGCAAAGCCTTGCCGTGGCCAGCATGCTGGCATGTTGTTGCAGGCAGCCCTGTCTCACCTGTGGTCTGCTGCTTGGTGTTCTTGTGCTTGCCCATCCTGAACGACTAGGTGTGGACTGGGTGCACCTCCAATGCAGGGCAGCCTCAGCCAAGGGGTCTGCCGAGCTGACAGGCAACCTACTGCTGCATTGTCGTGGTGCAGGCTGACACAATGCGGCAGATGCTTGCCCTAAATCTGCCAATGCAGTCAAGTGAACCCAATCGTTCAATCGGGGCTCCCAGGCAGGTCGGTGAAGGCTTCAGGGGCTTCGCTCTGCGCCGCAGCAGCCAATAGGTCTGTTGCTAGGGTGTGAAAAGTGGGCAAAACAGTACAGCATTAACGATATGGATGATCTCAAAGGGGTCATAGCAATGAGAGACTAGTGCTGGTCAGGGTACACAGCTAAATGTAAGCGTCCTTGAGGCATCGGGCTTATGGCATGGCACCTCACCCACCTTCCTTGCGATGGTGTCCTGATGGAGCCACCAGGGATCAAACAACTCTAAGTTGAACGGACATGCCAAACTGGCAAATTAAAGAAGAAAGAAACGCCATAATCTGCACCCTTGCGCTCGATATTGCTGTGGTCCAGCCACTTTCAGGTCCAAGGAGATTCGCAGCCAGCTCAGTACACATTATTGATGCGTGTAGCCCACTCCTGACGCTGTTGGTGAGAGCTCCGGAAGACATGCACCCTGACACATGTAGCAACCCAATCACTCCTGAGTGATTGGCAGCGCACAGGCTGGCATTAAGAGCTGTTGCCCTTGCCAGGCAGAGCTTCGAAGCCATGCTTGACTGTGGCCAGCATAACCTCCTGCTTAGATACAACACTCTCTGCTGCAGTGATATAGGGAGGTGGCAAGATCCGGAATGGCCTAGTCGGTGCACAGGCTGGCACCTGGTTCAGTCCCTGTGTCTTGATTGCATTGCTGGACGCTTGAGTGAACGGAGCCCTCTCAAGCTTCAGGTGGGGCACATTGAACTGAGCCAGTCATCAATGGGGTTTGCACTGCAGGAACCTCCTGCAAACCTTGGCTGTGCTGTGCTGCATGTCCTGTGAGGCTGTGTGTTGATTCTGCTGCGCACGCTGAGAGACACTCGGACACAGTTGGGTTCGCATACGTGCCGGCCGCCACGAGTGGGAGTATGAGCCCAGTCAGCCCCTGATAGCCTCTAGGACATACAGGCTGACATCGAGAGGCGACGCGTTCAGGCCTCATAATGCCGGCTGCAACCAGTGGGACTGTGGACCCAATTGGCCCCTGGAGACCCCTGGACTCCAAGGTCCAGGCCGCTAGGAATGCAGCCTACCAGACTCCCAGCATGGACTACTCACTCACGGTGAGGAGAAGCCTGAAGTGCAGCGCCCAGATTTGGCGCCACCTGGCCGCAGTGCTGCAGACCGGCAGTCTTCCCATGACGACGCCGAAGAGTATGCACTGGGTCAGTAGAACAGCATCAGCATGCCCCTTTCCTGTTGCAGGCCAAGACTGTGAGCCCTGCCAGCCGCCCCATCCGGTGGTCTGCCTCCAAGCACAACCAGGAGACCCTGGATGCCGAGGAGCACCGCCTGGCCATGCAGGCTGGCCGCACCGCCCACAAGTATGGGCCGCATCAGCACTGGCGAAACCAGCACTGGGATGGGGTGGGTTGAACCCATGTGATCAGGCCCTTCAAAAGCAGCTGTGTAACATCATCACACAAACAGAGCCAGGAGAGCGGACAGCTCGAAGAATAGGGCCATCATAATGGTGGACCCCAATATTGGCAAGCAGACTGCATGAGAGACTTGTGCTGTCTGCAGGCGTCTCAGGTTTGTGGTGCCTGTCGCCCAGAGTTGGTGTAGCTGGCACAAGTTGGGGCTTCATCATGCCTGTAAATGACTAAGCCTGATTCACCCAGAGCAGGGCCTGACTTTGCTCATGTTGACCCTTGATATGCTGGTCCAGGAGCGCTAAAGCTGCAGCAGCTGGGCTCCCCAGTTGTACAGGTCACAGACCCAGCAGGCTCTGCAACAAGCCGCCCTTTACTCGAGTGTTCTCCTGCAAATTCACCTGCTCTGCCTGCGCCACGCTGCACACATGTCAGAGAAGCAAATCAGCTCAGAGGTCCATCCCACGATGAGGTTGCCCCCTTCGGATCTGAGGCAGACATAGGTCCTGAAGGTGCCCTTGGGGTGGCATCGCATGCCCCTGCATCAGTCTGAGCCTATGTTATCACCCTGCAGATCGCTGCTGGAGAGGGGCACGAGGCGGTGCTGGGAGGGGCCAATGTGGAGGGCCTGCGCGATCGGGGAAAGGCCCATGCCTCCTTTGAGAGCGAGCACGGGCGGTTCAACCCCATGAAGGCGCAGTGGGAGGTGGCGCCGGCCTGCATGGAGGCTGCAGAGTGAGCGCCAAGAACCCAAGAGGGAGGAGTCTGGGGCTGCAGGCAGGCAGCTCGCGCGGGGAAGCACAGCATGATTGGGGGTGCACTTGCACGCACTCAGGTGCTGTGTGGTGGGCAGCAGAGCATGACTGGGGTGGCACCTGTGTGCAGACATGTACTGTGCATAAGTGCAGGATTGGGAATGGAGGGGGCCTGTGAAGCGGCAGTGCATCACAAGGCTGGCACGTCTCTGGCATGTAAAAAGGGAAAGCGTTTGCAGGCGCTGCCACCTGCACAGGTCTGAGCGTGCATGCGGGCGACAGCAGGGCAGCTACTGAGTGTGCATGCATTACAGTAGGGCAGAAGCTGCTTGTGTGCTGCACGGAGCAGTGTGTGTTTTGGTGCGAGCCGCAACTGGCTGCATCACAGCTGCAGAGTACGGGTTGTGGCAGGCAGCCTGCAGGTCAGTCTCTGCGTGGATAACGCAGCGGGCAGCCCCTTTGAGGGAGCGCTGCTGCCCCTATCTCCTCCGGGCTTGCAGTGGTGCCTGGCGCCAGACATCAAGCCCTCACCAGCCAGGAAGGCAGCGCCCAGCAACTCAGCACCAGGCGCCTGTTCCTGCAGCTCTGCACTGCTGCCTGGTGCCAGAATAGCTCCAGCCGCCACGAAGGGTGTCACCCAGTGACTTCAATCTGCTGGCCTGGCCCCTGCAGATTTGCGCTTGTGCCTGGCGCCAAGAAGAGGAATCTCAGCCGCCAGGCGCAGTATGGCCCAGCCACCTGTGGCCAGTATGACCCCATCCTTCACACGTGGATAGCGCCGCCGGACGAAAAGGCGTGGCGTGAGCGGGAGCGCCAGCATCAGCATGAGGCAGGCTGTCTCTCACCAATCTCTGCTGATCATGATTGCGTGGGTTTCAGAGAATGCAAATTGACTTTGCAAATTTGCAGCAGCGAGTGATTGCTTCACATGCTGCTGCTGTGTAGATGCTGCTGCTTGCCGTGCAAAGAGGAATTTTGACCTCCTGCATTGGTTTGACCGCCTTGCACTGGGTTTGAGGGGCAGGGGTAGCTGCGCCTGGCGATTGATTTCCCTAGCACTGGCAAGTGCTGAAGCTTGAACAAATGGGCCATGATACTGGGCTGCAAAGAACCTCCACACCAAAGCAAGTGAGCCTAGGAAATGCTGTCTGCTGCAGATTGGGGTCAACATGGACGGCCATGTGCGCAGCAACTATGGGCAGGGCACTTATGACCCAATCAGGCAAGCTTGCTGCACACTGCACCATGGCTGCAACACTCTTGGCACAACCACCAAATTAAAAACCACAAAATCAACAGATGTCCCTGTCTTCCAGCTCCTAAAAAGCAGTACATCAGACATGCACAAGTGGTCTGCATGCTGCCATTCTGGTCCCAGGCCTGCCCAGAGCCCACATGTTGCTGGCAAGGCAAGGCGGCTGCTAATGCACTTCATGCACTATAGTACCTTCACATGTTGCAGGAATGAATGGCTGTCGCTGCCAGAGGGCACTGTGGAGCAGGGGGCTGGACAACGCTCGCGGCAAGAGGAGGCAGAGTGGCTGAATGTCAAGACAGGCGAGCCCCTCTAGGAGTTGCAGTGCAGGGCGCAAGAAAGGGGGTTATCCTGAGCTGCCCTCTGCTTGATAGGCAAGACCTTAAGCAGTGCAGGAAGTTGTAGGCGAGGCTTCAACTGCAGTGTTACCTGCCTGGTGGCTGGGTGATGCTCCAGCAAGCTTGCGCTGTTGAGGTGCGTGCTCCAGTCCCTGGCGGCAGCTCACTCTCAAGTGAAAAGGCTCTGCTGAGCACAGGCTGCAGCATCAACAGCATGTCACCATGCGATTCACACTTGATCCTCTTCAGTCTTGTTGCAGCCAGGAGGATGGCCAACACTCAGCACAGGACAGGCATCTGGGACCCTCTGAGGAACAAGGTGACATTCCATCATGGCAGCCACTGTGCCCCTGCAGCCCTGCAGCCAGTGCAGCCTCAGGCTGCCATTGTCTGATTGGTAGTTTGCAGCAGCCACACCCCGGGGCTCTTGGCCAGCCAGTGAGCAGCAAATGCTGCCAGCCCAGTCTTAACAAGCCAAAGTCCACAGCAGCATCCTGCACCCTGTACAGCCTCAGGCTGCCATTTGTCTGGTTGATACTTTGGCAGCAGCCACAGCTCAGGGCTTTCGGGCAGCCATTGAGTACTACTACTTTGAGCCCAGCCTTGACGCTGCCAAGCTGCACAGCAGTAATGCTGCAACCCTGCAGTCATTGCAGCCCAAAGCTGCCGTGTTTGGAATGTTGCCTCGCAGCAGCCACAGCTCAGCTTTCCCTAGCAGCCAGTTGCAGCACATAGTACCAGCCCAGCCTTGACGTCGCCAGCGTGTACAGCAGCAGCTCTGCAGCCCTGCAGCTTGAGCCTGGCAGCACGCTGGGCCTGACTAAGTGTGCTGACGTTCGCTTGTGTTGCCTGCAGTGGGTGGTGCAGCCCTCACAAGCAGAGGAGGCTGACGAGCAGATGCGGCTGAAGGCACACGGCGTAAGTGGTTGGCACCTTTACTGACCCGCATGGCAGTGATGATGCAGCAAGCCATGCAGACAACCTCAACTTGTTGCTGCAGGAGATTCCCATCAAGCGCAAAGTGCCTCCCTCCGCAAACTGTGGCGTGTAAGTCTGCCTGACAGAGCAGACCTGCTGCTTCTGCCGCTGCTTGCCTGCCGCTTCCACTGGCTGAAGTGCTCCTTCCCTGCTTGCAGCTATGACCCCATCAGGAATGAGTGGACGGTCTACCCTGCGAACCCACGCATCATAGAGGGCAGAACCTTTGCACCCCGCTGACATGTACCTTCTTGGCAGTAGACAGCTTCAAACCAGCAGACACATGCACACGACTTGACCGCTGATTGCTGCGTCAAACAAATGTTTGCTGAACTTGCGGGCGGGCCACCAATGGGGCGGACTGGGATCCCACATACTTCAAGCGCATGCTTTAAGGGGGAGTTGACACCTTCCTGGCTTCAGCAACAATGGATGCCAGGCTGTTGCTCTTCTCCGCTTGAATGAGGGCTCTCCTGAGGGATGTCCTCACTTGGTTGCTGTAGCAGAGGGAGACAAGCACATGTCTCAAACGAGCTGCAAATGTAGTTCACGCATAGCCCAGCTGATGGGGACACTGGCAGGTGACCTTTGCCTCGCAAAGCAGGTCACAGACTGCCCCACGCAGCTTGACTCACTCGTGCAGCTCTCTGAACCCTATGGGCTCCCCTTTGCTCACATTGTCCCACCAGAAGGGACTGGTGGGCATCGCATCATCATCTGCAGCAGGCAACACGCAGGCTCAGCAGTCTAGGCTGAAGTCAACCTGCGCCTGGCGCCTGCGCAGATCTCTATAAAGCAATCTGGCTGGCACAGACAAACTGCAGTTTGAATGACAGCCGCAGACAACTCCGAGGTGCAGTTTTGGTTCGGGGCAGACACGCAGGCAGGACCTGTGCAGACCCACAAGCAGCTCGAGATGCCATTCAGGAAGCATGAACCATGCTGCACAGCCCACCCTGGGCCCCTGTGTGCTCCCAGTCGCCCCCAGAGCCGCTGCCAATGTCCAGCGCAGCCAGGTCCGCTGCGCTCCCTCGCTCCGAGACTGCCTTGTTGGGCCTCAAGGCCCCCGCCTCTGCCGCCAGCGCATGGCGCCGCGACGTGATGCGCTGCAGAGCGGGCCCCTGGTTCTGGGCATAGGCTGCAGTTCAGCGCACAGTCAGTTCAGGGTATGACAACGGAGCACAGCAAGTCAGCAAGGAAGACCGTCCTTGTCTAGAACAACAACTTGGAGCTGCACCACAGCATGGTATTGTGTTGGGATGTCCGGGAGGCCCTGGCCGCTGAGGGAAGGGTCATGCCATCACTGAGAGGTGGTCTGCTGCAAGGCGGGGACATGCCTGTTTGCAAGGCTGCAGAGCAAGGCCTGCGCTGAATGTGGGAGCGATGCGCTGCAGAGCGGGGTCTGGGTGCTGGCAGCGGCTGCGGTCGATAGCATTGGGAGGTCCTGCGGTGAGAGGCCGCCGCTGCAGGGTTTCAGGGCTGTTGCAATTGCACAGGACAGCTCTTGACCTGCATCTGGCACACACCGTGCCGGGCAAACAGACACGACCCCTTGCAGGCAGCATTCCGGCCTGCTCAACACTCTAGGGGGTTATTCCGACTCCCCGCAGGGTGCTGCTGCGTTGCTCAGGTGCAAGGGCCGAAAGCTGCCAGGCACCTTGCATGGCAAAGGCTTACCAGACCCTAGCAGGCAGGTGATCATCTGCACACAACCCCAGGGGATCGCTTGGGGCTCCCCGGCAGGGCGCCGTCAGTGGAGTCCAGGAGTGGGCAGGTGCCGTGGCATTGGTCTGAAGTGTGCTGGACAGAAGCAAGCCAGACGCTTGCAGGCAGGGTGTCACCTGGCCGCAGCTCCAGCTGGTCGCTGGGACTCCCCCACAGGCCGCTGTCGGAGGAGTCCAGGGCGGTGGAGGTGCTGGGGATGGGGTCCAGGCTGCCCTCGGGGGACTTGCTGCAGCTGACCTCCAAGGCTGAGCTGCCGTCGTGGGACTCCTTGCCCAGCTGGTGCTGGCGCACAAAAGATGCGTCGGGGCTTGGGCTGCAGCTGACCGTGCTGGCCTGTCCCAGGCGGCTGCCTGCCCCTCGCGATGAGCTAAGGCCCACTGCAGCGTCCGGCCTGCCGCCACTGCTGGTTGGCTGCATCTCTGGATCCGACGAGCGTCCCGAAGGCTGCCCTGGGAGCGGCCTGCCGGGCGGCGCTGCATCCTGCGATGCCAGGGGCACATGGATGGCCGTGTCCAGCGCGTCCGGCAGCCTGCAGAGGGGTGGAAGGCCTCACTGATCAAGCCCTGGATGGATGAAGCAGGGTACATGCATGGCAGCCTGCCCGGTGGCACTGGAGCCATTGCTGGCAGGGCCGTGTCAACAGCCTGGTCTGAGCAGCCTGGCAAGGGGTTTGCCTAAACAATCATGTCGAGTGAGAGGCAGAAGCACATCCATGGGGACATATGTGAGGGCAGCCCAGATTTGCAGTTCAAGTCTCAGAGCTCCTAACCAGAGCATGGGCTAAGTGTGTGAGGGCCAGCACCCAGCCTTCTGAGTGGAAAGGACGTATGGCACAACAGATGCACCCACTGGGCACTGAGCTGCCAGCTACTTCAGGAACGCTTGTGGTGCTGGCCATATGGCTGGCGGCACGGCAGATGGCAGGGCCCCTGGCAGCACAGGCAGCGCAGGCTGCCCAGCAGCTGACCCACTTGGGAGCGATGGTGGCGCTTGTTGAGAAGCCATCCAGCGAGTGTGCTCCCATTGCATCGCGCCCTGCAGGCCAGGCTGTTGGCTGTGACTGACTGGCACAGTGCTGGACTCAGCAGGCAGGCGCTTGCAAAGTATGCAGGCTGGGTCACTGTGCAGTCAACAGGGGCTCATCACATGCAGCACAGCACAGCCTTGCCACTGGTGCAGAGAACCAGGAAGACTGGTTCTCGCCTGCCTCTCCACTGCAGGCTCACCCTGCATAGACCCATATGCCAAAGCTCTACTCGACTCAACAAATCCCCTGAAAATGATACCAGGAGAAACGGAATGCAGAATTTAAAAAAACCTTGTCTCCAGAGTCCCCTTGTTGCTGAGCCTGCTTGAATGATGCGAGGTAAGGCATACCGCACCGCGCTGTGTGCAGGTGAAACTCCTTCCCGGCCGCAGGTGGGGCGTCTTGCTTTGTACAGACAGCGTGCCGCTGCCAGCCAAGCCAGGTCCAGGCATGCCATTATAGAAGGCTCACCTCTCGGCACCAGGTCTATTGACCGCGCAGGGCCCGTCGGGTGCACACCAACCCCAAGTCGCATGGCAGGGCTGTCCCCTAGGCTGCTGGACGTGCTGCGGGCGCCCTGAAGGTCCACCTTGCTGCCCTGCAGCATCAGAAGATGGACCGTTGACGGGGTGTCCAACAGAGCAGATGGGGGAGCCATCACGCTGCCCTGCAACCAGCAGGAGATGACAGGACTGAACCCAGATAGGGGAGCTGTGGGCGCCCCCCAGGGCCACCTTGCTCTCCTGCAAGACCACCACCGGCCGCCTCACACAAACATCAGTTGGAGTCCTGCAAGTCCAGATTGCTCCCCTGCAGGAGTAAGAATGATGCGTTGAACCCTACAGGTCAACTCTTCAACCGGCCCACGATGTCATACAGGAGCCCTGTAGCCCTGCAGGTACACCTTGTTCTCCTGCAGGCCAACACAGCCACCACCATTCTGAGGGCAGCTGTATCGTGCACTGCTGCAAGGGCTTGCATGCAGGTCCATGCAGTTCCAGGCAGCCCACCACCCCACCTTGCCCAGGCCGGCGGCCGGCCACAGCTTCTCTGGGGGCGCCTGGTCTATCCACACGCTCTGCAGCAGTGCCTCAGCTGTGGGGCGGCGCCAGGGGGCCCGCCGCAGGCAGGACCGGATCAGGACTTGGGCTTCCAGCGACACTGTCTGCCAGACAGGAGCATCAAATGACCACCTGCAGGCGCACTGGCCGTGTCGTGCTGCAGTCGCAGGCAGGAGCCTGGCCTTTAGGCCAGATCATCTGCCAGACAGGCGCGTCACAACTGTCTGCAGATGCAGTGGAGGCGGTTTGCGGCAGCGGACCACAGCCTGAGCGCCCAGTGCCATCTAACGCCACACTAGGGCATCCAAACACCGGCTCAAGCATCAAGACACCAGCTGTCATGACAAAGCCCACATCTGCAAGGCTGGTGATGTAAATGGCCAACATTGGCTGGAAGATGGTTGAGATCATATGAGCAAAGGAACTTGATCCATTGTGCCTATGCTTGGACCCAGCACAACACTGCAGACTTGGTGTCCCCCTGAGCCTCCAACATGCTGTCTGGCATGACAGCCCCATTCTTGGCAAAGACGAGAAGGGCACTGGTGCTCTGTGAGGGCGGCAGAGGCTCTCACCTGCCCGACTCCACATTGCGCAGGATCTGGGGAACAGACCCGGCATCGAAGGGTGTGCGCCCGCTGAGCATCCAAAAGAGCAGGCACCCGGCAGCCCAGATGTCCACCTCTGCGCCCCACCCTGGCAGGCAGAGGTCACATGTGAAAGGCTGCATGCAGTAGGGGCATGGCCACTGCTCGCAGGAATTGGACGCCACAGCTAGCTGGACAGGGTTGCAGGGTTCAATAGCACAATCAGCAGCAGGCGCTGACCCGCCCAGAAGCAGAGCTGGATTCTGTTCGAATGCCTCACCTGTGCGAGCAATGCCCTCCGGGTCTGTCACCAACTCGGGCGCCATGAACTCAGGGGTACCTTCGAAAACATGAGCATTCTGTCGTGTTGCGCAGCCCGATATGACTGATCCCCGCGACTGCTGCTGACTGACATGCAGCATGACAGAGCACTGGCAGCAGCAGATACAATGGAGAACTGCAAAACGGTCAGGGTACCTCCAGGCTCATTGGGCTCCCGTGCAAAAGTGGCCAGGCTGAAGTCGATGAGCTTGACTGGGCTGGCGGAGGCACTGCATGCGGAAGTGCAAACTGGTCAGTAAGCATGGCAGCTGTGCTGACATAATCTGCCGCAGGCAGGCCACAGCTGAAGGGCCACTATCTGGGAAGCAGGCACAGAAATTCCAGGGCTCTCCTGAGACTTGAGAGCCACCTGCACCAGAGATGTGCTACACGCCTGCGCCAAGCACAGCGAGCACAGCGTCTGCTGCTCCCCAGGAGCTGGCCACTCTGCACAGGCTCTGTGAGCCAGCTGGCACCGAGGCCTCCATCTGCGGGGGCGGGGCATCTGCGCGCCGCCCCACCTCGTCTCAAAGAGGATGTTCTCTGGCTTGATGTCCCCATGCACCAAGCGCCGCTGGTGCAGGTGGGCCAGGGCGCTCAGCAGCTGGCGCATCACGCGGGCAGCCTGCCCCTCGCTCATGGGGCAGTGGGGGGACACACGTCGCCCCAGCTCGCCTCCCTGCAGCAGCTCTGCAGAGCAGAAACTTCAGACGTGTGGTGAGCAGGAAGCGCACCTGGCACCTGCTGCACAGTACAGCTGTACTCCCGGCAGCAGCTCTGCAGAGCAGCACCAGGGACCTTTAGTGAGCAGGGAGTGCCCCTGGCACCTGCTGTGCAGCACAGCTATTCCCAGTGTACGTGAGGCAAGAGGTGGCTGCCAGAACAGCACCCTGCAGCGGCTGTGCTGGGGCTGCTGGCCATGTAGGCCGCTGCAGGGTGCATCGCAGTCCCTGGCAGCTCTGTACCCTAGACAACAGGTTGATCCATCCTCACCTCATCCTGGCCTCTTCAAGGCCCCTCATCAGCTGAACAGCACAGACTGGCCGCCCTATGCGTGTCGGACTGCAGTCGTCACAGAACAACCCTGTTCCCCAGACGCCCCACCTGTCACCAGATACAGGCGCTCGTCCGCATGCAGGACCTCCTTCAGACCCAGGATGTGGGGGTGGCTGCCAAGAATGTGCAGGATGGCCACCTCCTTCTGCAGCAGCTGGAAGTGCTCTCGATAGGGACCCTGCACAGGGACGGAGATTGATGAGGCAGGCGTAGCTGGTGAGGCCCGGTCTGTGGGGCCGGTGGTGGCTGCCTGACAGCGTGTGGGGCATGGCTGCGTCTGTGGGGCAGCGTTTGGGCAGCGGGCTGGACAAGGGCAACTTGGGCTGAGGCCAGAATTGGCGAACTGGCTGTGGCTGCAGCAGGCTTTGAAGCGGCTACTCAGGCTGTGGCTGCAGCGGGCGGCCAACAAGGCTACTTGAGCTGTGGCAATTTGGGCTGTTTACTCAGCATGGAGCCCTGGCATGCAGCCACTTGCAGCTGGCAGGGCTGTCATGTCACGTCTGCACTGCTGGCATAGGCAGGCAGCTGCAGGGTTTTCTGCTGCGCACCCGTGCAATGATCTTCAGTGCGCACTGCTCCCCTGGCAGAACCTTGCTGCATGCCCTGACCACTGCCGCAAAGGCGCCACTGCATGGCAGGGCACTCTGGCCTTGATGTCACAGCCCATGAAAAGCTTGATATAGGAGACGTGCATAGAGGGCAGACAGCAGGGCAGCCTTCCCTTCTGCCAACACTCAGGGCTAACGGCACAGCAACTTTGCAGCAGCAGAGTTCTTCATGGGGCACTGCCCCGTGCATAGGCGTGCTCACCTGCCAATCATGTTGTCCCAGTCAATGCTAAAGCGGTCAGTGATCAGCACCTTCTGGCTGGCCTGGCTGTTCAGGAAGGACCACCAGTCCTTGCACTCCTGCTGGCTGCTGCAAAACAGCTTCTTGGACTGCCCTGTGTCATCGGTGACCTCGAAGCCCCACACCTGCAGGCAGCATTGCCGCAAGACTTGAGTGCCTCCAGCCGTCGCAGTCATGCAGAAGCTGCAAGCAGCATTGGCAGAAGGTGTGACTTCCTCAGGCCGCCTCAGGTGCTGCAGCGGGCTGAGCTCAGGATCAAGCCAAAGTGTGAGGTGTGCAGCGGCTGGGCGCAAACGCGGACACATGGAGGGCAGCCAGGCTGTGCTACTGTGCTGCATGCAAACATGCTGCCTGTTTTAATCAGGCGACGGGTGCTGCTCAGCTTGCGAGGCAGCACATGTAGTAGCACCTGCTTGCCTTCCAGCGCCTCTGGCTTGCTCAGCATCTGTGCGCTGGCCACCTTGCCAGAGAGCACCCGTCCACCACTCTCCTGGGACTGCAATGCAGAAGCATGGGAATGGCCGACAGCTGATATTGGCAGACGAGCAGCCACTGATGGCAGAAGAGCAGCCAGAGATGCTAATGATGGAAGCAAATGCAGACGCATGCAAGCAGCCAAAGTTGAGACAGCAACCAGCCACAGCAAGAAGCGTTGTTGGCCTGTCAAACAGGTGCATGACAGCGGCTCACCGGGCCTTCGCAATACCTGAAGACCCCTTTGCGCACCAAGTGGTATCGTTTGATCCACTGCCTGCTCAGCTTGCCGCGCTTCAGCAGAAAGCCAGCCTTGCACACCCAGCACATCTGCAGGGCATGGTTGATGGCTGATGTCAGCTCGGTGGTAATGATCTGGATCAAATGTTGCATTGAGCAGCGGCCAGAAGCCTCTACTAGTTCACATCCGGATTGTGCTTCAGCCGTTGCAGGCTCCTGATGCGAGCGTCCAGGGTTGCCTTCATTGTGCTGCATGTCTGAGCCATCCCAGGCTGCAGGAAGCCGTCCATGATGAGAGCAGAAAACTCGAGGCAAAAAAGGATGATTGATTCAGATTTCACTGTCATTGCCCCACTCCCTGTTGAAAAGGGCTTTGTCAGATGCCTGCCACGGATCGTGTGAACATGGCACCTGTCACACGAAGCCAGGCTCATCAGCAAGAGCAGAGAAGGCTGCCTGAACAGATGCAGGACCCTCTGAGTCGACTTGGCCCTGACATCATGCTCATGCATGTTTTCGGCATCTTGGAGCCCAAGCAGCTAGCCCAGGGCTTGCTGGGTAGCAAAGACAGGAAAGCCTTGGCTGGTCTGGATGTCCTGTGGGACATGCACTGTGAGGTCAGTCTGATTGTAGTTGGCCCTGCAACGCCTGCAGAACAGGTGTGCTGTCTTTGCAGATGTTGTGCACCAGTTGGCCACCTTCATGCAAGGTCTTACCAGCATGCAGAGACTGTGGGAGGGCAAGTTTCAGGTCCCCACCTGTGCCAGACAGGCCAGCATCAAGCTGATGGCCTACTCCCTCTCTTTGGGAGATGCCAAGAGACAACGAATCTCAGAGGAGGAGCTCTGCAGTGTTCTGTGGGGCTTTCACTGGAAGCCCTTTGCAGGCACACACAGGCAATGGGCAGCGCTGGCTCCTTACTGTGAGTCGTAGTCAAAGCTGAAGCTGCTGACAGGCTGCCAAATGTTGCCTTCATGGTCCAAGTCTTGAGCTGCATGTTGCACCGCACTCGGCCGTCTGGCCGCGACTGCTGCACAGTGGCAACAACACACCGATGTTTCTTTCACTTTGGGTGGCCTCTGCATGTCGAGGGGATCGCTGCCTGTGCAGGTGGACAGGAAGATATGAAGAAGATGGTCTTCAACAGCGACCACACAATAAGCCACGTTCCCAAGCTCCGCCTTGGCGAGTCCAACTGGCCATTTGATGTTCATCACAGCTGGCACTGGACCGAGAACAAGAGGCACCGCCCTGGCCGCTTGCTTCAAATCAGTCAATGGTCTGGCCTGGAAATGCACCGCACTGCGGACTGGGGCTGACGCGTGGGTATTGGCCAGCAGTAGCAAGCTTGCTACTCCCTGCTGCCTCCAGAGTAATGCCGATTGCAGAGCTCAAGCAAGCCTTGCTCCATCTGTGGTGCAGATGGAGGACCACTGCATCCAGTACGACAGCCTCTGCAGCAAGCGGGCGCCAGGGTAACAACTCTGCAGCTTCCTCGTTCATCCAACTCAGCAATGTCACATTTTGACAATCACACAAAACATGAGGATCTCCGATGTGAGATCCTCCCTTTTGAGGGTTGTCAGAACGTGACATTGCTGGACTATCTTCCTTGTATCCGCTTCCTCTTTTCATGGACCCATGGGCAAGTTATGCACATCTGGCTGGCAGCATGCCGGCAATCTGTAGCGTTTGCAGTCATGTGTTCCCATGACCTGAACCAGTGAAGCAAGCGCTCAGGAACATCAAGACAGAAGGCATGTGAATACTGTAACGTAATTCATGCTCCACATGCCAAGTGCTTGTATAATCGTAGCATGTGACGCGGTTTTGGCAGGCTCACTGCAGTAAAGCGTGAAGCCTGTGACGGTGCGGCAGGCATGGAGGGCAGCCTACAGCCCCGAGGGGCAGGCAGGCTTGCTGTTCAGAGTTTGAATGGCTGACAGTACACAAATGTGCTCTAATGTCTGCTGTAAAGCTATAAGATGGGAAAGGGCAGCGATGTTAAGGGCATCCCAACGACATGAGCATTGAGAACCCTGTACTGTGATGACAACCTCTGCATCATCCATGCCACCACAGAAGCCATCACAGCCCATCATTATGAACTGGTGGGTAGACTGCAGCTGCATGGAGGCTGCCAGGGTCAAGGCCAATGCAGCGTGAGAGGCTCTGGGTAGATGTGCAGGGCCCAGGCAGGTGCCATGTGAGAGGCTTGGGGCATGATGTGCAAAGCAAGGCGAACAGGCGCCGGGCACATGTACAGGGCCAAGGCCAGTGCAGTATGAGAGGCTATGGGCCGATGCCCCAGAGCCGATGCTAAGGGCCAAGGCTGATGCAGTATGAGCAGATCAGAGGCCCTCTGGGCAGATGGCCAGTGCAATGTGAGAGGCTCTGGACAGTATTTAGAATACTAGGGTCGCTGGCCGATGTAAGACATACAGATGGACAGGTTGTGACCTTGCGCATCGACATGGCACCCGTCACACGAAGCCAGGCTCACCAGCAGGAGCATGGGAAATTGCCTGAACAAATGCAGGACCCTTTAAGTCAAGTTGGCCCTGACATCATGCTCATGCATGTTTTTGGCATTCTGGAGCCCGTGCAGCTGGCGAGGTGCATGCTGGTGTGCAAAGACTGGCAAAGCTTGGCTAAGCTGGATCCCCTGTGGGGGAAACACTGCGAGGTCAGTCTGGCTGATATCAGCCCTGTTGTGCCTGCAGAGCAAGTGCAAGGTGATTGCACTTCACTCTCATTGCCATTGCCACGTTCCTCCATGCTCTCACCTGCATGCAGAGACTTTGGGAGGGCAAGTTCCAGGTCCCCACCTGTGCTAGGAAGGCCAGCACCAAGCTGTCGGCCTACTCCCTCTCGTTGGAGGATGCACAGAGGACACAGATCTCTGAGGAGGAGCTCTGCAGCTTCCTGTGGGGCTTCCACTTCAAGCCCGTTGCAGGCGAACACTGGATGCTGCTGGATCCTTACTGTGAGGAGGGCTGTACCCTGCAGTCTGCACGCAGCCTGCCCATGCTGCCTTCTGCATGGTCTGAGGCCTTGAGCTGCTGCCCCTTGCTGTGCACCTGGGCTGGCTGGCCGCAACCTTGGACTCCTGCTGACCAGTGGCACCACACCCAGCAATTTTGTCCTCGCATGGCCTCTGCATGTCAAGGGAGTGGCTGCCTCTGCACATGACCTGCAGGGCATGGACAGGGGAAGATGATGCAGAGAGTCTTCAACAGCGACCAGACCATGAGCTCCATTCCCATTGGCGAGCCCAATTGGCTCGCGGACTATGAATGCACCTGGCGCTTGACCAAAAGCAAGGAGCGCCGCCCTGGCTGCTTTGTCAAGGTCAACCACTGGCCCAGCCTGGAGATGCAGCGCACCGCAGACTGGGGTTGGCGAATGGAAAACATCTGGGTGATATACCACAGCCTCTGCAGCAATCGGCCACCAGCGTGACGGCACTGCGGCGCTCTTGTTCAGACGTTCGACGAGTGTCACATGTTGGCAGTCCTCAACCCCCTCGTTTCATGCATCGAACTGCAAATTCATCAAAATTTTGGCTGGCATACTGTAGCATATGGCATTCTGTAGCCTATGATTATGTCATGTGTTCCTAGAACTTCCACTTTTGGGGAGAGCGCTCATGAAGACCAGGGCAAAAGGCATATCAACGCTGTAACGTTATCCATGCTCCCAAGGTCAAGTGCCCGCTTGACCACAGCGTCTGATGCTGTTTTGGCAGCCTCATTAGAGTACTTCGCTGAGCCTGTGACAGTGCGGTGGGCCTGGAGGGCAGCCTGCATCACATAGGAACAGGCAGGCTTGTTGTCCAGAGCATCGAGTTGCCAACAGTGCAACGCCATGCTCTGAACTTTGCCGTACAGTGATCAAAGGGCAGCTGCTACAAGTGAGGGCATCCAGCAGCATGCGTGTTGACAGACCTGCACTGTGGTGACGACCTCCTCATCATCCAGCACATCAAAGACACCATCACTGCCCATCATGATGAACTGGTGGGTAGGCTGCAGCTGCATAGAGGTCACCTCTGGGGTGGCCTCCACTAGCCTGCATCCATTGATCACTTCAAAACAGTTGAAGAGTTCCAGGGCCACGGCCAGACCAGGGTGAGAGGTTCTGGGCAGGATTGCAGGGCCAAGGCGAGTAGGTCTTGGGTGCAAGTGCAGGGCCAAGGCCTGTCCAGTCTGATGGTCCTGGGCAGGTGCACAGCGCCAGTGTTGAGAGGCTTTGGGCAGGTGTGCAAGACCAGTGCAGTGTGATGGGGTCCGGGCAGCTCTGCAGAGCCAAGCGTACTGCAGCTGTGGGAGGCTCTGGGCGGATGGCCAGTGCACTGAGAAGCTACGGGCAAGACTGCACTGGGCTGCTGGTGGAAGCCAGTGAGGCCAACAGGCTGCTGCAGTGCTCATGGTCACACAATAAGACTCCAGCGAGGAAACTGCCGCACAAACACAGAGGGCATGCTGCACAAAGAGCCCGGCCTGAACATGGCCTCAGGGGCACCCTTGAGCGACCTGGAACCATCTGAATATGAGGCGATCAAGGCCATGGCAGCAGGACAGCATCGCTGCATGCAGCGAAAGGCCTGCACATGCAGCACGCTGTACGTACACACCTGACTGGCTCCTTGAACTGAAGGTCGCCCAGGCCTCTGCTGACCGCCAGACCTGTGGCAGGGTGCCCATTGTGTGCAGGGCTGACAACTCGCCAACATCTGCAGGCCACAAGACACTAGTTGGCGAAATGCCGAAGCACCACAGTGGACAAACTTTGGCCTTGTGCCTACACCAAGGCAGGTGGTCGCCTGCTGACTGCCAGAGCAGTCGATTGCTGCTACAGCAGGTCTGCGTGCGCAAGCAGTTCACTTGCAACGGTGCATCCAGACTGGCACTGTTACTGACAGCAGCACGCCCCATCAGAAGTCAGGTGAAGTCAGGCAGTTTCTCGGCTCAAACCAAGCGCTCACAGACAGCGCGCAGCCATGTGCTGTCAGCGCACTTCACCAACTCCACATGGCCGCCCGCAGCCTCGATCCTCTCACGCTCTGCCGGCAGGTCAGGCTTGTGATCCTGGGTTAGTCGAAGTGCCTCGGGTGCTGCCAGCACGGCACGGCTGTCCCCGCAGTGGGCCATGTGCAACACCTGGCCTGCGCACAGTGGCTGCAGCTGTAGGGTACTGCTGACTGATGGGCTTGGGTGCCGTGCAGCGGGCTGTGCTGGAACCATGACGATAGGTGAGCAGGACTCGATACTCTGGCTGCCTTCTGACTTGCAAGGTACCAGAGAGGGACAAGATGACATTGGAGCAGGCCTGCTGCACTGGCAAGTTTCTAACTTGCAAGTGAACAAGTCAGGCAGGCTGAGGCATGCCCATGCAGGAGTGGGCCCATGTGTTCCCTTATCAAATAGAGAGTTTTGCACATGGGCTGGATGACCGGAGCCGCCCACAAGGATCTCAGTTTCACTACACCAGTTGCCCAGGGCACGCAATGCATTACGAGGGTTGATGTCATTCCCAGTGCATAAAGAAGGGCTGTACAACACAGACGTTGCCAACCCACAGCGCCCAGTCAAAGCAGAGCCGCACAGGCCGCAGCACAAAAGTGCCCCAAGGCCTTGGAGGCATCCCAGCGCTGCGTGCAGAGCATGACCCCAGTAACACCTGACCAATGCAAAGGGCCGGCGCTGACCGATGCGGAGCATCGCCACAGCTGTGGTGCCGTCTCGTCCATCCTCAGCCCGGCAGCGCGTCAGGATCTCACTGTCCACCTGCAGGAAGGCCTCGTGCAGGGCGCCGCGCACAGCAGCCTCCTGGGTCGGGCTGTGGCCTGTGCCAGTCGCGCCTCTGAGGGCTGGGTGGGCTGCCAGCAACGCGTGCAGCCTGCACAGGCAGAGGGGAGGCTTGCAGTCCCCCAGGACAACACAGGCGGGAGGAGAGCTGTACGTAATGGCGCCTGAGCATGGTCATCATGGACCGCGCAACAGGCAGGCACGTGCAGTACCCTCCTCGTGCCGCTGAGGCCCCATCTGCTGCTGATGAGCAGGCACGGGCTGGGGCCCATTGGCATGCAGCACTGCATCGGCAAGCTGTCTCTCATATCAGTTGCATTTCTTTGTGCCGCTGCTGTGCGGCACACAGCAGCGGCACTCCCCAGGGCGCCGCACCTGGTGCTGCAGTAGGTGGCCGAGTGAGCCCCGTTGTGCCCATCATAGATCGCAGCGAAGGAGCGCAGCACCCCATCCCGCATGGGCCCCCCCGCCGCGCTCTGGGGCGTGAACGAGGCCACCACTGCGCTGCGGTCCTCCATGTAGGGCCGCATGCCTGCAGGCACAATTTAGTAACCTGTAACAGGCAGGGCACAGTCAGCACTGATCTGTCATGGGCAGGAGCAGTCAGGGCATGACCCATGCCAGTCCCCATGTGGGCCCAAGCCTCAACAGGCACAGTCATTGTTGATCTGTCACGGGCAGGAGCAGCGGTTGCATGAGGCAAGCCAGTCTTGAGGTGGACCCCAGATCCCTGCAGGTGCCAGTGTGCATTACATTTGGCGGATACACCAAGGGCATGAGGCGAGCCAGTATCCATATGTGGCCCGCACAACTGCAGCGAGGGCAGCACTGGTGAGCTGCATGGCTTCAGCATGCTGATGGTGCTCGTGTGTCCTCAATGGCTGTGCCTTGCAACGAACATTGCAATTGCTGTGGGTGCCTGGTGAGCTGCCCTCCACCTCAGGGCTCGCCCTGCAGATGCGATGGCAGTTTTTGTGTTTCAAGTATCGTTGGTTGGCTGCACCAGTGCCCACAGTGCTCCTCTCCTCCATGGACGGCCTCACCCCTGCAGGGAAGCTGAGTGCAAGCAGCACTCGATTCTGGCCTACATATGCATGAGCTTTGCTTTGGAGGCAGCACGGGATGTCAGCAGCTTTGCCTGGGGGCCACACTATCTGTTGACGCTGTGCAGTGACTCAAATGGGCCCGCGAATGAGAGGCATCTGCACAACAAAGCTCAAAATCTTGGAGCTGTGATGTGCACCTGGCAGCAGGTTTGTCAGCTCACCTCTCGCTGAGCTCACGCCGAACAGCAACTGCCCCAGCGTGGCGTTGCTGTCGGCCTGGGACGCCCCTGCAGGGGCGGTGCTGCGTGGCGGCCAGTTCAGCATGGCCTGCGCTTCGCTGGCGAGCTGCTGCTGACTGTCCAGCCGCCGCTCAGCCTGGAATCTGAAGGGCACAAGCTGAACTGGTGACAGGTTGGCTTGCCTAAGTTGGCCTGCCGAGCCCACAAGCCCACGAGCTGGATGGGTGACAACTTAGCCTGACTGAGCCTCCAGAGCCCAGCCGGGGGCAGGCTTGTGGACTAGAGGTCACCAGGCGGCCCAGATTCCAAAACTTGTGCAGGTGGGCAGTCTGGCATGTATGGCTGAGCACACGCACAACACCTTGTGAACCACAACCATCCTGCCATTCCACTTCACGAGTGCCCCAGTCAATGTGAGAGTAAGTTCAGATCACAGCAGCATGCCTGACACTGCCCAGAGGACCTCAGCGAGTGCTTGTCAAGCAGTTGCAGTAGTTGTGGGTTGTGCTGGCAGCCTGGCCAGATCTGGCACTGTCCTGCTATGCCACAACGCTTACGACAGTGCGTTGCTGCCCAGCTCACTGTAGCCGCATACCTGTTGGCAGTGCTGGCAGCCAGGCTGAACTGTTTGGCGCTGTCCTGCTTGGCCCCTGCGCTGCCCTCGTCCTCATCAAGCTCGTCGCCGAAGCTGATCAGGGCTCGTGGCGGCCGGCCACTTGGGGCAGCTGCAGAGCTTGGCTTGGCTACCTGTGCAGGCTCCTGCTGGGCATGCCTTTTGGTGCCTGCAGGGCAGGGCAGCCAGTAGGCGTAGGGTCAGCAGCGCACACCATTGCTGAAGGCTGCGGCTATAATCAGGATGTGGAACATCAACCGTAGCTCTGCAGTATCCAGGAATTTTGCCGCCATGTCCTTCTGCCTGATCACTGAGCATAGCTTGCGGGGATTGTCACGTGACATAAGTGCAGGATTCCGCAGGCCGGCGTCAGTAAGCAAAAACATGGGGCAAGGATTTCCGCTGATGAGGTGTTCTGTGGTGCGCAGCTCATTGCGCAGCCTCGGACTGACCATGGGCGGGCTCCCTGTCCACCTTGCCCTTACGCCTTGATGCATGTCGAGCATGGGACAAGCCCGCAAGCGAGGCAGTGTATGTCTCGACACAGTCAGTCGCTCACCGCCATGTCGGCCGTCCAGGCCTTTGGCATACTGGCCGGCAATGTCAGGTGGGGGCGGTAGAGGCCCGTGAGCAGCTTGCTGCCTCCTGGTGGGGTTGTTGCTGCCATCTGCAGATGATCCGTTCTGCTTGGGCACTGGATGCATGACCTCCCCAGCTCCCTGGCCCCCCTGGCGCTGAGCGGTGCTGCCCCTGGCACGATTACTGCCTCTCAATCTGTGGTGTTGCTCGTGCCTCCTGCTTCCATGCTTCCGGCTGGGGCTGTCGCAATCTGTATTGAGCTCACTGCTATGGCGCCGGCTTGATGTGCGGGCATGCCCATTGTCTCTGCCAAGCCTGGCAGGGCTGGCATGCTGCTCTTCAGAGTGCGTCTGATCCTGCTGCTGCTGGCTGACCACAGTATGGGACCTCGCAGACTTCAATGCACCATGTGACATGCTGCCATCTGCCTCTGCTGAGTGTATGCCTTCAAAAGCAGCCTCCCGGTGGCGCTTGCGCCTGTTTGGTGAACTATCATGCCTTGCCATTGGCAGGTCTAGCAATGTTGCATGCAGCTGGGCCTAAAGCACTGCAGGGAGCTGATCAAGGACCGAGCCTCGCCATTGCCTATGACCAGATGGCCCGCAATCATGGTGTACATGGCTTTAGAGTTCCATCGCAGCAGCTCATGTGACTTGCTTTTTGTTGGCGTTGTATACAGCTACCAGCTTCCTCATCCCACGACAGGAGCTCTGTCAACCATCCGGAAGTGACTGCTGGGACCTGACAAGCAGCAAAAATTGGGCGCCCCTTAGCAGACACCAGCATGGATGAGGAGGCCAAGAGGGACCTGAAGGAGCTGATGCAGCAGCGTGCCGTGCTGGAGGGCAAGCTGGCAGAGCACACAGCCAGGCTCCAGGCTGCTGGCGTGGGCATGCGGGATTCACTCACTGACAAGGATGTAAGTGTTGAGCCTTTGGCTTGTTGCAGGCTCATGCTTGGTCAGCTGCAATCCATTGCTGTGCATGGAAGCATCCACGTTCGACACTGTGCAGTGCTGTGCTTTCAGCGTGATTGCTCAAGAGCGTTGCCTCTCTGTGCAGGGCTTTCCCAGGCAAGACGCAGCGGAGATCAGGGCTGACAGGCAGCAGGCTGCAGGCAAGCTCTTCTTCTGCACTGCCTGCCATCCAGCAGATCGACGCATCACAGCCAGCTTGGCCTGCTCTGCACCATGCCTGGCACGGTGGCAGTGCTGAGTGACCAGTTTGGTGACAATGATCTCAGCTCCAACCAGGCACCCTGCAGCCCTGCCCAGTGCAGTGCTGAGGAGCCACTCAGTCATGATATGTGCGCAATGCTACAGCTCCTCCAGCAAGACCCACATCATCAATTGCCCCTGCAGTCCTGACCAACGACCTGAAAGCGCTCATGGCACAAGCAGATCGCCTGCTGCAGCAGCTGCACGCTCCAATCAAGGCTGCAGCCAGCGCCGCTGGGACCCGGCCGGCTCCGGCCTCGCCGCATGTGGCCGCCAGCCGGCCGCCCCAGGCGGCACCTGCAACTGAGCCCAGCAGTGCCGCCACTGCTGCCTCGCCTCAGGGGCCAGCTCTGCTGCGCCCCTTTGCTGTGGTGGATGAGGTGGCAGAGGGCAGCCCTGCTGGGCAGGCGGGCATTGCTGTGGGGGACCAGATGCTGCGCTTTGCGGGCGTGCAGGCTCAGCCCAGCGCCCTGCAGGCTGTGGCAGCTGCTTTACAGGTGAAAGTGTTGATTCGGGTGCCTGCAAGTCACTTGGGGATATGACATGACACTTCAATGCACTGCCTGCTGCCCTGCATTGGTCCAAAAGCTGCCTGGGAGCTACTGCTGCAGGACAGGCCTGGCTGCTGCAGAGCTTGCCAATGCTGCACCTAGTCTGGGCAAGCACAGCATGCTGGCTGGCAGCAGAGGCACTGAGTTGACCGCTCTCTGGTCTGCAGAAGTGGCTGCTGATGGGTCACTACTGATGTATTGCTGCTCGTCATGCTGCAGGCCAATGCTGGGAGGACCGTGCAGGCAGAGTTCCTTCGGCAGGGGCGCCTGGTTCAAGTGCAGCTCAATCTTCATGGAAGGCTTGGCTGTCACCTGAGACCACTCTGAAGCACATGTACCAGCACCTGTGGCAACAGCTGCTCGTACAATTGGGCCCACCATTTTATTAGATTGCTTGCAAATCTGCCAGCTCAGTTATTAGAAGGGAAGTGATTGACACATGGGATTCTGGGCTGCGATTTAGGCCGACTGCTGCCTTGCCTTGGCTGGCAGTCTTTGCTGCTGTTGCTCACTCGCTGCGATCCATCAGCAAGGCCATCTAAAGAGAGTTCACCCCCGCCGAGGTCAGTTTCCTGAGGCTGCAGCTGCCGGGCTCACTGCCAAGGCCTTGGTGCTTCCCATTGGAGATCTATCCTTGCTTTCCACTGGACACAGGCTCCTATCACCCCAGGATTTGGCCCTCCAGAGCGATGCGATGATGGGCAAGCCCAGCTCACTGCTGGCTCATGCCCTGCTGCTGCTGAGCACCCAGCAGCACCAGAAAGATGCCCAAGACATCCCTGCATGGTTGTGGATGCTGGCCCCAGTCTTCTGGTGCGCACAATCACAAGGTTGCTCAAGACTCCCCATGCCTGGCCAACCTGATGCAGGTCTAACCCAGTTCACTGCTGTGCAGGCTGTTCCCGGCCACGCTGCAGCTGGCAGCCTTCTTTGCGGCCATGCAGTGCATTTTCAGCAAGTGAGCTGCAACGCTCCCATGCTTTCCCCGTCTGGGCTGCCCAGCAGCGAGCATCACTCAATATGCTGCAGGCATCTCTCTGAGCTGCTGGCACGCCTGGAGGACCATGCGTACGGCATGACTCCTGATCCTGATGTTCTGTGGGGCCCCCCTGTCAAGCCTGCCAGGCCTTCTGCCAGACCTTCTCAGGTACACTTGCTGCCTTGTCAGTCCCCCTTGGTGCTGATTACTGGCTTCTTCAAGGTTCAGATCATTTCCGAGCAATGCCAGCCACACAGAATCGAAGGAGCTGCCTCCAGCTCTGCAAGGACTCGTGCGTTTTGCCTGTCACTTGCACAGTCACTTGCTGGTATGCTGATGGCAAGCTTGGCTGTCATGCATGGCTGACGGTGCAGATGCCAACGGCAATCACATCAACCTGAGTTGCTTGCTTGTGCAGGAGCCAGTGCTTCCTGCAATATATGAGGAACTGGAACTGTGTTCTGATGATGACAGTGTGTCTGAGCTGGGCTCCTTTGCGACCAGCAGCCACATGTGCGACAGTCCACCGTCTGTCTTCCAGTTTGATTGATGTACACTAAATACTGCACGCATGCTGTACACTACACGGGCAGACTTGGCTTGATACCCGCGCCCGACTTGATCAGGTTCAACAAATGCATGTGTAGCACTGTAATTGTCTGGGAGTGTTCTATTTATAGGAGCCAGGCAAAGCCGCCAAGAGCACCAAGTGAGAGGCCTGCCACCAGGAGCAGCACCATGAGGTTGCCTGCCACTTGAGCTTCCTGAGGCTGCATCAGCAAGTAAGGGCACGTCAAGGATGCTGCTCCTACTTCCAAGCATGACAGCCTCAAGCAGCTGGGCATGTGTTGGGCATGGCGTCTTGCTCACACAAGCACACTTGGCCTCCAAGCCGGTACAGACCCTCAGGCAGCCGGCGTGAGCCCTGTGCACACCTCAAGCTTCATGAATGAGGGGCCCATCATGGCCACACAGGTGAGGTAGCCATTGCTGAGCCCCAGCAGCAGCGTCAGCACAGACACGACTGCAGGGCTGGCGCTGTGACTGCCGGCCAGAGCAAAGGCAGGGACGAAGAGGAGCCGGAGGAAGCATGCCTGCAGAATGGCGCTCTGGCTCTGCAGCACCAGCTCTGGCCTTGCGGGCAACATTTTGCCTGCAGCACAGGGGGCAATTGCGGTTGTTGTGGATGGCTTCTGAAACTCGGGCACACTGCAGCGAGGCGCTGGCAGCTGGCATGCACATCAGGCACCAGCTGGGTCAAAGCCGTTGTTCCCTGGCGCGAGTTGCCTGCCCCCCACGGCTCACCTGTCCAGTCAGCAACATTGAATAAGAATATGAGGAGCACAGGGTACCTGCACTGGCATCGTTGACTGAGATGTTGGCTGGTTCATTGAGCGGCCACGTTCTTTCATTGGCAGACAGACAGCGACGTGAGGGTGCCAGCAGCCGCCCGCACACTCAGCTGCCTGCTCTGGTGGGGCTCACCAGCTGCCAAGAAGAGAAGATTTCAGGTCTTCTGCCAGCACCCCAGGGAAGAGGCTCAGGGTGCAGGCGTAGAGTACAAACACTGCACACAGGAAGCAGGCGTCGTGAGTGAAGGCAGGCACACCCAACCCACTGGGAGGCTGGGCTGCCTGTCTTGGGAGCTTGGACAAGCCATGCAGGGCAACTTTGCATTTGCAGCAGCAAAGGTGTGCTCCTTTGCTGGCTGGCTGTGCAGCCAAGAGAAGCAAATACAAATACAAGCAGGCAGCACATGTTGTGCCATCGGCAGCAAAGGTGTGCTCCTTCATGGCTGGGTATGCCAAACACAAGCAGACAAAGGCAACAAAACTTGCAACGGCAGGCAGGGGGCCCAGGCCAGACCTGAGGTCAGCGGCTGCCAGATGGTGCGCTCCACCCGCAGGGTAGGCACCGAGCCTGCCACCCCTGGGGCTGGCTGCAGCTCACTGCTGCCTGCAGATGCCTCAGCCAGCAGCAGCTTGTCCTGCAGACACACCATCAGGTCTCTATTTACGCCATTCCTAAAGGCACAGGCGCGTCTGTAACGAAGTGGCTGCACTGTCGCAACACACACCTCTGTCAGCACAAGGGTGAGCAGACAGGATCTTGACGAGGCTGTGAAGCGGCTGTCTGCCGCCCTCCCAACGGTCGCTCCTCACATCAACGTGACCGCTCCCGCCTGAGGACTCAGATGACTGGCTCAGATGCACGGCACAGCCAGGCGGCTTGCCGAGAGCAGACTGCGCTCAATCACCCACTGCTGGACTGTGCGGGAGGACTGGCACAGCTTGTGGCTCACCAGGCCAGTGTGTGTGACACAATGCAGGCCTCACTTCTGTCTCAGAGTGGGCAGTCCCCTCTTCAGCAGCCTCCACAGCTGTGGCCTGCTGAGCCCGCTGAGTGTCGCCGGCAGGCCCAGGGCGCACCTCCGGCGAGGCGTGCAGCGCCTGCTTGCGGTGCTGCTGCACGATCGGCAGGCGGGGGAGGACGAAGCTGTAGACAGCAAAGCAGGCCGCACAGATGGCCGCCGAGATGGTGAAGTAGACCGCTGCAGGCAGCGCTGCTTGTCAGGGTTGCTAGGGTGGCATGTTGCTTGCCAGTTGCATGGCCCATGTGTGTTGTCAAGACATTTGCAAACATCCGGTAGAGCCAGTACCCGGCGCTGCTGAGTGCCTGCAGCATGACCCAAGGGTCGACCACAGTGCCAGTTCCAGTGAAAGCTGAAAAGGGCTGTGAATGCTCACAGCAGGAGTGTGTAGACGCAGGGCAGCATGAGCCACCAGACAGTTCCAGCAGCACTGGACATCAGCACTGCTTGAAGCAGGGTGAGTTGACAGCGCATGCGCCTCACCTGCGGTGGCTTGTAGGCAGTTTTCTGGGATAGCACTGAGCATCAGCAAATTGGGAGGCAGGAGCACATGCGCCTCACCTGCGCTGCTGCGCAAGTGTTCTGGCAGCACTGAGTATCAGCAAAGGGGAGAGCAGGGAGATTCGACAGCACATGTGCTCCACCAGCGCTTCACGCAAAGGCTTCCGGCAGCACTGGGAGGCAGGGAGAGTTGGCATGTGCCTCACCTGCGCTGGCCCGCAGTCCTGCCGTCGTGGCTGGCAGGGCGGCCTTGGTGGCAATGCGCAGGAGGGACACCAGCACCCCAGAGGAGGCTGTCCCCGCTACAACAGCCTGCAGAGATTGCAGGGGGTGGACCCTCCCGCGAGTGCTGGATGCATCCTGCTGTGCTTGAGGACAGAGCTGAAAGAGTCTAGCAGAGCAGGCCTGCAGCGGAGAGGCTGCATCGCAGGTGCTAGTGGCTGAGGATAGTGCTGACTTGAGTCGAGTTGTGTAAACTGGAGACATGCACTAGTCAGCCACACGCTGTGGCCTCCCTCCTGTAGCCAGGCTACTTCAGCCAGCAAGAGACGATTGTCTTACCCGGCATGGCGCAGACCCAGCCCCCACAGCATGCTCTGTTTTGGGCCATGCTGTCGCACCCTCAACAAGCAAACTGTGCAGCAGCACAGGGCACTGCTTGAGAGGGAGGCCTCACCTGCGTGGCCCACGGTGGCATCAGGGATGCGTCTGCAAAGATGGCGCCCTGAGCCAGGCCGTCACACACGCCCACCATCACCAGCAGAGCAAGGACTGCCCCCAAGGGAGCGCTGCCGCCTGACATGGCGTCCAACTGCAGGCACGTGGTATTCGTGGATCTGTGAGCCATAGCTGCCTGCATGATGACCGGCAAATATATTGCCGGGATCTAGGGTGTCATGACTGTGCTGTGTGCCCCGACTCAGGGGCTGGCACCACATGACCTAGTGTGAGAGTCTCAGCACTCAGGGCCAGCCTGGCAAGCATGGGCACTGCCCCAGGCACAACAGGGACAGAACGAGGTGCGTCCAATCTCTTTGCAGCGGCAGCCGTGGCTGCTTGCCATGACAGCCAATGGGCACAGCGTGAAGGCATCATGACTATGCTACATGCCACAAGTCAGACTGGCACCAGAGAGTACACCCTAATGATTTTGAGCAAGCAGGACCAGCCTGGCAACCATATGCGCTGCTTCAATTACGGAAGGGGAGGCCAAGGTGTGTCCACCTACATCTCTCCGCAGCAGCAGGCATCAGTGCTTGCCATGACAGCCGGAGGAACATGAGGAGGGCACCTTGACCATGCTGTGTGCCGTGAGTCAGGAGCGGGCAGCGCAAAGCACACCGTGATGACAAAGAGCAGGCAGAGTAAGTTCAGCAACTATGCACGCTGCTCCAGGCATAGCAGGGCAGGATGAAGTGCGGCCCCGCACAGCTGTTCTCAGCGACTGGCACAGATCAGAACCTCACTGCAGTGCTATGCAGGAGGCAGCACATGGTGAGCAGTGTTTGCACCGGGCTCTGTGCTCAGCAGCCATCAGGATCATACTCACGCTTCATGTGGGCAGCCATTGTCAGCATCTGGCATGTGACTTGGCGTCGAGCATTGCATTGCACACACCCCAGGCACCCTCGCTCAGCAGTCATGAGGCTTTGTAGGACTGCTTTGTAATGAGCAGCCATTGCTGGCGTCTGGCTTGAAGTCAAGCATTGCACCTACCACAGGCACGGCCACCAAGGCGGCAATGTACCCTGCCAGCCCTGCTTGAATGCGCAGCTGCCGGTCCGTACGGTCGTGCAGCCTGATCATCAGAGCCAGAACCACCAGCGTGGTGGGCAGGTAGCACACAGTGCACAGCCTGCAGGGAGGTGGACGGGGAGCAGTGGCTGCGAGTCCTCGGTGGACAAGCCTGCAGGGTCAGGCATGGCCAGGAGGGCACACAGGTGGCATGCAGGCTACAGGAGCGTCAGACAAGGGAGCCAGCCATCCAGGCCAGACTGGTGCGAACCAGGGGGTGTGTGGGCAGGGTTCAGAGGCCAGACCTATCTGCATGGGCGCCAGGATGGGCGGCCTCCAAGTAGTCTGCAGCCTGCATCACAGACATCCAATGTATAAAAATGGCAGGCCTTCTGCTGGGAAGTCTCAGCGGAAGATCTGGCTTCCCGGATCCCAACAGGGGCTGCAGGCAAGTTCACAGGTTATGTGCTTACTGTGATGAAGGCATTCCAAGGGACTAACACTCCCAAGCCAAGGAGCAGGTAGCCAGCATAGGCAACATCATCCTTCATGCCAACTCCGTGCCGGCAGACATCGACACAGGTGCTGGTACAGTATTCGGACGCTTTGGATGTGTGTGGGGCTTAGTCAATGCATTTTGACCATGTGGCTCTCATCAGCTTTGTTACATGTACCCTAATCAGCTGCCAATACAGATCACCAACAATGCGGACGTGTCAAAGGATATACCCAACACGAAGGGCAGCACGACGCATACAAGAAATGTTGCCTTGAAGGGAGCCAAGCTGATTGACTCACGCAAGAGGAAAAATGGCTGACAAGCCTTGGCTGTCTTGTCACAAGCACCCTCAGAATGGCAAGGGCGGAGGCGTAAGACTCCAACCCAGAAGAATGCAATGTGCATGGATCACTCTCGCTGCTCACTACTACTTGTCTGAATGCACCTCCAAAAAACCAGTGCTGTGGGAACTGCCCGCTGCCACCGTCAGCCAGCAATGAGGGTTGCTGCACCGCACCGAGGCCACAGCTTGGGCCAGACAGATTTGCGCACATCATGCTTCCACGGCCCATGTCAAGGCCGGGTAGAATGTGAACGGCGCATTGAACGAGGCTCTGGGCCTGAGATTTTATTCATTGCTCCGGTTGCCAACAAGGGTGGCACGGGCAAGGTGCTGGTCACCCAGTGCTACGTCAGACACACTCCTGGGCAGCTCTAACAAGATCCTGCGGCAGCAGCAGCACCAACTCAACAGGTCAACAGCAAAGACCACTCCAGGCTGTGCTGCACAGAGGCGTACAAGGGTCTTCTGGTTTGCTGATGGTGCAAAGCTCTGAAGACACCTTGCTCAGCACCACATGGGCTCTCGAGCACATCACGCTAGGCTCGGCACCAGCCGGGGGCCATCTAAAGCAGCCTGCTCTCAGCAGCACATGCCAGGCAGGTCATGGCACTTCCTCTTGAAGCAGCCTGCCCACCTGTCAAAAGATGCGTTTCGGATGAGGCTGGCCCCACTGCTGGGGCTAGGGCATGCTGCCTTGCTGTGCATGCCCACATTCTCCATCATGGCCCGGCTCATGGTCTGGTGCCCGCTGGACGTCATGCCCCCGTCTGCAGAGTAGCGCCCAATTGGCTTGCCGTGCTGGTGCTGGGTGCGCTGCGCCTGCAGCGGATACCAGGGCACTCAGGCAGGAGAGCACCAACACCGGTTCAGCTGAAGCCTTGAAATGGCAGGTAGAGTGGCCATGCTGCTCAGGTGCACAAGCCTGCAGATGTGCCGATGAGACAGCGAAACCAGTCTAGCTGAAGCCTTTATATCGACAGGCAAAATGGCCATGCTGCCTCAGGGGCAATACCCTGCAGATCTGCCGATTGAACAGCAATGCAACAGCCCAGCTGGAGGACTTGCCACACAGGTCTTCACCGCCCCTCACAGCCACAGGTGGAGCAGACGCTGACTAGCCTGCCAATGGACAGATTGTTGATCTTGCTGCCTCGGAGGCAAAGCCTGGAGAGTGAGCAGCGACAAAGCACCTTGGACCACTGCGAGCCAGACATCCCCGAAACAGTGCTGCGGCTCACAGCCGCTGCGCACCTCCTGGGCCAGCAGCTGGCTGAATTGACAAAGAGTGTCTTTTAATCAACCTTTCATCTTTTTAAAATCGCAGAAAGCACATTCCTAGGAAAGGAAGAGAAAGTTGGCGCACCTGCTGGGCCAGCAGCTGCTGCATGGCCTGCAGCCTGAGCTGCCCCTCGGGCGTGAGGACCTCGTGCCCACTGCTGCCCGCCACGAACTGCCCATGCATGGGCATGGCCACTGACTGCAGATTCCCGCTCACAGCTCTGTGAAGGCTGTGAGGGGAGGCCACCCTGCCCTCCCCGATGGACTGCAGGGCGCCGCTGCCAGCCCGATGCACCATGCCACTGGCTCCCATGCCCCCGCCACTGTGCGTGGGTGTCATGGGCAGCATCTTGCTGCCCACCGGGTTGCCACCAAACTGCCTGGACAATGCGCCCAGGTCCACAGACCTGCAACAGCAAATGCTGAGCAGGTATGTCTCCTGTGGGATGTTAGCGGACTGCCATCAAACAGGCTGCAGGGCAGCCTCCCTGCAGCTCAACGCAACGTATACCTGCTCACCATGACCATAGAGGGCGCAATGCCTGGAAAGCTCGGCAGAATAGGGCCCTCGGCTGTGACATGTGGGGCACCAGCTCACCTGCGCTGGTTGTGCGCGGGCTGCCCAAGGAAGCCGGCATCCACTCCCTGGCTGGGCCTGCCATCGAAGCTGCCGCGGTGGTGCCCACTGCCATACTGAGGCGCAGGCCCGTCCAGGCTGCTGCGGGCGCTGCTGCCGCTATTGAGCACAGCGCGGCCCTGCAGCAGCGCTGCCAGGTCGTTCCCCAGCTGCTCCATGTCAACAACGGGCCTGCTGGGCCCGTAGCCAGGCGCTGGCACTGCCAGGCTGCCTGCTCCATGGTACTGGCCATGGGGCATGGGCTGGCTGTCCAGGGAGAAGCGTCTGGGAGCCTGCATGGCCACAGGGGAACAGATGGGCCCCAAAGTATGTCAGCAGGTCGGACGCTGGAGAGTGTCAGCAATGCCTTGACCTGGCAAGGCTGTCCCCTCAGGGATCTGTGCTCGCTGTCCAAAGAGAAAGGAGCCTGCAGCAACAGAGGACAGTGGAGCCCCTCGCCCTCATGCAAGCAGCTAGCTGTCCAGGGCAAAGCATCTGGGAGCCTGCACTGCAGCTGGTGACGTCAATCCTGTGCAAGGCACGTCTTGCTCTGTACACGCAGAAATTGCAACCTGCTTGATGTTGCACACTTTCATATGCATGACACAGGCGACATCCACAGAAACGGGTTTGGGAGCCTGCACAGGCAAGGGGTCAAGCTGTTGGCCCCTCGCAAGCTGCCTGTCCAGGAGCTGAGTCTGAAGACTTGGGCATCACTACTGCGTGGACAGCTTTGCTGAACATGTCAGCCACACAGGCTGGGCAGCACATACTGCAGCCGTATGCACTGCACGGCCGCGGCAGACCAGCACAGAAACTTGGAGCTTGGGCATCCCAGCTAGACATTCTGCGGCGCCATGTGGGGAGCAGCACTGAAGGAGGGGCCCAATCACAGTTGCCCAAGACTGGCCAGCCAGAGGATTGTGTAGAGCACACAGCCCTGCCAAAGTCCTGCCAGCATGTCGGGCAGGTGCCATATCCCAAACAGGCACTCTGCCTCACCTCTTGCGCCTGACAGACTCTCTCCCGCCCCAGCAGCTGCCTGGACATGTCAGGCATCAGGGGCAGGTGCCCAGCGCCCTGTACCAGCTGCTGGGCCATGAAAGGGCTGGTCACGCTCGCACGCCCGTTGGGGGACAGACCCCTCCCGCCAACCCCCTTGAGCAGGCGGAGCGCCTCCAGGCTCCTCTGAGCCTGGTCCTCTGCCCCAGCCTGCAGCTCGGTGTCCACCTGCTGCTGCAGCTGCTGCTGCATGATCACGTCGCGGGCGTGCAGCACCTGGTCCTGGAGCGCGTCTAGGGCAGTGGCAGGCATGGCCCCGCCACCCTGGTGCTTCTGCCCCTGCAGCACCTGCTGCTGCTGCTGCTGGATCTGGTTCAGCTGGAGCTGCAGCTGCAGCAAGCGTGCCCGGTCCTGCAGGGTGGCGTTGCTGGTTGCTGCCTGAGCCTGCAGGTCACCTGACAGCGACTGGCGTGCAAGGGTCTGCAGCACCTGCAGCACAGCCGCCAGACAGAGTGTAAGGACCGCAAGCAGAGCCTCTGTAGTGAGTGCGCGTCCAGCAGGTCATGCCAGCACAGCACTTCTTTCTTCTGCAGGAGACTTTGCCTTGCCACCCACCGCCAGCTGGCACTGGGGAACGACCTTGTGCACTGTGAAGCAGCATGCTGTTGAGGTCTCATGGGCCTACCTCATTTGGCAAGCCAGGAGCTCCACCCAGGAGGTTCTGACCCTGGGTGGTCAGCAGTGCTGTCAGCGTCTGCACCAGCTGCTGCTGCTGGTGGATTTGAGCCTCTGCACACAGAAAGCACAAGTTAAACCATGTGAACCAAAGGCAGCAGTGCCCAGGAGAATGCTGCAGAGCAGAGGTTGTGAAGCAATCCATGACATGAGTGCTTCGCAGTGCTGCATGCCTTCTAACCTTAGGCCAGAGTAGCACAGCCACACCCGCTACAGTACTGAGTAAACGATATGGCAGTAGAGCAAACACTACGCCGAAGCGCTGATGACACAGCAGTGCTAAGTGGTAGCGCTACCCAGCTTTCCAGCCATCTGCAGCCCAGCGCTGCAGCCCGCCATGCAGCAGAGGCCCACCTGCCGCCAGCTCAGCCTGCAGCTGTTGTGACAGCAGCACGCTGTCCTCCTCTGGCTTCCGCAACTGAGCATCGGTGTGCGCGAAGAAGCACACACGCCTCTTGCAGGATGTCCCATCAGTGCAGATCTGCAGAGCAGGCAGCCGAGGGTGGCATGACAGCACAGAGGGTGGCCCCTACACAACCTGCCGGCCAGCAGGACGCAGGCTGAGAGGGCTTGCGCTGCCAGCTTGGGTGATTCAGCAGCGCACCTGCGTCCTGTACCGTGATGGGTGCAGCCAGCACTCGAAAACGCCGTGTGCAAAGGGACAGGCGTCGCCCCGTCTGCACGTACCGTTCTGCAGCAGGAAGCCGCAGCAATCAGGGGTTGAACTCCAGAGCATGATTTGGCAGCTGTTATAAAACAGATCCAGCGCTCACCTTCCGAAAGTCAGGACATGCAGTACCGCTGTAGCGGTACCGCCTGGGGTCCCTCCTTTTGGCCTTTTCCCCCGGGTGCGCGAAGGGGCAGCACGTCCAGTCATGTGGCCTTGCCCTGGGACACCGCTTCACCTGCAGCAGGGCACCGATGCTTGGACAAGACAGGTGGGGGGATCGGTGACACAAAGGAACAAATCATATGGTAAGTGCCCAGCGCTTGGCCTCCTTGCAGCTGGCAACAGCTCAAAGGAAAGGGAGGCCTAGGCTGCAGCAAAGCAGCAAGGTCCGACACCGAAGGAGTGCGTTGTTGGGGGGATTCCAGCCCAGGCGGCCTTCAGCTCTCATCTTGCCCTCACCTTGAAGTCATACATCCTGAAACAGTCGGAGCCAAACGCCTGCAGCCAGAGAAAGACGGGCTGACTCTCGAGCCAAAAGTGCACTTTGGGTGCCCCGCATTTAGCTGTTGCTCGACGCCTGCCTCATCTGCTAAGTCAAAGGTGCTGTCCGGGCTTGGACCCCTCTGGTCGCCCTCACTGGAGTCACTGCTGTTGGAGGGAGGCCTCGGCTCAGGTGCACTTTGACCATCTAAGTCCATCCTCAGCACAGCCATTGCGGTAGCCGGGCTCCAGCAGACCTCGACAGAAGTTGAATCTGGTTTTTGACCACAGCTGTGGCCTTACTATACAGATAAGAAATCTTGTATCTAAGATCTGGTAAACAGGAGGTGAGCTGAGAACTTGACCAATGGAGGTGGCCGAGGCCCTGGCCACCATGGGGCAGCTGGTGGACAAGGGCCACTTTGCTGAGGTGTGCATCACTGGCATGTGGCGGTCAGGTGATGTGCACTGTGATCAAGTGCGCAGCTGCACCTGCTGTGTGCAGGCAGCCAAGGTGGGCAGGCAGGCCGCCATCCCTCTGGCACTGCCGAAGGGGGACCTCTCCCCCCTGGATGACCAACTGTCCTCAGGCGGGCAGAGCACTGTGTACAGAGCTGCCTGGCGCGGCCAGCAGGTGGCGGTGAAGAAGGCGAAGATCACCACTGCCCAGGACCTCAGCAACCTCAAGCTGGAGCTGCTCATGATGGCTGAGATGCACCACAGTGGCGTGCTGCCTCTGCTGGCTGCGCATGTGCTGCCCCCAGGTGCGCTGCTATGGGGCTGCTGCCCCATGCAGCTGGCGGGCCTATGCTGCTTCAGTACAGTCTGGAGTGCTCAACTGCAAGCAGTCCTGCTTAGGTGACAATGAACAACCTGACTCCAGACTGCCAGTGCCCAGCAGCCAGAAAGGGTGCTGCACCTTGCTCGGGCTTTTGGCCATCCTGCTGTCCATGATGGCATGCAGACTGCCTTGCGTGCACTGCCATTGGTTGCCGCCACAATAAGCAGCATGCCCTCAGCCCCACCCTGCAGGGGTCTGACGCAAGCAGAGTGCTCTGCTGTCATGCTCAGCACCCTACCTGATGCAGCACTGATACTGCCAGCGTGGCCAGCACGAGCAAAGGCTGTGTACAGCCACGGGAGCTCAACTTGGGCTCAGCTGCCTGGAACAGGTGCTGTGAGCCACCTGGTGCGCCCTGCGCTCTGCCAAATCTACTCAGCAGTGTCTGCCCACAAGAGCATTCTGTCATCTCAGGCAGGGTCTGCGCAACAGTCACCTGCCTAAGAACCCAGCAGGTGTGAGCCCCGTCCCATGCTCTGCAGATTACCTGATGGTCTTCCCACTGATGCAGCAGAACCTGGCGGAGGCAATCCACACCCAGGGGTGGCGCCCTGGCTGGCCAGAGGTGCTCTCCCTGGGCTGCCTGCTGGCAGCAGCGCTGGCTGCTGTGCATGCTGCGGGGATTCTGCACCGCGACGTCAAGCCTGGCAACCTGCTGCGGGGACGTGACGGCAGCGTTCGGCTGTGTGATTTTGGCATCGCGGTCTATGCTGACGAGTTGGGGGCGGAGCAGGTGAGCTTTGCTGTCTGCTGATGAGCTTGACTGCTGTCAGACACCATCCTTGCTGTAGCCCCTGGGATGCAGCATGTGGACTCGCTTGAATGCAACCTCTATCTGCATGACTTTGGCATTGCGGTCCATGCTGAGGCCTTGAAGCTGGAACAAATTCTGTGCATTCTTGCAAACATGGCACTCTAGCAGCACGCACTCCATGGCACAAGGCCTCAGCGACTTGGCTGCCTATATGGGCGGTGACAAGATCATATTTATTTGAGACCTCCTCTGTGGCGCAGGGCGACCGAGGGAGCCTGGTAGGGCGGGGCAAGCCCTCGGGCGGTTTCTACAAGCGACACATGGTGGGGACGCTGGAGTACCTAGCCCCTGAGGTGAGTTCCTGAGGCGCGAAGCTGGGTGCTGCCTCTGCTAAACAGTTGCTGGGGCATGGGCTGCTTGGGGGGTTGTGGCATGGCAGCAGATCACGCCTTGAATTTGCAGCAGGCAGCAGCCCATGATGTGATGCAGGTTGCGTGGCCTGCTGGCAGCTTTGAGTGAATGCTGACTGCACTCCTTCTCGCAGGGCCGTTTGGATCTGCCACCTTGCATGCTTTTGATGCTGTGCATCGCTGTGCAGCCTGCTTGCTGTGTTTGCTGCAGCACCTGCAAAAGCACTGTTGCAACGTGCTTCAGCTGCTAGTGTTAGGAGGGCTGCAGCAAAGTGCGCAATGCCCCTGCTGCGCTCAACCCCGAGGCATTGGTGGTCAGGGATACGGTGTCTGCTGAGGACTGGGAGGCCCTGAGGGCTAAGACAGAAGAACCCCGACAACGGCTCCAGGCCTGGAATGCGCAGATGTGCCCTGATGCTTCAATGCACAAGCCGTCGCATCGTTGGAATGCAGGTTCTGCAGAGGGAGTGGGTGGACTACCCTTCAGACGTCTACAACCAGCTTGAATGTGCCAGTGAGCCACAACACGTGCTTGCACGAGCCGCTGCTGTATCGGGATGCAGGTCCTGCAGAAGGAGCGGGTTGGCTACCCTTCAGACATCTGGGCATTGGGCGTGACCCTGAACGAGCTGGCCACAGGGACCTTCCCCTACTCAGACTGCACCAGGGACAACCCTGCGGCCCACACTGTGCTGGAGATGGGGTATGGCAGGTCAGCTGATGCTGCCTGTTCGTGACATGGGGCCCAGCGCATGCAAAAGAGGGGCGAGACTGCACCCCAGACCATGCTGGAGGACGGGTATGACTAATGAATTAACTGCGGTACTTCAGCTTCTTGGGGCTTGCTCTGCAGGACAAGGGTTGCATTTGCAGGGTGTGAGGACCTGTGCTAATGCCACGCCAACAGCACACATGCAGCAGGAGTGCCCTGACAAACTCAGCTTGGGTTCCCCTGCTGACTGATTGACAAGCCATCAGGATCAGTTGACAGTCCATCGGCCCAATGGCCTGCAGGCAAGAGCTGAAGTCCCCATGCAGCCTGGCTCCAGACCAAGGCAAGATGACACTCTTACCTGCCTGCATCGCAGGTTCCGAAGCCCTGATGCATACCAGCTTCTGCCACACAATTCAGACTTCTGCTTGACTGCTGCTGGCAGGAGATGGCAACAACCATTGCCACCCACCCATCTGCAGCCCTGATGCGCCCTGGCGCGCGGAAGCTAACGCTGCCGTGTTGACCGCCATCACAGGCAACAGCCGGCAGCAGCCATTGCGGCAGGGTTCTTCAGCCCCTGATGCCTCCCCAACTCATTGAACATGACCCTTGGCCACTGCAGGCAGGAGCTGTCGGCAGCCATTGCGGCAGAGGGCCTGCAACCCCTGATGCGCCCTGACACGCCAGCAGACTTGAGGGAGTTGCTAGAGTCCTGTTGGCGGCTGGACCCTTCCAAGCGGCCGTCAGCAGCGCAGCTTGAGCAGCGCCTTCAGGCCATGCAGGCCCGCGGCACGTTGCAGCCAGGCACGCAATGCAGCAAGAATCTGCACCTTCTGGGGCCTGCACCAAAGCTGCACCCTGTACACACCGCCTCCCCTCCCCCAATACGGCAGCAACCTGCAGCCTCTGTGGTCTGCACTCAAGCACCGGTGTATTTGTGTGCACCTGCCTCTTCTGCTGCCAATCAGTGGATGCCTGCCTCCCTAATGTGTGTGCCTCCCAGACTGACCGAGCTCCCACCACATTAGTCAACCTGCAGGTAAAAGTTATGATATCTCATTGCATGTCTTGTAGGTACAGCCATACACCACGCCAGTTCTGTCTGCAGAGACTGAATGGTTCCATGCCATGCTGCAGGCGCGGCCCAGCCCGCCGAGCAGCGCCAGCCTCCTGCCGGCTACCAGCAAGCCACCACCATGACAAGCACTGACGGCAGTGCTAGACAGCCCACACCCTCCCCCTTCACAGCCCCCGCCAGCCAGCAGGCCCCGCCCCTTTCTGTCTCAGCCCTCGCCTCAGAAGCTCGTCGCATGTCCCTCGACTCCGGGGACACACCTGCGGCCTCCCTCTCAGCCCACTCCACCCCGAGCAGGCACCCCACAAGGCCCCCTCAGCCTGCAGACATCATCACCAGGCTATCCGCGGAGGCTCGCCGCATGTCGCTGGATGACGAGCCCCGGCGCCAACCCTTGGGGGACCATATGTCGCAGCTGTCATCCGAGGCGCGCAGGATGTCGCTGGACGACGAGCCCTCTGGGCTCGCCACGCCCAGGTCAGCAGTGCGGCCTGTTGCTTTGAGACCGTCTGCTTTGGGACCTTGCTGTGCGGCGCGGGAGACGACAGTCGCATGAATGTCCAGTTGACGCCCCTGGGCGCGCCATGCCAAGATCTGCAGCACAGCCTGTTGCTTGAGGCAGCCTGTGTCTCTGGGCTCTGCGTGCTGTGCAGCACAGGGCACAGCAGCAATCAGGTAAGAACCAGATGGTGTTTCTGGGCGTGCCACTCCCTGTCATGCAGCCAGAGGGCCACTTGAGATCTCCTTCTTTGGGGGGGCTAGTCCTGCGTGCTGTGCAGCGCAGGGGCCAGCACCCAGACAAGCCTTCAGAGGCTTCTGGACGCCCCATCTCTAGCACGTAGCCAGCCTGGCGCTTAAGATCTCCTGCTGTGGGGCCTGGTCCTGCAGGCTGTGCAATGCAGGAGGCAGCACCCATACAAGGTATCAGATGAGGCCTGTGCAGCATCAGCGCAGGAGGGGGCACACTTGTCTGAGCCCTGTCAGGTGTCACTGTCCTGCCTCTGCCCCTGCAGGTTCCCCAGCAGCAGCAGCCTGAGCCCTCACACAAAGGTCGAGCTGCATCAAGCATGCCGGTGGCCCCTGCTGTGCCTGAAGTGCAGCTGTGATGATGGTCTGCGCCAGAGCTCTGCCAGTTGTGAGTGTCCTGCCTCTCTTCCTGCAGGTCTCCCAGCAGCTGCGGCCTGAGCCCCCGCGTTGCAAGCGCCAGAGGGTCCCTCGAGCGCCGGCCGCACAGCCTGGGGGTCATCGTGGAGGCGCTGCCCCAGCCTCACTGGGAGGAGCCGCTGCGCGCAGCACTGGCCTCTCAGGCTGCCTCTACCCAGGCAGCAGCCCAGCAGCAAGAATCCCCCGACCCGCCAGGAACCACTCTGCCAGGGGGCAGCTCGCTCAATCCAGTGCAGGAAGCAGGTGCTGCTGCCAGGCCAGACAGCCCACCAGCTGCTGCATCGGATAGGCTGAAGCACCTCAACGGCCAGCAGAGAGATCTGCAGGAGGCAGCAGCGCCCGCGCAGGGAAGGCTAGGCGGGGCTGGCGCAGGGCCGGTTGCCGCGCCCGCGCCCCTGCAGCGGCCGGAAGTGACGGTGGGCAGCTTTGCGACGGCGGGCAGGCGAGGGGAGGACAGGATGGAAGACCGCCATGCGATCAAGGCCCAGTTTGGGGGCCACCCTGATGCTCATTTGCTGGCTGTCTTTGATGGCCACCGAGGTGGGTTTCATCCAATCTGACATGGGACCAGGGTTCTCGACAATGTCAGAAGTAGACAGGCAGTAAAATGGCAGACCCAGTCTCGGCTGCACTTCTCGCGTCTGGTCTGGGACAATTAATAGCAGCTCGTCTGCTGCTTTGCTGGTGATGTGTGATGGCCTGACACTCTGCTGCAGGCCTGCGGGCCTGCAGCACGCAGCCCAGGCTTGTCACACAGCGCCTCAGCACCTGGCACACCTGAGCAGTCCAGTCTCGATGGCCTGGCTCAGCCAGCAGTGTGATATGTCCTTGGAAAGCACGCAGCACTGTTGCATGGCAGTTCCCTGCTGTGATTGAGGTGGCAGGGTATGCCGTCTGCGAGGTCCAGCGAGGCATGAGCTGGCTCTGGGGCAGTTCATCTCATGCAGGGCCTGTGGCACCAGACTTTGCCGCCTGCTAAGGTTCCTGGCGCCAGACGAGGCCACCAAGGCATTGCCTCCTGCAGTCCCTGAAGTGCTGGAGTGTGCTGCATGCACAATGCATCATTGCATCACCTGAGCTGTGCACAAGGCGCCGAGGCTTGCTTCGTTTCCTGAAGGGCCTGAGGCGGCAGATATTGCTGCAGAGTGCAGCGTAGCATCAATTTAGCTCATACATGGCACGGAGGCAGTGCCGTCCTGGCAGTCAATGAATCACCACAGGCTCATGCCCGCAACGTAGATCATTGCATCACCTGAGCGGCATGCAGGGCTTCAAGGCTCTGCTGACCTCCCTGCAGGGTCTGAGGCGGCAGCATTTGCGGCTCGAGAGGTGCAGCGCAGCCTGGAACGGCGCTGGCAGTCCCGCACGGCCAACGACCTGCTGCAACGCTGCTTCCTGGATCTGGATGCAGACTTCAGGTGACCATTATGCTTAGAACATCTGGCCTGCCTGAAAACATGCACAGGTGTTTGACGTCCGGTGGCGCTGCTCCCTCTGAGCTTGTCCCAGACTTTAGGTGGAGTGTTGCGCCACAGCCTTGTGCTGTTGTCAGGTCGTGGCGCATTGGGTGCACCTTGCGGGGTTTGGGCTGCGGCCGGAACAGACGCTTACCACTGAGGCCCTGCACTTGAAAACAGACAATCAACGGCAGTACCATCTTGGCCTTGATGTGCTTGTCATGCTCTGTGCACTAGTGGCAGTACTGATCAACATTTTGTTCTGAGCTTGCCATGCATAATCCAGAGGGGGTGAGCACAGCCTGCTCTGCTGGCTCACAGGATTGCTGTTGCTTTCACAGAGCTGAGGGAGGATTGTTTGGTGCTGCGCATGCAGGGCCAAGTGAATGCCGCCTGCATGGCAGGACAAACGCCGCTGCTGCGCATGCAGGGCCGAGCAGGATGGCCTCTGGAGGCAGCGCACCAGCAGGATGGGCTCAGATGCTGCTGGGGAGCGGCGCTGGCCAGGCTGCTGTGCGCTGGCCCTGCTGGTCTGGCAGGACTTGCTACTGATTGCCAACGCAGGTGGGGAGGGCCAGTCTATCAAGGGTTTCCAGGAGGAATGGGTTTCCTGCGCATGCAGGGCTGTGCCCATGCTCTCACTGCTCTGGCACTGTGCAAAAACCTGCGTGAGAAGTCTGGAGAGCCTGCCTGCACTGTGGGTGCCTGCAGGGCTCTCCACAGTTCTGCTGTGCCTTGCTCTCAGTGCCCTGAAGTCCTATTGTCTCGCCACTGCATCTGTGTCTCGAGCCTGTGGAGTGGTTTAAGTGTGGCTACTGAAACCTGGCTGGCCTGCCTGCGCTGCAGGGGACTGCCGGGCGGTCCTGTGCCGGGCAGGCAAAGCGCTGCAGCTGACGGCGGACCACAGCGCGGCCTCGCCCAGCGAGCGGGCCCGCGTGGAGGCTGCAGGCGCCCGCGTGGACTGGCGGGTGAACAGCTGGCGAGTGGGGCCGGCAGGGCTGCAGGTCACCAGGTGCGCTGCAAGCCCCTGCAGCTGCAACCGTTCATATATGCACCACAGGTCTGCAGAGTGGCAACGCAAACATTAGGGTCTGACGCAAGCCCCTGCAGCGTGCATGCGGCATTGAGCGGGACCACTGTTCTGGAGGCTTGCCTTCTCACTCTGCATGTCTGCCTGCATGTGATTGGCTGCATATCTGCCTGGCCAGGGCCCATGCTCTCGCAGCGATTGTGCACTTGCCCACATGCAATGCAATCTTGTGTACCAATGACACCCTGGGCCCTGGTGGAAGCAATAAACAGGAAGCAGCAGGTCAGTCTCAACCGCTGCCTGCTGCAGGTCCATAGGGGATGCAGATGTGAAGGCTCAGGGCGTCACTGCCCTGCCAGAGGTGGCTGTGCACCAGCTGGCCCAGCATGACGAGTTTGTTGTGCTGGCCAGCGACGGCCTCTGGGAGAAAGTGAGCAATGAGGACATGGTGACCCTGATACAGGACACTGTCAAACAGCCTGACATGGCAGCCAAAAGGTGAGATGGTCTGTGTGCTTGGTGGTTCAAGTTGATGTGAGCATCCAGGTGGAAGGCATCAGCAGAGGCCGCGACAATGCTGGTTGGCTGCAGACTGGCCACGGAAGCCATGACACGAGGGTCCAATGACAATATCACTGTAATTGTAGCATTTCTGAAGCCAGTCAGCACGCTGGAAAATGTGTATAACCAGGGCAAAAGGCATTCTCGATGGCAATAGAAGCCACGAGAATCACAATGTGCTCATGGATGGCCCCCTCTTTTCAAGTGCTTAGGCTAATGACAGGCTTTCTAATTCATGTGTGCTGGAGTCATCTCATGGTCTGTGCTGGTCCAAAATTCTCGTATCTCATGCCTGAAAGCATTCACAACACTTTGAAGCTTCAATTGAGCACCTCACAAGGAACTTCAAACGCCGAAGAACAGCTGAGATTGCATGCAAGACAATGCAGCACACCTTTCTGGAGGCTAAACGCTCCTTCTGAAGCGTCAGCAGCTGCCTTCTAAAGCAAGCTCTGAAGTCCCGGCTGCGGTAGATGTCCAACTCTCCCTCCTCCAGGGGGTCGTCCCCATAGACGCGATCATAGCACTCCTCAGACTGGCACCTGTCTCCAAAACGGTGCATGATGAGTGCAGGGGGCAAGGGACAGCTGGAGCTGGTCCTGTAACTGCCGAAGCTTTAGGAGTCAACCCTGCAACCATGAGATATGCAATGCACAGCATATTGCACAGAAGGTGCACAGCATGATGCTCTTCTCAGACGGGCATGCAGCAGTCTGCCGGGCATGTCGTTCAACACTGCTCAGAAGGCTTGAGGGCCACAGAGCAACACTGCTCAGCCACACACCTGCAGCAGTAAACAAAAGCAAGAAGCAGCTGCAGAGATTTTCGCCCATACTGCATAGCACTGCTCACTTTGAAGGCAGGCTATATGGATTGGAGAGGGGCAGCTTCAGGCTGCATGGCTACTGCTACCAGAAGCACAGAGCAGATAAGAACATATTGCTGGGGCAGAGCCAGTTGGGTGAGCTCATCTTGCCATGCATAATGCAGCTGCAGCGTATACTGCTCGACAGGCCAGGCGAGAGGAGCCTGATGTGGTGCAAGCCAAGAGAACAGAGGGTGCAAGCAGCTGGCTGAAGCAGCCATGTCGCAGAGTACACTGCTGCAGACATGAGAGGTCCAAGCAGCCGCCGCATCCATGGCACACCAGCAGGCAACTGGGTCAGGGCGGCCCTGCAGGCTGCAGGCAAGGGCTCCCAGCAACTGCTGAATGTGAGCTCGTCACCTGAGAACGCAGTTGTCTTTGGCAATGGCTGAGTTGTTGCAACTAGGGTCCTGCAGGACCTGGGCCTCGCACTCCTGCCGCCTGCTGCGAAACTGCCTGTCCTGCTGCACAAGCCTCTGGTGATTGGGCTGAGGGTGGGCCTCTGAGGGCTGCACCAGGCTGAGCAGGCCTAGCAGGATGGCTGCAATGACTTTTAGGCTCATCCCAGGGTCCAATAAAGGTGCTGCTGCAATGCTGTCAACAGAGCAGATGCTGCCAGGCCCTGGTGGGCCCTCCGTGGTGGCAGCCTGCCACAGGACCCAACCTGCCAAGAAAGTTAGTGTTTAAACCTAACTCCAGGGATTTTCTTCTTCCGTGGACCATGCTGACCTCCCTTTTTCGTCAGCTTTGCCTAAGAGGATCCAGCCACATCTGGAGCAACGAGCATGGATAGGCCTTATGAGGAGCAGCCTGCAGCAAAGCGGCAGAGACAGGAGGCTGGTGCTGTCGAGCCCGATGGCGCCCATGCAGCAGGGGCCCTGCTGGAGGTGGTGCCCCCTGAGCACCAGGATGATGTCCCTACCCCGGATGCAGATGCGCAAGCCATGGAGGCTGCTATGAAAGAGCAGAAAGAGGTGGAGAAGGTCAGACCCTTGATGCACCCACTTTGCAAGAACATGAGCCCCCCTGCGCTTGGCGCCAGCGTATCATCTCTGACCACACTCCATACCCTGCTGGAGCCACTGCTCACTTGCTTTGTCTCTGCGAGTTGCTGAGGTCTGGGCCTTGCATAGCCTGAACTGCCCTCATAAAGCTGGTGCACTTTGCCCTGCGGGGACTGCTCAGCCTCAGCAGATTTGCCATGCATGTCTTGTGCGCCACAGCTCACTTGGTTTGCAGCCCCCCTGGTGCAGATGGCCTATCGCTGCAGACCACTGACAGCCTTTGCATGTACACAGAAGGCCTCAACCTGCTTCCCTGCTTCCGCCTGCACAGGTAGTCCCCTCAGTGTGCTTCCCTCGCTGCTGCAGTTCAACCAGGAGCTGAATGCAGAGGTGCTCCAGCTGGAGCAGAGGTACAACCGCCTGAAGCAGCCCGTCTACCTGAGGAGGAATCTGGAGCTGCGCAAGATTCAAGACTTCTGGATGCAGGTCAGCGTGCACCCCCAGCAGCTGCTGCGGACCCTGTGCCGTGCTGTTTGCAGGGTCCTCTCATCCAGCTGAGAAGCAGCTTGAGCCCAGGTTTGATCATATTGCCTTGGCTTGCTTGGGGGCAGTGGAGGGTTCTGAGGGGCTTTGTTGGGGCACATGTTGTTTTGAGGAGGGGTGGATACCATCAGATGGATTGGCCTCATGCGTGCCATGCAGGTTGTCCCTTCGCCATGTCTGCTGCAGGTCTGCCTAGGAACAGAACCAGAACCTTCACAGAAAAGGGAAGAGAAGGATTTGTGTTGATCATGAGTTCACAAGCCTGAGCAAGCTGCGGTGTACTGACCATAAGCGGCGGCGGAGTGCCACTGTTGCGTGCTGGGCTCAGTCGCTGGGACTGGAGGCTGTTGCTGTCTGATCCACATACTCGATGACCTGCACAGCTTGCTCCTAGCTGATACTATGCTGTCCAATCTTCTCCGGTCATACCACAGGTCTTTACCCGACTACCAGCTCTGCCGTTCTTTGGGCAATCGACGCCCTGTTTGAAGAAATGACGGCGGTTTTCGGGGCCACATCAAGCACGTCCCCTTGTTCCTGTGCTGGACCTCATCCCCCACAGTTCTTCCCAAGCTGTGCAACAGCTTCCAGGCAGCGGCTCTATGCAACGATGTCACTCCTCGCCTGCAGACATTGCTGCCGTAACAGGCGACGAGCATCACGTGCACGGGCCGTTGCTGTGGTGCCCCACCCCTACAGCTTCCACTGACTTTCTTTCTGCAGACATTGCTGCGGCCAGGCGATGGGCATCAAGTGCGGGCCCTCGCTGTTGTTCCCCCCAGGAGCATGATGCAACAGTGTCACCCCCCGTCTGCAGGTACTGCTGCGGTGCCATGGGCTTCTTTGCTGGACCCCCAATGAGCGCCCACCAGTCCTGGTCGACACCGCCATCACCATGCAGCAACTCTACCAATGTCTGCAGGTACTGCTGCGGCACCACGCGCTGATGGACCAGATCACGACCAGCGATGTGGACATCCTCTCATTCCTGGAGGAGGTGGGCGGCCTGAAAAGAAGAAAAACACAGTTATTGCTGCCTGGTATCAGCAGCGCTTTTGATCTTGACAGCTGGGCATAGGGCTAGCTGCTGGCGCCGAGCTGACCACCTGCGGTCTGGACGTGATACCTCAGGTCCTCCTGTCAGCTGTCATGCCTGCAGCACGGTTTGTGCTGTCTGAGCAGCCAAGCAGCAGCCACCCCTGACTGCCAGGGTGTCCCGACAGCTGGCTGCTTGACTTTCCTCCCAGCACCTGAGTATTGCATCCCTGGAATGTTCACGTCGGATTTCCCGTTGGTGTTGGACACAGCAGCCTCCTGCAGGACTGGCGCTCCTGCCAACTGGCTCCTGCACTTGCGCTTCCACCAGCCACTCCAGGCCCCAGTCTACATGCAGACCCGCATCTGCGTTCCCTCAGACCTGCGGCTGCTGCCCTTGTGCTCCTGGCAGCAGCAGGCTCCAGTCATAAATGTAGATCTTTGCCTGCAGTTCCTCTGTGTGCGGTGGCTGTGGGCACTCAGGCAGTGGCATGGTGGAAGAGCGCAGACCCTGATGCATCTTTCTGCAGTTTCGCCGAGCAAAGCCAGACTCCACTGTAAGACATCTCCTTGCTGCTTCCCTGCAGATAGTGGTAGAGGAGAATGACGATGTCAAGACAGGGTTCAAGATCACCATGCAGTTCAGGTGGGGAGCCAGCAGGCAGCCACTGATTGCGTCAGCAAGCCAGCCCAGCTTCAGGTCTAAGCCATCAGTGCCTGACATCGAAAGCAATGCAGAGATTAAGCTGCGAGCCTCAGTGGCGTGCCAGGCAGGCATGTTGCCTGCAACCTCTGGCCTGCAACAGGGCAGCGGATCCCCACGCCGCAGCGCTTGTGCACCAGCACTTGGCCCACATATGGCCGCTGTTCAAACATTGGAGCCCTGCTTGTGCGTCTGCGGGGGAGCGGGGCGGGGCGGGGAGGGGGCATTCTTTACCAGTCTGCAATCGTGCCGCAGCGTCAGGCCCACAGCTGGCAGCTGTTCTGATACTTGCGTCTGCGGGAAGAAACAATGCTTCACCAGTTCACAGCTTGTGCACCCATCGCATGACCCACGGCCAGCAGGCTTCAGAGACTGCTTATGCGTCTGCAGGAACAACCCATACTTTACCAACACGCAGCTGGTCAAGCAGCTGCACTACTCTGAAGACGGAGTGTCGTCTGCAGAGGCGACGCCCCCTGAGTGGACCGAGGAGGGGGTGAGTGTTGATCTATGATGTCACGTGCTGAGCGCTGCCTCGATGGCAACAATTCCCCGTGGCTGCAATTCAACACTGCACGAAGAGTCCTTGCATAACAGGATGACACTGCCCTGGCTGCTGCACCTTGACGGGTGCCAGCCCCCTGCCTCGACCTTTTGAAAGGGCTCGCACTGCCTGTACCTGCAGGAACTGCACCAGAAGAAGGCCTCTGACTACCACCAGTCCCATGGCGGCCACTCCCTGTTCAGCTGGTTCTGGGATACTGTGTACCTCAACGCGGTTGATGTAGTCAGCCAAGTCATCCGGGACTCAATCTGGCCAGATTGCATCAGCATCTATAACGGCAGCATGGTGAGGCGTTGGCCCACTGGCTGTGGACAGTACCTTGCTGCCCTGCCGTGCTGTTGATTTGATGCAAGTTGTGGGACCGCATTGTGTTGTTCTCTGGCACTCTGTAGGGCTTCTGTGCACTGGGCCCACTGGTGTTCCAAATGATGTCATCTGCTTGCTGCCTGCTCCCACACCCGCCGTGGGTCTCCCAGAAACCTGGGTTTTTGAGACCATTCGTCCACTTGAGCTGATGATCAGTTGTGGGCAAGATGATATGGGTGCACAGCGACCGCTCTCCCTACCTCCAGTTAAGGGGTCTGGTAGTTTGCTGGCTTCTCTTTGCTCACAGCCTCTGCCTTCAGCCAGAAGGGGGTGTTGCCAGCCGCCGAGCCAGCAGCGCTCTGCACGGCTGCTTGTGCTTTTGGTGGTGCTGGGTGCTGGGTGGCTGGTCAGCATGTGCAGGTGCAGTCCTGCAGCAGCGTGCTGCGCACCGCTGCATGCCTGCGTGCCGCTCTGGCAGCTTGTGGACACACAGGCCACAGCAACCATGGCATTGGTGTTGGATGATGGTCAAGCCTGCCTTGGTGCAGCAGCAGCAGCGTGAGCTGGGCAGTGTTTGACCCAGTTGCCGATTGAGGGGCTTGGGGGCCGAAGTGATGCTTTGGCGTGCAACAGCACCACAGGCTTGCCCACTGCAGCATGGGCTGGAGAATCTGGACCCTGATACATGCTCTTACCAGCCCAGGAGGCAAGTGCAGGTGTGCTCCAGAGGGGCTGAGTCGCCCACTGCAGCCCTACCAGCTGCCAGGGCAATTTGATAAACAATGGTCATAACAATGATGTGGTGAAGACTTCAGCCCCATGCAGGACTGGTCACTTACTCTGTGTGCTTTGCTGCAGGACGCTTATGATGGGTCACTGAGTGATGATGAGGGGGAGGTCTCTGAGGGGGAGGTCGCTGAGGGGGAGTCCCGCGAAATAATCGGGGAGGATGCCATCGTGCTGGATGGCAGTGAGGGCGACGACCTGCAACAGACCGCAGATCCTCTAGAGGGCCTGTACACTGGCAGCTACCAGGAGCTGAGTAAGCATTGCAGCCTGTCGCACCTGCATTGCTGCACAGGCAGTCTATTGCTAATGCCTCAAATTGCTCAACACAGAGGGCCTGAACCCTGGCAGCTTCCTGTCAGATTGGTATCCTGCCCAAAGTCTTGGTGCTCCTCCCTTATGCCACCCCAGCCAGCATGCAATACTGTGGCCTGCTGCTGCTGTGCCACTCCCTACATAGCAGCAGCACCCCTCATTAGGGTATGACCACTTTTTCTGGGATGTGGCTTTGCACTATCTGTTCAAGCCAGTGTGCTCTGTGGCTGCAGTAATGGATAACGAGGACAGTGGAGAGGAAGAAGGTGCCCCTGATGAAGACGATGAAGGAGAAGCCGACTGAGAATGGTCTCAGCTGCGTCTCGGGCTTGTAACCTGACATGTTGGGAGTAACATAAGTGCTTCCTCAACAGAATTTGGCTGATGAAATGTGTTGAGTACAGGCATGTCTTGAGCGTTCACAATCAAACACTGGGGGTTATTGTGGCGGGCGACAGCAACATGATCATCTCTCAGGGATCAATCGAGCGATCTCTGGACTTCTCAGGAGAAAACCTGTTGTCTGCTGGGGAGGGGGAGCGCCTTGGGGGTGTTTCTGACCGCCTGGAGGACCTGTCGCGACGAGCCCTGCAAGCAGGTTAACAGACAGGTCAGGTGAGGCTGCACATGCACTGCTGCAGCTGCTGCACAAATGCAACAGACTAAGTAACACTGCTCACAGCCGCTGCAACATGGGGTGCAAGCAGCTGCGCAGCAGTGGTCACTATTGATCACCAAGCAGCGACCCTGCAGGCGCTGTGTAAGGGCGCCACAGGCACTGCTGTCCCCCACATGCTGCCCGCGCAAGCCACACATAATATAGGAAGGTGTTGAAGTGGCAGCTGGCTGGAGCCGCCATTGCTGCGCTTTGCGCCTTGATGCAGATGCTGACAAGTGTCTGCCCCTCAACCGCTCACCTGACTGGAGACAAGCTGCGCTTGCTGCGCCGCGGGCTAGCACTGCGGCCTCCCCTGCTCAAGCTGCGCCGCCGGCGCTCATGACGGTCATAGCTGGGGGAGCGCCGACGCCGCTCGTACCTGGCAGCAGCGGGAAGGAGGCAGATGTCAGGCATGAGTGCTTAGGTTCTGGAACGGCAGCCTGAGGTGCACAGCAGCACAGGTGGCTGCCAAGCTCTGAGGATCCGAAGTTTGCAGCAGCAGTGCGGGCCTGCATAGAGCTGGGCAGCTGGGACTGCTGCAAAATCCCCACAACGCCTGGGTATGGCTTGAAAAGTGTGGATGAGCAACCCTTGGTGTCCTGAAGCTGGTGCTGCAGTATCGCAGAGTTGGAGCTTCTAGCTCAGCTCACCTGTCATAGCTGGGGCTCCGGTGCCGCCTGGGAGGACTGCAGCACAGGACAGCAAGGCATGGTCAGGTGAGCCGGGTGGCTTGCTCAAGAAAGGGAGGCAGGGGAGAAGGGAGGGGAGGGACACGACCATCACACAGAAGCGCCTCAGAGGAGGCACTACTGTGGGAGCCAGTCCGGGTCCCACTGCTTCGCGGCAGCCGCTGGGCACATGAAGACCCATGCCACCTCACTCTCCAGGACTCCCAGACAGGCAAGCTGCCAGCTGCTTTATGCTTACTCAATACTATACATCACTACTATACACGCTGGGAGTACTGGCTGACGCTCACCTCCTTCGGGGGGCCCGGTCGGGATAGCCCCCACCATAGCTGCCACCGCTGCCCCCACCGCCGCCCAGAGCTGCACGAGGGGGCGCCCGGGGGCCAGCCGACCTCGAGTGCTCCACGCGCTGCAGGCAGAGGTAGGCGGAGGCAAGTTGCGATGAGGGGTGACTTGGAGCAACAGGCAGGAAAAGGATACAGCAGCCGAGGGGCCCTTGGCCGCAGCAAACAGAAGGTGAAGGTGCATGCACCTGTCACCAGGAGTACGCTGTCTTTCATTGAGGCAGCAGAGCTGAGGACAAGAGGGACACTGAGCGAGGAGCCAGAGCGTTGCGATGCTGACAAATGGATGGGGGTTTGGCAAAGACAACAGCATAGAGAACAGCCTCACTGATGCTGGTGGCTGGCTTGGAAAGAAAAGTTCAGAGGTTGAATGCTCCTGCCAGGAATCCTTCACGCAGCTAGTATACTGGGCATGACCTGGGCTGTGGATATAAGTTGTGCCCAAAAGCCACTCTGCCAGATAGTGCAGCAGCACAGTACTTCAAGGCTTGCATGTTTGACCCACTGCTGACACGACAGCTCTCACTGCCACACCTGATGAGCACAGTACAGCAGTCTCCCCAGCAAGCGGCAGTGCGATCAGCCAGAGGCAACAGAGCAGAACAGAGCAGATCATCCCACTGCACAACATATGCGGGCAGAGTTGCTCAGAGAGCTCACCCAGTTATTGAACCCGTCCAACCCCCTGACAGCCTCATCTGCGTCTCTGGAGTCCTGCAGACGGGATCCACAATCATCAGGCAGGCATGCTCCGACGCAGTTATGTAAGCGAGCATACAATTGCCAGATTGCAACGCAAGAAGCCAGATTGAAAAGGATGAGCTACCACATGACTCACGTTGTATTCCACGAAGGCTGCAGAGCAGACAAGGAAGGGAGTTAGCAAGCTGTGTGTGGCAGCTATGAGCAGCGAAAACAGAACCTTGTGCACACTAGAAAGGGGCCCTGTGGACAGTGCACAGCACTGGGGCTGAGGCCCTGTGGCAGGGCAAGACCTGTGTCTGATGGTTTGAGCAACTGGCCTGCTGATGGTGTGGGATCAGGTGCTGAAGCTGTGGTGTGGCAGGATGAGTTGGGGTGGTGGAGGTGTGGTGCGTGGCCTCAGGTGGGCGAGTTCAGAGCTGGTGCCACAGATGCTTGGGCTGGAGCAGCGGAGGTGGCTGGCAACAGTGGTGGTGGCTGTGCGTGATGCGTGATTTGGTCCATGCCCGCGTGCAGGTGGTGCTTTCCAGCCAGGGCGAGGCGATGCGGCCAGGGGTGCAGGCTGGCCGGCAGCTGGTGATGCAGCGCAGAGCGCACACGAGAGTCAGCCCAGCCAGCGCGGCGACCGCAGGGCATCTGGGGTGGAAGCTGACCAAGGCAGGGGGCTGGCCCCTGTGCATGCCAGCGCCAGGCAGGCCACCCCTCCCAGACCGGCACATGCATGGGGGCGCCAGCGCGAATCGACATGCCTCACCAAAGCCAGGGGGCTTGCGCGCCACCCAGACATTTGCCAGCTTGCCAAACTTCCCAAAGGCTGCGTGAAGGTCGTCCTCAGAGACTCCCAGGGGTAGGCCGCCTGCAGGGGCAGGATCAAGGAAGTGATGCTTGCCCACGCCTGCAATGATCCTGTCAACTTCTTAGATGGGACTGGAGGCATCACTGCTCACCAACATACAACTTGGACAGCGGCATGACACCACCGGTGGAGATCCCCGATCTGTGCCTCGACCAAGTGCGTGCGATCGGCCCTGTGCAGTGTGCCTTATCACCTGATCGCAGGCCTGAAGGCCGAACAATGTGAGGAAGCCCACTTGGCTGCTTCAGGGCTTCTAGACCTACAGCTTTGACCAAAGTGAAAACTCTTGAGCCAACAACACCAAGGAGGAAGTGGGTTTGTTTCAAGATGGCTTTGAATGTTAAGCACAGACATCGCTCAGCATGCAGCGGCATGCGCAGCGCTTGATCACCGCTCCACTTCTTCAGCAGCCTCTGCCACTTTGATGGTGATGTGGGAGCGCCGCTTGAGGATGCGGTCAGCCCTGCAGGACAACAGGTGGCAGCTCTTGAGGCCCTACTGCCTGGCACAGGTAGTGCGCTTCACATGGTACAAGCCACCTGTTCTTTGCCTTGGGAGAGGTGCAGCGGAGAATACACTGCCTCGAGGGGATGCTGGCAAGCACTCTGTGATATGGCATGTGCACTGCAGGCCCACCTGCCCTTGGCCCTGGGTGAGAAGCGCTTGAGGGATGGCGCCTCATTGCAGTAGCATTCTGAGATGAACAGCCGCTGCTTCCGAAGGTTCAGGTTGTGACTTGCGTTTGCTCCAGCCTGCACAGCGCCGGGAGGGTTTCACACTGCCGCCTGATGCACTCACCGGCAGTGAGCAGTAGGGAGATTGCAGAGCAGCAGCAGCCTGCAGAAGACCTCTGCAATATCACAGCATTTGTGCATGCTGAGGCCAGTGAACCAGGGTGTCAAAAGCTGTAGTCTCCAGACTGAGGCCAGCAAGCCACAGCTGAGATCTGCAAGACTCAGTTTCATGCAAGGTGAGGCCAGCTATGCAGACGTGGTTGTCATGAGTCATAACCTCATGCAAATTGAGGCCAGCATGCCACAGCAGAGCAATCAGGCCCACAGCCTCTACACATGCTAAGGCCAGCCAAGTGGAGGAGCGGCCCAGCATGCTAGTGGCTCTGCTCACCGAGAGAAGGCACTTCAGGATGGGCTCGCATGACCGATATGGTGTGTAAGTCAGGACCATGATGGCCTTCTCATATGTCTCCCCACGAATGAGCCCGAGGACTCTTCGGACCTACAGGGCGCACAGCAGGGGGTCTCTAAGGTCCTTGTGTATAGCGGGTCAAAGCCCCTTTGCGGAGGTGCTGTTTCCCCGCTGCCAGAGATTGTCAGGACTTAGCTCAAGGAGCAGCTGGCGCGCACCTTCAGGAGGCAACAAGTCACCCAGCAGATGTGGCAGCTCTGCACTCTGCCATAGCTTTTGCCAGCGTCAAGTGCGCAGATGAGGCTATACCTGCTCACAGCAATGAGTGGGGCCACCCCGCAGCACAGCACTACTGCTGGCCTAGCAGCAGGGCGGGTGTGCGGCAAGGGCAGCAGCCCGGCTGAGAGATGGGTGAGAGATGGGCATGCCCACCCCTGGTGCCTCTTGATGCAGCAGGTCATGGTCCTGCGCACTGCGCAGAGGGCTGACCTTGCTGGGGGAGCCCCTGATAAATTTCTGGTGTGCTACAGCCTCAGGGCTCTCCTCCGCCACCTGTGCTGCCGCTGCCTTGCAGACAATGGCACTCCTTGCAGCAGGAGCGCAACGCCGCTGTTGGCGCCTAAGGTCAAGCGTGGCCTGCAGAAACCATGCCAAAAAACTGAGGGGGTCGTGAACATGAGCATGTGGCAACTCCAGTACCGCAACACTCACCACACGCCTCGGTTGACAGGCTCCTAAGCCAGCAGGGAGGCTTGGCCGCGCTGTGTGGCCGGGCACAGCAGACGCCCTGCAGGTGTGGATCCGTGCCTGGGGGCACCGCACCAGGCCCTGCATGGCGCTCTCTGTCTGTGGCTCTGGAAAAGTGGCTTGCCTGGACAACCTAGACAGCTTCTGAGAGCCCACCTGACAGACAAGTCAACTGCAGACTTCAAGCAGGCGTTCAGGATTACTCAGACAACATGCCAGCAGGGCACCCTGCCTGCAAACAATATAAAGCAGTGTTGACCGGCAATTGCATAAAAACCTCTGGCTGTGTGGAAACTCAGTTGTGCAGCCCATTCTTTGGGCACCCAGGCCCAACAACCATCAGGAAGTGCACTGGAGGCCTTTCAAAGGGTGCCGAGCTCTTGAGGTGCTGGAACTGCACCTTGATTCCATGTTTAGGACGACTATCCATGCACTGCTGCTTGACAGTGTGGAGCTGCGTTTGTTGAATTTCAAGGGATGATGCCCTCCTGGCCATGACCTGGAAGAGCTGCCATGAGGCTTGCCTGTATGCCAACATTCGGTCGATGCTAGGCGCAGGATGATAGTCAGATACTGGAAAACCAGCTTGCACAGCTGTCAGCTGCTCAGCAGTATAGCGCTTGGCACAGGTGGTGTAGTGCTGAACAACAGGGCATTTGCCATCTAACATGTTCAGCATACAAATCAGGCTCTGCTCCATTGTTGGGGGGGAGTATCTGGTCACCTATCACAGGATTGACACAGGCTCAGGCATGACAGTGGCTCTGTGCCCTGACCCCAAGGCCCCAAAAATCTGAAAGCAACCATGCTTACGGTGTGTGGGCTGGCTGCCTGCCTGCCAAGCCTAAGTGAGTACTGGCTGCCAAGCACAACGCTTACCATGTGGCATGTGCTTGGAAGTGGGGGACCCACAGTTTATTGCTGCCAACAGTTCCAGTCTGTGCTCTAAAACAATACAATAACAAAATGCGACTGTAACATGAAACAGAAACCAAATGCAAGCACGAGGAGGCATCAGTCCCAGTCCAAGCTGTCAAGGTCGACTTGTGTGCCCCAACGTCGCTTTGAAATCCTGGGGGCCCGAGTCTGCAGCCGCTCGTCCTGACGGGATGCCTCTGACTGTCTGTCTGATGGCTGAAACCGATCATCATACTGCTGTGGCTGCGCAGGTGCGTCAAGCTCATCCTCTGGCTCAATGGGCTCCTGCAGAAGCAATAGCTGGTGTTCATCTGAGCAATGGCATCACACTGGAGTTTGCCTGCGTGCTGGCCGTCTTTGCAGACAACAATCTCACCGGCGTCCAGCGGCCTGAGGGCTGCTGCCATGGCGGGGGCTGGCCCCGCTCTGCTGGTGGCAGCGAGTAGCCTTGAGGCTGCCTAGGGGGCCCCTCGGGCGGAGGAAACATCTGAGGCGGCTCCTGTGGCGCCTGCAGCACATGCCAGCAGAGGCACTCAAGAGCTGCTGCTGGCCACTGAAGAGATGCGCTCAAAGCCAGCAGTCGCCCTCACCTTGCCATACACGATGCTGCGCAGCCTGATGGCCTCCACAGCAAAGGTGACTGCAGCCCCCACCACCAGGAGCTGCCCAAAGAGAAGAATGGGGTCCAAGCGCCAGCCCTGCAGTTGAAGGAAGCCTGCTCGTGCATTCAGGCAGCAGGGCTACCAGAGGTGGAGAGCAAGGGCCTGACAGCAAGCAGCAGGGCTGGCAGAGGGGGGGAGCATTGCATGCCCGTGACCCACAAGCGGAGGCGCTGTGAAGGCTTGCACCTGTCCAGCTCGCAGCAGCAGGGCTGGCAGCTTACAAGAGGAGTGTGTGGCAGCCGTCCAGCAGCAGTGCTGGGAGAGGGAGGGAGCTAGGCAAGCCCATTCCGTCATCTGCCACATGGGCAGCAGTGCAGGCCTATTCAGCTCAGAGCAAGCAAGGCTGGCAGCACCTAGCAGCAGGGCATGCCTATCCTCCAGCAAGCACGCCTGGCTGCGCCCAGCAGCAGTGCATGCACCATGCTAGCGCACACATCTGAGGCTTGTCAGCACAGCATACATTCCCATATTCTGTGCACGCAAAGATGGCAGTGCATGTGGCTAGCATCCCGCAGGCAGTGCAGAACAGCAGCATTCCTTTTCAAAGGGTTGTGTCTAAACATCCAGCAGGCATGGCTGGTCATGAAGATCAATCTTCGTCGCTCAACATGGCTGTTCAGACAGAAGGGCAGCCTTCTCACCTGAAAAACCAGGATGCCGCCAGAAAATATGGCCACACTGCCAATGACAACATCTACATCCTTGCTGATGTATGGTTTGCTGCTGCGGATCTGATACAAGCACGCTCCAGCGGCTATGAGGAAGCCTCCCAGCACAAATGCTGGGCTGACATCCAAGTTGACCATGGCCCGTGTGTGTGAGGCCCGCAGCCTGCGGCTCTGCCGCCTGCAGTGCCTGCTGCATCCCTGCAGCTGGGGCAGCGCAGATTGCCGCGGCCTCAGCTGTGGCTGCTGGTGCCTGCGGCTGTGTGCCTGGCGTGTGTACAGCAGGAGGCAGCAGGTCTGGGCCTGCATGAGGAGCACCAGGAGCAGTATGTGAATCGTTCAGAGACACAGGCGGTGCCACCTGCTCCAGGCCTGGGGCTCACCTGCACATGACCGGAGACCTGCATTTGGCTTTCCTGAAGGAAGCTTGATGGTGGCAAGAGGGACCAGGGGTGACTCGAATGCCTGTTGGCCCACTTCCCAGAACACAGTCGACTAATGATGCAGGCATTGCGCTTCACGGCCAGGCAGGTCGCTTCCAACACAAGGCTACTGACAGCAGCCGATCCAACCTGCTGTCTTGCCAATGCATCAGTGCAGCAGGCTGCGATGCAGCAGCCATGGGGCCAGCAGAGGTACTGGAGTTCTGGCGGCGCTGATAGCCAGGACTCTGTGCCCCTCAGTGAGGGTCCCTATTCTGCTGCGAGCCTTGTGCCTGAAACAGAGCTGGCTGTCATCAGACAGCGCATCTTTGGGACGCACATAGGCAACAACCTCTCCAGCGGCCGCAAGGTGAGGCAGCTTGCTTGATGTGGCGCTAAGTGCAACCAACTCTACGATGTCAACCTACTCTGGCGGCCATGCAGGTGCTCAGACAGCGGCTGTGTGGCGACAGGGTAGCAAACTACTACATGAAGCCTATCCAGGATCCCCTGATGGTAGACTTGGATGCAGAATTGTAAGTCGCAGCCATGGCAGCACATCGTCACCTGCGCCTGACCTTGCAGCATATGGAGGCACATGTGCACTGATGCAGCTGGCCCTTATGCAGCTGCATGTGGCACAGCATCTGCACACAGCAATGTGAATGAGAGGCTGGTCTCTGCAGGCGGCGAGCCAAGCTAGACAAGCTACGCCGGAGGGGTAAGGGCCCGCCCAAAAAGGGGCAGGGCAAGCGTGCAGGAAAGAAGAAGTGAGGGCAAGCTCAGCCTTCTTGCTAAAACACAGCTTTGAATGGTAAGTAAGTGTTCAGTGCAAACTTCTCCAACATTGTAGCCTGCTGCCCCACAGGACATGAACATGTGTTTTGCCTGTAGCTTTCATGATCACGATGATGTTATGTTCATTGCCCTGCTTGTCAATGCTCCCTCTACCTCATTGTCTCCCCTCTGCCAAAATTGCTGTGTGCTGTGTAATGCAAAACTGAAGGCCTCCACAAGGTAAGACTCGAGGGGATCAGCCTAAAACCCTGCGTTTACAGCTGAGCTGCACCGGTGCCAGACATCTGTTCAAGTGAAAGCAGATGCCTTTTTGCGCCGCTGCATCACTGAGGCCCGGGCTGCCTCCAGCAAATTGAAAGCTTAATGGTTTTCAGGAGGGGCAGGTACCCCCAGGTACCACCCGTGCCTTGATGTCAAAAGCACTTCTTGGACGCATGCTCTGGAGTCAATCACTGAGCTTGCCTCCAAGACCTTGGCCCTTGCAATTGGTGGATTTGCTCAATGCTCCATGCTGGCTTGAGGTGCTGATGGTGCAGCATAGCAGAGCTGCATCAGGAAGTGCAATGTGCCTGTAGGCAACTAATGTTGAAAGAAGCAGCTCTGCATGCCTCCCTTTATAGCTATACCACTTACTGGCAGGCCAGTATCCAGGGTTGCATAGTCTTTGCAAGAGGCACCCATCAATTGACTGGTGCAGATCTGCAGGCACCAACACATCCAAACGTCGGGCTGCAAAAGGTGGCCTTGCTGCCTTAGCATGGGCCAAGAGCTGCCCACAGATGCTTCTGCACACAATGATGTCACCTGTTCTAGAATTACCCCAATGATCTGGCGTGCAATGGCAACAGGATGAGCAGAGATGCATTGCTTGCTGTCTGCAAGGCCTGACTGCCACTGATGGTTCAGTGACACCGCTGCTGAGGAATGCTCACGCCGATGCCAACAGTAGCGGCAGGAATTGGCAAGGCAGAACCCCTACACAGGCCTGTGATGCAAGCAGCCCATCAGGACTTCAGGCCAGATTGCATGGAACCATCTGCTGCTTGTGCATCCAACCACACAAGCCTGAGGCTCATTTGGTGGCCAAAAGGACATGCATGATGAACGGCAACATGCGTGGGGCACAGCATATGCCAAAGGCAGCAGGGACCCATCCTCCAGAGCTGCAATGGGGCCAGACTGAGTGGTACGAGATCTGTTGGAAAAACAGCCACAGCCACATGAAGATGAACGCGGTGCTTGAACTCTTATCAAGCTGATAATTACCAGCTGATAAGCTCTCCCAACATTCCACTTACAGCCATGCTGTGATTGGCATAGCTTCTTGAGCTCCCTGCAGCTTTTGCTGAATGATCTCTTCGTCAAGACAAAGGCTGTCAGCTGACATCACAGCGAGATCAAAGCCACATGGTGGGCAAGTGTGGGTGCCAGGGGCAAGGTTCATGTCCCAACTCTGTTGTTGCATAAACTGTGCAGTGGCCTGCCATACAACTGGTACTTGTTGAGTTTCCTGTCTTGTTGCTTGAACAAGCAAAACAAGGATGTGTCTCGGCCGCTAAGCTCACCGCATGGTGATGGACTCTCGTGAGGTAGGGCATTCAACCTAAGCTGTGAGACAGCCACAATCGAACCCGGGTCTGTACCGAACGTGCTACCATTTTGGCAGGGTACTATTCTACCACTAGACCACCGAGACATGACGGAAATGCTTGCAATTGTTGAGCTAGAATATCCTGGGACCCTGTTCGACCGGACCATCCTCTTGTGGCCAAGATCTTGCTGCAGATCACAGAGTTCCCAGCCGCTGACCGTACCCTGAGGAGGCCAACATTGAGGTGTACCATACAAACAAGCCAGCAGAAGCAGCAAACTAGGTGCTGTTATCGCAGTCAGCTTATGCAGTCTCAATGTAGCCAGAGCAAGACCATCGTAGGGTAGATTCTGAGCCTGTCTAAGTGAGCAAAGGCTGAAATGTTGCTTGTGACATCATACTATCTCCAAGGCTTGTTGATCTCAGTCCTAGGTGCAAGGACAGGGACTGGGGGCTAGTCTGGACACCTTGGACTGCATGAGGGTGCATGCAGCGTGTGCCACTGCGCGTTGAGTTCACTTTCTCCTAGAATCATGCTGTGACGGAGTCAAGCAGGAATGCCTGCCTGCAGATATGCAGCTGGCCTGACAAGCAGCTCAATAATTCGGGGGACCTTCAGAATTGGTGGCGACGGGTTCCAGGACATACTGTTGCCTGCCTTGCGACCAGATCAATCGAGGGCAGGGGATTGGCTGCAGATGCTGAAAGCTAAGACGTTGGCATGGTGCAATACCTTGCCGGCCATGGCACCTACCTACCAGTTTTGTGCATGGGTGTGTAAGAGCTGTTCCACTTCGGCCACAGACGAAATCACTGTCATCAAGGATATACCTCTGTAGAAGGACAGGGCATCTGCAATGTTCGAGTCAAGCTGGGGTGGTGCGCACGTGGGATTCCAATCTTCAGGTACTTGAAATTCGGCTCCCGAGCCAGTCCTTGGCGCCAGATACAAGGAAGAATTCTGGGAGCTGCTGCAAGACTCCCAATACGTGGTGCAGCTACAGAAAGCATACCTTGAGGGCACAGAGTACTGTCCTGGACTGAGCACTGCTGGCAACGTGTTTTTGCTGTAGACAAACATGGCACGGCAGGGCAGTGATATGCTTGCGACTGATGCTGCACGTCATCAGCTTGGAGCTGGCTGGGCACCACAAAGCACAACACTGTGCCAGGTGCTCCCACTTCCCTCAGAGCGGCCATCAATGAAGCCTTGCGACACCTATCTGGAGTGTGCATGCTGTCCATCCAGTGCCGGTCACTGTCTTTGGCAACCCCAATGTAAAACAAGTGGGCCAGAAGACTGAAGCACCCAGCATTGGACTTAGCAGCCCTTCACTTCAGTAAAGGTGCACATCAGCAAAGGACACAGCATCTTGCATCCTGGTGGTGATGGCTGCCACTACAAGGTATGCTGTGCCAGGAGCTTGCAACAGCAGCTGTTAATGTACACGTGTCGTGACTCACACGTCCAACAGAGATGTTCGCCAAGCAACAGCAGTCATTACCCATGCTTGATGAGTCTTAGTGTCAGCAAATTGATGAAGCTGGCAGTACAGGCAAGCTAATGGCGTTACATGATTGCTGAACAGCTGCATCATCATCTCACACTATTGTCTTGGGCACCAACATGTCTCTATTCATAATAGACATGGAGCTATGCAGTGTGGACCTCATCACAGGCTTGCGCGCTGAACGGCACCATTGCTTTGGCCTTGAGGTGAAGTGGTGAACAGGAGAGGAAGCCGCTTGGAGGAACCCCGTGCTAAGCTACGGGCAGAGGGCCAGAATGCTGCACTTGGGAAGATGGGGGCTCTGGGGATGCAGCTGCAACAGGATTTGCATAGGCAAATTCTCTATAATTTAGCCACATGACATGCAGCTGCCTGACATCTCCAAATTGAACAACCTCCCTGACCTGCTTTTCAGGCAGGCTGCAGATGACTGCCTTTTGACTGACAGAGCAGCACGCTGCGTTTGGACCAACAGATGCTCATGTGGCCCGCCTCAATCAGCAGAAGGCAACCTGCAGCATTTCTGCGATGGAGCTTCCCACAAGTGCCAGGCACATATTCGAACGCAGTGGCCATGACAGGCCTCAGGCGTGCCTGCCGAGCCACACAGTCCCAGAGCTGCTGCATCTCACCCATGGATCACCCACAGTCAGGACCAGCTTACCTGCCGGCAGGCTCTTCAGAAGCAGACTTTGCTGCTCTGTCACATCCAGCGGAGAGTTCAGCTTTGCCAGGGTAGCCGCCTTCTTCAGATTTGCCTCATGGAACCCTCTCATAGGGTCATCCATCTCAATACTTTCACGATAGCCGATGTGCTGCATCACCTTCTACAGCCACTCCTTGCTTACATCTGTCAGCTGTGTGCTGGCAATCAGCTCCTGGACAGTGTTTGTGGATGGCCTGCAGCAGCAGGCGGTGTCGCTTGGCTCGTGTCACCTTGTACAGCGCCCGAGCAGGCAGTGCTTGGTTGTGCAAAGCGAACAGCGCAGTCTGCAGCACTGCAAGTCCTGGTGACAGTGCAGTCAAGGGCAGGCAAACGCCATTGAGTGGATGCTGATTGACATGCATGCCATAAATGCAGTCCTGTCACCAAAGCAATTGCAAGCACAGCAAGGGAGGCCTGCAATGCACATGCAGCTGTGACCTGAGTTCAAGACACACAAGGCACGCTGGTGACTACAGAGAGGTGGGATGAGCAGCCAGCCAGCAGTGCATGTTGGGAGGCACCTGACTGCACTCAAGCACAGGAGGGATGGCTTGAGAGATGGCGGCCTGTCAGTGACAGGCTGTCACCCAGCTGCACTTCCTGAGCAGACTGCAACGCAACTCGTCACAGGCCTGTGTCCTAGGATATACTTATTTATGAATACTCCAATTTCTATCATCGATCAGGAGGTCTAGGTGGGGCATGAGCACCATGACTGAGTTTTGCCACTGAGCAGGCCTGTGAATGTTACGCCATGTTGCAGGGTGTCTCATAGGTTCACCTCTCGAAACCTCTCATCCAAAAAAAAAGGAGCCATACCACCAATGCCGCGTCTGAGAGTCAGATCCACAAATGGTAGCACAGCCAGACTGGAAGTACCTAGGGGCTGTACCCTGGGTGATTTAAAGGAGTTGATCAGGCAGCAGCTGGGGCTTGACACTGATGCTGGTGCAATGAAGCTGTCCCTAAATGGCAGGGTGAGGTGCCTGAGGTCTCTGCGCACGCTGAACTCCCAAGGCAGCGCAAAAGACTTCGGCTTACTTGTGCAGGCTGAGCTGTCTGGCAGCAATGAGGAGCCCATCGCTATGGTGGGCATCTGCTCTGGCGATCTGGTGCACCTGAAGGAGGCCCAGTGTGCCGGAACAGAACCCCTGCCAGGTCTCAGTTGCGACAGCCAGCAGTCCAGGCATACGTCAGCCTCGCAGGACAGCCCCTCAACCCTGAGCTGTGACCTGCTGGACCGACCTGCCAGCCTGCGGGTAGCTGCAACAGCACCCTTCAAGCAGGAGTCATCTGCCCCTGCTGCCCAGAACGGGGCAGGCCCCTCGTCTCAGCAGCTGCAGGCTGCCACAGCTGTGCCTGTGGGGGAGCCCACGTTTTCCTCTTCTCAGCAGAATGGGGCAGGCCCCTCTTCTCAGCAGCTGGAGGCTGCCACAGCTGTGCCTGTGGGGGAGCCCAGCCTGCAGCCTGGCCAATGGATGAAGAGCGCAACAGAGCTCGATGATGAGGTGCGTGGCTGCATATGGGAACCTGTGAGTCAGCTGCAGCTCAGCTGCACATGCACAGCACTATCTGTTGCAAGGACCATGTTTGACTTCAAGCTTGTGCAACATCTTGTGGACAGTCTTGCAAGGAGTCACCCACCATGAAAGCTCGAGACCTCCATGCTGTTGTCCAGGGGACTGGCAGAGACGGGATCTGGTTCCACTGCTTGCCAGGCTGCAAGCTTGTCACAGTGTGTCCCTGAGACCCTCTCCGTTGTGGCTTTGCAGATCATGCAGCAGGAGGTGAGCCCATCCTTCCCTGCCAGCCTGAAGAGCTGCCTGCGGGCTGCGGGCGACCTGCAGAGCGCAGCGCAGCTGCTCCTGCTGACGGTCCACTCTGCGCTGCTGGAGGCGGGTCTCCACCTTGTGCAGGTCAGCAGAGCCGCCACTTCGTTGTATTGCGTGCCCGTGCTGGTACAGTTGCGCTTTCCCCAGGGCAGTCTACCCTGTGCCGCTGGTGGCAGCACCTGGTGTCCCAGTCTCCACAACCCCCGAACCTGTCCAGAAGCAGTGCTTGAGGTCCTCACTGACCTCTGCATTAATAACAGGTCCACATGTCACTGGCATCTGAGGCCTGACTGAATCCTGGCACCCCTGCAGGGGGAGCCTAACTGCGCCAAGCCGCAGGTAGTCACCCTGCACTACTGCCTGGCCTCCCACTGCCACACTGCCGAGCCTGCTCAGTGCACCGTGAAGGCCAACTTGTTGGGTGGCACCCACCTTGCGGTGGCTGGAATGGCCACAGCCAGCAAGGTGCACCACCTGGTCCTCACCCTGCGTCAGGTGGTGAATGCAGACAAGCTCTGGTGGCCAGAAGGTGAGGCCCTGTTGACCCTGAGGGGTCAAGTCGCTGACAGATGCTGTTGAACACACATCATCATGAGCCATTGCTAATAGAGCTTATGCATGCGGACATGTTCGGCAGGCTTTCTTGCAGAGAGGGTTTGGTGTTAGCGCCAGGCTTCTAATGCAAGCAAGAGGTTGTTCTGATGTCAGGCTGCTTGGCCAACCCAAAATTGATGTTGTCAACTCACATGCATGAGCTCAGCTGTGGGCTTGCAGCTGGTGCTTGCTTGCAGCTGCAGAGCTGCAAACCTTGAGCTGCAGAATGTTTAAACGCCTTCTCCTGGCACGGCCATTTTGGCTGCAGCAAGGCCAACAGCATGGCTGCTCTGGTGCCCCAGATGTGCATGCATGTTTTATGCAGGGTCTTGCTGCAACTGTAAGCTAATGTCCTGTTTCAACTGCTGCTGCCCCAGTGAAGCTTGTCTCATTGGATGCATGCCTGCATATGAAGCGGCACTCTTACAGGCCTTCCAGCAGCTGCCAGTCCTGTGGCAGCCAGTCTTTGAGCGATTGGTTGATGTGCTGCAGCCATGTTTCGGGACTGGCCGAGCCTGTGGCAGCAGCTCAAGGCCGAGCTGGCAATTCCCCTGCAGGCAGGCCTCTGCCATGCTGAGGGCGTGGCGCCGCCAGGCAGCCTGCTGATGCTGCCAACAGAGGTCAAACAGTGCTGCTTCCAGAACCTGGAGGTGAGGGCAAAGCCTGGCACTGACCTGTCTTGGCAACTTCAGCAGGAGCGCACCTTGTGTGCTAAGCAGAGGATCAGCCCTGCCCCTGCCCCTGCTCTGCCCACTCTGACCTCTGACAGCATGCACAACCTCAAGATCACCCCTCGCACAGCATTGGCATTGTATCTGCTTGTGCCCCACACTTGCCTCCACCCTGGAGTCCGCTGCGCCCCAGTGAACCAGTGATTGTTTGGGCCCCGCAGGCCAGAGATCTCGCTATGCTGTGCGAGGTCTGCCGTGAGCTGCGTGATGTTTGCTCCAGCAACCTGCTATGGCGCAGCAAGTTTGAGGCCGCATTTGGCAACCCTACCTCCATCGAAGCAGAGGAGGGACAGCGCCTGGGGTGGCAGGCTGTGTATGGGACCAAGTGGATTTGCCGTGCGCGCCAAATAAGGCGGGCACAACGGCGCCAGAGAGAAATCTATGGTGGAGTGCCTTTCCCTGGAGCGCGGGGGCCGCACATCCCCTTGCCGCAGCCTGGCATGCCCATCAACGGTGCGTTGCTTGCTGTGGGTCATCAACCCTGCATTGCTTTGCAATCTTTGACTATCTCATGCAAATTCTTCATCATTGTGTGGTGCGTGCTTGTCCACTTGCAACTGTCCCCTGGTTGGGGCCAGGCTGTGCAGGTCTTGCTGATCCCTGTTGGTGGCAACGCAGGTGGCGACTTTGACAGGCTGCCAGCACCCTTTCTGGGCATGCCTGGCATGACAGGAGGACCTCTGGGGATGGGCGGCATTGGTGCTGGCTTTGGTGGTGCAGGCTTCCGCTTGCCTGGTTCGGGCTTTGGACAATCGCCAGGCAGCTGTCCCTTTCACCGGTCCAGAGATGCTGCCAGATGGAGGTTACATTGACAATGCTGTGCTTTGTACACATACATGCTCACGTCGGGCTTCAACAGACGACAGCGAGGATCAAGTCATTCAGGAAAGTGCCTCTACAAAAGGTATTATGTGTCGATGAAACGATTGCTGAACTTTCCATCTGTCAGCCGGCAATAGCTGGTCTTTCCAAAGAGGTTGTACCTGTTGTTGGCCACCTGCACACACCTCATTATCATTTTGATTGCCTTAAATCTTGAAACAGAGCTGCGTGCCCAACCATACTCACCGCATCGTAAGCTGCATCCCTGAGAAAACCCGGCACCCCAACAAGCCCCATGGTGCCCAAGACCTGGAAGGGCACATTGAGGCGGCGCCCAATCCTCAAAATTGCCTCAGACTTAATGTAAGATTGGTCCTCCTCCACCAGCACAATAGAACTGATGTCGTCTGGGCTACGCCCAGACCGCTTCAGCAATGCCTTGCCTGCAATCTGGGCTGGCGCAATAAGCAAACGGGACGGGTTACAATGCAGAGGTACACTTCTAGCAGGCACAGCAGGCATGTTCTGCAGACCTGCAGTGGACTGCAACGCGGCCAGCCTGTAGACTGCTGATGGGTCCCACTGCAGCAGCGTGTTGACGCCACCATTGCAGAGGTTGCTGCAGGCACGGTGGCAGGGATCAGGAGCACAGAGCCATGCCACCCCAGCAGCTTGCATCTCCTGAGCTCACCAGACGCCATCAAACAGTATGATTGGCCGCTGGTCTCGTGCAAAGTACTTCTCCCCTACTGCAGACTGTGGAGTAATGGCGGACTGCTGTGCCGCTGCAGCTGGCCCTGCCCTGCGCCGTGCTGGATGTGTGCCTTGCATGAGTTGACTGTACTGTTGCCTCTGCAGGCAGAGACATATGCTTCAAATATACGGTCTAGCTTACACAAGGACAACAGGAGCAGGGGCAGCAGCAAACCTGATAAACTGCGTTTGGGCATGAGGTGACAACCTTACAATGCCTGTGACTGCATCTGGTGTGCAAGACTGATCCTGGAGGGATGCTGAACGACATGATGAGCTGCGAGCCAGGCGCGTTCAACTGCTCTCATGTGTTGACCACATATGGCAGCAGGCTAGGCAAGACCGACAGCAACCACAGGACTGCTGTGCTTGTCGGTTGCTGTCGCAAATGTCATCAATGAATGACAGCTAGACAATTTCACATGCCCATCAGCTAAGAAAATACGTCATTCCCAGCATGGGTGACAGCCAAAGCAATGCCAGAACGGATTTGCAGGCAGAGGAGGCAGCCCCAGCTTCAGTTGATGAAATGGTGCATGGGGAGACAGCAGGCAATGGCTTTCAGCCCCAGGTGCAGCAGTTTGCGCTGCAGCCCTCCTCCAGCCTGGATGAGGCTGGCAGGCTGAGGTCCACAGAGGACATGCATCTGGACCCAGTGGACTCAGGCGCTGAGCGTGAGCTTGTGTCAAGGAGCAGCATAGATGTCGATGAACTGGTGCGGCGGACCTCTGCCCAGCTGAGCGGCGGGGACTCCCCCACAGTCAGGTGCGCAGCTTGCTCTCCATCAGCAGCGACGTGGGAGCTGTCCAGGTGCTAGCTTGCTGAGTGGGCAGCAGAGGGGTGTGAACACGCAGCTGTGGCTCCCTCCTTCTCTTTGCACATGAAAGTGTGGCGACAGCTCCAAGGGGTCTGAGTGGCAGATTTGGCAGCTGCTGCGGCTTTCCCAGGAGCAGCTGTGATCAATGGTGCTGGCTTGGTCAGGGCAGCACGGAGCAGCTGCACAGGACGCTGCTTGCAGCTTACCAGGGGTCGGCCACAAGAGCAGGTGAGCAAGCACAAGCGCAGTCCAGTGCAGAAGGGCCCAAAAAACGGTGACAGGTCGCTCTCCATCGGCAGCGCCGCTAGAGCCAGGTGGACAGACATGCGCCAGTGCAGGCACATGTGCGCTGGAGCACAGCAACTGCCCGTGGCGGCGCATGTACCGGCCATTCATGCAGTACCCGGCTTCGCTTCACGAGCCTTTTCTCAGCCATGCTCAGGCATTCAAAGGCCTGCATATCTGAGACCCCTTGACACTGGTTGAAAGCTCTCACTGCCTCGAGTCCTTTTCGTGCTGGACTGCAACACTGCCTGCTCACCAGCTGTTGTGGGCCCACACCTGGCAAGCTGCGAATGGCGCCCTGTGCAGCTGCTCCATGCTGTTCAAACCAGGCCAGCACCATCAAAGACAGCTGCTCCTGAGGAGCCGCAGCAGCTGCCAAGTCGGCCAGCCTCAGACCCCCTGAAGCCGTCACCATGCTCACATGTGCAGACAGAAGGAGGGAGCTCCAGCTGCATGTGTGTTCCCCTGCTGCCGATCCCGCAAGCAAGCACCTCGTCAGCTCTTGCGCGTACGCAGCTGTTGATCGCCAAGGCAGGTCCCCCCCAAAGAGCCGCCACAGCTGCTGCCTCAGTTTTCTAGACCTGCATCACAGTCCTCATGGCCACTTGCAGGGCTCCCCTGGGGAGCGTTTGCATTCCTCTGCTGCCCACGTAGTAAGCAAGCACCTTGACAGCTCCTGCTCTCATGCAGCTGTTGATCGCCAAAGCAGGTTGCCCCCAATTAGCTGCCACAGCTGCTGCTGCAATGTCGCATAAACTGCACCACAATCGACCACATGCAGGGCCCCCCTGGAGAGCCGCAGCAGCTTCCACATCCGCCCGCCGCCCGTGACAGAGAGCTACGTGTATGCCTGGGGGCGTGGGGATCTGGGGCAGCTGGGCACTGGTGGGGAGGGCAGCACATCAGCCCCCCAGCGGGTGCAGGTGCTGGACCGCAAGGTCATCTTGCACGCGGCCGCCAACCTGTTTAACTCAGCATTTGTCACAGGTCAGCCGAGTCTTTCAGGTCAAGGTCCACCCAGGCTGGTCACCCTCAGCAGCTCCACGCAGCTCAATCGGCTCTGGCTCACATCAAGAGTTGTCGACCCCCCCAGGTGGCATGCACTTCGATCCACTGAGCTGCTTGTGAGATCAAACATGTAGAAAAGCATGCAACAGGCTGGCATCGCATGGCAGCCTCCAGGCTGCCCTGTGCTCGATCACTGCCGCCCTGCCCTGGATGCGCCCTCAAAGAATGTGCTCCTGCGTGAGGGCTGAGGTGGCAAGTGCTGCTGTATGCTGCCCTGGCGAGCTCCACACTGCCAGAATGACAGACCCCCACCACCGTCAATGTCTGCAGTGCCAGGCAGCTCACTCCCAAGGTTCCCCCTGCCTGCAGGCGATGCTGAGCTGTACATGTGCGGCAGCAATGAGTCGTGCCAGTTAGGTCACAGAGGGCCCCCAGAGGTCCAGGCCAACCCCTGCAGGCTGGAGGCCCTGGACACTGTCGGGGTCAGCAATGTGGCCTGCGGGCCGGCGCATGTGCTGGCAGTAATCCGGGAAGGCGCCATCGCCTCCTGGGGCGCTGCAGACCTGGAGCAGACAGGTGGGGAGCTGTAAGCCAGATCTGGGCTTGCTCTGCTGCAAGGGGGCATGATCTGCAGTGCGATCGCTCCCCTGGGGCTGCAGAACAAGGTACGCAGGTGGGTGCACTGTCTTGGCAAGGGAAGAGACTTGCCTGGCTGCGGCACTGCAGACCGGGAGCAGACAGGAGAGGATGCCTGCATTGGGCTGGGGGTATCGCATCGCAGTCAGAACAAGCAGGTGGGGATTCACATCGGAGTTTGATCAGGCGGGTGGGGGAGCTCTGTGGAGTGTTTGAGAGTCAGTCGCCTGGCTTGAGGAGCACCTGGTCCAGCATCAGCGCATGGCTGCGGTGCTGGACAGCTGGGGAGTTGTGAGCGCACTCAGCAGTGTTGTGCAGCAGACAGTGCAGCTCTGCAAGCTGGTGGGTGGACTTAGCGTTCTTATTCGGCCGGCATGGGCACACCAGATGGTGGGGCAGGTGCAGCAATCAGATCCATGGCATAGCATGCCTGCTGTTCTGAGCTGCCACAACAAGCTGTGCCATGGGCTTAGCCACTAGATAGCAGATGACATGGCTGGCCAAGAGGGCGCAGCAAGGACAGCACTGTGAGCAAGCCCTGCGCTCAGCAGGGTGTGTGTGCATGCCCGGAATCTGCATGACCCTGTAAGCTTGCAGCCTGGTGGTCAGCTCGCGCTGGCTCCTGCAGATCATGCAGTTGAAGAGCTGATGCAGGCCCAGCAGCCGCCTCTATCAGCTTGCAGCCTGGTGGGCAGCTTGCACTGGCTGCTGCAAGTTGTGCAGGGTGAGAGCTGGCCGCCTCTAGCAGCGGTACACCAGCAGATGGGACATGCTGACCAGACACAAACTGTCATGCAGGGCATAAGGACGCTGGCACAGTGGTGGCCCATCCCCGGGTGCTGCCCGTGCAGCACTTTGCCCGTGTGGCAGCTGGGTCAGAACACAGCGTCGCGCTGACCACCACCGGCAATGTTTGGGCGTGGGGCAGCAACAGATACGGTGAAGTAGGTGAGAGCTCAGTGGTCACCTGCGGTTGCGGCTGTGGCCAGGCCTGCCCACAGCTGGGTGCAAGTCATCACTCTTGCTGCACTTCATTTGCGAGCTGCAACTATACATGGAGGCAGACAGGGAGCGCAAGCGCCACCCCTGCTTGCTAGACTTTTAGATGCAGGTCATAATGCCCTGCATGAAGGACAGAGGTGGCTGCGCTGTGTGCACTTCCTGCAGCTTTGAAGTGCCCCTGCTACTCTGGGCACATGAGCCTGCACTCTCTGTAGCTCAGGCGTCGCCAGCTCCATGTTCTCAGCAGTGCTTGCCCCGCTCAATTGCCCCGCTTATCTTGACAAAGTGATCTTTGCTGTGCGCTCTCTTCGTGAGGCCAAGTCCCCAGCAGGCCAGAAACAGACAGACTTGCGCCTGTCCTTGCTGCTGCCAAGCTGGGCAACATCTTTTGAAAGCGCAGCCCTGCGCATGCTGCTCCATGTGGATATCACACAGCGCTTGCAGCATATCCAGGTCATGTCGTGTCTGTGGCTCTGGCCACCAGGGCTTTGCCTGGCCAGGCATCACCCCTCACATGCCTGACTGTCCCTGCAATGCAGGTGTGGGGTCTGGAGAGCTGCAGCGCCCGCGGCAGGTCCAGGTCCTGTGGCAGGTCGGCGTGGTGCAGATCTCCTGTGGGCAGCACCACTCGGCTGCCCTCACCTGGGATGGCAAGTGAGTGCTGCAGGGATTGACATTAGCAGCCTTACATAAATGCAACAGTTGAGAAAGCCCTGCCCACATCAGTTCCCCATATGCAGGCACATAACTGTGACTGCTGACTGACTGTTAGCAAAGACTGGCTTTTGGAACATCTGGGCCTTTGCAGTCTGGCAGTGTATGCTGATGCTTGTTTGCGTGTGCAGCAGGCCCTGAGAGTGCTTGTGCAGTTCGTGGGGCATGCTCTGCATGAAGAGGCGCACCTGCTTTTGCAGGGTCTACACCTGGGGGTGGAACAAATATGGGCAGCTGGGTTCAGGCACTGTCGAGAATGCCAGCACGCCAGCGCCAGTGCGCACTGTGACGCAGAAGGTCACACAGGTGTGCCTCCAGCTGTAGCTCGGTGCCTGAAGGCGCCTCGACAGTTGCTTTATACCTTGCCTACCGCTGTTGTGCTCTGCGCAGTGCACTGCAGTGCCCCTGCTGCTGCCAGGAATGCGTCTGTCTGAAAACACTGCATCAGCAGCAATCAATGCTTGCTTTGTCATGTGTCTGCCGCTTTTGTGCCCTGTGCAATGCACCGCAGTGCCCCTGCTGCTGGCTCAAGGCTCATGCCTGACAGGGCCCTCTGCAGTGCAACCTTGTGTAGCTATGCCAATTTGTGGCTGTCTGCAGATCTCCTGCGGTGCTGAGCACACCGTCGTCCTCACAGACAAAGGCGAGGTGTGGAGCTGGGGGCAAGGTGAGCACACCTCATTAGAGCATGCATCGCAAGCCCTCATGTCGAGGGCAGGCCCAGCCAGTTGAAGATGATCTTCCCGTAAGGCAAGAGCAAAAATAGCATGCTGTGAAGAGTACGTGGCCAGAGCAGTGCCAGCCACAAAACGGCAAAGCCTGCACCCATCAGCTGCTGTGAAGGCAGCAATAAACAGAGCGATATCATGATTGCATAGGCGAAAAGGCTTGCAGCCAGTCAAGTGGCCTGCCTGCCCCAGCCTTTGCTGCACATGATCTGTAGCATGTTGCCAGACTTTGCATCTCTTTTCAACAATCCAGTAACCACTATGTATTAATTGCAATCTTTTACCTTTGCTAACACCTTTTGCCTCAGCATGCAGTACTCCTGCAGGCACATGGGGCCAAACAGGTCACGGAGACACCAACCCCGCCTGTGTCTACCCAAAGCGAGTGGAGACTCTGAAAAACGAGCGCATTGTGCAGGTGGGATTGGAGTCTGCCTTCCTGAGCTGGGGGGCCCAGGGTGTGCATGTCAGACAGCTGTGCCACCTTTGAAGGCAAAGATACCACAGCATCAGAAGTGGCCCTCATGTCAGCTGCAGCTGCAGCATGCTCTTGGCCTTGTCATGGTCAGGCACACCTTCTGCTGCCTCCCCATCCATCGCTCAGTCTCTTAGCAGTACCATCAGGCGCAAGTAGTCGCAGCACCCTCCACTCTGGGGCATGTTGGGGGTATTCTGTCTCAGTAATGTGTCACCGGCCTTATACAGCAGGATTGATGAGGAGCCAGGGTTTCACAGCAAGGAGCATTTTGCAGTGACTGGTTGAAGGAGGCAACAATTAAAGAAGGCAACATGTGAACGTACTAGATTTGTGAGGATATCTGAACTTGGTTGCAGGTCAACGCTGGAGGCCGCTGTATTTTGGCGCTGGACTTTTGAGAGATATCTCAATGTTGCTGCAGGTCAACGCTGGAGGCCGCCATACCTTGGCGCTGGGCGCTGACAACAGGCTGTGGGCCTTTGGGGACAACAGCGAGGGCCAGCTGGGCCAAGACTCACATCAGGAGTGCAGCTCCAGCCCTGTCCTGGTGCAGGGCCTGCCAGACAGCGCCGTGGTGCAGTTTGTGGTCGCAGGTGGGCAGCTGGCTGAGCCATGTGTTTCACTGCCAAATCACAGCAGCGGCCTGCAGGTACAAGACCACTACTCTGTCTTCTGGGGTCAGGCCGAGCCTGGCTCACATGTTTGTGCTGCGTCAATGCTTGAGCACGTCCAGCGCAGTGGAACCTTCTAATTCGACTTGAACACTTGTGTTCAGTGCACCAAGCCAGAGCTGGCATGGGGAGCACCATCCACAGTAAGCCCTTTTGCAAGGTCGCTCCCTCACAGTGGCATGGGGGTATTAGGCTGATAGAATCAGCATATCCCTGCGAGCAGGAGTCAATTCTGTGGGTCTATGTAGATGCTGTCGTGCTGTGCCCTGCCTTGGATCGCACCCAGCCAGCAGCTGGGTTGCATGCACAGCCTTGGACCCGAGACCCTTCGCCATGCACACCCGTGGACCCCAGTTTATGGGCCTGCCACAGTGTGCACTCAGATGCTGCCTGGGTGTCACTTGCAGCCCTGGCAACTGCATATGGCGGCGCTGCTGCAGGCGGGTACTGAGTGCACCCACCTGATGTGCCTGGATGCCCAAAAGATGGCAGCTTCAGACCCCAGACACTGCTCTTGTGTGCCCCAATGCAGGCAGGATAGAGTGCATGCAGCTGCTGGCTATTAACCCTTGCACAGCCTTAGCACCCAGGCGCTGCCGTGTACTGCTGCAGGCGGCGACCACAGCATCGCCTCCATGCGCCACCCCAAGCCTGGCGAGCATTTGAGTGTGGGGCCCAAGGCAGCTTGCGGGGACGGCCTCATACCCCTACAGCTGCCACGCATGGCTGCTGATCCCCAGGCATATGCTAACCTCCATGAGCGGCCAGAGCAGGTGAGACCAGTGCAAGGCAGTAGTGGGTGCCTCGAGCCTGACAGCTACTTGGTATCTACACGCCCTGCGTCCTGCCTCACACACAGCTGTGGCGGTGGTGCAGTGCATCTCCAGCAGCGACTCATGGCTGCTGTGCTCCAGCTATGGCTGCGTGCAAAAGCCTCAGATTCTTGTCTTCCCTGGGCTTGTTTGGGTTGTGCTTCTCCGCAAGGCTGTCTGCAGACAACAGCTGCCTCCAGCTTGTTAGACACTGCAGCCACAGCCTGCCCCATGACCACTGCAGCCACGGCGGCCTGTGTACCAACAGCCTTCATTTTTCTGCCAACTGCCGTCTCGGACTCTTTGGCTGCGTCTTGCTTTCGACCTGCATGCTACCCTGCTTGCAGAGGACCCATGTGAGCACTTGAAACTGATCAAAGCTGCTGTGTCCATGCCTCTGCAATCAGTTGTCTGTCTGCAGCAGGCAGAGCAATTGCAAGCAGCCTCTGCATTGTGTTTGGCCCAGCTGCAGCCTCCCATGTGTCCCCAGACCTGTCTGCAGGAAGCCTTGCTGTAAGTCACCATCTCCACTCTGTTCATCAACCAAGCTGCAGCCTCCCTGCTTTCACAACTGCCTGCAGGAAGCTATGCAACTTGCTGACTTCAGCCCATTCTGCAGCCCAGCTTCATTCTTTGACCTGCCTTCACACCTTTCTGCTGAAATCTCTGCTACAAGCCTGTATATCTGACCTGTTCAGCAGCCAAGTCGCCGCCTCTCATATATGCACACCTGCCTGCAGGAAGCTCAGCTGCGAGTTGCCGTCTCCAATCTGTTTGGCAACCCAGCCTACCTGGTGGCTGCCTTCCGGAGCCCCCAGCCCAGTCAGCGCACTCCGCAGCAGCGCCAGGCTCTGGCAAAGCTGTCTGCCTCAGAGCAGATGATGGCCACTGAGCATGGGCTGGACGTCCCACGCATAGCCCACATGTACCACGCAATGCTTATGGTGAGCTACCACGCGGGCACTGCCTCTGGACTGTCCCTGCTGGGCATTCTTGCTTCGCATCTCATGTCATTGCACAAAGCACTTTACAGTGGTTGTGGCGGGGCTGCTGTGCAGGCATTGTCTCTGAAATCTCCCTGCCAGGCAGTGATGCCTTGAGCGGGCTTGTACATGATTCAAGTGAAGCTTCTGGTCTAAGGCTTGGGTGTGTCAGCTGAACTGTGATGTTGCCCTGCATGGCACACAGGTACATGCAGTGCTGATGCTGATCTGCTGTGCAGCCACTACTGGCAGCTGGGCAGGGTCTGGAACTGCGTGCATGTGAGGCTACATGCGCCTATCAGCACCATGCGGTGCTGAAGTCAAGGGTGCCCTGCAGGCACTGCTTCTGGTTGGGGGCTGGAGGTTTCCTCACCAGGCCTCAGGCAGAAACACTGCCTGCAGGGATGGAGGGGATACCCACAGCCCTCAACCAGAGGCAGTGTGCCATCAGGGCGTCCACACCATGAAAACATTTCGCTGCACAGCAGTGGGAGAAGCTTGCAGAGCAAAAGCTGAGCAGGAAATCACTGATGTGGGCACCAGAGATCCCTGGACATCACATTGCCCTTCAGTACAGGGGCCTTTAGGCTGCCTGGCCTCTGCATTACCAGGGGCAGCCAAGTCCTGCATGCAACAATTTGCACTGCACCTACTGACTTTTGCTGCCATACTTGTTTCTGAGACAGTGCATGTCTCTTGCCTCACATCCAGCACCACTTGCAAATAACCGCGACTGTGTGCTGCAGTATTCCAGCGTTGAGCTCATTGAGACGCTGCGGGCTGCATGTCTACGCACGCTGGATGGTTTGACCACCCTGTTGACCACGCCACCCCCCAACACTCAGCGGCCGCCTCTGATTGGAGACGCAGCCACACTGCTCCAAGCCATCTTCATCCTTATGGTGCGCAGCTGCATGGGACTGCCTAGCCTGGTCTGCGAGCACTACGAACATCAACAACCTGGTTTGCTCGGCTGCTGGCTGTTATGCTTGAGCTCAAAGGAGCGGGTGTATTCCCGAGGTAAGGCACCATCTCTGTGCCCCTGGGCTTGGATTCTCTCACCCTGATTCATGCTGCCTTCAGAGCTGCCAGCTCATCTGCATCCAAACCTTGTTCATGTGCCAAAAGTGATTGGAGCGCTGGCGCCGCAGTCATCTAAAGCAGTGCACTGCTGGCTGGTGAAGTTGCCAACAAACAAGTAAATCAATTGTGCCTGTCTGCAGCAAAACCCGCTGCTGTCGTCCAGTAGCGCGCTGGGCCGCCAGATGATGGTCCAGCTGGCCGCTGTAACCTCAGAGTTGACCAGAGAATACAAACAGATGCTGCACTACTGGCTGCAGGCAAGCCTGCCTGCCTTGCATCTGCAAGATCTTTCTGACTGGACAGGATTCAGCATTAAGGTGTAACAAGCCTGTCCTGGGCTTGATGGTTGCATCCAGAGCTGGTGCGTTGCAAGTGCTGCAGCATGCGCTCATGTGCGTCCTCCAGTAAGGTCTGCTTGCCAGGAGCTGTGCAACTTGCTGCGTCTAGGTGAAGTGCCTGTTTTCAGCTCTTTTTGTGGCCAGTCAGAGGTGAGATGCCAGCTGAGGGCTGAGACCCTCGCCGGCTGGTCGTTGCGACGCAGAAGCATGCCCTGAGGCTCCATGCCAAGGCACGTGCTTTCTCCTGGCTGGCCTTCATTGCTCAGGGTCTGCTCCCTCTCTCTTAGCAGCCAAGGTGCCTGCAGGACCTGATGCTGGAGCAATTCTCCGTACGCGTTGTGGGCCCCGTGCAAGCCTACCTGAGCAACGTTGCGCAGCACCAGGTGCACAGGGCAGTGGGCTCTTCTTATCTGGCGAAACCCTGTCCTCAGGGTCCTTTGCTTGGTCCATCTGCCTCTTTTGGTGTTCCCTGTTCAGCTTCTACTGCAATTGCCCCTTGTCACCGACGTCCAAGCTTTGCATGAGCCCACTGCAGCAGATGCTCAGGTAGGGGCCATGTTCATGGCCTAAGTCGCAGGCAGTGCTGCCTCAATGTTTTGCAGTCCTTTGAGCAGCAAAGTTTCTGCAGCTGGAAGTCTTCATGTCCCTGCAGCATGATTAGGTGTCGTGCCTTACTGCCTCTTTGCACAAAAAGAGGCGCCAAGAGGCGGTCGAAAGCCATGCTGCAGCATAGCGGCTTGCAGCTGACCTTAATGGCTCGCGCAAATGTGAGATGACTTCAGAGTTCGCCATGCCCCTGCTGCAGCATGACCAAATGGACCGCCGCCTGCTGATGCGTGCCCTGCACCTGCTGTACCTGTGCTACACCAGCAACAGTGCACGGCAGGATGGCCTACCCCTGACCGACTTTTACAACCGGGCGCTCAGCGAGGCGGCCAACCTGCAGCAGGAGTACGTCTGGTGGCGCCGCCAACTGGCAAGTGCCGGGTGCATTGGCCCAGGTGTAGGGGATCTGCCCTGCTACAGTCCAGTCCTGCTGGGCTGAGGAGCCTGTCAAGCAGGATTCTGGGAGACGAGCTAGGTTTCAGATCAGCATGCTTATTATACAACCCGACAGCAGGCGCTGGAAAGCTTCTCCTGTCCTTTTCATCTGCTGTGCAGCAACGGTGTCTTTGGCTGACAAGGGGCAACTCAGCCAGTCCTGCTGCCCCCTCTGCAATACTGTCCAGGTTTGCTTGCATCATAGAGTCAAGGCCTTTGTTAAATGCTACTTGTGTCTGGCTGCATCGCATGGCGACCAGCAGGAATCCTGCTGAGTGGTTGTCATCCTGCACATGTTCTCTGCGCTGAGTGCTTCCTTTTTGCTTGGCTGCAGCGCATGGCAATCAGTGGGCAGCCCGCAGAGCTGGTCTCCATCCTGCAGCTACCCTTTGTGCTGACGGCCGAGGCAAAGACCCAGATCCTGCACGGGGAGGCCATGATGCGCAAGCAGCAGGAGATGGAGTCCAGCGTGATCAATGTGAGCCTGGCTTGACTTGCTTGGGTTGAGGGGTCATGGAGCAGCTGCAGATCATTGGGACCAGCACTTCTTTCTGCAGCCAAACGAAGGGACTTCTCTAGCCTTGTCTTGTTTGCTGCACAAACATCGAAGTCAATCAGCAGATCTTAGCACATGTGGTAAGTCCTTTCATGAATCCTAGGACAGGCACTGACCTCGAAGGGAGGCCAATGTCAGAGCGGTGCATTCATTTGCCAGACCAGCACAATCCAGCGCCTTTTGCTGGCTGACCACCGGTGCGCATGAAGGAACATGGGTGAAGGGGTACTGTTGCTGCTGCAGGCCATCTTCCAGGGGGTGCACCCTGGCATGGTCGCTCGCCTGGACATCCGGGTCCGCAGGGAGCACATTATGCAAGATGCGCTCAACCAGCTGACAGGGCGCGGCAGCGAGCTGGGGAAGCCCCTGAGGGTAAGCCGCTGTGAGGGTCCGCCTGGGCTGCTGAGTGGCTGGTGCGCAACAATCGTGCAGCCACCTGTGCTGCACCCCTCTCGCCCGCAAGTACATTGCTCTGGCACAGCGTACACTGTGTCCTGGCCCACCAGACGGGCACTTTGGTAAGGGCAGGTGTCTTCATGTCATGGTTGTGCCACTTGGCCCTTGCTTACATGTGGGCCCTTAGGGTTTGGCATGCGCTTACATGTAATAAGTCTGCAAAGGGTCTGCAGCTGCTAACATTTGTTGCCTGCCTGCCTGCCCTTAGTCCTGAATGGTCTGACTTGGCTGTTGTTGCATAGCACACCACAGTGCTTGTGAACAGTACTCTCTCATGTGCAGGTACGCTTTGTATCCGACGATGTGGAGGAGGAGGGTCTGGATGAGGGTGGTGTCACAAAAGAGTGAGCCTGCTGCTGTTTTAGGGCAAGGGCAGCATGGCTTGGGGTGCACCTGCTGTGTTTTCTTGGCGCTATAGCAATATCTGACAGCTGTGACTGCTGTGCCACTGGCTCAGGGACGACCATTGCCACGTCACTCCTTGCAGCAGCAGCACTGCACATGCCAGCAGCAGCTGGGAGTCCGCCAACGTGCAAGTCAATCACTGCACATGAGGCAGACGCAGTTGTTTGGGCCCCCCACCCTCTGCACTTCTGCTGCCTGTTGACGTACTGACGCCTGGCTCGGCTGTGCCTCCGTGATGTCATTACACCTGCGCCCCCCCTTGCACTCAGTCAGGCGCAGATCTGAACAGCCAGGCTGGGCTGCCACAAATCTGTGCCACCTGGCTTACACATTGGCACAAAATGTGCGGCATGACTGAAGTCCTGCCACAAAGTTGTGCCACATGGCCAAAGCCCTGCTGAAACATCAAGCATGGACATGCGGGCCATTTCACCAAGATATCGCATTCTGACATTGCCTTGCAGCGGCTGGGCCATGCTCAGATCCATCATGCCCAGTTGCTGGCTGTTCCTTGGTGCCCAGTCAAACAGTGACCTGCTCAGCCAGGCTGTGCAGCCCTGGATGAGGTGCACTATGTGTCCTATGCCCCTGCTGCAGGTTCTTCATGCTGTTGACGCGGGAGCTCTTCAACCCAGTGAGTGCATGCACTGCTCTGCACAGCAGCCTGGCTGTAGCAACCTGTGCTGCTACCCTCATGCATCGTAATTGGCATGCATCTGGTTGTGGACTTCCTGTTTGAGTATTTGCGTCTGTGCTCCAGGACTACGGCATGTTTGTGTGGCAGGAGTCCACCCGCACCTTCCTCTTCAATCAGGCTGCAGCAGAGCTGGCACATGAGTACCAGCTGGTTGGCAGCATCCTGGGGTTGGTGAGCCGACCTGCAGCGGCATGAGGAGCACTCTGCCCAGCATCTCTCTTGCCTTCTGTCCAGCAAAGCGCCAATCTGCAACGGTGTGCCTGCAGTACTGTTGCCTGCCTGCCTTCACAGCAACTGACCTCAGGGATGGCTTGCTGTTTCTGGTGCTGATGCAGCACCCTCACGACTGGGCAAGAACAGTTTGCAGCAATATTGCTGCAAGCGCGTGCCCTCCTGTAGCCCTTTGCCTGCACCAGCACGCGCAAGTAAACATGTCTTGCCATCACACAGGCCTCAAGCAGCAGCCTTCAGACCAGTTGGTGCCTACTTGAACTCATGCTGCAGTGCCGGCAGTGTCACAGGCCTTTTCATTGCAATTTTCTGGCTAGCTGCACCAGCAAACAGTACACTGCCCTCTCTGAGAGATCGAAGAGCACATTGACCCCTGCAGGGACCCTAGCCCCAAAGTGTGCCCTGCTGAGGGCCCTATATATCAGGCGACATATCGGAGTCGTGTGTGAGGGCCTCCCATTCCAGTCCCACTCCAATGCCTGCCCTGCCGCAGGCATTCAGAGCCCATGTCACACTAGGCCATGTGGTCAAGGCCTGCTCGAAGCTTCCCACCTCATTCCTCGCTCCAGTGCCTGCCCTGCTGCAGGCCATCTACAACTCGGTCATCCTGGGCGATGTACGTTTCCCCCTGCTGATCTACAAGCAGCTACTCAATCGCCCCTTCACCTTTGAGGTGACTGCTGCCTGAGCTTGGGGTTTAGGGTCTAGCATGCCCTCTGCATCCTGCCTCAGGGGTGACTGCTGCATACGCTGGGCATGCGCACTGCCTCTGTGTTCACATTGCAGCACATACACATGCTCACATGTCAAGGCAGTGTGAGCTCATCATGGCTGCCTGCATGTGCCCTGGCCACCAATGACCATGCTGGGCCAAATGCCTCCCTCTGGGTACTGACCTGTGGTATGTCCCAGTCAGCTTTGATGTGCATTATTGGTCTGGCTCATCAAGCTGCTCACCAGCCGAACCAGATTCAGTCTGCAGGGGCACTTTGCAAGCACCCTGCCCCCACAAATTTGATGCATCCCACTGCCTGCAGGACCTGAAAAAGACCCTGCCAGAGCTGGGCAAGGGCCTGCAGCAGCTGCTCGACTACAATGGCAACGTAGAGGAGCTCGGGCAGGTGAGTTGCGGGGGGGCACCCGAGGGTCCATTCTGCTCATAAGTGTGGAGCGATGTGTGGAGCAGTCAGGAAAGTCTCTCAAGCACTGCTTCAACGAACCAGCCAAAAGCAGATAAGAGTGAGCAGAATCAGGCTTAGTGACAAAACCCTCAGACGTCTGTGGAAGTCTACTCACCTTCATGAGGTCCTACACCTCTGTGAGGTTCCTTTTCACTTGGCGTCCTACTCTGCTACTATCCATCATGAGTCCAGCCAGATCAGCGTCATACAGTGTCCCCTTTTGTCAGAAGCTTTATCACTTCTTTTCAAGATATGCTTGCCAGCGGCGAGGGCCGAGAGACTGGGGTGCACTGTGATTGTGGTTTTGTTGCATCTTGCACTCCATGTGCATTCCTGAGCTTGTCAGACCTTGTCCTGCCCTGTTGTGCACCAGGCAATAGTCAGATGCGGCTCAGTCTTAGATGCCTTTGCAGGTGTTTGCTGTAGAGTACGACGTGTTCGGGGAGATCAGAACACACGAGCTCAAGCCTGGAGGCTCGGAGATCCCCGTCACGGCTGAAAACAGGTGCACAGCTGCAAGCTTGGTGTGCTTCCCAAGGTGCAATGCTAGCAGCTCTACACACCAGCCAAGGAGAGGAGAGCAGGAGTTGCTGCTGTAGGACTGACTTCATTGAAAGTGCGTGCAGCTTTGCCGCAGGCAGCCTCCCCAACATCCCTTGATGAAGCTGCCATTGGCCTGCAGGGCGGAGTATGTGCATCTGTACACGCAGTGGCGGCTGGGGGACTCGATCAAGGAGCAGCTGACCGCCTTCAGGAGCGGCTTCATGTCGGTGAGAGCCTGGGGGCAGAGTGGATGAGAGGGCCAGGCCAGGCCACACAATGCTTTCAGCACTGCCCACGATCAGTTGAATTAGGGGGGTTTGTGCAAAACCAAGAAAAGTCCCGATGCTGTTCATCCCGCCCTGCTGTGCCTGCCACAAGGGGCAGCCTGGGGATAGCAGCAACCCTCTTGAGCTTCCTGCAGCTGCTGTCTCCTCACATGCGCCTGCCAAGAGCTTGTTGTAGGTTGCTTTCCTGGATGGGCAACCTTGCCTCGACCCTCCTTGCCTGCAGCTTGCCACAGCTCTATGCTACTTCCTGAACATAGGTGTGCCCCAGCCCCTCCCCATCTTGTGCAGGTCTGCTGGTGGTCAGGGCCACAGACTGTGCAGCCGAGCTGGGACTATCTTAAGCTTTGATGCCAATCAGCAAAGGAAACCTCCTGAAGCCATGAAAGTCGACGCCCACGCTTTTGCTTCTGTGTCAAAAGTGAGATTGCTGATGCAGACCTTGAGGCACGCTGATGCCCAAGCCCAAGGCCCAGCAATGGCCTGAACTGCCTATCTTTAGGCACATCATTGGGTGACTGCAGCTGTGTGGCAATCCAACTGCGACCTTGCACAGGCCCGCTTGGTGCCGAGACCACACGGCCTCTCTGACTGCAGGTGTATGGCGGCCTCTGCAAGCCCGCTGTTGTCTCCGAACCACGAGAATGCTCTGATTGCAGGTGTGTGACGGCCTCTCACCAGCCACCCTGCGCTTCTAAATCACGATGCCTTGCCCAGTGCAGGTGTGTGGCGGTCCTGCCCTGACCCTGTTCAGCTTCCTTGAGCTGGAGCTCCTTGTGTGTGGGCTGCCCCACCTGGACTTCAAGGCTCTTGAGAGGAGCGCTCGCTATGAGGGCGGTTTCAGCGCCGAGCACCCTACCATCAGGCAGTTCTGGGAAGTGCTGCACTCACTGCCGCTAGATGCCAAGAAGAGGTTCCTGGCCTTCACAACAGGCAGCGACAGGTGAGGCTTCACAGCTTGCAGCTCTGAGAGAGGCGCTTAGGCCACTGGCAGCAGTGCGCGAGGTGCCTGCTCTGCAAAAACTGTGACCTCCCTTGCCCTTGTCACACACCATGTGGCAGGTAAAACTCAACACAGGGTTTGCCTCACCTTACAGCTCAGTTCATATACCTTACGCTGCAGGGCGCCTGTTGGGGGCCTTGGGGAGCTTAAACTTGTGGTGCAACGCGGTGGTCCAGACTCTGACAGGTGCGCCCAGCTCCTGATGGCGTACCCCACTGCGTGCATTGATTTGATATCATGCAGCCTGCCCGCCTCAGCATCTATCTCTCAGCAACATTGAGCGTCTACTGACACAGTTCAACATGCGTGTATCTGCAGGCTGCCCACAGCGCACACCTGCTTCAACTACATCTTGTTACCTGAATACAAGGTACTGCTGGCTAATGTGGCGGCCATGACTGCCTTTGACCATGCTGCAGGCGATGTCGTCATGATACATCTGTCCTCATGCAGGACAAGGATAAGCTGAAGCAACGCCTATTGCTTGCCATCGAGAACTCCAAAGGCTTTGGCCTTCAGGTAGGCGTTTGTCAGATCCTTTCCTTGGATATTCAGTCACAACTTTTCAGGATGATTGCTGCCTGCAGTGAGTTAATGACACCAGCAGCAGCTCTTCAGCTCACAGATCACTAGAACTTAGGAGTCCCCGCAAAGATGCAAATTGTTCATGTTGCTGCATGATTGTGCAGCCAATTCATTGGGAGCGTTTCATTTCACAGCTGAGGAAGGAGTGCTGCTTTGTCACATGACTGAATGCCGTCTGCCTGGCTGCGTTGCTCTGGATTAGATGCAGGGGTGTTCATTTGCTTTCTGGGAGCTTTGCCTCTGCTGGAGGCAACTCTCACAGGCTGTCACTATCACTAACCTCCTGTAATGCCCACACTAAGTCAGAACTGAACAGAGTATGCCAGCTCGTCTCCCCAGGACACTTCTGCCAAGTCCCCAGTCTCCAGAGGCCCCACGCCTTCTGGCGTCCCAGTGAAGATGATGTCGCCCTCGCACAGGTCAAAGTGCTCACGAATGTAGGCCAGTGCCTCATCTGGCCCCATGCCCATCTCGTTGCCTTTGCCATATTGAGCCTGCTTGCCATTGATCTTGAGATTAAACTCTTGGTCCATGAAGCCGGGGAAGTCGGACTTCAAGATCCAAGGGCCAGTAATGGCACTATTTGGGAACACCTGAAGAAGTGTGAGAACCTGTCTGCAGCCTGCCGTGTCCCAAGAGGGGTGCGATTGGCTGTGAGCAGCCTCGGCTGGCGGCACCAAGAACACAAAGTTGATTGGAGGGGAGCCCTGACCTTGCCTATCTCCCAGGGCGAACCACTCCTTTTCAGCTCAGTCTGCACGTCCCTGCAGTAGAGAGGCCCCACTCATGACGTGGACCTATAGGGCATTGAAGGGGTAGCTCCTGTGAAAAGCTCACACCTCAGTGTGAGATCAAGCCCTAGGCTGACTGCGTCAAAGGAGTCGCCCTTGACTCTCAGGATGATCTCCGTCTCATAGTTGATCACACCTGCACAGCCGCTTGAGATGTGGCATGACAGGTCAGGCAGGCTGAGCTTGACCCACTCACCTCTGTTTTTGGGCAGCCTGACTTGCAGCGTGTCGTGCTGTGCTGTCACAGCCACTGCAGCGCTGGCTGGCTTGTTGAACAGGACGGGCTTTGATGGCACCTGCCGGCATATAGGGTTGATCAGGATGCTGCATGAAATCATCAGGAACAGGGCTAAAGTCAGTAGCTGGCAAGCGATGATGGTCATGCACCTGATCCCCGATAGCCTTCTGCAGCTCCTTGGCATGGGCCAGATAATTCTTGCCCAGGCATACTAACTTGTCCACCTTGCCGATCAGCATTGAAGCAGACGTGATGTGCGCTCAGCCAGTATAGTCGAGCCAAGGTTTGACTCTGGCATCTTACTTTCTTGCATTGCTGCTCTGCAGCGCGATGACACTGTCAGGCCGATACCTCGCCATGCAGCTTACACAGTTGGAATGCATCTGATGCGCAGGCAGCTGACATGAGTTGAAAGAGGGGCAACAAAGGTGCTATGTGGAGCTGGCTGGGGAAGGCCACTGAGGCCCAGACCCAGCCCAGGCCTTCCACTCCAGCGGGTGTGAGCACCACAGACAGCCCCAGCATCAGCAGGAGCTCCTCACAGTTGTCCTTCCGAAGGGGAGAGCTCAATGCACCTGTTGTGCAGCTGGCAGATAGGATTCTGGCCTTTGTCTATGGTGGGTCTGTGCACCTGAGCAACATCAGCTGCCCAGCATGGTCTGACCCTCTGAAAAGAGGCCACAGACAGCTGCATGCATGCAGCCTTGCTGCATCAAGGTATCCCCCGTTTGCAACAGCATGTCCCTCGATTCCGTGCTGCAGAGGAAGAGGACTTTTCAACATGGACAGAGGCGTTCCATCTTGCCACGCTCTCAGACAGGTGTGTACCTGGGAAGCGCCAGCGTGGGCATCCAAACATCACCTGCTGCATGGGCTCTCGAATGGACTGCAGCCCTCACAGGTTGCCCTCACAGGAGGAGTACCAATGGGGGTCTGCTACAATGGGGGCCAGCAGCAAACACGCTATGCAGCAGCCATTGAACCATGCCTTGCCTAGATATTCAGATTGGCCAGCCAGGCCTGGAGCCCAGCCTCCGTACAGGGTGCTTCGTCCTTTCAGCTGTCCAGAAAGCTTCATACAACTTGCATCACATGCATGCCCCTCGGTCACTTGATGGTGGTGGGCGGGGGAAGTGCTCTTTGTTTCGACCACATCGCCTGCAGCAGTGCCTGTCAGACTCCCTTGGCCCAGCGGTAAAGCAGAGGGCACCTGAAAGAGCCATGTGCACCACTGCCCAATTCACGGGGGGCCCATGCTTCCGCGAGGCAGCTGCTGCCACGACAGCCTGCACCAGTCGCTGCTGGCGTGGCGGACCAGCTCAGGCTAGCAGCAGGGCCTGAAGCTGTCAGGCGGCTGAGCCTGCGCAGCGCACTCAGTGTCACGGACGCCATGGCCGCCATCAAGCAGGACAAGAAATTTGCATGCATTGCCCACTTGCAGAGCCACTGCAGCAATGTCAGCTGGTGCCTGCTGGACGGGTTCAATGAACCATGGGGGCAGGCATGGCTGCCTGCCTGCATGTAGGCATTGCAACAAGAGACCACGGACCCGTGTCCCTTCTCACCTCCCCCACGCTGTGCAGGTACAAGGAGACGCTCGTTGCGGCCTCCACCAGCCTCCAGGATCATCTGGGCAACACCTCGGGGGTCTTGCTGCTGAACCTGGGGCCCCTGTGGGGCAACAGCGATGCCTATGACCTGTTCAACTCCAACGTGTTTGAGATCCAGTTCAAGGACTGGGAGAGCCCCCCGGGGCTGGGCATTGCCCCTCTGGACGTCGTCTTCCAAGTCTGCCTGTCCATGTCCAGCTGGCTGTCCCTCAACGAGGACCACCACGTGGTGAGGGGACTGGGCTGACCTGCAGACCTCTGGGGGTCTTTTGAGAAAAAAACACTCTTCTCCTACTGTCTGCGCTCCCTCAACGAGGACCACCACGTGGTGAGGGAATGGGCTGGCCTGCAGTCCTCTGGGTGGAGCAAGCATTCTTTTCAGTCTACTGGCTTTCTCTAGAAGAGGACCACCATGTGATATACGATCCAAGCTTGATGAAGAATTCAGGTCGACATTGGGCGAGATTGCCTGCACGACATCATCTCCTTTGCCAGGCACCCAGAACCACCACTGCACATCACCTTAGTGACCAGGCACCCACATCCGCAACCACACACGCTCTCTCCTGCCAGGCACGTGACATGCCCCTCCCCTGGTGCTTGCAGGTGTTGCACACCCGCAGCCGCTCAGGCACGGGGCTGAACTTTGTGAGGTTTCTGGCGGCGTGCTACCTCACCTTCAACATGGACTGCGACAGCGTGGCCAAGGCGCAGGAGACCCTGCCCACGCTGCCCACCCTGCGGCGAGCCATTGCACCAGGTCAGTGGTCCTTCACAGCAGAAGGGTCAGCTTTCATGCATCCCCCAATCCCTGTTCTTTTCTCCTATAAATGTCTGCAGCAAGTCAGGCCTCTGGAGCCTCAGCTCGTCTGGCAGCTTCTGTCCTGTCTCACTGCCAGCCACCTGCAGTGAGTGCCACATCGTAGCTCTCCAAGTTTCAAGCTTGAACTATGCACAGGGGAGGCGCCAGACATACATGTACAGCACCAAATGCTGTCTTGTCAAGAAGTGAAACTCTACAGCTGGTACATGTCCCAGGCAGCCATCTTCTGTCTCACCTACTCAGCTCCTTTGTGCAAACAAGGTTCTGCTCAGGAACCCCTCCCCGCTCATAGGCATCAATGGCAAACACAGCAGTATTTGACACATCTGTTTGCGCCTGAATCGTCTCTTGTCTTTGGGTTTGCTTTGACAGTGCCTGCCCTGCACCCTCTGGGTTGCCATTGCAGCGTGTTCTGTGGTCAGACTCATGTTCTTTATAAACTCTTGTGCTACTGCAGGTGCATCAGCCACCCAGCAGGAGCAGCACAAGGGGGAGCCTGGACACCTGCTGGTGGGCAACACATCAATGAAGATGCAGCACTTCAGCGGCACGAGGTGAGGGGGCGGCATGTATTAGAGAGGCCGCCTTGGCAGCTCCCAGACTGCTGGCGTCTAGGATGGCGTCTGAGCTGGGGACCCAGCTCAGACGCCAGTACACTAGGCTCCAACGAGCCACCTGTGCTGTCTTGGGTGCCCAGTGTTACACAATGATGTCCATTTGGGGGTGAACGAAGCCTTTGAGTTAAGGCTCTGCCCTTATGACGCTGCTGCCATTCAGGCTGTGGGCAGCCTGCACCAAGCAGTTTCACCTCTGCTGTCAACACTCCACAGCGTGGTCAGCAGAGCAGACTAACTCAGAGGTGTCACTGCCGCCCACGGGGCTTCGACTTGAGTGTGGCTGACCGCTCCTCAGCGCTGGCACGTGCAGGCTGCTCTGCAGTGAGTGCAAGCGCCTCGTGCAGGTATGTGGGCCCTGCCCAGCAGCGTTACGGGGCCTACTTCAGTCAGATCCTGTACAGCCCATCCCTGCGCAGCCCCAGCGAGGCGGCCAAGTCCCTGCGCCGCATCGTGTTCAGCCCCTTCGACTTCGTCACTGCAGCGGCTGCTGACCCAGCAATCGATGGGCAGTGGCCGGACGAGGACCCACAACCCTTCATGGTTGTCTATCAGCATGGACGCAGCGTCTGGGCAGGGCCGCCAGATGCACAGGTGGGTTCTGTGGCGCCAGCACGGGGGCCCATGCTGTGCTGTGGGTGGCCAGCCTGGCAGGCAGGCTGGGCCTCAGGTGGGCCCGTCTGCTTGTGCTGGCCTTTGCTGCTGGCATGGCCTGCATGACGAAAAGGTTCACAATTGCCTGTTGCCCCTCAACCTTGGCACTGCTGTCGTGCAGCATCCCCGTGTTGGCCCTACATTCTTCATACAGCATGTTGCCACAAGTTTGACATGCCTGCTTCTGCAGGAGGGCCTGGTTCCCTTCAACATTGGCGTGGCTGTTCGCGGCGACATCACCCTCGGAGTCTGGTTTGGGCACCGCAATCTGGGGCAGCGCCTGCACAGTCGGGCAGCCTTCTCCTTCGCGTTTCACACAGCCTTTGTGGAGTCTGGAGCTGACCGCATCCAGCTGCCCATGCTGGACATCAGCAACAAGGTCAGGCGATGTGGTGCACAAAACCCCACTTGGACAGTCCCACATGTCAATTGGCCCCCTGCCTTGCCAGATGTCGCAAGACGCCCAGATGTCAGGATGGGCGCTGATCAGGTGCAGCTGCCCACGCTGGACATCAGCGGCAGGGTGGGCCTGTTTGCTTTGGTAGCAGCCCAGGGCAGACATGCCTCCTTATGGGAGGGGATGTAGCCCATGCTCAACACCAGCTCAGCATGACAGGCCTTTGGCGCTTTACGGACTCTCTCGCCTGACCATCCTGCTTCACTGTAGTGGCATCAGCTTTGCTCCCCAGCTCTGTGTGGAAAAGGCTTGCAACCCCTGTCTCCCACAGCCGCCAAGCAAAGCCAGCTGCATCACTGACAGCGCGGCGTCTTGCACCACGAAGTGGCAGGTGCAGCAGTGTTGCTTGATAATTCTATTTTGCAAACTGCAAGGCAATGTGCCATCAAGACCAGACGGGCCTCTTGCTTGACGCCCTGGGTGTGCTGCACTGGCACTAGTGCCTCCTGGCTGCAGCCCAGCAACGGCTGTCTGTCCAGCACTGGCAGCTCACAGCATTCTCTCTTCTCTGGTAAGGCTGAGAAGCCCTGTGTGTCTGCTGTACAGGCTCTGTTCCCTCCAGACAAGACGGCCAACTTCTTCATGGACATCACGCTGGAGGATGCAGATGGCGCTAAAATTCAAGAGTGAGCAAGAGGCCTACAAAGCTGTTTTGGCTCAAGGGGCTTTCACCTGCAAGCCAGCGTGTTGGCAATCAGTCTAGAGACTGCATCCCAAGGCCTGCCAGGACGCCTTTGAACTGTGCCTGTTTACCTGTCTGAGGAGCTGACATGACAGGGCGGTGTGGTGAAGATATGGCACTTGTGCGTCAGGCTCCCTCTGGCTGCGTCACGCTTGCTATCCTGCTCTGTCTATGATAATTGTGTCGCGTCATGCCTTGCTGCGTCAGGACTAGCTGACCAGTGGGGCAGGTACAGGTCTGCCTGCTCATACTACATACATGTGCCTGCAGTGGAGAGGACATGGACAGCAGCGACTGCCAGTGGATGCGTAGCAAGTGGCGGGAGACAATGATCAAGGTCCATGGCACAGAGCCAGCAGCAGGGCCTGCCCAGGACGGCCCCAAGTAAGGGCTGCCAGTTGCATCAGGGGTCATGCTCGCTGGGTTTGCACACAGCCTGTGGTGGGCTGCACCCGGATAGGTGCAGAGCACACTAGGCTGCGCGCGGTGTGTCAATGCTGCTGCACCTGGGTGGGTGCAGAGTACACTAGGCTGCATGTGGCGTGTCAATGCTGCTGCACCTGGGTGGGTGCAGAGCACACTAGGCTGCACATGGCGTCTCAATGGCTTGCAGCAGCAGCAGCAGCAGCTTCAGTGCTTTTTTGAGAACCTGTATGTCAGTTGCCACATCAAGAAAAGCAGGATGACATGTGAAAAGCTGGGCACAGGTGAAGGTGACGACAGATGGTGCGCCTGCAAGGCTGCAGTCCACACACCCAGTGTTGTTGACTGTGGTGTCTGATGGCTTGCAGGCTGACAGCCCACAATATTGCTGCAGCGGCGTACAATGGTGACAGCCTCTGCTTGTGTAGAAGACAGTGGAGCTGGGCAGCATCATTGCGCTGTTGGGAAGGGGCGGCGTCGAGAGGCTGGCCCAGCAGCCAATGCACCTATATGAGCATTTTCCTCATGTGCGTTGGAAGCTCACTGCACTGCAGGCGGACGTTGGAGATGGACAGCGTCATTGCGGAGGTGCAGCGGCTGCAGGAGGGGCGCAGGGAGGCCAGCGCCAAGCAGGCAGGGGCGCCAGCTGGGGCCCCAGCTGGGCCGACTGCCATCACGGCCACCTCAGTCAGTCTGGAGCCGCTGCCGCAAGGTGGGATGCTGCTGACGGGCTGCCTGCAAGGACTGGCAGCGAGCCAAGTGTTACCCTCCTGGCGTTGCCAAGCGCAGCGTCACCAACATATCGCGATCTATGATGGTCAAGTGACCACTTTTAGAGCACATCATCGAGCACAGGTGGCTTGGGTTTAGTCCAGAACCACTATTGCGCCGTCTTTGTCAGACTGGGAGCCAGCAGTGCATGCTATTTAGATGCCAGAGCGCACTGCCTGCAGCAAATGCCTAGAGCATGTGCGCTGGCGTCTACTGGAGTCAAAGTAGCATTGTCAGCCCTGCAGAATGTTGCATGCTTGCTGCGCTGCTGTGTCTGGATTGTGCACCTCGTCTTCCCTGAGCTGGTGCCCATCTGGTGCCTGCGTTCAAGCATCATCTCTGCCCAATCTGCGTCGTTCTGTGACATGTGGCTGTGGTGGTGTGCCATACTGCTTGCCGGTGCCTGAGCAGTGTGTCCTGCAGCTTGCATTGCTGCTGTGCGCCTGCTCAGCTTGGGATTGCTGTGTGCAGAGCCTTCAGAGCTGGACTCACAAGTGGGGGAGCTTGCAGCTGAGAGGCCTGCTGCAGGCCTGGTCAGGGCTGTCTCGCGCTACAGGATACGGCGAGCTGAGGTGGGGAGACTGAATGACTGCCCTGAACTGGCATTGCTTGGAGCACACTCGCTGGGCAGTAGCGCCTTCAAAGGGAAAGAAAGACAGACTGACACCGTCTGGTCTTGCAGCAGCTGCCAGCACGTCCAAACAGCAGCCATCTGTAGGCAATGGGGCACATCAAACACTCCAGTGTCAGCATCGGTCCCTGAGGCGGCCAAATGCTCACTACCCATGCAGCTCCTCAAGCGGGTCATGCACTCAAGATGAATTTGCTATCTTTCCTCTGCACCAGAGACTGCTCCGCCAGGCTGCAGCAGTTGCAAGACCCCCAGAACCACACAGGCATCAACAGCAACAGGCCAAGTGCTCTTGAACAAAGGTATCCTCTTGGCTGCCTGGTGTCAAGATGCACTCTCGCAGTGGGTTTCGATTGCTAAAAGCCTGCTGTGCCTATCTGCCCTGCAGACCCTGCACAGTGATGCCTTCAATGATGCGCGGCGCGTGATGGAGAGCAAGCTGCCAGACGCCCGCAGGAGCGCCCCTCCAGTGAGTGGGGTTTAGGATTTAGGATTTAGCATGCACTGTGCATGCAGCCTGACATGCCATGACCCACCATGTGCCCTCTACAACGTTTCATCCCAGCTCCCTCAGGGCTTGCGTGCTAAGTGGAGCTGCATGCAGCCTTGGCAGTCTCGGGTGCAGCAAGGCTGTACTCCCAGCGCTGTCCTTCGGCAACACTGGCGCATCATGCAACCAGCACGACTGTGTTGAGATGTGGTGGGCTGCCATCTCCGCTTGCAGCTCTCTCAATCGCAGTAGCATCTGAGGAGGGCTGAACGGCCTAAAGCTCAGTGCCTGCTCAGGCGTCAGTCTGTCAGACATCCAGGCAGCCTCCCTGAGGCCCGTCTGTGCTTGATACTGCAGACTGCTGCAGCTCCGGCACCAGGCAAAGAGACCCCGACAGCTCAGCCAGCAGGCGCAACTGAGCCGCCGGCTGAGCCAGCAGGCCCATCAGACAACGATCAGTTGCCATTGTCCACTTTGACAGGGCCCCTCCGCTCGCTGTCCCTGAAGCGGTCAGGAGCCGAGCTGGAGGGCTCTGAGTGGTCGGCCAGCTCCTCAGTGGCCTCCATGGCAGGGTCTCCAAAACCCTTGAGTCATGCGCGGGAGCGGGCAGACTCGGAGGGCTCTGAGGCTGCCTCTTCCCCTGCCACGCCGCCTGACCAGCGGCAGGCAGCTGTGTGGGACACAGCTGTGGCAGGTGGGGCCTGCTGGCGGACACACCTGTGCTTGTGACACTGCGGCTGATCTCCAGGTCAAGCCAAACGGTCTGGCGACGGCGCAGCATGCAAGGTCAGGCTGCCATAAAGGTCCACGGCACTCTTCAGGGCTTCGTGCAGAGTCAGTCATGCAGGTTTCTTGCCCCTTGAGTCATACATGGCGTTCTGATTCCCCATTTTTGAGGGCGCCCATGTGGGCCTTCCTGGTGATCCCCTATGCCGCCAGCACCAAGCTCCACTTCTGGGTCCTGCCCCTTGCCGCAGGGCCAGTGGTGGGCACCCCCACAGCAGTGGAGAGGCGCAGCAGTGCCAAGCGCCTGCGCCCCGACAGCGAGCCGACACAGGAACAGGTGCCCCAGCCAGAGGTACCTGCACAGGGTGCTCTTGCACCAGCCACTCCATTGCCTGCCCCTCCCAGCTCAGGGCAGGCCAGAGATGAGGGTTCTGCCATCCAGCGCGCCTCCAGCGCCCGAACCTGCCTCACATTCACTGAGGAGGCACCTGTGGCAGAGGTGGTGGACGCGGGGGGGAATCCGCGCGTGGTGGTCACCATTCAGGTGGTGCATGACCCCACCATGGGCACACCCCCCGCTGGGACCCTTAGGCCGCCCTCGCTGCCTCCAGAGCTGCGGCCGCCAGAGCACCGCCTCAGAGCATCAGCCAGCAGGCAGGGTCAGAGGGTTTCGGGGGATGAAGCCCCCAGCAGGTCCGCAGCTGGCAGCAGTCAGCAGGATTCAGCTGCCAGAGACATCAGCAAAGGGGGCGACGCCGCTGCCTCCCTCGATGTCAGCGCCGGGGCAGCCGAGCACCACCTGGCAGAGCCTGAGTCTGTGGCTGAGGCTGCAGCTGAAAGGCTCGAAGGGGGCAAGGAACGGCGGTCGCAGGGCCCACTGCTGCCATCTGCTGCTGTGCCAGCCTCGCCTTTCGCGCTGCCAGCAGATGCGGAAGTGGGAGCAGCACCAGGCGCTGCAACAGCCAGTGCAGGAGCAGCAGCGACAGGCAAAGGGGTGGCTGGGCCTTCTGGCCTGGCACCCCCTGCCGTGGCAGTGCACAGGGCTGCCCCACCCCCCACCGCCACCGCCACCGCCCCCTCCACCAGCAGGTGCACTTGCAAGGCTGTGCTCTGCAGGAGCTGGCATGCATGTGGGACTATCTGCGATGCGCACAGCTACATGCGCAGCCTTGGACTCACAGGAAGCCATAAGGCCTGACTGTGCAAGCCAGCAGCAGCTGCATGGGCTTTGAGGGCGTGCAGATGTCATGCAGCTGCTGCTGGCAGACTGTGTTCTCAGCTTTGTCTGCTCAATGTGTTGCTTTTGGCTGACTGTGATTGCTCCAGGCTGCTTCTGAACAGGTGTTGACCTGCTGGAGCTGTGCTGTTGGCCTTGGCTTTTGAGACAGCCCTTTGTTGCTGCAGGAGCCAGCAGCCCATTTGCAGCAGCACCGCCTCACCCACCTCTGCAGCCCAAGCCTGCCACGTCAGCAGTCTCAGGTGATACCTCGCATGGCTCAGTTCTCATGCTGGCAGGCCTGTCTCCGCAGCCTTCAAGTTGGCTTGAGCTGGACAGTTGCACTGGGCTGCTGCCCTATGTCCTCACTCAACTTCCTGTCCAGCATCACAAAGCTCTGCTCTGGGCAAATCACAGAGACAGTGATCCTCTTAATTTTGCCATCAAGAGCAGATGCCCCCTGCCTGGCCTGCCATGCCAGGATTTGACGTATGCACAGCAGTGGGATTCCAGGGGAGTGCTCTGAACCCCACATGCAGTGCAACAACCTCCTTTTGTAGATGCAGAAAGCTTCATGCTTATCTATCAGAACGCGAGCTCATGCTATGCCTTGTCAGCGCTGCCTGCCCAATGCATCCCAGGCAGCTTCATGCTTGGACGCATGCTTGGTCATCTCGCTCTGTGCGGATGCCGAGGAGCTTCCTAGCTGCCAGGTCAATCGGGCTGCTCTTGAGCCTTGTCTTGTGACAACTATCACTGGGGGGTATACAACCACCACCACATCAGCGCACAGGTGCACCTCATATGCCCTGCCAGTCTGCTGTTGCCGCTGCTGAGCACCCTCTCTCTGTGCAGGTGCACCAGATACTTCCCAGACCATCACCATCCTTGTGCAGTGAGCCCCTCGTATGCCCTGGTCCTCCCCCTTTGCTGCTTCTGAGGGCTGTCTCCTACTGTAGGTGCACCGCCTCCACCCCCGCCACCGCCACCCCCACGCAGGGGAGCACAGGCCCCACCACCGCCACCACCCCCCGCTTCTTCAGCTGTCATCTCTGGTAAGCCAGCACAGCACTGATGTTCAGCACCCCTGTGGGGACAGGGCATCCTGAGCAGTAGCTGCCTGCCTGCTGCCTTTGATGAGCCGGTTGCTGCTGCTGGCAGTCTTGCACTGACAGCGGGCGGTTGTTGCGCATGGCTCATGTGCTCACTGAGACACATGCACTGCTGTGCAGCTGCAGGGAGGGCAGCGCCGCCCCCACCTCCCCCACTGCCAGGAAAGGGTGGTGCCCCACCTCCACCACCACCGCCACCCCCAGGTCAATCTCCTGCAGAACACTCTGTGCACTGACATACTGCATCTGTGCATTCCATACCTGACAGGCTTTTGCTCACTGCCAGGCAGGTGTACTCACACCTTCTGCCTCACTCTCACCTTCTACATGTGCCTTGCACTGCCAACTCAGCCTCTGACTGCTGCCCCAACCTTGCCTGGTTGCCCTGTGCAGGAGGGAGGCCTGCTAAGGCCCCGCCACCACCCCCGCCACCCCCAGGTCAGTACGCTGCAGATTGAACCGCGCGCTGCAATCATGACCCTTGCAGGCAATGCACAGACTGGTCTAGCAGGCCTACGCTGGGCCTGCGTGGCAGGCCCCAGCTGGCCCTGCCTCTGCTTCCATGCCATGTCCTTGCATGAAGGGGTTGCTCGTAAGTCAGAGCACAAGCCTTCTTCGAAATGGCTCTTCATTTGAGTTGCTTTGACAGAGCAATTTGAAAGGGAAGCCTCTGCTTTGCCTCCCCTACTGTAACGCTGCAGTCCTCAGCAGCGCAGGCAAATTCAGAATCCTGCATGTGTCTGCCTCACTTGTAGTGTTGCAGATGCCTCAGCTGCAAGTGTGTCCTCCTCTGCAGCCCCTCCAGGGTGTTCCGCTGCCTGCAGATTACCCGCTGCAGGGGCTTCCGTGGTCACTCAAGCAAGCCCACTCAGAACAATTTGGTGCATTTGCCTGGGCTTGCCACCTCTCAGGTCTAGGGTGGCGCTTTCATCTGTGCTGCTCACTGCAGGGGCCAGGAAAGCTGGAGCACCGCCACCGCCCCCTCCACCCCCAGGTCAGCTGCCTGCAGATAGAGTAGTTGCGTCCTGGGCTGCCAGTGGGTTGCCTCCTCGTGTGACTTTCAAGCTGAAGTCCTTGCCGTCCTGTGAACCACGTCTTGCTGGGGTGCCACCCTTAGCCGGGCCAAAGTAATCGGAGCATCTTCCTGCGTTGCACTAGTGCATCTGTCTTGGCTTGACGCATCTCCGCTGGGAAATTCTGATATCTTGCTCTGTGCTCCTTGCCGCAGGAGCAAGGAGAGCTGGAGCACCGCCGCCACCCCCTCCACCCCCAGGTGAGCACTGTTCACTTCCTTGAGTCCACATATCTGCTGTCCTGACTGCCAGCCAACTGAGCTGGCAAGGCCTGGCTCAGCCCACTGCTCAGGTCATTTCTGCTCCTCACACACGGCCGCTCCCTCCTCAGGATCTTGTATAGCTGGCACACTGTCACTTCAGCGTGCAGGCCAAGGGGTCTTGCTGACCATCCCCTTGAGCTGAGGCACTTCCTGCAACCCCAATCTGACAAGCAGGGGGTTTCTGACCGTACTCCCTGCTGCAGGCGGCTTGAGGGCAGGGCCACCACCACCTCCGCCGCCTCCAGGTGACTCACACACACAGCTTCTGCGGCTGCTGAGTCTGCCACTGCTTGGTGCTTCTTCGACAGCTGCCCATCTCACCTGTTCCAGCAGCACAGGCGCACTTGACTGCACCTTTGGTGGGGGCTGCCTCCTGCAAGAGGCACCCAGTTGCTGGTCAGCATCTCTGCACTGAATCTAGCCGCCACTCTCAGACTCGGAATATGTCGAAAGGCCTGGCAGCACCCACAGCTGGGGGCCGAGTCCCCAGTCCAGCTTGGTGGCCCTGTGACACACAAGGCAGGTGCCACCTGCAGGAGAAGTTGGCACTACCCGTGACCCAAACGGTGTCAGGAATGAGGTGTGCTGTCTGTAGGCGGCGCACGGCGGCCTGGCGCACCCCCACCGCCCCCACCCCCAGGGGCCGCCAAGGGGCCACGCCCTCCTCCCCCGCCCTCGCCCAGAGGTGCGCTTGTATTGCTTGCTCTGCACGTGTGTGGGCATTACCTGCCAGGCTGCAGCACAGCCCCCTCTCACAGGCGGACAAAGGTCAGCGTGTATTGCTGTGCACCTGTATAACGACTGTGAGAGGGGCTGTGCTGCAGCCCGACAGGTACTGCTCACGGGCCTGGCTTTCACAGGTCCTGCCTTCAGTTGGGCTAAAGCTGCAGGACAAGCCAGGAGGCACTGTGGCTGGGCTGGGGTGTCGCCTCTTAAGCTCTGCATTTCTTGCAGCACCCTGGGGTCCAGCCGTGGAATTATGGAGTTGGGGAAGCAGCAGTGTGGAGGCCCAACATTGGCAGCATGGCTCATGCAGGCTTTTGCAGGCACTCATGCCCGTTCACAGGGCTGTCAATCTCAGCCATTGCATGGATGTGTTACTGCCCTGTCATTCCGTTTCAAGATTGCATATTTGCCATATTTTCCATTGTTGGCTGCAGGTGGACGCTCTCCACCCGCGCCTCCCCCTTCAAAACCTCAGGTGCGTTGCCGAGCTTGGGAACCTGCTTGGCACTGCCTGCAAAGTGCACATCTCCTCCGCCCTGTGCGCATCACAGGGATCGGCACAGCACGTCTATTCTGCCCTAGAGGAAACAACCCATCAGACATTGGGGACTGGACTGATTTGCTGCAGAACCCCACAAATACCCTACAAACGGCACCTGCCTGTTGACTCCTCTCCTGATCACCCGTTGAGATGATGCTGTTTTTGCTATCTCCTCATGCAGCACACCGCACAGCCGGGGCCACCTCTCCGCAGATGACAGCATGTACTGTCTGCCCCTGGGTTGTTGACAAGCACTGCTGCTTCCCCAGGCACCTGCCTCATCGTCAGAGAGCCAGCCTTGCTGTGCGCCAGGTGGCATGCACCACTGCTGGTGCACCAAATGCCTGCTTTGTGGGTGTGCTGAGCAGAGAATACCCAGCCAGGAGAAAGCATGTCAACAGGTAGTCGGGCGGAGTGGTGGCTGCCCACCCTGCAGGTGCTGCAGCCCCGTGTGAAGTTGCGCCCCTTTTTCTGGAGCAAGCTGCCCCAGAAGCCGGACAACATCTGGAGCCGGGTGGCTTTGCCCCCGCCGGAGCTGCAGCCTCAGCACATGGCCGCCCTGGAGCACCTCTTTGTTCAGACAGCCTCCCCCGCAAAGAGCGCCAAGAAGTTGGCACCAGGTCAGCCTGGGTGGCGACCAGATGGCGGGAGTGCAGGTCTTTCCGTGTTAGGCACACATTGCTGCACTTTGCCAGGGGTTGTGCAGTGCTCAAGGCTGTCAGGCCCTGAATGGTTGCTCTGCTGAGAGGACGCTGTTGTGGTTGGCACATTCCCCTATGGAAGAAATGCGGGTACTTGTCTATCATATGGAGAAGCAGATATGCAGGGTGTCGAACAGGCATGCCATGCCTCCACTGGGGTCTTACTTCACCACCATGCTGCTCACAGGCATGAGCATGGTATGCGCCGCCTGTGGTAAAAGCAAGAGGGGGTAGGACAGCCATGATGCGTCAGGCCTGCATCCACAGCAGAATGCCTCTTGCCTGCAACAGTACAGCCATGATGCTTGGGGCCAGCATCTGCAGCATGTCCTCTTTCTCGCAGGGACACTTCATGGCTTCTGTCAGCAGCGCCAGGCGGCAATGCTTGCATGAGTGGCCAGCTATACAGCTGTTGCTGGGCAGATGAAAATGTCAATTCTCACAGCAGGGTTCCTTGCCTCAGCCTTTTTCTGCAGGTCACGATTTTTGTAGCGGGCCTCTCAGCATGTCACTGCAGGCAATGGTCTGTACTGGAGGCTTAGCTTGCCTGGTCGACCTGCAGGCAAGAGCACAGCCAAGCAGCAGCAGGTAGTGAAGGTCATCCCCCTCTCCCGTGCCAACAACGTCTCCATCATGCTCACCCAGTTTTCCAGCTTCAAGAGCGGCCCCGAGGGCATTCGCCGCGCCCTCGTCACGGGTCATGGACTCAGCCTGGAGCGCCTCAGTCTACTTCTGCAGGCAAGCGCTTGTTGCGACCTCACCCTGCTGTCAGTCTGGGCCCGCAATGGGTCACGAACACCATTTGTAAGATCCCTTGGCCCTGTTGGTAAGGGGCTCAGTGTCCATTGGCAGCTGCAGGGTCAGCCACCATTTCAGTAATGCTATGCTGCAGTGCTTTATGAACTGTGCAGCAGTACTGTGCAAACCTCTCTGCCTTGATGCATGTATCCTTTTTGTCTTGATGCTTACATCTGTTGCATTGCTGCATGGATGGTGTGGCGTGACGCAACCTGTGAGGTTCTCAAAAGCATCCTCCCTCAAACTTTCTGCAAGCAGTACCAGATTTCCTAGACTGAGACCCATATCATGCTGACCCTGCTTCACTTTCTCTCACGCCGCATGCATTAACAATCTCTGGCAATGCATGTGTCAGAGCTCGTAGAGGGTTGCAATGCCACATCTGGCCTTCAGCCGTATGCCTTAACACATAAGCATGCCTGCTTCTGCTGCAGATTGCTCCTAAAGAGGATGAGCTGAGAGCCTTCCAGGGCTACAGCGGGACCTTTGAGGAGCTGAGCCCCCCTGAGCAATTCCTGTACATTATGGCCTCTGTCCCCCGCCTCACCAACAAGATCAACATCCTCATTTTGATACACCAGTTCGAGGTGAGACGCACTCCAAAACCACATTCTGCATGCCGCAAGCGTTTTACACAAGAGTCCCTCCAACCCTAGGCCGGGCAGCGCATGCCTGGTGCAGTAAGATGTTGCCTTTGCCATGCAGGAAGTTTTCCCGGGCTGCCAGGATTTATAATTTGCGTGCGGCATGCCCAAATTACTCGAAGAGGAGTGCGTCCACCCCTTGGCTGGGCAGTGCATGCCCGGTGCAGCAACACCCTGTGCCTGCCCTGCAGGGGTTTGTGAAGTCTGCCAGGGCCTCAGTCGAGTGCGTGAACCAGGCCTGCCGCGAGGTCAGCGAGAGTCGGCGCCTGCAGGCAGTTCTGCGCGCCGTGCTGGCCACAGGCAATGCCCTCAACACCGGCACCCCGCGTGCCAATGCAGAGGGCATCAAGCTGGAGTCGCTCCTGAAGATCGCAGACGTCAAGGTCAGGCTCTGGGGTTCATTCCAGTAGGCAAAAGGCTGCTCCGCCCTCAAGAGTGCTTTCCTGGGCGTCTTTGCAGATGCACGCTGCGGTAGTGCATGCACTTGCAGCCTGCATGCGGGGGCAGATGTTGTTGCATTGCTTGCCATTTTTGTCCATGGTTGCAGGTTCATGCAATTTCTGATCATGGATGTACATACACACCCATATAGATACGTATCTATGTTGCTTGCAGGTCACCAAGCCTGCCTCCAACCAGGCAGACAAGGGGCCTGCAGACTCTGCAAAGCCACCAGCAGGGGCAGAGGCAGCTGTCAAGCCCCAGGCCAATGGGCCAGTGGCCCCAGTTGCAGCAAATGGCGTCAAACCTGGGAGCCGGGAGCATGCAGCGGTGGTGCCAGAGGTGGCCACCCTGCTGGAGTTTATTGCCTGGGTCGTGCTGTCAGGCGACAGCAGGTGAGAGCTTTGCCACTGCTGCGGTGACCCTGCCACAGTTGTTGCCTCATGTGGCGCTGGCAGCTGACAGCATGTGAGAGCAAGTGCTGCTTCTAGTGGTGGGCATGCAAAAAGGTTTGCTGGCATTGCTTGGGTCATGCTGTCGACCGACAGCATGTGGAACTGATGGATTGTGTGTCACAGGCTCGGCTCCTGGTGGTGTTGGCCACCTTCCTCAGGTTCGACCACTTGAGTTGTGCTGTCATGCGAGGGAATGTAAGCGTCTGTGCCGCAAGGCCATGAATCCCGCTTGGTGCTGCTCTTTCTATGCAGCCCCATGCAGAGTTGTCCATGCTGCTGGCTTGGCTTTGCTTGTGTGTGCGAGTGGTCTCATCAGACAAGCCGCGAGAAAGTGGCGGGCAGAGCTGCAAGACCACAGCGGCGGCCCCGGTTGCTGCTGAGGCGCTGAGTTGTTGGTTCCTGCCGGGCTGCAGCTGCACGGAGCGGCAGCGCCAGGCGTGGGCGAAGCACCACGGGGGCTACCTGGCGGACCAGCTGGGATCTGTGCGGGAGGCTTCTGGTCGTGTCCAGGTGTGCTGGTGCCTGCATGCAGGTTGGATGTATGTATAGTTGGCGCTCACAGCCCATCCAGTAGCAGCGGCCATGGCACAGCCTCCAAACCGATTGCATTGTGTTGGAGGCTTTGTGGCAGGCTGTGCCATGTGGCAGCGCCATCATGACAGTTGTGCATGACATTGCTTGCTGCATATACATCAGGGGCTGCAAAGAAGCTGCTGGCGCTCTCCTGCATGCACGATGTTGCAGCCTGCTGACGCTCTGAAGATGGTGCCTTGCTCAAGGGGCACTAGGGGTGGTTGCTGCCACAGCATAGCATACCTCTGCCTGGCTTGCCCTGCCAGCGTCCTGCCTCCCCTGGGGGCTATCCCCCTGCTCGCCGGCCGCCTGTTCCTTATCCAGCCGACATCTGTTGCTCTGCGGTTGATCTGCTGTCACCTCATCCCCTGTCCCCCTGATGCAGGGGGAGATGCAGGAGGCCCTCAAAGCAGTGGACCTGGGCGTGGCAGCTGCCAAGCAGGAGCACGAGCAGGCCCTCAAGGCCGGCAGCGGGGCGGCCGCCCTCAGAGCCTCAGCCGAGGGTGCAGCAGACCACCAGGGCGCGACGAGCCCTGGTGGTGGCCCTGCCAATGGTGTGGAGCCGGCGGCTGCTGTCGGGGTTAGTGCTGGGGGCGCACAGGGCAGCCCCCTGCTGAAGGGCAGGCTGCGGCAGAGCCCACGATCACCGCAGCAGACCAATGGCCTGGGGTCAGGCAACAGCGACGCGGGGGCTGGCAGTGTGGGCCAATCTCTCAGAGAGGCAGAGGAGGAGTCCTGCTTTGCAGGCGTGGTCGGGGAGTTCCTCGAGAATGCCCAGAACCACAAGGCTGCCTTGGGGGAGTTGGCTGAGCAGACCTATCAGAACATCAGCAAGTTGGCTGTGCTGCTTGGCGAACCACCGGCGTTAGAGGCAGCGCAGCTGTTTGCCCACACATTGTCATTTGCAGACGCGTTTGATAGAGCGGCTGCGGCCCTGTGCAGGACGCTTGAGAAACATTTGAAGAATTGAGACCTGTATGCAGGGCCCATACGCTAGATGCATAACTTATATGGTTGCACCATGGTGTTGCCAGAACCCCCTCCCTCCTCTGTGTTTAGCTGGCCTGCTGGCCCCCGTTTTCATCATGAACTTGAACATGACAGTGTTCTATGCAATCCAATCTGATGGTTTGAACGATCTGTCTCTTTGACCAAACGCCATGGAGCTCAATCAGCAGCAAAGGCATGCTGCTCTGTCTGACCTTGCCACGACTCCAACCAAGTATTGGCTGCGCAAGCAATCTGGGGGAAATCGCAGGCTTCATGATCTCCACACGAAATGCTGCAGCGTCAATCTGGTGCAGCCTTCATGTGGCCCTGTCAGAAATGATGGAGACCGACTGCTGCAGCTTTTCCAAGTGGCTCTGCAACATGGCCTGGCCTGCATCATTGCCAGCTTTGTGCAGGATGTCTGCCTTGCCCAGCAGGTATGCCCCCGATGCTTCAGCAAGTTGCTCAATCAGTCTGCTGCCAATGTACCAAGCACACTGCCTGTGCAGGATTGCTGCATGCACAGCATTGCTGTCTGGCTGACATGCAGGGCAGCAGCGACGCCGTGGAGACTCAGATGCGCGATGGCAAATTTGTAAATGACTGGGCGACCATGAAACTTCACCACTACAAAAGTTTGATCAAGGAGTGCATCAGGGAGCTGCCTGCCAGCCAGGCACGCCTGAGGGGCGGGCCAGCCTCGGGATCCGATAGCCAGCAGGCTGCAGGGGGCAAACTTCTGTCAGCATCTGCGCAACTGAGGGGTCTGGCGGCGGTCTTCCAGGCAGGCACCTTCTGTTGTTCACACAGCATATCATCCCTGATGCTGGCCAGGGCAGAGTATAGGCACATGCAGCCAGAGCTGAATTTGGAGGTGCCATCTGCCATTGGCATGGTGATGGCATGCCAACATTAATGATGCCTGCAGTGCACAGCCATGCGCATGAAAAAAGATATGGAGTGACCACAGTGCAGCCAACCCATGTTGCCGCCTCAGCTGGCCCACCTTGGTGTCCTGTCTGCATGCTACTATCATTGCCATGCACACAGACGCGCTTGGTGGATGGGGAGGGGCTGACAAAAGGGAAACTGCTGGGCAATCGCGGCCACGCTACGCACCCACTGTGGTCCCTCAGCTGGCCTGACTACTGGCCTCTCAGCATGCCAGCAGCATTGCCATGCACACAGCCGGTGCTGGGCAGTGCAGCGAGGGCCTGGCATGGGACAGCCAGGTGCATGCAGAAATAGTACTGGGCGACCGCGGCCATGCTCTGCATGCATCTGTTGTCTTAGCCATGCCACTGGGTTCTGACTTGCAGCTCTGCTGTTGTGGCTGCAGGTGCTTGGCAGCGCCGGGAAGGATCAAGCAGGGGCCAGAGCTGAGGGTGCGCAAAGAGCAGCTCAGGAGGCTGCCAGGTGAGGCATCCCTATGCAGCATGCATCATTGGGCGGTAGACAGAGCTGATGTTGCACAGAACACAGCTCAGGAGGCGGCCAGGTGCTGGCGCAAGAGGGAAAGAGAAAGGAGAGTGAGAAGGGAGAAGGCTCTGGAACAGGCAGCCTCAGCCCATTCACCGTGAGGCAGTGCCAGGCCCCATGCCATCACAGAGCCATGTTGCGGAGCCCGGTCTTTCTGCCGGCGCACCGTGACGCACACTGGACGTCGGTGAACCTGCTGGCAGCATTGCAGTGCAGGGTCTCAGCCATAGCCGTGGTGTTTGTTGTGATACTCCGTTGTCCTGCCTGCTGTGAATGCATGACAGACCTGCCATGCATAACTGCTTATGTGGCATGCAAGACTGATGTCCATGCCTCCGTGGCTGCAGGCAGGTGGAGGGTCTGCTGCAGGCTGCACAGGTGGGCTGCCTGACTTTCAATCACTGGCTTTGCCTCCTTGCCTGCCGAGCCTTCCTGTTTAGCTCTGGCACCCTACTGTTATCATGTCTGCTCAGCCAGCGCCCCTTGGGAAGGGCATTGAATGCCTGAGTCTGGAAGTTATTGTAGGGGTCTGGCCAGGACCTATGCCCTACATGCTATGCCTGGCAGTCTGCAAATAGAGAGTGTGATCTTCCCCTCACAGCACACTGTGCAGCTGCCTGCGCACACTAGGCAGCCCTTTGGTCATTCAGGTGACAGCCACCTGCTTATGTTTCTGCAGATGTCTCTAGGCAGCGCAACCCTCAGAGAGTGGCCAACAAGAAAGTGCCGTAGGGGTGCTGCGACTGATGCAGCATGTGTTTAGCAGATTTTGAGCATGTCTGCATTGGCTCCGCCTGCAGGTGCTCTCGTTTCTGGGCAGCGTTTCCCTGAGCGAGCCCATGCATGCTAGTCAAGCAGACTGGCAGAGGAAGCTGAACCAGGCCCGCTCCCGCGCGTGCGGGTCCCTGTTTGTGGACGACCTCCTGGCAGAGGTCAAGGCACAGGTGGGCTTCCCCTGCGTGTTCACAGGATGGGGACGTGCACCAGAGCCTGGGTATCAGCCTTCTGGCAAACTGCACATGGCCCAGGTCATCATTGCTCCCTGCATGCTGACCCCACCAGCAGGCACCCATGGCAGCATGTCTCTCACAGATGGCCAGGTCACTGTGGCGTGGTGGGTGCGTGCTGTAAACAGCACCAGGTGGGCTGGCGCACCTGTATGCGTGCACCTGCAGAGCGTAGGGGTAGCCAGATGCTCTGCAGAAGCGTTGCAGCACCTGTCCAGCGTGTATGGCGCAGCTGTCCATCTCGTTGGCCGCCATCTGTAGCATGCGAAGGACCCAAGACCCAGCAGTCGATCTGGGCACCAGGGTGTACCTGCAGGTCCCTCAAGACACTGCCTCCTCCTGTTACATGGACTCCCATGGGCCTCACCACAGTGTCGTCTGTGCAGCTGTCCATCCTCCTGGCTTTACCAAGTGGCCCAGAGCTGATAAGGGAATCAGCTGGTCAAGCAGAGGGCTGCATGTCAGGCTCTGCTGCCTCATGTCAGCTGACCATTGCCACTCTCAGCACCCCGACAGCGAAGTTGGCCATGCAGCTACCCTCTCAGCTGACAGCTTACCCCTTAAAGCCTCATTGCTACCTTTCCCAGCCGCATTTAGCAATAGCCAAAGCAACATTTTGATCTGTAGGTGCCGACACTTACTCATCCAATGGCCTAATCGTTTGAGCCTCTTCATTACCTCTGCCAGCTGCATTTACCAGCAGCCAAAGTGAATGTCATGTTTGCAGGTGCCCAATCAGCCAATGGCCTACCCTTTTCAGAGCCTGGAGGCCCTCGTCCAAGCTGTGTTCCTGGAGCCTGCTGCTGGTCTGGCAGGCTGGCGCAGCAAGCTGGGGCTGCTGCTGTACCACCTGCTGGACTCGGGTACTGCAGGGCCTGACCAGGTGGAGCACTTCGTGTGAGTCAAACTGACAGACACTGCTGTTAGCTTCTAGTTCAAGTTTTGAGGTCGAAGTAGGCAAGCTTGCTGTGCATATATACAGCTGAGCAGCAGGGGCCTGACTCTCTGTGCTCTGCAAATTATGAAAACAAATCTATCAGTGTGTGGGAGCTTCTGAAAAACACTGGTCTGTGCCACACCATGTGGGGTGTGACTCAGGCCCAGGCAGGGCTTCTTGCCCTGACAGTGCTGAAACGCATGCCACTCACAACCCCTTTCCAACCAGGGTCAGCGCCCATCCTGCAGGCACTGCTGCTGCCTGCTCAGGCTCAACTCTCAGCAACCAGCTGCACACTGTGCCCCTGTGATGTCTGCTTGCAGGCGATACTTTGCTTTGAGCAGGGGTCAAGTCACAGAGTGGCGCTGCCTGTGGAAGCTGGATCAGGCTGCGGTTGGGGACCAGGCTGCCGCAGCAGCATTGGAGCAGGCTGCGCAGGTGCTGCCAGGTCAGGCACTGGACAGCTGTTCGTGCGGCCTGTTGCTGGGCATGCATCATGCAAGCCACACAGGTGATGGGCATCTTGTGAGGATGCATGCGCTGATGCAGCAAGCTTAGCCTGATGGAGCTGCGAGGTGCATCTCACCTGGGGTGCTGCGCATGGTTTGCTGAGCACTGCTTATGGTGGTTTGTGAAAGAGCCGTCATTACTGCGCAGCATAACCAGGTCTGCAGGGAATTAAAGAAAACCTCCCGAGGCTGCATTGTCTCAGGGTCGGCTTGCTTTGCGCCCTTGCCTGAATGTCCTCGGCGCGGCTGTGCTCTGGTTGGCAGGGAGTTGCAGAGCCTTGCACGCCCTACAGGACTGTCAAGTATCAGGAGCTCCAACGCTGAGTTTCAGACTCTTGACTTAAGAGGACAGCCGGGGTCTCCACCCCTGACAAGCTCTTCATGGCCTCACTGACAAGGAGAGACACAGACGTCTATTGACAGACCCCCAGTGACTGACAGGCAGTGTGCAGTGCTGCAGGGGTGGCCAGCCCTGGGACGCCCTTCAAAGCTGTCGAGCGCCTGGAGGACTTGGCCCGACCCCAGGCTGCCCTGGCAGTGCTGCAGGCCCGGCAGGGCAGCAGCAGCGGGGCTCTGCCTGCCTCTCACGGGCTGGAGGCAGTGCGGATTGGGATGCGTCTCCTGCTGCAGTGCGGCCTGCTGCCAGAGGCATACGCAGAGGTGAGTTGCGACAGCTTGCCGGCAGCTGCATTCGTACGTAGTGGGACTCTAGAAACTCTCCTTGAGCGAGGGACTTTCAGAATGCAAGTGTCTGGTTGCTCCAGCTCACTTGTTGCCAGGTTGACTAGTCAACAAATAGAAACATCTGGTGAGGCTTTGCCCGGGAATTTTCAGGAGCTGCAGATAGATAGGCATGCAGCATGCCTTGCTGGGTGGCTGCTGTTGCAGGGTAAGCTGCCTGGTTTCCGCATTGGCTGTTGACGGCCGCTTGTGGCGCTACTGAGTGTGAATGAAGTACAACCTGGAGTTGTAGTTGGCTGCGCTTCTGCATCTGCAATAATGGGGCAAGCACTGCAACCAGAGTCACCCCCGTTGAGGACCCATTTAGATTCCTGGCACCTCAAGCTGCTCATGTGCGCCTGCAGGCACCCCAGCAGCGCAGCCAGCTGCCTCTGTTAAAGCTCGCCCTAGCTACCATCGAGCTGACATTATCACTTTTCCAGGCTCATCTCAGCTGCACCTCTGCACCTGTAGGTGCGCCAGCGCTGCAGCCCGCTGCCGCCCGCTAAGTGCTGCTCCCATCATCAGTTCTCCAAGCTCAATACACCTGCACCTCTGCACCTGCAGGTGTGCCAGCGCTGCAGCCCGCTGCCGTCTGCTCAATGCAGCTCACATTATCAGTTCTCCAGGCTCATCTCAGCTGCACCTCTGCACCTGCAGGTGCGCCAGCGCTGCAGCCGGTTGCCGCCTGCTGAGCGCAGGCAGCAGGTGGAGGACCTGCTGGTGGCGATGCTGGAGTGGGCGGCTGCCAGAGATAAGGAGCGTACAGGCGGCGAGCCCAGCCTGGTGGCAGCAGCTCTGACGTTCCCATTTGATGGCCTGGAGGAGCAGGTAGCTCCCTGCATGTGCAGCTGATCTGCCCTTGGGTGTTGTGCACTGCAGCCACTTGGCTGGCTGCTGAGTGAGTCTCCCTTGAGAGCACTGCGGGGCCTCAAAGATGGGTGGGTGACAGCAGCTCTGACCTTCCCCTTCAATGGCCTGGAGGAGCAGATGGGTTGTTGCATGTGCAGCCAGTCTGCAGCCAGGTGTTGTGGTCAAATGACGCCCCTGTGCAGCCACTCGGCTGGCTGATGAATGAGTTTCCCCGTGACGGCACAGTGGGGGGTGCCAAACTTGCATGCATCCTCGGTGACCAGAAGCAGCATGCGCTGCACAAGTGCTCTGCAGCACGCTGCAGAGCTGTCCAGAGAGGCGCAGGGTCCGGCAGCCTATGCTGCAGGGTCACCTGCAGCATAGGCTGCCGGACCCTGCCCCTGCAGGCCTTTGTGTCATTCCTCTTGCAGGCAGGCAGTGGGCACCCCTTGCCGCTACTCACTCATGCCGTGCTGCATGACTCATTCCCAGGTCATGCCTGCAGGGGCCATTCCTCTCGCAGCAGGCATGATTGGGTAGCGGCAGGTCTGCAGCTGAGCTCTGAGACAAGTTCAAGCCACCTGGCATGCACACGCTCCCTCACAACAGCGCTGGCTGCAGGTGGTGCACGGCTGGCTGCGCAGAAAGGCGGCGCAAGGCAGTGGAGTGGCTCTGCTGCTGCCCCTCTACTTCTTGCAGCGCAGCCGCCTGGTCGAGGCTCTGCACGCCTACCAGGAGCTTCAGCAGAGCGGCGCTGCTCAGGGTGGGCAGTGCCAGTTGCGAGTGTTTGCCACAGCTTGTCTTAACATGTTGAGCCCCTCTCTCCCTGCAGGCCACAGCAACGTGCCCCAGCACCTGTTCACTGCTGCTGCTGCCCGTCTGTTTGGAGCCAACTTCCTATAGGGGCCTGCACAGAGAATGGACCACGCCGTTGAACCCCCACGCCCATCCCCTTTCTGCAGGCCACAGTGGGGCGCTTAGCAGTTGCACCTGCTGCAGCCCATGCTGTGACAGATTCCTTACTTCACGCGGCCCTGCACACACCAATCACCTCATGCTGCTTCATCGCACCCTCCCCTCCCCTGTAGGCCATAGTGAGGCGCTGCAGGGGCTGCAGAACCTCATGGTAGCTGCTGACCCTCTTGTGCCCAGCGGCCAGCAGACCATTAATTTTTACATGCCCGTTTGCACAGCTGAGACAATATGAGCCTTTAATCTCTTGCCTCAGCCCAGCTTGGAGGTCCCAGCCTCTCCCGCTTCCTGCAGGCCACAGTGAGGCGCTCCAGCAGCTGCAACAGCTGATGGGGGCGGCTGCCGCCCTCGTCCCCAGCGTCCAGCGCAACCTGCAAGTGCTGCCAGAGGATGGGAGCAGGCCAGCCATCAGCACTGGCACGCATTCAACGGTAAGGAACAGGTGGCTGTGTCAGGGGTACAGGCATCACACAGAATGACCTGCATGTGCTGCTGGAGGGAGGGAGCAGGCCAGCCATCAGCACGAGCACACATGTTGAAGCGAGGGACAGGCGCTGCACTCAGGGTGTACAGGCAGCACAGCTTACACCGATTCAGGCAATTACATGTCAGTGCTTGCTGCCTAGCAGCCTGTGGCAGCAGGTCCACAGCATGGTTTAAAGCCCAGCCATACATGCTGCTCTCGGCCAGTCTGGGCCCATCAGTGGATTGGGCACTCTGTCATTGCTCAAAAGGCAGTGTGGGTCACTTACCATGCTGGCTGATGCGCTCTTACACTTGACTCAGTAGCCTCAATGGTGCCCTGCCGGGCCAGCCTGTCGCACATTCATCAGGGCAGACTGTTTGATAGCTGCCCCCACAGCTGGTCAAATCACTCACCCACTACACCCAGTAGACGCCATCGTGCCCTGCAGGAGGCAGCCCATGGCCTTACCACGTCGGTGGCACCTGCCATTGCTGTCCGCCCCACCAGCCAGAGCGCTGCTCCCCTCGTGCAGCCTCCCTGGAGCAGTCCATCTGAGGACACCTACCAGCAGCCGCCTGAAGTCGACATGGATGCCCAGCCTGCCAGTGAGCAGCAGCCCCGCTTCACGTTTGGGTCTAGCGATCAGCTGCAGGCGCCAGATGCTGGGGCCGCCAGCTTCAATACACTGGTGCAGTCGGCGCAGCGTGAGCAGCAGGCAATTACAGGTGAGCTCAAAGTGGCACTTGCTGGCCGCTGGTGGCTTGAGTTTGCGGTACTCTGGGACATGCTGAGCCCCGTCATGCTTTACTCATGACTGCTGGAGAGCAGGTCTAGTGCAAGGCACATGTGCCTGTCAACCCTTGAAGTTAAAGTTGACATCGCTGGGCTGCAGGACTCTTTCTACCAGCAGCTACTGGCATCAGGAGGGGAGGCGGGCCCCGGCGAGACTCCAAGAAGCTCAAAGGATGACAAACGGAATTTAAGTGGCTGCCATCCTCACCTTTGAGTATGTGTAGATGGACTCTGTAGAACGGCTGAACTTATGTTACATGCCATCCTCAGTAAATAACTGCCAGTACATCTTCTGGTCAACTTGAAACTTGAAAGAGAGTGGGAGTCCTGGGTTGCACATCTTGCCACCAGGCAGAAGTCAGCAAAGGCCACAAAGCTCATTGCGCCATTGCTGCTGTATCATGGTTGTATGGACATTTTATGTCTGGGTGCTCACTGCTTGACGAACTCCTCAACTGCATCGGTCAGGGGCTTCTTTTTGTAGCCAACAATCTCCTTGATGCCAGCATCCTTGCCATCCTTGTAGAAACGGAAGGCAGGCAGCGTTTTGATGCCCAGGTCTGCTGCCAGGCCCTCCAACTTTTCCTCGTCAGTGCCAAACCTGCAAACAGTAGCTGGAGTCAGGCAAGGGCCACAGCCAATGATGGGGAGCCAATTGGGAGGCTGCCAAGACCAAAATGAGGCAGGACACAACACCTCCTGCAGCCAACCTCATTTTGCAGGACAGCTACACAGCAGCAGCTCACAGGAGCCAATATGTGGCAGCAGGGCGCCCTATATCCAGGATGGGCCAGAGCTTGCCACAGCTGCGGCCATATGGTCGCAGCAGCCATGCATGCAGCCATGCATGGCAATGCCAAGCAGAGCTGTGCAGTGTGCAGCAGAGTCTCATGTGATGCACCAGTACAGGTTCTGCAAATGCAATAATGGGGACGAGGCGCTGAAGTGGCGCTTTTCTAGCGGGGCCTGTTGTGTTGTAAGGCTGACCGGGGGGGGCAAAGGATTAGTTCTGGAGGTGGCTGAAGGCTCACTGTGCAAAAGTGATGTCAGGGTACTTGTCCTGAAGCTTCTCCACGGTGGGCTTGATCATCTTGCACTTGCCGCACCTGCAATTAAGGATGAACACTGCTCAGAAGGGACAAAGGTGCGTGATGTTGGCTGGGTGTCTGAGCAGCTTGAGCACAACAATAACAACCAGAGCAGCTGGAGCAGGACAACAAATGGAGCAGCTGAAGCTGAAGAGCATTGATGGGTCAGTGAAGGCAACAGGCGTGGCTGTCACGAGGTCAGCTGTCAGAAAGCGGGGCTTGAGTCTGGGGTAGCCGAGGCAAGCCCCATGACACTAGGCGTCAGAGCAGCAGCATGATCGTGCAGAGCAGACGGGAGCAAAGAGACAAGGGTGACTCACCAGCTGGCCATGTAGTCGACCACCACCTTGCCGGGCTTCTGCATCAGCGCCTCAAAGTCCTTCTTGTCGGTCAGCACCTGCAGTGGGTGTGAGGCAGTCTGGCGCATACGGAGCGCGCCATGTGATGCCTTTGGCATCACCAATGGCAGGCTTGCCCAAAGCCTGTGTGGAGCAGGCACTACAGATCCACAAGTAGTTGAGAGCCTCCTGTGCAAGCAAGACTCCATGCGTACTGTCCGGCTGTACCTTGGACAGCGCTGCTTTCAGTGGCTGCTTGGGCGCTGGATGTCCCGACGCATCGCATTATGGTTGAAGTGAAGGCTGCATGAGTCAGAACACAAGCAACTCACCCGCCTCACGCAACACAAGTGCGTGCCCGACGATTGCACGACCCAAGTTGTTGCTCATGCCCTAGCACTGCATCAGAAAGCTGTTACTGCAGAGCTGAAAGTTGTGTTGTCTCCTCCACATGCTATGATGGCCAGCTTGCCTACTTTGCAGCCAGATCGCTTCAGAGCTGCCCTGTCTAGAGTTTGTAACGCTGTGATGCTACCAAGCACAGGTGGCTGCCTCCTCTATAACCTGTAAGGCCGTGTCACTTTCAAGCATCGTGGCTGCCTCCTCGAGAGATTGTAAGGCTGTGACAGTTTCTAGCCTTTGTGATGCTGGACAGTGTAGCCGCTTCAGTCCAGGCGTGAACCATCTGCCCTAGCAAAGGCCCAGCTGCTTGACTGCAGGTGTGACACCACTTGCCATAGCAAGAGGCCCAGCTGCCCAAAAACATATGTGAGACCTGTGCCCCAACAGTGCCCACCTTGAGGTTTGTCTCCTCCACGTCCTGCGACGCCTTTGCGCTCTCAAAGTACTTGTCGGACTCTGCTGGGTTCAGGGACTGCTCTCCAGGCTTCCAGTCAGCAGGGCACACCTGCGAGCAGCATGCTGCACAGGTCAGCTTTGTACCCATCAGCAAAGCCTGTGTGCTGTGCAGCAGTGCAGGGAGCTCCCGTGAGGCTGCTAGTCAGAAGGGCACATACAGCTGACAGCGTGCTGTGCAGGTCAGGGTGCATGATCAGCAAGGCCCATGTCCTTTTGACCGCAGCTGTGCTGTTGGGCTGTAGAGGCTGGCGCGGCAGCACCTGGCCAGCAAAGACACGCAGCACATGCTGCCCCCCAAGGCTGCTGTCACTGCGACAGGACAGAGGCACCCGTGCCGCAACCGACCCGAATGCAGCCAAGGCTGCAACACACCTCTCCATGCTCCCGCACAAACTGCGCGGCCTGCAGGAGCCGCAGAGCCTCGTCCACGTTCCTGCAGAGAGGGGAAGGCTACGTTGCAGACCACACAGGATTAGGGGTTTGTGAGTTTCTTGGTGAAGATGCACAGCTGGCAGGCCCATCTGGTCATGAAGCAGGCTGCAGAGAGGGGGAAAGAAGGTGCACTGCGACACAGACAGTCGCGCGACATGTCTGGCAGGCTTATCTGGTCGGGCAGCCTCTTATGCCGACCAGGCAGGTAGAGCACAGGAACCTCAAGCACCGCCGACTGCACAGCTCAGAGGGAGGCTCTGTTCAGCTTCCTAGAGCTGAAGCTGCTGGGGTGAAGGCTGCGGCCTTATCGTGTCATGCAGCATCTCAGGTTGTGCGTCTGAGACCTGCACCATAGCAGGATAGGAGCAGGGACACGAAATTCTAACCCTTGACCCAGTGCAGAGCAGGGCTCACCTGCCAATGCCCAAATTGTTGATGGTGATGTGCTCAATGTCGCCGTCTGCAGGCAAGGGCCACTGGTCACGCAGAGCGCCTTTCACAGGGCTGTGGGGCAGAGCTCAAGACCCTTGTCTGCTAGGTCGACAGCAGCGCCTGGGAGGCATCTCGCTGTAACAGAGACCATCTGGACTCGTGTACAGCAGCTCTGTGCACATCAGACATCGATTGCTCTGAATCCCTGCTGGGCTGATGCCCGGCCCAGGGGAAAGCGGGGGAGGATGGTCGGCATAAGGAGTGACAGGTTACATGCAAAGGACAGGTAAGCACGGAGCCGAGCTCAACGCAGTCGCCGCTGCAGACTAAACGGCTGTGAAGTCGCTGGCAGGGGCATCTGCGGTGTGCAAGCTGCACATTTGGGGCTATACCTGGGTTGATCACAAACAGGCCACGTAGCGCCACGCCCAAGTCTTTCTTGAGCACACCATACTTTGCCGCAATCACCTGCAGGGTACCAACACATCATACCATGTCAAACTGGTTCGTTTGCCACAGAAAGGATTTGTGAATTGGTGCGCAGCCCTTCAGTCGCCCTATCGCAGCTCTGTCACTGATGAGACATCTGCCCACCCTAAACCCTAAACCCTAAACCTCAGCTACAGGCACATGCAACAGCTTGGACCCTTGTTGTCTCAATGCCACACTCAGAGATCAAGGTCATTCAGCACAGCATGCCAGAGTGCCTGGCACATGCGCAGCCTGCACACCTCTGCGCTGCCGACATTGACCTGCATTGGGACCACAGTGGCAGCCTGCACCCTGCTAACCAGGCACCTTCTGGTGTTGGCATGATCCTATGTAGGGTTCTGTCAACAATGACGCATGGACTGCAAAGGCAGCCAGCACCCCGCTGGCCAGGCACCTTTTGGTGTTGGCAGAGTCCTATGTAGATTTCAACACCTAGCAGGGATTGCATCGGCCGCTGTGTCTGGCCAGCCTGCGCGCCTACCTGCTGTCAGTACTGACCTGTACAGGGACCTCAAAGGCAGCCTATGCCAGGCCAGGCCTGCATACCTTTGTGGTATCAGCAATCAGGGGAATCTTAATGTTGCCCAGTCCACCCTTTTTGCGGGGCGTCTTGATCCAGGCCAGGTGGGTCTCCTCAGTGTCGGTGCTCCCACCTGCAGCAGAAACAGGCACAACTGAGCAATGCAGTAGGATTAGACTCAGCCCAGCTTGAGCTGCAAAACTCTGGGACCGGGGCATTCGCTTTGGCTGGAAACTGCTGGCCCAGCACAGTCAGTGCCACATGGTCACATGTCAGGAACTACAGGAGGACAACTTCGCTTAGCTGGAGCATGAAGTTTGGACTGGGACCTTTGCGTGTGGCTACATCTGCTGGCCCATCAGAGTCAACCGCATGACCATAAGTCGAAGACTTCAGAGAGACAGGGCGTCTGGGCATTACAGACAAAGCCTGTGGTGCTGCAGGGCCTGGGGCAGGAGGTGAGCGACCAGCTGCCCTTTCCCTCTCCTGGACAGTTGAGGCTTCAGCTGAAGAAGCCAGGTGTGCCTCTAGCCAGCGGCAGGCAATCAATGCATCATGCTGTCACTCATCATTTGAACCATCACCATAGGGTAACTTTTACTGATTTTGCTGAACAGCTGCTTGCTGTGAGGTCATGCTATCCCACACCAGCATGTGCGCCACAGGGGCCTCTGCTGCTGGGCCGCTTGCTGTGTGCGGCATGGCAGGCAGCAGCAGGGCAGGTGCATTGTCTCTGCAGGTCCGCCCTCAGCGCTCATCAGGCACTGGGACCCCTGCCTTGCTTGAGCAGGGGTGCGTGTTGCACTGGAGCTTCAGCTGCCCCAGGCATGGCACTGAGCCACCACCAGTGCTCCCAGACAGCGAGCAGCTCACCAAGCAGCTGGCACCCCAGCTTTTCAAACTCCTTGGCTCTGTCTGAGAAGGCGATGATCTCAGTTGGGCTGCAGGCAGTAGAACAAAGTTCTGTCATTGTTTGGCAAGCCACGCCTCAGACAGCTGCCGACCAACAGCTTGAAGCGTAACAGCACTTAGATCTCCAATGCAGGCAGCCAGGCGTGCATCACTCCCACAAATGTAGCTGTCAAAGGGGTTTCTTCAGGGCCTTTCTGATACACGCAATCTTCTGACAATCCAGACGACTATCAGTCCCGGTTGACGATATGTCGCTGAGCTGGTTATCTGTGTTGGCTCTGAGCTGTGTCCGGCAGGCTTGACGCTGCGAGCCACAAGCAGCCCACAAGTGTCAGAAATGCACATCACAAAAGCCTATGGGGCTCACCAAACAAAGGTGAAGTCCTTCGGCCAGAAGAAAAGTATCACCCACCTGCAGCAATCAGTGACACTCTGGATGACATCCATAGCAGCCAGGGACCTGCGGCATGCAAGTAATTGCCAGCAAGACTGCAGGGCCCATCCAAGGCGTGCCATCAGCACAGCCATGCTTCTAAGAAGAAGCTCTCGGTCATGTAGAAGCCTGCCCTGGCACCTTCTCTATGTTGGCAGTTGCAGTCAAGCAGCCCTGAGCTTGCCAGGCAGGGGCAGAGTCATGCAGGAGCCACATGCCCCCATTCGCGCTGAGCCAAGCCACTCACTTCCCCTTGTAGTCGGACAACTTGACTGTGTCGATCTCATTGTCCACAATGGCTGAAGCTGCAAAGTCTGGCGCCTGCAGGGGCAAGAGGGCTATCAGCTTGCTGCAAATTCTGGGCCAGTGTTGAGGCAGTACGGTGGAGCACTGAATGGGGTTGCAGGCTGTTTCATGTCACTGATACATGCGGACAAGTGCTGATGTTGCGGGCAGCAGAGATGCAGCAGCTCTGCCATGACAGGCCCAAGGTGTACACCTTGGCGATGGTTGACTGCTGCTGACCTGTGCTCCAACCACAGCCTCTGGGGATGGGTAGATGATCCCAGCTGAAAATGGGCGGCTCCCCAGTGGCACTTCAGGCGCTGCTACAGCCTGGACAGCAGCCGCTGAGCACACAGCTGATGCCGCCAGCAGTGGACCTGCCACTCCAGTGAGGCGCCCTACATGTGACATCACCCAGTGGCTCATGTCAGGCTGATGAGAGCAGATTGTTAATCCTGAGGCAGCTCAGATGACATGGGACTCGTACATGCATGCTCTGAACCTCTCATCATCAGATCACCACTAAACCTCTCATCGTCAGATCACATATTTGAGAGCAGTGTCTCACCTGCTCCTGCCGAAGCAGCTAGGGCCCGGGGAATGGCATGCAGCAATCGCCTGCCTGCCATGATGGGTGAGCGTGCTGTCAGATAGGAGAGGCTGTGTGCAACCCTAGATCACTTCCAAGCCTCTCCTCCTCCTGTATTGATTATAGCTGTCATGGACAGACCCATAAGCCGGGCATTCAACCAGCCTCCTGTGGCCTAGCCCCAGGCTTTGGTACAGAGAGAGGCAAAAAGGATGCCCAATGGCTGGGCAGCATGGAGCTGTACTTCGCTACTATGCCAGACACCTTGTCAATGTCCCCATTGCCTAGACCTGCCAACAGGGACCTGCTTCATGAGGATCAACTCACCATAAAGGCACCAGGGATGGTGGCAATGCACCTGCAAGCAGGCAGTCTGCAGGCGTTTTATTGGTCCCACTGACGGGAAAGCAGTCAGGCGTCAGCTGTTGCAGGCATGGCAGGGGCACTCATCAATGGTCTAATGTGCAGCCTGATTCAGGAAGACAGCTGCCAGGACAGCCCTGTACAACCTCTCAGGCAGCAAGATGAACCCCAGCAGACAGGCCTACCTCAAACAGCGGAGGCTGGAGCTGACAGTGCAGCCCTTGCTGCTCTCTGTCTCTACTATCTTGGCTGGAGTCTAAGCAAATTAGATATGGGTATCAAGGCAGCCATTTCTCTGTTCTGTCAACCCAGACACTGGTGCTATGTCTGTCTAACCTGCTGTGTGCTCGCATCTGGGCAGAGGACCCAGCAGGCCCACCAGGGAGCTGCGCAGTGCCATGTCGACAGGATGCTGGGCTACTGGTGCCTGGAATTGCTGGACAACTGGTGCCGAAGCACCAGCTGGACGTTTAGTGCATACACGGCGCCACACTGCAGCTGGCAGCAAAGATGGGTGTGCAGTGCCCCAGCCACACAGCCTCCATGGCAGAATGGGAGCCCCGTCCACATCTTGCACACGCCTTGCCCCTTTGCCAACTTGACATGGTACATTGAGTGTGGTACATTGCTGGGGGCTGTCCTGTGTGCTGAGGCACTCAGCTCTCACAGCCAGCTGCTACCCTGAGCCTTATGTACCACATTTACTGCCACACCCTCACTGCTGCGCCAAGCTGTGTTGCAGGCAGGTAAGCTCAGAGCGTTCCTCCGGTGCGTGTCCACTGTGCACAGATGCCAGCGCTCTGCAGCTGAACCTGCGTTTGATGATGTTAGGACTTGTTGTGTCGGGTAAACAACCAGGTTCATCTGATGCCAAGAGTGTCTGTGCAGAGACTGTCTGAGGCGCCAGCTCAGCAAGAGTGCTCAAGGAGTGGAGCGGAGATCATACAGAGGCCAGTGCACTTCTCAGCTTTTAGCCTTAACTATGCGTCTGCAGTCCCTCCAATTTCACTCAACACCTCTGTGCTGCAACAGTCAGCTGCAAAAAGCAGTGCCTCTTGGGGCCTGCAGGCGGGCTCAAACCCTAGTACCGATTGCTGCAGTGTGGCTGCACACAGTCTGGCTGCAAGTCCTACCCGAAAGCCCGTCCCACCCTTGCCCCATAGACTTGACCTGCCATGTAGACAGCTCCTCAAATTCCTCAAATTCCCCCCTTTGCCCCCCGACCAATACCTCTCAGTGGATTGGCCTGCAGTGAAGACAGTGACGTTCTCCACAGCCATATCCACTCCCAAAGAGCCAGGCCAACACCATGTTTGCCAACAAAGAGGCTCAGCTGCCCACAGGTGCCTGTGCAGCTGTGAGACATCAGAGAGTGTGGTCATGTGTGCTCATCTGGGCGTGATGCCCTCCCAACTCATGCACTGAACAAAGACATTGCCAGATATAGTCTGCCTGGAATCAGAACCATGGTGAAGATTTGAACTGACAGATCAAGGTATACTTTCCTGCACTCTCACACATGATTTTTGCATGATACGGCAAGTTGACCACAGAAGTGTTACATTGTGTGTCTAATAGCATGGCTGAAATGCCAGTTCAAGGGACACAGATGTCAGGGCATGGCTGAAGTGCATGTTTTGCCACCTAATGCTACACCCGGTGGCACAGTGGCCAATCAGTTCTCAGTCAGCATCCCTCTGGCTTGCCTGGGCTGCACACTGTTTGGCAGTGTGGCCCCTGCCATCTTTGGCATTCACATCTTGCTCAGCCTGAATGAGCCTTTTGATCACAGCAGCATCGCCCTGATAAGCTGAAAGGTGCAGTGCAGAGCTTGCCAGGGCGATGTTGCTGAGGTGAAAAGGCATATCCAGGCTGAGCGCAATGTGCTTGCCTGAGATGACAGGGGTATGGCTGCAAGGTGCAGTGCAAAGCTTGCAGATGGTGTGCTGCTTCTGCTCATCTTGTCCTACAGAACAAGCACAAGGCCTAGCATAGAGGAACAAAAGAGGAATGCTACAAGCACTCACAACAAGGGTGCCAAGGCATTGGTTGATGCCAAGACCAATACGAATTGTGACTTGCCTAGACCCTCCAAGGGCATTCACCAGACGCACTGGGGCCAGTCCGACAGCGTGTCTGTGGAACTCAGCAACTTTACAAAGCACAGTGACAAGGTCGTCTCCAAGGGCCCGTTGCACACCATGGAACCCGGAAGAGGTTGCTGAGAACATCTCTGGGCATTGTCCCACAGCAAGCTCCAGCACAGCCTGCAGTTGCAAGTCACTGCCAGCATACACAGCATCAATCACCCTTTGCAGAGCACTGCCATGTCAGGGCTGACAAAGTTTTGCTGTTCGATCAGCCGCAGAATTCCTCCTGATGGGTCTGCATATCCTCCACCTTGGTGAGGATCTGCTCCATCTTGGTCTTGATGGCGTCTGCAACACAGTTTTCCGTTGTGAGACAAGATAGAGGCCTGGCAGCATGAGCACACTTCCAGATGCACCTGTCTTGAGGTGAAGATCTGGCACGCTGCCAGCAAGTGTTTTCAGGAACTCCTTAAAGCTGTCACTGCCAGACGTCTTGTACAAAAGAGTTGCTTGGCAAAAATTCAAAGCACCTTTGAGGCCATGCCCAACAGATACACCTCAGCCATTATGCAAGTTGCTAGTTCTAGTTCCAGTCTGCAAATGTTCAGGCGTCTGTTTGCTTGCTGTGCTTTCTGTCTTGGCCTGATAAGGATAATGTCAATTCTGCCACTCGGGATTGAGCAGCATCCAGATCTGGCACCCTCCCTAGCAGCACTGTCATTGCCAACTGTGCTGTTGGGCAGCGTTGCAACAAGCTGTCACCTCACCTGCAGCTGGCTGGAGTAACAAACAGCCTGGTGTTGCCCCTGGTGGGGTAATAGGCTCAGCAGCTATGGAAGACTGCTGTGCAGTGTGCGCGGAGCCCCTGGCATGGGTAGCGTATGGTCCCTGCGGCCACAAGGAGGCCTGCTCCAAGTGTGCGACGCGCCTAAGATTTGTGCTGGAGGACAAGCGTTGCGTCATCTGCCAGCAGGCCAATGCAACTGTCATGATCACTCGCTTCCTGGGGGATTTCACTGCCACCCTACCAGCCGATGCTTTTGCCGAGCTCAAGGTAGGCTGAGTTTCAGTCTTTGCAAGATGGTGCATGCATGCAGCCGCCTGCAATTCACCAAGCGATGCATTGATGATGTTAGCTCCCGCTCTGCTGGCCACGTGCCTGTGTCTGCCTTTGCGGAGCTGTACTCCGTGCTGCCGGCATGCTCAGCTGCAGCTGGGCATAGTCGCAGCACTCGTCTGCCTGCACGCAGCTTCAGGCAGCGCCGGTACAGTCGATTCTGGTCGCGTGAAACCATGGTTTAACTCAAACATTGACGGTCTGATCTGACTGGATCTTTTGCTCTGTGGCATGTCATGGTCAGACCAGCGGCATGCCATGGCTGTAGGCCACATCATTCCTGGCCACAAAGTCACTGAATGCTGTCTGCCGGGCAAGCAACTTCCTAAGCAGTCAGTGGCCTGCCTGTGCAGGCCAAGAGCAAGGCAAGGGAGCTGTGGTACCTCTCAGCTGCAGACGCATACTTCGACGACCAGGAGCACTTTAATGAGATCAGGCAAGCCAAGGTCCAAGCCTACTGTCGTGCTGCATGCACAGGTGCTGCCAGGTACAGGGTGTCAGCCTGCCTGGTAGCCCGCATCCACCCAGCAGCAGCTCTCAGCAGCCAGCCTGCGCCACCAGACGCCATTTGAACATTTAGCCAGCGCCATCGTGACCAGCTGCCCCACACAGTGCTTTGCACCTGGTCCTACCGCCGGCATGGGTGACATGGGCCCAACCCGTTATCGCTTCAGCCAGCTGGCTGCGCATCCAAGCTTACGTGCACCCGCCCCTACCTGCAGAGAGCTGTGCAGCTACACCCACCCCGCGCTGCTGGAGGGCGGCGGGACCCCCCAGCGTTTCAGGGGCCTGAACGACCTGAAGCGCCAGCTGCAGATCCAGCGTGGCCTGCAGTTCTGCCCCATCTGCCTGGAGGGCCGCAAGGTGCGTGGGCTCAACCCGAAGCACAGGGTGGTACCTGCTGTCAGCAGGTGCTGGGGTGGCCAACCTCTGCCTGCTGCTGGAGCACAGGCTTGCTATGGCAGGTCACTTTGGGTGCTGCAATGACTCTGATCTGCTCATGTTCTAATGTTGGTGAAGTTTATGTATGTATCTTGAGACAAACACTGGGGGAAGTACAGACTCTTGGAGGGAGGGCACTTGCCTGTCTGCAACAAGGTGGGCCACAAACTGCATCTGGCATGCCCAGGCAGAGCATTGAGCGCCTGTCAGCTGTCAGGGACCTGCTGCACTCCCAGGGGTTGCCAGGCCCGCCCCTGCTGGGCCAATGTTTGCTGCTGGCGCCATCGTGTCTATGTCTTGCTCAGCAGGGGCAGCAATGTCTACAGTTGGGCGCATGCAGCCTGCCTCAGTAGAGCTCGTCTGCAGCCTGGATCAGACATTGGAGCAGCTGTGGGGGCCTGCACCCTGTTGGCTGCACTTGCAAGGGTCAACCGAGAGCGCTGCTCATTGCTGCCTGCACGTAAATGGTTTGACACCTGCAGCAAAAGTGAGCTATTCGAGATGCACAGCGCTGCTTGGCCTGCTGCACTGGCGTGCCATCCCCACACATTGCACTCTTGCCTGTGCAGGTGTTCCTGTGTGAGCAGGTGTTGTACAGCAGCCAGGACCTGAAGCACCACATGAAGTCAGGCGACACTGAGGGGCCCATGGCTGAGAGTGGATTTAAGGGCCACCCAATGTGCAGGCAAGCTTTCCACATTTTTGCTGCCAGCTGTGAGCCACACTGATCCATTGGCAGAGGGATGAGAAAATGCTTGTGGACAGCACTTTTGCTGAATCAAAGCCATATCAGTCTTCAAAGTTCGCTGACTGCCACTGCATCCGTGATGTGCCTTGCCCAGCGCACCCTGCATGGCAATTTGAGTGACAAGTGCGTGACGAAAGCCCTGCTCGCACAGCGCTGTTAAAGTCGCATACACCGATGCCTGCCAGCAAACAGCATCGACCTCAAGCAGGCCATACTCCAAACGCCATGTCTGGCGCGCAGGTTCTGCCGGCAGCACCACTATGACGATAATGCCTTGTTTCAGCACATGCACTCACGGCATGAGCACTGCTTCATCTGCCGGCGGCGGCAGCCCCAGAAATATGTCTACTACCGGGACCTGGAGGAGCTGGCAGGTGAGCGCCCGTGTTGTATTGCTTAGGTCTGCATGGGTTGTCAGGCACGTGTGCAGGTGTCAGGGGGTAGCTTACAAGGGTGGCAGGGCCAGTTCAGGTTCTTGTTGGTTATCACACCTTGACCTGTATTCCTTGCATGCATTATGACATGCTGTTGGCTGTGCTGGTTGGGCAGCCGCTCAGCGTTCTGCAGCCTCTAGGCACTGGGCCTACTGCCCAACTTTCACTTGTTGCTTCAAGAAGTGTGACCTGCCTCTTCTGCACCGGTTGCTTGCAACCTCAGCAATTTGTCGCAAATGCGTTTGACCACGAGGCTGCATTCACCTCGAGCACCAGCTGCTGACATGGTTTGGGTCTGTGCACTGCAGACCACTTTCGTCATGAGCACCACCTGTGCGAGCACTCAAACTGCCTGCTGCTGGACGACAGGCAGTATGCTGCTTTTGAATCAGCCCCAGAGCTCAGGCAGCACCAGGTCAAGCAGCACCCAGAGGGCATGTCGTCAGCTGAGCGCAAGGCCGCCAGGCGCATAGAGCTCCCCATCCAGGTGAGACTGGGCATTGGCACTCTCTGACAGCTCAGGCAATCTAGCTGCCGCATGCTTGAAACAGACAGAGCTTTGCAAGAGCCATGCATAGCAGGCAAATTCTTTCAAAGCCCTGGCAGCATGCACATAGTGCCCTTTTGCCTCCACAAACAGCAGGAGCTGGAGGCTTCGTCTGGCTCTCACTTGTGCCGCTGCTTATCTCTGTACTTCGCATGTCCCTTCAAATACCCAGTTGCTTCACTGCCAATGCCAGCGCCAATGTGGCCAGAGTCCACATGCCACTGGAGAGCTGAAGGGTGGCTGCTTGCATGTGCCACACAGCTGGTGTGTTTCCCGCCGGCAACTTCACCACTTTAGCGGCTGATGTCCCAACTCTTCAGTCCTGTCTGCCTGAAGCACAGTCCTGAGTTCAAAGAGTTTTGCCTGCTCACTGCCTGCAGTACAACCGGTCAGCCGAGGAGCAGCGGCAGGTGGACGCACATCAAAGCGGCATCACGATTGGTGGCTCTGGCGGGGTGCGCTCGCGCTTTGCGCGACGCGGATACCCCCAGCCCGCCGTGGCAGAGGGGCATGCCCTCAATGCTGCCATTGCCAACAGCATGGACAGCGCCAACACTGAGGCAGCTCTGAGGGAGTCAGCTGTAAGAGGGCCACAGGTGCGCAGACATGTGGCTCCATGGTGCGCTGTGCTCAGCACACTTTTGTGTAGCAAGCTGACAGACCACCTGGCCACGCTTCGTCTTAGTGCTTTGCACAATTGAAGTGGTCCTTGGTCTGCGGTCCACGTGGCTGCACCCTTAGCATGTTTGTGAACCGCACTGTCTTTGCTCAGCATGACTCCTTGAGTTGCTTGCTCAGCATCTATCAGAGGAAGACTGTCTCTTGTTGTCATGACCTTCTTTAAGGAGACACATCAACATGCAGCAAGCTGCAGCATACATGCAAGCACAACTGACCTAACGCGCTGCTGCTGCAGCAATGTCAGACAGCAGCACACTGGTCACGCAACTTTTCCCATGCAAACTGAGGCCCTGTTGCCGTGCTCAGTGGGGCATTTAGCTGCCTCAGTTCCAGGCCCTGCCGTGCCCAATCAGGGCAGACACTGTTTGGTGCCCTATCCTGTTTCATTGGCCTCATTGCTGCCCGTGTCCAGCTCTGCAATGGTCTCTGGCCGTCCTCTTCACAGTCCCAGGCGATGCGCCAGCAGGCACAGCCAGGTGCACCGCTGCATCATATACAGTGCGGTGTCTTGCCAGGGTGCTGCTTGCCTTATTTCAGGGGGACAATGGCGCCGCCCGGTCCCATCTCTCCGACGAGGCCTTCCCGGCAGCAGGTGGCGCCGGCCTTGCAGCAGTGACCTCTGGGCAGTGGGCTGGCAGGGACCACGGCGCTGGCGGGGGGGGCCTGGCAGCAGAGGACTTCCCTGCTCTTCCAGGTGTCCACAGGGGATGGCTGAGTGAGAAGCTGTGCATTGAGCCCTGAGGGGGCGGGGCGGGGCCAACAAGCAGGGAGCAGTGACTGTTTGTGGCAGCATGCTGCGCTCGGAAAGCCACTCATTTGCATGCCACAGCCTGCATCCCACTGGCTTCCAGCAAAATGTCACAAACGTCTGAGCTCACATGCCATGGCTCGCATCTCCCCAACCTTGAGCAGCCGCCAGCTGCGCTCAGACAGTCACTTTGCATGTCGTGCTGCAGGGTCCAAGCCCAAGAGCAGGAAGCAGCGCGCCAAGCAGCGGACGCAGGAGCGAAGCCAGGAGCCCCAGGCGCGGCAGGAAGCCTACCCAGCCCTGGGCGGCGGCGCAGCCACACGCCCTGCAGGGCCGCCGGCGCAGCCGCCGGCAGCGCAGCAGCCCCCGCGGCAGCCCGCTGAGCACTACCCTGCCCTTGGGGGCCATCCAGAACCGCGGCAGCGGCCCAGCAGCGCCGCACAGGCAGGCCCCTCGGCAGCGCCTGTTGCCACAACAGCTGTGAGTCGCCCTGCCTCATGTATGGTATGGTGCTAGGAGCAGCAGCCTGGCAGCGCTGCGCAGGCGGGCCCCTCCGCCACAGCAGTGCCCGCTGCCACAGCGGCTGTGACTCGCCCTTCCTCATGCATGTTGTTCCTGAGATCGATGGCCATACATTGCTGCAAAAGACAGGCAGTTGGGGCTGCTTGCTGCTCCACCCTGTTCATGCCACTTCTAGATACCTCTAGCGGCGTCCCTGGCTGCGACACCCCTCCTATATGCGCTGCCACCAGCATCCTCCTGCCCAAGTGTTCGGCTTCAAAAGCCTTGAACTGCTGCAAGAGCTGCTAGAGTAGGTTTCTCTGAGCCAGTCCTTGCATCCCTGCAGCCTCGTGTTGCCAGCTGGCAGAACCTGTCGGAGGCCGAGGCCTCAGCATCCGATGCTGAGGTGGCAGGACCCAGCGATGGTGAGGGCCTCGCTGGTGCCTCACCAGCAGGGCAAGAAGCCTACCCCGCTCTTCCAGCAAGCAGGTGGTATAGCGGCTGCCCCTGAACGGACTCGGTCTAGTTGATGTCTTCACAAAGTCTGGTCCTGGGGGCTGCGTCCCTGTGTGCTTCAGAGGCCTCATGCAATGCTCTGCATAAACGTGCAGCATGCCTCATCTCACAGGGGCTCGCTGGGCATCCCCATCAGGCCAAACAGCCTACCCTGCGCTCCCAGCAACCAGTTGCAGCAGTCTCCTCTGCGCACAATGAGCTAGCAGGAGCCTGGCTGTGGCATGCTTGGTCTGCTTTGGCAACTCGCGGTGGTCTGCCCGTCAGGTCGGAGGCTCACTTGTTTCCAAGCAGTCCAGTCATTGGCAGTGTGGCGCACATACCGGGACGCCTTCATGTCGAAGTCCTGACTGCTGGTCAGGACAAAGTTGTGCCAATGCCAGCATACACTGTGTTGATCTGCAGGGCACCTAGTCAGCAGGAGGGCCCCCGACAGGCGCAGAAGGACCGCTGGGCCAGCTCTGGGGCCGCCTCAGGGGGAGAGCAGGCACGCCCTGCAGCATACGGCAGGGCCGCAAGGAGGCCAGCCGCCTCTGCAGCGCCCGCCGCAGCTGGTAACGGGCGGCCCCCGGCCCTGGAGGACTTCCCGGCGCTGGGAGGCCCCGGCAGACAGGCAGCGTCGCCACAGGCAGCCGCTGGCGCTCAACGCGGTAGAAAAGCGGGGCAGGCGCAGGCAGAAGTTCCTCAGGTTGTCGGTGGCCCCTCTGAGGCTCTGAAGGCAGCCAATAAGGTGAGGGCAGCAAAGCAGGGCAGGCACAGATTCGAGGTGTGTCAGATTGTGAATCGCATTGTGGATGGCCTCTCTGAGGCGCTGAAGCCAGCCATCAAGATGAGGGCAGGAAGGCAGGGCAGGTGCAGGTGGAGGAATGTCAGGTGGTTATCGGCCTCTCTTGAGAGGATGAACACAGCCAATCAGGTGCAGCTCTGATGCATGAGATCTCAAGTGTCAAGTTGCTGCAGCACCACTGCTCCCTTGCATGTGAAGAGCCTGGTGTCCATCGTCAGCATGCTAGGCACTCCTGCTGCCACGCCAGGCACTTTTTGCTGCATGCTCTGCTCTCCCTGATGGCAAGGATGCAGCATCTCTCACTGCCTCTGTTTTGTTTCTGATGAAGCACGTAAAATGGACGATGTTGGTTTGCCCTTTTGCCGTCATATACTTCCTTCATTGGCACGGAGCTGTCCATCGCCACCATGCCAGGCATTTCTGGATGCACCCTCTGCAGGCCCTGATTGAGAAGATGCGAGGCCGCCTGGCGCCAGAGGCCTTTGCCCGCTTCAAGCAGCAGACAGCCGAGTTCCTGCACGGGCAGCTGACGCCGGCCGAGCTGCACGCGAGCGCAGTGCGCCTGGAGCTGGCTGCCCTCGCGCCGGAGCTGGCCGCGCTGTGCCCAGATGCAGAGCGGCGAGCGGGGCTCCTCCAGGCCCACAGCGACACCTTTGCGGAGGGGTGCAGCACTGAGGTGAGGCGGGGGCAGCATGTGTTGCGGAACCCTACTGCCTGCCACCAACTTGCCGTGAGGATGTGGCAGCTGGTCAGCATTCTGCTGCAGCATCGTGCACCTTGCTGGCTTCTGGTGACTCATGCTTTGAAAAAGTCCAAGTTCTGACATGGCAGATGGTTTTTGCAAATGCTGTGGAAGGCCTGCACGATCAGCAGTGGCCCTGCACACGCTTGGCCTCCTGCTTCAAGCAATATTTGGGCGCCCATCATGAGGAGCATGGCGGGCGTGTTTGCCAGACTGCTGGTTGGGGCTGATTGGCCCTTGATTCAGGCTCCTTGTGCTCCTGCAGGCGGCCAATGGGAGCTGGGTCCCGCCTGAGGCTGCGCTGGCAGCTGTGGAGCAAGCAACGCAGAACCACGCATGGATGTGTGCTGTGTGCAGCCGCATCAATGCCCCACAGGTGAGCAGGCCATGCTTGCAGTGAACCAGGCATTGCTGTGTCAGGTGTGCAGCCACACCAGCCTCCCACAGGGTGAGCAGGCTGTGAACCATAAAGCAATATGAATCTCATTTCCAGCTTGGCTTTGCTGTTGACATGGTCTAGCTTGCTGCAGCCTGAGGCTGCTGTGTGGTGTGGCCAGCAAGCATGAGGCTATTTCCTGCAGCTGTGGGGTTTACCTGTTGGTGGAACAAAGGCTGCATCATCACAAGGCTTGCAGCATGACACACAGTCTGTATCGTCTGCCTCCTGTCACTGGCTACCTTGCATGAAAGCCGCGTATCAGGGACCCCTGAACGTGAAGATGTCAAGCACTGTGCTTGATTGCGTCCGTGGCTGCAGGAGGGAGCCTGTGAAAATTGTGAGCAATCGAAGGCAGGCAGCGAAGCCATAGCGCGAGCCACCGCTGCGGCGCGAGAGGCAGCAGAGGCCATAGCTGTGGCCGATGCTGCAGACCGAGCCGAGGCAGCGGCAGCAGCCGCGTCCGATGCAGCAAACAGCAAGGGGAAGGGCAAGGGCAAGAAGGTCCCCAAGTTTGAGCGGTTGCGACTCACAGGTGTGGCCAGACAAGAACTCACCTCAAGGCAGTGCACTGCAGCGACCAGGCTCCCCTGAAGTGTTGGTGCTCCAGTCCTGACAACTCTGTTCAAAGTGTCGCTGCACCTATCACTCTTGCAGCCCAGACTGCTGCTAGGCTGTGCCACAGCAACTCAGCGCAGCAGGCATACAGACCCGTTGCAGCCTCTGCTGGCGAACAGAACCTAAGAGGCCTCACGCAGAGGTTTGCAGTGCAACAACTCATTTTCCTGCAAAAACATTCTGTGGCCTCGCAGGTGGGGACGCTACAGCAACCCAGAACTGGCTGGACACTGCTGGGGGGCATCAGGTCAAGCCCCAGAATGTTTGGACACGGAAGTCAGATGCCCCTGGCAGAGCTGTGGCCTCTAAAGGAGCCTGGGGCAGCAGTGGGCCCTCTGCCCTGACGCAGCAGGAGCGGGCCTTAAAGGCTTCCTTCAGGAAGTGATGGCTCCATCATGCCTCAGCCCTTCCTTTTATGTCTTCCCTCCTGCCCCTGTATGTGTAGCTGAAGCTCTGAAAGTGGCTAGACTTGCTCTAAGCACTGTAGACCATTCATTGATGTCAGTGAATGTCCCCTTTACTCTAGCACACAGATCACCAGTCGAGTGAAATCATTGGCACCACTTTGGAAGGGGAAGTCCTTGCCATTGAAATGTGTTACAAAAGCTTGCAAGTGTGAAGGACGTGAACAAAGTTCCTGGCCAAGGGATTCACTCACATGGCCCCCAGAAAGTGCAAGGCAGCTGCACTTGGAGGTCACCTTCGTGCAGGTTGTGAGCACTTGGCTCAATGCCAGTCCTGTCCTAGTGATATGTACCAGTCAGCAGCATAAGACAAGACGCACACACCCTGAATGTCACTGTCATCTGAGGCCGGCAAAGTTGTTATTCATTATGGCCCACCCTATCAGGCTGAGCAATCTGAACATCACAGCAAAGATTTGCACTCAACATGAGACCAGAATCTGGACAGCAGAGAGTCCACTGCAAGGCTGCTGGTGAAATACCAGCAGACCACATAAGTTTACTTCATGGAGTTCTCAAGCATCAACTGACTCACTGCGGCCCAACCAGATAAAAGTGCAAGCAACGCTGCAGTCCTATGAACAAAAACAAGCCAGGTGGTCCAGCATCTAGCTGTCTTGTGCTGCCACTACAAAACTGTGTGGGGGCGCTGCTGCTGAGGACTCCTCACTTCTTATCAACCCTGACAGTCAGAATGATGTGCACTGGGCGGCGGTACATGGCTTGCAGGTCAAGGCGGGCAGCCTTGCCAATGGTAGAGATGACCACGCCTCCACGCCCAACAATGATCTTCTTGACCTGCACGGGCGGCATACTCCTTCTTTGCGGGTTCAGGTCAGCAGCTGGTACCATGGGCCTCGTGCACAACGACAAAACCACTTTCTGCACTAGCGGAATGAAATGTGCCCAGGAAGGACTGAACATTTGAAGGCAGTTACGATTTTTGGTGACTACAGGCAGGGCAACGAGGGAGTCAGATTTGATGGTTTGATGTAGGGTAAGGTTTTCTTGCAGTGCAGAAGCCCCTGGGTGAGGAGATCTGGAAAAGGGCGTCATACCATATGACCTGCTCAAGTGCAATGCCATCTGAAGCAAGTGTGCCCCCAGCTTCTCATTTGCTTCTCAGAGGCCGCCTCTCCCCACATGCTTACTAACAGACCTGCCTGGCGCAGAGGCTGCCATGCCCTGCTTAATGCGGCCCAACAGCAGGACACTGCCTCAGCTCTACTCACCCCATCACCTCATATGAAGGGCTCCAGAGCATCACAGACAGCGACCACGAGTAAATTAAAAACCTTTCTAACCATACAAGTGGGCACCATCAAGAAGGCGCTTTGCTTTGCGACCCACCTCCTCAGATGGGACTAGGACATCCTGTTCAATACGCCAGTCCCCGCTGCGCAGCTGCTTGAAAGAGATTGGCTGCACCCGCGTCTCATATGGAACTTCCTGCAAGTCACGACAGGACCAGGTCACTGCTGCGATACACAGAAAGCAGCCTCAATGGCTGGTAAGGGTCACGGTGTCTCATAGGGCACCTCTTGCAGGGCACAGCAGAACCAGGGTGATGCTGTGACACACAGAGAACAGTCGAGATGGGCTGATGTGGGTCACAACCGTGACACATAAGGAAGTTGAGGTTTTCATGCTGAGCCTCACGCTGCAGGCCCAGGCATCCTGCTGTGAAAGTTACACGGCACTCTAAGATGGCTTGTGAGGGTCATAGCAGCTTCTTGGACATGCAATTTGCACATGCTAAGCCACACCAGTCACACTGCCGCTACAAGCCACTTGTAGGCCAGGAAGGTCACCTGCTGAGTGTAGCGGAAGATCTTCTCGCGTACCACCTCCCGCGCCAGCTGCGTCACTGTCAGGTCGGTGGTCTCGTGGGCTGACAGCGTCCATTCCCCGGGGGTGCACCTGCAGCAGTGGCCAAAGGGCTCAATGCTGAGGGGCAGCCCTTGCCGAGGCCGACAGGAGCTCCCATTGAGAGTGCACTTGCAGCAGTGGCCACTTTTGGATTCAGCGCTGCGGGGCGGTGGCCTTGCTGAGTCTAACAGGGTATCTACTGCAGTGCAAATGCAGGAGATGATTCTTGTGAAGGTGCAGTGAAGGGGGTTATTACAAGCAGGAGGAGGGCAGCACTGCCACTGCTCTGCATAACACTCTTCATGCAGTTCATGACGGAGACGTCTTGACCTAGCAAGGTAGGATGCCGGCAGCCGGCCAAGGATTTGTGAACGCCTGGGGCGCAGCTGGCTGGCTGTCACCATCCTCCCCTCTATTTGCTCACGCGGCACATGCAGAGGTGGTGCCATTCGCAGGTCCTTATTTGCAGCCTGAGGCAGAGAAGTTTCCCACGATGAGACCATTCCGAGATGCTGACCTGTAGAGGGAGGTGGTCCCTTCAGCTCCTGGACACCCCAGGCACAGCTGGCAGGCTGCCAAAATGCTCATCAACAGCTGCTCAAATGGCAGTTGCAGGGGTTCTGCCCCTTACACAACCCTTGTTTGCAGCCTGAGGGAGGGGGACTCCCCAGAACAGCGCCCCGTCACAACCTGCTGACCTTGACAAGAGGTCGTCTTTGAGCTTCTGGACGCCGGAGGCTCGCGTGGCGGACACCCAGAAGCTGCCCTCGAACTTGTGCATCGCGTTGAACTGCTCGCACAGGCGCAGGGCCTGCTCCTTCATGCCGGAGCGCCCTTCCATGCGCAGCATGTCCACCTGCAGCCATGGAGTGCAGCGTGAATGCATGCAGTGTCCAGCACCATGTGGACTGTTTTTATATAGCTTTCCTGACATGCCGCGAAGCGTGGTGGGATGTTGCAGCGCCTCTGCAGCTGGAACATGCAGCATGGTCGCCTGCAGCCAGGAGTTGCGCCAATCAGTGCGCCAGAGAAGCAGGGAGCGGACCTCTGCAGCATGCATTTCAGCAGGTGCAGCATGTGCAGCCCCTCTGAAGACCAGGAGGCGCAGAATGACGTGTGTGGCTGCTTGCATTGCCTCTGAGTTGGGCAGGCCTGTGTAGGATGCTGATGCGAGGGCATGCCCCAGCTGTGCCCAGAGATGAAAATGCTGAAAGGGGCCAAAGCTGGGAGCCTGCAAAATGTGTTGACGGCAGCCGGGGCAGATCTATGAATCTGCAATCGTGACCCCCCTTCATGGGCAGCATTACCAGCTGCATGCCACTGTGCCAGACTTGTCCTTGCATAACCCCAGCAGGACATGGGATGTTGAGGCACGCCTACAGAGGGGCGTGGCATGTCTGCCTGTTGCTGGCGCAGGACATGAGATGCTATCAAGGGCAGAGCCATCAGAATCTGCGGAAGGGTTCATCTGCAGCGCAATTGCATGGATGCTGTTGTGGTGGGGACTCGCCTGGCTGTGGGGCAACCATGGTAGACATGTACGCTGAAATTTTTACATATGTGTGCATGCCATTGCTTGGCAGTGGGAAGTCCTCAGCAGCCTCAACCACATCCTTATGCATTGCTGCCCTTTGCAGGATGCAGGACTCGAACCTGGTTGAGGACGGGAGCGCGCCTCCTTGCGTCAGACTGCATTGCAGGATTCTGACTCAAGACCGGGTCGTAGAACGCACCATGCAGCTTTACACTGTACAGCAAACCCTCTGCAATGTGTGAGGCTCCTAACAGTCCTGCCATGCTTGGACTCAGCTGACAGCAAACTGTTGCAGCAGACCTTGTTCAGGACCAGGACGGCAGGAATCTGGTCCCCCTCAGGCAGCTCTGCCTCCCGTTTGAGGGAGTTGCTCAGCTCCTCCACCAAGCGGGTCACCCTAGGGTCGGGCTGCACGACCTGCACAGAACACAGGCAGAGCAGTGAGCAGTGCATCTACTCCATTCAGGACAAGTAGGAATTTCTCATGTTGCTCTGGAGCCAGGCTGCATAAGTGGCCTGCGCAGATTTTTGCGCCTGGTGCATCATGCTGCCGCATGTAGAAGACGTTGCAGCCAACATGTTTTAAGCAAAATGTTGCGCGGCACAACATCTTGGAGCAACATGTGAGCTCTGCCGCAGAGCACGCAAGGGGACAGCCCTAACACGTGGCCAGGATGATCTGTGTGCTGCCTGCACTTAGACTTCAGAAGTGGCCACCCAGCCTCATTCGGGACTCAATCTGGGCAAGCATGACTGCCGGCCTGGCCCACACCAGCTGACCAAGCCTGCACAGAGGGCAGCTCACCTGACGATGGGCATCAACAATGAACATGATCATGTCGCAGTTGCCAGCTGTTGACCAGGCCGACTTGACGTTGGCCTCGTGCCCCATGTCCCGGTACTGCCTGCATGGCAGAAGAACACCCTCAAGAGCCGCCAGTAGGCAGACCAACACCCACAGGCCGGGGTTGCAGTCAATGCCATCGAGGTCCTCTGCAGCCGCCAGCGCGGCAGCTGCTTGCTGCGCTGCACCCGTTGCGGCAGGTGCCAACACGAAGGCATCTGGCTTTATGTCTGTGAGAGTGCTGTTGCTCCACTCACCTGCAACTGATGGTGCTGGGCATGAGCGCTGCCTCACAGCCAGCAGCTCACATGCCTGAAAAAGAAGAGCTACCGCACCCTCTGAAAGCCAACCAAGCATGCAGGCTCCAGTAGCTGCGAGTGTGAGAGTACATTGCTTTCTCTCACCTGGGGCTCACAATGCCGGGGGTGTCATAGAGCGCCACCTGCTTGGTGCCCTGAGTGAAGGCGCCCAGTGCCACCCGGTGGGTGGTGTTGGTCTTATTGGATGTGGCGGTCACCTGCAGCCAGCGCAGCCATACTTCCTCCAGGACATCTGCCAGAATGTGCCCCTCAGGGGCCGGCACTGACCTCTGGCGTGCCTGAACCGCATGCAGCCATGATCGACTTTCCAGCAGAGGTGCAGAACCATCTGCGCAGCAGGAACAGCAAGAACACAGGGGAGGCTGGCAGGGAGAGCCACAGAGCCTGACACTTTCAGGACAGCACAGCAGGTTTACCTCCCAAAGCACAATCTGGGCACTGTAGCCAGGCATCATAATAGAGCAACGGCAGTAACCGCCACATGTAAGCCTCATGCCAGCCAGTCTGCATAAGAAGGCAGCCCCTCGCACCTTAACGCCAACCAGGGCATTGGTGAGCGTGGACTTGCCGGCATTGGGAGCGCCCACAATGCCGACCTGGAGAAGCTCCTGGTCTTCAATAGGTACGGTCGGTGTTGCTGAGCCAGGCACCTGAGGCTGCCCCTGCTCCATGTCGAGCGGGGGAGACTGGTACTCGAGCAAGTGGTCACTCCCGGAGCCCTGGAAGTCTGCGTCCCGCTGCCGGTAGGCTTGCGTATGCTGGGCGGCTGTGAGCTGATGCACGGGGAGGAGAGCCTGCCGTGTGCTGAGGAGGGTGTGGCCACCGAGTGGGTGTCGCGGCCCTGAGCAGTGGTGCATGCTGGGCCACGTGCCGGATCTGACTGCCGTGCACCGGCTCTGCGCTCTGAGGGTGCCGGCTGCTGTGTCTCTGCAGGCGGCAGCATGGAAGGCCTGCTGCTGCCTGATCCAGGCGCCCAGGCTGGGCAGCAGGCAGCAGCAGTGCTGCCGAAGGGCTGGTGCGGCGGCAGCAGCAGGGGCATGCCCCCAGGGAGTGATTGAGCCCATCTGCAGCAGGGCTGCCCTCAGCATGTACTCAACTGGCTGTCAGGGAAACAAGTGCAGGCTCTTGCAGCCGCTTCTGTCACTGATCGCTACTGCCAAATTGCTTTCGTGCAGTAGATAGCAGCAGCAAGCGATTGGGTGCAGGCAAGAGCCTCTGCTTCTGAAGATAGAAGGCAAAAAATGCCTTAGTATCCGGTGCTAGGGAGGGCTACCATTGCTCTGCATGCAATTTCAAGCCACGGCTGGTTGGTCATGGCATGCAGAGGATGCCTGCATTGCAAGTTTCGTGATCTCTATCTTGACCAACACAATTCTGAGCAGCAGCAACCACAAGCCCTGACACTACCTGGTTGATATCAGCAGTCATCTTTGTCAAGGAAAGCTAAAAATGCAATATGCGCAATGAAGCAGACAGGCCGGTAACCACGCAGCTGTTCTGTGCCAGTCAAAGGACTGGCCAGCTGCAGCCTCCTTTCACCACCAGCATGGCAGGCTCGCACACTCTGAACGCCTGCCCAGCGCTCCCAGCACCCGCACCTGCCTCAACCATCTAGCTGTGCATGGCAACAAGGTCTGGTGCCTGCTGCTGGCTGCGCTCTGCTGCCTTGCTAACCCCTGGAGCCAGGCCTGCAATCGCTGCATTGTTCCCTGAACAAGGTGCTGGCCCTAGCAGGACACAGGGTACCTCCAACAGAGGCTGTTGCTTGCGATCATGAACAGCACAGGATTTGATATGATCTAGCATTGCAGAACATTGATTGGGCAACAGTGCTGGACAGCAGAAACTGTTAATAGGGTACAATGGCAGCGAGCCTTCGAGGTCATGCATCAGAGGAGGAGAGGGCTACCACGCAAGCAATACTGAGAGCGGGCAACAGTCTGTGTAGTGTACCATGACATTGGCTGCGGTTGACAATTCTTGAGTTGGTTTTCTTTGGCTCAGCAATTCTTAGCCAGCATCACGAGCTGCTTGACATCAATCGTCAGCTGTTGAACAGGCAACCTGACATGATGTGAGGCTGAGGTGGTCAAGTTATGTGGGCCCTGTAAGAGTGCTGGGCCTGTTGTAATGCAGTAGCTCAGGGATTTGGTCTCTGTCACTCATCAGCTTGCTGTATCCATGCAGCAGGCGCACCACATAGCAGGTCTGCCCCAGCCGAGTAAAATGGGTCTGAGAGAAGGCTCGTGCATTGCCCACTATCTTAGCTGCCTCAGCTGGGTGCTGCGAGGCCCAGACCCACGCCTCGTGCAGGTTGCTGCTCTCTGGCCACAAATCAGGCTCGTAAAGGACAGGTACATAATGAGTCCTGTGGTGAGCAGGCATGAGTCAGAGATGCATCTCATGCAAGTGAAAACAGATGCGCTGATGGGCATGAGCGGCCAGATAGATGCGGGCACCACAAGAGCCGCCAGCCTGGCTTAGCACAGGCACCCTACCTGAGGCGGCAACCAGCAAGCTGTCATTGCCTGGCTCAGCGAAAGTGTCCTCTTAGAAAGGGTCCACAGTCAGCAAAACCAAGCAATGGCAACACATCTTGAGAGGGAGAGCAGCTCACCAGGGCAGCAGCAGAGGCGTGAACCACATCTCATGCAGGCTGGTGAGGGCCAGCACTGTGGCGTTTGAGCTCAGCAGGTCACGTTGGCGCAGTGACCCACAGTGCCCATCTGCATAGATCTGCAGCAGGGGAGCCAAGCAGGGTCCTGGACCCAACAGGCTGGTTCAACCCGCCATTGCATGCTGCTTGACGATGCGCCAGGCGTGATTTCAATGCACAGCTTTGTCTGCACATGCTGGCCTGCACAGCCTCGGTGTCTGTCCATCCTGCCTGGAATGTGAAGCTGCAGGATAAGCTGCTCAAGCTTGAACCTGATGAAGGTGCCATGCAGGCCAACACTGATTCTATCAGTCAGGTATGAGCCTGTGCCATGTGTTGCAAGCAGCTCAGGCAATGCCACATCGTGCTGGAGACATGATGTGCTGAAGTGGTTCACTTCAGAGTGCGCAAGAGTGGCTCACATGGCTGGCGCCATGGAGCAGGCACCGTACTGCCCAATTGTAAGGCGACATCACCTGAGTGGTGCTGGAGACTCACCAGGTGCTGGAAGTAGTCCAGCCACTGCTGCATTGTCTGCTGTCTCACCTTGAGGACAACAGCTGTTGCTGATTGTTCAAATAGTGCTGCGTACTCACAATGTGCTGGAAGTGGTCCACCTGCCACTGCATTGTCTGCCTTTCCTTCAGAAATAGCCTGGCCTCCTCTGGGTCCACGGTCCTCCCATCAATATGGGATGTGGTGATGCCAGTGTACCTAGCAGGCCAGGCAGGGTGACTCACATCGTGTGTTGGCTGTGGTCACGCCCATCATGCTCATGTGTTTTGCAGATGATGCTGCATACTGGCTGCCTCAGCTGATGGGCGTGACAACCCCCCATATGGTTGCAGATGCTGCTGCTTAGGCACCAGCTGCTGCCAGCTGCTGGTAGTGGAGCAGCACTGGCACCATACACAGCAGCTCAGATGGACAGATCTAAGGCGGACCCTGTCATGTGGGTGGTAGTTGACCAAGGCATGATTGCCAACAAGCTGTGGCAATATGGCGAGAAAAGCAGCAGCGGCTAGCAGGTGTGGGAGAGCGCCCTCAAGTAAGCAGAATTTGTGTTGTGAACAGCAGACACTCACAGGGCCTCAGGATGCGCAGCGCCGGCCCGACAGACCGCTCGCCTCTTCCCGTTCTCCCAGCCTGCAACAGCACTGGCTGATTGAGTGCAAGGCTCGGCAATGCTGGGACAAAGTATAGCACTGCAGCAGGCAGTCTGATGAGGGCCATGGCCTTCATCAGACGCACTACTGCACGTAGCATGCAGGCTAAGTGGTAGTGCCGCCACCTGGCCCGGGCACAGACCTCCTGCCTGCACCATGCCCTGCAGCGGCAGCGTGCAGCAAGGTGTAGCAGGCAGCTTGCTGGGTCACTGGCATCTTGCCTGGGCTTATCCCAGGTGCAGCGTCGATGTGTTGGAAGGCAGCTGTGGCGCTAGGCAAGGCAGTGGCTGGCTCTCTTGTCTTTGCTCAGGGATGCTGCAAGCCGCACGCCAGCAGAATGCATGCCCGCAACGGGTGCTGTGGTAGTGGCACTCTCAGCCACAGACAGGTCTACCAATGTTAGAGCCTGCGGCCAGGTCACCTGTGGGGCTGCCCAGGAATATGGCTCGCGGATCGCGGGCGTCGGTGCCATTAGACCTCAGGGGCTGCTCCAGGAACTGAGCAGGCTCCAGGTCTGAGGGTATCAGAAGCGTGGAGGTGGACCCTCGCTGGTTGCAGCAGGACAGATAGGGGAATGGCGGCCGGAGATGTCCCATAGTAGGCATGGCATCTGCAAGCTCAGCCTTCACGTCACAACTGGTGTGTGTGCAGGCGTCTGGAGGGCCAGACATGCATGTATCTGCAGGCCCAATCTATTATGCAGCTAGATTGTGCCCTGTGAGCAGTTGCACAGGCAGGGTTATCCGCCAAAAGAAAATGTGAATCAGTTGGCAGCCAGCACCAAAGACATGTTGCTTGCTGGCCTTTGCTGGTGGCCACAGCCTGCCTGAGCAGGCAGGCTGTGCCATGCCTGAGAACATCTGGCTGTACATACTGGCGCCAAGCTGGCTGACTCACATGGGTTAGATGCCAGCACAAAATCGTCAAAGGCGACCTGCTCCATGACCTCCTTCAGAACTTGCATGTGGAACCAGCCCAGGTTGCCTCTTCCCTGCATTTTACTGCCACTTTTGACGGCAGTGAGTGCCAGCTGGCGCGGTGCAGGTGTCGGTGCAAGTCGTCGCAATGTTGACCACTGCCCAAGCTGCAGCAGGCGCCAGCGCTGGATTCTTGCACGCCTCAGCAGTGCAGGTACAAGCAGGCAGATCATGGAGCTGACTGGTGTTCTCTGCTCCTGTGGCTGCAAATTGCATGTCCCTGCCGCCCCACGCTGTTCTGGAGTGACGTCTGCTGGTCATCCAGCACAGCCTGCTCACTGACCTTGGCACACATAGAGGCCATTCGCCTGCTGGCACACAGCGTCTCACCGTGTAGTTGTTGGCTTCCTCAATGTGGCCATCGGGCGTCTTTGCTATGGTGGGGTGCAGAATCAGCTTGCCGCCCAGGCTGAACAGGAGCGGCAGCCTGGCATGCCCCTTGTGAGTAGGCGACCACCACTCTGGGTGCTTGAAAGTCACAATGTTGCGAGCGCTGAGGGAGGGACGGAAGGGGTGCAGCCACTCATCCACCTGCTCAGCACAGGGCAGGGCCAGTCAGGCAGGAAGGAGAGAGGCTGTGGGTGCAGGTGCCTGCAGCGCTTACAACAGACGTGCAATACGCTGGAAATAGCTTGGATGCAGTCCATCTGTGTAGGTGCAGGTGCATTGCAGTGATACATCAGCTGTTCAGCCCACTAGAAACACGCCATACAAGCGGTGCCCTGCAAGTGTGGTGGCCATCTCAACAGCATTTTGCGTACAGGCAATGCTGCCCATGGAGGGGCATCATGGCTTAGGCACCTCCCTACACAACTGCTGGCCAGCCACAGCAGCTCCAGTTGGTCTCCCCAGGGGTGCATGCAGGCAGGGCTTGCAAGAGGTAAAGGTGACTGCTGGTTGCAGGTGCTGTTGAGGCCAGTGCCAGCCAGTATGATGAAGTGCAGGCAAGGGCGCTCGCATGACAAGCTTCCTAGGTCTAGCCATGCAGATGGCTGGCATTGCAAGTGATTGCCGGATATGCAGGCCTTGTCATCTCCTTCAGGTGCTGAGCAATGCAGACTGTGAGACAGGGGTCAGATGACCTCTAGGCAGGTGCAAAGCAGATGAAGAGCAGCGACATGCATTGCTCACCGTGCTGGGCACAGCCAGCGGCCCAGAGCTGTTGAATTAGGGTCCCAGGGGCAAGTTTGCAGCACCAGAGCATATTGCCAACTCTCTGACGGACTCACGTTGGAAGCGCCATGTCACATGACATGTGAAAACACATCTGCAGAGCACCATGCCACCGCAAAAGGCTCACCGCAAAAGTATGATCTGCCTCGACCGCGTTGCAGTGCTGCTCCAAGAATGGTTGAGAGTCTAATTTCCTGCCTGCAGAAGCTGGAGATTTCCCACGGGGTTGTCAGATCTTGAATGTGTGCAATGCAACAGTGTGCCTTGCCTGCAGGCTCTGTTGGGACAGGCTGAGCAAACCCCAGCATCCAGAAGAAGGCAACTGTGATCCAGATGAGCTGCATAGGCTGCAGGACGACGTTGGCCCGCATGTCTCCAGCTGCAGAGATCTCTCTCTTTCTGAGCAGGCTTTTACAATCAAAACTTTGAATTACTACCTGCGAGCTTGGAGGGACCAAAAGTGCGTCACACTCACCCAAAGTTCATGGAAGAAACAACATGGCCCCCTTGACTCATTATGCTGGCAATGGTGGTCAGTGGATGGCTGGCAGCGGCTGCCAAGCCCTGACCGAGGAAGAGGGCCTGGCAAGAGAGCCCACCACAGGGGTGAACATGAGCAAGGAGGCCCAGGCAGACAAGGACCACGAGGTGTGGGAAGAGATTGATGGGGTCTGAGTCAGCAATCACAGGCAAGTCCCAGGTTCGATGATCAAGAGTCACTCTGATCCCAATGCACTCATTGCCCATCTTGTGGTGTAGCCCTGGTGTGCACACTCTTGTGACTGGACTTGTTTATGAATGCTGACTCTGACTCCATTAATTGCCTCTCCACTCCTTGCCGTCCAGGTCTGCATGAGGCCCCTTAGCCAGAGTCATGCCTGCGGCAGGCCCTCTTGCCGTACGCCAGCCTTGAGCTTGCCCTCCGATATGAATGACATCCATCATTGCCATTGCCGATCATCAGAGCGAGAGACTGTGGCACGACTCCAGCAGAGCACCCAGGTGAATTGGCAGTGAGAGGTCGGCCACAGCCTGGCTTGAAGAGCAGGCTGTTTGCTTTGAATGGGACACAGAAGCTCCAGTGAGAGGTGAGCAAAAATGAGGCATCAAGGATCTGCTCTGCATGAACCTGCAGATCTGAAGTATTTTGCAAAGTGGCGCTCATAGAGCTGACTCTCCCCTCTTCTATGGTCCAAGACAGGTGACCAGCAATGGGGCGTTTGTTGGAAAGAGCAAATAAGCAACGTAGTGGGCATCACAGTTTGTCTGTCTGGAGCGCAAGTGGGCAGCAAGGGGGCGCTGGCTGTCTGCTCGGCTGGTGTGATGCATGGCTGGCAGGTGTACTTGTCTAGACAGACAACTGTTCCGCACGGCAATGTAGGCGGCAGCCTGCACACGAAGAGGCTCCTCTGACCACATGCTGAGCAGTGCTGCTTCTTGTGCCCAGCTTACAAGTGGCAATACGCATTTGTAGTGCCGCGCATTGGCAGTGCAGGTACAACTTCCCTGATTACTTTCACCAACAGGAGATGGAACGCCATCGGCAAGAAGTGGTGAGTCGTTGCATATCAGCACATTGCCACCTAGTTGCAGATGCCTGCTCTATGCACAACTTTGGCGTGCTTCGACTCTGGCCCTTGAGGCGTGCTTTGCTTGCCACTTGGAGGTTAGTGAACTCTCCATGTAGCCCGACCCTTGTGAGCAGTAAGCTCATGTTTCTGTACAGTTGATGGGCCTGTGCATATGACTTGTCTGCTGGCAAGCCCTGCTGGTTCCCAAAGCATATGGCAGGGCACCCTTGCAGAGCCTGCACCCATGCAAGCAGGCCCCGCCAGAGCTGGCCAAATGTTTCCATCAGCGTGATACCCATAGTTGCAGGAGGTCTTCACAGCTGCAAATCACATAAAGCAGGGGGCAGGGGAGGGTGCAGTCAAGGCACAGCAGAGGACAGGGGTCGCAGCTCAGCAGCGCGCAGCTTCGCAGGCGTATCAGGTGAAGTCATTATGGTGACAGGGTATGCACCACTGGCCAGCTGAGTTTGTGCCACACATGCGGTGCTTTTTCAGTGGAGGGCATCGTTGCTTCAGGAAGAAACTGTGAAGCACAGCTGCCCCTGAAGCAGCCTGATCTCAGTGACCCTGCAGAGGCTGCAGGGAGTACACCAGAACCCAGAGTGCCACAGCCAACAGAAAGCGATTGCCACAGATATGCATTGATTGTTAGCTGAAGTCTCTGATTCGCAGAGCCGTCCTCTTGAGTGCGCAGTGTCATAGGGCAGACTCTCAGAATTGTCCAGATGTTCCTGAGATTTGGACAATCGTCCAAATCTGGATGGCTGCCTAGACCTCCAGTGACATCTAGACTTTGTGAGCGTCCTCCCTATGCAACGCAGTGAGTCAACTCAGACAGCGAGCCCTTGCCCAGGCAGGAAAGCATGCTCAGAAGGGGCCGCGCTCAGGTCCTGCAAGTGCCTGATAGCTCAGCGCGCCAGGCGCATGCAGGCAGCCCCAATGCAACGCCGGCCAGCAGGAAGGGCAAGGTGTGGGTGTGTACACATGTGAGCATCACCACTCACCCGGCTGCATGTGCAGCAATCAGATCTGTATGCAACACCGTCATGCAGCTGCTGTGCTCTGCTTGGACCTGTCCCCATCTTCCCTGCAGGAGGGAAAGGCACCCTGTCTGGCTGCCTCAAACGCATTGCAGAGTGCAAGAATGCGTCTGACTAGGCCTGCATTCAGCGTGCTTGTCCCTGCATTGCCAGACAAGGCGGCCACCATGGCCAGCTGCTGAATGCACAGCAGCTCGCGAAGTTGTGCCTGCACCTGTGGCTGATGCTGCATGAGGATGGTCTTACCAGCCTCTACCCTCCCCCCACCCCCTTCTGCTGGCCTGGGGTCAGCACATCCCAAGCTGTGCCGGTAGGCAGTGCTGCTCATACATTGTAGAGTCGGCGTGCTCCGAGAAACCCTCTGTATGCCATGCAGATTACAGTGTTGCTCACCTGACGACTTCAGGGCAGGCAGTGACACTCTTCCCACAACAGGGGAGCAGGCACAGGCTTGGCTTTGGGGTCAGCAGAAACGTGTTCAGCATGCCCAAAGCAGGAGCTAATCAGGCTGGGCAAGCAGGCACACTGTGCAGGCCGGCGCAGCCTCATAACCTTCTGCTGTGCATGCAAAACGCATTTTGGCTGACCTCAGGTTGTGGCAGGTGCATGAGCAGGGCAGGGGAGCGGCAGCAGCAGCAGCCACAGGACATCCAGCAACCCTCCAGCCGCAGGGCAGGGCAGGTAGCTCAGCAGCGCTGGCGCAGCCAGGCCAACAGGCAAGTGTGCCCACCATGCCAATGCTTGTTCCATGTCGTGGCCTGTGAAGCAGATATCTGTATCTGCAAGTCGGGCAACTTCAGGGATGCTCTGGCCTGGACTGTCCGGCAGTATGGCCTGCTACTTTGCTGTGCTTAGCACCCAGGCTGCAAAATTCCCGTCATCACTGTGTCCAGAGAAGATCTCTGGCCAAAGTAGGTCAAGAATGGTGCATTCTGTGGGTGCTCAATACAGTCGATGGCAAGGTATTGACTGATGTATGCTTTGCAAGCTAGCTTGCCGCATCGCCCGTTGAGCAGCCAGCAGTTATGACTGCTGGCTGAATGATGGGTGACGCCTCAAGCCAGCTTGCATCAGCATCACATGCTACGCCTTGTCGAGCCCCCAAACAAAGTCGCTGGTGCCTGTGGCTCACCACCTGATCCGATCAGCAGGCTATCCTGCGTCCTGTGGAGATAATGTCTTCCAAGCCTGCTTGCGTTAGTCTCACACATCCCGCCTGAGCGTAATGCTCTGCAGCTGTCCTCAATGCATGGAGCTCATGCTTCTCACACATCCCGCCTGAGCGTTATGCTCTGCAGCTGTCCTCAATGCATGGAGCTCATGCCAGCAGGAGCCCTTGCACCAGGTGAGTTTCTGTTCTGCCCATTTGCCGACACACTACATAGTGTGTAGCTACGGGGGCAGAGCAGAAAGTCGCCTGCGTGCAGGGCTCCTGCCGGGGCAAATTGTATGCATTTGGGACAACTGCAGAGCCCTATGCTTAGGCAGGATCTGTGGACACTGTAGTGTGTAGCTACACGGGCAGCATTTGCATGCAGGGCCATGGCCTGCTTTCTGTTCCTGCAAAATGTGGTTGCCTTGCCTATACGTGCCTGCCTTTGATGAACAATAGGCACAATTCAGCGACAGGCTGTTCTCGCCTGCGCACTACGGTGGTGCACAGGCAAGAACGGCCTGTTGCTGATGTTTGCCACATTCATCCAAGCCAGGAGACATCTCAGGCAGCATGGTGATGCAACTTGCGGCTGACAAGTGTGCCCTCTGGGCACTTTCCCCTCTTTTGCGCCAGCACACATGCTGAGTGGCATCACAGTGACACAGAGTTCATGGAAGGGGCTGGTGAAGAAGTTGATGGCAGCCTCTGCTATCTGCATTGCTCTCGCTTGCAGTGCAGACAACAGAGGCTCCATGTACCTCTTGACCAGGTCGATTTTTCATCATCAGATTGATTGGCTGACGGAAAGTTGGGGCTTGACATGGGAAAGCCTGGGCTTGGGAAAGCCGGGGCACCACTGGCTGTGCACTGAGGCTGGGCACCCAGGTCTGCAGTGTCCTCTGCGCATGCGATGATGCAGAGCTGGAACCCACACTGGCTCCAGGTGAGGGTTTAGTATTGACGCTTCTTCCCCCTCCCTGATCATTCATGAAGCACGCCCGGGGCCATGGTGAGCCTGACCTGTGGATATGGCTTGGCAGTGTACTGGAAGAAAGAGGCTGTGGCTGGGCAGGGCAGCTGATGGGCCGGAGTTTGTGAAGCACACACGTCATGCGCATTAGCAGCAGCAAGCTGCCAGTGCGTGGTACCTGGGGTGATCTGTGACGTTCATGAGCTGCTCTGGTCTGATCAGGAGCAAGCCTATACATGCTCTGAATCAGTTCAGATTGCACCCATGTTGCATACAAGCCCATGTCTTGTGCCTGCAGGATGGATACCGAAGGTCCTGACCATGAAGCTCTGAGCAAAATACATCTTGCAGCTGTCATTGAAAGGTTCACCTGCGCCATCTTAAGCTGCATTCCCACAAATTAATGAGGTACCACTCACTCTGCTCAACTCGAGGCCAGAGGTAGATCAGTTCTGCCACCCCAGCTTGCGTCTCCTGTCACCATAAGCACTTAAAACAGCCCTGACAGAAGCCAGCTGAGGCCCTCACCATTTCATTAAAAGCTTGCACGCTGATGAAGTTCTTTCTGCAAGCATCTGTACTCTGCTTGCATTCATGTCAAGTGCTGTTGAATCACCTGCATGAGGTCTCGTAAGCTCACTGATGTACTGTCAAGATATTGTTTGTGGCTGGGTCTTCTGTGAATTGAATCAAGTTTTCAACAGGGCCCTGACGTGTCCACGCTGCCTGAGCAAAGAAGCCCAGCCAGGCCACCATTGCAAGTCTGCCATTCTTTAGCTCCTTGACCTTCAGATCCTCAAAGGACCTGGGGTCCTTACTGAGATTCAGAGGGTCAAAAACGCCACCTGCAGCATTTCAGCAAGGTGTCAGGCAGTAAGGAAGGTCCCAAGACTTACCCGGACCCAGCTTAAATTGGCCCCACCTGGGTAGTTTTTGTCTCCTGATGAATGAATGCCAAACGGCTCCAGTGCCTCAATGCCGCAAGCTCTGGCGTATTCTGGCCCAAACATGAGCAACACCTGCACGAAGGCTTGTAACTATCGCATCACTTAAGACAAATGGTGGTCAGGCAGGGTCAGATATTTACCTGGCAAACTGCAATGATCAAGATGCCCTGGCCACCGGCAATCTTAAAGCCAGACACGCCGAGATAGTTGAGGTCCTCATCCCCCACAGCCTTGGCGTACCCCACATTCCACCACCTGCTTTGCGGCAAGTCTTCAGGCAACGCCACACAAACTCCGGCTTGAAGGTGCCAGCAGTATTGTAAATTGCTGACCTGGGCTCAATGAATGAGGCCACCCCCGTACTGCAACACTTCTGCATCGCAGGGGCAGCACTGTCTCACAGATGCAAGACCAGTGTGCAGCTGCCTGGTGGCTTTGTGGAGCTCACCAGGCACAAAGACGCCTAGAGCCCCCAGCATCGCCCATCTGGCATGCAGTAGCTCCAGCTCAAGGTACCTGCACTGCAGAGAGTCAGCATCAGCTGAGAAGGCTGGGACCAGGGGCAGTGCCGCCTGATCACTATCATGTGCATGCATGGACATCACATGCCCCCTGGCAGCGGAAGCAGCTGTCTAAAGGACCATTGACTGCCCACTCCTTGCATGCTTGGCATGCCAGGTGTTTTTGGAACCCAGCTAAACAACCAACACACACACACTTGGCTGCACAACATCATGATGCATTTCAGCACCTGTCAAAGTCTTGAGGCGCCGCGCTGAGCTTCAGGGGATCGAAGCCATAGTCTGCGGGCGCTGAGCCCTCCAGGTGGGTTGGGTATGCATCAAATTGCAGGGGCCCCAGCTACTTGGGCCTGTTGCGACCAAACCAGGGGCTACAGGCAACCAAAGAGCCTGAGACAGAAGGAGAAGCAGTGTCTTCACTTGCCTAGCAGAGGAGCTTCTGAAACTTGGACAGACGCACGCCTCAAGCCATGCACTGTGATGCTGTCTGGCCTCGCTCAGCCCGCGTTGTATGTACGACTGACCTCTCTTGCTGTACCTGCCGCTGCTGCTTTGCCCGCTGCTGGGCCTCGCGTTGAACTTGGGCTTTTGCTGCTTCACATTGTCCTACGGCCAGCAGTGGGTTGCACGGAGACGTCCTGTTCCAGCATGCAGACAGGTTTGCAGCTTGAGCTTGGCCAGTCTTGGCAGAGGCAAAGCGCACCTGCAGCTGCTTCCCGATACCACTGTCAGCCAGTGCCTGAACAGACCTGAAACAGGATGCCAGCCATCATGCTTGCTCAGATGCAGCAGCAGTGCAATGGGGCAAGTCAACTCACAGGAAGGGGGGGGCTGAGAACACCAGCACGCCAGCCATGTCTTTGATACTGGCCTGGGTCACAGCAGCTCTCCTTGATATCTGGCTGCGCCTGCCTGGTGCAATGCAATGCTTGGCAAGCCTCTGCCCACCATAGCTGGGTGAAGCTTCCATTGGCTGCCTGCTGGGAGTTAGCCACATTGCAGATGCATGCATGAGATCAAAATGTGGATAGGTGTGACGAGGTGCCAGCGCAGTCTACCATCAGCATTGGAAAGCACTCTCTGTCATGCAACAATCCTCAGCCTACTTGGTTTGGGGGCAGTGTGTCATGCACTCTCATATAGGGTTGCCACTGAGAAACAACACCACAACAACTTGCAGTCCAGGATGCATTTGGTCGAAGACAGTGTCTACTTCTAGCAGCGATCAAAGCTGAAGGCTTCCCTCCAGGATTCACATTATTTCGCCATTTTCACATTGTCTGACCTGCACAATGCGTAGGACAGAGTCATCTGCCAAGGCTGCCTCACTGGTAATTGCCTCCTTCTACCATCATTCAGCCTAGTACAATTGCCTCCTGGTGTGAGGGAGGATCCCAGACATTTCTTTGCTGCAGCTGGAAGAACGCTTAAAGGATCTCAGCGCAGAGAACAAGCTCCTGGGCAAACTGCTGCATGACATCCAGGTAGATGCCAGCCAGGGCCATGTGCCTGTGGTGTCATGCCAGCAAGTTGTGTCTGATACTCACATGCATGCAGGCAGAGAATGACAGCCTCAGGGAGGAGGTGACGGCAGCCCATGACAGGCACAAATCTGCTCAGATTGCTGCAGCAGACAGCAAGCAGCGCGCCGATGATGCAACGCACGAGCTGCAGGCTGTCCGGCAAGAGCTTGACAGGTCAGCGCCTGGGCCTGAAATCCCGCCGTGAGGGCGTCGCGTCCTCCAGGCAGGCCTTGCTCATGGTGACAGCTTCAGTGTCTGCTGCTGGAATGCTGGTCGCCATTGTCCTGCCGGCCCTCCAGCTCCAGAAGCTGCGCGCTGTGCTGGGCACAGGCAAGAAAACGAGGCTCCAGCATCAGCCAGGCAGCTGCTGCAAGCCTTCTCTCCTCATGCGCTGCAGGGTCAAGAACACGTCGCGGGCTCAGCAGGTGCAGCATGCCCAGCGGCAGGGGCTGCAGCGCGAGCTGGAGGACGCCCTGCTGGAGGCGAAGGCAAGCACTGACACTTGTGCATGGCAGCTGCCTCCAGCTGCACTGCACAGCTGCTGCCTGTCAGGGGCCATGCCCCAGTCACGGTAGCCTCCATCAGAAATCACTGTCAACCTGGTGAATGGCATGAGGGCAAGAGCACCACACAGCAGTGTCTACACAGTGCCCAGCAGCAGCTGCATTCATGTGAGGCATGGGTACTTGAGCCAGGCAATAGCCAGGCATTGGTAGCTGGCACCCTGGGGACAGCCCTTCGGAGCAGCTGCTGAGTCCTTACCCTGGCAGCATCCAGGCTGCAGGCTGCAGCCAGCATGGTGCCCAGCGCGCTGGTCGTCGTGCCTCTTAGTCCAGACATCTCCCTTGTACAGGCTTCTAACCTGACTGAACATGTCTTCAGGCTGCTGGATCAGGCCAGCATGGACACGCGACCTACTACCTGGGTGCTGCCTGAGATTGTGAGCAGCAAGGGGAGCCATGATGAACAATGTTGTAGCGCACATGCCTAAGCAGTTCTTTATGCAAGGGCAGGCGGGTTACGAGCAAATGGGCCGCCAGGTTGCCAGCCGCCAGCCAGTACAAAGCCATCTGTGGCATGCCTGACTGCAGACGGACTGCGAGCAGAGGAGCTGCCAGGTCGCCAGCTGCCAGCCACCCCAGTGCCCAGCTGTGACCTTCCTGACTTGCAGGCGGACTGCGAGCAGAGGGGTCGCCAGGTTAGCAGCCTGCAGGAGGCGCACAAAGCGAGTCGCGGCAAGCTGCAACAGCAGGTCCGTCAGCTGCAGCAGCAGATCCGCCGGGAAGCAGAGGAGGCTGTCAGGCGCCAGCAGAAGGAGGCAGACCTTCGGTCAGTTCACAGCTTCTGAGGCCCTTCTCCAAGGGCCCAAGCTGCTGGGCTGCTTGAGTGCCAGTCTCACATCGCACAGCAGCCAGCCACCTGCTTTGGTATCCTGAGTGCCACAGGTCAATGGACATGCAGAGCAAATGGATGCCAACATATGGCAACCTTGCTGCCCTCATGCCATAGACACTGCTTCCTCTTGCCTGAAGCTTGAAGGCTTGTCAAGTCTTTGGTGCTGAAAGCTGCAGTTGGTGGCATGCTTCATACGGGCCCGCTGCATGCACAGCTGCTGAGCAGGGGACTGGTCTGGAATAGCCAATGAGGGAGGGGGCTTATGCATTATGCACATTGTGGGGTTGGCGGGGCTTTGGGGGGTGCATGCATGCCACCAGTGAGCAGTTGCAGTCTTACAAAAAAGCTCAGAGTTGGAGATGAAGGATGGGAACAACTGGATGTCGGTGAAGACGCCTGGCAGTGCCTGCCCACTCACCACTTGTGGGCAAAGCAATCTGCACATCGACTTGGATGACTGCTGCTGTACATAGGGCGTGTTGGGCTGTGCAGGCACAGCTGCTGAATGGCTGACTGTGGCAGCACAGGCTCCCACAGCTGAGGCTGCCCTGCTAGCACCTGGGTAGCACTTGTGAGCAGAAATTGTGGAGGCACATGGCCCCCAATCAGCACCTGCTTGGCTCAGCTCATATGCTTGCATTGCTGCGGAACAAGGCCTGGCGGGCTTGGGAAGACATGCACGGCGGCACCCCCTCACAGCAGTCCCTGCCCGACTTACATGCTGATGCTGCTGCGACACGCGGCTTGGGACAGTGGTGTCAGTCGTGGAGGATGTGGCACCAGGCCCATGCTTCGCACCTGTTATACACTTCTGGCCCAGCTCACGCGGTTGCCTGATTGCAGGGAGCAGCTGGACAGGGCACAGCGCTCCGGCAAGGAGAGCAGGGAGCGGTGCTGTGCTCTCACCCAAGAGCTGGAAGCTGCTAAAGCACAACTGGAAGAGCTGCATGACAGACACGGTGAGGCTGAGCAGGGTTCAGGCTTTATGATCTTGGGGTGAGGCTCGGGAGGCCTGTCTTGGCTTGTGACGGTCTGAAATGGCACAGCGGCTGAGCTTTGCATTAAGGGAGAATTACCACGTTGCACGGGTGCTGGTGGGCTCTGCTGGCAGAGGCAGCTGGATGCACTCCACAACTCTGCTGGCAGGATCCTGAAGGTCTGTGAGGAACTTCCAGGAAACGTCCCCCCCAACATTGGCAGTGTGGCCCGCTGCAGATAACAGCGTCTGCAAGTTGTTGATGCCTATTCAAATTACCGGCAGGGCTTTGCTCAGGTGCTGCCATATGGTCAGAGGCCATCATTTCGACTGCTGAGATGTTGCCTGTGCAGAGTCAAGTATCAAGCAGGCAGCTGCCACCCAACAGTCGCTGCAGCAAAGGGCAGACAACCTGCAGGCACAGGCAAGCAGGGCACAGGCCAGGCATTGCCAGGAGGCGGGCGAACTGCAGTTCCAGGTGACTGGCCTCACCTGCATCAGCCAGGCCTGCCATTGGCAAAGCCAGGCTTGCCCCCTCAGAGTGCGCCACAGGCACTGCGCTTTTCTTTCTAGTCCAGGAAGACAGCCTGCTCAGCATGTGGCATGGGTCGCCAGATGTTGAAGCCGCAGATACCAGCCCAGCAGATTACCTGTTATGCTGAGCCAGCCTCAGGTAGCTGTGCAGCTGCCAAAGGTCTGTTGGGGCCCCATTTCATGATCATCAGCCTCCAGCCCATCAAGAGTTCCCTGCAAGTCCTACAATCTGCGATGTATCCCTGTTGAGCTCCTGCGATAGCAAGCAGCTGACATGCAAGATGCAGTGAGCTGCAGCAATACCCACTACCACAAAACAGCCACAGCCAGCTGCAGCACCTGCCTGTACCCAGCAGCCGGTACAGAAGGAGCTCTGTGAGTATCTGACCCCTCTGCCCAGCGGTGGCTGCTGACCTTGGGAGGTGCTGCCATGGACAGTCTATTGCGCAGCCTTGAGTTGCTGGGCTGGCGCCTGGCGGCAGGCACTGATCCTGCTCAGGGCAGCAACCCCTGCCATGCTTTCTTGTCTGCATGTCGCCAAGCAGCTGCTGTTGACGGCAAATGGACTCCTGCCATGCTCCCTTGTCTGCATGGCACCCAGCAGCTGTTGTTGGTCGCAAAGGGGTGCTACAGAGCAGGCGAGGACTGGCAGGGCAATCAAAGGGCCGCTGTTGTTGCAAAGGTGCTTCCGTGTGGTGTCTGGGAGGATGCTGATGCAGCCGCGAGATTGGCCTGCCCGTGCTTGGCCGCCTCTCTCGGCCGCCTCTCTGGCAAGTGCCAAATCTCAGCGTCCTTGCAGCTGCAGGACATTCTCAGGCTGCAGAACAAGCACATGGACACTGATGGTGCTACAGTCCACCTGAAGAAAAGCCCTGCTGCCTGTCCCTGCAGGTGTGCAGGATCTGGGCCGAAGGCTGAGGTGGGACCTAGGGCGCACAATGCTGCACTGGGAAGGCATGCCTGCCTGTACCTGTAGATGCGTGGCGCCGAAGCCTCAGCCAGTGTGTGCAACACACAACCATGCACACCACGCCCAGCATCCTGCCTGCAGGTGCGGGAGGCTAGGGAGCAGGCCGAGGCGGCAGCTGGTGAGCGTGACGCAGCCCTGGGAGCCCTATCTGCCCTGACAGAGCAGGAGGGGGCCGACCGCGCGCGCGTCCACGTGGCGTTGGGCCAGGCCGAGGACCTGCGGCGGCAGCTCGTGGAGGCGCAGCTGCAAGCAGAGCACCTGCAAGGAGAGTGTGCGCTCCGCCTGGAGCAGGTGGCGCGGCTGCAGGCCAGTCTGTCGGTGAGTCTCTTGGCCCTCATGTTTGGCTGGGGTGTGTTGGCCCTTGCTCTCGGCCTGGCATGTTGGCCCTCCTATTTGGCAGCATGATGCGTGTCTGTCGGTCAGCGCAGGTTAAGCGCCATCACAGGGGGACAATACACCCAAAGCACCACAGTGTTGGTGACCAGCTCTGTCATGATATGCAAGCGCCAGCCAAGCGCTGCATGCTGCACATCCCTGCTGGACTCGCGGCGGCAGCTGTGCTGCGCCACTCACGACGTAAGCAGCAGCTAACTCCCTGCCAAAACCGGCCCACTGTCCTGCAGGAGGCAGAGTCAGATGCCGCAGCCAGCCAAGTGCAGGTAGCCACCATTCAGCGCCAGCTGACTGCAGCACGCTGCGCATCTTTGCTGGAGTTGCGGCAGCAGGTACTGGGTGCTGCAGGAGCTGGCACCTCTGCCCCAGACATGAGCAGTGAGGAGTTCAGGTTCAGGCCCTCTGGGGCAGCCAATGAGGTGTGGTTGCTGATAGCATGGACAAAGCTTTGTATGATCTTGATAAGCAGGGGATCCAGCTGCACCTTCCAGTATGGCTGCCGTGTTACGGCTTCACCCAAGTCACTTGCCCTACCGCCTTTGCTCAGCAGGCTTGCTGAGACAGGCTCTTGTTGCTGAGAGATGCACAGCCTGCTGCTACATAAATCTTGTCACCAGCCATTGACATGCTTGCAACCTCTGTGTGTGCACGAGGGCTCATGTTTATGTGTTAATACAGAACTATTGCAAAGCCAAGGAGGGAAGGCACCTGTTGTGCGCGTGCTGGGGCTGCTGCGATATGCATCCACTGTCAGTCAAGGCCACAGGGTCAAACTAGGCAGCTGTTGCTGACACAGTCCCTGTACTAACACAATTTCTGTACTGACCCAAAAGCGCCTTGGGGCCTGCAGAGCGTGGTCAAGGTGCTGCAGTACAGCCTTGCAGATGCAGAGCGGTGCAGGCAAGTTGCGCTGGAGCAGCTGAGCTGCGCCCGGCAGGCTGAGGCTGCTGCACTGCGCAGTATGGCGGCGTGTCGGCAGGCAGAGGCCGGGCTGATGCAGACGCTGCAGACAGAGTTGCGCAGGTGGGCATGGAGTGCGCACCTGTTGGCCTTGGTGGACTACCCACTGCCAGAACTGGTGTTAGACAGGCAAATGAAAAATATCCAGGTCAAGTAGTTGACTTTGGCCCTTTTTATCTGGAGGTGGTGACCAGAATGTGAATCTGGGTCCCTGGATTGCCAGACATGTGGCTGTGTTGTCTTGACGATATGAGCAGGGCCTGCCATGCATGTGCCTGGGAGTTGCTGTGGTTGCGCTGGATGAGGGGTGCATATCGAGGGGGGGTCAGCAACGCTCTGCATTTTCCCGCGTGAAGGGAGTCAGCAGGCACTGAGCTCCTTCATGTGTCCCAGTACCATGCGCGAGATGAGTCTGTCGTGCACATGCTTGAGAATTATTGTGTGTACACTGGACAGGGGACGCATAGTGGGGGTTATCTGTGTCGCTCTGCTGATGCTGCATGAGGGTGGTCAGCAAGGCACAGGGCTTCTGTAGTGTCCCACCACGTGCATGAGGTGAGTTTGTCATGTCGGTGTTGCTGGGCTTGCCATGGATGAGGGACGCCTACTGGGGGGCATCGGCAGCTTTCTGCTTTTGCTGCATGAGGGACATTGGCAGTGCTCTATTTATTGCGGCTGAGAGGCACATGCACTCTGTTGAATGGTGACCGTTTGGACCACTAATACCATGTCTGTGCTCACACTGAGCTGCAGGGCCTCAGTATGGCTGTGCAATAGCATGGCTTGGCTCCCACTGCTCTGCAGATCCTCTGCATATCAGGCCACCACTGCAACTGTCACCACTTTCAGCTGCGCAGTCCTGGAGCACTTAGCTCTGACTGCAGGGTACATGTCCTGGAGCGTGCACGGCTGGCAGACGTCACAGAGCTGCACACCCTACAGTGCCAATTGCATGCAGCACACTCGTCATCTTGGCACCTCAGGGACCTTCTGGTAAAAGAGCGCAGGACTGGCAGAGCGTGGTCTGTCGCAGCGTCGGACTGTTGCTCACCATGCCACTGCAGGTGCTCTGACACAGAGCTCAGCTGCCTCTGTCCCCCCCACAACCCGCCTCTTGACTGATTGTGCAGAGGTCAGGCATTTGCATCCTGGTACTCATATGCAACAATCATTTCACCGACAATCAAATTATGAAATCACTGAAATGATTCATTCAGCACAGTACAGTGGCTCAGAGACAACAGGAGAGAGAGAGCAATCAAGTCAGCTTGATGGGACTCTGGCGAAAGGTGATGGAGACCCGCCTGCGCGGCAGATCTGCATGCCCAATGGCATGCGTGTAATCGTATCGTGCCTGCTTGGTGAGGACTTGGAGAGCCCTAGGGGGCAGGGGGACTCGTACAGAGTGTGCCTTGCCTGGCTGCTTCCCAGACACCCGAGTGAAGGTCATCACTGCCTTGCCGCACAGGGACAGGGTGCAGATGGTGTCTGTGCTCATCTTCCTGCAACAAGTTGCCAGCAACTGAGTGCAGGCTTGGCAATGAAACAAAGATCAATCAATCAGTACAGATCATCTGAATGGCAACCTGCCCACTCCCCCACTGCCTCTCCAGCACCTGTGACATACCAAAGCCGTGCTGGCTTTCCTCCAGGCTGAGAGGGGGCCTATGAGCTCATGCACAATCCAAGCAGAGGTCGAGATGAGCTGACCTGTCATCAAAATGTGCTCTGAGTTCATGGCCCTCCGATTGTACATAGTCTATGGCATTTGCCTCATTAGGCTTGAACCCTCTAAGAACAGGGACCTGCAGACCGTGTACTCTGTGCTTGCTCAGAGAAACGGAGGGTGCTATTCCCTGGCCCAGAGCACACAACAACAAGAGGTGAAGCGAGCCTTACCTGGCCCTGCATACGGGCAATCAGCTTCAGCAACAGTGGTGGCAGCGGTACATGCTCGGGGTGCACTGTTTTGGCCTTCAGGTCCATCTGCACACCCCAGCGCTTTCCCCTGCAGCCACCAGTTACTTTGAGGTGGAAGCCAAGCACACTCAGCAGCTGTTCAGATCCATCAGTGGGCGCCAGCCCTACTACATGCTGGAGCTAACCATGATGGCGTGCTCATCCCTCAAATACGCTGGGTGAAGCCAGCCCTGAAGCGGCATCGCTGAGTTGTTTGCCACCTGCCAAAGCAGTCTGCATACAGCTCTTGACACTGCATCACACACGGCCACCAAGTCAGGCGGTCTTTGTGAACCCGCCTGCAGTTTGCTCCTTGCGACACAAAAAGCACGGGCACATGGCCTCACCTGTACTTGCCATTGAACGAGCTGTCACGCCATGCTGGCTCCTCATGGTCCAGCATGTGAATGAGCTGAGCCTCCTCGTCCGGGCTCACAAAGTCAGGAAACAGATACTCTCCTGCACAGGAACAGCCTCCACACTCAAAAGTAAGGGGCACACAGCTCATCTCCTGCTCAGTAGCAGGGCTGCTCACATCAAACCTTAGGCAGACACCCAAAGCTGATGGTGACAGTCTGGGTGTAATACCGTGTCTGTACCAGGCGCAGGCCAGTGGCGCACCTGACAGCTCATGGTGGGCCCCCCGGCAACTGCTGAGGGCGCGGCTGCTCTGCACCAGCGTGTGCAGCGCATTTGGCTGATGCTGCCGTTGCCATTGGCTGTCCGCATGGTTGCCTTGCTCTGCTGATCTTTCTGCCTCCCCATTGGCAGCAGGCCTGCCTCGCTTTGGCTCAGGCAGGGTCTGACTGCTGTCAGGGCGGCTGTCAGCAGCCCAGACACTGCCTGGCCGAGCCCTCTTGGTACCTGGCAATAGTGCAGAACAGCCAGCATCCAGGTGCATGTTGATCACAGCCTCCGGGATCTGCACACGACCAGATGGTGCTTTTGGTGGACATGCTGTTTGCTGTGTTTTGGCCGAACTCCACTCACAGCCTCACCTGTCTGCTGCATATTGGGCAAGCCACCAGCTGGCTGCGGCTGCTGTGCTTCATCCTGCAAAGGAATGCAGGCGGTTGGCTTCTTCTGCTTCTTGTGGGAGTTTCGTTGCCCTACTTGAAAAGCACTGGTTTGCAACTGGCGCTCAATTGAGGGCACAGTAGGGTACACAGGTAGCAGGAAGCCAGCACAAGCGTTGAGCCTCCAGCTGTGTCCTCTTTGCTGCTGGGAGGCCTCTCTCCCATTCTCGTCGGCCAACGCTGCTCATGAGGGCGGCCATTCTCGCATGCTTTGCCAGTTGAGGACATTGCAGCTTCGACGCAAAAGAGCGGGTCAGCATCAAGCCAGGGCCTGGCGCACCAGGCCAGTCTGAGGAGCAGTCTGCCAGAGGCAGAACTTTCCTGCTAACAAGGCCCGCACTCAGGCCATTGTCAGGCGCTGCCGGAGTCCAGACAGGAACAGCAGCCCTCTGGCCTCCTGTGGGGGCAGGGGATTCCATTCAGCAGAGCAGGGAAGCGATCAGGGAGCGTCAGGGGCCTGCACAGGAGCTCTCTGCGTCACAGGACAGAACCCAGCACCTGAAGAACAGCAGCGCATGCACGAGGCCCAGCCGCTTTGAGCCAAGCACCTGTCCCTCATGGGCAAGATAAAGCTCAAGGACAGGCTCTCCCGCTGGCTGCGCCCCTCAGGCTCGGGCGCGTCTCGGAAGGCGCTCAGCACGGTGGACGGGTCGTCAGAGGCGCCTCCGAGCAGCGTCACCTATGTCACGGACAGCGCAGAGACCCTCTCCAGCCCTGCAGGCACCAAGTGAGGCCCTGCACACTGTACGGCAGGAGCTGTGTGCATCCCAACTGATTGTGGCCATGCAGCCCCCAAAGGCTTGGATGCTGCATGCATGTCGGCAGGCTACTGGACTGCAGGAGCCCTTACACCAGCCAACAATCTCTACCTTGACCACATGCAGCAGGCTTGGGGTCTGGCCGCACACTGCTGCACTCGTGCCAGCAGGCTTCGGGGCAGGCATGCATTACAGATGTTGTGCCGCATTGATGGTGGCATCTTGGGCAGCTCAATCTGCAGCTGCTTCGAGTTTGCTTGGCGGGCAGCGACGGCCCTGATGTGTGGCATTGGGTCTCACTCATCTGCTGAGCTGCTGTGGGGGCTGGCACGATGCCTAGTGCAGGGACGCGTGGTGTGCTGCCTGGCTGCACAGGTTGCTGCTGCTTGTCTGACTTGGAGAGGCAGGGACAGCTTGTGTTGATGTGTAGCACTGGCCACCAGTGGTTTGGCACGGTTTGTCCCAGTGCTGGTGCCACAGCTATGCATCATGCTGGATGCCTTTGGGCTGTTTCTGGCAGGCCGCCGCAGCACTGACCACAGCTCTGCGTCTTGCTGCCTGCCATCACGTGTAGGCTGTGGGCTTTGAGGGCCCGCCACAACCCTGGCAGCAACCTTCCTAGGCTGCATACGCTGCACAGCCGTCAGCGTCAGTAAAACAGTGGCTCAGGTGCCAGAGAAACATGAAGAGCATTGCTGTTTGATGGTGCAGAAGTTTTGACGAGGCATCTGCCTTGGCCAGCGATAGCCAGGGCAGTAGGAGGGGTAATCAGAAGCTCCTTCTGGTGCTCCACATGAGAGTTTGCTGGAGGTTGAGCTGCTCCTGCTGCAGGGTACTGGAGCCAACATCCGTATGGATGGGGTAACAACCTGGCCTCACATGAGGTGGCCACAGCCTACATGTGCACGTGCTGCAAGCTGCAGGCAGGCGCCTGGGCGGAAAAGACCCATGCTGGCTAGCTTTGTCTTTGCCATGCTGAGCCATGCATGCCGCTGCAGGTTTGAGGAGGCTGGCCCCCGCCCAGGGAGTACCCGCGCCAGCCGTGGCAGCAGCAACCTGGCCACCCTGCTGGACTCCACTTGGCAGGACCAACAGGAGCGGCTGGCAGCGGTGAGCGGTGCTGACCCCCCTGCCCCCCCGCAGGGCAGCGCCAGGGCCACCCTGGGGAGCCCCAATCTGGCGGCCCTGCTGGACACGAACTGGCAGGGCCAGCTGGAGCAGTTGGTGAGGGGGCGCACTGAAGCACTGCAGGCGGGCAGCACTGGAGAAGTGCACGGGCAGTATCAGAGGACTGCAGGCAGACAGCACTGGAACACTGCAAGGGAAGACCTGATGAGGTGTATGTGTGCTGTGCACAGAATATTGAGGAGGGGCACGAGAGACCTGCAGGCAGGCAGCACCTGAAAAGTGTCAAGGGGGGTGGAGGGAGGAGGGAACTGCAAGGCCAGCGCTGTATAGGAGCACAGCCCAGGTGGAAGCAATTTTCTCTTCAGGGGAGCCTGACGCCTGAAGTTGTCCTCAGCATGAGATGGCAAACGTGATTGCAGTGGGCAGTCCACTCTGGCCCGCTGCTGACGTGCGGCGGCAGCACGGCGCTGCTGTGAGGGGCCGCAGCACTGGCTGGGGCAGGGGCTTGTGGCAAAGCCCACTGCCTGCGTCTTCCCCCTGCTAGGCAAGGGTGATGATTGCCACATCGCTCTGACTTTCACTGCTACTGGCAGCCGGGCTTGGCTGTGAGGTCAGCACTGGCGGGCTGAGGGGGCCGGAGCTTCGTAGTTCACAATGTTGCATTTGGCAGCTGCAGCTGGACAGGAGGATGTGTTAGGCCTGCAGGCAGGACATGCGGGACGTCAGTGACGGGGGCTGTACCTGCAGCCATGGGCTGGCAGGCACCATCATCGTGGCATCCGTGGAAGCGCTGCAGCATGGAGCACAGCCTTGAGGTCTTAGTTGTTGCATGGCGCTGTCAGGAGAGGCAGACTGTTGCTGGAAAGGGCCTGTTGCTGCCGGAGATGACAGTGGGGGTTGTGGGCTGCTGCTGGGCTGGATGAGTGTCCATCCAGGCTGTTTAGCGGCTCCTGGTGACTGCATCTGGCGCTGCAGGCAAACAGCCAAGTGCTAGCGGGGCCCTCTGGCGGCCACTGCAGGCGTTGGTCTTGGTGCTAGCAGTGCCCTTCTGCAGGCCAAGGGTGACTGTCGACAATACGACCTCCTTCAGGCGCTGCAGGGATCCATCTCAGCACTGTCGACGCTCCCCTGCAAATGCTCTAAGCAGAAAACTGATGTTTTGACATGACCTTGTGCAGGCAATGCAAGGCCAGCCAGCAGCGCAGGCAGCTCAGGGGCCACAGTCAGGGCACACTCCGCTGCCCACCCAGCGTGAGCCAGAGCCAGAGCCAGAGGCGGCCTTCCAGAGGTGGGGACAGCCAAGCGGCGACAACACACACTTGACTCTCTTTGCTGCCCCTCAGGTCGCCCTCCACCACAGCTTGATACCTTCCTGTGCTGCAGCGCCTGACCTGCACTGCATGTTGCACCGCAGCAGATCATTGTGCTCCTTCAGGCATGTGGCCTTGGGGATGAGGTTCCCACGGCCACATGCGGCAAAGTCAAGTGTTCATCGCCTGCAGCATCGTCCTGCAGACATCCCTCCCTCCATTGCTTGATCTTGTGAGTGCTGCAAACTGCGCGGGCTCCACAGACAAGTTTGTCGGTGCCAATGCTGCAGGCAAGACAGCGAGCTGGCTCCCGTCGCCAGCGACACCAGTGCAGAAGCCGCCAAGTTGAATCTGAGGCGCAGCGGGGAGAGCCTGGCTGGGCAGGAGGGCGTCATCCAGCCACATCAGCAGGTGAGGCAATACCCTAACCCTGATCCCAGATTCAAGACCCAGCAGTTGAAGGGTATGGTCAATCACAGGATGGCAGTAGCCTTGCCTGCATGCATGCCTGCCACACCAGCAGGTGAGGCCTCCACGAGGAGGCCTAGACCTGAGTCACATCTTTGTGCCAATGTGTGGCAGGCCATTGAACCCTTTGGCAGCAGCGGCTGAGCCGAAGAACGCCTGCAATATGCGAGCAGCCTGCTTGTGCTGCTCAACAAGGTATCTCTCCTCCAGCACTCTGCAGAGGCACAGCGGCACACCGCCAAGGTGGCCTTGCACCAAGCAGGCTGGCTCCCTGTACTCCCTGAGTTGCACATCTGTCTGGTGTCAGCCAGCAGCGGTTTGCCCTGCTCTGGGTGTGGCTGCTCTGGTGCACATTGGCAAGCCTGGCGCACAGCTTGTTCCGTCACGACTGAGGCAGCATGTACTCTTGAGGTTGAAACCTCCACACCGAGCCCTGCACTGCTGCCAAGCCTCATAACCTCCACTGGGCAGGCCAGCAGCATTTGTGCAGGGACCCCCGGCTCGCCACTTCCTTCACACTGAGCACCTGCACTGCTGCAGAGCCTCGCATCAACTTTACTGGGCAGGCCAGCAGCATTTGCGCAGAACCCCCGCCCCGCCACCTCCTTCATACTGGGCACCTGCACTGCTGCAGAGCCTCATCAACTCCACTGGGCAGGCCAGCAGCAGCAGTCGCGCAGAGCCCCCACCCCGCCACTCCGAGTCTGGACCCCAGCAGCAGCAGACCCAGCAGCAGCAGCAGCAGCCGCACCTTGCTGCACACGAGGGGCGCCTCGTGCTACCCGTGGCCCAGGAGCAGCATGTTTCACCAGCAGGACCTGGGCGCCCGTCCCCCACGCAGACCAGCGGGGGCAGCAGCGTCAGCACTAACCTGGGGATGGGTTTTGGGCAGCACCTCACGACAGGTGGGGCCTTCCTTGCTGTCCAGCTGAGCATGATGTAGGGTGTTGGGCCTCCAAGCTCTGTGTGGACACATGCAGATCAGCGGGGGCAAGCAGCATCAGCAGAAGCTGGGATTGGGCTGTGAGCAGCCCCTCATGACTGTGTGTTGTGATTGACCCGGCCATGTTCCAAGGTTTCTTGGGGCCGACTCCACCAACTAGCGGGGGCCTGTCTGAGGTAGCAGGCAGCGCGCGCTGAACCTTAACATGGTCTGCTGCTAATAGCGCCTGCAGGGTCATGGGCCAACAGTGCACTGCCTCAGCCTCACCGACTCAACACAGTATGCGGCTGGAGGTGGCCCCCAGCAATTTGCACGGCACGTCGACCGCGGTACTCAGCTATGTTGACCCTGAATCACACCGGCAGCACTGCTCAGGCGGCCTGCAGTGGACTGGTAGCAGCGTGCTGCCTCACTCAGGGGCAGTCGCGCTGGGCGACTTGTTGTCCTGCCTTCCATGCAGGCCGATCAACGAGTGGCCTTGCATCAGTTGGCTTCTGACACAGCACTGCTGCCTGCAGGCAAGTCAGCCAACAGCATGCTGCCCCAGCCCGATGTGGATGCAGAGCTAGAGGGGGTGGTGGACGAGCTGCGGGAGGGGAGCGTGGAAGCCCGCAGCGCAGCCGCCGAGAAGCTGTTCAATATGTGCGCCGAGGACGAGGGGGCGCGGCAGCGAACCGGCAGCCTGGGCGTAGTCCAGCCGCTGGTGAGGATTTGTATCATTGTGGTGGGCCTGCTGTGCAACGAGAGGAGCCTCCCCTGCAAATGATGCACTCATGTGATTCCTGCAGATGCAGCTGCTGCATCATGGCAGGGAGCGAGTGTGCATGTGTGGGGCTCATGCCTGACTGCTTCTCATCTGCACAAAGCCACCGCCTGGGCTGTGTGCTGGTCTGTTGCACAATGGCAGAGGGATGAGCCCCTGCTCTGCTGAGCCAGTCTCTCTGTAGGGACATCCCACATGTCTGAACAAATCCTACATCGCTGAACAAACATCGTGCCCTGCAGGTGCGGCTGCTGTACGATGGCAAGGAGCGGGGGCGCATGTATGCAGCCTACGCTCTGAGCAGCATCATGTCGCCCACCAGCAGCCTGATGGACATGCGGGCAGCCGGCGCAATCCCCGCGCTCATCTCGGTGCTCAACACCTCCAAGGTGAGCCTGACTCCGCCTTGTTGCTGCTCCTGCGCTGCGCAGACGTGGTCAGGCCCTCCAGAGGTGGACCTGACGCAGTCAACGGGACGTGAGGTTGCTGGCGCCTTATGGCACTTTACCCCTACGAAGGTGGACCTGGCTCATGTTGCAAGTCATCATGGCCCTGGTGTTGCTCCGCAGTACCCGGGTGCCGGCGCTATCAATGCAGCACCTTGATCCTTAACAAACCCCACCTGGGCAAACTGCTGAACCTCTTCTTCGTCCTCTGCATGCCGCAATCGAATTCCCCATTTTGCTTATTGTCACTGTCGGTAATCTTGGCTAGCGGGGAAGTGTGTTGCGAGCTCTACTGCTGCGCATTGTTCTTCTGCAAGCTGAGTGATGACTTCAGGTGGTGGCTCCATATGCTGCAAGTGCTGAGGTGACCTCCACTTCACTGCCTGGGCCCAACCTTAACCCTGTCTGCAAATGCCACAGCCTGCCTGCCCAGGCTGATCGCCACCCTGAAGCTAAGCTACTTTCCAGCTCTTCTGCCCCATTTGAAAGCTGTTTGCAGACTCCTCTGCCTGCATGATGTCTGCAGGTGCTGGCCAGCAAAAAGGGAGCCATGCGGGCGCTGGGCCGACTGGCGCGCAGCGATGAGGCAGCAGCTGAGGTGGTGGCTGCGGGGGGGCTGCCCCCCATCATCGCCCTGCTGGACTGCCACGACGCCGGGCTTGTGCGCAGGTGAGGACACTGGTGTGTGGAACGCTTGTCTAAGGGGGGGCTCTGATGTCATAATGGCTCTCATTGTGAGGATGGGCCCCCTCCTTTGCAGTAAGGTGCTCATTGTGATCTGAGCATTTGGCCTGCCTGCATAGCTGTATGTCATGTGACCCCCTTACACTGCTGCACCTGCCTGTGTGGCTGGAGTAGTTTGGTGACGCCATGCTTGCTTCCTGTAGCGGTCCTTGCCTTCTGTCGCTGATGCTAGCAGAAGCGCTTAGTAATGGTGCTTCTTGCCTACCTGGAGTTACAACAGCAGAATGCACCTCTTTAGTTGCATTCTGTTGCAGGGCCCTGAGTCTGCCTGCAGGCGCCTGGCGTTCCTGTGCCTGGTTCAACTTTGACCCTTGGTCGCTCAACTTTGACCCTTAGTCGCTCAACTTTGACCCTTGGCCTGCCTGTAGGTGCCTGGTGGCCTTGTACTTCATTGGGGCAGACAAGGAGGTGCTTCAGGGCGACATCATGCGGGCAGGGGCTGTGCCGGCGGCTGTACGCCTGTGCAGCAGCAGCCACCCAGAGGTGCAGGCAGAGGCTGCTGACGTGCTTAAGGTGAGCGACTTGGGTCGAAGGCAGCCCCGCGGTCTGATGCAAGCGGTCCAGGGTTGAGGGCATGGTGGACATCAAGCAGAGATTTGTTGCGGGCATCTGGCACCCTCCATCTCTTATGCCCCAAGCTCGCACTAGCTGCTGCAGCTTTCAGCAGCCTTTCATTTCACAATCAGATCATGCAAGGCAAACTGACTGCTGGGCCTTCATGTGGCGTGGCTACTGAACTCCAAGCTGCAACAGCAGGGCTTTGGATGCACAGGCAGCTCCAGTTGTGCACGGGGCTAGTGCAGGTCTTTGAGAGCTCACCACACCCTGCCTTGGGATCTTGTCTTTTGTAAACCTGTAAGCACAGAGCTGCTGTGGTCATGGTGGTCTGACAACAGATGCACTACCCATTGCCAGCATGCACCACCATGGTCAGGCTGCTGTGGTCATGGCACCTGCACCCACGGAGGGTTGTGAGATCTTGTCTGGGAGACATCTACATTGTATCTGCAGGTCTTGACGCGCAATAACAAGGCTGCCACGGTCATGGTGGACGCGGGGGGCCTGGATGCCCTAACTTTTGTGGCGGCCGAAGGGACGTCAGACAGGGCGCGGGCCAGCGCCTGCAAAGCCATACAACGGCTGGCCGCCACCCCTGGGACTGAGCACGCAGTGCGGCGGTCCAAGGCCGCCAGGTTCCTGACAACCGAGGTGGGTTTGCTGCACACGCTTGAGGCAGGAAAGACTGCAACGGCAGCCAGTGCATCACCAAGCTCTCTTTGAGATTTTAAGTATCAGAGATGAGCATACAACTCATTGCACTTGACAATTCTATTTTGCACGGTTGTTGCGAAGGTGATGCCGTGCAGACCAGCTTTGTGCCTTTGTGCCGATGGTCAGGACCTAGCACAAACCCTTGTGCCTGCCTGCAGGAGTCCAGCGATGGCGGGGAGGCGGCTGTGCTGGCTGACGTCGTCATCCGGGGGGCTCCCCAGGAGCGGCAGCAGGCGGCCCTGGTCATCATGGAGGGGGCTGCCGGCAACGACCCCACCGTCAGCAGGTGCGAGCGGCGCACAAATCCCCTGTTCTGAGGCTGTTGTACACTGTGGAGGCGGCCAAGCTTTTAGAGTTGCCCTTTTCTGAGTAAAACCCTCGCAGGCAATTGATGGGCGCTGGTGTGGTGCACCTGGCTCTACAGCGTCTTTGCTGATAAGACTGGCTCACCTGTACCCTCTTGTACTAGAAAACACAGCGCAGGGAACTGACGGCGCTGATGTGCGGCACCTGCCTCTGCAGGGTGATTGTTCCAATGAGGCAGGCTGCATCACCACTTCAAACCCCAATGTTTCATGAGCGCATGCTCTGCAGGGAGCTGGCAGGCGCGGGAGTGGTGGAGGCGCTCGTAGGCATGCTGCGCACAGGCAACGCGCAGGGGCAGATCTACGCGTCCCAGGCGCTCTGCAACATGGCGGGCGATTTTCAAGTGCGGGAGCGTATCATTGCAGCAGGTCAGCCTTCAAAGCATCTGTTAAATAAATGCCCTGGAGTGGCAGCTGCACTTAATTGATGCCCGTCAGCTTTCCCCAGGGCATCAAGGTCAAATGGGAATTGGGGCATGGGGTTTAACCCTGATTGCAGTACTATGCAACATGGCAGGCAACCTTTAAGTGTGGGAGCGCACAATTGCAGCAGGCCAGCCCACTTTGCCAAGTCTTTCTGGATCACCTTTCCCTGGTTGCCCTCCTGCTGCTTGCAAAGTGCAGATGCTCAGGGTGCTGCTATCCCTGCCGCAGGCGGTGTGCCAGAGCTCATGTGGGTCCTTAACCAGGGCTCCACCCCCGCCCTTTCAGCGGCAGCAGCTTTGGAGCGGCTCGTCACCACTCCCTCAGGTAAGCATTGTGAGGCGGTCTGGCTATCAGCAGTTAAGAGGCACCCTGCCTGACTTGAACTTGACACCAGTATCAGGTGGCAGCGCCTGCATTCACGTCAAAAGGCAATCCAGCTGAAGTCTTGTCCATGTCAGCTTTTGCTTTCACGTTGGAGCCTGTCATGTCTTTAAGGGTGCACAGGACCGTTAATCGCTTAACATCTCCTCCTTGCCTACAGGTGCAAAGACTGCCATCCAGGCTGATGCTGTCGCCTCTCTGGTCCACCTGCTCAAGGGTGGGCGCCCTGAAGCGCAGCTGAGCGCAGCCAACAGCCTCCGCCTCCTGGCCCAGCACCTGCGCACTGCTACCGGCAGCAACCTGCTGCTCATGTCAGGTGCGCAGGCACCTTTTGTGCTGTGTGTGGTAACCTTCAGCTCCTTGAGTGCATTTTTTGCAACAGCAGCATGCTCAAAGCATGGTGCCTTTGCACATCGAGACAGCCTGTGCTTGCTTTGCTGTCATGCGGTGTCACACGAGGGGGCCCATGACATGCAGTGCTCACATTGTTTCACAAGGTGGGCAAGTCAGGCATCATGTATTTGCTCTGCTTGGCCAGTTGCAGGAGCCCAGTGGTGCTGGGACCGTGGCTGCTACAAATGATGAGGCGCAACAGGGGATGTGCTGGCCTCAAGCTGCACATGTTGATTCTGGCCCTGTCTTGACAGGCACCCTGCTGAGTGCACAATTGCAGCTGGTGTGCTGATCTGGAACAGCAACAAATGCATAGGATGTGATGCACTTTGACTGCTTTGCACTTTCTGGACCCTGCTGCAAGGGCCTGCTAGCTGTGAATCTGCAGCTGCTTTGACCTCCTTCATTTGGACTGCTGCTGCAGGCCCCTGCCGGCGTCGGGGGGCGTGTGAGGTCACAGTGAGCGGCCAGAGTTGCTTTGCTGTGTCATCACCATTCTGGGTTAGTGATCACACTTGGACTGCTGCTGCAGGTGCCTTGCCAGTGCTGGTGCGCACTTGCAATAGCAGCAAGCTGGTGCTGCCATGTTGCATGGACCGGCCATAACCTGGGGCATTGATAGGACTCGGGCTGCTGCTGCAGGGGCTCCGCCGGTGCTAGTGGGCGTGTGAAGCTGCAGCAAGCGGCTAGTGCTGCATTGCCTTGTCAGCACAGGGCTTTGATCAGGTTTTGGCTGCTACTGCAGGTGCCCTGCCGACGTTGGTACGCGTGTGCAGCCGCAGCGAGCAGCAAGTGCGGCTGGCATCCCTGACAGTGCTCCGGGAGCTGGCTCGTCAGGACGCGCTGCAGACAGCGTTGCTGGGAGAGGGCGCCGTTGCCCTCTTGGCTGCCCTGCAGCACAGTGCTGCGCCTGAGGTGCGCCTGCCGTGCTGTGGTGCATGCTCTGACTGGTATGCTACATCTGGAGGTAGTATTCCCACGGGGAGAAATCTGTTGACCCTAGAGGCAGTGCTATGGTTATGAGGTATGCTGCTTTTGCAGGCAGTGGTTTACTGTGAGACATCTGTTGGCCCTAGAGGCAGTGGTATGGCTATGAGGCAGCCGTCGCCCTCTTGGCCGCCCTGCAGCACCGTGCTGCGCCTGAAGGGCGTCTGCCCTGCTGTGGTGCTTACTAAGACTGATTTGCTGCATTTGCGATTTGGCCATGTCCACCTTGTCGGGGGCCTGGCGCCCTGCTGGCTGCCCTGCAGCACAGTGCGATTCTGAGGTACGCCCTTCACTGTGATGAAGGCAGTGTTCTCGTTGTGAGATGGGTGCTGCCCTACCGGGTTCTGTGCAGGGCACTGCTATCCCCATCAACACTCTGGGGGCCTTGTGTGATGCTTTGAGATGTCTTTCCTGGCGCCCCAGCCCCTCACAGATGTCAACTCTAGCTCAGCATTGGATGCACTGCCGCTGAGCTACCATTGACAGCTTGGCCGGGTGCTGCATGATGCCACCCAAGTTCATCAGTTGCTTACTTACTGAACTTGGCTGGCACCAGAGAACCCAGATCAGCTATGCGCCTGACCTGTCTGGGCTTGGCCGCCATGAGCACACCCAGATAACTCATCCGTCTGACTTGCTGGACAGGTGCGGTCACAGGCCACTGGTACGCTGGAGACTGTGGCTGCAAGCTCCCCCGCAGCGTGGCAGGCAGTCGCACAGGAGCGTGGCGTGCAGGTGAGGTGCACTCTAAACATCAATCCCAGCGCTGCTGGAGCCCTGTTTTGCTTTGCCATGCAGCTCTCAGCGCATCTTGCAGGTGATGCCCCTGTCTTGCGTGCCATGCACCGCTGCAGCATGGCGAGCCAGTGGGGCTGGCTCCACTGCTTGCTCCAGCCCAGTCCTGTGCCGGCCTGCGTGAGCCCCTCAGCGACACTGCATGCCTGGTTGCTCTCCTGCCTAGGCCTGTCTGGAACAGGCAGCCATGCCCTGCCCTAAGGCAGACGATCAGCCTGCGACCCTCCTGCATCTCCTGTCTCCTACATGGCACCACAAGTGTGAAAGCTTGCAAGCCTCTCTGCCTGCAGGACTGTGTCAGCCGGCTGATTGCGGCCATCCACGCCACGGTCACGGTGAACCCGCAGCTGGAGGAGGCTCTGCGCCTCATCCCCCGCTCAGTGTTCCTGCCAGCTGAGGCGGTAAGTCGCCACTGCTGGGTATGACCTGTAGGCATTTCTTCTGGCGAATTCTGGGCAGCCGTGCCTCTCGCCATCTTCATGCTCTCAACCAGCCTCTCCGGGCACGACGTTGACATTGAAGGCACCGCCCGCTACTGGCAGCAAAGACAGGGGCCTTTGCACCTGGCTTGGAATGTGCTGCCCTAACGCTTCTTGTGTGCTATCAGCAGCATACACAGTGTGAGCCTCATACTCCTGTTCCTGCCAGCAGGAGTGGTGAGTCACCAGTTGGCGTTGCAGTGTTCCGGTCTGCATGCTGCTGCTTCAAGCATTACCGTGTCTGAGCTGCTTGACTCAGAATTGTGCACCTCAACTCAACTGATAGGACCAGAAGGGACACTCAGAGTCAATGTTGGAGTAGTGTGTGAGCAGCAATCTGCATGTTCAAGTGTAGGCCCCACAGAGAGTGAGCTCGCGTTGTGCTGTGAGCCTGTTGCGCTGATAGCCTGCAGCCATCGCCCTGCACAGCTCCTCAGCAGAGCACAGCCCCCATGGCCGTTGCCCCCTGCCTGCAGAGGGAGCAGGCGTGGAGCTGCGGCAGCGTCCTCATCGCAACAGCAGGCATCGTGCTGGGGGACATGCGCGCGGAGGGGCTGTCCATGCAGGCTCTCGCCCCAGGGGAGGGGCACCTCTTTCTGGATGTGGGCTCGGGGTGCGGCTTCCTGACCATGCTGGCAGGGCACCTGGTGGGGGACACCGGGCGAGCTGTGGGTGTGGAGGTGAGGCCGTGAACCCGAGAACCCACCCCTGTGGGGAACACTATGCCGAGCTGTGGGTGTGGAGATGTGGCTTTGCTACATAGGAACTAGCTACAGGCAGCATGCTCTTGAGTGCAGGTCCCGACCATGCTGGCAGGGCACAACCTTTCTCTCCAAGCGGCATGTCATGGAGTACAGGGCGATGCTGTCACCACCTTCACCTCCCACCCTGCAGGTCTGGCAGCCAGCCATGCAGTACGCAACGGACCGCCAAGCTGCGGTGCAGCAGCAACGCGGCCTGTCCTCCCTCAGCTGCACCTTCGTGCACGGCAGCTGCTTCGACCAAACCGTGATGGCGGCTCTGGGGCGATTTGACCGCATCCACGTGGGGGGGAGCTGCCCTAAGCCGCGCCTGCGGGACCTGCTCAAGCTGCTCAAGCCTGGTGAGGAATCAGGCTTGCCTTTACTGTCGTCTTGCGCAATTTGCTGTGCACTTGGCATGTGGCAAGTCGTTGCCCCAAAGTGGTGTCGGCGAGCTGCCGTGAGCAGTTGTGTCAGTCTCCTGCTGAGGGAGGAGTTGTCCAAGCAGTGAGCCAGGTGAGGTTGCTCCCTTCTATTTGTGTTCCAGCGTGTCGGGCATTATGACAAAGTGACTGTGGTTTTTGGGGCGCTGCCTGAAGCCGCAAATGCTCCAGGGTACCAGTGCAGTGCTGGATGCAGACTGGCGCTGCAGCTGCCCCAGGCAGGTGGCAAATTGACCGTCCTCTGCGAGGTGCAGCGGCTGCTGCTGTTGAATCCCATATTGACAGCACAGATGTCCCCACCATCTACTGCAGGTGGCAGGATGGCTGTCTCCTTTGAGGGGAGCTGCTGCTGCTGCTGCCGCGCGCACACTGACAGCTCAGAGGACCTCACCATGCATGCCTTGTCCGCTGCAGGTGGCAAGATGACAGTCCCCTGCGAGGGGCAGCTGCTGCTGCTGCTGCGACCCATGGATGGCGGCCCTGTGCCAGAGCCCATCGTGCTGGGGCAGGTGCCGCCGCTGGACGTGCTTATGGAGGCAGAGGGCGTGCAGGTATTCTGCATTTCAGTGTTCCCTGGCAACACAGAGCATTTGGTCTCAGTCGCTTGAGGTGCCTAGGACGTGTCCCTCAGGTGTCCTCCTGTGCAGCTGTCAGCCGAGGCTGTTCTGCTGCAACAGACCCTGCCCCGTTGTCTGCAGCTGCATTGCAGTGTTTGCTAGCAAAACCTTGCCTGCAACAGAGACCCATGGCTTCTCAGTCGCATGTCTTGCCTAGATCATGTGCCTCAGGTGTCCCGTTGTGCTGTCAGCAGAGGCCACTCTGTGAGAGACCCTGCCCTGCTGTCTGCAGCTGCAGCTCCCGATGTCCCCTGGCAGCCTCTCGCCCCCCTTGGATGCCAACGGCTCAGTCGCGCTGTCCACACCAGAGCGGGCCTACACCAGCCCCCGCAGTATGGGAGGCTCCACTGCCAGTCCCACCCAGGCTCAGGCGCGGCCTGACAATGTGAGCACTTCCCTTCACTGAGCTCTGAGCGCAGCACCCCTGAGCCTGAGAGCATTGTACACTCTCCACCCCAGAAAAGTCTTGAGCCTTTGGCTGCCGTATACCTGAGTCTCCAGTTGCACACACTGAGCCCAGAGCAGGCCCCTGCCTACTGAGAGTTCCCACCTCTCTTGTGCCCGCCTCCAAGGGCACTTGCTTGGCGCACCTCCAGGCACCTTCTCTGGTCTCGCATTGGGCCTGTGCTGGGAGTTGCTTGTTCTGCCTACACTGTTCCCCTCTGCTGCACAAGCCTCCTGTGACTGGGCGCGTTCTGCCTGGGGCCATCTCTGGATGCAGTGCATGCAGGACTGCCAACTGCATGAGCAACACACAGATACTGTTGGCCGTCCAACCCTAAACCCTAGACCAGGCCAAGTCACCCACATATGCACTGCTTTGTATGTTGGCGCAGCCGCCAGCATGTGCAGTGTTATGAGTCTGCAGTGCTGTGAGCCTGGCTCAGCAAGTAGAAGATCCACTGCTGTGCAGAAGATGGGGCAGGCGCCCTGGACGCAGGTCAGCAGCGTGACAGAGATCCCGAACATGTCCAGCAACCTCATGAACGGAGGGGGCAGGTGGGCCAGGGTTTAGGCCTTTTACCTACCAAAGCAGGGGTGCAAGTCCTTGGTTGGCTTCTGCTCTGCGGTGTGCCAACCACTCAATGGCGGCAAGGGTGTACTGCGGTGCCAATATGGGCATTGCACTGCCTATCTGTTATGGCGCATGCTGGGAACACAGCCATGCATTTTGTAAGGAGCCAGCCAACATCACCCAGATCAGCAGCTTACCAGCAGAGGGCTCCTCGCCCAAGCTGTATGCTCAGGGCATTGGCAGAAGCCTGCAGAACCCTGCCTGCCCTGCTCCCCTGCAGCCGGGAATATGCTGCGTGCCTCAGACCTTTGCCAGGTGCTCCCTCTTTATGCTGCACGGTTGTGCAAATTACAGCTGCACCTCTTGCTGCAGAAACATGCTGAGCCCCAGTAGCCGTCTGCCGCGCTCGCCTGGCATGCCTGCCCACAAGATGGAGCGGATCGCAAGCAGCGGCAGCAACAAGGGCAGTGGCCCAGGCAGCCCCCGGGGCCGCCCTACTGCGGGGCAGCCCCGCCCTTCCCTGGAGGACCAGTTTGATGCCTCTGAGGAGCAGAGCTGGTTTGTGCGCAGGTGAGCTGCATGATGTGAGCCCCGTGTGGAATGTGGCTGCGTGTGATACTCAAACTTGGAACGGGGAAAAGGAGCACACCCAAATGGCAAGCAATCATTCTGGAGAGCTAGTACGACACAGCAGAGAAGAAGGTCTGCTTTGTACGCAGGGTGATGTTGAGAATGATGCGTGCTCCAGTAACAGATGGGTGCGGTTGTATGCCCAAAGACGTGAAGGGGCAGCAAGGCTGGTCATGTGCGCAGGCGTGCTCCTTGTAGGATCCTGCCGGAACAGGTTGGCTGCTGCACAAGACCACTTGGCCCCGTCCTCCCTGGCAGGGATTACATCTTTATCAGACGCAACACTTATGCCAAGGCTGAGGGCCGTTGCCGCACGTGTCCCTGCAGGAGGGACATCTCTGTCTGCTGCACGAGCAGGAAACAGAAGCATCCTGCATCACAAGATGCTGCCAGGGGCGTGTCCATTCCCAGCTTGATGCTTTGTCCAGACACACAAGCTACACCTGGGGAGCTATTGGAAACATTGAGACCCCTCCTGCAGGGACGACACTTCAACATGGAAAATGGAGGGGAAGAGTTAGATGATGCACAACATCAGATGTGCCCCACCCCACCCTGCAGGGACGACATCTCGATCTGTCGCAATGCGGAGGGCAAGAAGTGCCGCCTGGGAGAGGGTGGCTTTGGCGTCGTGTACAAGGCCCTGATGAATGGATGCGACGAAGTGGCCGTCAAGCTGGTCAAGGCTGACAAGCCCTCGCCGAAGGACATGATCCTGTTCCACAAAGAGGTGCGTCATGGCTGCAGCCTGGTTGGCCGAAGTAACCGTCTTCCTTGATTGCAAGCTCAACACCAGACCAGGCATGAGGTAAGCTTGGCCTGCCTGCACAACCATGAGCCCTCACAAATCGCTGCAAGCCAGGGATGCCAACACGCCCATGGGCGACTTGAGCCTCTGCAGTGTGGCTAACAATTTGATTTTGCAACGATGAGAAGCGGTACCAGCGTGCAGTGCTTGCCTGACCCACTTTGCAACACCAGCAGCGGTGTGTCAACCCTGTGCGCTGCTTGGTGCTCTGCAGGTTGGCATCCTGTGCAACTTGCACCATTTTAGATCTGCAGGTCAGTTGCTTTTGCCTTTCTGAGCGCTGAATCTGGCCTGCAGGTCCGCATCCTGCGCAAGCTGCACCACCGCAACATTGTGCAGTTCTATGGCGCCTGCCTGGAGCCAGGGTCCATGTTCTTTGTCACAGAGCTGATGAAGGTGAGCAGCGCAGTCGAAGCTGCAGATGTGATGTGGCTTCCTTGCGTGTAGAAGTAATGTGGGTGTTCTGCATGTGCGGATGCCCAGTGTCTGCAACTGATGCAACAGTCAGTCGGCTGAAGCACATCTACACAGGAAAGGCTGCTCCCTGGGGCCTGCTACTGTGGTGCCTTTCAGTGCTTGGGCACGTCTGCACAGGAAAAGTTGGTTCCTGGGGCCGCTCCTCTGGTGCCTAAAGCGCTCAAGCGCGTCTGCAGAGAACAGGCTGCGGCTCGAAGCCTGCCACTGTGGTACCTCCAGCGCTCAAGCAGGACTGCTGCTTGACAGCTTTACTCTGCAGACAGTGTGCACTTGATATAATAGCAATGAAAGCAATGGGCTGCCCTTGCAGGGCGGCGACCTGTACAGCGCGCTGCGCAACCACCCAGAGACGATGCGCTGGGACCGCCTGGGGCGCAAGGTGGCCATGGACGTTGCATTGGGGATCAACTACCTGCACACACGGTGGGTGGAAGGTTGTGCTTTGATCTTGCGCCTGCGTGTAATGAGCTCTCAGAGGAGAGCAACCAAGAAACTTGGAAGGAGCAGCCCAGCTGTAGGTTTTTGCCGCCTCAGTCAAAGCCCAAGGCATGGATGTCAACAGCTCAAGCTGTTGCAGTGTGGCAGCATGGGGTGTCTAGACTGGGAGCCTCATCTCTTACCCACTTGGGCTGTCAGCTGATGCTGCTGCTGGCGCCACCATGCACTGGGAGTCTCATGTCTGTACCCACATGGGGCGCCTCATGTCTCACCCATGACTCTTGTCTCACCCACTGACTGGGCCCTGCAGACGCCCGCCCATGATGCACCGCGATCTGAAGAGCCCCAACGTGCTGCTGTCAGAGGAGGGGGTGGCCAAGATTGCCGATGTGGGCATGGTGCGCTCCCAGGTCAAGGAGCTGGTCACTGGTGAGAGGCTGCACTGATCATTCAAGCTGTACCATAAGGCAGCACACTGGTCAGCCTTGTGAGAACCATGCCCGGCATTCCGCTCTGCTGAGCCTGTCACCGAGGCAGGGGTACAGGTGCATGCTGCAACGCTGGACACTGGGCAATCAGGTGGTGGGAACGTTGCCAAGCAATTTGCTCTGCTGAGTTTGTTGTCAGGGCAGGGGCAGAGGTGGGGGCGTCTTGCGGTGTCATATAGTGGTGCACACTGCGCAATGATGCGGTGAACATCCTTCTGGAGAGGTCTTGATGATTTGTGTCCGTTGCTGACCGCATGGCCGCCACTGCACGCCTGCAGCGCACCAGCACCTTGGCTCACAGCCTAGTTGCACTGGCGCCACTTTTTGACCAGGTCTGGCTGATGCTCCTGGCTGAGGTGGTGCTGGCACTGTATACTTGCTGTATTCATCTGTGTCATGCTCCCCTGGGGGACACACATCTTGAGAGAGGGTTTGTTGCCTCAGCTGTCCCGTTCCTGCAGCGCAACCTGTGATGACGCCCCTGTGGGCTGCGCCAGAGGTGATCCGGCACGAGCGTGCCAGCATCAAGGCAGACATCTGGAGCTACGGCATCCTCGTCTGGGAGCTCATCACCGGCCTTGACATCACCGAGTTCCAGCCGCTGGCCATCGCGCAGGCCATGCAGGTCAGTGCTGTGAGCTGGATCGTATACAAACCATACACCAGCCGGCCATGCAAGTCAGTGTTGTGAGGTGGATCTGGGTCAAGCCCTACACAAGCAGGCGCCACAGGTTTGTGTCGCCTCGACTGAGGCCTTGCTGGCCCTACACTCATGTGGTGGCTGGCAGTCGGCCCAGCTGCAGGTCTGGATCTGGAGCCGCGGTGGGCATCAAGTGGGCATGCGCAACTCTGCGCTGTGTACCTTGCTGGGATGGATACTGCTTTGGACACAACCACACACAAGCAATTGCTCTCTGAAAGGTAACCACATTTGTGCCAAGGGCGGCAACCTGGAAAGCATTGGCTGCATTGAAACTTTATGCATATGCATAGCAGGCCCTGCTCAGCAAGGACAAAGTTCTGCAGGTAGGGCAAGTCTGCCAGGCTTTGCAGTGAGACAGTGATGATAGCTGCCGTACAGGAGGCAGGTAGTGGGGGCCAGGCACGCTGCAGGCTGCCCTCTGTCTGCACGCAATGCTCACCTCTGCTGGATGGCAAGGACTGCTGACATGCCCCGCTGATGTAGTGTGCTTCGCTGATGTGCCGCCTGCAAAAAACAAAACCACAAAAACTCGACAGCTCCTCCAACAGGAGCCTTGTCACGCTGCGGCTGCTGATCGTTTGCCTCACTCGTATGCTGCCTGCTTGCTGACGCAGGTCAAAGACGCTCTGAAGGGGGCGCTCCAGCACTCTGCAGTCGACCGTGTTGCATCTCGCTGATCTGCTGGTTGCATGCCCTGCTGAGGTGCTGCCTGCTTGTTGCTGCAGCTCAATGGCTCCTCTGATGGGAGCTCTAGCACGCTGCAGCTTCCGGCTGTGTGCCCGCCCATTGCAGCGCGGCTGTTCCTGGAGTGCACCCGCAGTGAGCCAGAGCTTCGACCAACGGCCATGCAGATTGTTGAGTGGCTGCGCAACGCACAGTGATGGCCGCATGCGTCCATCTGTCGTGCATCTGAGCTCGTCACAGCCAGTCTTGCATCTCCACCCAGAGAGGTCGCGTATTCCCGGTCTGGGTCCACCACACTTTGATGCATCACTTGGCTCTTGAGTTCCAGCAGTAAGCCTCTTGCACAAGCTGACTGCTTGAGCATTGACCTTGACTTGAGGCATAACGTGGCTGCCTAGCCTCAAGCTGAAAGCCCTTTTCATCTTCGACACTCCTTGCTCAGGCAGCTCCTGCTGATGTGTTGGTCCTAGCAGGGGCCGCACTGCGCCTTGAGGCCATGCATTCCTCCACAACCCACTTCCAACTGCTGCCTTTCCCCCTGCCCAGCTGTTTTGGCCGTAACATTTCATGTATCAAGCACCAGTAAGTGTATACATTCATCTCTTTTAAGCTGCAATCTATCTTCAAAGTTGTGACCAAGCAGCCTGGAAACATATGCGAACCTGGGAATTGGCGGCAGGGTCACAGAGCTGTTTGTGCGTCATGCAGCAGTGAAGCTCCTCCTAGGACTAGCACACTGGGAGCCTGAAGATAGTGTCTACTTGGCCTTTGGCCTCAGGACCAGGTAAATGGCTGGCCCAATCACCGGCAGGAAGCTGAGCGGCGTGAGCCATCTATCCCTGCAGCATGTGCCATCACTGTTGCGGTGTGTCCAGCTTGATGGCTATGCACTGCTTGAAGCCTCAGACAGCGACGTCAAACAGCAGCTGTCACTGCATGGGCCACCCTTAAGAGCACTGCTCGTTTTACGTTTGACAACCACCAGATTCATTGCACAAACTGCTAGGCAGGCGCCCCCAAGCTGCCTGCTGCCTGGCATCAGGGACTGCATGTCGCACTAGAAGGCAATGACAGCCACCAGGCAGCCTGACATGCAGCTGTGCAGTGGTGCTCCCTGCAGTCCTGCCGTCAGGGATCCCAAGGTCTGCAGCATTGTGCTCACCTGCCCTCCCATTGCCGCACTTGGGCATCGTTCCGCATCCAGGTGGGTGCCACCACCGTCAGGGCTGTGAAGTCAAGGGCGGTTGCGTGCACTGCACGAGACTCGTCAAAGTAGCGCAGGAAGCCAGCCCAGGCCTCACCCCCTGCCAGGGCAGCCTGGCCCAGGCAGGCCACTGCGCTGACCAGCAGCAGCCAGGCAATGATGGGCGACTCTGTGGCCTTCACTCCCAGGCTGCGCCAGCCATCCTGCAGCGGCCAGAGGGGTCACAGTGGAGGGTATGGTTCGTAGTACCAGCAATCAGGTAGGACAATTTGATGGTCACATGTTGGAAGGCCCCCTGCATCAATATGGTGCAAAGGGTTTCACAGCGATATTGCAACCTTGTTACACACAATATTGCAACATTTTTACAATCCCATAACACACTTTGCAGGGCTTGTCTGGCCCCAGCACCTCAGCAGCAAGCCGGCAATGGGGTGCCTTAAGAAACGCTGTGCACGCAAGCAGGGTTTGGGGCTTGCAGGTGTAATATCCATGGAGTGCAGCAGCTGGTGACCAGCATCAGTGCTGTGCAGGCTTGCAGGAGCCTCACCAAGTCAATCTTGGCCGGCGGCGCCTGAGGCTTCTCCTTTGGCGGCTCCCATAGGGCAAAGTAGGGCGCCAAGGCAAAGATGCCAAAGGCGAACGAGCCAACCACAAACGGCCAAGCCGGCACCTACAGGGAGGGTGAAGTGCATGCTACAAACAAGAGGCAGACCTTGCAGCCAGCGCAGTGATGTACTAAGCAGACAGTATGTAGGCTCCTGTCGGGCGCTGCAGTCTCACCTTGTTGCCGCTCTTGGCAGAGGGCAGCAGCAGAGCGGCATAAATTCCGGGCCAGACACCCATCAGGTAAAACATCTGGGTGACCACCACATTGATCTGGACCCCATCATTCTCTCCAAGGCCCACCAGCTTCTGTATGAGGTAGATGTCCCTACAATGATTGGCTGATGGGCTGAAGTGTGCTTTGCATGCCATGCAAGCAGCGCTGAACAGAGCAGGCCTTGGCTGCATCCGCAGCTTGAAAACGTGAAGCAGTTTGAACTGCAGCTAGGCCTAGGCTGCATGTGCAGCTTGACAACAGGTGCAGCAGAGTCTACTGGCAGCCAGGACACTGCTGCGCAGTATCAAGCCTCACCTGTAAGGAGTTTGATTCGGCGACAGCACAAAGGCGAATGCTGCATAACAGCATGAGCTCTCAAGTAGAGCCCCGGGGCAGGTGATGCAAGAGCAGGGCAGGTGGCGTTTGCAGACTGACCTGCAAGAGCGATCCACAGGCCAAACAATCCAACAGTGCTGACCAGATTGGTGCTGCTCTCTGCAGAGCCATCCTGCTGGGCTCTGCATGTACTAATGCGGTGACAGGCATGGCGCCTTCGCTGCCTATCATGTCTATGATGTCTAATGGTCGTGTTCAATCTGTGGCATCCCGGCACATTTGTTTTAGACCAGCTCGATAAATGAAGCCTCAGGGCACAAGGTTTTGTGCATGTGTGGCTGCCGGTACCCAGTTGCATCGTGGAGGGGGCTTTCCACAGTGCCATCTTGAAACCGGCCCATGAGCCATGACATTGATGAGGAAGTAGTGCCTAACTAATCATGACTCCCAACAAGGGCAGGTTGGGGCTTAAAGGGCATTTAGGGTGCTGGATTGCAGCCCAGCAGGTGGCTGCTGTGCCAAGCAGCCCTCAGAGTCCTCTGAGTCCCTCCAGCAGCGGGCAGGGCTGCTGAGCAGTGATGTACTAGAGCACATTTGCATCTGGATGCCACAGAACAATCGACTGGATTGCCATAGCCTTGACCTTCAGGGACCCCGAGCAGTGATTCTCTGCCCTCAAGCGCATGATGCTTGTTGCTGTCAGATTGTCATGAGCAATGAGGCAGGTGAATGTTTTGGTGAGGGCTGCAGGTCACCTGCATGCTGTGTGTAGGGAGCAAACCCTAGCTAGGTCTGGTTAGATTGATGAGTAGGACAGGTTTAACAAGGGCCATCAGCATACTGGCTGCCAGCATGCAGGCTGCCACTCCACCATCAGTGGCAGGCCAGACATTTCTGATCACAGGCAGGGCTGACTTCAATTGCAGACAAGCATCACTGTGATTGCCTGCCAGGTAAGCAACTGCCAGGCATCACATGCAGCATTGGCCACGTGCAGGTGGCGACTCAGGCATTGGCAGAGAGGCTGCCAGGGCTTTGGCTGCTGCACATGGGCATGTCATTGTGGCCAATCAGAACAGGGAGAAGGCAGCTGCTGCTGTCCAAAGGATCAAGACCGAGACACCAGATGCCAAGGTGGAGGCAATGCACCTGGATCTGGCATCCTTCAGGTGTGCTGAATCTGGCGCTAAAAGTGCCCCCTCAGCAGCGCTGCTGGCGCATCAGCGGTACAGTTGGGGAGATTGCCACAATTGCACAGGGTGGCCATGAAGCTTGAAGTCAGCAGATCAACTCCAGCAGCAGCATCTGTTTGCTTCCACAGCCCCAGTGACAGTGCTGACAAGTGCGTGGTAGCCCTGCAGCAGCATCAAGGAGTTCGCTAAGGAGGTGCAGGATCGCAAGCTGGAGCTGCATGCCCTCATCAACAATGCAGGTGAGCCTCATCATTTATGCAGCAGCATGCTAATCTGCTGACATCAATATGGGGCCTGTACAGAGCTTATCAGTCACGGGAGGTCGGCAGAGCAGCAATGCAGCACAAGCAGCCTCAGGTGCTTGCTATGTTGTCATGCATATGCTGACAGGGCTTCATGCCAGTCGTTGTCTTCCTGCAGGTGTGTTTCTGCCACCAGATGCCAGGACAGAGGAGGACTATGAGATTACAATGGGCGTCAATCATTTTGGTCCTTTCTACCTCACTCACCTGCTCCTGGACAATTTCAAGCGGAACAGGCCATCGCGCATCATCAATCTGGGGTGAGCAAGTTCAGCAGGCCTGCCATGCTTTGATGGCTGCTTGACTGTTGTGCTTAGGGATGCTGCTGCTGGCACAGAGAGTCACAGTGTACGGGTCATAGCTTTGGCAAGTCATCCCTTAGCCTCCGTCATCGCTTTCACCTTCCCAGGGCACGACATTGACTCTCTGTAGACCATCCAGGCCTGCTGCATTGCAGCTCCATAACAGAAAGCTTTGGGCGGTCAGACTGGAGGGAGGTGCTGCGAAATGATGGCGGGCAGCAAGTGCGCAGTGGACTGGGGCTGTACAGTGAGTGACTGCCGCCGCAGAAAGTGATCCCACACTTCCTGAGCTATCTTCCCCTGCTCAGGAGCTGCATGAGTTCAGTGGCTTGCTGTGAGTGTGCTGCAGGCTGCACTAAGATGTTCAACATCATGTTGGCCCGCGAGTTTGCCAGAAGGCTCAATGGGCAAGGCATTGACTGCTTTGCATGTCATCCAGGTGAGCTTGCCTTCTGGCCACTGAGTTTCCCAAACCTCGCACCTCACAGATTCTGTGACTGCTGCAGGGGTGGCTGACACTGAGCTGTACAGCAAGACTGATAAGAGCAAGCCAGAAGGTGTGGCGTTTCCAGTGCTGGACAAGGTCTGGGGGCAATCGGCCGAGCGGGGAGCAATACCAATTATCAAGGCAGCTACGGACCCAGAGCTCACAGGCAGAGGCTTTGCATGTGAGACCACCTGCTCTGCTCTTTTTTGGGTCTGGCATGACACATTCGCTGCTGGTCTGTGCCCCTCAGTCTGGCTAGCTGTGTTTGCAACATCTCTGTCTTGTGCCACTGCAAATGCCAGCTAACTCCGACTCACGATTCTGCAGACTTTGGACCGCCCTACAAGGGCCCAGCTGTGATCCATATGAAAAACGACGGGGAGCCTGGAGTCACCAACTCCATCACTGCTGATGCCGAGGCCGCCAAGGAGCTGTGAGCATATCTGCGCCTATTTGACTGTTGTGTGCATATAGCAGCATGAGAGCGCATCAACAAATCATTTTTACACTGCAGCTACGAGCTGACCATCGCGGAGCTGTCCAAGAAAGCCCCAGACATCTCTCAATTTGCAATGCCTGATACGACTGCTCCCGCCCCCGACCTGTGATATATATCAAAGGCATTCAAGACGACATGACAGCATTGAGCTCTGGAGGTGCTACAGCTGCTACATTCCTACACCAGGATGCAGCCTGACTGATTTGGATCTTTTTCTCCATGCCAATGACTGTGTGGCAGCTGGCCCTCGCGATTTGAGGCATACTCTATTCTGGGGCCACTACTCTTTGCTGCAGGCTGCCAGGCCTGTCGGTGTCTAGGAGCCCCTTGGACAGCTGTAATCACTGTTTGTACCATATGTGCAGCCCTGCTTGCTGGCATTCAGTCAACTTTTCAAGTGCCACAATGACATGTCAGGTGTATATGTTTGCAAAGCTTGCATGGGTCTTCATACCACATGCTGACCCTGAGCAGCCAGCTAGGGTGTTAATTCGTGCCCTTGCAATGAAGCACAGGGCTTCGATTTGCTAGATCATTCTGCTGTCTCCTTATGCAATGCTTGGCTTGCATGCTACCCTCAATTGTGCAACATGCATTCATGCAAGATCTTGTGGACTCCAACATCCCACATAAGAGGACATCTGATGTGGTTTTTAAGCTGGTTGATCACAAGCACAACCCACTGTCTGCTCTTGAGAGACAGAGGAGTGTTAGTGGAAAGTGGCTTGGCTGATACAAGTGAAGCCACAACTGAGGTACTTAGCAATGACAAGCGTCTATGAATAAGTTGATGTGCTTCAAAGCAAGGGGGTTGCCACCATCTGGCTCTCATGGGGTTCAGTCTGGTCAGCCAGGGCCCAGTCTATGCCAGGTCCAGCAGGGCATTGCTGGCACCATGTCCAGGCTAAAGCCTGCTACAGCAGGCGCCAGGTGGAGCAGTCCAAGCTCCTGATATGCGGCTCCTGACAAAGCTCCAGCCGTTTGCCAGCATGGGCTGCAAACTGTAATGGAGCTGAGCAGGGCTGAGGGGTTTAGCACCTGCACTGGAAAGGGGCAGGTGTGCTCTCCAGTCAACGCTGCATGCGATGCGCTTCACTGTCCTGCTGACTTGTGTGGCTGCGAAGGAGAGTCCAGCTGTCTCTGACTGCATAACTGCACCTGCAGCCAGGTGACAGGAGGCATGTGGCCTTGTGGGTGCAAAGGTTTGAGGGTAGTGCCACCACCACTCATGCTACATGCAACCCTGCACACCATGAACTGGATCCCTCATCAGGGGATCTCATCAATTGTCTGTTGTGTGTGGACATGCAAGAACGGAAGAATCAGATCGAACACTTCACGATAGCGACTCAGTGTGGCCCAGGACTATCAAGAAAATGCAGGAAATAGATGCAAGCAACACTTTTTGAAAGATGTAGCCGGACTTGCAACCATGCAAGTCAGGATGATCCTGCTGCTGGCAGGCAGCTGCAGCAACTATGCAGTGCTGGTCTGTGCATTGCCACATCTGTGGATAAAGATTCGCAAGGTAATTTGACAGGCTTATTGTGCTGAGCTCCTGCTCACCGCCTGAAGCATTGCCCTGCCTGTCCAGGTTCTCAGTGATGGACAGCAGCGGCGCCGGCATCTGCACGACATTGTGGAGCGTTTTGCTCTGCTGGAGCTCATATGCCTGCTCCTGGTGGCCTGCGGGTCCCTCTGCCTGGCTCAGCAGGAGCGCGCAGCGCAAAAGCACCTGTCACACGAGCCCAGGTGTGCCCTGCTGCCCTGGACATCTGCATCACGTAGCAGCACATGCACGCATGGTTCTGCATGGGAGTCATGGGAGGCGTTGCCAGTGTATGCCTTGAAGGTTCACATGCATTCATTTGTCTGCTGGGGCTGACAGCTAGCCCAGCAGCTGGCGGTCAGTGGTGGTAGTGAAGCCAAGCTCAGATGTTGGTGCTCCAGGACGCAGCTCAACGCCAATGAGCAAGTGTTCCCAGACTAGCACTGCAGAGAAGACTGTGTGATGCTGCGTCCTCACGCCAGTGTTCAGTGCACTATATGCACTCAACATTGTGGCTGCCACTGGTGCCGCAGGAATGGTTCCACTTCCAGGCATGATTGTTGCAAGAATGCATCCTCTCCTGCATTGAGCAGCTTGAAAGGTGCGTCTGCATCTTCTACTTGTGTAGTAAGGGTAGGCACTCTCCTTTTCCTCTTCATGTCTGCACCTGCAGCTCTTTGTTGGACCCGTTGCAGGCAGGGAGGGCAGGGTTGTAGGGACACTGCCTCAGTATACCTTTGGGCTTGCTGACCTGATGGCGAGTAGCCCAGAGCTGGTGCTCCCGGCACTCGAGGCAGAGTCCTGGCAAGCCTGAAGATGCGCTGAGTTAGGGGCCGATATTATGGTGCTGTATGTCCTGCCTTTGACACAGTGCCTGCAGGCTGGCTGAGCTCACAGCAAGCATTGCACAGCTGAACTGCTGAAGCTGAAATCTTGAGCCCTGCCCGCCTCAGACACAGCCTTGGCTTTCAGCCTATCTCATGTCGATGATCTCAATCCTTGGCATGTGCCTCAAAGTGGTGTGGTGATGTCAGCACTGCAGCCAACTCATCTTGACATGGCCTGCCTGCAGGCTGGCCAAGCTCACGTAGAGGATCTCAGACCATAAGGTGAAAGTACTGCAGGCACATCTAGAGATCGCCTGGCCTGCCTGCAGGCTGGCTGAGCTCATGGCATCCATCACAGAGCTGGTGCTATGGGCGCTGATGGCCCCGCTGCTGCGCCTGTGCTGGCTGGCTAGTCAGAGGGCGCCATATGGGCGGCCGTTCCCTCTCCCACTCATGCTACTGCTGGCTGCCAAGGCGCTGCTGGCAGTCACATCAGTGCTGCTGGGCATGGTCTCGCACCAGTACCACTTCATGTTTGCGACCAAGGTCCGCTTAATTGCTGCTGGTCTTGTGCTCGCATGAGCTGGTACCTAGCGCCTGCTGTGCGTTCACTTGTCCCTGGAATTTCAAAGTGGCTACAGGCAGCCTGCTGCTGATGCTGGAGCCCTGATTGGTGGCACGACTCTGAGTTGCTTTGCAGGTCTGCCTGCCTGCCCTGCAACCCTTTCCCGCCTTCCAGCACTTGCTGGTATGCTGTCCACTCGGCTTCTGTCCACGGCGTGTGACTGGCCGCCTGAAGGTTCACAGTATGGCTCCATGGCGTGTGCAGCCCATTCAGCAGTATTGCATGCTGTCTGGCATGGCAAGCGCTTGACATGATAGCTGAGCCTGCCTGTTCTTGCAGGAACTGTTGCCGCTGGCCTCTGCCGCCCTGCAAATCGTGCTGGTGACTTTCATTCTGATGGAGCAGGGACGCCCAGTGGAGGTCCTTGAAGATGAGAGGCAGCCACTCATGGACAACGCTGACCTTGAGGAGGCAGGTACATCGTCGACATTTGCACAACAGCCATGATTGGCAGTGTTGCTTGCTGCACATGTTGGCCCTTGAGCTGAGTGTAGACATCTCCCTGAGGCTGCTGTTCTTACTTTCCACCTACATAAGATGTCCCAAGCTGCCTGCAAGACAAGTCATGTGTAAAGTTGCCTGCACAACACGTGTCTGGGACAGCAGCGTGACTGATCATTTAGTTTGATGCTGCATCTGCATCAGCTGACCGCGCAAGGACTCAATTGTGTACCTGCTGTGCAGAGGCTGAGCCTGTGCCCATCAGCCACAATGCGCTCAGTGCAACCTTGTTCCATTGGGTCACCCCACTGATGGCCAGGGGTTCCAAACGGCAGCTGCAGCCCAGTGACCTGTTCCCCTTGCCTTCTGCACAACAGCCCAAGGAATGTACTTCAGTGCTCTGGGGCTGCTGGCAGCAGGTGAGCCAGCCTCATCTGCGCTTTTGGTAGCGGCACAAAGAGATTCAGGGCTCTGGTGTTTGGTGCTGAGGGAGGGTGTTCAATCTGCAAGCAGGTTCTGCTGTCTTGCCCATCTGGCTTCAACAGCGCCCAGCACAGTTGACAATGTGTCTTTGTCATGAGTGCAGGAGCAACACCAGAAGGTCACCAAGTCTGCTGAGACAGGGCGGCTCTATGAGCCCTCGCTCCTTTTCACAATTGCTCGAGCTTATGGCTTGCCTTACCTTGGGTTGGGCTTCCTCAAGCTAGGCAGCGACATCCTCAACCTTGCTGGGCCACTGTTGCTGAGTGCACTTATCAGGTGTGGTGACTTAATGTGGCCATTGATGTTCATCCTCCAGCTGCTAGCATGCTTGATGATCTCAACATCTTGGCAGTACAGGTACCTCAGCAGTGAGGAAGCAGCTCCAGACTATGAGGGCTGCAGACCTGAGGACGGCCTTGCTGGCTCAGGCTCTGCCTGCACTGGGCAGCAAGCTGTGTCCAACAGCGGCTGGCTGCCTGCCACTGGCTCCCCACTGTTTGGCTACCTCTGTGCTGTTGCCCTGGGACTGACCTCACTCCTCAAGGTCAGGTTGGTGCTGGCAGCTGCCCATGCAAGCACAATTGCATGCAGTTGCGCTCAAGCATGTACAGTAAGCACACTGCATTTCTTGCTCTGACCTCATTTCTGTCCTGCCTGGTACTGCCAATGCCATCTGCAATCAGGCGCAGATGTCAGCACACATGAAGAGCGACCTCCTGTGCGCTGGTGGTGCAGGCGCTCCTCAACTCTCACTACAGCTACCAGCAGGGCTTGCTGGCCTGCAAACTGCGAGCAGCCGTCACCTGCATTGTCTTCAAGAAGACGCTCCTGGTCAGCGCTGTTGACATGAGCGCCTTCTCCACAGGTCAGCCTGGGGTTACGCTTTGGCTCAGACCTGACAGCATGGCAGGAACCTCAGATGTGCTTCTAGTATGGCACTGTTTCATTCTCTTCTGAGCCTTACCTGACCGTCCTCAGGTGTTGTAACTGCCCTGCAAAGCTGTGCGGCTGCCTGCAACAGGATGCCTGAGGCTGCATGATGCAGCCTGGATGCTCCTGAGCGCAGCAGCATGGCAGTGTAAACAAACCCTATTGCGATTCAGCAGGCACAGCAGGTCATGTGACGTGGTGTGCGTGTGTGCAGGCATGGTTCAGACGCTCATGTCTGTGGATGCTGACCGCGTTGTGAACCTCTGCATGAGCTTGCATGATTTGTGGAGCCTGCCAGTCCAGATTGGCATAGCGCTCTTCCTCCTGTACACACAGGTGAGCAGTCGAGCCCCTGAAGGCACCATTACCAGACTCTGCCTCTTCCAGAAGGCGCAGCCCTCTGCGCCAGCACTAAGTTTGCCATATATATGCACCGAGGTGGAGCAGGGCACCATGACACATGCATGGTCTCCGCCGTCAGGATGTGTCAGGGGTGTGCAAGGCAGCGGCTTTCAAGTTGGACCATTGATGTCAAACTGCTGTTATGCATGCAGGTCAAGTATGCCTTCCTGGCTGGGCTGGCAGTTGTGCTGCTGCTGGTGCCTATAAATCGATGGCTGGCCCTCAAGATTCAGCGTGCCAGCGAGGACATGATGGCCTACAAAGATGTCAGGTGGAAATCTGTGCTGCTCTGCCTTGGCATGTGCAGCATGTGGAGCAGCTGTGTGCTTAACACAATGTCATATGGGACAAAGCTGCAACCTGAACACTTGACTGCAGCCATGCAATGCATTTGGGGCCCCTGTTCCAGGACACTATGCAAGACTGCCTCTACATGAAGCAGGCTGGCAATGCTGGCAATGTTGTGCCCTCTCTTTGTGCGGTGCGGGGATGCCTTGACGCCAGTGTGCCGTGCAGGGTGAAAGTTTTGGCAGAGCTGCTGCGTGGGATCCATCAAATCAAGATGTGTGTCTGGGAGCAGGGCTTTGTTGCCAAGGTGTGTTCTCCGCTTCACCATCCCTCAACTTCTGGCAAGCTTGTCCAGACCTGTCAGGGCCACCTGAAGCTTGGCGACATGACCTGCCTGCAAGCCACTTGCGTTGCTCTGGAAAAGGTGTTGAGGTGGCAGCAACGTTGTAGTCCTAGCCTCTGGTTCTTGCCAGGCTCTGCCTGTCAGGACTGTTGTGCACCCATTCCTGCTCCTTGCAGGTCAACCGAGCCCGCCAGGGGGAGCTCGAAGCGCTTGCAGTTCGCAAGTACTTGGATGCGCTATGCGTCTACTTCTGGGCAGCCACCAGTCTCCTATTCTCCATTGTCACCTTTGGGCTGTGAGTGCTCCCTGCCCTGTGTATTATTACTTCAGTGGTGGCTGGCTTGGATTACCATGGAGCTCACTTTGTCAATGTTCCTTGTTTGCACCATATCTGTGCCTGGCCTGTCAAACTGTTGAGCACCAAGGAAAGTGCACAACTATGCCAAGCTGCTCCTTGTGCCTCACATGGTGCAGATTTGTGCTGCTGGGACACCAGCTGACCCCAGAGATTGTCTTCACATCCCTTGCGCTCTTCAATGTTCTCATCGCCCCTCTCAACTCCCTGCCTTGGGTGCTCAATGGGGTTGTGGAGGCGTTAGTGTCAGTGAGGCGTCTCCAGCGCTTCCTGATGGCCTGGGAGAGCAAAGCAGATTGGGCCTACGCTGCTGACAACCAGGTGTGCCCCTGTCTATGTATGGTCTGTGGAGGCGCTGTCTGCATGCAGAAGGTCCACAGGGACAACCCCCGGTCCTCTAGCAATGGGCATGGATAGGGACTTGGGAAAAGGGTTGGGTCTGCAGGACCTTGTGTGCTGAGAAGCGCATCTATGAATGAACATGTCTGGCTTGGCAAGACACCATATTGTGTAGCTGTGTTGTGTTGTGGGTCACAGGCCTGGCTCTGGTTCAGTGCAGACTACAAAGGAGAATCTGTGCGAGCATTGACGCTGCCATGAATACAGCTCATTTTTGCTGGCTGGCAAGCAACACAACATCTGCAGGGCCTGCTTGAGGATGAACGCACCCAAGTTCCTTGTGGACTGCAGGACGGCAGCGCCCACTCTTCCAGTGCTGATATGGAGAATGGCGGTCGTGGCAGCGAGCACTTCAGCAGCGGGAGCCATGATAACGGCACGAGGTCCCGCCCTATGCACAGGTAAGCATCCGCCCATGTTTTGTTTGCTGCTGGCCGAAATCAATGAGCTCCAGCCATTGTATCCAGGCTGCTGTTTGAGCCGAGCTTGAGTATGATGGGGACAATCTCTTCATCTGGGGTGGGCGCCGCCCTTATCGTGAAGATGCACTTTACTGCATGTTTGCAGGTCCCTGGGTGGCACATGCCCCTCTTCTCAGCGGTCTGGCGGCGAGGTGCTGCCGGGCATGGTGCAGGTCGTGCCCGATGGCCTCCCATCTCAGGCTAGGCAGCCAAGCCCTCAGGACAGATACTCTGTCGTCTTGTCAGGAGCAACCTTCAGCTGGGTTGCTTCCACAGGTACGTATTGCAATTGATGGACCCGCTCCAGCGGCTATGCTACCTGTCCCTGAGGCAAGTCCGCTGGCCGCATGCAATCATACCCGCTAACAATGATCAGGTACCATCTGCTATGTTTGCAGGCCCTTTGACAGACCCGCATCAGGCATCGTTGCAGCGCAGGGTTGGGCATGGTAAGGACAAAGGGGCCAGCAGTGCTGATGCAGGCGTGCAGCAACCCCTGCTGCCCTCATTGCGCAGGGGCAGCAAACAGGTGATTGCAGCATTTGGATCAAAGCAGTAGTCATCAGAAAGCCGATGTGAAGGCATCAGCCTGTCATGACTTGCTTATGGTCCATTTGCAGCGACATACTGCTTGTGCAGAAGACAAGGGTCGCTTGAGCAGGAGTCAGAAGCCAACACTGCTCCTGCAGGTTCCAGGGTACACTCAACCTCAGCTGAAGAGCCAGCCTGGTCCCGCGCTGCAGAGCGTCAGCCTGACATTGTCACGTGGATCACTCACAGTGCTGCATGGTGAAGTGGGTGCAGGTTAGTCTGTTTGTTGTCCTTTTACGCGACCACCTTGTGTGGCTGGCACCAGCCCAGATGCCAGCTGTGTTGATGTTCGGATATCTTGACCACATAAGCTGGCTGGCTTTTGGCCTCTCAGAGGCAGCTTTGGCTGACTTGAATACCGTCTTCCATGCTATCTCAGAATTATAACGCTGCAATATAACTTGTGATCTGTCTTCAGGAAAATCTAGCTTGCTAGCAGCACTCTTGGGAGAGATGGAGCAACAAGGCGGCCATTGCAGGCTGGATGGCAGAGCTGCCTATGTGGGGCAGCAGGCCTGGGTCATGTCAGGCTCAGTCAGGCAAGTCTACAAGATGGTGCCAGTCTACAATTGTTGCTGTTGACTGCTAACACAGACACAGTGGCTCTCACTCAACTTGCCAGATCACATGCCCAGCCTTGGGCCACACAGCAATCATAGCTGTGCATTGAAAGTCGATCACATCTGGCGTGCTGCTGAGGCTCTGCCACCAGTCCATTTCCATTGGACGCCCACACACCATTGTCCTTGCTAGTTGTGTGTTGAACAACTCAGCCCTGAGCATCTTACTTCCCCTTCAGCACCTTGCTTTGCATCATATACCAGAGCTGTTGGTCTAGTGCAACACTGTATTGCGTTGTCAGCCCTCAAGGCTGTCGTGATGTCTTTAGAGGACTGCTGTGCAACCAGATCAATAATTCATAGTAAACAGCATATTCAACCCCAGCATGCAGCGCAGGTCACCAACCCCTGTCCTCATTTGCGTCGCAGATCCAATGTGCTTCTAGGCCAAGACATGGATTTTGATCGATACACAGCAGTGCTGGAGGCCTGTGCCCTGTCATCAGAGGTGACGGCCATGCCTTACGGAGACTTGACGCTCGTTGGGGAGCGTGGCACAACGCTGTCAGGTGGCCAGCGCGTACGCTTGGCCTTAGCTCGAGCGGTATACCAGGTGAACACGATGAGGCTCCGATTACAAAAAAGTCGTAGCTCAGCTCGTAGTCAGCAGCAACATCCAAATACTTGCAGTAGGTTGACTGGCGCACTGCACATGAGTAAGCCAATGTGCTGCCCGGCAGCTTGCCACATAGGCTTTTGCCCGTCAACTCTTTGTGCAAGATTCGTTTCATGGTTCTTGTTTGTGTGCAGGATTGTGATGTGTACATGTTGGATGATGTATTGTCTGCTGTGGATGCCCACATGGCAGATTGGCTGGTGAAGCATCTTATACAAGGCCCTTTGCTGGCAGACAAAACCCGAATTGTGGCTACACACTCTGAGCTGTGCATGGCGGCCGCCAATCAGGTCGTCAAGCTCTTTCGGGGCAAGGTGAGCGTTTGTCAGTTCACAGGGCCTTACCCAGCAGATCAGAATCTGCTGACCATCAGCGAGGGGAGGTTTCACAGTTTGCGAAGTTCTCAGAGTTGCACTGGCGTGGGTGGTGCAGGCTGTTGTTACACAGTGCCTCGACAGCAATGCACTGCACCTTTCGCTTTCCCAGCCATGGCTTAGACGCTGTCTCCTCTGCTATCAGATTGTGTCGGTGGAGAGCCCTGAGGCTGCGCTGGGGCACTTGCAGAGCAGTGCATGGGGCCTGGAAGGTCATGCAGAGGCCGATGCAGAGCTGTCAGGTATGGGTTTACACCTATTGAAGAGGCATCTGTGTTGTCTGCATCCGCCTGATGCCCATGGTGGCCTCTGTGTCGGCTTTGAGCTGACAGCTACTGGCGCAAAGGTGCTTGCTGGGTGCAATTCAGGTGTCCAGCCTCAAGGTCCTCATGGCGGCTTCAGCCTCCCTGCCTCAGGCTTAAGGGCGCTTTTCATGCCTAATCAGCAGCAACACTCGCCAGGTACCCATCTTGCAAACCACAACGAGCACAGTCAACAGCAAATGCTCAGCCCCAGTTCTGTTGTAGCTGTGGCACTGCACTGACAGTGCTACGTGACCCATTGTGCTGCATCAGAATTGCGAAGCAGACACATCCATGCAGGTCATCTTCTTGAACAGATACCTGCCGTGAGCTTGAATGATGCAGGTGGGCCATCTGTGTACGTATTCAGGCAGTCAAATGCTTCCTTAGCAAGTGGGCCTGAAGTCAGATAGTGCAGTGATGAGAGTCCTTACACTCTGCAGGGCCCTGGCCATCTGTGAGCACAACCTCCAAGAACAACCAAGAGGCCATGCTGACACCTGCTGTTGGTGGCTTGGCCCAGGCCCTGGGGGACTCTGGCACAGAGCTGCCTGCTATCATTGCAGCCACAGCTGATACAAGCCCTGTAGCACAGGTTTGCCTGGCCTCTTCCCCATCAGAGATCCAACAAGAACAACGCCAGATTGGACATGTCCGCTGGGCTGTGTACGCCTCATACGGACGCGCAGTGGGGCTGCGGCTGTCACTGCTAGTTTTCCTGAGTCTCTTGCTCATGCAGGTAGGTTGCAGAAGGCTTTCTGCCTGTTTGCCACATGTGCCTCTCCCAATAATGGGTTGCATGCTTTTTCTGCACTGACGGCTGCCTTTCCTCTTGTAGCATCACAGTAGTGGACCTTGAGCACAGCACATGCTGTGTGCAGGCAAGCCGCAATGCCAATGACCTCTGGCTCAGCTTCTGGGTCTCACATGTTGAGCCAAAGGTGCCATCTGCACCATCTGCCGCAGAGCATGGCTTGCTGTCCCCAGTCTCGCAGGTCCACACCTCAGCACTCATGACTCTGCCGGCTCAAGCCCCAGTTCACCTGGAATCTGTCTTCCGGACAAACTATTTTGCAATGCTGACCCCATCTTTCCAGCATATCACACCTGTGCACTCACGGTTCATCCTCAGAAGAAGCAACAGCAGCTGGCCTCCACGAGAGGTTCAGAGCACCCATGTGCATGTCACTGCTCAGTCACCAGCTGAAAAGGTGCCAGTCCATGTCCTGGCTCAGCGGGCTCAGCCAGCAGGACCCCTTGCCCAATCAGCTCAGAAGTTGCAAGTCCCTCACTCTGCTCTGACCCCCGACGTCAAATTTTACCTGTACATTTTGGTCAGCATTGCTGCAGCAAACTCTGTCTTCACACTTGTCAGGTGTGTCCCTGTTTAGATGCTTGTCAGGTCCTGTCATGTCGTGCTTGCATGATGCTGAGCAGCTACTTGAAGCTTAGTGCAATTTTGCAGGGCCTTCTCATTTGCTTTTGGCGGCCTGGTAGCTGCACAGTGCTTACATGAGCAGCTGTTGCAAGCTGTGATCATGGCACCTTGTAGGTGAGCAGAAAGCGACATGCATCTCTTGGAGGTCATACTTCCTGATTCAGTGCCTTCATCATGCAGAGCAGTACTGTGCCTTTAAGCTGCAAGCCTGATGCAGGTTTTTTGACATCACCTCTGCTGGGCGTGTGCTCAACCGATTCTCATCAGACACAGCCACAGCTGACGATTCGCTACCATTCATTATGAACATTTTATTTGCCAACCTGTTTGGGCTTGCAGGTAAGCTGTTGCCATCAGTGATGGCTGAAGTTTGATTGAGATGATGATAAACTCCTGCCATCGCTTCAGGAAGCCTTCGACCCTAAGGCTGCCTTGTGCTGTGTAGGCATTCTCGTAGTCCTCTGTCTCAGCCAGCCACTGCTGCTGCCAACACTGCTCCCGCTAGGCCTCATGTACAGGTACTTGCAGCAGTATTACAGGCAGACAGCACGAGAAGTCCGTCGCCTCAGCAACACGGCAAGGTGCGCATCAGACGGCCCGTGTTTGAATGACTTATTGCAGAGAATCAGCTCTAGCACCAGCACATGTTATGTCTTATTGCATATTCTTGGTATTGTTGGTGTTGGGCATGCTTTGTCTCGGAGTGCTGCATTGGCCAAGAGCAATCTGGTGACCACACATTCAGCAGTCTCAACAAGAGCCTGCAGGTCCTTGCTGTATGCTGCAGGTCCCCAGTGTATGCAACCTTCTCAGAGGCTTTGGATGGGGCAGTCACCATCCGCGCCTTTGGAGCCCAGAAGCTGTTTGCAGATCTCAATGAGCAACAGGTGGCTGCCTTGCAGCAAGCCTCCTTTGCTGGTGAGAGCCCCAGACAGCTCGGCTGTATATTATCGGCTGGTACTCTGGGACAGTCTTGCTAGCTAGGTGTGCCAATTCACAGGCCAGATACCTTCTGTAGAGCAATGGCACAGTGTATGCATGTCAGCCATGGTGATGTCCAACTCAAGCAGAGTTTCTCTGTGCTCGACAATGTGTGGCAAACGCTATCTGTCTTGTCTGCAGGCATTGCTACGGCGCAATGGTTGGGTCTGCGTCTGCAGCTGATTGCAGCTGTGCTAGTCACCTTGATTGGCGTGATGGCTATTGCTGGCAATGAGGACCTCTTGCCTGGCTTTCATGGTGCTGGAGATTTCACCGCAAGTAAGTCTGCAATGTTATGTATATAGTTTGAAGCCCACCAGCAAAGTCATCAAGGCTGGGTTGTTGATGTGAGGCACAGCATGTTCAAGAGTGAGCCGGTGTTCATTGCTGGTATACCTCTGATCACCAACTGAGCCTTCAAGCTCCTCTGACTGCCCCTTGATTTTTGTCTTGGCATGCAGGTTTGCTTGGACTCAGCCTGTCCTATGCACTCCCCATCACAGGCCTTCTCAGCGCAGTGCTGTCAAGCTCTGCTGAGACAGAGCAAGAGATGGTTTCTGTTGAGCGTATTGAGGTCAGTACTTGTGTTGTCACACATCAGCAGTCGTTGGGGATGAGGCATTGCCTGTGCAACTCTGGTAGCCATTTTGGACTTGTCCCGTTTTCATCAAGCTCACAGTAGAACACCATGAACTCTGCAGGAATACATTCAGCTAGAGCCAGAGGCCTCAGAGCTGCTTCCCTACGTCCCTGAGACGGGTGCAAGGGCAGCATCTGAATGTTCACCGGGATCTGAGGATCTTGCACATCAGCCTGAGGCACCAGAACAAAGTCAGCAATGGTTGCGCCACCATGGTGCTAGCCCTCAGGCCCGCGTTGCTCCTCCAGACATTGTCTTCCTTGATGTACACCTGAGATACAATAGGCAAGGGCGAGCCGCCCTGACATCAGTCAACCTGCACTTACCTAGTGGCCTCAAGTATGGAGTCTGCGGCCGAACAGGTGAGGCTCAGTGAGTTGATGCATCATGGAGTAATATGGCCTCTGCATCTAGACCATTGCGCTGGCACTTGCTATTGTCATGTCGGCAGGGGCTTTTGCCCTTGCAAGCTCATTTTGCTGTTGTCACATGCTCAGGTGCAGGCAAGAGCAGCCTGATAGCAGCGCTCTTGCGGCTCACAGAGATAGCAGCAGGTCAGATTTTGATTGGCGGCAGGGACACCCGGCAGATACCCCTGCAAGTGCTGCGGCAGCTGTTTGGAGTTGTTCCGCAGACGCCCTTCTTGTTTCAGGTAAGCAACCTTAATGCACGCAGCCCAATGAAGCCTGCAGCCCCGATGCTGTTGTGAAAGCAGCAAATCCAGTGTTGCCACTTCGTGCCACCAATGGGGCATCCTTCGGCTCTGCAGGGGACTGTCCGCGAGAATCTAGACCCCATGAAGCTCCACAAGGACAAGGACATGATTGCTGTGCTCAGGGCTGTTCAGCTGTGGGACATTTTGTGCGGCATAGGGCTTTCGCTACGCAAGACCCCTACCAGACCAGTTCAAGCCGTGGCTGCACGCACGCCCATGGTCATCGCTGCGACATCAAGTCTGCCAATTGGTAGGTACCATGGGTGAGACCAACAAATTCCGTGCCAGATCATGCATGGCTGTCCATAGCAGTTAGGCAGCTGCATATTTTGCTGGAGTGCTCACTGTGAGTGTGATTGTGTTCTCTGTGGTCTAGGCACACCCCCTCGCTCCCCTCTTCCAGCACGCACAATGACCCCGCGACACATCAGCCGCTCAAGTCCCTCGCCTCGCACACAAGCTGGGCTAATGGGTGAAAGGTGAGCATATCGCTGTCTTAGCGGAGGCACTTGCTGGCTGTTCTTGCTCCAGTTCTCGCCCCTCAAGTGATGCGTGTAAGTCTGGGCTCATCTTTGGGGCCTTATGTCCACTGTGTGAGAGTGGAGGTCCTGAGGCTGAGGTGATGCTGTCCTCAGTGAGTTGAGTCTGCAACCGCTTGCGTTCACCAGATGCACAGCCGTCATCTATTCTTGATGTGTGTGGGCTTGCAGACCTGGCACCTCTCCGAGTGATTCAGGACCAGACTCACGTGTGAGAGTTGAGTCGTTGACATCAGTCTCAGTGCTCACAAGTGGGCAAGCAGAGGTGCCCCATTCTCTCCCCTTGGAGCCAGACAGTCCTTTGGCACAAAACCCAAAGCGTGAGGCCACAGGTAAACTGAAAGCAATTTGCACTGCCCCCCTGGTGTGTGTGCTGTGCCTTGCAACAAGCCCCCCTCTGGAGAGCCAGCAACCCGATGCACATGCTTTGGCCTTGTTGGTGCAGAGCTTGGTGCCTCGCAGAGGCTCTCTAGCAATCCATGGGCCGAAGCAGAGTCAGGCAGGGCTCAGCAAGCACCCGCAGGCATGCCTCAAACGTCTGGAAGGGGGCGACCTTCATCGCCTCTGAGAGCGGCAGGTAACATTGACTAACTTGACCATGCACGCCTTGTGTTTGCATTTTGCATTCTGTGTCAAAGGGCATGTGCAGCTGCAAGGCAAGCTGAAGACTTCCATGTACCTCGGTACTTTGCAGCCATGACATCAAGGACAAGGGCTAGGTCTGGAGCAAGCACGGACCCCTCCTTAAGCAGAATCCGCCTCAGCCTAGGTGTTGAGGACACAGCCAGGGTAAGTGCTTAGTTGTACTTTGCACTTGCATTGATATCAACAAATCCTTCACAACACACCTCACCAGCTGCTAATTGTTGCAGACTGTTGGCTCAGAGTTTGGGGGCCAGCTTTTGAGCTTGAAGCTGGGAGAGGGCATCAGCCTATCACAAGGTAATATTCCTAAGCTCAGAACCACAAAGCCTCTGAGCTCAAGACTGATGAGCATCTGTTCTTGTCGTGGTTTTGTGCAGGTCAACAACAGCTATTATGCCTTGCACGTGTTCTGCTGGCACAGCCTAGCATTGTCCTCCTCGACGAGTGCACTGCCAATGTTGACCCTGAGACAAGCCGCATTATGCATGAGTTGCTTGCAAGTGTGCTGAGAGGCTGCACCATCATCCAAGTTGCTCATCGCTTGGACTCTGTGATGGAGTGTGATGTCGCGATTGTCATGGATGGCGGCCAGGTGGTGGAGCAAGGCCCTCCAAAAGAGCTCTTGCAGACTCCTGACTCTGCCTTGGGCAACCTTTGGCACGCACGCAAAGCACCGCAATGACCCTGAGATGTAAACAATCCGCATTTTACACACTGTTGCAATCACAAGTCTGAATGAAATTTGGCTCTATTGATCCCTCATTCAAGTGCGTCCCATCATAAAATCCTCCCACCTGGGAGCAGGCCAAACCTGAGTTTTCAGCCATAAAACGTCAAGACACATGGTCGACCAGACTTGTTGCCCCATTGTAGGGGCTGCTGGTTACGTGTTGCGTGACATGGTGTGGATGTACTATAGTACTTGAGCTGTGAGCTCTCCAAGCCTGCTCACACAGCCTGACCCATGCTGCACTGGCTCTCCAGAGCAGGACATTGGCGCCAGTATGGTGCTGTGACCACTCCAAGCCTGCTGACACAGGCTGAGCCATGCTGCACTGGCTCTCCAGAGCAGGAGGTGGGGCGGTATGGTGTTGTGAGCTCTCCAAGCCTGCTGACACAGGCTGAGCCATGCTGCACTGCCTCTCCAGAGCAGGGGTGGTCAAGTATGGTAATGTGAGCTCACCAAGCCTGTTGCAAATGGCTGAGGCTGGCTCCCATGGCTCTCCAGAGCAGCAGGTGGTCTAACACTCCACTGTGAGGTGCCTGATACACCGATAAGAGTTAGAGGTTCAGTACAACACCAACCAACTAACCAACTGACAGGTCACAGACACAGCAGCCAGCCATAAACTGCAACAGGCAGCGCAGGTACATACAGCAAAGTGTGTTGGCACAGACTCAGGGCTGCAGAAGGGGGGTTTAGGGTTTAGGGTTAGGGGTTTAGGGGTTCAGGGTTTTAGGGTTTTAGGGTTTAGGGTTCAGGGTTTAGGGTTTAGGGTTTAGGGTTTAGGGTTTAGGGGTTTAGGGGTTTAGGGTTTAGGGTTTAGGGTTTAGGGTTTAGGGTTTAGGGTTTAGGGTTTAGGGTTTAGGGTTTAGGGTTTAGGGTTTAGGGTTTAGGGTTTAGGGTTTAGGGTTTAGGGTTTAGGGTTTAGGGTTTAGGGTTTAGGGTTTAGGGTTTAGGGTTTAGGGTTTAGGGTTTAGGGTTTAGGGTTTAGGGTTTAGGGTTTAGGGTTTAGGGTTTAGGGTTTAGGGTTTAGGGTTTAGGGTTTAGGGTTTAGGGTTTAGGGTTTAGGGTTTAGGGTTTAGG